>JAKEPQ010000743.1:1750000-3121666 GCA_024500445.1 Entomyzon cyanotis | reverse complement strand
AAGAGGCAAAGGCTTAGATTTTACAATTGTCAGTGGAAAAGACTGGCTTTAGAAAAAGTGTGGAGTTAACTATGGCACCATATTTTGTAGGCAATTATCCAGTAATTAATGTAATGCAGATTATTTCTATAGACATTGGACTTTAATAGTTTTTCTTAAGAGGTGAATTTAATAGGGGTTATGTGCAGGAGCTGTGAAGTGATTTGGAAGTTACATAACTGGTTAAGAAAACCTGAATCATGCTCTGTTATGTTTAAGAAAGTGATCTTTTGAAAGTCTTCAGGATTGAGAATGAGAATTACTTTTGTTTGGGGGAATGTAGATTGTCTTCTGAGTTGCAGGAAAATAGGAAGGTTTTTTTCCTTGCTTTTGCAGCTTTTTGATTCAATATGATTCTCTAACTGAAATTTGCTTTTTCTCGTCCAGGGGAAGAGTATCAGAGAATTGAATTTGGTGTTAATGAAGTCATTGAGACTCAGTCATCTGTCCTAAATAACACCAACTACAGTATTTCAAGTACTCTGAATCCTCAGGCTCCAGAATTCATTCTCAGCTGTGCACCTGCTCAGAAAAGCCCAGACGATGCTCTCAGCGACACCAACTACAACTCCATTGACTGCCAGTTCAGTGACCCCAGCCTGGCTCTGGACAGCAGCTCCAACGCCGAAACGACGCCTTGGCCGGAGGCCTCGGGCAGAGGGAGCGGAAAAAGAAGAAAAAAAGACCCCCCGGATACTACAGTTACCTGGAAGATGTCCCCGACGGCGTGGCTGCCCCGGAGGCGCTGGTGAACGGCCACGCCACGGCCGCGGGGCTCAACAGCCTGGGCACGGAGGACACGGAGCTGGCAGGAGACCTCCCCTCGCTGGCCACGCCAAGGACTTGCAGCAGCCCCGCCAGCTCCGTGGACTTCCTGGCCGGAGCTGCGTGTGCCGAGCCCAGCCCTGGCGCCGCAGCCCCCGGCAGGACTGCCGGGCAGCCCGAGGTATGCCGCCTTGCTCATTCTGAACAGTTTTGCCTCCCCTCGGAGGCCGTCAGAGATAGCCCCCTAAGGACAGCTGTTGTACAGTCTTATGCTGGTACTGATACTACTGAAACTCTGGGCGTTACTAATGGACAAACACTTGAATCCTCTGGTGAGGACACAGCTGCCAATGGGGTAGAATTGCACACTGTGGAAAGCACTGACTCAGACCAAGCTAAGCCTGAGGAAGCTTCACCTACTACTGAGGCAACGGTCCCGCTTGCAGGATCAGTCCCTGTTAATCAGCCTGCAAAATCGTGGGCTAGTCTTTTTCACAATTCCAAGCCCTCTGCTTCCACATCTGTGGTCTATGTTGAGACTAAGTATACCCCTCCTGCCACATCTCCTCTGGTCCCTGAAAAACAGGTTGAAGTCAAAGAGGGACCTGTTCCAGTTTCAGAGGATCCTGTAGCCATAAAGATTGCAGGTATAGTTAATACACACGAGTGGATGTTACACTGGAAGGGTATTAACTCTGCTTGTAAACAGGAGTGTGCAATATTGATAGAGAGCATTCCTCTGGTAATGAGTCAACTGTTCAAACACTGCATGAAGGATGTCATTCGAATAAGCCAGTTTTGTATCCCCCTGAGTAAACATTCCAGCCAGGCATTGCCTTGTCATTTTCCTAGATACGGTCAAACTATTGCTGCTTGTCAAACAACTTGTCAAACAGTCTGTGGCACTGATCTGTGGGTTGAAATAGGCTGTTTGTGTTCAGCTGTGTGCTGTTGTAGCAAGGAGAATATGTTAGAAAGATCTGTTCTGAAAATGGCGTGTTATATTATCCAGTGTTTACAATTTTGTAGTGTATTCTATTACAAGAAGAGTATTACTGTATTTATACCAAAGTAGCTGAAGTTCTTGGACACTTAACAGCAGCTGAAGTGTAATGTCTACATAGGTCTTGCTTCAGAAATTTCAATTCAGGAAATACCATATGATGCTGTTTGAGAGGTCTGTCCTTCCAATTTTAGCATTATCCTTAACCAGTACAAACAGTATTGCTTTATCCATAACGAATGCTAGCTATTCCCTGTTCAGGAATAACCCTAAGGAGCTGTTCAGAGGGGACATCAGGAAAGGGAATGAGTGCTGTAAAGGCTTTGGCTCTTGGTCTTATCATATTTGTGGTCTTAATGAGAAATGCTAGAAGGTGCAGGAGATTGATTGTGCAGGTTCAGCCAGAAAATGTGAAATTCTCCCAGTTGGGTGCATTTTGTGTCATTGACTCATGAGTGTTGGAATGAAAGTAGTTATTTTAAATCTGAAGTGGTCCATGTGTGAGAAAGCTTGTGCAGAATCCTGCTATTTATGCTGTGAGCTAATTTGCAAGTACAATGCTGGTTTGAATGTGACAGCTTCAAGTCAGGTTTCCACTCTTAACAGAAGCTGACCTGGAGATGATGTTCAGAGTGCCCAGAAGTACGTGCTGCCTCTCCTCCCTCCTTACTCAGCAAAGGTTTCGTTACTCACAATTGTCTGTTGAGAGAAAAGCTGTCAGAATAATATGTGTTTCAGTGTATTTTGCACTTAGGTGTCACAAACACTGTATTAAAACAAAAAAAAATACATAAAAGCAGGTGCTTACAGTCTGTATGAACCCATGTGGAGAATGTTGTAGCCTTAAAATCTCAAGGTATCATTTGGTAATGAATTTTAACCTAAAACTATTTTGTGACAGTCATAAAGGTAGGATTGCTTGCCATAAATGGAAAAGGATTTTTAACTTGTCCAAGTTGTTCCAGCTTTCTAGACTTTTACTGTTTCTGTGCTATTTTTTGCCACCAGGTGGGAGCAGAGTTTTTTATTTTGTGTTGAATGTAGTAAAACACAAATGTAACTTTAATGCAGTTTTCTTCTGCACCTTCACTGTTAGCTCACTGTTTGGGCAGAGGAGTAATCTGAGTATAGATAAAAAGAATTAATCTGCTCATTGGAGCTCATTTAGGTAGGAGTTATTACTGCAATTCCTGTAATTCAGATGCTGCTGATTTTGGTATAAAATGTTTATTGACGTTCTGAATGCAATGTAATCAGTTCTTTGTTCTGTGGGAAAAGGTGTTTTTCTTTATTTTCTGTACAACAGTGTTCTCTGTCCTGTTTGGAAAATAGGTACCTCAGTGCTTTGTTCCTCCACCCACACTCAGAAATGTGTTACAAGAGTTTCAGTCCATGATTTCCAGACAGATCTTTTGCTCTGTTCTGTACATATTTAATTTCTAATCTCCTGCCTCGGTGAGCATCTCTGTGTGAGGATATTAGAGGTCTGTGTCTTTGTTAGAGAGAGCTGCTGGTGTGTTCCTTGTTTTCCCTGGGGCTGAGTTCACATCCTCCTGTTGGATTTGCTGGTCATTCACCACCTTCAGCTCCTACCAATGGGGATGAATTTTTGACCACAAGTGCCATAGGGTGCTGGACACAGGTAAACTACACCTGAAGTATCTTGAGTTAACAAGCAAAATTAACAAATCAAATCAACAAACAACCCAGTGCTGGAGTGCTGAGTCCTGACAGTTTTTATTTAGAACAGGTACTCACCACAGTTACTTTTCCAGGGACAAATTGTTGGTTTGTGCCTCGATTTCAGCAGTTATTACAAGGGAGGTTAATGATTCACAGGCACCTTGAAGGTAATTTAATGCTGCTTGATTCAATGTGCAGAGATCTGTTGTTTCTTCAGCCTCAAATTTATACAGAAACTACACAAGATGAGGTGATTGGGAATCGAAAATAAATAGAACAGACAAATTTCATGTTAATCTTGATGAGAAACAAATGAGTTCATTTTAGCAAGTGTCCAAGATGGACCTGCTGTGCAGGTGCTGCACTGGGTGTTTAGAAAGGACCAACTGTAGTAATTAAGCACCACAGCCTAATTTAGATGTTGGAACAAACATTTTAAAAATTAATATCTAAGGGATAGTAAGGTTATAAATGGTGTTTGTAAAAAGTAAGACTCTTTAAGGCTTGACTTGCCATATTTCAGTTATTACCTTCTCATGATAATGTGACAATAATGCCTTATGTAATGTTGTGAATAAGCTAAGGAAATAAGTGATTGGAAAATTATCAATTCCCTGAGTACTCTTTTACTGTTCTTGGTCATCTTAGGAAAAATTTCAGTGAGAGAATCTAAACCAATTTTCTGAATCATTCTCTTGCAGTGTTTTCACTGTGGATGATGGAGGTAACAGTGCCCATAAAATCTGTTTACAGCAGGCAGGATTTCAGATGAATTGAAGAACAGAAACATATAAGATCTGACTAAATCCGGAATGATTTTAAATTAGAAGGAAGGGAATCTAATAAATGCAAGTATGGAAGGATACACCAGAACAGAAACCAAATGCAAGTATAATGTGAAGAACTAATGGTAGAAGTATTAGAGAAAAGGATCTGGAAGTTCTAGGGCATTGATGAGTGTCTTTAGTAAAGCCGGAGAAGACAAAGTTGGTTTTTTACCTGTGTGTATTAATACCAATTTACATGGAAAACATGGAAGACAGCTAATTCTGCTCTTGTTTTTGAGGACTTGATGCAATGGCAGTCTTTGGGCATTCCTTCAGATGGAAAATTTCATAGTGCAGCAGCAAAAATAGAAGTAGGATTTAAAAACTGTGTGGGCAAACATAGAAAATTTGGATTTACTTCGTCTTGGATGATATTGTTGGAGTGACCATGGATGTAAATCCAAATATACAAAACAAATTCATATAGAAGATGGTGATTTACAGTTCTGCCAAGACTAGTGAAAGAAAAGAATTAGTTCAGATTGAAGAAAGGTGTTTCAGTGTTACATAGTAGAAGATTTTGTCTTATTGTAAACGTAGGCTTCTCTTTTATTAAACTTTGGATTTGCTTTGATTAGGAAATTACCTTTTATATAAAACCAGAGAGATATTTGTAATAACAAAACCCACTGAATGAACTTCAGGAAAATGCTTTCTGTTTACGGGGGCCCCCCCCCCCCCCCCCCCCCCCCCCAAAAAAAAATAATAAGGGGGAGGAAGAAGGGAAAGGGGGTTATTTATAGGAGAGGGGGGGGGGGGGGGGGGGAGGGGGGGGGGAGGAAACAAAACAAGGGGGAGGGGGGGGGGGGGGGGGGGGGGGGGGAGAGGGGGGGGATTTAGTTGGGGGGGGACACCGTTCCAGGGGGGGGGGGGGGGCCCCCCCAACAGAGCCCCCGGGGCCCACCCCTCCCCAGCAGTTCCTGAGGGGATTACCCCCACAACAGTTTACCAACAGAAATATCTAAACATGATAAAATGGGTCTAGATGAGTTTTCTGGTTAATGACATGAGCTTTCCAACAAGTTTTGAAATTTTAAGATTTTCTCATGGTTGGAAGTGTTTTTCTCTTCTGCTACTCTTGTAAAAGTTCTTTTGGTTACTGTGTAAATGTTAGCTGCAAGATGGAAATGTGGTATTGAATGTAATTGCTGTACACAAACCCAGGGTTTTGTTAAAAGAAGCAAAACTCACTGGAGTGGCACTGGAACCTGTTAACAAAGCAGCTTTGTGACCACAAGAGGATGCTAAAGGTCCTAATATTTTATTTAGCACGATGCAAAAATGGGGAAGAAGAGAGTTTATGTCAAAGTTTACTGATAGACAGGAAAAATAGAAGCTTTCCCATTGCTTTTATCCTTATTTTCAAAAGTGATTAGTTATGCCAACAGAAATACTGCATGTGTGAACACAGTTCAAATGTTGCTGCTCTAATAATACATTCTGAAGTACTTTAGCAGTAAATATACTTTAACCCTCACAGAAAAGAAATTTCTTCTGCATCTGTGCTAGATCTTCCATTTTACAGTGCTTTGCTGTCTGCCCTTTCAGGTGGCACATTCTTACTGTAATAGACAACTGAATTAAAAATTTCATGGTTTTTGGCAATTTTATTTGGTTAGAACTGGTGTTACGTGCAGGAAATATCTTCTAGATAGGCAGTTCAGAAGTAGAAGGGTGTGGATTTTGTTTGCAGTTCTGCCACCTCCTCTGCTTCGTTACAGCTTTGTACCTCTGGTTTTGTACCTCTGTCATGTTACTTTATCTGTTTAGTCCTTCTACTGAACAGCTCAAACTCTTTCAGATTATAGCATATAAGGGCTTTATAGGCCCTCACATTTATTATAAAAAGAAATAGCCCCATTGGTATACAATTGCTATATTTATTTGCAGTTTGTATTTCGTCTTGTATAGATCTTGTCCTTATTTTGCAAATCTAAAATATACAAGCTCCAATATTTCCTTTAAACAGTTCTTATTTAGATACCTAAATGACAAGTCAGGATTCCTGGAAAAGCTCCCTGTGTTGCTCTTGGTTTCATAACTGGGACAGACTAATGTGCAGTGGTTTCTAAGTTTTGAACTTGGGCCATTGCTGAAGGTTTTGAAAGCAGGAAGGAGAAGGAATTACATTCTGTAGGGCTGTTATCTCGTAGATTTTGGAAGTAAATAAAACAGCCTGTTCTGAAGAGCAGGGTAGCATCTGGCTGTGTGTTTGCAGTGTGATGGTTTTGTTTTATGATAGTTGATGGTCAAACTTCCAAACTGAGACTGCTGTGTTGGCTTCATCTCTCTTCAAAGCAGAAAAATGTGATAAATACTCCATGAAATTGAGGGCAAGTGATTCCAGCTAATGGCATTTTATACCTATATATGTATCTACATAGCTATATAAATAAAAGTATCTGGTTTTAGGAAAGCAAACATCCAAATCAGTAGGTCTTGTTTTGAAATGACAGTGATCAGTTTTGTACCATCATCTCCTGACCTGAATCCTGGGATGTCTTCGGTGGAAGAAAAAACAGCTGATTTGGAGTGTGAGCAGTGGTTAAAGGGAGTGAAAATCATTTGCTGAAGTTTCTGGGAATCTTGTTCATTGATTTGAATTACTGTGTAATGCTGCAGCAGATATTTGTTTGGTGGCCACGAGAGTTTTGCTGATGCTCGATTTACTGTTTCTCATTCTGCAGAAATACTGGAAAATGTAAGACTAATACATAAACCAGTGTCTTTGCAACCCCGAGGGCTGATCAACAAAGGAAACTGGTGCTACATCAATGCTGTATCCTTCCCTGGGAAAAAATTAATGCTCTTAAGTTCATATTTGTATATTATATCTGTCAGACTTTTTCTGGATTGTTCTGGTAAGTATTTTATAGAAGTGTTTGTCTCCCCAGATCTCGATCCTGTGGTTAAAATGTTGAAGTGTAGCAGCCAGAAATCCAGGGGTGTTTTGGATTGTTGACCCTCATGTGCAGAGTTCCCCTGCAGTCCTGTTGGCAGTTTGCTACCTCTGTCAGAATATTTCACAGCTGTAACTTCTGACTGAAAACCTTCTTGTAATTTCTAGCAGTGTTTCCCCATGATTCTGTGCATCCATTTAAGTGGTTATTTCTCCTTTGCACTTGAAGGAGCTGTTCTTAGGGCTCTTGGGCTTTGTTTTGCAGTTGAAGGGGATCATTTGGGTTTGTGCTGAGCAGGTTGTCACTGTTGAAACATCTGTGTAAAGCAGCATTTAAATTCGTCCTTCTACAACCTTACACATGGAAGATGAACTTGCTCTTAATGATTCGGAGTTGTATTCCCCTGCAAACATAATTTTTACCCTGAGGAGCAGAAAGCACCCTCCCTCAGTGCTGTATTATGATATTGATAAAAATAATTAAGTGTCTCCCAAGGCTGACTGTGAGTGACACTTGGGGTACTTTAAGTCTGGTACTGCTAGTGAAAAATATTAGTACCAATTTCAAGATTGATCATGGCAGAGCTTAATAAACTCTTTCCAGACCAATGACTGTGCTTTAAACTAAAGCTTTTATTTTGTATAACCAATTCTTCACTCATTTGATTACTCATTTGATGTGCTATATACATCTTAGCTCCCATTTTTTGAATCTTGAAGTTTTCCATGGGAATTTGATTCAAATTTTGCACACTGTAAGGATCAAATTAATCTCACTCTTCAGCTGTTGAGATCAATGCCTTTTTTTGTCCTTTCCCTTTTCCCTCCAGTCTTACAATACATTTCCTCCATTCAGTTCTCTCACCAACTAGCACAGACTGTGATGTTTTAAAGTGTTGCTCTTCCAGCATGCTCTGGAGTTTTCCAGGTTGCTCCCAGCTCTTTGCACTGCAGAGTGTCTCACATCTCAGCAGGTTTTGCTCTGGTTGCAGGGGTGACTCAGCACCTTCAAGTTTCAGCTGGTTTCTTTCACCCTTCTCAGAAAATGTGTTCCAGGTTATCTCCTGCCAATTTCAAAATAGTTAATTTTATGAAGTCTTTCTTATGAAAGTTCTTTTCCTCTCCTGCTCCTGGATGAAATGTGCCCTTACCCATTAATTAAGAGTTTTGCCATGATTAAAATGTCAGTGAATCACTGCATATTACAAGATGCTGGGGTGTTTCTAATAAAACTTCTGTACATTTTGGTTAATGTTGTAATGAATCTTCATCCTCTTTTCCAGTCTAATTATCAGATTGATGAACTTAATAAAAATACAGCTCTGTTTTGCATATAATTTTGCATATAACTGAATATTTGGTTAATACACAGAAGCCATTTTCTGCATATTTCCTTAATGCCACTGCATAGACCCTGCAAGCCTTGGTTGCTTGCCCTCCAATGTATCATTTAATGAAGTCCATTCCAATGTATTCCAAATCGCAGAGGCCGTGTACCTCCACACCAATGCTAGACAGTTTGTAAGTAGCTTGGGAAAAAGGAATAAAAGTCTGGGATCTGACTAAACTCGTCCAGAAATACCTAACAAGTTGTTGTTAAAAGTTGATACGTATCCAGAAGTTTTTTGTGTGTTTTTGGGTGATACTTTTATAATGAACTTGGTATTTTATAAGTGCTTGGCTTGTCAAGGAGGATAATTCTTGTTGTCTTGGGAGTATCAGTTTTATGTGGTGTTCAATATACAAAAATGAACTGAGAGGTGCAAGGACCAGCCCAGCACTTGGGTTTCATTGCAATGATCAGGTTGATTTTTATGTCTGACCTTTACTCAGATTTTGTGATGACATTCTTTGATTTGATTTTCTTTTGGCAGTCAGCATGACAGCAATCTAATTTTATTACTTGTCCTCTAAGTCTTAACTTGCTGCTCATGTCCAGTTGTTCCTTCCCTTCTGTTTCAGTGTTCGTTTAATGAATGAGTTCACTAATATGCCTGTACCTCCTAAAGCAAAGCAAGGTGAGTGGGAACAGGGCACAGAGCATCAAATGATGGGAAGAAGCCTTTGGGGTAAAGATTTGCATTGGGGGAGGTGTTGCACCTTAGATTTTTTTCTTCTGTTTGGTGAACCAAACGTACAAGTGCAAAAAGAACAGTTTTTGTTGAAGGTTCACTTAATTGCCAAGATGTCTTCTAAGCACATACCCTTTCTAAGAAAATCATTCATTACTCCCTGTATTTTCCTCCTCTTCCTTCCTTACATATTTCCAGCTGTTTGTTTATCAGATTGCTCAATTCTGTTCCTTAAATCCTGAGCACTCTGATTTGGAACAAAATGGGGCCAGAATAGGTCCCTCAAGCAGTTGGAGATTGCCTGTAGGAATATTATCCTGGCTTCTGATTCCAGTGGGAAAACTTCAGGAGTGTCTGATTCCTGTTAATACATATTTAGGCTCAGTGATGATTATGTAGTGAGGAATAGAATATTTTTTGATGCAAATAAATTGTCTTAGAGGTTTCAGTTGTTAAATCTTTATTTTAAACCAAGTCTTTTGTATTGCAAACTTGTAGAAACAAGCACATTCCTGAAACTGTTCTTTATGTAACACGATAAGGAAATATCACAAGGAGCTGGTTGTTCCAGTGATTTCCAAACAGTTCAGACATTTCTGTGGTTTCTTTCTGTAAAACAAATCTCACTGGCTTATGCAACTTATTTTACTTGTAGGTCATTTTATTGAGTAGTTTTCAAGTATAGTTCTGAGGCCTTGTATTGCCATTAGATGGAACATTCTGTCAGGCTGTTCCTTGGGGTTTTTTTTTCTGCAGTGAGGAAAAGTGATCAGTTAGAAGTGCAAATACACAAAAGGTTTAAGGATGTGTTCTTCGAGTACAAAAGAAATGCAAAAATGTAAATAACACTAGAAGTGTTCTTTTTTGATGGCTGTGGATATTCTTGTTAATCTTCTTAGAACTTTTCCTGATTATCTGTAAATTTATGCAGGGTGGTATGTTTTAAAACAGCGTATGCAGATAAGAGTTATGGCTGATAAATTCTGAGCTCAAGATACCAAAATTAGAATAAAACTTAATAAAAAAGGTGCTGGACTCCAAATCTAGTGATGTGTGAAGAGATTGTTAAGGTACAATGTAAAAAACCTCTTATTTTCTTGTTACTTACATTAATTCTCTTTCACCTTGCAGCTTTAGGTGATAAAATAGTGAGAGACATCCGACCAGGAGCTGCCTTTGAACCAACCTACATTTACAGGCTCTTGACGGTTATAAAGTCAAGTCTGTCAGAAAAGGTGGGACTTCAATCCTTGAATTCTGGAATTGCAATGCAGGGCAGTCACAGGCGTTAAAAATCTGCAAAGCCAAACCTCAGCTTCTGTGCTCAAATGCCACTAAAATCAGCTCATTGATAGTTCATTGTTAATGAAGCTCGACTGTCTTGGGACCTAAATTATAGGAAAATGTTAATTACAGGTTTGGCAGTTTGATATGTCAGAGCAATGGAAAAATTACTGTTGGTGTAGAACATCTCTTTTTATAGTGGAGTTAGCAATTGATTTACATTTAAGAAATGAGCAGAGGTTCATTTTTATGAGGAATTCCGCTAAGACTGATTGAAGGTCCAGAAGCTTCAAAATACTTATTTAGGTTTTATTTCAATTTAAAGAAAAGATAATAATTCAAACCATCCTTTAATTTGGCCTTGGCATGACAGCAGCTTTTAACAGTGGTTGTAAAAGAAATGGGGGAAAAAATACAAATTCACATGTTAAATGGAATTTGTGTTGAGAAGAATGCAGAAATTCTTGCAGCCATTGTGGAGCTTATGTGTGTATTTACTGCTTAGGGCAGTTTGGTTTTAACTGGCTAAAAATGAGATGGTGTTGTAATAAAATCTAAACTTTATTTGACATTACAACTTTAGACTGAGTAGCTGCTAAATTAGCTAAATTAATAGGAGAAAGCTGCATGATCAGTGAACCTTCTCTTAAAAGGAAACCATGAAAATGTCGTAGAATTAATTGAAAAAAATATTTTGTTCAGGGCAGGCAAGAGGATGCTGAGGAATACTTGGGATTTATCCTCAATGGACTACATGAAGAAATGCTGACCCTCAAGAAACTTCTCTCTCCACATAATGAAAGTTAGTGGATTTTTTTTTTTAATAGCAAACAATTGATTTCAAATACTGTTTTTATGTGGTGATTCTTTAAAACAGTAATACTTAGAGTAGATGTTGAGCTAGGCATAGAATGCCATGTTTTAGAGGACTTAAACATTATCAAATAATATTTTTTAAGTGGAAACTTCTAGACCAATGGCTAATTTATATCTAATGTAAACAACATACTAAATTATTTGAAAATTCTTACTGACAGAGTTGGAGGAGAATTTACTTTGAAAGAATTATTAGAATTTGTATGTAGACTAAAATGCTAGTTTAGTTTATAGTGGCTTTAGCTTGAACCCCCTTTACAAATAAAACAGAATACTGCAAGCCTTAACCAAGTATAGAATTCAAATCGCTAGTTTTCCAATTTCTCTTTAGTGGGGTAAACTTTTTAGGGTATAAAGTCATTCCATATTTTGTTCCTTAGCTGTGTTCAGTTTATAGCTTCCTGACTTTGGCACTTGCAGGGAAAATATTTGCTAAGCCTTGGGTTCCCTGTAAAATACCTCTGCAGAGAAGGAGTTGTATTTAATAATGGCATCATTCTGTTTCCAGAATAACACTTGACTTTCTAATTTTCTACCCCATAAATTTACTACTAAAAATACATGAAAGTTTGCTATTTACATACAGTCATCAGTGAGCTGTCTTCTGTTGTGACATGGATGTCTCAGCTGGGAGCAAACCTGGAATATGCTCATTCTCTTTTATTTACACATTTTATCCTCAGAAAATTATGTTTAGGTTTTTGCCTTTCCAATTCTTTACCTGCCTGGATGTTTTATTTGTTAAAAAACCCCAATTTGTTTTTTTCCTCCATCACTTGAAGAACTGTCAGTGTCCAACGGTCCTGAGGCTCAGAGTGTTCCCAAGGAAGAGGAGCAGGAGGAGCAGGGGGAAGGCAGTGAGGATGAGTGGGAGCAGGTGGGACCTCGCAACAAATCCTCTGTCACTCGCCAGGCTGACTTTGTCCAGACTCCAATCACTGATATTTTTGGTGGTCACATAAGGTAAAGTACTTTTTCCTACAAGTTCTTGACTTACAGTGTCTGAATCTGTTTAAATGTCTTCAATGAACAGATTGTTCTGAGATCCGTGAATTGCAATTGCAGAAAAGGAGTTTGGAATGTTTATGCTTTAAATATTGTCTGAGAATTCCCAAGCACTTTAGAGCTACCTAATTTTTGTGACTTCTGAGGAGTCTCATCTCACGTTGTAAATCAGGAGACTGAGAAAGGATAAGATTTACAAAGAGTTAAATCTTGACAGTCAAACAGTGAAATAAAAAATTTCATTTCTTTTTTGCTTATTCGGACCCTTAATGCTTCCCAGAGAAAGCTATGCTTAATAGTAAATAAATGTTAAAGGCAAAAGAAGTCTGGAAAAATGTAAATTGCTACAAGATGTTACTGGAATGAAAAGAATGTGGGATATTGCTTATATGCAGGTCTGATACCAGACAAAGGCAGAAAGTAGATACTGAAAGAATATTTTTTGGAAAGGAAGCCTTGACTTGTTTGGAGAGATGTATAATTTAAAATGAAAGCAAAGTAAACACTTGCTAAAAACATACTGCAAAGCAAAACTGCTAGACTTGAAGAATTATTTTTAAATTGGAGACAGACACTTAATTGCTGGTGTTTGACTCTCTGCATTGCCAGATATTCAGTCTAGAAGTGTGAATAATGTGGGCTAGTGCCTTCTGCCTGAGAAATGCTCTGAAATTATTTATTCTTCTGGGGTTTGAGCCAGACAGCTGGTAAATAAAATTATATTTCCCATAGAATTTGGTAGACAGATGTTTGTAGGTATTGATGGAGTCCTGCATTGATGGCTCACTTACCCAGGGTGCTGTTAATACCCCAAGTATATTTATCAGAATTTGCCAGAATTGTTCAGATCTTTCCATTATTCCATCGGTTTTTATATGAAAAACACTGAGATGATGCAGTTTTCTGTAGAAGTCCACGGAAAATTATATAAATCAAAGGTGAGACTGGAAAAAGGCAAAAACTTGCTCTGAGCAGCAGAACCACAGGATCCAATCCAACATCTGCTGGCACCACATGCCCTTTATTTATCCTTCACACCAAGTCACACAACTTAGCACAGAAAAAGCATCCCATGGGATGCTGGAGAGCTTCACCCTCAGGGGGTGGAGATAGGAAGGAGTGAATATAAAACTGCTAGTAGAATTCCACTAAATGAAAGCATCAGAAACTGGAAAAATCCAATGGGAAAAACAGCAAGGAAAAGATGGTTTGAATTGGCATATATTAGCTTGGGAAACTTTAGGCTGTCCTTGGGAGGTTTGAGTCTATTAAATGCCTGTTTAGGCATAATTGCTTAAAAAAACCCCAACCCCTTAAGTCTTACTTAGCAAGGTGAGGCTTAAGTGGGAAAGCACAAAGTTTTCCTGAAAAAAAATTTAAGGTAGAATTCTTGCAGTGCCCAAGAAATTATTCATTGAAAATGATGCATTTTCCCACATCCAGTTGATATTTGTACTTATAATAATAAGGGGCATTGTTACAGAAAAATCATAGTCCAGCAGAGGTTTTGCTATCAAATCAACTTCTGCTTATCTTGTGAAAAAAATATCCTGAAGAGGTGTTTGAATGTAATTTCTAATAATATTTTTTAAAATAAAGGTGGTGTTGTTTTTCATATACCCTCTTTCCTCTAAGGGATATATATCTGCAAGTAAAAAGCTGCAGTGACTTTCTGTTGGTGCTTCAGGGCTTTGCCTGAGTTCAAGGGGCTCTTTTGATTAACCTGAACAATGAAATTAATCTGAACGTTAACATTTCCTACCTGACCTGGAAATATTCCAGCATGGCCACATGGATCAGAGCTGTGTTAATTATAATTCTGGTTTCAAGCTTGGTAATGCATAACAACATAATTGATATACAAGGACAAAATGTGGGCACAGCAAATAATGGGAAGAAAAGGAACTGCCAGTCCTCACTGGAGCGTAATTTATATTTCCTATGGCAAGATTTAAGCAAACTATTTAAAATCACTGTGGAATTTGTCATAGTGAAGTGACTAAATAAATTGTGTGTATTTTTAATGGAGAATCTGGAATCAGTTGTGATTTTTACAGTAGAACACAGATAAGCACTGGCACTTTGCACTTGTGAAGAGCTGTTGGAAAACTAAACTAACAAAAAGAGCCAGGAGGTGAAATTCTTTAAAAATGCATTATCAGAATTTTCAGTCTTTTTCTTTACACTTTGGATACTTACCCAATAACTCTGCATAAATAAAACAATTCAAATACAATTCAGAATACTGTTAGTGGATCTTAAAGTCATTTAAATTGGGGTGAACTGGTTGTTTCCTATTGTTAAAAGTTAATGTTTAACCTTTGTGAGTGTTACTAAAGTAACTCACTCTTCCTTGAAGGTTCTGTCTCGTTGAAAATCATGCTTTATTACATTTTGATTTCTTTTTTTTCTCCCCAGATCTGTTGTTTACCAGCAGAGTTCCAAGGAATCTGCCACCCTGCAGCTTTTCTTCACCCTGCAGCTGGACATCCAGTCGGACAAGATCCGCACCGTGCAGGATGCCTTGGAGAGCTTGGTGGCGAGGGAGTCTGTGCAGGGATACACCACAAAAACCAAGCAAGAGGTGTGTTCCCTTCACCCTTTTTTTACAGCCAAGTGGTAAACTTTTAATTTAAAAGGGTTTTCATAGAGCTCTGGCTTTACAAAGAGTGGTTTGAGCACACTTTGACAAAAGAGGTGCAAACCTTTTCAGAGCGTCGTGCAGCAGGGAAATTCCAGCTCTGAAACAAAGCCAGGCCTGTCAATAGCTTGGTTTTAAGGTGATGTCGTAATTTATTGGAGATTTTACTGGGGGATATCCTAAATTACCAGGCTGAACTGTGGTATAATACATACTTAAGTGTTAAATACGTAACTTACTGATTCCTGGGGATTGCCAGATGCTGGTAGTAAAGGAGCAGCTCTTCAGAGTAAATTTTTAAAATTTCCTATTTACAAATAGTACATAATAATTGCAATGGAAAAGTACTTCCAAAGAGGAGGAGCATGCCTTTGGCCTGGCCTTTGGTAAATTCAAGTTGAAATAGTCCTTGTATTAAAATTGTAGTAAAAACACTGAATACATTGTGTTCAGAGATAATACTTTTCCCCCATGAATTTCTATTCAGCACTTAGTAGGTTCAGAATCAAGAAATGTATTGAAAAATAATATGCTCATGGTTACCATAAAGGCATTTTTCTCGATTAAAAAATGGAGAAAAACCTTAAGTAGTTATTTTGAGAAATATTTTTATGTCTTCATTTCTAGGAAGGCAAAACATTTTTGTTCTGCAATTCTGAGCACGGTTCCAGGTTTCCAGGCAGAAATTTTGTGGATTGTTTGGTTATAATTATGTAAAAATCACTATGTAGAGAAAAATGTGGTCATAACTCATGTTTTTCTCTTCGAAAATACTGAGTTCTCCATAAGGACAACATTAGGATTGAAGATGCAGTGGGCTTTAAGTCATAAATAAATATTGTAATAATAACAAATCTGGAGTTTTGCCGCTAGTGTGTTTAAAATTAAATACTTATTCCTCATTTGAAGGAGAAATTTTGAGCATTCAACAAAAAATTACAAGTTTTCTTCCTCTCTGTTTGTCAGGTGGAGATCAGTCGAAGACTCACCTTAGAAAAGCTTCCCCCTGTTCTGGTTTTACACCTCAAGCGCTTCGTGTATGAGAAGACTGGTGGATGTCAGAAGCTGATCAAGAATATTGAGTACACTGTTGATCTGGAAATCAGTAAAGGTAAAAGATTTACCAACAGAATTTCTCCCTCTTCATGGCAAAGATAACATTGTATTTCCTAGGGTTGTCTGTGTTTCAGTTTTCTTTTTTTTACACAAGATTTTGTCTTCAACGTTGTCTGAAAACTTGGTCAGTCACTCAAATAAGAACAAATAAATTAATAAAATAATGTATACTCATAGTTCAGCTGAGATATGGACCTTGTCAGGCTGTGCCCCTTTCGTGTTACTGAATATTTTTAAATTTTCCTTTAAGACTGTAAACATGACTTGGAATCTGAAATTGATTTTGTCATTGTCTGACAGCAGGAATGAAAGGGGGAAAAGCAATAGTCCGATTTTTTACTCTGTTTCTTTTCCTTTAATTTTTTGGTAGTATTTTTAAACCTTTCATGAATTACAGTGTTCAGCAAACCTCCAAATTCACTCCCATGTTTACCAAGTAGAACCACAGCCATTCTTTAAAGAAGTAAAAATTTCCATCAAGTATTCTCCTTTGTAGTAGTGTTGGTGTCTCTGAGAAATAATTAATCCTCTTGATGTGGAATTCCTAATTTGTGCCTGTTTTTCCTCCCCCAGAGCTACTATCTCCTGGTGTGAAAAGCAAAATTTCAAAAGGCCAAAGAACCTACCGGCTCTTTGCAGGTATTTTATCTATGTGTGTGTATCCTATGTGTATCCTGTATTGCAAATGTAGATTCTGCATATGGAATTGTAGAAACACTGGGTTATGTTAAGTGTTTTTTCAAATTACCCTGAAGTAGCTTGTTGGGTGTCAGATTCTTGTGTTTAGTGGGGTTTGTTTAGAACCAGGAAGGAGAAAGACTAATTTGGACAAGGGGAATGACTTTGCAGTGACAGAGGGCGGGGTTAGATGGGATATTGGGAAGAAATCCTTTTCAGGAGCCACCTGCCATAAGGATTGGGTGGGCTTTTCCTAAAGCAACTCCTTGGTTTTACAGCCAAGTCCCAGGGCACTGTCCCAGTTCCCTTAACTTTTTCTAGATGCAAAGATTATTTGAGCCACACAAAGCTGAGATGTTCATCCCACCCAAGCCTCGGGATGTCATCCCATTGGGATTTACATGGGCATTGACTGCAGGCAGTCAACTTCATTTTCCACTTGCCCATGGGCAACCAGTCCCAGTAATCATCAGAAATACCACCAGGGGAATATTTGGGATGAAGATTTGTCTCCTAGGGCACATGGATACTTTATTCCCTGTGAGGGTGGGGAGGCTCTGGCACAGGGTGCCCAGAGAAGCTGTGGCTGCCCCTGGCAGTGTCTAAGGCCAGGCTGGATGGGGCTTGGAGCAGCCTGGGATAGTGGAAGGTGTCCCGTGGCAGGGTTGGGATGGAATGAGCTTTAAGATCCCTTCCAATCCCAAACCATTCCATGATCCTATGGCTGCCCCAGCTATGGCCTTCTCCATGTTCCCTTGGCCCAGAGAAGCTGTGGCTGCCCCTGGATCCCTGGGAATGTCCAAGGCCAGGCTGGACAGGGCTTGGAGCAACCTGGGACAGTGAAAGATGTCCCTGCCATGGCAGGGGATAGAACAGGACTTTCAATCCCATCCCACAATCCACCCCTCACAAACACAGGAAACCCCTAAACCCTGCCCTTCCGCCTAGCCCAGAAGGTGCCATCACAGGCTACCATTCCCCCCCGATGTCACCATGTCCCCTGTGTGTCCCCAGTTGTGTATCACCACGGCAACAGCGCGACGGGCGGCCACTACACGACAGACGTGTTCCAGATCGGCCTCAACGGGTGGCTGCGCATCGACGACCAGGCCGTCAGGGTCATCCACCACTCGCAGGTGGTCAAGGCGGCCCTGGAGCGCACAGCCTACCTCCTGTACTACCGCCAAGTGGACCTGCTGTGACCCTGCCCTGCCACAGCCCCGCTCTAGAACGCCAACTAGCACTAATTTTTTCTCCTCTACATGCTCTTCCTTTTTTTTTTTTTTTTTTTCCCTTTTTTTCTTTTTTTTTTCTTCCCCCGTTTTCTTTCTCTTTCGGGTTTTTTTTCTTTTTTTGTGTCCCCTCGCAACTATGAGTGATAAAGGAAGCTGCCATTTGTGCACAACGTAGCTTGTGTTGACTTTTGACTTTGCCAGAATGAAGTCGCTCGGTTGGAAGCCTCGTGAATCACAAAAATACGAAAAAATATGTGAAATAAAGTTCATCCGAGTTAATGGTTGGAAGCCTCATGAATCAGAAAAATAGGAGAAAAAAAATGGAATAAAATTCGTCTCAGTTAATGGTTGGAAGCCTCATGAATCAGAAAAATATGAGAAAAAAAAAGAAATAAAATTCGTCTCAGTTAATGGTTGGAAGCCTCATGAATCAGAAAAATATAAGAAAAAAAATAAGAAATAAAGTTCATCCGAGTTAATGGTTGGAAGCCTCGTGAATCAGAAAAATATGAGAAAAAAAATATGAAATAAAGTGCATCCGAGTTAATGCTGAATCCTAAGATGATAAAAAGGGGGTTTGCATTGAATTCCCACTTTCTAATTGCGTAGTAGAAGAAAAACCCTGCACCAGCAACAGAACTTGTAGATTTCTGTGAAAATGTTTTATCTTTACTTCAGTAAAAAAAGAAAAAAATACTTAAAAAAAAATATACAAAGCTCTCTCTGCTTCCCCAATAGTTTTTTGATAAGTGGTAAAATATGAGCCGATGTGTATGAGATGGAAATGGTCCTTTGTGCTTCAAAACATGTACAAACTGCAGAGTTGCTGGTTCCTGATAGGAAGACACATTTTAATAATTGTGCGATGAGAAACTGCTTAAGTACACATTGCAGATCAAATATTTGGAGTTAAGATGTTAGTCTATATAGATGGGTGATTGTAACTTTATTGCTATTAAGAAGTTTCAAACTGCATTTATGCTTCTGTGTACATGAAATTAAGAAAATGGGCAAAATAATTAAGATTGATATTTCTTTAAGTCTGCTTTGTTTAATTTTGCTGTCTGCTCTCCTATAATGTTGAGTTCCTAATTGTACACAGTTTAGTGATACCTAGAAGTATAAAGTTGTCGCCCATCAATAAAAGTCACAAAGTTGGTTTAAGGTGTGTTGTGTGGGTTTTGTTTTTCCTCAGGTGTGAATCCAAGCCTTGGAAACTCCAAAGCTTTCTGTGTAGCATTTCTGCAAGGTGTAGGAAGCCTTCCCTAAATGGAGATGGTTTTTCTTTTCTTTTACAACTTGTTGAAATTTCAGAAATGGTCCTGTTTTGCATTCAGGTGGAGCTGAGCTTTGAGGGGAGAGGAAGAGGGATGTGACATCCCAGGGCTGAGCACTGAGCCAGGAGAGGGAATGGAATTCCTTCTGTATCCTCCTGAAAACCCTGCACTGTTATTTCTGAAATTGATGATGTTTTGTTTGTCTCTTCTTCAGCCAGTTAACATTGTCATGGAGAACTTGTGGTAAAAATACTTCCTTGATCAGCTTCCCATTGCTTTCTCTTTTAAAACCCCTATATATTATTTAATTCTTTGTTTGATGATCATGGTGTGTTTATTTCCTGATGGGATGATGGAAACCCCTGGCTTGTCCTGGTTTTTCTGCCCTCTCATGCTGTCCCACACCATCCCACATGGGAAGGAGTTTCCTGCCCAGAGCTCTGGCTGTAGGAAGGAGCATCCCAGCCCCGTGGCTCTTTGGGGTGGTCCTGGACTGCTGAGAAAGTTTAACAATCTGTTGTTGGTTTGGATCTCCAAATACATTGTTATGTTTTTGCTGACCATGCTGTATTAGTATTTCCTGGTTTACAGATGGTGACTGAGACGCTGCTTGTGATTTTGGTGACATTCCACCAACTCTGAAACAGTTTGCTGTGCACAGGGATTTCTCAGCTCCTGGAGCTGGGGCTGCTAAAGGATTGCTGCTCCCAGGGCTTCCCAAACTGTGATGGGAATTGCCCCAGAGCCCCACTGGGATTTCAATTTCCCTTGAAATCTGGGGAATTGGGAGGTTGTTCCAGAAAAGAAAGAAACCAGATTTTGAACTTGCTGTTCTGTGCTATTATTCACATCCTGTTGCTGGAACCTGGTTAAAGTGGTTTTCTGTACAGCAGAAATCCTGGTTTTAATTATTCCTGTGCCTATGTGGGGTGTTTATTTACCTGTATCTCCAGTGCATTGTGAAAAAGTGCATTTCTGATAGTGCAGGTTTACCTGAATAGTCCAGAGAAAACTGCAGGTGATCAGCAATTAATATATTACTTGGTAGAAGTTTCAAGTTTTACTGTTTTGCAGAAATGGCAATGAGTTGTTGCCAATTTAAAAATCAAGTGCTGAAATTCAGTATCACTTGGAAGTGTCTCAGTATCACTTGGAAGCAAATTTTTTCATTTTTCACTGAGGATATTACAAATGTGTTTGTCACTAAAGCCCATCTTCTGCAGTGTATTAAAAGGGAAATAAAAGTATGTGGCAACAGTGATGTGGACACACAGCCACAATTTTTATTTTCTGTATTAAACTCCTCCCACTGTTGCAAAACAAGGGTTTTGCAGCCTTTTGATCATTTGCTTTCTGTGTGATTATGTAAAAGAAAAACCCCAACACCCACGACAATACACCGTAAATCCGGTGGTTGTTTACTGAAGTTTAAACCAGCTTTTGAGAAATGCTTTTTTTTTTTTTTTTTTTTTAATGCACATTAAGACCTGAAGTTTTCAAAATTAGAAACTGGATGTGCAGATCCCAAGTGCTGTTGGGAAAACCTTGTGCCATGAGAGAGCTTTTCAGGGGAAGGATGGGATAGGGTGGAGGAGGAGGATTTTTCAAGCCATGAGGTGTTTGGGCATGGGGGAAGCTGGTGTGTTTTAGGTAGGAAACTGCTGTTTATCCACAATATCCTCTGCAGGTGATAGCACTCCTGGGCTGGGCTGCAGCAGAGGGCAGTGCTGGGCTGTGCCAGGCCCGAGGTGGTCCTGAGTTGGTCCTGAGCTGTCAGCAGAGGCTTTGTCTTGGTAAAAGTGCTCTAAATCTGCTGCTTTTCACTAGGAATGACAAGAGAGCCTTGGACGTGCAGGGGGTTTTGCCAAGATGCTGGAGATTCTTGCAGCTGGGCATTTATTTCAGGCTGTTCCAATGACCCAAAGAATTTTTTTTTACTTTGTGTTAGCAAATAAGCAGATGTGGCTGCAGAGCTTGTGATTGCAGCTCACCTTCTGGTTTGGGATGAAAGATGGGTGCTGGGTTAAGAGACCTGAACTCCCAGTCTGGAGATGTGCCCAGGGAATTTGGGGAGCTGCACAAACAATGTGAGGGGTTTTCATGGAATCCCAGAATGATTTGGGTTGGAAAGGACCTTAAAACTCATCTTGTTCCACCCCCTGCCAGGTCAGGGACATTTCCACTATCCCAAGCTGCTCCAAGCCCTGTCCAGCCTGGCCTTGGACATTCCCAGGGATCCAGGGGCAGCCACAGCTTCTCTGGACACCCTGTGCCTCACCACCTTCATAGAGAATTTTGTTGTTTTTAGTTCTTATTTGACTTGTACTCAGTGGAGCCAGTGGTGCCCCTCAAATTTTCTGAAATTGCTTCAGCTTGTATTCTTATTGTCTTACTTCAGCTTTTTCCAGGTCACTGATGAAACAGCACAGGTTTGTGGGGAGTTGTTTTCTTGCTCATCATCAGCTGGCTAAGCATTTGTGGGAAATGTTCTTTAGAATGAGGAGGTGGAGAAGCTGCAGATGGACTTGGATGGTCAGTCCAGGCTACCCCAAACCAGGAGAGCAGTGAGAAAGAACCAACAGGGGCTCACAGTGCCAAATATTAGCATTTGTGTTTGGGAGTAAACATTAACGCCTGACTTTCACACCTTTCATTTGGATCTCCACGCTGTTAATTCATCTGCTGGAGTAGCCTCTGGATTGCATTGTGGTCAAGAGAGGGGCAGATCCACCCTGCTGGAGTGATGGATGGGGCAGAGATTTCTTGCCTCCCCCTGCATCATCCTCAGGTGAAGACAGAGCCCAGGCAGGAGGGAGGTGTGAGCAGGCAGCAAACAGGGTGATTCCCCAAAATTTGAGCATGGGTGAGCCTGGTGCCCATCAGGAGCAGCTCAAGGACTGCTGATCCCTGCTGTACGCTCACTGTTGGTGATCACAGACAATTCGTGCAGGTTTCCTGTTGCCTCTGGGTTCACTTCACACTGTTAATCCATTTCAAACCCAGGGAATGCCCTGCAGCTCTGAGCCTCTCGCCCTGCTCCTCACCCTGCCCTGCCCAGCCCAGCTTCAGGGCTGTTCTGCCGAGCTGCTTGAGGAGGAAATAAAGGGCATTAATTCCAGGGGAGATCAAGACTTGCTGTCTGCCTGCTCAATTAGGAGGGCATAGGGAAATCTCTGTCTCTTCCCATTCATTGGCTATTACATTAAAAGCCTCTCTCCTAATATATACTTATATATGCAGCCTGCTTTATGTGGCTTTTACCACATATGAAATGGAGACGTTATAATCAAGGCAGTAATAACGAGGAATGATTAAAAGTAACTTCTGATTGTTTTGGCTTTGGTGGAACATATGACCCCAAAGTGCTGACTCGAGACAAAATGAGGTGGGTAAAAATTCTTGTTCCAGGCTGTGCTCATCCCTGAGCACAACCAGGCCCTGTGTATGTCTCATACAGTGGAATCATCATGGTGCATATTAAAAAAAAAAAAATTAAAAATCAAATCTTTGTAAAGCAGCCAGGTTGATGGAGCAATCAGACAGCCCAAACCATCCTACAGGGATTAATTTCCCATAGGAATAGTTGTGGAAATTACAAAATACCAAATTCCTCTGAGGTCTGGAAATTATTTGTGCGTCGGTATGTGAGATTTAAAATGAGTTAATTCAGCTTTATGGTAATTGGAGTGAGCAGCACCTTCTGAGTCAGGGTTGGGGAGCTGTGTGGTTTCAGGGGCGTGAGGGTTCACCATGTTGGCCTTATTATTTGGGGAAATTAGGAATTGGGGGAGCTGCAGCATCGTTCAGCAAATACAGCTAACTCACTGATCTGGAGGGAATCCCAGGAGCAAGGGGAAAAAAAAATTATACAGTGATTTTACAGTAAATCAATGCAGAACCTTCTGTCAGCCCAGTTCTGGGTGGTCTCTGAGTTGCCTGTGTTGGTGTCAAAGTGGGAGCTTTTTTTGGGAGCAAACTGCCCAAATTTCTCCGAGTGGCTCCTGGCAGGGCAGAAGTTCCAGGTCCAGCTGCTGGGCCACGCGGTGTTGGTTCACATACACAGTTTGTTTGCAAGCAAATAGAAACTCTTTGTAAATACAGCTGGGAGAGTGTGGGAGTGGGAAGAGCAGCCAGAGGGGCTGCTGTGGCTGTGCCAGGCCGGCACTGGCTGGTGAGGACTGGCTGCCCATCTATCTCTGTGTTTGAAATGGGCTGGAAGATACAACCCCAGTGATGACAATCTTGCAAAACCCTCAGGAGAATGGTGTAAGAGATGAAACCAGCAGCGATGGTTTCTTTTTTTCTTTTTTTGCTCGGAGCAGTTGTGCTCTCCCAGCTGCCAATATTTGCTCTTTTGCTCCTTTTTCTGTTGAACGAGTTTGATAAATGTCCATCTGCTCTCCGAGTGCCGCTGAGTTTAAATGAACCTCTGGGAATATCTTGTAAACTCCCTCCTAGTAAACAGTAAATAAAAGCGGTTGGTGTGTTTTTGCCTGAAGAAATAAATATTGACTGGTTAGAAGAATGGAAGGACTTTTTTTCCTCCGGAACTTTGGAAAAGAGGACTAGCCAGTGGGTTTGGAAAAAATCAGAGCTGCTTTGCTTGGATTTGCCAGCTCCCAGGAGGAGATGGGTGCTCCCCTGGCTCCGTGCTGGGTGTGGCTGGTGTCCCTCTCGGGGGACATCCCGGGGGATGTGCTGACCCTGCCGGCTGGGGATCCCGCGGGAATCCCGTGGATTCCAGCATCCTGCAGCATCCTCTCTCCAGCATCCTGCAGCAGAGGTGCTGCGACACTCTCGCGTTGTTGCTCACGATAGTGGTTTGGGTTTTTCCCTGTTTGTTTACCTCAAGAAAAAGGAAGGAACTTTTAGCTTGTCTTTTGCTCAATCGTTTCCTTTCACGGTGAGTAAAACCACGGAGCTGGATGCCAAAGCTGGGGCTGTTGGGACATCGGCAGGAGAGGTGAGTCCTGTCTGAGTGATTCACCAGCTCTTTGCATTCCCTATTCCCTGTAGCTCCCGCTGTTCAGCGACTGAGCCTGGGGAATGTCAGCTTTGGCAGCGAGCTACAGAGTGGGATTAACCTCCTGTTTCCCAGCAAAAGTCCAGCTCTGGAAAAAAGGGGATGCCATGGGGTTTAGTGGGGGGGCTGGAGCTGGGAAATCCCACAACCCTCGCAGTGGGATTTCCCTGCGAGGAGCAGGAATGGCTGAGCTGACAGCCCAGGGGAGACAGCTGGCTTCAGTGCCTTACAGAGAAAATTCCTGTCTTGAATTCCCCCTCCCCTGTCCGAGGTTCCCCCTGTGCAGGGAGGATTCCCCTGCCCTGGAATTCCTCTGGGCTGCGAATCCCAGAGCAGACTGCTGGGGAGAGAGAGCACAGCCAACATTTCATAGGATCAGGGGCTGCCCCCCTCTTCCTCCTCCTCCTCCTCCCTCTGGAGTTCCCGCCTTTGGGAGGATGGTCCTGCTCCTGTGAGCCCCAATGACTGTCCTCGAGCTGCTGCCATCCCAACCGACACCCCTCTCCCTCCTCGGGGCTTTTTTCCGCTCCTTTCCCCCCGCCTCTCCTCTCGTTATTGCTCCACGCCCGTCGTCACAGGGGATGATCCAGGGTTCTTCTCCTTGCCTGGAGAGCATAAATACCACTGGGGAGCTCTGTGAGACTGCAGTTGGTCCGAGTGGCTGAGCCGAGCCCTTGCACATCTCGCACCTCCTGAGGCTCGTCCCATCCTTTCCCTCTCCTCCTCGCTTCAATATTTCAGATACATAATTTATTTTCCACAAGCAGGCTTGGAGGAGCTGCAGTTACCTGGAGACTTGGAAGTACTCAGCAAGGTAAGTGTAAAGTTCTGTCCTGGCTTCTGAAATGTGGTTTTGGGGGTGGTGTGAGTGCAAGAAATCACTTTTTTTAAGAAGGCACAGTTTTATTAACTTCTCCAAAAAGTTGCCTGGGTGGTATAAAATAACCCAATAGTGTCTGAACTTCCCTCATGTGTGCTGTGCAGAAATTAATGCAAGATTAACATGCATTAACCTTGAATGAATGGGAGGAGTTTGCAAGAGCAGGAGTGGATTTCTATGCAAATAGAAAATATCCAAGGGATGCTGTTGCAGTCTCCAGGAGCTGATAGCTGTGGGCACATCTGTGTGCTCCAGGCTGCCTGTGTTTGTACAACTCTGCTCTCAAGTCCTTGGAGGAAAGGAATTTCAGTGTCACCACATGTGGTGTCTGTTACCAGTGGGTTTTCCAGGTGGTTTTTGTGCAGAAACTCACCCACTTGGGTTCTGTGGGAGTGGATTGAAATGGAAGATGCAGATGTTTTGGCCCCTGGCCTGGAGGATGCTGAATCCATGGTGTGTTCAGTGCTGTCCTGTGTCAAGGAACTTGTCCTCCTGCTTTTCTTTGGGAGCCAACAGAATTCTGCAAAGCTTGGAGTGTGTGCATCCCAGTGGAGCAGATGACCTGCAGTTCCGTGCATTCTGTTGTGGCTTTATCCCTGGATTTCTGTGCAGGTTAAAGTTGATCCCAGGCTAACCCAGGCTAAAAGCTGATCCCAGGCTAGCTCATCCTAGATCCCAGGCTAACTCAGGTTAGAAGCTGATCCCAGGCTCACTCCCCTCTGCTTTGCTGTTTTAGATGCTTTCCTGCTATCCTGAGCTAACTTTGCACTTTCCTTCCTCATCAGCTGGTGCCATGTGTAACTCCACAGGCTCTGGGATGTTTTATCTGCAAATGCCACTCATGACCCAGGAGTTAGGCACCCACTTGTGTCCTTTACCAGGGAGGCAGTCAAAGCTCCATATCCCTGAGGAATAAGGTGACATGAGGACATGAGTCCAGGATCAGCCTGCATGTGGCTTTAGCAGTGTCTCTGCCAGGCTTCAGATGTGAGCAGCTCTCCTGCTTGCCGTGCAAGGCAGACACCATCCATTAGCTGGGGAAATAGCTTTCTAAAAATAATCTTTCCCAAAGTCCAGTGCTGCTCTTTAACTCCCTCAGACCCCAGAAGAAGGCCTCCCATTCCTCCCCACTCTGGACAGGCTTTGCAGCACATTCAGGAGTCGGTTTCTGCTGACTCAGTCATTTCTGATGGCTCCCAGATGTTCACCTGGCACCAGTGTCAGGGGCCAGATGTGTTTAAAGGGAGGTGGTGCTCCTCTTGAACCCTTGAAATCAACAGCAGAGGCTTCCTCAGCTGACTGTCAGCTGATAATTTTCTGTGAATAATGTCAAAGCCAAACTCAAAGGCAACGTGATTTCAGCCTCCCTGGCTGAGGAGCTGCTGCTGCAGCCCAGAGGCATCAGCCCAGCCCTGCAGGGCACTGGGACAGGCTGAGCTGCAAGTGTTTCCCTGCACCTGGACATGAGGACATTGAGAGGCAGATGGATGGACATCTGAAATCCATGAGAGCTCTCTGAAACGTGAGCATCGTTCAGCTGCTTTCAATTAATCCGGCCAGGGAACTCCCTGCTGCTCCCTGTCCCTCTCTGATCCCTTTATCCTCCCTTGGGATGCTCAGCACTCCTCACCCCGAGCTGCAGCAAAGCTGAAACAGACGATAAAGCCAAAGTGACCCAATTTTAGAGAGGTGCTGCCATCCTTTTGCCGGCAAACGGGGAGCAGGGAAGCGCATCCCGAGGAATAAAGCACCATCTGTTGCGAGCTCCTGGCCGCACCGCCGAGCCAGACGCGTTGGCTTCGCTGCCGAGCCGAGCGGAGCAGCTCCTCCAGCTCTCCCATGCTACAGCTGATTTTTTTCAATCTGCCCTTTCTGAAAGTTCGGTGTTTGCCTTAGATGGGTGGTGGATTCGGGCTGGAGAGGGCAGCCGGCCAAACGAGGGGTGCAACGGCCGCCTGTGAGCGCCGGCTGTTCGCGCAGGGCGAGAGAGCTGCCCGGCTAAATGGCCACATTGTGAATGGCCCCGGCAGAGCGGCTATTTTTAAACTCTCGGGGAAGTGCCTCAAAGTAGGAATTGTTCCCTGAATTTGGGTCAGACGGTCTACAAAAGCGACTGCTCCCTTTGCCTCCCCGAGCCCCGTGCGGCAGGGTTAGAAAGTCGGGCTCCTGGCTGGGGGGGAAGAGAACGCCGCAAGCAGGGCTGCGAGGAGGATGAGGTTGAAGGAGTGTTTGTCCCCATGCCACCGAACGTCCTGTCTTCCAGGTGTGCCTGCAGCTGGGGACAAGGCGTGTGTGTCTGACTCGCTCTGCAGGGCAGGAAATGATGAGAAGCTGTTACCCTAAACTGAGCAAATTACGTCCCGCATTGTTGTACCCGGGCTGAGGCTTAATGCGCTGCCTGGAAAGAGGTTCAGGGCAGCTGGTTTTCATCTGCCTGAGTATTCCGTCCAAGAAAGAAGCCTCAGAAAGGGACGCTGTGTCTTTTGAGCAGTCAGCCAACAAGTTTTCGGGGGTTCTCAGAGGTTTTTTGGGGTCCCTGTTTATGCAAAGCACCTCGAGATTGCTGCTGTTCTGCAGGGATGCTGCCGTGCAGGGTCTGGGGAGCAGAGGAGCAGGGGCTTCGTGCTCAAATGGGGCTTTTCCAGCTGGGAGTTAGATGGCTCTTCCCTGCTTTAGTTGGCTTCCGACTCTTCTGGTGTCAGTGTGTCCAAACCCCGTGTCATTGGATGGAACTTCTCGAATAATTCCTGCTGATCTGGGGTTTGTTTCCTGCCGCTGCGCAGGAATGCTTTCAGCGTGGCTTTCAACAGTGCTGTCAAAAACTGATCCTCACCTCGTGCTGAAGACAGCGATGGGGAAGCTTTCTGCCAAAAATTGGCCCTAAGGAGGGAGATGCCGTGCTGGGGCTGTCTGTGCAGAGCTTCTTGCCCCGGTGGGTTGGTGCTGCTCCGGTGCCTCTGGGATACCAGAGCAGGGCAGTGTGAGCTGCACAGCCCTGCAGCAGCACTTTCTGCCTCCCGTGAATAGCTCTGATCCAAACAGAGCCAGCCGAGAGGCACAGGGGTGGCTGGATAAACTGGAGCAGGGATGGATGGATGGATGGATGGATGGATGGATGGATGGATGGATGGATAAACTGGAGCAGGGAGGGTGGAAGTGCTTGGGAATGACAGGTGGAGCAGGAGCACCACGGAGCGAGGGAGAGAGATTATCCGAGCTGTTCAACGAGCAGACCGAGCCCCTCTCCCGGCGCTGACGGCATCCCAGCGCCCGGGAACACCTCATGTTCCGGGGGAGGGCGGCTGCTCCTGCCGCTCCATAACTCACATCCCTGGCTTCTCTCCCGCCGGGCAGCGTCAGCGAGAGCCCCGCGGTGCGTCAGCGCCAGCGGCATCGGGGCTGCCGGGGACATTTCCCAGGAACACCGAGCTGCAGCTGCTCTGCTGGAGCCCCGAGACACCTCTGCCTGCTGCCTGACCTCCTCAGCCGGCTCGCTGCGGAGTTTACTTTCCCTTTCGTCCTGTTCTAGGTTTTAACAGCTGCTTTTTTGGGGATAACTTCAGATGTCTCCCTGCCTGCGAAGGGATGGAGCTGGGGGTACTTGGAGCTGCTGGGCATTGCGGGGTGGTGGCAGCTCCATCAGGGGTGCTGGGGGTGCAGAGGGCATCCTCCTGCCTGCCTGGGAAGTGCTCACTCCCAGCTCAGCCTCAGTGTCATTCCCAGGTGTAACAAGCTGAGCCCCCATCGCTTGTGGTGTTGTGCAGATCCTCCTGCCATTGGGGTGAACAATAATTATCAGCACCACTCTTTTCCAAGCCCAAATCTGGGCTGTGTGACCTCATTGCTGCAGGACAAATGCACTGAGAGTTCCTCTGGCACTGCTCTGACTGCCTGTTTCTCCCCAAATTCCAGACCTGCACTGAGCCCTGGGAATCCCTGCAAGAAAACCAACCAGCATCTCTGCTTCTGCTGGCCCTAGAGGAGGCAGCATGAGCCCTGCCCTGCCTTGGATCATTCCTCTGGGATGTGTGCTGCTGCTGACAAAGACAGCCCAGTGCTTTATCCTGCCCAACTCGAGTCACCTGGAGAGCATCCTGAGCAAATATCAGGATGGGGAAGCTCACTCCAGATCCAAGAGAGCCATTTTATTCTCGGACAGACAGGAGATACTGATGCTCCACAATAAATTGAGAGGTCAGGTGTATCCAGTGGCCTCTAACATGGAACACATGGTGAGTCTAGAGCCTGGTATATCACTTTATTACTACTTTTATTTTATTTTTTTTCCTAAATGCATTTTAATTTTCCTTGTGGTACAAGAGGTGTAGTGCATTTCCTCTGAAGTAAGTTCTTCTCAAGAGGTTTCCCGAAGCATTTAATTCCAGAGTGAAGGATGCTTTAGATCAGAGACCTGTTTTGGTTGGAAAGGGCTGCTGATGGGTCACCAAGTCCATCCTCTGCACAGCTTCAGGACTCATTCCATTATTCATAAAGGAGCGTCTGGCCCTGCCCTGGATGGTGATCACCATTCCCCAGCCTGCCTCAGCAGGTTCTTCCATTACCTCCCTGCCACAAAAGCAGCACATCTCCCCCAGTGTTTAACCCCTGCTCTCCCTGGGAAAGCTTCCAGGCTGTTGTGACTGGTGTTTGGGGACACCTCTGCCTGCTCAGGGAATCTTTTGGGTTGCCACCAGCACTGGAGGTGACATTTGGCCTCAGTCCCACACTGATCTCCTGGGCTCAGCACTGTGAGCCAACCCTCCACGATGCTCCTGGGAATCTGCACAGGACAGCAGGGAAACAGGGCCTGAGGAATGTGGATCCATCTGCAAAGAATTTCAGTCATTGGAAATAGCTGGAAAGGCTTTGGGAGTTCATGGCTGGATGGGTCAGTGCTGTTGGGTTTTGTAGTTCAGGAAACCAAAATAAAAGTTTGGTCAGTGTATTCTCCCACTTCAGAGGGAGAACTTAAAACTTGGAGGAGTATGAAATATGCCTTTGCCATCAACAATTCACATGAATAGTTTTTCTTCACCTGATGCCAGAGACCCTACTTTGAGCTATTTTTGCCATGCCATCAAAATATTGCAGGGCCACAAAATGGTGTAGGCAAATAATTATTTTCATGTGCCTTTTCCCAGTATGCAAATACAGTTCTGACTGAAACCAGTCTGACTTCAGCTGAGCCCTCCTGCTGACAGATCCAATGATGGATGATTTGTTAAGACCATGTTTAAAAGGGTAAAAGAGGAATACACTTAAATGTAATATAAAAATTGTTTGCCAGCTGTGCTGAAGTGAGGGCTGCAAATGGAAAATCCTGCCTTTTGTGACTGCAGGGAGAAGGGAAAGAGAAGGGAGGTCAGGGGATGGTGAGGAAGGACAGCTGTCCCTCAGTCGGGCCACACCAGCAGTGACACCACAGATTTTTGGCCCTGCTTTGGCCAGAAATCCTGAGCCTTTCTAAGAACTGTGGATTGTATCTCTTTCTCAGCAGCTCTCACATTATCCTGCAGGGCAGCACGGCCAGAAGAGGCAACTTGACTGATTTCCAGAGGGTAAACACAAAGCCTGAGCGAGCCCAGGATGTTTTGGTTGGCCCTGGAGTGTCCCCAGCCCTGCTGCTGGCACTCGCAGCGCGGCTGCACTCCTGTGTTTGCCTTTGCTCAGGGAGCTTTTCTAGTGGTTTTTAGGGCTGATGGAGGGCAAATGAAAGAGCCTTATGTGCTCTGAAGAAAGGAGCTGAGTATGAGATGGGGCTGCTTGGAAGGGCTATAATCAGCCTTTCATGTGCTCCTGTTTACCCAGCATGACTTGGAAATGCCATGTGTATGCTGAAGGGCAATTTCTCTTTAATCCTTTGTCCTGCAGAGGACATTTCTCATTTGGACTCGTTTAAGAGGATGGTCTGTCTTTAGAGGCATAGATAAACTTTTCTATTTCCCTTTGGTGCCAGAGCAGAGCATCACTGGGGATGGGCTGGGGTAATTTGTGGGTGAGTTGGTAGATCTTGTTCTTCCCATCAACCTCCAAACACTCCCTTGTGAAAGTCTCCCAGCTCCATATTTGATGTGTTTAAACGTTCTAAAATGGAAATGGGAGCTAATATATTCCAGGAAAGGGACATATTTGACTGCTACTGGATGAACTTCAGTTGTTGGACACTGTTAATAAGAAAGCAAGAACACAGTGAGTCCTATAACTTATCTGGAGATCAAAAGAATTATTAGACACACGTGGGATAAAGGTAAAGTGGACCAAAAAAATGAAGAAAGAAACGGTTTTGCTGCTGGGTTTGTGTAATTAATTGAAAGCTGGCACAGATACTCAGTGTTAATGGAAAATGAGTGAGCAGTGCACAGCTTCTGACAAAGCTGGGCCAGTTCAAAATTACCTTAACCCCTCCACCAGCCCCATGAGTGACACTTCCACTGTGCATTTGGACTGTTTAACAGAGGTGGATGGGTGCCAAAGCCAAAACAAACTCCTTGTTAATAGTCCTGGAGAAAAAAGGACAAAACAGACCCAGAGGAAAAAGGACATAATAGATCCTAAGGCACGGTGACCTTTTAGGATGGCTTAGTCAGATGCTTTCAGCAGTGATGAAAGGCAGAAATCTTTCCTCTTGCAGCAGCCTCAGAGACAGCTGGATAAAGCAAAATTGTTCTCAGCACAGATTGCTGGAAGGAAAATAGTTTGTTTTCATGTATAAGGTATGCATCCTTCCTCTCAACTGTAGGGTGGTGGCTTTCCCTGTCAGGATGGGATAGTGTTTCTGAGGGAGTTAGCAAAGCCTCTCCAAATTTCTGCCAGGACATGTCAGCCCTGGAGTTTGGTGCCACTTTTAAAAGGAAGCTGCCAGGACTGCAGAAAGTCTGAGCTGGGGAGGAAAACGAGTGAGTAACCTGATCACTGCAATTCAGGTGTCTGGCTTTGGGTTTGCAGTCTCCTTGTGGGATGCATTATTAACTCTGGACCTACAAGCTGTGGTGTGATGTGTCTATGCCATGCATATATTTTACATGTACCCTGCACACTCTGCTTTGAAAGGAGTAAAAAAAAAATAGAGTCCATGTGCTAAATCGTTTGGAATCACACACACCCGAAGGATTCTCTGCTTCTGGAGGAAACCAAGCCCAGGCTCATTGCCCCTCTGGCTTCAGTCATCTTCCTAGATACTGCTTTGAATATTGGCATCAAGAATTCTTGCGAGTATAGCTGGGAAAGTCTGAAAACTCTCTTTTTTTTTCCCCTCCCCACCATGTTTATTGCTCTGAAATAATTCCAGCCTCCTGACCGCATTCGCGTCTGAGCAGCAAGAGGCAAATAACTGCTCTGATTTCGATGGGATGGCTTTGTAATCTGATTCCTGCAGAAATGAGCTTCTCTCCTCGTGCAGCAAAGAGCCGTGCAGAGCTGGAGCTCCTTCCCAATTACCTGTTGAGTGTCTTTTGTCCGAGTTCATTTATTTCACCCGCAGGCGTCAAAGGGAGACGCAACGTTTGCTCGCGTTAATTCCCATTTAATGGCCTGCTGCTCAGGACGTCTCTGCATTAAATTAGGAGATTTGGAACATCCTCGCCTCCGAGGCTGCAGGGAATAAAGCTGGGTAGGAAGGCTGAGGAGCAGAACGTCTTGGGAGAGTTTCTGTGGGTTTTGTGCTGGATGGAGGGCAGGCTGTGGCAATCACTGAGTGAGCAGAGTGGGAGACCACAAAAGCTGTGTCTGGGCACTGCTGCAGGAATCTGCCCGAGCAGAGGTTTGGGAATGTGTGTGGTGGGTCTGACCCTGTCACTCTCGAGGAGCTGGAGGGCTGAGAAGGAAAATGGGTTTATTCCCTGTGTCAGAGCTGTGTCCATACAGGGTTTTGCAGACTGATGTGAATTTGCTTGGTCACTGCTCAGTCCAAAGCTGAGCTGGGATGCTGTTGGAGTCTGGCTTGCTGAGAGTGCTTCATGATAAGCTGCTCTGGGAGGCCTGGGCTGTGAGCTCAGTGAGATGAGGTCATGTTTGCCTCTCTGAGATAGTGGAGACACACCATGTTCCAGGAGACTCTGCGTTTTCCCGTTGTCTTATCCAGGGATGCAGAGCTCCTCCCCATCCCAGCTATAACTGCTCAAAACTGTGTCCAGATCCTCACTCAGAATGAACCCTTGATGGTTTTTAAATATGCTCAGGAGCCTGGATGCCCTGCAGCCCTCCAGGCTCTGACAGGTCCTTTGAAATGCTCGAGATCAGCAGTTGCTTTTCTTCTGGAGAAGACAGGGCTTGGAAACAGCAGCTGGTTGTGGTGGTAAATGTCCAAAGAGGACAGTCTTGTGCTGGTGAATGGGCTGGATGCACATTACAAGAGCTCCCTTCTCTTTGGTTTTATTTGCAGGAATGAGCAGTAATATTTTAATCCCAACGAATTGTTCTCTAAGGGCTGCTCTGAATAGAGCAGCTGTCAGTAATTACACAATGAATTCAGGGCACTGGCTGCTGGGCCCAGCAAGTCTGGCCTTTAGAACAAACACACTCCTGGGCAGCAGAGCTGCTTTCCTGTTTGCCTTTGTGTCATTTTGGAGCTCTCCTTTGGCTCACGGCTGGGTGACATTCGATGAGGAGTGATCTCACACCAGCATCCTGCCCACAGCGGGAGCAGAAATGGGATTTGTCACTTCTAACGTGATGCCTGTTTCGGGGAGAGTGGAATGAGCTCAGCAGCCCTGGGACTTTGCCACCTCTGATGCATTTGACTGCTGGATTTGGTGGATTCTCAGTTATTCTGGAAGGTGAAGGGCAGGTGGGGCTGAGAGACTCAGACCCTCACTCCTTGATTAAGAGGTCAGACCAAAAATCTGGAAGTAGCAGAGCTCTGCACTGCTGGAGTTCCCTTGGTGGGAAAACCTGGAGATATCCCAGAAAATATCCGGGATGACAAATCCTGCTGAACTCCATCAAAGCACTGACTGGATGTTAGAACTCTTGCAGGAGCCAGAAATATGTGTCATGTTGGAGATCATGGCATCTCCAGCCTTGACTTTTGATTTTTAATTTTTAAAAACACAGTAGAAAAACAGCTGCCAAGGATGTCTCGTGGTTTAGGGTGGATGGTCTACATGTGTTTTTGAGGTCTTCCCAGGTGGTTTTGTGAGATTTGGGTGCTTTCTGAGATCCTGAGCAAAGCATCTCATAAGAAGCACTGCATAAACTGGGGAAGATCACAGACCCTTCAGTGCCCTGGCCTTTCATGGCAGGGGAACATATTGAAAAATGTTATTTTAGGTTGGGGAACATGACAAAAAATGTGTTTGCTTCACCAGGACAGGCTGAATGTGACGGGTGATCTGTACTTACTCTTTCTCCACTAACTCCTGTTGGTTTAATCTCTTGATCCACTAAGTTTGAGATGAAAAACTGACCTGGTTTTTTTTTTCTCTCCCCACACTGTGAAGAGCTGGGACGAGGAGCTGGAGCGGTCAGCACATGCTTGGGCTCAGCAGTGCATCTGGGACCATGGGCCAAGTGACCTCATCAGGTCCATTGGGCAGAACCTGGCTGTCCACTGGGGCAGGTGAGAGCTGGGGATCATGGCAAAGGGCAACTGATGGGATCCTCCTTTAGAGAGAGCTGGACAGATTTGCTCTGATGCTTGGTGGAGTGCTGGGGAGATGGGAGAAAAGCTGGGGAATCATTAATTGTGATGGTTATGGTGGGATGTTTATGGTGGTAATGCCTGCAGCCACCTCCCACTGGCACTTCCCAGGAAAACAGCATTTATTTGGGCTCCTCCATCCGCCTGGATCTCAGTGTAACACACCTGTGATGTGCCTAAAGTCACTCCTTCTCCTTCAGGAGAACAGGTACAGAATTCTTACCCTTGCTCCTAAATCTGCTGTTCCAAGCATGGCTCTGGCATCATGCAGAGAACCAGCTGAAAGCTGAAGTTTCTCAGGATCAACATCTGCATCCAGCTCAGAATTCATGTCTGGATTCAGTTCAGAACTTAATTATCTCTTGCTGTATTTTCCACAAATATTTATCCTGCTCCTGATTTCTCTTTGCTGAAAACACTTCACAGGGTTTTTTTCAAATTCCTGGGACAAGTTTTAAACTGGAGTCATTAACCCAGTTAGGAAAGCTGACATTAAGGCTTCCAAATGGATTTTCCTCTCCATCTCGAGGTGAAATTTGTTTATTGTTAAGCTCCTGTTGTTAAGCTTGTTATAGGTTAAACCTGCTTTGCACAGCAAACATTTTGTACTTGCTCAGGAGCCTTGAGATATTTTTCCCCCATTTCCTGGGTGGAAGTGCAGTTATGTTGGTTGCAAATCAGGCAGAACTTGGTGGAGAGCAAAGGAAATTTGCTGGTGTGAAATTAAGCTGATATAAAAATTTTTGTTGGCAGAATTAACTAATGATTGGAAAGTAGAGTGGTTAATTCATTGGAAACAAAGTCCAAAGATCATGCTGTTCTTGGCTCTCCTACAAGTGCTCAGGATGGCCATGGGCTCCTGATGGAAGAAGATCCAATCTTGCTCCCAGAGAGGAAAGAAAAATCAGATTTATCTCAGCTTTTTCAGGAACGGGCCATAACTTGATTGCCTCCATTTCCTCTCCTCTAAAATAGGATTCGGAAAGTATTCGCCTCATGACATCATGAGATGGATGTTTTTAAAATACTTGTAACGAATGATCTTTAATGAAAAGTTGGCTGGAAGGATCAGCTCCAGTTGGTAATGATATCATTGGGATTTCTGGCAGCTTGCTTCGTGTGAGCTGTTGAAAGCAATCAAAAGCAGTGGGTTTGGTGCAGTTTGCAGATCGTTCTGTTTGCTCACTGTGTAAGTGGAGTGTAAAATGTGCGTGAGTTTCTACAGGTAGTTTGGACACCGTTTGTGCTCTCCAAACAGCATCAGAACTCCTCAGACTGTGGGATCTGAGGCAGAATTACACAGGGCTTGGTGCTGGGGGAAAATTGCTGCCAAAAAAAAAAAGGTACAACAAGAATGTAGTGCACCAGCTACTCCACACCAGCTCCTGGTGGGATGTGAGTGAGGAAAAGCCCACTCAGTTTCAAATATCTTACAGCATTGGCTGTGAGTGTACCTCCAGATTTAGCAAATTTAGCAAATTACCCCAATATTACGGTATTGGCTGCGAGTGTAGCTCCAGATTTAGCAAATTGCCCCGTGGTGAAATAGGTACACGATGGCTTTTGGTTTAAGATGTTTGGCAAAGCCTAACTCCTGTTTACTTTCAAAACACGACTTTCTGCCAAACTAGAAGTTATTTTGTAGTTGTGTGGAAAAGTGAGGAGGGCATTTCAGGTCAGCAGCTCTTGAGGATCGTGTCAAACCTATAAATAATACGGAGTCAGGTCAGGCTGTGAAGCTGAGGGAAAAAATCATAGAAACACACGACAGTTTGGGTTGGAAGAGACCTCAAAGATCATGCAGTTCCACCCTGACATGGGCAGGGACACTTTCCACTATCCCAGGTTGCTCCAAGCTCTGTCCAGCCTCGCCTTGGACACTTCCAGGGATGCAGGGGCAGCACAGCTTCTCTGGGCACCCTGTGCCTTCCCACCATCACAGGGAAAAATTCCTTCCCAATACCTGTTCTTAACCCTTCATCTTTAACATTTTCAAAGACTTTTTTTTTTTATTTTTATTTTTTTTTTTAAATGCGAAATCTTCGGCCAGAACACCATGATTTCTTTTCTCCCGCAGGTATCGATCTCCAGCCTTCCACGTGCAGTCTTGGTACGACGAGGTGAAGGATTACACATTCCCATATCCCCACGAGTGCAACCCGTGGTGCCCAGACAGGTGCACAGGTGCCATGTGCACACACTACACCCAGGTAAAGCGCTTCTTCACGCTCCCCACATCCCCTCACCTCCAGATTGGGCTAATTTGCTTATTTCCAATAACCACATTTCCCTTGCAGATAGTCTGGGCCACAACCAACAGGATTGGCTGTGCTGTGAACGTCTGCAAGCAGATGAATGTGTGGGGAGAGATCTGGGAGAACGCTGTCTACCTGGTCTGCAACTATTCCCCCAAGTAAGGCACAGCAGCTGGGCTCTCTCCAGCTCTCCCAAAACTGGCAGCTTGCTTAACTACCTCAGGGTCTGGGGAAGAGATTTCAGGCAGTCTAGACTGGTGGTTGTGGCTTTAAATTTTTTCTTTAGACAGCAGCGCAGGGCTGGTTCAAAACTACTGAGCGTTGCCTGGAAAACTGAACGAGAGGCCAAGGGCAGGCTGGAGCTTTGATGTTCTTGCCACGGGAAGGGAAGGAGGAGCAGGAGATGGCCAGGATGGAGCTGGCATGTGCTGCTGAGCCAGGCTTGCTCTCTGCTGTCACAGGGTGGAAGGGATGGGGTGGTGGTTCGTGCCAAAAAAACCCTGAAATAACTGCAGCCGTCAAGATTTCACTAGCTCGACGGTTTGATTAAATTTCAAAATGAAAATCATATTTCTTGCCTACTACATCCAGGAGAAGTTTACTACCTGGCAATGGCAGTTAATATTTTCTGGTTTAATGGCTAATAGGAGAAACTTTCCCACTCCAAGCCCTTGGCAATTTAAAACTTCAAAACAAAACGGAATAGGGAAATCGCTCCATGCAAAAACGGAGTGGCTTGGGGAGCATCTGCCTTTGGGGGATTGTAGTGCAGAATAATGCAAAGGAAAAGATGTGTGGAGCTATCCCAGGCAGAGCTCTCTGGGTGGGTTCTCTAAGCCCCTCTCCCACACCAGATAAACACATTTTGCTTATGGTCTGGTGGGATTCAGCAACCTGCTGCTCATGGGGGATAACAGCATCTCCCACAGAGCCCCACAGCAGGCTGGGCCATTCGCACGTCATCCATTCAGGGCTGCTGGATGGAAAAACACTCTATTTCTGCAGTTGCTGCTTAATCTTTTCTCTCTGGCATCGGTGCACATTGTCCTCATGTAGCCTTATAGGTGGAGACAGCTGAAAGAGCATAACCCAGGAGTTTATGGCCACGGCTTAACTCTGGCTCCTGCAGCCTCCTCATCCCCTAAAATTTGCAGGACACAGTACCAAAATGGGCTGTTGTTTCTGGGGAGTTTCTTCAGCAAAATGCAGTAATCCATTGATTTATTTCTGTTTACATAAGACCCCAGTGTTCCTGTTGGAATTTAATATAAAAGCGATGTGGCACACAATTTCTTCAAATGTCATTTTAGAAGTGAAACAAGGAGGAACATCTTCCCTATGAGGCTGGTGGTTTAGTCTTCCTTCAGTTGCTCTGGGCCAGGGTGTTGTTTCTGGTTTTGGGGGCTCAGAAGGGTGTTTGGGTGCCTGATGGGTGTTTGTTCCTCCTGCACTCCCAGGGGCAACTGGATCGGAGAAGCTCCGTACAAAACCGGCCGTCCCTGCTCCGAGTGCCCGCCGAGCTACGGGGGGAGCTGCCAGAACAACCTCTGCTACAAAGGTACCTGCTGGGGACACCTCTGCGCTGGGCACAGGCTGGGGAAAACCTGTGGAAGCTTCTAGTTAGAACCAGCCACTGATTCATGCACCTTTTAATTAGCCATCCACAATATTCCCACCCGCGGGAAATCGTCAGCCACCGCTGAAAATGAGAATTCCTGAGCTGCTGCAAATCTGGAGCTCGGATTCAGCACGTTTTCCTGGTGAAAACAGGGTGCTTGGATGGGGAGAAGCAGCTCTGAGCTTCCATGGGTTTGGCACGGGAGCTCCAGCGGGGTTTTGAGCGCTGGCAGGAGCAATCCCATCCTCACGGGGTTTATTTGGGAAGGGAATGTTCTCCAGAGCTTCCCAGAGGCATCGTGGGTGGGCAGAGCTTGGCTGCCTGCCCTGCTCCTTCAGGGGCCAGGGATGGAGCCTTTGCCTCCCTCCCCACCTTGGGTTTCATGGCTGCAAAGCAAATGTCAAGATTTGAGTCTCTTGGAGGAGAGGAGGAGGATCCTCAGGGGTTATTCCTCACCTGTGGAGCTTTCTTGGGAGAGAGGTCAATAGAGTAAAACTGATTATTAAGGTGAGCCCTCCAGTGCAGCAGTGCTGCCCTCAGCACCTCCTGGGGTCATGTCTCTCCTCACTAGGGTTTTGCTTCCCGGAGAACTTTGGCTCTTAGAAAGCAGGGAGATTCCTTGGAGATTTGCCCAAAGCAGAGATTCATTTTGCTGCAGCCTTGCATTCCTCACTTTTTATCTCGTGGGTTTTGAAGGAGGACCCCAGGGTGCAGGTGGGCTGCTCTTGGAATACACACCCTTCAGCAAATTAGTGTTTTCCTCCAGAGGGAAGAGCTTGGTGGAAAACAGAGGAAGCATAATCAGCACTTTTTTCACTAAATAGTGAGGATCCCTTCAAATTTTTATTGTAGGATGCCATAAATGCTGTTTCACTCACAGAGGGGCAGCAGAGGAGTGTCCTGGCAATAGCATCCAACGGGGATTTTTGATTTCCCAGCTGTTTAAAAGCAGATCCATGTCAAACCAAACCATTCCCACAAAACCTGAACATGACTTCCCCGGCGGTGTGAGCACACTGTAATTATTTTTAATCCCCTCCTCTGCCAAGATCACCGTTATGAAGACCCCAGAGTTGCTGAGACAGACGAGACCAACGAGGTGGAGATCCCTCAGGTGGCAGAGCAGAAGCCAGTGAGGTTCCACCCTCCGGAAAACAAGCCCAGCAAATCCATCAAGCCCAAGAAAACCACCCCAGAATCCTACATGAGTAAGACACAGCCTTCCTCTCTTTCAGCTCCTGTGGGTTTTAAAGCACCTCCATGGGAAAAGGTGGGGGAAGTGATGAGGAGGCTCAGGGGTGAAGGAACTGGGAGGATGTTTGAGTGGAGGGAGAGGTGAGCTGGGGGAAAATTCACTGTTAATTGTAGCAGGAGGTGCCAGAGGTGGTGAACAGAGCTCTCAGAAACAGCTTGTACCTACTGCACACCAATCTGCAAAAGTGATGTGTTTGTTTCAGTCATTTCATAGAATCCCAGAATGGGATCCACAGCATCCTCTGACTGATTCCAGCAGTCCATGTCCTCCTCATCTCAATAAAATCTCAATGTACCAAAGGTCCCCTCGATCAGTAATAAATTTAGGAAATATTGTTTTCATTTCCCATTTAAAACACTCTACACTCAGCACTTAATCCTTCACAGCTTTTCTGGGCTTTATAGTTTGTTTCCTCTTGATTTCTTGCTTGGGAATATTTCTGAAGTTATCTGTGAGAGCTGCTGGTGTTTCCTTCCTTGTCTTCCAACCGCTGTTAATTAAAAGCCAACTATTGAGAGAACAAGGTGGGGCAAGCCAGCAGGTCCTTTTCAAGTTTATCTGCCAGCATCTGGAGAGTCTGTAATTAAAAGGAGGATGAGAGCCCTGACTGCAGACCTCAGGCTGTAAATCAAAGCCTTGAGCTGTCAGATGGATTTCCTCACTAATATTCCAAAGACACCTGTCTCAGGTGAAGGGCTAAAGAGGCCCAAACTGCCCCAGGCTGGAGAAAAGAAGATTTTATCTCTCTGCACCAAAGACCTCCAGGAAAGATCTGAAATGATCTTGCTCATTTCTGTAGCTCAGGAGCATTCTGAGCAATTTCCTTTTTAAAAAAAAAATGTATTTATTTGATTTTTTTTCTCCCCAGCACAAGTCATTACCTGTGAAACCAAGATGAGAGACAAGTGCAGAGGCTCAACATGCAACAGGTAGAGTTTGATTGATACTTTTTGGAGTGCTGAGGGAAAAAGTAATCTAAATACTACTCAGCTCTCACAAATACATGATAGGCTGTACTGTGTATTTTTTGAGACTTTCTGTGTAGATCTCTTTAAGAAAACCCCCAAAACCCAACAAAACCCAACCAAAAAATTCCCCTAAATTTCTCTTAATGCAATCTTTCAGCCAAGCCTGGCAATAAGGTGATTTGGTTTATTTTATTCAGCCACGATTAACCTAGCTTCAGGTGTCCAAAATAATTTAATAAATTTTGGCAGAGTCATTTTTTGGAGCCTGTTTCATGCATTCCACTGCTGTCCAAGCCAGACCAATAATTCATGGCTTGTCCCCTCCCAGCCAGTCAAGAACTTCTGGTTAAGGTTTCTGCAAAGAACAGGACAGTTTATCACTTGGAGAAAAACCAAATCCACAGAATCTAAATATTGGTCGGGCTCTTGGGGAGGGTGGAGCAACTGTTTTAAAAAAGTAGCTATTTTGCAATCCTGTTGTTAAAACGGGAGAGTTACGTGAAACGGATGGAATGACTATTAAATGAAAGAGAGGCAAAGTCTGTTTTTCTGGAATTGTTTTTCGCCACCCTCAAAGATATATATCTTTACTAGGTATTTGTGCCCAGCTGGCTGCTTGTACAGTAAGGGAAAGATCTTTGGAACATTTTATTATGAAAGTGTAAGTACCTTTTAATAGCTGGTGGATGTAATTTGTGGGAGTCGTCGGTAATGACAGAAATGGGAAATGCCATGCTGGGGTAATGTGGCTTTTCTTATTCTCCGGTTGTGGGGCTGTAAAACGGTGCTAATAAAGATTATCTGTATTTTCCCTCATGGTAGTGATGAAAAAAAGGAAGGGCTCTGGGAAGGCAAAGTGATTCCAGAGGTGATTTTGTCAGGAATTGTCGTTAATGTGGACACCCATGGATGGTGAGGGATGGGGATCAAAAATCAGCCCTTATAAAGATCTCTTCATTCATGTGGGCAGCTGTTATATGAGCAGAAACTTTACATGGAAAACACTGTTAAATGCTGTAACTAAATAATATTTTGGGCTGATTTGCTGGATCTTGAATTAGCAAGGTAATTCACAAGTAAAGCATGGCACTGTTTTCTCATCAAAACTACTTTTGGGGTGAAGGAAGATGGAAGATAAAAAGGCTTTTTTGGGGTAAAATCAGGTTTTCTTTCCCCGTTCCAACTGTTGGTGTGTGACTGCATCACCCATGATGTGCCTTTGCCCTGCAACTTCTGTGATTGCAGACACTCATCCCCTCCAAGTGGCGTCAGCAGGAATATTTTGGGTTTGAATATTTTGTGAAGAGCTGGAAATATTTCAGCCTGGTCGCTCACTTCCAATGCTGCTTTTCTTCTAAATTGTATTTAAATGTATGGTTTTGTTATTTTTTTAAAAAAAAAGCTTGCCATTCATCCAGGCAGCGCTTAAAATAATAGTAATAAAAGAATAAGGCCGTGTTGGGAGAGGAAGATTTAACAACCAGATTCCAAAGCAGTGCACTCAGCTTATTTTCCACTTGGTGCTTTGGTGGTGGTTTCATTTCTCCTCAGTTTTTCGTGCCGTGGTTGGGCAGCGTTGCTCTGGCAATGAGATTTATTTCCCACACCATTTATTTATGTATTTATTTATCTCTCGCCAGTCCTCGAGCATCTGCCGTGCTGCAATCCACTACGGAATCCTGGACAACAAAGGAGGGCTGGTGGACATCACCAGGAAAGGGAGGACACCTGCTTTTGTGAAGTCCACCAGGAACGGTGTGGAGTCCTTCAGGTGCTTCATCCAAAACTCTTTTTATTTCCTTTAAATGCGAGCAGATGTTCAGTCATCTTTGCTGCTCACATGTAGGCACAGTGATCCAAGTAATTCCACGCTGATTGCTTTTTTAATTTTTTTTTTTTTTTTTTTTGCTTGTTTTACAGGAAAAGTAAACCTTCGAACGCATTCATGGTTTCCAAAGTCACAAGTAAGTTTCAAGAGCTAAGGGAAAAAAAATATTGTTGCTGGGGCTTCATGGGGGTTCTTGAAAACATCATTCCAGTCAGGGCTCTTCTGCATTTTAAGAGGTTGTGTTAAATGGTTCTGTTCCACAGCCAAACCCTGGAGTGGTGGTGTAGGGTGACCTAGAACCTTGAAGGGATTGTCCACCCACCATGGGCAGCTCCACCACCACCTCCTCATTTTCCTGGAGGCATCTAAGAGGCAGGTAGAAAAAATGGTGATAATGAGGCAATTCCAGAGCATCTCCTGCTGATGGAACACGGTGTGGTCCAGACTTCAGCTGCTGAGGGAAAAGGGGTGGAAGATGAGCCATCCATGTGTGAAAACCTTAGTCAAATGTCAGCACTTAAAAAAACTGGAAAAAAAAAAAGTGGTTAATGTCCTCATGCAGTGCTGTAATGAAAAACATAACACATGTGAAATTAATTTTTAACAGTGAGTCATCACATTTCTGATGAGTAAATAAATAAACACTGTTCTACCTTTTTAGCAATTCCCATTTTCTGAATATCTTCATAGAATTCCTCCTGTGCAGAATCCTCCCTTTGATTAAATCCACCTCAGCCCCTCTCAGGGAGCACCAGAGGTGTCAGGATATTCGGGCTCCACATCTGGAGCTCTAACAAAACCACACGTTGTGGATCAGCTGCTTATCTCTTGCAAGCTGTGACCTTTTTAAGGCCACATTGGAGTGTGATGCTTGGATTGCTGCTGGAGAGATGCTCAACCCTCTCCTGGGATCCTCCTGGTGCTCCCAGCTGGACAAAGCTCTCACCAGATGGGTCGTGTGGCTGTGACTTGTGTTTTCCTGACCAGCCTGAGCTTTTAGGTCTAATAATTTGCCTTTCTGTGTTTCTCTTGGCAGCACAGACTCTGGATTGTTACACCACAGTAGCTGAGCTGTGCCACTTCAAAAAGCCAGCGAGCCACTGCCCAAGGTAACACAAACCTGCCTGGACTCTTGTAAAACCTCTGTCCTAAGCAGGGGCAGATTAGCAGAGGGTGCTGAGGGCTCTGAGCTTGAGGGTTGGTGGGAATAGAGCAGATCCTCCTGGATGAGCTGGAGGAGGGGCTGGGAATGTTGTGTTTCCTCTTGCCACCACGGATGTCTTGGCATCATTGTAGAAAATTCACATTGTGTTTCTGGTTGGCTTCAGAAATGCACCAGCCAGGTTACACAGTCCTGCCCCAGCACACTCTCACGTGGGAGTGTGCAACTTTGCACTCTTTGTCTTTTTTCTTCTGGATTTGCTGGGTTCTGGATGTGGTTTTCCTTTCCACCTTAAAACACTAAAGAAGTTTGTTCTAGAAGCTGTGCAGGAGTAAGTGGCAGGGCAGGGAGGAACAAATGCAGAGAATTGAATTACAAAGCAGAAATTAGTTACTCCCCCTTGAAAGAGTCCTAAAATCCCAATCCCCCTTCTGTTGGTCCAAATGCCCCTATTTAGAGCTCTCCAGCAACAACCAAATGTCATCTGAGGGGAGCAAATAATCAAATTCACTGTTGCCACCTGCAGCCCAGATGCAGGCACTCGAAATCTCCCCGGAATGCAGCTCGCCTTCCTGTGCAGCCCTGCTATGGAGAATAAATCTGAACACATTGTTTTCTAGGATTTATTGCCCAGCCCACTGCAAGGACGAGCCGTCGTACTGGGCACCAGTGTTTGGCACCAACGTTTATGCTGATGTGAGTAGAAATCTTTCCCTCTGCAGTGATAATCCTGTCCCAGAGCTGGGGTCACTCTGGGATTTGGGGGAGAAAGTAAATTTTAAACTATTTAACACAGAGCACTGTTGTAGCTCCCCAAGGGAGAAGGGTGTTTTTATATAAATCACTATTGTGGTTATTTCATGTGGGAATGGGTAAATGGGGTGAAGGATGGGCTCAGTGGGATTGGGGAGCACTTTTGCTCTCCAGCTCTGATTTATTCTGAAGGATTTGGATGTGTCACTGCACAACTCCTTGAGTTATGGTCTGTGGGTTTGGGGAGACTTTCTGCTCTCCAGAACTGATTCATTCCTAGAGATTTGGGATCGTCCCTTAAACCTCCCCAAGCCCTGTGGGCTCTGCCTGAGAAATCATGGTTGCACCCACCTGCATTCTAAAAGCATTTTGGGATTTACAGATGAGCACCAAAGGGCTTTCATTCCATACCACCCCTAAGAGCTGGCAAAAAGAGACCTCCCTCACCTCTCCTGCTCTTTCTGGGAGATGAACAGAGGTTCTGAGCAGCCAGGGCACAGCTCAGGGCAGTGGAAAGAAAGTGTGTGAGCTGGTTTTATGGGTTTGTTTTTCTGAGTTCTGCTTGTGGGGATGAGCAGAGCCTTGATGCTAAAACTAGGCAGAGTCGTTTTCTTGAAATCTCTTAATATTAGGCCTTTAAAAACTGGGTCTCAATGTTTTTCCATTTGCGGGTGCCTGGTTATTTTGGGTTTTTTTCCTCATTTTCTGTTTTCCACCAGGCATTGTGCTCAGAAATGCCAACTCCCTGTTGGCTGTCCTGTAGGCTGTAGGAACAGTTTGAAAGCCTGGGGAGAAGCACTCAGCAGATTGTGGACCCCCAGCCTTGGGTCACCTTGGAGCTTTGCAGGCTCCTGAGAAAATCCATCCTGCAGAAATCATACAGTAATTTGAAGAGGCAATTTTGAAAGCAATTTTAAAAAAAACCCCTGTTTTTCATTTTGCTCAAGACCAATTTTTTGGAAGGTTTTGCACAAACAGGTTATCCTGGACTCTCTCACAGGCAAATCCATGGAGGCAGCTGCCTCCCCACAATACCTGCCTCCTGCAGGAAATGGGAAATAGTTTTCTCTTTTTTACAGAGGACAAACCTGCCTCAGCTCAGCCCTGAACAGGGCCTGTGATTAGGGTATTAGGTGGGGAGCAGCATCCCAGGCTGGCATTGCACTGACTCAAAAGGATTAGTGTCCTTTAATGAAACTGCCAGCTCCATTTCCGACCATCCCTCCTGGGTATTGTTTCATAAACGGGGGCATGGATGGTGGATTGGGAGAAAAACAGAATTAATAATAATAAAAAAAGTACTTGGCCGTTTCCTCGAGGGTTTGGTTAACCTTTTTTTTTGGACTGCTGTGCTGCCAGGGTGATGTGGAGGTGCTAGGAAGGCGTTGAGGGTGTGAGGTTGGTGGCAAAGGTGGAACCAGCTGGGACAAAGAGTTTGGGGGGACTGGGAATGGTGCTGCACAGGGAGAGGTGCTGGGAATGCTCAGGCTGGGGAGTTGAGAAGAGACACAACCAAGCCAGGCAGGGAGAATTTGGGGAAAGGCTTTTCCCAGGGAGCAAGGGCTGTGCAGGGTGCTGGGAATTTACCCAATGCTGAGGAATAACCTCCCAGTGCTGGTTTTCTGGGAGGACTTTGGGAAGCCAACTGCCTGTCTAGCGTGGCACCTGCATGGCCCTGGGGGGACTTGTGCTCCAACTGTGCCTTCTTAAATGAGTTTTCTGAAAGAAAATGGAGCATTTGGCCCCATTTCCAGCCTGCATTTTGCTTTAGGAATGGTTCAGGGAATTGTTCATGGGGAAATTAGTAAGGCTATGGAATGGGGACAGAGAGGAGATTTAAATGTTGGGGTAAATGAATAAAATACAAGAAATATGCAATGGTAAAAGTGGACAGGCTTGGTTCTGGGGTGATCAGAGAATCATGGAATGGTTTGGGTTGGGAGGGACCTTAAAACTCATCCCATTCCACCTGCCATGGGCAGGGACACCTTCCACTATCCCAGGATGCTCCAAGCCCTGTCCAACCTGACCTTGGTGCTGGAGCTGTATGAACACCCAGAGATATTTTTAATGGAGGTTGTAAGAGACCTTTTGATTTTAATGAGACTCTGTCATTTGTCACTCTGCCTGACTCCTGGTGTGACATAATCCTACAAGGGAAACCCATCCCCATCCCTGCCCAGGAGCCCTGTGGAGCCAGGAAAGGAACAACTTTTGGAGATAAGGTTTTTATCCAGAGCTGTGCTTGGAGGAGGATGGATGAACGACCTGCATGGAGGCAGGAGTTTGTCACCAGAGCTGGGAGTCAGTTCTCAGGAGATAGGCACTTAATGATTAAACCAGCCACACTAATGAGGAAATTCTGGGTGATTAAGCTCTTAGTCACTGATTATTGTTAATGACCCACTGTAAGGTGTGTTGTCATTTTATGGTGTGTGCCCCAGAGCTCATTTCATCAGGAGTTGGTCTCAGAGCACCCCGAGGGGCTTCACCATGGAAAGCTGCTGTATTGTCCACTGCTGTACTCCTGAACTTGGAAATTAAGGCCTTATCCTTTTAATATCTCGTCTTCCAAAAGCTGTGCAATCAATTCATCAAAGCACAGCCCGGCCTGGGACACGAGAGGGCTGTAATCCAACAGGGTGATAAGAGGAGGTTTGGGGTAAGGCAATAAAAAGTCTGTTGGTCAAAGCTTTGAGCAAGCGGCAGAACAGCAAGTCCTGGAAAAAAAAAAAACAGGAATGCTTTGAAAAGAACATTGTTTAGGATGTCTCCCAGCGGAGAGTGTTGCAAATTGATCCAGGACAGTTTAATTTTATGAGCCAGTTTTAGATTTACAGATTTCCCATCACATATTAGGGCGAATTCACTGCATATCTGCCAAACACAACATTCCCTTGCTCCCTTGACCATATATAGAAGCAAAATACCAAACTGGCACTCAAAACCCAGAGACCTGCCAAGAGATAGGCCATCCTGGTTGTAAATATATAGGGGACAAGGCCAGGCTGCCATATATGGCTGTGAGAAGGGCTGTACTGTACGTATGCAATGGGAACAGTTGCACTTGGCACTGGTGTTGTGCTCCTTGGATTTTTAGCAATCAGGGCATTTCTGGGCTTGGGATTTTCACCTGCTGCAGTTTGCTGTGCAAAGCTGGTTTTTCCTTATTTTATTCCAGCTTGCTGTATGGGAATTGTATTCTATTTGTATGCTATTCTGTTGCTATTCTGTTGTATTCTATTTGTATGCTATTCTAATTGTATGCTATTCTGTATGGGAATTCTGTTCTATTATTCCAGCCTGCAGGGAGCTGATGGCCAAGTTTACACTATCCCTCAGCCTTCTCTGCCTTTGCTCCCTTTTCCTGGATGCTTCTGGGCCTTAGCCATCAGTTGTCACTGTTTTGTGTTTCTGCAGCTCTTCTGACTCTGCACATCTTGGATGTGCAATAGAGAAACTTGAGTCTTTCCAGAAGTGTTCATCTCCCCCCACACTTGGTGTTGCCTTAAGGGCAAATGCCCTTCCAAAAACTGCACCAGGCAATGGGTGCAGCCCTTCTGGTTTTCCTAGAAAGGAGGATGTGAACTGTCCCAGATAATTAGTGGTGATTTACCTTAATTCAGGAAAAACATTTCCTTTTCAAGCAACTGTGTGAACAACCTTTGCTGAGGTGGCTGGACAGCAGAACAGAGCTTCACCTCAGAGGTTTCTCTGGTGCAGACCTGAGGAACTGGCTGCAAAACTGTCCTCACTTCAGTCTTGGCCCTGGATAAGATGAAGAAATGTGGATTTAGATTGGATATTGGGAAGAAATCCTACCCTGGGAGGGTGGGGAGGCCCTGGCACAGGGTGCCCAGAGAAGCTGTGGTGCCCCTGGATCCCTGGAAGTGTCCAAGGCCAGGCTTGGACAGGGCTTGGAGCAACCTGGGATAGTGGAAGGTGTCCCTGCCATGGCAGGTGGAGTGAGATGAGCTTTAAGGTCCATTCCAACCAAAACTATTCCATGATTCACAGGTGAAGCTCCACCTCAGAATGATGGAAAAGCTGCTGGTCCTCTGTGGTGGATCTTCTTTCACCCAGGGTTTCTGACATACCTATAAAATTTGGTCCACATCAACTTTTATCCCTGGTTTGTCTAACAGAGGGACAAAACTGCTTCATAACTGTCCCATGTCCTAACTTTTCCTATTCCCTGTTTCATAACTGTCCCATGTCCTAACTTTTCCTATTCCCTGTTTCTCTTGGTGTTTATGGAGTCGATAAACCATCATATATAAACCACAGACAGTGTGTAAGTCAAAACACTGACTATTTTTCAGAGCTCCAGCATCTGCAAGACTGCAGTGCATGCAGGGGTCATTTCAGATGAAAGAGGAGGCTTTGTGGATGTGATGCCTGTAGAAAAGAAGAAAACCTACGTTGGCTCCCTGAAGAACGGCGTCCAGTCAGAGAGGTGGGATATTTTTTTCCCTTTGTATTTTCCTTTTCCACAGCGGGTTCAGCTGCCTGTGAAAGTCAGCAGAGATCAGCTCGCCAGGCTGGTGGCTCAGAAAGACATGATTTCCTGGTGTCACTGTGAATTGTGGCACCCAGACAAATAGAGCGTGCTGTCCTGCTCTTCCCTTCCCCAGCCAGGAGCTGCTTTTGGGTTCCTGGGAAAGGTGGGAGGTGTTGTTAAGCTTTGTTCTATTTTGTTAGAGCACAGGTCCATCTTAATACATTTGGCTGTGTGTTTGATGCATCAGGAGAGAAGCACAGGTGTTTTCAGTTGTCAGCCTGGGTCATGGTTTGGGGTTTTTAATTGGGATTTCCATTCATTTCTGGGGTGTGAGGTTCATTTGGGTTTGTTGGTTCATGTTCTATTCTCTCTGAAAAAAGTGTGAGTAAATTAACCTCTTGAGAGATGATCAAACACTTTTTGAAGATGAATTTGCCACCCCTGTAATTTTTTTTAGTTTCTGTTGGGCCAACCCTGCAGGTTTCAGTGACCAATTGCAAATCAGTTCTTCCAAAATCCTGCACCTCCTGATGACCACAGCATTCGAGTCACAGCTCGTTCAGTCTTTCTAATTTGAAACTTCACTTTCAACCTGTGATGTATTTTTTTCAGATATTGGTGTGATGGCACTGATTGCTCAGAGCTATATTTGCAATTATAGGATTTCCCACAATTAGGGGGTTTTTGGTCACTGCTAATTCTGTCTGCTCTGTGTAGTTCTTCTTTTACAAAGACCATAAGAAATCCTATCAAGTTTGCTGGGTTTATTCTAATAATGGACATCCCAGAATGCTTTAGAGCATCTCAAGAGATAAAAACAGACTAAGACAAGAAAGCTATAGGTGTTAAACGAGAGGAATTTTTTAGTATATTAGTAGATTATCAGGGTCAGCATTTTCCAATTCGATAAATTGGATTTAGGTGAAAAACCTCCTGTTCCTTTGAATTATTTTCTATCTCAGTCTTGCTTTCACTTATCTTTTATACCAAAAGACAACTTTTTACTGGCATGGCAAGCTGTGCTCTGGCTGAGAATAAATCCCACCTCTCTCAGGGAGGTGCAATGTGAGCAGCCAGGGCTGATCTGGGAGGTGAGGGAAACCAGAGATGTTCTCACAGCAGGGATGAGGATTTGGAAAATGTTATTTACAGCAGTAAGGAACAACTTCATGCTGTGAGATCCACCAGACAGTGAAACAGCTTTTCAAAGATTAAGGGGAACTCTTGCCCTTTAGGACACTGGAAATAACCTTGGGTAAAGATACACACCCAAACAGGTATGGGGAAAGATTGCCTTTAGGATTTACTGAGTCCTTAGCTTTGTTGCAGTGTTTATTTTGTGGGAAGATGAAATTTTGTATTTTTCCTGTGTTTTTTAAGCACAGTAGGACCTGGGGATAGAAACACCTGCTTTCCCCATGCACACAGCCATCCCCAGCAGCTTGGAGTCAGAGCATCTGGGGACACCTGAGGGGATTGAAAATGAATATCCATATTTATTGTCATTTAAAGTGAGCTGATCTGGCTATTCCCACTGCCAGCACCAGGAGACAAGCCAGACAGGCCCTGGGAACCTGCCAGCCTATTTGACAACTGTTTTTTTAGGAAAACATATTCCTCTTTATGCCTGAATCTCTGCACAAAGGGAGCACAGTGTTCCTTGGATAAAAACTAGGGCTGTAAGAGTGTCTGTTGCCTTCCAGCTCCTTTTGTTGGCATTAGCACTACAGATTTGGGTTGAAAACATAAACAAAAGGTGCAGCCACAGATTTGTGCCACTTCCTTCTCATCCTTTGTGTTTTTCCTGCTCCTGGGAGGAAAGAGATAGGAGAAATTCAGAGTTACCTGCTTGAATCCTGCAGTGTCTTCATTTGGCTCATTCCACGTCTGTTTTCTTTTCCTTTTCTTTGTCTGCAGCTTGAAGAATCCTTCAGATGGGAACGCTTTCCGAATCTTTGCTGTGAAGCAGTAAATCCCCAGGGAAGGTGCAGGTTTCTTTGGGAGAGAGCTCTGCTGATCTCCAGAGACGCCAAAACTCCTCTGAGCGGCATCAGCTCTGCCCGTACCCTCCTTGCCGATCTCCTTCAGGGAATTCCAAAAGAAAAGGGGGGGAAAAAAAAGCCCCCCCCAAAAAAAGACCCCAGGTTCTGACTCAGCTGTTGGCATCTCATCGCACCCGTGCAGCGTTGTCTCTTCTCGTTGTCTCGTGTTTTTCGTTTCTCTAGGGGCATTCAGCGACCATAAACTGTTCCAAGTTTCATTTTGCCAGAGGTGTTGCTACGCAGACCGGCGGTGGCTCCACGTGCAGCAGGTGTGGGGATCTCAGCCTGGCCCTGGATGGTGTTTTTAGGGTGTGAAGCATCTCCTGGGATGGGTGTGAGGATAAGAGTGGCTGAGCAGATTCAGGCTGTCCAGGCGCTGGGGAATTTTGAAATGAAAAACTCACGGAGAAGTTGCATCGTTTGGGGAGAGGAATGGCTTTGGAGAAGGGGTTTTGTGGATGTTGGATGGTTTCTGTGCAAAAGAGGGTAAAATGTGGTCTTTTCCCACTGAGGTGGCACGTGAGGCTGCTGGGGCACCATGGCAGGGTACCCTGAATGATGGTGTTTGGGGATGTTCTGGGCAGCCAGAATTTAGGGTTTTGTGGGGCTGCAGCAGGGTGTAAAACGGGGAGATCCTCACTGCAGAAAATGAGGCCACCAGGCAATCCAAAGAGCAGGTTTAGTGTTTGCTGGTCGAACACTCCCAGGTATTTTGCAAGTCTGGCAACCTCTGAGAAGTCAGAGAATTGGGGCTCCTGTGCTGGCACATCTCATCCTATACTCCACGCCGTAACTTCAGCTAAATGCAGTGTACTGGTTTATACAGCAGTGCTGGTTGTTTTATAGTAGTTAAGTAGTGATAAAATTAATCTTATTTCTGCTAGGAAAGGTTGCATCTGTAGGAAGCACGTTCACTTTGCCCTTTGTGAAGCTCCTTGTGGGGTGTGCAGTTCTGAGACTATAAAGACACGGCATTGATTGGGGTAGAATAATTTTTCCTGTCCAACTTGTGAAGCCAACAGTATAAATTTTCAGTGTAAATGCTGTGCCTGTGAGCATTTGATATCCAGGATGGTGGGTTTTGCAAAACTCACAGGTGTTGTAATGATGCTATTCCATATTTTGATATTAATGTCTTTGTATGCACCCAAATGCATTTAAAAGCCAAGAGAAAGGCTCATCATGACCTGCTTTTTTAAGAGAGGAGAGTATTCTCTGCTTCACATTGGAAATGAATTTTTAGAATGGGTCTAAACACAAATCTGGCGGGTTTTTGATAAAAACACATCCAGTAAGTTCATCATTAAGAAGGCAAAGTCAACAGTAGTTCTTCAGTTCTTGTAAATGCACAGTCCTTCTGCTCAATAACTGAATTGAAATATTGGATAACAAATGGGAAAATATTTCCCTCTCTTTGGCAGATGTCTCACAGCTGCTCTTGTGCCCAGAACATGTTTGGTTTAATCTAGACAGATACAAGAGCCATCTCATCAAGCTCTTTCAAAACACAGACCAAAAGCATTTATATGCTAAAACACTTCTTTAATTCTGTAAACACCATGAAACCAGCAAGGAAATGACATTTAAATGACATTTATCCCTGAGTTTCTCTCACCATTGAGGATTATTTCTCTGTAAAATCCGAATTTGGAAAGAGACCTTCTGTAAAACCCGAAATTGGAGCTGCCTTGCATCGTCTCCAAAAATACTGCACAGAAAACCCACTTTTGGGGTGGATAGAGAGAAGTGACTCTTCCTGTCGTCTCTGTTTATGTAGTATCGTCTTCCAAGGTGTACAGTATTGACTCTAGATAGGAAAACTGAACTATTTCTTTTTCTCACTAGGGAAATTGATGTTAAAAACAGCTGGAACACATCCTAGAAAAGCTGCTGGTTGGGAGAGTTGGAGATGTTGGCAGTGAGGAAAGAGCTCCTTGTTTCTTCCCACTGTGAATAACTGGGGTGTCCATGGTTTGGTTCAAGCCCACCCAACACTGCAGCAAGGATCTGGGACATCCTGGGCCAGATGGGATTTGGAATGGCTAGGGATTGAATTGGAGAGAGTGAGAGGTGCAGTCAGGTTCATGGGGACTGCAGGAGCACATAAAACACCTCGAGGTTCACGTAGGATCCATGGAAATTGGGGATGGAAGGTGATGGAAAGAAACTTGAGGGCTCTTGGAGTAAAAGCCAGGGGATTTCTGTGAGCACATAAAAATCCACACAGCTGGGGATGTATCCAGGTGACGGAAAGGGGACAAGGGAAGGGTTATTATTCCAACAGAAATATCCTAAAATGCTTAATTCGAGTTACAATCGCGTATTTTTATCTTCAGCCAACTGGTTTGGATTTTTAGCAACCGATGTTAATTTAAGTCTGTATCTGTTTATTTTTGTATTTGTTGTACAAAAGAGAAGTTGTGACTTTACTACACAAATATTATTCGAGGTCCTGGGTGCTATTAATTTAAACATACCTCCACCAGAATTAGGGGCGATCAGGTCCTCCAAGGCAGTCCTGACCTATCAGTGACTCGCAATCATGTGTGCTAGCTATTCCTAAATAGGTGGGACAGTACCAGTTTTTAGCCAAATATTGACAGATTTTATTTCTGATACCAAAACACTTCTCAGCCTGCTATATTTCAGTGCAGCTTGAAGATGCATCAGGTCTGTATCTCACCAGACCTGCTCCTCCTCAGCCCCAGCTCAGCAGATTTATAGGAATGGGGCCAACCTGAAGCACCCAGGTGGCAAAGCTGGTGCTGCCTGGATGTTCTTCGCCAATAATTTGAGATTTGAAGGCGATGGCGCTGCCATTGCAGAACATCTGGCTCAGCCAAACCTCCAGGAAACACATCCAGGGTGTTTCAAAATCCAAAATCCAAATCTCAGTGCTTCTCCTGCCTTGGCTCCACTCATTCCTTCTCTTACAGACCTTCAGCCAACAGCTGGTTGAGGAGGCTCCAGTTGGTCACTTGTGCAGTCTAAATATTTAGGGCCAGTTCATAGAGTTGCTTTTTTTTTTTTTCTTTTTTTCTATGAAAAACGATGTATTTTACTTCCTATGTATAAAAGTTACTTGTAAATTTTCGTGTGCCTTTGCATGTTTTCCAAGAGGCCGTGGTTGTTTTTAAACCAGATTTTTTTTTTTTCCCCTGAATACAGAATTGTAAAATATCTTTCCTCCTCCCCCCTCCCCACTCCATTTTCTTTTGATTTCTGAATTATTTGTGAAATAAAACCTTCCCAGAATGAATGCTTCCCTTGTCTTTAATGCTTGCCAGAGCTGGGTTTGTGTTTAGAAGAGCTATTTGGGATTACTCCTGGGGACTAGAAATCCCCTGCAGACCCCGAATGAGATTGGGATGTGCAAAGTCTGTTCCACAAACAAATAAACTGCCCAGTACCCAGGCATTAAAAATCAATCTTTACCCATCAAAATAAGATGTATCCCCTGGTGAAACTTACTGAAAATAAGGGAAAATCACTGCTTATTTTTAAATCCCTGCAACATAAGGGCTGAAGTAGATTAATGGGTTGGAGATGGTGTTTAATGGATTAGTGCTGCAAAACACAGGTGAGGTGAACTTCTCCCCACCTGAGCAGGCTGTTGTTAATTGTAACCTTGTTTTTTGAGGGTATACAGATCTTTAAATTTTCCTTGAAATTTTCTCCGAGCTCATCCCTGCTGACAGCACCACGAATCACAGCAAGTTGTTTTGGGGTAATTCAACCCCATTTGGGTAAAGGAGCAGCACGGGGAGGTTCCTAACTCAGCCTCCAGGCAATGAGCACCAGATGGGTTTTGACCAAAAATGTGGGCTGGGCTATAGGATAGGGTACTGACTGACAAGGCCACGAAATTTTGTGTTTTCCATTACCTCTACAACAAGATCCACATTAAATCCAGAGATGTTTGCATTCCTCCAAGGCTGGGCTGATGCAGTTATGGCTGAACAGTATTTGCCTGTAAATCCCAATCCAGGACTGATGACAAAACACCATTATTGCCCTGATAGGGATTTCTGTAGAAGGGAAATTTCACAGGTCCTGCATGCTCTGCAATTCCAAACTGCCCATTTGAACTCACTGAGACCCAATTTGTGCTTCCTTTCCCCCATTTTTACTGCTGCAAAAATACCTCCCTTCTCTGAATATGTTTGGGAAGATTTTCATGAGCAGAGCTTAAAGGTAAACAGAGAGGGGAATTTAGGCTAAAGGTTATTGTGAGGCTGCTTAGAGCATCCTATTAATGGCACCAGTTTGATGTCCTATTTGTTGGGGTTACAAAATGCCCCATCCTGTGGGTTGGAACTGGATGATCTTTAAGGTTCCTTCCAACCAAATCCATTCTATGATTCCACAAACCCTGTGGTAAAATTTAGGTCCTGGTTGGCCTAGAGAGCAAAACGGCATAACACTCAACATTTAGGGCTGGACCTAACCCATCCTTTGGGTTCCTTTCCCATCCTTTAACACTGTCTCTGGTTTTTCTAATGACTGTCTCCTCCTGCTCAAGAAATCTTTATCCTCTGCTCAGAAGTTGGTGTTACCGCGAGTGCTGTGTGAGAGCAATGGGGAAAAAAAAGCTGTGCCTTCTTCCTGTACCACAGGTATGAAAACCAGGTGAGTGAAGGCTTAGGGCGAAACAAAATATTGGGTTTTTTTTCCTCCAGCTGGGGTGAGATTCAGATTCTTCTTTAGCTGAGAAGGCATAAAAACTGGAAGGCTGAAGGGAAGCAGAGGGGAAAGGAAAGAGGAACCACCTGGGGCTGAGTGAGGGTGGCAGTGTACAGAAGGGATAAATCTGATAGCTCTGTATTCCCACATTGCTGGGAATCCTTGGGGATCAACGAGCAGCCAGGCTCTCCCTGCTCGCTGCTTCAGGGAGAAATCTCTTGTTGGTGGTTGTTTTGCCTTCTGCTGGCTGCTCCTCAGCCCTGCTGAGCTCATCAGAGGATATGTATAGCTCGGCATGCCTTGGGGTGGGTGTCCTTCCAAAAACCCACAGTCATTTATAGGATGCCATGTTTTCAAAGCCCTTTTGCAAACGGTGGGGTTGGTTGGCTCTCATTTATACTAAGGACCTACTTTAGGGCACTTAGGAGGCATTTATGCCACTTTAGGGTGTGGAGAGAGCAGCGTAAAGAAGCCTCAGAGCAAATAGAAACCACCACTATATCTTGTTGACAGTGGTTAAAATTGGGTTAGGGAGTTAAGTCAACACACAAGGTCTGCCTTGTGCAGCTCCCCCTGCTCCTGCTCCGTGCCAGGGGAGCAGGGAGGGCTGTCCAGTGTCCAGTGTCCAGTGTCCAGTGTCCAGTGTCCAGTGTCCAGTGTCCGGTGTCCCTCAGGCACTGCAGAGCTCAGCACATGGCAGGCAGGTTGGGTGTGAAACGCAATATGAGGATATTTATAGCGGGCGAAAAGTCAGGTGGAATACGAGAGCTGAAAGCAGAAGGGAACAAAATAAATTCAGAGCTTTGGGATGTCTTACAAGGGCTGCTTCTGTCAGATTTGGGGTTTAGGGGTTGTGGGTGACCCTGACCCCAAGAGGGGACCTGCCAACACATACACTGTCTGAGGAGTGCTTGACTGATATCCTGAAGTTTTTATTTCAGTGCTTGACTGTTATCCTGAAGTTTTTATTTCAGTGCTTGACTGATATCCTGAAGTTTTTATTTCAGTGCTTGACTGTTATCCTGAAGTTTTTATTTCAGTAGCTGCCTCAAGGCTTGTTTCTGCACATCTCTCTTTATGCACATGTGGAAGCTGAGAAAGTACCACCTATGAGCTAAGCCCAGGGGCCAGAGGAGAAGTTTGTCAGAAACAAATCTCAAAAGCAGCCGAATTTCCTTCTCCACCAGCTGAGCAGGATTTTTGAGTTTGAAAAAAAAAAAAAAAAGGGAGTAAACCCCAGTACAGATTGACTGTAGGAGGGCTATTCATACCATCTTCCTTGAAGTGTTTGTAATGAAAATATGATTTATATCAATGCAGTGAGCTCCAAAATTGCATCAGTACGTGTGCTGGAAGAAAGAGTCAGCAAAAATCAAATGACACTTGGAAGGGAAGACCACAAGGAATAATAACAGATGGAGAACAACCAGTAAGGAACAGCTGAATCCAACTGAGATAAAGAGTCAAAAGCATCACATTATGACCAAAAAGTCATATCAGGTGTGAAAGGAGGGACACTCAGCAAGGCAGGTGAGAAATCTTTCCTCTTTGCTTTGTTCAGGTCTCTGGTGCAACACGGCAATGTCTGGGTTTTGGCTGTTACTGCCTGGAAAACATTCAACTGGCTGTGGGAAGTCCAGGAGGAAAGAAATAGAGACCTGAGAGCTAAAACAACTCCTGAGAAAGCAGGAGAGATCTCTAAGGAAGAAAAGGGTGTGGAAGAGGATGCTTGAAGTGAGTGAAAGGACAGAAAATTGAGGTAAGATATTTGTTCTTCATGCCCAAAGGGCTCCCACTGGGAAGGGATGGACTTAAAATATAGCAGGAAACACTGAGACCATTGGTAAAGGTTCTGACTGCGTGGGCTTCTCAAGCCATGTGGGTTTTAAGAGAATTCTGGATGGCATCTCCTCAAATGAGATCCTGCTTTGAGTGGAGGATGGACTAGAAAATGTCTTGATGGTCCTCCCAGGTGGTTTTTACTATAATTTCCAAGGCTAAAGGAAACATTCCATCATTTGGGAAGGGCTATCCTCTGTTGGACCAGGATGGTGCCCAAACAGGGACTGTCATTTTCCCCTGGGTGACACAGATAGAGATGACCTGGCAGAAGAGGCCTAGGCAAAGCTGTGCAGTGTCATGGCAGTGTGGGTTGAGATGATAAAAAATAGTCACCACTCTCCCAGCTCTGTTGTTCAGGTTCCTTTTGCTGGGTTTTTGGGGCTTTTTTAGGTTTTCTGGCAGACAGATGAGCTCTGAGGTGCATTTGCAGATGGACCTGCAGCCCTTCTGTTGTGTCTGAGGTAAAACCCTGGGGACAACCCTCCAAAAACACTGCTCTGAAATGCTGTCAAGAGGTGATTTAGGGCATCCCCCAGGGTTGTCACTGAGCCAGGCTGAGCTGTGGCTGCTGCAGAGCTGCACAGACAGGGAAATCTTCTCCTCCCAGTGCCAGGCATGCAGCACCATCCGAGGAGAGGCTCTGGGTGGGGAGAGGGAGACCATGGAAATTTTCTCATCTGCAGAGTCATGAAACAATCTCAGGCGTCTGGGGGCAGCTGGCCAGCTCAGCAGGCTGCCTGTGCCTTTCCAAAGACACGAGGGAAGTCTCAAAGCCTTGCAGCAAAACAGATGCAGGGAGAGCTGAGGAGCCCAGAGCTGGACAATGCTCTCCTTGGGAACAGCTTCATTATCAGCAAACAATGATCTCTGCAAATGGGGATTTGTTTGGACACCGAGCGTTTTAATGGGAGCAATAAAATTACGAAAACACCCAGGTTTTCACGAGGTCCAGAGTTTCAAGTCTAGACCAAGGAAAGGACTTCAGGAGCCAACTGCAGTTGATGTTGTGGACAGCTCTGGATGATGTTCCAGAAAATGTTTGTGATCCACTTTTAGGAGAATTACTGGAAAAGTGGTCAAGCCCTGTCCCCTTGGCCATGGGCACGGTGTGACACAACAGGGGACTTGGAGGGTCCCTGACCCCCCTGGGTGTCCTGCACTGACGCAGGAGGAAGTTGTGTGAGGTCTCTGCTCTCCTCTTATATAATCCATGGCTCCAGATAAAATTAATGCCAAGTACCCAAAAAAGGGATTGTGCGTGCTCTCGCAGCCTCTTCCCGTAATCTGAGCACAGCGCTCGGCTGTGACAGTTTTGCCAGTAAAATGAAGGTTTTTCCTCTGCCATGGGATCCAGATTTAAAATTAGCAGTGTCCCAGCAGGGCCATAGGCAGCCATCCCTGCCAGCCTCAGAGCTCAGAGCTGGAGGGTCAGGGCCTTAAAAGAGCCCAGCAGGACAGTTTAAACAGTGACCAGAAAAGTTTGTTCAGGGAGGACTCCCTGGTTGTTAACAACAGGAGCCTCCGTTAGCTCCTCCATCCAAAAAACAGCCAAACTTTATAAAAATACCTCCTAAGGTAAATATTAGCGAGTCGCAGATACTAAATATTAATAATTCAGACATTGGGAACAGAAATATCAGCAGGGGCTGTAAGGCAGGCCTTTTCAATGTGCAATATTACAGAACTGGCTGTGTGTTCCTCTGGTTTTTTTTTCTTTTTTGGGTCAGTGAAGCTGGTTGGAGTCTCAGTCCCATGAGGGGAGCGACTTCCCTGGAAGAGACCCAAGCAGGGAGGGCGTTGAGCAGAGTTCCTCATCCAAGGGTCAGCAGCAGGACATTCCGGGGGAATTGGAGGGTCTGACTCTGTAATTGCAAATTACAGATAAATTAGGGTTTTTTTAATTTACTGACCTTTAGGGGGAAAAAAAAATCCACCCCAAACCAGCCACATTATTTAATTTTATGCAACAACCCAAACGCCCAAAGCACTTTTGTCTCATTAAGGATCAAAATGGAGTCAAAGCCAATCCTTGTTTTTGTCGTGAGGCAGTTTTAAGCAAAAAAGTGGTTTTGTTAATCTAAATATATTAAAAAACAAGATCAAAAAATATGCTGAGTTTTAAAAAGTGAAATTGAATTTATTTCAGTAATTTCATGTTTGAATGTGTGGTTTCTTAAAAGCTTCTTGGCACTGAAAAGCATTAATGAAAGATTTTAATTAATTTTTTTGTTTGCTTTTTTAAATTTTCCCATGGTGTTTCACTGGCATTTGCTGGCTCATGTGGAGACTGAGATGCTGTCTGGGTGAAGAGAGGAGCAAATTTTTTTGTTGTTGAAATTGAAAAGGAATGTCAGCTGAAAAAACCTAAGAGGTTTAAAGCAGAACTACCAAGGAGAAAGTTTTTTCTTGAGGAATGGAGCTAAAGGAGGAGTGAAAAGCAATGGGCCATGATAAGGACTCAGACTGGAGTCTTACACTTTATTTTTGTGCAATTTGAGGGCAGCTCTGGATGAAACTCAGCCCCCAAAATCCAGATGGGGTGGGTGGAAATCGGGGTGTGAGGTGATCCTGATGTTTTGAACCCCCTCAAACTCATTTTCCTTTTCTTCCCCAAAAGAAAAATGTTTTATTCCACCAATTATGCAAGACTCATCACTGGTGATTCCACGACACTATAAATATTCCTGTGGCCCCCCTGCCAAGCCTGCTGCCACTTAGGTGATCCCAAAATACTTCTTTCTTCCAGTTCCTCATCTCCTTTGAGCCAAACCCCAGCTTTGGAAACTCTCTGAGACCTTTCAGCTGATTCATTAATAAGCACACAAATTAGTTTGATGTCTCATGGTAACTTTTTGGTCCCACGTGGCTGTGCAGGTGGAGATCCTTTTCCAGGAGTGGGGAATGGATGCTCCTCTTCTCATTTTGATTCTTGACCCTGGAATTGATCCAATGCAGAGAGAAGAGGGACACTGTGACTCTAGCGATGATGCTGAGCTGTGTTGGCATGGAGATGCCAGCAAGGACACATGGAGCCAGTTTCCTTTTCCCTCCTAGCCTGAGGGTCTCAGGGGTGAAGGACAGAAATCCATGCAAATCTTCTCCAGAGGGATTCTCACATGGTGCTGAAATTGCCCAGAAATACTGCAGAAACATTTCTCCCTTCCCCTGAAAGCATCTGGAAGACTTTGTCTCTCAGCTCTGCCTTCTTCCAGGAAAACCATCATCTGTGGGACACTGGAGGAATGTCATTGTTCCAGCTAAATGCAATGTAAAGGAAACTCCCCACTAGGAAAAGAGCCACAATCAGCCTGGCTTTTCCTGAGCTAACATTTGGGCTTTCTGGAAATCACAGGCACCATTCCAGCCGGGTGGCTGGGCAGACAGCACAGCCCTTGTTCTACCTCCCCATATCAACAGCTTCCCAGTGGGCTTTCCTCAGGGAAAATCAACGGAACAGCTCGCTCAGCTGGTCAGGCAGTGCATACAGCCTGGAAAACTGCCAGGGATGACAATCCTGATGAAAGCCCAACTGCTGTTTTCAGCAAGGACAGACACCGTTGGGGGTGTGTTTGGTCACTGATGAGTAGATTGTGCTGCTGCTCTGTTTGCAGAGCCAGCTTGAACACCCCTGTGCTGAGGGGTGCAGGGAGATTCTGTGTTTGGAAAATCTGCATCCCACCTGCTGGAGCATCTCTGGTTTGGTGGATGAGTGAGGGGGGCATTCCCAGAGCTGGGGGTGTGCAAAGCCAAGGGAAATGCTGTTCCCAGCAGCACCTGTGACCTACCAGCCCTCTGGGCAAGGTCATTTGGGCAGATGTGAGCTTCTCATCAAAGCCCCAGTGATGCTGAGCTCTCCTGTACCTTCTCATTATCTTCTGTGATCTCTACCTTTAATTAAAGGTAGATCTGAGATCCCTGGGACTTGCAACCCACCCTTTGCCTACCCCCTCCCTGTCCTGGTGGCAGAGAGGGACAGGCAGGGCTGTGCTGGGGACAGGGACAGTGGTGGCAGCAGCTGTGGGCACAGACTGAGCTCAGGGAACCCCCTCATGCTGATGGTGGGAGAGGTTTTTCCTGGGAAAGCAAGGAGACAAGAAAATTATCGGAAGAGGAAGTAAAAACAAACCACAGACACATTTTTAATGAGTGTACTGAGAATTACTGTAGATTTCCACATCTGTTTTGACTGGACTGGATAACAGTATTGCAAAGGGTGCAAGGGTGGAGATTCCCGTTCCAAAAGACTCACAAAGCTCTGTCAGGATCTCATTTTTGGAACCATTAGCCACGGCCTCAGCTGGTCATTGCACTTCTGCTCAAGGTATGTCTGCTCCCTGTTTGCACGTGAACCCCAGTTCTGCACAAACCAGAGGCTCCAAACCAGCCATGCAGGAAAATGTAGATTTTCTGGAGTGGTGGCATCTCTGAGAGGATGTCTTTACAGATTAATAATTCCACCATGGCAGAGGCAGGACAGGAGATGGCACCAGACCACGGTTGCTGCTGGCTGTGCTTTCCCCTCTGGCATTAAGAAAAAGCTGTGGGCAATGCCTGCTGCGGGAGGGGGAGTGTAACCCTGGCTCACCAATTTTCTAATTAAAGGCCATGAGCGATCCTCACGATTTGTTAAAGGATATTGAAGCACAGAAATTAAACAACAGGCCAATGTGTCACAGGAAGCCCCAAGGCTGGAACACAACTGCCTAATTCCTACTCTGGGAGCTGCAGTGTGGATTTTCGAGTCGTGAAGCACCATTTGGTCACAGCCACTCACGGAACTGAAACTGCCCTGCTGCTCGTTTCCTCCCTGATTTTACTGAGCTCTGCTTCAAGCTCTTGTTGCAATAGCTGCAGGGCGCTGGCGGGCTGATGTGGAGCAATGTCTGGGCGGTGTCACACTTGGATGAAGTGTCTCTCACAGATGATGCCCTCTGGGCACGGCTGTACCTCTTCCCGAGCATAATTATCCTCTTTAACCCCAATTAGTGTCCACTGAGTCAGCGGGTGATGGGATGGCATCACACCTCCTGCTGCAGCCTCATCCCACCGTGCAGCACCACCTTTGGGTGTCTGGACCTGTTTTATGGCAGAGCAGGATTTATGGGGCAGGAAAGGCGTTTCCCATCCCAAATCCAGAACCCAGGCACTGTGAGACGTGGCCTGTGATGCACAGGAAAAGGGAGAAGGACATTTCCATGTAAGTCGTGACTTTGGGGAACAGGATGTGACTGTGATGGGGCTGATGGGGTGAATCCTCTTGGATCTTTAGTCATTCTTCTGCTTCGCACCAGCTGGGACAGTGATCCACAAACTTCTCATGGTGACAGGGCTTAGAATTAGTGCTTCAGGGACATGGATGTAGATTTCTTAGTATTGGGTAGCTTGGGTAACAAGACAGGAAGGAATAAAATGAATTTTCATGAAGAGAGACAAGGTTTTTATAAAATGTGTATTAGAAAAGCAAGAAAGGCTCCGGAGAACATGAGAGTTTTTGCAGTGTTTGACTATCTAGAGCAGACATGAAGGTCTCCATGGTGTGCCAGGAGGTGAAATCAACCACCAAGAAATGCCTGTCAGCAGTTCAGTGCTGCTCCAGGTCAGTGAGTTATGGATTCTGGACAGGAGGGCTGGGAACATGAAAAGTTGCTCATCCCCTGGTTAAAAAGCCAATTGTTCCCTTCCAGAAGCAGGGAAGGCAGATGTGGAACATCTTCCCAATAACGTCAGGGCTGTTATTGCGTTGTTGCAGCCCTGCTTGGCTGATTCAAGATTTCCAGTGGTTGTGCCTCGTCTCCATAAAAGCAGGAGCTGCTCACATCCTCGTCCACCCGGAGGAACCGACCTCAACCAGCTTTTAGAGCCAAAGAACAGAACCAGAGCCATGTCCTGAGCCACAGGAAAGGCAGCCACGTTCTGAAGCTCGCTGGATTTTCCCCTCACTTTGCTCATGTTGGATCCCTGTGCACAGCCTGACTCATGGCTTTGGGAAAGGGAGAAATCAACGTTGCCTACTCAGAAATCCAACTGCTTTCCATTCACCCAAACCACCATGCTGGACTCTCAAGCTCCTTGTGTGGATGGTTTCCAACTAAAATTTCCCATCAGTAGTCATCAAAAGGTACAAACAACAAACAGTTCCACATTTCACTCTTCCTGTCCTGTGCTCTGCTTCGCCTCTATCTTGTCCTCTTTGACACAATGTCCACTTGCATCAAGCTGAGGTTTATTTTTGGAATGAACATTAGATTGCCTGGAATCTCTCCAACAAGCTCCTTAACTCAGGACTCTCTTTTGATCATGGAGCAGATAAACAGAGCTCTGTGCTGACCTTTGTAAGTTATTTGCCCTGAGAAAGCAACTGGGTTTTTGTCCATGGACAGCAGAGCTTGCAGGATTTTTTTTGGATGGCCTGGAACAGGGATGCCCAGGACATTTGAAGGGTTTTGGTGCCTGTGTCAGCAATGTTGGTCTGAGGTGTGGCCATTTTCTGATCAAATCATTTTTTCTAATGGGAAAGCTGAACTTCTGACGTCTGAATTTCGTGGCATTTTAAGCTGGGAGTTGACTTTTTCTCTGGAAAGTTTTAGCTCTCTCGTGGGAAATGTGAGCGTGGCCAATCTAAATACTAAATAACGTCACGTATTGCTTGAAACACGAGCTTTCTGTGCTCGGGGAAGTGGGCAACTCTGTGCTGCTCTGCTGCTTTACAGAAAACCCCTCCACCCTGCCCTGGAGGTGTGCAATCCTGAGTTCTGACATTGCAAGCTCTGGATTTGGACAGCACGACAGAGAGGTCTTGGATTGTGCTCTGAATTTTGGGGTACTTCTGATTTTAGAAGAACATCCTTACAGACACAATTTTTCTGCCTTGTGGCAAATCTTTTAATCTGTTTTGATGTCTTTGAAAATGTCTACAACTGCTCCCAGGTATCTGGGAAACACAATTGGCAGTCCTACTTCATTTTCTCAGCCAAATGAATGGGAATCTCGAGGGAAGTTTCATCCCAGAAATTTCTTTTTCCCTAAAACAAGCAAACTGATATTCTGTGCTGGGTGTACAGCCTGGGAACACGTGGCTCAGGCTGTGTTATCCACGAAGCTGAAGCTGTAAATGGCTTTTCCAGGGTGTGAATGGGACACTGGGTTTGTCAGGCACAGTAAACCATCACCAGCAATACCCGAGGGGTGTAAATTGGCACAACCTCACTGCTGCTGCTGCTGGACTTGGTTCTCATCCTGCCTGCAGCCTCCAAAGCCAAGTCTGGTACCAACAGAGGGAGATGTGGAAAGCCAGACATGCTCCACCCACCCCCCAGATTCAGGGATTAGAGACAATCCCACCACTGACCAAGCTTCAGAGCAGCTCCTGGAGGGGCTTGCAGCTCTCAGCTGTGAATGATGACATTGCCCAGGGTGGTTTCCTGTTGCAGTTGGAAAAACTGCATGGATTTGGGCAGAGCTGAGCTCTCCCAGGGAATCACATGGGCCTGGAAACAGAAATAAACTTCCCATGGCATTTCTTTTCCATGCTCCTCTGAGGTATCTGGTGCATGCAGAGGCCATCAGCAGCAAATGCAGCACTCTTCCTTTATTGCAGGGTTATTTCTAAACCTTTGCTTGGTTTACAAAGGACAAAAATTGCTGGATGAAGCACGGGATAAATCCAGCTGTTCTACAGATGTGAAATGATGGAAAGCCTTTTGGTTCTGCCTCTCTTTAAAACAAACCAGCTCCTCCACTTCTTCAGCCTCTTAAGCACCATCACAGCCTCTCCACCCCAGGGGGAAGAAAAAAATATCCTCCCCATCTTTCACGGCTGGAAACCCATCTGGCAGAGATGTGTTTGAGGCTTTGCACATGGAATGATTTTTCATAGTCCCCAGGGCTCTCCGTGGGTAAAATAATGTGAGTAAAGCAATTATGACGAGCAAAGCAGCTGTCAATAAAATCAGGAACAATGCTTCATAAGAACAATTTAACGGTGAACTTGACTTTGTTGCTGTTAATCTGTTTGCTCAGGCTGAATTTCTGTGGAGAGGTTGTTGAAGAAGTTCAAGGATTTCTGACCTGCAGAATGGATTTCTGTCTGAAATGAACTCAACTCTTCTCTTGGCCTTCACTTTCCCTAATGTGCCCAACTGGAATTGCAGGTAAATGGAATGAGAGAATTTCTCATTTCCAGCTATTCTGATGGAAAATTGGTACCTCTCTCGTTTTCTGTGCATTTAAACCTGAAACACATTATCCTTTACCCCTTTTTCCTGTTGCAAGGCTTTTGGGAAATACGCTCTATTTCCTCCTCTGTTCTGCTCTCCACGTTGGGATATGCTGGATGATATTAAACAACAAAACAGCAAAGAGGAGATGTTTTATATTATTTTGTTTATAAGAACATTCTGGACTGGTAAATAGCTACACCCTTCATAAGTGTTTTCAATTTTCCCTTTGAAATAAGGAACAAGTAATGCTTTCAACAAGCAGCTCTTCTTGGTCAAGGATTTTTCTCATTTTAGAGTACACACATAATTTGAAAATCAAAATGTTTCTGGAAAACATATTTGGGGCACGTGTTTTTGGGGGTTTTTTTTGGTTGGTTTTTTTGGGTGAGATTTGGGGGTTTTTTTGGTTTTTTTTTTTTTTTTGGTTGTTGGTTTTGTTTGGTTTTTTTTTTTTTTTTTTTTTTTAATTTAGAGCCATGTGAAATCCAAGCCATGGCTAAAAAGACATGACTGTTCATGATGTTGAGTGCTTCATGCTGAGTAGAATATCTTTCAATATGGAAACATATATAGGATCTGTAAAAAGACACAGCAACTCCATAAAGTCACTTGCAGGGGAGACTTCACTTGGTTTATTTCTTATTAAATTCAGCAAAAAGCCTCTTGTGTAACAAACCAATAAACTGAGGTGTGCAGGGAAGAGTTGAACCTTCAGACACAAGTCAGTGGTCTGGGTTAAGATATCCTTTTGGGGGTCATTTCTGGGAAACAAATGACCAGGCCATGGCATTTCAGCTCTGCTTTGTTGCTCCCAACAGTGTGAACTGATCACAAAAATCTTATTTTTCCCAGGTCATGTTTTTTTCCCTGGAGAATTCCTGAGGACATGCCTGATATTTGGATATTTGGTCCTTTTTCCAAGTGGGGCACAGATGGGAGATTCTCCTTGACTTCACCACGAGAAAACTTGAAAAATTAGGTACAAAAGTAAGACTCAGCTTATTCCAGGTTGGCCTTACATCCTCACAAAAGGCTTATTTTGGTCCTGCTGTGGCTGGGATGGTTTTTCTCTAAATGTGCTGTATTGTTCTGGACTTCCAGAGAGTGTTTTTGCAACCCAGTTTAAGGTCACCTCGAGAGTGGCTGGGTTTGGCACAGCTGATTTTTGGGATTTTTGCTGCTGATCTCGAGCTTTTGCCTGATTACACAAACCATTTTATAGATTAGCTCTGAATAAACCTTTCAATCAAGGTAACTGTAAATAAGATTCTAAGGTTAAAAGCACTTTATGGCAAGCAGAATTTTAGGAACTGATTGCATTAAGAGGAATGATTTGATTAGAGAATGAGAAACAGGACTGGGGAGACAGGAACCTGACCTCAGCAATAAAACGCACAGAGCTGGTTCTTTTTCCTCCTTCTTGGAATCTGGTGTGCAAAGGTACAATTAAACAACATGGCCAACAGTTCAGCAGGCCAAGGCAAACCGTTTGTGCTTTTCCTGACTCTGGGCATCTGCACAGGGTTTTGCTTTGCTGTAGAATTCTGGGCCAAACCTGCATCCTAACGTTCAGAATGAAGAGGTGGCAAGGTGGGAGCAGGGCTGGGACCCTGGGGAGGCTGGAGGTGTCCCTGGAGCTGAGCTGACCATGCTGAACCTCAGGGCTCTTTGGCTCCTCCAGCTCACAATGAACCTCTGGACACCACCAACCTGTGCAAGCTGAATTTCAGGATATCTGCAGGCAGGATGTAATTTGGGAGAGCAACCAGGGCAGGTAGTCTGGGTCACATTGCTGGAGTCAGCTCCAGCTGGAATAGCAGGGAGGTGGAGGGGAGAATAGAGGAGCAGCCAAACACCCACACCACCCCAGTGCCAACCTTCACTGCTTCTGCAGGATTTGATTTGTTGTTTCCTTAGAAAACCAGGCTGAGCTCCCAGCAGCAGATCGTTTTCAACCTCTCTGTCTGAGTGAGAAAGAAAAGGCTTTGTCCCCAGAGTGGATATTTCCAGCACTGCTGGAAACACCAAGTGGTGTTTGCATTTTTCTTGTTCTCCCTTATCTCTCTGCAGGAGGAAGGCGGACCAGAGCTCAGACTCTGGGATGATGCTGCTGAGGTGAGAATGAGATATCCTCTGGTGAGGATGCAGCCAGGAGGGCTGGGAGGGACAGGGATGGACACAGGGAGGGTGAATCAGCATCTGTGCCTGGCAGGTTTTGACCAAATTTGGGTGCTCTGCTCTACAGGATGAGTGTGATTGTCCCAATCCCATGGTGGGGCTGCAAGGTGAGACCCTCTGAGCCAGCAGATGTTTCCAGTTACTTCACTCACCTTCTTCATAATTTTATTTCTTTCTTTTATTGATTTCTTAATAAATTCAGCAAAAGCCTCTTGTGTAACAAATCAATAAATTGAGGTGTGTAGGGAAGAATTGAACCTTCAGACACAAGTCAGTGGCCTGGGTTAAGATCTTCTTGTGGTGGTCATTTCTTGGAAAAAAATGACCAGGGCATGGCATTTCAGTTCTGCTTTGTTGCTCCCAACAGTGTGAACTGATCCCAAAAATCTCATTTTTCCCTGAGAATTCTTTGTCCCTTTTTCCAAGTGGGGCATTATTCCCTTCAAGGTATTGAAGCCCTACCTTGGAGGCAACACAAGCTGAAGAGACTTAAACAAAATTTAAATACTTGATTTTTCATGGGCAAACACTGAGTAATGATCCCAGTAGTCAGGGAGAAATGTCCTGGTCTGAAAGCAGCACTTTCCAGCTCCAAATCAGCTCATGTTTGTGGGAGTTTGATGCCATTTTGCAAAGTTTGCTTTCTCAAATGAGAAAGAAACAGCCAAAAAATATTATGATTTCTACTAAAAAGCATGTTGGAATAGGCCAAATAAAATTGCAATCTCCATTTGGAATGGAGAAGAGGTGATGCAATTAGCTGATTTTTATTAAGAAATGAGTAAAAAAGTGTGAATTTGATACATAACCTTTTCCTGGCTAGAAATACCATGGCATACAGAGCAGAAAAGACAAACAACTAAATGCTTTAGCAAAAATGACCTGTGTCTATAGTCAGATAATGCTCAAATATAACACTTAAGAAATTAAATAATGAGCTAAAATAAATCTCCTCAAATTTATTTTCCTTCACTGTCTGGCCAGTTTCAAGTTTCCTTCAAATCTCTCCCATTTGCTGAATTTTTCTCTGGCAGAAATCTGGCCTGGTCTTTCACAAAGTAGAGCAAAAGGAATGCTTTCAAATATCCCAGACAGATCATTTGCTCCTTGCTGGTCTCCTGATGATGTTAGAAAACACAAGCTGTATTTTGGTGACACCTCTGCTACTGTGAAAGAACCATGGCATTCTCCAGGAGATGACATACAAAATCCAGAATGAGTAAAAAAAAAAGAAATACAGTCTGCTGATGCTCTGAGAAAATCCTGTGTCTCTACACAAACCTCTGGATTTTGGGTTTGGGGTTTGTTCTGGGTTTCCCCATGGGGATCCATGAGATCACCTAATGAGAACCTTAAAGAACCTAATGAGAAGCAAGAGGTCCCTGCTGAGCATCTGGGCTGCCTCTGCACCCCTGGAGAGAGACAAACATCCCTGGGGACACCAGGAACCTTCTGCTGATGGCTGAGAGAGCAGAGAAGGAGGTCAGCTCTGAACTGAGGTAAGGGAAATCTGTTTTATGGGAGCAACAGGGAGACAAACCAGTTCAAACTGGGGCTAAGAGCAGCCACCCCTGAGGCTGTTGGTGTTGGACTTGGCTGTGTGAGAATCAAGTGATGCAAAGGGTTTGGAAGAATCCCACAAATCCCTCCTGTCATCCCTGCAGAAAGTGGGATTTGCTATCTCCAGGTGTCAGCACTGCTGCTCCTTCTCACTCTCCCACCCCACTCGCTGCCCTGCCGCTGTGAGGGAAGTGTGGGTTGGATTTCGTGTCCTTAGGACCATTTTTCAGGCCGTGGCTGACAGATCATCATGTGTGGCTGACCCAGCAGAGCCCCACCTCTCCCCAGAACCGTGTTTTCCACGGGAGCACATCTGCTCTGGCTGCTCCATCTATTTTTGAAGGTATATCAACAAACTCCCTCTGCCTGTGACCTCCCAGCAGGCCAGCAGCACAGCCCTCACCTCTGTCATTAATCACCCCTACGTCATTAGCTCGGTTTAGTGGCAGTTCTGCCCTTGTCCTCTCTTTCATTAGGGAAGAAATGACTGCAAAATATTTGGGTTACCTGCGGCAGAGCGTGAAATGTCACTCAGGATGGAGCCCAAGCTGGCAATGTGCTGCTTCTTCATAGTCTTTGGAATACATTCCCTTGTAAAAAACCAGAGTTGTCTGAGGTCACATCACCAGAGGTGACCCTGAGAGTTACCTTATGTTGAGGCAACTTCTTCCTTTTATTTTGGGGTTTTTTTGGCTGTCCCTGGGGCTCTCTCTGGAATCTCCTCAGGGCAGAGGTGCTGGATGCAGAGCTGGCTTGGTGGCACTGGTGGGGCTGAGTGTGTGGCTGCAGAGCTGTCCTGACACAGGAACTTTCAGAGAGCTTGCTTGAGAGTTTTTTTCAGCTGAACAGAGCAGCCACACACAAAACATCATTCTCCTGAAGCTTAGAGCTGATCCATCCACTACAGGCTGTGAGAAATGAGAATAATCCCATTGTCCTCAACGTGTCTCTGTCTTAAGCCTGGAGAAGTGATATAATCTATTTCCCCTATCATTTCTTGACCAAACCATGCTCTCCACTAGATTTTATCATTTCCTCATACAACAATAACCAAACCTTTTCAATTAGAGGACATTCCTCCACCAGTGCAGCCAACATCCTGTTTTGCCTTCTGTGCTGCAGCTGCACATGGAGCAGAAAAAACTTGGGGAATATTTCCTGCAGTCTCCTAAATCTCCAGTGTAATTTTCTCTCTGCAGCCCCTGTCAGCTCCCACAGCACCTCCCATCTGGATTGTGGGTTGATTTGCTCCAGGAAACATTGCCCAGCGTGGTTAGACGTCAGAGAGCAAAACCTTGATGATTTGCATCCTATTGAGGAGAGCAGAGCCTGGAATGTCCTCCGAGGTTTGCCTGGCACTGCAGAGTGCAGGTGCTGCAGGAATTTCACTTTCAGAAAGCACAAGCAGGGCAGGAGACAAAAATGAGCAGTTTTGGGTGAGATTTGTGTGTTTTACAAAGGATGCACTAGGGGCTGCTGAGGTCACTGGTGGGGCTTTGGGGGAGTTTCGTTCGTGCCTCAGTGATTGATTTTGCTGCCATTCAGGGGCTGAGGGTGCAGATGTCACCCTAATGCCACTGTGCTCCTCCAGAGCAGCAGCAGGATGTGCTGCAGGGCATGAAGGACAAGACAGTGGGCAAGAAGTAAATGGTGCTCTGTCCCCTCCCTTTTACTTTTAATTGTCTTAAAATCCCAAGGCAAATGAAACCCATATTTAAAAAAAAAACCCAATCTGATTGTGAAGTATCTTTTAGTGCTGCTTAGTGCATTTGGATGTGGTGTTCTTCACAGCAGCAGCCTTGCATGTTGATGGCAGAAAACTCAATTTGTGACTCACTGCTGCTGCTGGTCCCAAGGGTTCAGGTGTCATCGTTTTTATGGGCTAAGTGCAAAATCTGAACTGAAAACAGAGTCCTTGTGGCAAAATCAGCCACGTTTGTGTGCCAAATTGAAGTTTGTCCAGGGTTTCTGTGACTAAATGATATTGTTAATATATATTTGCTGTATATATTTAATTTATTTAATATATATATTTACTGCTGCCTTCAGGTTGCTTCATGCCAAGGAGGGGAAAAGAAATCCTGACCAATAACAAGTTCAGAGTGCTTAAATCTGAAGACATGCTCAAGGTATTTGTTGCAAATAAAGCCAAAAGCCTCGTGTGCTCCTTGGAGCATTCTTGGAGAGCTGCTGGCTGCCTGTGCCTTGATAATGATCTTTATGTGTTTAGCTGTGAACATGCATTTCCCAGCTCCTGCTGCTGCTTTTCTATGTTTGACAAAAAATCCTTGTTCATACACTGCATTTTCCAGAATTGATTTGTTTTTTTGGTTTTTTTTTCCCCAGCTGTTCTCTTCTGCCTCTTTTTGAGTTTATTCCCATCACCTTTCCATCTTCACATCCCCCCAGTCCCTCCAGCCCCACATTCACACTTTGTTTCTCCTTTCTATGTACAATCCTTTGCTCTTCTTGGTGCAGTTTGATGACTTTCATTTCAACAGTTTTCCAGGAATATTTGGAATTTAATCTCGGCCACACAATCTCAGCCTTTTGCAAATTCTCTCCTCATTCCTTTATTCAAGCCCTGAGCACCAAAGCCACCCAGACCAGACCATGGATCTACCCAAAGACCTGACTGTGAACTGATAAAGCAGAATAAGATGTTCTAATTAGTTCCCCTTGCATGTTAAATGGGTTTTGTCTCCACCACATTCCCTCTGTTAGCCAACCTGAACACCACGCAGAGTCACACTCAGATTCCCAAGGATGTGAATCTCCAAAGCTATTTTTTCACCTCTCTTGATAAAAACGATGTTCATACTCCATCCCTTTTACCTCCACAGTGGTGATTCCATACTCCCTGAGTCCTTTTTCCCAAAAAAACCCCTTTTTTTGCTGTACTCAACTGTCATCCTCCCTGTGCTCCACAGACAAGTCAATCCCTGTGCTTTTGCTGGGGAGATTGGGATGAGAAGCCTCAGCAGAACAGGAAGCACTGACAAGATGTGGATTTATTGGGTTCTCAGCCCTGGGGCACCGAGATTGCATGAGATGGGGTTTTTAGAGCAGCAGCATGCAGAGGTCGCTGGAAGTGTCAGGGTTGAGACACACTTGAATATTGGTGTGATTTCTTGAATTTTTGGTTCCTGATCACAGGGTTTATGGAGAGCCATGGGTTGGGTTATCCACATGGATTATGCTGGCCTGGACTGTAGGGATTTGGTGGAGAGTTTGTTCTTGTTGTGCAGAATTTATTGTTATTTTCTTTGGTGATCCATGTTGTCAGCCCTGTGAGAGAAACGTTGTGGAGATGGACTGTGAAGGCTTTGACTTATATTTTCTGGGGTGGAAATCTCTACCTGGGCAAGAACTGCTCAAATTCATGCAATTTCCAAAGGATCAGAGAGTGGTTCAGCTGCAGCAGCTCAGAGTCAAACCCTGGATGAAAGGAATTAATTGTCTGGTCCACAGATGTAGCAATTAGAGAAGTTATTCTCTTTATTCTGTTTCTGTCATGGGAATATACTCTCAGAAATACTGGGCATGTATGAATTCTACTCAATTGGGGCTAGAAATGTCTCAAATAAATTGCAAAATGAAAGAACTCTCCATTTATACTTCCATTTGTTAATCACGTTTTATTATATAAATGTGATTGCACTTCACAGCAATGGAACACAACGTACCAAACATCCAGGGAAAAAAAAAATTGAAACTGGAAAGAAAACAAGCTTCATCCTTGAGTTGAATTTGGACCTTTTACCTTTTAAACAAAACCATCTGTATTTCTATTTTAAAAGTTTGTCAGGGCCAGATGTTGACAAAGCCTACTATTTCCTAATCAGTAACCTGCAGGGTGACCCCTTTGTGCAGCCAGGCCTGTCCTGAGCCCTCCTATACTAAATAGGGTGTGAGGAGCCAGAAACAGAAATTATTTGCCAAAAACCTTCAAGAAAGAGAAAGAAAAATGAAGGGATGTATACTGCTGGGATGGCAGCCTTGGGAAAAACAGTCATTTATCCTTGTTGCAATCAGGTAGGCTCAGATAAAATAAAAATTGGGTAGAATAATATTCTGTAGGCTAAGAAAGCCTTCTCACCAGTCTGAAATATTTTTTTTCCCTTTGATTTCAGGCACAAATTTTAGATTGAAGTTTGGGCTTTCCTTAAGCCTGCAGTGTGCTTGGATCCTTGGCTTGGTTCATACCTACATCCTGATTCTGTTTTGATTTAAGGCAGAAAGAGAAAAATACAGTTTTAATGCCAGTTAACCAATTCATATGAATTAATGAAAATACAGATAAAGCAAAAGAAGGAAAACCAATATGGGCTCTCAGTCAATTCAGCAATTTCAATTCAACCCCAACCTCAACCCAAATCACCTCTGGGATGTTATTTTGAACTGAAGGGGTTGGGGTGCCCTAAAGCAGCTTTAAATCAGTGAGGAGCAGTAATTTGTCCTACAATCTATCTGTCCCACAGTCCATTCTCCAGCTGAGATAATTTCTGTGGGATACTGTGGAGGCTCAGCTGTTGAATGAAGCCCATGAGAAGCTCATAAACATGTCCAGGTTGTGATCTCTGACTTCAAACCTCCCCAAAGCTGTGGGTTTCTGAGGGTTGCACACAGTGTGGGAATTAGTCACAGCTTCCCATGCTTGGGTGTTCCTCCCTGAGCCTTTGGGGACCTTTGATCTGACCCACTCCATCCCTCCCCTGTCCCTGTAGTCTTTTCACCTCTATTTCAGCCCAGGTTAGCTCACTGGGCTTGACCAAACTGAAATGGAAACATATTTATCCTTTTCAGCGTGGACATAACATCAGGCACCCTTGTTCAAACAAAATCCTCTTGCAGTGACTGCAGTTAAACCAAAAAAGAGCATGGGGCCTGGTCTTTATTTTTGAGCTTCTGCAGTAGTTCAGGTTGGCTTGGATAATAAAAACAAATCCCTCCTCCTCTTGCCATAAATCAGCGAGTTCTGGCTTTTGTCCCCAGGAAGAGCCTGTCTGTTGTGTTGCCAGCCTTATTCCCAGTCCTGTGTCCCAGTTGGATTATCTTCAGGGACACGCTGCTGCCTCGTGGTCCTTCTGACAGCTTGCAGGAGGCTGAGGAGATCTTGGTGAGTTATCTCCTTCCTGTCTCTTCCATGAGCAAACTGTCCTCAACATCAGCTGAGCTGCTCAAGGGTTTGTGCTCTGGACATTTGGCATTTTTGGCCTGAATTTACCCAAATGTGGGATGGAAGTGGAGCAGAAGATGGGGAGGTGATGCCCCACCACTGCTGTGTGTGGATTTATGCCCAGAGCACCCAAATTCCACCCTCTGGTTCTCTTTCCCTTTTTAAATTCTTCTCCATGTCCATCTTCCCCTTCCCTCAGCCTCCATCCCTTCCCAGCACTCTCTGTCCAGTTTGAAGATTTTATTCTTCTTTTGCTAAGGATACAACTGGCAATATTTTCCTCTGGAAACTCAGTTTTGGGACACCAAGGATGCTCCTTCAAAATTTCTCTCAAAATGATGCCTATGAAAATATGCAAATTTGGAGGTTTGTTGTTACCAAAAATTGGGGAGGCAGGGGGATAAGACTGCAGCTTCTTCCTCTGTGAGAAGTATGTTTTGCTTTTGGGTTTTTTTTTTCCCTCCCTGTTGGATTTCATCCGTCTGAAGGCTTTAGAAAGAATCCACAGGAGTTGCACAATTTCAGCAATTGGTGCAATAAATTAAATAAAGAAGGTGTGTGGTTTTGATAGGGAGAAAACAAGTATGAGCATAACAGCCCCACTGGTAAACAAAGGACTTTTAAGGAGCTCATGCAGAGAAACCCTTAAACAATGAAATTAATTTCCAGACCAGGCTTGGAGTTACATCAAATATGATTGAAAAATGTCTCATTTTACTCCATGGATTTATCAACAAGTTACACATTAATGTTAAGTTTCAGGAATGCACATAAATACGTTTCAATACAGTTAAATTCAAAACAATGTGGAAAATTATTTAAAGTCCCACTAAAATCACCCAGGATATTTGAGTTTGGAGGGAATCTCTGCTCAAAGCTGGGTCTACAAGAGCAGGTTCCTCAGGAGCAATTCAGGTGCTGATTTTATTTAATAATGGTTTTTTTCTGAATCATCACTTCAGTTTTTCTCTTATATTTCTGAGGTTCATGGGACACCAGGGAAATTGTGTTTTCTTCCTTGTATTTTGGGTTGCCAGGTCTGTGTCTAATGCAGTTACAGTTCAGATGATTTTCAGGCTTTCTGCTTTATTTTGAGATGACAACAACCCTGACACCTTAATAATATTGCAGAATGAACCACCATGAAAAACCCAGCATATTCTTGGCTTCTAAGTGGTTTGAGTCCATCAACAATTCAAAATTTCATTTCAAATTTCAGTTATTCTGTCCCCCTAGGAATAGTGCCCAAAGCTGGTGTTTCTGTGTCATGTAAGTATCTGGTGGGAATAAGAATCTGCAGGAACTGGTGAGCTGTGACCATGCAGGAGCCACTCAGCTGCGCTCAAATGCTGGAACAAAGCCTTGGAGAGGCTGTGAAATCCCCTTTTTGGAGATTTTCAAAGCCTGCCTGGATGAGGCCATGAGTAACCTGCTGAAAGTCCTTCTAGAGGAAGGAACCTGCCCATGGAAGGAGGTTGGATCTGGATGATCTCCCTCCAGCCCAAACCACTCTGTGATTCCATGAATTTAGGATTTAGCCTGTTCCAGCTGGAGCTGGTCCCCCCAGAGCCCCCTGGAGCCCACAGTGCCCTGTGCCACTCAACCTCCTGCACCCCCATGGTCTCCCAGCTCCTCACCAGCCTGAGATCAGCACAGTGCCACAAACCTGCATTTCCCCCAGGATTCCTCCTCCGTCTGGAAGGATCTGCTGGCATTTCCCTCGGAGGGAAGGCAGGCAGGCAGGCAGTGCAGATGGCCAGGGTGGAAGGAGCAGAGCACAAACTCCAGATGATCGTCTGGAGTGGCTCAAAGTGCCACCAGGTGTGAGGCTTGGATGGGGATTTGTGGGGTTTGACTCTTTGCCCAGACAGAGCTGCACTTCAATCCCTCCAAGGCACGTCCGGCCAGACTCAGCATTGTGTTGGATCCTGGAATGGGAATATCCTGAGATTTCTATCAGAGCCACAGAGTTGTTTGGCTTCACAGGTCACTTCATTAGTTCCTGGCCCCTGCTGGTGATAAATAGCTCCATCTCCTGTGCTTGCAGAGCTGTTTGCTCAATGCCTGTAGGCGTTCAGGTCTACCTGAGATGGTTTTTGCCTTTTGGCCTGGGTGGTCTAACCCCCAGGCTGGAAAACTGTGCTCCATGAGCTTGGCATGAGCCAGATTTATTCCATCTGCTCATTAGAAAAAGCCTGAGGTGGAGAGGGTGGTTCTTAGTAATGGCATCGAGGGGATTTATTTGCAGACAGGTTGAGATTTAGAGTGTCATTTTTGGTTGTTATAAATCGAGCTGTTTTCTGTTTGCCCAGTTATTTGTGCTGTGATGATGTTGCAGCAGTAAAATGCTCTGGCAGGATCAGCCCCTGATCCCACTGCTGTAGGGCCAAAGCTCCTCCATCCCAGCCCTCTGACCAGAGCTGTCACTGCTCTGTCTCTCCTTTAATCTTCACACCACAGCAACGACCAGGATTGCAGTGACCACGCAGCTCAGGCTGACTCCCTGGCAAAAATAATCAGATTATTTTATCTGTGCCAAATCCCAGACCAATCCATCACCCTCCAGAGAGCACTGAGACCACCCCAAGAGCTGAGGGACAGCACCCACCCTTTGCTGCAGAGCTGCCTCCATCAGGAAAGCAAGGTAGGTAGCAAAATATGTCCATCTTTAAAGGCCTGGAGAGGCAAGAATAATCCAAGCTCGGGCTTGGCAAGGCAGAGCATTGCAGCACATTCCTTCAGCACTGTAACTCCAGGCTGGGGCTGTGCAGACAGACGATGCTGGCGAGGCAGCAGGAGCTGGGTTTGTGTTTTTTGGTGGGGGAATAAAGATTAATGCACCAACTGTAAACTCAGGGTGGGGAGAATTTCAGGAGAGCAAAAAAAAAAAAAAAAAGTCCTGACTCTGAGTTGTGCCAGAAATTAATATCCCAGTTCTTGTAAGAAATACAGTATTGTCTTTCCAGTGTAGCCAGGGCTGAATAGTTCCTTTTCATCTGAAAAGAATAATATCTCTCAGGCAGCATATCCGAGCAGACTTGGAGGGTTTTGCTCTTAGGTACAGGTGTCCTGACTCTGTTCCTGAATCCACAGGGTGGAAGGAGTCCAGGGCTGAATGGAGCATCATTCCCCAACAACTCGGACCAGATGTTAGAGAAACGATCAGCAACGAGAGTCAGCCTTCCCTGGGACAACGGGATCGAGGTATTTCCTAGGATTTTGTTTCATTTCTGGAAAGCTCGAGTGCTCCCTGAATTTTGGTTATTAATGGATTTTCATTTCAGTCCGAGGGGACAGGTGGACACCTGGCTGGCTCTGATGGATTAAAGTGCAGGGGATGATAACATTAAAATAAAAGTGTCAGTGCAGCAGAAGGGAAACAGGAGTGGTTAATGCTGATTCCTCTGCTTTCTGCATGTCAGTCACTGTCAATCCCAGCTGTTTTGTTCAGCTTTTGGCAGTGATTTGACAGTGCAGCAGTTCTCCCTCACAGCTCCCTTTCACCAGCACCATCACAGTCTCATGTAAATGCCTTATTTTTCCAAAGCTGTCTTTCTGTGCATGATCCTTCCGAGATATTTTTTCTGCTGATCTCCAGCTGGTGGTTGGAGAGTTGTGGTGGCTTTTCGTGGGCTCAGAGTTGCAAGGTGCTCCTGGTCCCATCAGCCATCCAAACCAACCAAAAATATTTGGGAGAATTTTGGGCAGAATTTGCTTGGGACTGGCCATGACTGCCCTTAAATTCAGCTGGTTGCAGTGTCTCCAAACCAGCATAACCCTGGCTACAGCACCTCCCCAGGATATGGAGGAGGAATGTATGGACTGTGAGTTAAGAACCCAAAAATTCCCCATTGAATTCTCCATTCCGATTCAGTTACCATAAACAGTAATTAAAGCAGTTATCATTCCCTCCACCAGCACGATGAACATTCCATACTGTGATATTTTCCACAGGCAAGCAGCCAAGCTCAGGCCAGAGTCATCCTTGATGCCTTTTATTTCGTGCAAAGGGAATCACAGAGCTGGGGATTTCCCTCGAAACCCTGCAAGGAGCTTTCCAAGGCATTCCTCACCCAGAATTGGGATGCCTGGGATGTCTGGAGCACTCAGGAGGATCCCCATGTGGTGGGACAGAGAAGTGACAGCCCATCCAGGCCTTGGGACACATTTTTGCAGCCTCATTCATACCCAGAACACCGTAATTAAAAGTTTACTTCAATATTTTGTACATTAAAAGTTGACTTCGATTTTTCTGCTACCTGTGCAGGGAGGGCTCTTCCCATGCAAATGTCCTGCTGTCCAACCTGATTCACATCAGCTGTAGCCCCTCAAATCTTTTGGGTTGAGAAAGTAGGAGGAAAAATGTGACCAAGCTCTGCAACAACCCTTTGGGAGAAGGGAGCTGAAGTCATTAATCCTTTACTCTGAATTTTCTGAGCCTCATGTTTTCACCTTTAAGGGTAAGAGCATCACCACCCCCAAACAAATGGTTTCAAAAGTGGTTTTTAAAAATTGGTTTAAATGAATGGTTTAAAAAACAATGCATTTGTAAAATCTAACAACTTTTACATTCTAACTAGACAGCGTTTTCTCCCTGGGGAATTATTTTTTTTACCTACTTTCATGCTTTTGTTTAAAATTCAAGACAGATCCTTTGCAAAGGAATGAAACCCAAAAATCAAACCAGCAAATGACAACTGATTTGTTCCCAGAAGCTGGGGCTACACCCATGTGGGAGAGGCCCCAAAATACCTGGAAAGGTCATGAGAAGTGGTGCCAGGGGGAGCTTCTTGCTCCTCCTTTTCTCAGGTGGATTTTCTCCCTTGTGTCCACTGCAGGTGAAGAGCTCAGGGATGTTTTCTGTGCCACAGCCATTGGGGTTATAGGACTGGGAAAGGTGAGGAAGGGCTGGACTGAAAAGATTTTACTCCCATTGCGGCACCTGAAAATTATTTTGGATCTCAACATTTTCAAAACCTGGGGGTAAAGTGCTGAGATAGCTCCCACCTCTCAGCTAGGTCTCGTCCAGAGCAGATCAGACATTTGCAGAAGTGATGGGCAGTCCTGAATCCACAAAATCCAGCCTTGAGGGCATTCAGGGACCTTGTAGGGAAACTGAGGCACTGGGTTTGGCCAGTGGGGGCAAAAGGCTGGAGCCCAAACTCTTCTCTGGCTGCTGCTTCTCCTGATGCTGCATGTTGTTGAGCACTTCTGCAAGGCTGGCATGCAGAGGTTCCTGTAGATTAGATAGGGAGAGTTGTTTAAAATCACCCATCAGGCTCTGCTGGGTAAGAATTTCCACCCTGAACAACTGTCTGAGCATTCAGCTCTCATCAATCTCAGCTCCATGCTCAGCTCTACCCCAGCTGACGCCGGCTGGGTGTTCATTCCAGCAGATAGCTAGAGAAAGGCTTGTTGGAAAAAATTTTAAAAAAAAAGGAGAAGAAATAGGCAAAAGTGCAAAAAGGAAAAAAAAAAAAGAAAAAAAGCAGAAGATGCAGCCAAGACATCAGTGATAAAATGAAACAAACGAGACTTGGACTGCAGCTCAGGACATGGTGTGCTGGATTTGGGAGTTGCTCCTCAGAGATCAGTGTTTGTTGCCCTGATGGCCCAAATGTCACAGCTCTGTGTCCCCAAGGGGCAGAAATCCACCCTGGAGAGGAGAGCTGGGCTGTGACGTGCAGGCAGTGGGGAAAAGGCAAAGAGTCTGGAAAAGGAAATCCACAGACCTGACACTTGGCTCTTGGGTGGTTGTTGTTTCTGCCTTTGCCTCTACATTCCATCTGTGTTCCCATCCTTTTCTTCCACATTTCACCCTCACTTCTTCCCAGGATTTCCTGGGCCTTGCAAGCAAAATTGTTGTCACTCTGGGTGATCATGGCAGCCTCTCTCTAAAGCCTGGCTGAGCATCACCTTTTGTAGCAACCAGGGGATCACAGAGCCATCTGTCTCTTCCCTACCCAGGTTTTTCCAGCACTGTGGCAAGCAGAGTCTCTGGGAAATTCCTTTGCTTTCTCCCGAGTGTAGCCAGAGATGGATAAGGCTGGGAAGAATTTGTCTCCAGCTCCAGACTGAGAAGTCCATCAGTGCAGCTGAGCAAGGGGTGAAGGTAACATCTGCTGCTTTTCCCCCTGGTTAGGAGAGACCTCAGGCACCTGTGAGTTTTGGGGTCACACAGCTCCACACTTAGGGAGTTACAAAGATCTTACTGCCCACAGATGAACTCTGAATTTCTGCTCCACTTACTGTACCTCTCATTAATGCTGAATGTCACCAGTGACAGCAGTGTCTGGCTTAATCTGCAGATGCTCAGCAAAATTTATTTCATTTGTCTCCTGCTCATAACAGGTCAGGCTTTAGCAGCTTTTGGGTTGCCTAAACACAAACATGGGTGTTTATTTTTGGCCCCAGGGTGAGCTTACTCACAGTTTTTGTGTTGTCTGGTGAAGGTTTCTGTATTGCTCTCTGGCCTGCTAACCTGGCTTTGGCCACGATGAGGTGCAGAAAGAGTTTCTGTTTCCTCAGGAGATGATGGCAGTGGCACCATCAACTCACTGCTGGGCTAACAGCAGCCTGCAAGCTACAGATCAGCTGTCAGAGGAAGGAAATGCTCAAAACCCAACCCAGAGCAGGCTTTGCTCCCAGTCTGCTGGGAATAGAGGCAAACAGAGGGTTCTGCTGCAAAGGAACCCCTGGGAGAATCCCACAAGGATGGAGAAGGTGTCAGCAGCCTCCTGCAAATCTAGGCCACTCAGCTCCTCCTTGCCACGAGTGCTGAGCCTCAGCAAAGCCCTGACATTAATTTTGAAGAGTATGGTTGGTGTCCAGCCAGGGAACTTTTTTTTCTTGCTCAAACTTTTCCACTAGAGCTGGCAGAGCTGCAGGGATTGCACAACTCGTGGTCCCAGAGCTCCAGACAGCAGGGAAAAGGAACAGAGCATCCCAGATTGCAGCTAGAATTGCGATGAAACTGCTTCATAATATGAAATATATGGCATGAATTACTCCAGTAATTCAATGGTTCACTGCTTCATCCTCAACACTTATCAGAAATATCAAGAAGCTGAAGGAGATACCAGGAAAAAGATGAGCCTTGGTTTGTTTCAGAAACTGCTCTCATTTTGTGTTCCTTCAGTGGGCAGGAGGATCTTTCCCCCATTGCTCTCTGCAGCCTTCTCTTGATGAATGGTTAGGGACTAAGGCAGCTCCTGCAGACTCATGCTGGGCAGTTTGTTATCTGGTTTGCAGTGCAGAGAAATTTATATGAGATAAACCTCTGGCCCTGCGTAATTTGGGGGGATCATGACTCCCACTCCCTTGGCACAACAGTAAAACCAAAAGAATGATTTTTGTGAGGCTTTAGAGAGTAATTTAATGATTTAATTTTGAGCATGCTTACCCACAGTCACCAGGCACAGCAAAAATCGGGTAAATACCCAAATCTTCATCTTTCCCCTTTATCCTCCCCATCTGGATTTTGTCTGTTCACAGAAAGACAATAATAGTCTTTTGGGAGAGGAAGAAAGAGAAACTAACACCAACAAGATAATTACAGCGGGGTTATGGAGGTCAGGAGAACATCTTTAAATAATAAGTACAATGGGGAGCTGCGTTAGTTGAGTCAACAAAACCTTTGCAGGAGAGGAGAAATTCTCTGTTTTATTACTGAGCTCTATTTCCCCCCAAAGTTTAAACCAGTGATGCTTCTGTAACTCCCTCACTGTGGCAGGTTCTGTATTGATTTTCAGATTACAGAGTTTTCATTGCAGAAAATAGTGTGGGGTTTTTACTGCTGAGAGTTGTGGCAAGGCGAGGGAAATAAGGGAAAGGAGTTTTATGCAAAAGCTTGCAGGAATACACAGCTGAAGAGCATTTGATTTAAAGTTCAGACATGTAATGCTCTCCCCGAGTTACCTACTATAAATTTTGAGCTGATCTTATAGTTTTGATGATATACTTTTTAGGATGCATTTCATGCCTCATTTCCAGGCAGATTTACAGCCCTTACACAATGCTGGACCAGTGACTCCACATGCTTCATGTCAACAAGTTCTTTTCCTTTATTTTTTTCCCTTTCCCCCTGAAACTCCTGCTGGTTAAAATGAAGCCACATTGCAGTCAGAGTGCATTTGCTCAAAACTGGTTTTGGTCATCCTTTGGTGAAAATGGCCCAAAGAGCTTTGACTTTCCAGCTAGATGGCAATAAACACAGGCTGGAATCCCTAGAAACTCCAGAACTCAAACTGGGCTTTTTCTTTTTTTCTATGTATCTATTTTGTTTTGACCACCTGAGTTTTGACACAGTTCAAGGGCAAGGTGAAGCTGTCCTGCACCTACAAGGTGCCTTTTCCAAAATAACCTCAGCCACAGGAACAGAGAGAGATCAATGTCACCTTTTACAGGCTTACAGATGTGAAAATATCTCCAAACACAGAGCAGCCAACAATAACTTAGCACAAATCATGAGCTGTTGGAAAGAAAAATACCCTTACCCTGGGCTTGGAATAAATGCTGTGGCTTGGAGACAAGCACAGATCTTGCCCAAATGTCCTGGCTGATGCTTTGCCTCTGATGGGTTCATCAGAAACCACCCCAAAGCCTTACACCTGTCAAAGCCAGAAACAATAAGCAAAACACTGTGTTTATTTATATTTAATTCTGAATAAACACAAGTATATTTATTTATATTTATATTTATATTTATATTATTTATATTTATATTTATGTGTATATTTAATATTTATATTATTTATATTGATATTTATTTATATATTTATATATTTATATTTACAGTTATTTTTATTTTAATATTTTTATTCTTATTTTTATTTTTAATTTCCAAGCCCTCAAGAGCTTCAGAGTCTGACTAAGGCTGCTAGGACAGGGTTACCCTTTGGCACATTCCCTGAGGAATCTGCCCAGGATGTCACATCACAGCAGGATGGAGCCACAAGGCCATTGGACCTGACTCACTCAGGATGTGGCTTTTTTTGCCATCTTGCCCCAGAATATGGAAATTCAGGTTGTTAATCCCTAAAGGGGAATGTTGTCAGGCTGATAGCTGTGCCCACAGCAGGAGGAAATGAGGGGCTGAATCAGAGGCAGGAAGGGCTTGCAGGCTGGATCATGCAGGTGATCCCACGGGGATGAGTTCCAGCCTGGTGGCAGAGTGACCCATCTGCTGTCCTTCCTGCCAGGACAGACACAGGGACACTGCTGGGACCTGCTGCTCCTCCAGCCCTGCAGGAGATGATGGCTGGAGGCACATTGCCTCAAACCCACCCAAATTTTACCCCATCAGTGGGTCAGAAAGCATTCCAGGCGTGGAAAAACACCTCGTTTTTCCAGGAGAATCTGGAGCTCCTCAGCTCTCTGTCCATCACCTCCAGGTGTTTTCTTGGCACCATTCCTTTGCAGTAAACAGTGGTCTCTCCCCAGCTGCCCAGAGCCAACTAAATGCCCAAATGTTCTGAGACTCCTGTGGTTTGTCTCTCATCCAAGTTTTCCCGAGGCACCTGAGGGAGCTGGAAATGCAAATGCAGTGTTGAGTTGGCAGCAGCTTGTCCTGGGCAGGGTGAGATCTCCATGACAGACTCACCTCTCTCCCTGCTGATCTCACCGAGTCTGGCACAGCTTGGTATCCAAAAATGATGCTCTGAAGAGCTGTTGTGGCTGCAGCCTCTGAGATGGGCAGAGGAAATGGTCAGATTCGTGTGCAGAGTGTGGGAGCAAGCCAGGAGTGTTGGGAACAGGCAGGTATTTCTGAAATAATGGTCTTTGTGGTGTCTGCTTCCCTGCAGAGAGGGGGTTTGGCCATGGGAATGGTAGCTCTGTGCGTGTTTATCACGGTCCAAGAGCTCACATCATCCTAAACTTTAGAATTTGTGAAAATCTTTACATTTTCACTCTATCCTGTGAGCTACACTGGCAGAAAAACCAATACAGAAGTCCAGCAGTAATGGGGGCAAAGGTGTTGTTGGTATCTAGTCCTGCTAAGATAAATTTAAATTTATTCCCTCCCAGTGATGTTCCAGGAAAAGTGGCAGCAACGACAGATGCAAAGATAATTTTGCCTATTATTATGTGATGACAGTCCCATTTCTTTCTTAACATGTCACTAATATTTCAAGCCTGCTTTTCCACGCAGCTCTGGGAAGCTTTGATTCTTTCCAACTGGAGGAACACATGAAATAACAGAGAGCTGTTGCACTCCATAGTGCCTCATGGCTGGTGGTCTGGCAGATGATCCATAGGAATACTTAGAAGAAAAGCATCTTGGAGAGCTTTAAAAGCCTTTCTCAGAAATGGATCTATGTGTGATTCCATTCGCTTCTCTGCCCCAGCCATGACAAATAAACCCAACCAGTGTCAGGAAGAGCAGCCCTGGTGAAGCAGCAGCAGCTTCTTCAAAAAGGGATTACAGCTGAAATCCGGATGCAAAGCTCTGCCTGCCCTGCCCTGCCCTCCCAGGGAAGAGGGGAAATGCTCTCAGAGAGGGGGATGTGACAGAAAAAGAAAACCCAAAGTGTTTCCTGCCCTCATGCCCAGTTATTTCTTCTCCCCTGACCCCTTTTCCTGGGGGAATGATGTGCAACCCCATAAAGAATCAACAAACCCCTCATCCCTCAGCCACGTCAGACAAGACAAAACCTTTGCTTTGCCTGTGCAGGTTTTGTCCAGGAGCAGAGGAATTAACGAGCAGTATAATTAATTTCACGTTTGAATTTTTCAAATCAGCCAGCAGAGACTGTAAGCAATAATTGCATGAGTAACTGCAGAAGAAAAGAGATACATTGTGGTGTCTGCTGCAAGCTGTGTTTTTCTGGAAACAATGACTAACCCAGCTTTCCCAGTGGAGGATTTGATGCACATCCAGGCTGAATCAGCGCTGACAACCAACAAACTGCAGCTCTTTTTGCTCCTGGAGCTCTCTGGTTTTGTTTCTGCACTGGCAGGACCAGATTTGCTTCCTCTTGTTGCCACTGCATTGCTGCTGCTGCTGGGGAAGATGACACCCGAGGGTTTCCCAGGGCTCTCCTGTGGTGTCACCACCTGGAGGTGTGGCAGATGTCACCTGAGCTGTGCTCAGTGTGGTGATGTCGCTGTTGAGCCGCTAGCTGAGAAATGACCCAGGTTCTCAGACAAGGAAAGAGAAAAGGTGTCTTTATTGTTTTGATTTCCATATATAGAGAGTTTTCAGAGGTCACCCAGATTGGTCAGCCCGAGACCTCCCCCTAGGCCCAATTGGCCAAGCCTGAACTGACCTAATCCGGAGACGCTGTTTGCAAAACATCCAAACTTTATCTTTGTTTATGAAATGTAGCAAAATGTTCTCACAGGAAAGACCTGTGCTGGCCACATGATGCAGCATTTGCTCACCTGCTATGGTGACACATCCTGAGCACCAAACCCAGGGTGGGCACTGCCACTGGGATGGGTGGCTGATCACACCCCAAAACTCTGCATGCAGGAATGATGCAGCAATTCCAGGAAAATCACCACCCTTTATACCTGAAATCCAGTGGATTTCTAATAGGATTTTCCAGGAAAATCATCACCCTTTATGCCTGAAATCCAGTGGATTTTTAAAAGGATTTTCCAGGAAAATTGTCACTCTTTCTGCCTGAAATCCAGTAAATTTTCAAGAGGAGTTTCCAGGAAAATCATCACCCTTTCTGCCTGAGATCCAGTGGATTTTTAATAGGATTTTCCAGGAAAATCATCACCCTTTCTGCCTGAAATCCAGGGGGAGCATTGCCACTGTGATGTGTGGTTAATGCTGATCAAACCCCAAAACCCTGATGTTGCAATTCCAGGAAAATCGTCACCCTTTCTGCCTGAAATCCAGTGGATTTTTAAAAGGATTTTCCAGGAAAATCGTCACTCTTTCTGCCTGAAATCCAGTGGATTTTTAAAAGGATTTTCCAGGAAAATCGTCACCTTTTATGCCTGAAATCCAGTGGGTTTTTAAAAGGATTTTCCAGGAAAATCATTACCCTTTCTGCCTGAAATCCAGTGGGTTTAAAAGGATGGATGAGACTGTAGGAACAAGCATGAAGGGTTGCCCATGCAGCAGCAATCCCATCTTCTTAACAGCCCCAGGAGCAGCTGTGTTTGATGGACTTAACCTCATTCCAACAGCCTCCCCCGCTGGAAGAGCCTGAGTATTGCCCAGAAAAATAAAAATGACCAGGGGAGAGGTGGATCACATCCAATATCTGTCCTTTCAGCACCAGATTTCCACAGGGAGCAAATGGAAGTGCAGGAGGGTGGACGCAACTAGCAGCTGCTTTTGGAAGACACTTCCTAAAAAACCCAGAATTTTTCACCATTATCGACATCAGTCCAAGTGTCTTTGTGCTTTCCTAAATTCCACTTTTCAGTGTGGTGCAAAGGTTTATCAGGGGCTGTGGCTTCATTTTCCAGTGGTTTGTCAGGATGAAAAGGTGCCATTTCCCCCCAGCCTGTTGTTCCCAGGGTAAATATGTTTTTAGGCACAGAGCAATATAACCCTGCAGATTTGCAGAGGAGCTGCAAACCCTCCTGGCAGCGCCTGAGGCAACATAAAGGCTCTGTTTCCATCTCTTCTATTTATGGAAAACCAAAGGCCATTTATCTCCTCGATTGCCCCGGAGATTTTTCTATAGCTTAGTCAATAACCATGAATTACTGCTTGGCTGAGTTATTTTAGGGAAAATAGGATAGGATGGGAAGAGGATGTGCCTCAGCAAACAACCAGTGTCTCTGGTCTGCCTTCCAAATGGGGCCATGTGAGGCTCTCTCCTCTTCCCTAAGAATTAATTTATTTCATTGCAAAAATCAGGCTTTGTTCAAAACTTCTCTGATTAAAAGCGAGTTTAGAGTTTGTAGTGTTGATCTCTGGTTCCTGAGAGGATTCCAGAATTCCTGGAATTTACCCCTAAACCTGCTGCTTCTGGAACATGCTGGATCATTGCCATGGGCAATTCCAGGATGAGGAAGAGGAATTCCCTGGGTAATTCCCTCTGCAGCAGGAGGGAACCCAAATGGGATTTATGGAAATGTGGGACAGGGAGAAAATGCAGAAATCCTCCCAACCACTCAGTGTCCCTCAGTCCTGCCAGGGACAGGCACAACCCTCTTTTTTGTTCCCACAGACATTCTGTCATTGCAAAGCTTTTATTGAGCAATTCCAGACATAAAGAAAAAAAAAACCACCAAAAAAAAGGGGAATATTTAAATCTTCCTGAATTCCTTGTGGTTTAACTGGTTAGACTTCAGCTACGTGCTGGCAGGGAGTTCTTGGGGATTCATCCATGGCATTGAGACCTTCTGGAGTGTCCTGGGTGTCCTTCAAAGAGCTCCTGGAGCCTCCAGGGAACACCACTGTCACCACCTCAGGTCCTCATGTCGTGATAGCTGTGACATGCTGAGGTTTTGTACCTCTGCTGCTCTCACGAGGTTTGCCCATCCCCAGTGACACTTCAGCAACCCCAGAGCTGTTATGGGATTGATGTTTGCCCTGCAATAAACACCCTCCTGTTTATTCCTGCCCTCAGCACCTCGGTGTGTAGGAAGCCTGCTGTTTCTGGAGCGCTTTGGCGAAAGTGGAGTTATTTCTGGTGTTGTTCGAAAAGAAACACCCTGAAAGGCAGATTATTTATTTATTTTTGTTTTATTTCTAGGAGAAGATGCTGAGGGATGGGTAAACCACTCTGCAAGATCATCCCAGAAAAGAAGCTAAAGAAGCACTAAAGAAGGCAGAAATTAGGTACAAATCTTCCCTTACTATTTTTTGGTAATAATTATTTGTACAAAAGCAATCTTCCAGATAAAATACTCTAGCTTTTGAGAGGGTACAATATTAAAAAAAATTAAGAAAGAAAAAGAAATTAATTTCATTGGAAATTTCTAAGAAGCAGGGGATGAAAGGACGTTCCTGATCTATTACTTATTGAAGGTTTTCCCCTCCTCCATATCTGAACAGATGTTTTAAATTACACAATGAGCTCGAAAATGTAATTTCTGCTGGGAGTTCAGCAGTTCCTGGGTTTGCTGTCAAGAAGAGCTGTCTGGTCTCCCTGTAGCTTCTCTAACTAGGCTGTAAGTTTGCAAGAAGGGACTTCAGTCTCAGATTTTTCTGCTCCAATGGATGATTTCCCATTCTATCAGGGCAGCATTGTGGAGCTCTTGGGAGTTTTTTCCTATTTTGCTGTCCCCACTGACGATTAATTGGCATCTTATTGAACTCATACTGCCAGACTCATCTCTTTTTCATCTGATCTTTGCCAATCTCAGTAGCTCAGAGAGTTGTTTCAGCTTTAGGATACCTGAAATCTTTATGCCAAATGTTTTGTTGAGAATGGCCCAGGTTAAGAAAGAGTTAAATTATTTGGGTCAATTCTTTATTTCCATAGCACCAAATTGGGTTTTTAGGGGATTCACCAGGAGGAAAGGTGTGCTGATAAGAGGTGAGCTGATATTTAGCCAGCCAGGTACTGTTTAATTGCTTTTTTGGAGGTTAAAATTGTGGATCATTCTCTAGGCAAATTATCTGTAAATAGGATATCTGTTGTACCTTGAAGGTTTTGTCATTTTAGAGATCTTTGCAACTGAAAGCAGATAAATTGAAGTCTCCCTTTTACATCTAACACAAAAGAAGCAGAAATCATCTCCCTGACTACAATTACTGCTGTAATTACAATAAATACTAATTTCATTATAATAAATGATTAAGTTCTTACTCTGGCTCAGTTCCTTTGCCCTCCAGCTCTCCCTTGCACAAAATTTCTTAGATTCATCCAACTATTCCCATGGGTTCCTGGGGAATAACTGAGGTTTTGGAATTTATCTGGGGCAGTTGATTTCTGCATGGATCTTCCTTGGTGACTCTTGTTGCTGCTAATGTTGATGTCATTGGTGATGTTGTGCTCTTATCAAGAGCAGAGGAACAAGTTAATCTGCATTTATTGTAATGGAAATTAAAACCAGTTTGTTTGTTTTTTGAGAAAAAAGGGGTTAAGTTGCTGGTCTGGTAAGGAAAGCACTGGGAGAGAATGGTTTGTGCCAATGTTGGCTCTGGAAAGATGGAGTAGAAAGGAAGAGAGGAGTGTTTGGGTTTGAATCCTCTGCACCAAGGCAGAAACCCAAGACTTGTGCATCACGACCGAATCCCCTGCAGGTCACAAATGTGCACAAATCCATTTTTTGGGTTGATTTAAAGAGTGGTGAGGAGGATTTTGCTGCTGCTCTGAGCTGTGTTAACAACCTGCCGTGGTGCCTCAAGCCCAGAGACACGAGAAACCCTGGCAATAAAAACTCTTCCTCCAAAAACACCTTCCCTGCTGGCACTGCTGTGATCTGCCATGGAAGCAGCTGCTTCTTACCATGGCAGAGGACACATCTCCTGTCAGCTTCAGCACATGGAAACCACAAAATCAAGGGGAAAAAAAAAAAAAGCAAATCAGGGCTGAAGCATGACATTTCCACCTCCACACAGGCAGGAAACAAGAATGGCTCAGCAGTGCTGGCAGGAAAGGGACTGAGCTCAGCTCCATGGCCTTGGGAAAGCAATAAACACCCACCTTTTAGCAGGGCTGGAGGTCACCTCGTTCTTCTGTGGTTCTCTTGATCCCATCTCCTGCCATCCCACGGAGGAGGTGGAATAACAACGAGGATGTCCTGCAGTGGAGAGGAGATTGCTGAGCCATGGGACTCGTTTTGGCCATAGGACAGCAAAAAGAGCTCCAAAAAAGCTCTTTAGGCTTCCAAAGGAAATTCCAGAGTGAAGGAAGAGAGGTGGTCTGCTAGATGGGCTTCAAGCACAGTAAGGGCAATGGAAGGGGAAGGTTTTCATGGAATATTTTATTTTTCTATGCAAGCACAGTAAGGGCAATGGAAGGGGAAGGTTTTCATGGAAACTTTTATCTTTCTATTCAAGCACAGTTATGGCAATGGAAGGGGAAGGTTTTCATGGAAACTTTTATTTTTCTACACCTGGAAGAGGGAAGGTTGCCTACAGAACACAGGTGGGATTTTGGTTGCAACTTTAATTTTCATATTTCATAGAATCATACAATGATTTGGGTTGTAAGGGACCTTAAAAGTAGTCTAGTTTCAACCTTCATATTGCCCAAATATTTAATATTTTATATTTCATATCTCATATTTCATATAGGAATAAATAAATAAAGAGAAGTACAGAGCTAAGTTTTTGTTCTGGTGTTCAAGCTACCAGGGTCCCAAAAGCTCAGATTTCAACCTTGAATTTCATTGCTGAAAGAAAATATTCCACCCAAGCCATGGTAATACTGCCATGGGTTCTGTGGACCTGTCAGGAGGGACCTCACCTACAGGGAATGCTCACTCCTTTCCAACTCTCCTCCTCCTTGCCATCCCTGGAAGAAACCTGTGAGGAAATCTGGTGTTATGTTTTCATTCCTGGAAGACAGAAGTCTTGGAGAAACGTCTTCCTTTGCTCCTGGAAGGGCTGTGGTGGAGAACATGAACTGTGGTGTGTGCTGTGGCTGGTGAGAGATGTCAGAAGTGCACCACTCTGGAGGCAGAATTCACCAAATGACACGTTTCCCTCTGCTGGATCCAGAGCTGTTGGGTGTGATGGGATGGTGGGACTGCTGTTCAGCAGGGCTGGGTAACTGCAGTTCAGATTTCGGGGAAGGCAAGGCAAGAAATTCCTTCTCCTCGTTGTTTGTTCTCCAGGATGGAATGGAGTGTCCTGCCTAGCTTTATGGGTATCTTCTTTCCTGGATCTCTTGAAACAGATGACCTGGAACAGCCAGAATTTGGCTTTTTCCCCCTGCAGCTGTGAGGGACAGGAACACAGCTCTTCCATTGTTATTTACTGGAATTCACACCCCTTTCTGAATTAGTTCCTCCAGGTCAATTTTTAATTTTGAACAGGCTTAGCTCGATGCTGCCATTTCCAAGTGCTGGTCAGAACACTCCCTTCCAGAGATGGAATAACTTCAGGGGTGACATTCCAAGAGCTGTCAAAACCTCTCCATCCACTGTGGCCAGAAACCAGACAGGATCTGCAGGAATACTCTTGTCTGATGTTCCTTCAACATGAGGAACCATAGCAGTGTCAATGTGTTGGTGACATCTGAGAGTCAGAGTCATTTAATTAATTAAACTTAATTCCCTGAGCCAGAGGAGTGCCTAATTCAGGTTTTACCTCCAGCACAGCAGGTCCCACGTGCAGCAGCTTCCTGCCCAGTCCAGCTTCTGACCTCCTTGGAAACCCAGTTTGTTCCACAGGTGTTTCATGCCAGCCTTTCCAACAGGATGCTCCTGTCAGTGGTGACCTTTCAGGAATGCTGCTTGAAGAATATCCTGACAAACAGCCCTGAGGGTGAGGTGTGGGTGTTAACAGCCCTCACTGCTCACTGGAATGGACTGGAGGAACTGGGAGTGGGTTTTGGATAAATGATTTCTCCTCCCTTTCACCACTTCCTCCATATCTGCCTCGCTTGGATCATACCTGGTGGCAGACAAATCCCCATTTGTTGTGGGATTGTTTTATGTCTATCCATCTGAAAACAATTGCCATGAAACACCAAATCCTTAGTATTTCTTAATGTTTATTTAATATTTTCCTCTTGGCTTCTTGTCTGTAATGCAGCAACTGAAAGTAAAAGAAATATCTTGCACTTAGCTTGCACTTTCTCCTCCTGCTGACTCTTCTGTTTTAATTCAAATTTGGAGGCTTTCACTAGAAAATAAGTATGAATAAAGTACATAATGAAAGCTCCCATGGTGGTTTGACTTTTCAGGGTCCAGCACTGCTGTTGTCTGTTTACTTGCCAAGTAATTACCAGTTTGCAATTGCAGTTTAAATCCCAAGTTTTAGGGCAGTCAAATTAAACAGGAAAGATCATCCTCAAGGTCAGACAGGTCTGAAAGACTTTACCATCCTTGTTCCTGAAGTGGGGAGGGCAAAGACTCATCCAGGTCAGTGGGGAGTTTGTCTTTCAAAGTCTCCATCCAAGAGTGGGAGGTGTGTGGAGCTCCCTGGTTTTCTGTTTGCAGCCCAGGTGATGTCAGACAAATTATTTTTAGCTGGGGCACAACAATTAGTCCTATTTAATCCCTCCTCAAGTGGTTTAATTAAACTTTACAGCTCCAAACCCCATGCTCAGCTGCCAGGGAAGTCTAAATTTCCATCAGTAAATGTCCTCAAACAGCTAAAAAATACCTGTGCCTGGGGCCTTAAAATTGCCTTAAATGTGGCAGTGATGAGGAGTTGGAAGTTTTAAACTCAGTAATAGGATCTTAAGAGAAGGCTGTGTCACCTGCAGGGATAAACCATCTTGGAGGAGTTCTGAAGAGTGGCCTAGAGGAGATGGGAATACAGAGGTGAGGGGATTTGGGAGAAGATCCCATGTGAGTGTTTCACTCATGTATGAAGCATTTATTGATACAGATACAAAACCCACAGTTCTGTCTTTCCCATGGTGGGTCCTTTAATCATGATGCTGGTGGGAGATACAAGTTTATTCAGGCAGCCTTAATTTCCTGAGGTTATAGAGGAATATCCTAATTATTCAAATACTGGGAGTATCATGGAATCACCATGGTTGGGGTTGGAAGCTCCTCTCGTTCCACCTGCCATGAGCAGGGACACGTTCCACTATCCCATCCTGCTCCAACCCCATCCAGCCTGGCCTTGGGCACTTCCAGCTCTGAGGAAATCTGCAGATAAAGTCATAAAAGCTGTCAGGAATCAGACACGTGAGAGTATCACAAATTGATTATGGCTAATGGTGTGACCAGATAAGAAATAATGATTTACAGCTCTTTTACGGCCGGCTGATATCTCTTGGTGTTGCAAATGTACACTCTTTAATCAGTGGATTTCCACTCACGTTTTCTGTGGCAATCTGCCCAAAAAAGCCCAGGCTAAGAGGTACTTTTTGAACCCAAAATGTTAAGGAGCTACCAGACCTTCACAATAATCTGGATGTGCTCCCTGTTTTAACCAACCCAGCAAAATCCTGAAGCTGTTACCTGGTGGATGTGGGGTTTTCTTTCCTCTTTTCCTCTCCCTATTAGGAGCTCCATGCTGTGTTTCCACAGCCTTAGAGGCAGGGAATGGTTTATAGGGAGAGGATGCAGCTTTCCAGGCTAAATCCTCCCTGGTGCAAATCTGTTCTGTTTGCACTGCATTTCATCAGATCAGAGCAGCAGGCAAAGCACAAGGAGTGACACCAGAGCAGGAAAGAGATCCCAACTGGTTCTGTGCCCAAATACTACAAGAAAAAAAGGGTTTACGTCAGCCATGTGTTCCTTTTCAGGGAGGAGGAGGAGGTCAGGAAGTCTCCTAATCCTTGCTGTGTTGCCAGATGATGGAAATGTGAAAGCTGCCAGAAAGAGCAGGGATCAAAAGAGTAAGCATTCAGTTTTTGGGGGAAATACAAGTAACTATCCCATGGAAAAAAAAAAAAAAACAAAAACGCCCTGAAGTTCGGTGTTGTATCTGTCTCTGAAAGGCATTTGAGTTGACTTCTTAAAATACTGTCTTAGTCAGTTTGTGGTGGTGGTTTTTGAGTTCTTTCAAGTGTCTCCTTTGAAGTTGTATTAGGATGTATGAGACAATTCACAGCAGGGGAGCCCAGGCTGGGAGAACAGAACTCAGGAGGGGCTTTCCTGACCACTCTGAAGATCTTTCCTTTTTTTAAAATTTTTTTTTTTAATAGGTACATTCCTAATCAACCTGGGAAATGCTACAAAACCATCCCAACAAGATGTACTTACAGGGATGTACTTCGAAGAACACGTTGTGCTCGAGTAATTCATTTTCACTGGAAAATAGTTTGAAATGGAGCTTTCCTGCAGGGTTATTTGTGCAGCCTGTGTGGCTCAGGAGCTCTGCAGAGGGTTTCAGGTGGTCCTTCCTGCCTCACAGGGGATGATGAGCTGGATCTCCCAAGCAGACATTTAGACACCTAAGGGGTGAAGACTGAAATGGAAAATGTTGCTCGGTTGTGGTTTAGCTCAGCATGTCTCAATCCAAAGATCCTTAATCTCCCCTCCTTTGGCTTGCTGCCCAGTTATAAAAGCCCCTGAAAATCCACCTCCATTTCCATCAGGAGATTCCTGAGGCATCAGAATGTCCCTTCTGCTGATGTTTCTGGGCAAACTGACAGTCATTGCCCTCGGGGAAGGTGGAGGCAGAGACACACAATTCCATTTTTCATTCCCATCCTTGGACCATGGGCAGCCCAACATTTGGCCTGTCTTCTCCAGAGGCCTCTGGCTATCAGGGGAGGATGTTCCCAAGGCATTTTTAGCCACAGAGCTCAGTCTGGAGAGCTGATTGAGAGCTGAGCCAGAGCCTGGCCATCGATGGAGACAAGGGCATGGGATACAGCAGGAATTCCTGGCCCAGGGATGAGGGAGATGTTTCAACCTGAAAAGTGAGTCCTGCAGCAGTGAATGTGTGGGTGAGGGCTGTGATTCTCCTCAGGACTCTGCCTCAGGGCATTTATCCAGCCGTGGATGGATGACACTGGGCCTGGGAGTCCCTAATTCCCTGCAAGGCTGTGGCTGAAGGATTGCTTGTTCCCTTGGCATTTTCTCTTGGCCAGCAGCTCCCTGATCCCCATGCCAGCTATTTTGGAGCCCAAGCCAAGGTGTCTTGCTGTCTCCAGAGGCTGGAAAGGAGCCTTGGCAGCACTGCCGGCTTTGCACTCAGCATGTCCCAGCTGCCTGGGCTCCTCAGGGATTTAACTCTGCCTGATTTGCCTGAAGCTGCAGGCAAGCTCTTGTTTCCAGCTGACCACAGGAGCCCAGATCGCCATTAATTCATGAGTAAATTACCCTTGCCAGCCTTTTCATCGTCACAGAAATTCATAAGGACAAGGCTTGCTATTTTTCCCCCCAGTCCTTTATCCCAAAATTTTTAAGTGTTGTAAAAAAGGCTGGTTTAATTGCCTTTCTCTTGCTGATGAACTTCACAAAACACAATAATTAGAAAAAAAATCTACCCTGAGTCTGAGTGATGTGTCCACAGCATCCAAGAGAACTACAAACCCAAGCAACTGCATGACTGGTTTGCCCTGTGCCATTAATTATGGCTTATCTCAGTGGAGAGAACGGGATTGACATTACCTCACTGCCTTTTCCTAATAGCTCACGTTAATGAAAGAACAACTCCGGAATCAGAAAGCCAAGCAAAGAGCAAGGCCAGTAGCAGGGGAGGCCCAGGGCGTGCCTTGGGATCACACTCAGTCCAGGCAATAAATCCCTGGGGGTTGTTCAAGGGCGCTGGGGAGCACAGCAATTTCCTGGGGCTCTCCACACATCACGAGAGCGCAGGCTGGGGCTCTGCGTGCCTGATAAGCAGGGAAAGCATGACCTGAACTGGGCAGGTGGATGCCATTTCTCCAGGAGCTTTGCTGGGCTGGATGCCCATGACCTGCCTTCTCCTGAAGGTCTGAGTTTGTTCCCAAACTTATTAAACTCTTATTAACCCACTTCTCTGGGTTGTGTTGGGCAATTCGCCATCCTGCTGCCAAAGCGGAAGAGGAGGAAAGAGGTGGATATTCAACCTTCCCACCTTTCCCACGAGAGAGGGAAAAGGTCTGCAGAGGGTCAGTGCAGAGGGGCTGGATCCTGACCTCTGAGCCATGGGGAGGTTGTTTTTGGGTTTCTCAGTGCTGCTGGGAGCTCTACAGCCTGTGGGGACCCTGGCAGGGTGTGTGACCTCAATGTCGCTGTGGTTTATTGACTCCACTGCTCATGGAAGGACTGGGGAAGTCCCTGAAGCACTGAGCAGTGGCCTCTGCACTGGGGAAAGACCCTGAACTGCCCAGCCCTGCACCTCCTGTGTGGAGCAGGAGGCTGGGCAGGGAGCAGGGTGAACCCTCTGCTGCAAGGCAGCTCCCACGAGCAGCAACCCAACATCTGTCAGGCACTTCAGCTGCAGCTCATAACACTTCTGTTCTTGCCTTTGTTCTCTGCCTTTGATCCTTTGGTGGCTAACCAGGCCACCCAAACCAGAGGACATCCCTGGGTCTGCAGAGCAGGGACAGAACAGCAGAGCAGCATCAGGGCAAAGAACTGCTGCCCCAGTTTCTAGGGAAAAGGGCAGTAGCACTTCTCAGAGGGTTTATTTAAACATGGCTGTTTATTTTTGCTGGAGATTGAGTTACCTTCCCTTATAGCAGTAATGGTTTTGGAATCCTCCTTGTTTCGCCTGTAATGAATCACAGTTGTCTGAAGGAAACGAGAGGAGCTCTTTGTCATTTTTCTTCCCTTTTCCTCCATTGGCAAGTGAAGGAAGTGCCCCAAGAAGAGGAATTTATTGTGAACTTGCTTTTGACACTGCTGGCAAGTCCTTGGCGTGCTGGCTGCATGAATTACTGCCCTATCTCTGGGCCGAAAAGCACAAAGAACAGCTCTTTTTTCTAATTGCAGGCTGGCAGGACCTCTGCTATCAGACAGCACAGACAACAAAGAGAATGAGAAGAGAAGAAAAGCTCCCAGCTGGACCTCAGCGAGGGTGGCAGGGCTGCAGGGAGGGGACCCCAGGTCCTGTTGTGACTCCAAGCCATGTTTTGTCCCAGCAGTCGCCGGCAACCACAGGGACAAAATTCGCAGGCTGGTTTTGTGGCTGCTGGAGGATCACGGGTTCCTCTGCTCAGCCTGGCCAGCAACAATGCAGAGCTGCACCCAGGGCTCTTCAGTTCTCTGCGAGGGGATGGCATCTGGGCTGGAGACTGAGACTTCAAACAAGTTCTGAAGTGGCTCTGACTCTTCTCATCCCCCAATTCTTTTTTCTTTTTTCTTTCTTTTTTTTTTTTTTTTTGATCAGCTTTTCATTGAGATTTGCTGCTCTGGGCTAAATTGTTTGGAAGTGTTTGGCTGATAGAACAGCTGGAACTGGTAATGTCCAGCATTTAACAGGGTCTGCTGTGATGTTGTTTTCCTCGTTTTTTCCCCACAAAGTTCTGAAAAGCTTTTGTAAAGAATGACTATTTTTTTTTTTTGGTGTAATCGTGAATGTGAATATCTAGAGAAAATTAGGTTGTGTAAGTAGGACAGGATCAGACAGTGCTTCACCAAGTGAGCAATGGAAAAAGGAAAAACTGAGTGAAATTCATAGAACTTCTATAATTTTAAATGCCATTTTCCTAGGGAATTGCAGTCCCCATCCCTCTGTCCCTGACCACTCCTTTAAGGCTTGAGACAGAAAAGTTCTGAGCAACAAGACACAAATATCTGTAAGGTGGCTGAAGTGATGTTTTTTTTTAGGAAGAAAAGACACCTTCCCTGCACTGACCACCATTAATGTGGTAGAAATGTCTTTATTTGGGATCCTGGCAGGACACTCTTTGATCTATTTGACCTAAAAAACGGTGAATTTTTTAGTTCTTTCTGCTGGGCAGCTTTGTTTCAGCTGCCTCTGTTTGAACCCCTCAACATTACTGGATTTTTCTGAGTATCTTGATGTAAAGATGGTGTTCTTTGAATGACATTTATCCATCCTTTATGAGAGTAATGTATATTCTGCTTTTTCCATAGTAAACTTTGAATGCAGCCCTACTGCAGAGCTGGCAATATATACTCAAGCAAATGAAAAAGGTGCAGTTTATTTTAGGCTTTACAAGGCTGGAAACAGGGGAAGTTGTTTTGATTTTCAGCCTCCACCTCTCTTTAGTGGGAGTTAGGGTTTACAAGGACTTGGAGGTTCAGCAAAAGCATTTCCCCAGATTAGGTGATGCTCATTCTTTGGTCTCCTCTAAAAACATTCAAAGAAATTTCATCAGATAATGGAATTCAGGACGTCAAATTAGAGTCTTACACAAATAATCCAGGTTTTGGGGATCTTCTCATGCTGAGTGGGTTCTTTGGCATCAGCTGGTTTTATTATGGATGGAGCCACAGCAGAACCACATTGGGAAAGGATTTTGTTACAACACTTTCAGTATCAACAATGCTACTTGCAGAGGAATAATCTGTTCCAGATGACTGTTAAGAACGCCTGTCCTTTTTAGAGGGGATTATTTTTTTTGTTTAGTTGATTTTTTTCTGATAAAATTTGGGATCATTTAGACTCCTGTCAAAGAGTCAGTAAACATGAAGATAATGTGATTCACAGAATGGGCAGCCTGAGAGGCTACTTTCATTTAATTCAATTAGATGGGCTTTTATATTGGATTTATTTGTTTCATCTTCAGTATTGCAGCAAATTTTTTCTTCATGAAAGAGGAGGCAGAGCACAATTACTGCAGACATCAAAACTGCTGGGTTAATTCTAAGGCTTTTCCCTGCCATTGGAAAGAAATGGGAGTGCAGTTACCTGCAAGAATGACTGGGTGTGACAGCAGGCACTGATAAAGCAGAGGAGATTTTGAGGGGCTTGAAGAAAAAACTCTGTTTGTGGTTTGTATCACACTAACGTTTCCCACTGTGCAAGGCAGGCATCAAATGGAACTGTTTGAAATTAAAGAAAAAGATAATTTAAGTTTGGCTTTGCTGAGCATGACTGAGGTGAGTCTGTTAGGTCAAACTAAAGTTCCTGTAAACTTACAGGTTTCTCCAGCCTCTCTGTGCCCTTCCAAAAACAGTGCCCATGGTTTTTATGGCACTGGTGAGAACACAATTGGTGTCTCCTTTCCATCCTGATGTCCTTCTGCACCAAACCATCCTGCAGAGAGGAGCAGCAGGCAAGGACCTGGGAGCACAGCTGGATGGTGCTCAGAGCAGCAGGGCAGGTGGAATATCCCATGGCCAGCCTTGCAAGGGACAAGTTTTTAACCTCCTCCTGGTTTCTGGTGTGTCAGGGATTTCAGCTCATGGTTTTATGGCTGTCCCCAGGCATGAGGACATGAGCAAAGGCTGTTGTGATGTGTCTCAGCTTTTTATTGTCTGGTATTCTCAAAACTTGCTGTGTCTGGGCTGTGTCCCATCTTGTCCCCAAGCCATTGCTTAGGTCCCTCGGATTCCCAGGTATTCCCTGGTATTCCCAGGAGGCCTGGGGAGAGCAGTGGGGACTGACTGGCTGCATCTGCCTCTTCCACCCAGCAAATCTCCTGGAGATCACCCTGACAAAGCTCAACACTCTCCCCTGCATCCCCAGCCCATCCACTTCCATCCACACCCATCCCTCCAGCCACCGGATTTTCCCTCTGAGGACTTCATTTTGGTTTGGAGTGTTTCTCCAGCAGGCACTAGTTAAGGCTGAAAGGCTTTGGAAGATGTTCCCCAGAGCTGAGGGCTGCTGAGCATCCAGCAGTGAGAGAGCTCGAGGAGCTTTGTTAGTCCTGGATGAGCAGATTCCTGTTTTGTATTTGAAATGGATCTGCAGCCGCCTGGTTAACAAAATATTGTGCTCAGGATAACTACCTGAGCCACCTCGCCAAGCCAAAGAGCCCTAGGAGGGTTCCAGAGGAGCCAATATTAAATCCAGAGACATCAACATTAGTGAAGTAGGACTAAATTATCTCCAGCTGCTGCTGGCTCTGGCCTGAGGCTCAGAAATAAGCAGCTCCCTGGAAAAGAGGGGAAGATGAAGGCTGGGCTAACGAGGAGCAGAACCAAGCCTGGAGCTCAGGTCACGTTCTGTTTCCAGCCCTATCAAGGCCAGTCAGTGACAATTTTTCATCTCCCATCCCTTGTGCACCAGCCACTCCATCAAAGCCAAATTCTTCTGGCAGTGAGGAAGGATCCAGTCGCACTGTTGGAACACTGGAGGCACGAGCTGCCCCTGCTGCCAGGTGAGAAGCAGATATCCTTTGAAACTTCTGTTTCCCCTCATTCAATTAACTCTTTTTGACTGTTAATTGCATGTTAACATGGTCAGAACTCACCGCCAAGGGCTTCTGTCCTCACTGATCAGCACCATTGAGTGCAAGTCTTGAAATATTTGGGGAAAATGATGGAAAAACATCAACATTGCTCTGTGCTGAGTGTGGCTTAGAATAGCAACATATATGAGCAAATTAAAAATCAGCACTAACATAACCTGGGTATTCAGAAACCTTCACTGTGTGTTTCTGGGCAGTTCTGATGAAAAAAGGGGTTTTAGAAGAAACGGGGATTTCAGACATTAATTATTTATTGCTGTGACAGGTGAGCTCTGCTCTCACATATACCATCCTCATGCCACTATCATTTTTAATTAATGTCTCCAGATTCTCTGGGAAACCCTATTTGCCAAACAAACCTTTGTATCTAAGCAACCACATTGAAAATACCTGTATTCCTAACTGCACCTAGAGCTGCAGAATCACAGAATGGTTTGGGTTGGAAACCAAGTGACCTAAAAAATCCTCTTGTTCCAGTCCACCTTCCATTGTCCCAGGTTGTTCCAAGGCCAGTCCAGCTTGGTCTTGGACACTTCCAGGGGCAACCACAGCTTCTCTGGGCAAGAAGGAGATGGGAATTTATGTACTTTGGGGCATTTTGTTGGGCAGAGATGGATACAATGAGGCATGGAGAACATAAATTCTGTTTATGGCTGGGATCACAGGGTGGGTAATTATCCCAGTGGGAGCACAGCAGGTGGATCAGTTACTGGGCTGCCTCTGCAATAGGCAATTAAGGGAAAACATCTGTTTCCCATCTCCCATCCCTCCTTTTCCAGGATACTCCTCCAGTTTATCTCTGTGATGCTGCAGCCTGGAGAAAAGTCCTTTTTCTGAAAGGCTGAGCAAACACCACGTGTTTGCTGCTGTGTGGAAAGCAGGGGAGATGGCCAGGAGCAACAGGACACGGTAAGGAACATCCGGAATCAGCTCCCTGCTTTTATTTTCTGCTGGGTTCTGCTTTGTTCCATCCCCGAGCAGAGCTGTTTCCAGGCACTCAGAGCATCCCTGAGAGGTGCAGCAAACAAAGCCAGCAGCCAGCTCTGCTCGGTGACTCAGTATCTCTGCTGCCATCTTCAGTAAGAGGAAAGTCTGAGCATCTCACCAACCTTTCCCTGCTCCATCCAGGTTGTCAGAGTGGGTTTTGTTGAATTAGCCAGGCCAGGCTGATGTCTGGTGGGCAAAGCATTGGGAAAGCTCTGTTTGCAGCAGGAAAGGTTTCCAAGCTCAGCAGGGTTTTGGGGTGTCTGTGATATACCTGAGTGTCCTCGTGCTGCTGAAAACTGAGAGCAAATGAAGCAAAATGGGTTTTGTATCACCAGCAGGATTTCTTTATGCGCTGGGTGGATTTAATTCGTGTTCAAAAAGGATGGTAAATCCAGAATAACCCTGCTTTAGGTGAGCTGGTTTCAGTACTGCTGCTGTAGATCAACAGGCATAGAAGTAATAGAAAGGTTTTTCCCCAGTTTTGGCTTTTTTCTTTACTGGGATAAATTGTCCAGTAGCTAAATCTGGTTGTCTATAAATTATCACAATGTCAAGGGATCTGTCTGCTAACAGAACAGAAACAGAAAAATAATAACTTTGAAGGTGTGGACTTCATTATTTCATTTACCCAAATTCCATTTAATTTACCCAACTTGCATTTAATTTACCCATCCTGCCTGAGCAAGTACTGCTTTCTCTGAAAGCCCCTTATATCCTTATTGCTCTTGTCTGGGATTTATTTTTCAAGCAAGGATGAGATGAAATTTCTGTAAAAATATTTAATTCACCTGATCAGAAGTGTGAGGTTTAGCCATTCATCAGTGTGTCACCTGCTGTGCAAACAGCAAATGTTGGTTATTTTCCTAATATCTTGATCTAAACCCATGAATATACAACTGGAACATACATTTGGTGAATAAATGTATCCACCCTCCTTTGGAATGACATAAAAATCACATGTTTAATTTAAAATACAATGGAATTGTTGCTTGGCTTGAAGTGCTTAAGTAATATTAGAAACTTTTGCCTAATCTCTGCTTTACAGATTAAAATCCAAATATTTCCAGTGCAACCAGAATTTATTAAAGCAGGCTATTGCCTGGGGAAATATGTCTTTGGATGTGTTTCTATCAACTCCCCTGGAATAAAAAACTGAATGTAATTAGTGTTGCATAATCTCCTAGAGAGAAAAATGGGCCAAAAACCCAAGTGCATAAAGAGAATATTGCAACTGTGGAGTGCAAATTGCTTGTGGCTGCCAGGCTGGTTGTTATTCCTGGGGGCCAAAGCCAGTTAGAAAGTCCTAACTGGAAAAAAGCAGCGAGGCTGGAGATGTCCTGCAGAAAGAGGAGATGAACTGACTTGTAAAATTGGGAAAACAGTCTCAGGGTGACAGGTAATTTGTTTGATATATACCTTTTATGGCCATCAATGAAATTCAGGCCAAAATTAAATTATTCCAGCCCCTGGTGATGGAGTTTTACTCTGAACTGCTGGACAGTCCCTTGGCTTGGAAGATGTTGCTAAATCATTTTCACTAATTGCCCCATTCTTTCTTCTTTGGCATGGTGGAATCAGCTCTGTGGATCACATCCTTGGTGCCTCTTCCAATTAAAACAACTAGCTGCGTGATTAAACTCTCTCCACACAGTCAGATCAGATTTTGGGGGTTCTCCCAATTCAGTGGCTTTATTTGGTGGGACAGATGTGCCTCTGGGAATGAGAAGCTCTGCTTCCCCACTTCATTTTTCCTCTTTTCCTCTTGTCTACTGCATTTCTTATCAGTAATGATATTTTTTTGCAGCATTTCTGAGCAACACCTGGGCTGGAAGCTTCCATCCCTGAAGTGCTGCTGGGGGATAAATAAGAGCAATAAAAAGCCTTTTCCATCTGCTAATAATTCATTGGTGTTTTTATGCAGAATTCTGGCCTGGAGCATAATTTAGTTGGCAGGCAGCTTTAAACAGGGGAAGTCACAGTGAGCTGTTTCAGCAAGGGACCATGGAATAACAGCTCCATGTTGTGCTCTAAACATCCCTGAAATCACAAAAGTTTGGCTTGGAGAGCTCCTCCAGGGTTTAAGGTTTCCCCATTCCTCCCCTGAAATATCTGGGGGGAAAAAAGTCCAACAAACAGGAGGAGAGAAATTAGGTTATTCAGTGGAAAAGTAGCTGCAGTAAATAGGTATATTGTGTTAAAATGCAGGTCTGATCTGGCCCTGAGCCTCTGACATTCACTCCACATTTGGGGTCACCAGATTTGCCAAAAACTCTGCCCTGAGGGAATTTTGGCACAGGCAATTCATGAATGAAAAAAAAAAAAAAAAAAATCCCAAAGAGTGTATAATTTGCCAGTTAACTCCAATTTCTAAATGATTCATTTGATGTCACAAATCCTCAAAGATACGAAAGGGTTCTAATTCAAACTAGATGTGCAAATAATTCTAATCCAAAATAGATGTGCAAAATTTAGCCTATATGATGGATCTAGGGCAGACACACTTTTCCATGTGAGTGGCAAAGCCACTAGCACCTCTCCAGTCTGGCAGCCTCAAAAATTCATCCACAAATATTCTTCCCCCCAGCGGTCTGCAGAGATTTATCAGGGGTTACAGCTCCCTGCAAATATCTGTGAGGCTCAGGGGTTTGTAGATCTGTGTTTGTCACTTGGCAAACAGTCTCTTGATTTTTATTATGCCCACTAAGAGAGCAGCAACGATGAGTAAGACAGTCTGGAAGAGACTGAAATGTCAAAAAATGGAGATTATGAGGAAAATATAGCTGGATGTTTACAGTAATTTCTCCAATTTATGGTCATGGAAAGCATCTTTCCACATGTCAGTATGTCTGCTTACTACTTCTTTATTTGGGGGAGAGCTTTGGTTTGTGAAGGAATCTCAGGATAAGATACTGAACAGCAGTGCTGGATGAAATATTTGCTGATGATTCTCATTTTCTGCCTTCCCACGTCCAGCTGAGATGGACATTTTCAATGATTTCTGGGTGCAGAGCTGGAGAGCAGAGACAAACAGTGACTCCCAGAATTACTGGGTTTTCTCATCTGCTGATTTAAAACCAGATAAAATGAGGATTGTTCCTTTGCCTCAGTTCTCTAGAACAAGTTATTGGACTTGATGGAGTTGAACTCAGTGATTCTTGTCTTTTCCAACTCAGGATATTCTATGATTCTGTAATCTTTTCCTATATGTTTCCTTGAGTAAGATTTTCTCATTTTTCTTATTGACTTTACCCATTTGATGCTATGATGACTCATAGGTGTTTTCTTCAAAGCCCCACCAATTTCAACACAATAAACATTTCAGATAATCCACCATTTAAAAAAAAAAAAAAATCAATATTTTGCTAGGTTTGTGCATATTTCAGCTTTCCAGTCCCCTGCAGAAATGGAAAGTTTTCCTCCAGAGCACTTAACATGTCGGTTGAGGATTTTTAGGATTTTTTCCTTTTTACTACCCTGATGCTGAACTCCAACAAAATGTTTGTGCAAGAGCTGCAAGGTCAGATGTGCAAATATATAATGGATTGTTGCAGATAAAGTGGACATAACTGGGAGGTTTTAAGTGATCTGTCTTCTCTCTGAAATTTTTATATTTGCACTTAGTTTGCTTAGAAGACAACACTGAAAGGAATATTTTGGAGGAATTCCATCTTTGTCCTGAATTATTAACTTGTCTGGAGAATGGCAAAGATGGAAAATCTGGGGGGAACAGAAACAGAAATCAAAACTATCCAACCAAATGCTGCATCATTTCCCTGGAAGGAAAGTTGTTCAGTTTGCTGTAAAGCTGATGATGATCCTGGTGATTGCAGTCCAAGGTCAACTCCTTCTTGGTGATTCTCTGAGATAAAATCTGTTGGTTTATCTTCTTTAACAAAAATACAGTGTGAAGACACCGAGGAGAACAGCTTACAAGAAATCTTACAGCCGGAAAAGGTGGATTTTTGGGGACATTTGAATCTTCACTGTGATAAAACTGGATGCAGAATCCACCACAGAAATTTAAAATTAAGAAAAAACCAAAAAAAAACCCCAAAACCCCAGGGAGAGTGTAAATGCTTTTAGACCTAGAACCAATAATTTGTAAGTTACAAGTCAAAATCCAAGCCCTGGGTTAATTTTTGGGAATGTGGGAGACTCCAGTTTGAGATAAAAGAGTATGGCTGTGATAGAAGAATCCTTTAAAAAACTGTGCTTTACGTGCATATTTTACAAAGGGCTTGTACAATAACAAAGGCATTCCCTGGAATAGAAAGCACAGCACCAACATAAACCACTCGTCATGTTTTCAGTGCTAGGCGAGGATTTGCACTCCTAACCTCCCACGTTGGTGCTGAATAGCATTTCTGTTTTCTCCTCAGCTGAGCTAATGACAGATCTGCAGAAGTGTCAACAGCGCAGCCGAAAAAGCTCGAGGTGGCAGGAATGCTGCTCACAGGGGACATGGGAGTCACAGCAAATACTCTCTTCAAGGCTGGTCACTCCTGACTAAACAGTGTTTTCAGCAGGAAAAGCCAAAATCTTGCCCAGAGGCAGTGGAGTGCTCCAGATGAGTCCCATGGCCACTCCAGGCAGCAGTGGGTGAGGTAATGCTGTCCCTGGCTCCTCTCTCCTCTCCTGCTGCCAGCCCTGGTTCAGGCTGGGATATTTGCTATTTATTTGCCATTTATTTATTTGCTATTTAATTGGTGTTTGCTATTTACTCGGTATTCGCTATTTACTCTTTGTTATTTATTTATTTGTTATTTGCTTTAGTCAGGGGCTGGCATCACCCACAGTGGAGAAATCCAGCCTAACTCCTGATGGCTCCATGTGTAATTTTCACTCTTGGCAGGGGGAATTTGCCTTCTGTGACTTCACCTTCCATAAAATTGGCAGGTTGAGTGGAAGTCACCTAAAGTCACCGTGAGCTCTGCTCAGGGAGGTTGGCATTGCTGTGCAGTTCCTCCAAGGTCTCTTGGACACCTGTTGGGTTTGGGATGAATCACCCTCTGGACACAGCAGGAGAGAGGAAATGGCCTCGAGTTGAGCCAGGGGAGGTTGAGAATGGAGAGTAGGAAAAATTTCTTCATGGAAAGGGTTGTCGAGTGGTGGAAGAGCTGCCCAGGGAAGTGGTGAAGTCACCATCCCTGCTGAGATGCAAAAACCACATGGATGTGGCACTTGGGGACATGGCCAGTGGTGGCCTTGGCAGTGCTGGTGGGACTCAATGGTCTTGGAGGTCCTTTCCAGTCCTAATAATTCTATAATTTTATGACACAGCAATTTTTCTTCAGTGGTTGCAGAGATTTTTGGTTTTCCAATCCATATGTGAAACCTTAGTTTGGGATGATGAAAATTAGGAGAACTGAGTGATGGTGATCTGGAGAAGGAGCTCTGATGCAACCTCAAAATTCTCTGACAAAATCTGGATGGATAAGTGGGAACATCCCATCCTGAGGGCAATGAGGGGAGGGTAAAGGAATACATGGAATTTTGGGTACTTCCACAATTTTCCCCCATGTTTCAGTTCTCTGGACAGCATATTCCAAAGTTATGCTTTTTGCTTTCTATCCAGTGCTGAACATATCAACAGCTTAAAGGAATTTGGGATGGATTGCTCTGAGACAGAGCAGAGCTCAACCTGAACTCTTGCAATTACTTGAGTCTGGATTTGCCCAGCCTAGGAAAATCTTGCCATCTTTGTAGGAAATAAACTGAAACAGAGCATTTCCCTGCCAGAGAGTGACACACTGTGAAAATCTCACCTGTGAAAATCTCACCTGTGAAACACAATGTAAGTGCTTTGCAATAAGTCTCATCTTAATTTTGGCGAGTGAGGTGGAGTTTCACAAACGTGTTGATGTTTTCACAAGCTGATGGTGCCAGATACAATCTCTACTGAAATTCTTAGATTTTCAGGTAAAATGTGTTGTTCCCACAAATTTGTCAGTTTTGCTCCCTGGGGTGTAACTTTTCTTTTAGTTTCAGAAGGTTGCCAAGGGGCCCAAATTTCAGTCAGAAATTGGTGCCAAGCCTAACATTTGAAACAAAAAATAAGACCCAAAGTGTTTTGTTTCTGTCCTTTTAGTACTTTTAATTTTGTTCATTATTAAATATTTTAATTTCCTTCCCTTTGGTGACTTTCAAAGTTCAATTACAAATGAAACCAACCTTTTTTTTCCACAAAAAAAGTATTAAATGAAGCTTGTTCCTGTCTTCTCTATAATTATTTCAAGTGTCGATCAGCTGATCTCTTTCCAGAAAGGAAAAGAGACAACAAGTCCTCTGAAACATCCCCAGGTAATACCCACTGATAGAGGTATTTGTTAATTTGAGGAAAAATATGCTGTTTTAAAAAATATTGCAGGCATTTCTTGCTTCTGAGAACTTACTCCTGCTTATGGAAAACAAAAAAGAGAAATTCCATCTGGTGCACGGAGGCCTCAGGTGTTTGCTAGGAAGAGTTTGCAAACAGGACAGGTTTCTAAAAGGCCTTGGACCTCACACTGGGGAAATGAGGTTTTAATCAAATTTCACCCAGGTGTCCAAAAAAGGGCATTTATTTCTAAATCCCCAGTGACCTGTGGCTACATCTTTGCAGATGCAGTTGTTATTCCCAGCAGGAGCTGCTGTTTCTCAGCAGATCTGAGATTCAGGCTGCTTTGCATTTAGGAGTCCAAAGGAGCCCTTTGTGCTTCTGAAATTCCAGCCTTGGCCAAGTGCTCTGCAGCCAAGAACAAAAGTTAAGTGAACTCAGAAAGAACAAGTCATCAGCCTGACCTTTGGTCGTCAGAAAAATGTGAAACATCTTCGATTTATTCCCCAAATCCAAGTCAGGTTTCGTCTGTGCTGGACATTGGGTGGAATAACTGGGAATTTCATGAATTAGCCAACCTGAAGTCACTGCTGGCAGTGGGGTCTCTGGGTGGTTTGTACTGACAGTTTGAAAAGACCAGAATCCATCATTCCAGCCTGGTGGAAAGAGAATTTTTTGGTGGTTTTGTTTTTGGTTTGGGTTTGATCTTTTGTTGTTGTGGGGTTTTTTTGGTTTGTTTGTTTGCTTGTTTGTTTAAATTGCTGTAAAGGAATTTTTTCCAGCATAGTGGCTGGAGCTTGTTTGAGTTTCTATTTGCTCCAAAGGGTTGTTATGGATGAGAAAACCTAGTGGTTCTAAAGCAAAATGAGTAAATGATAAATGAATGTGTTTGGCAGCAGTAGAGCAAAAGAAGTTTGTCGGTAGAGAAATGAGGTGAAGTTCCTGATATATTGCTTTTCTCCTCTCCATCCTCCTGTGTGATGGATGATGATCTCTCATGTCCATCAGGTCATTGTCCATCACAGGACCTGGGAGATTTCTTAAATGATTTTTATTTTATGGATAATCACTGCACAAACAAAATCTTTTTGGGAGATAACAGCTGGAAGAACAAGGAGCCTCTCCCTTTGCTGTGAAAGCCACAACATCTGGAAATGTAAAGCTCATTGTAAGAAGAAATATCTGAAAACATAGAGATGTTTTGCTGTTCACTGTATCACAAATGTCAAACTGCTCCCAGGAAAGGGGAGAACTGATTTAACAACATCTGGTCTGGATAACTTTGAAATGCCTGCATGGTAATTACATGGAAATTGTATGATTTCACACTGCTGATCATCTCAGAAGCACATTGTTTCTAATTACACATTACCCAGAAAAAAGGCTTTGCTGCCTTCTGTCTTTAAATTATTGTTTTTACCCAGATACTACCTGTCCAAGTGGGCAATATTATGGCTGCTGCTGCTTCTGAGAACCACCTCATCATTGATGGATTTATGCTCACGGCATAAAAATCCATTTCCCAAACCATGCACGTTCACAACCAAGTATAATTATTGCTGCATTTCAGTCAGAGAAAATCTTCAGTGGTAGGGGGTTTAAAATGGCTTTCTGTGAATAAAAGCAGAAAGCTTCTGCTCCAAAAATACAGTTAGTGACTTCTGCCTCACCATTTTGCATAGCAACAAGTCCTTCATTAAATTTTAGTCTCTCAGACACGTCTCCCCACATGCAGCAGTGAGTTACTTTCCTTTCAAATCCTCCTCCAGAGATGGATGTGCAGCTTCCACGGCTTGCAAACATCTCCTCCCACCACTCACCTCGCCAAAGAAATGTTATTTCTGACGCCCTGCCCGCAGTACTTTGTGTTCTCTCTTAATTAATCAGTGTCCTTATCTTTGCTGCCCTTCATCTTGTCTAACAAGCATTCCCAAAAGCACCTGAATTTTATTTCTAGGAATAAGTGTGTTGTCTTATTGGGACCATGTGTTCTTCAGAGCCTGCCCTGTGCCCTCACACAGGAGAATCCACATTGGTTCAACCCCAGAGCATGAGCTTTGAAAACTCTTATTATTTTTATTAAACTTAACTCTGGTTCTTTCTCTCCTCTCCCCTTCCCCCTGCACCCTCCAGCTATATCCAGCCTCAGAGTCAAAACAGGGACAAATGGAAAACACATTAAAAAGAGGATTATGTCCATATGGAGGAGGATTGACATCCATTTCCAGACTGGGAAGACTGTGATGTACCAGCCAGTTTTGCCTTTGGTTATGCACCTGAGATGCCTGGCAGGTCAGTTGATGTCTGAGCAGCCAAGGGAAGGAGGAACACCCTGGGAAGTGTCTCAGCAGAGGGCTGGTGGTCAACCTCATAAATCTCTACTAAAATCTATTTATTGTGGCCACAGCCTGTGAGGGATTTGTGTTCTTTTCCCTCTCCCTGACTGCTCTGTCAGTTGGATCGTGGTAAGGAAATGAAGAACCATCTTGAGATTCCTCTTGGCTGGGCCATTGTCACTTCACGGTGACACTGAGCAGTGCTCAGGAGATGTGAGGGAGCTCTGAGTGAGTTTGGTTTCTCCTGATCGATAAATCTCAGCCCCAGCCTTGAATAGGTCACAGCTCAATTGACACTGTGACTCAGACAGTGACGTAAGAAAGCAGGGAGAGGAAAAAGAAGAAACTGTTCAAACCTCAGCGAGGTTTTGTCCATCTTTTGTGGTGGAGTGGTTTGGAACAGGGCGCTGACATCTGTCTGGAACAAACACCACGTCATGTCCCTCCAGCACCACCTTCCACAAGAAGTCAGTCCTGATTATCACTGTGGATGTGGTGCTGAAATCTGGTCCTGAGCTGTGAAATTTGCTCTATAACCTTTTGTCATTCCCAGAATGAAAATTGTCCAAGCACATCCTCATTATCCAGCTTTCCATGGAAATTATCCTTTATCCTTACAATGTGCTGAGGGACTGAAAACATTGAGGGATTTCTGAATCCAGCAAGATCAGGGCAGGAGCCCAGATTTCTTCTCTCTTGGCCACAGCTGCCCAAAAGTTTGGTAAATACAAAAATAGCCATTTTAATGGTGAAAAATCCCCCCTGGAATTGTAGAAATGTGAAAATTCTTTGTAATAATAGCAGAGTGCTGAGAATCAGGCGGGATTGAGCCCCCAGCTCAGTTAAAAAAAAAAAAAAAGTGCCAGATTAATGGGCATAATCAAGGCTGACATTGAGTAAGAGGCAAGAAGGAGTAATCAGATCCCAGCTTAGCTGATGCTGGCATTACTGGGAGCCTGGGGCACAGTCCAAGGATAAAAACATAACGTCTTATCTAAGCAAGGAGTGATTTGTGCACCGCTGGTTACAGCACGTTCTTAAAAAGGGAAAGAAGGAAAAGGAAAATATGGCACATGAAATTATTTTATTTCCCCAGGAACGATAAGAAAGCAAAGCTGAATGTTCCTACACCCAATCTTTATAGAGGAAAAGCCTGGCTAGAGTTAACCCCTTGGAATGTCCACTGTAAATCCCCAGAGTGTGAAAAAAATAGTTTAAAAAAAAGTGAAACTGGGATTAAATCAAATTAGTATAATGAAGACAGTTAGAAACTCAGATTTTGGAACATTTCTTGCTCTTTGGAGATTGCTGGGATCCATGGGGCCAACCTGCTCCTCGGTTCAGTGAGAGTTCAGGCAGTCTGGCAATCCCATCCTTTTGGCCAAGGCTCCTTTTCTGGCAAGACATCTCCCTGTTTCTCAAGATTCTTCTCTTCCTCCAGACTCAACAGGATGTTGACCTGGATCTCTCAGAACAGCTCAGGGAGAGGAAAGACCCTCTGACACAAAACCACGTCACTGGAGAGGGAGCTGTAATGTCAGGGAGGGCATCTGGAAGATCAAAGCGGGAATAAACCAATCACTCCAAGCTGTATGCATGGCTGAGTTTTATTTCCAGTCTTTTGCAGTACAACTCATGAGACTTAATAAGAAAAGGACTTTTGTGTAAAATTCAGTAAATTAAAAAAGCTTGTTCGTGTAAAAATCGGTAAATTTTAAAAAAAAAGAACAGACCAAACGCCAAAGGCCTGCGGGGGAAAACTGGAATTGAATTTCCGTGATATGGACCTTTCCCAGAAAAGCCAGGCGTGGGTCAGCGTGAAATGCAACACCACACATCTGCGAGGGAGTGTGCCCAGCTCTCCCCAGCCTGTTCCATTTCCATCATTTGCCATCGTTTGAAACCTTCCACGATGCCAACTCACAGCCACAGCCCAGCTCTTCCTCAGCAGGAGCTCTGGAACGCTGGGGCTGCCTGGAGTTGGGAGGAAGACACAGGTGAGAGGGATGGTGGGTGGAGGTGATATGGAGCAGGGTGAAACCATGTTTACAGCTGGAATGAACCTCATTTCTCCCTTCCAGCAGCAGCTCAAGGTGTGACCCAGAATGCACGGAAATGACTCAGGTTCTCAACACTGACCTGTCCTGATGGTCTTCAACCAGCTGATGGTCTTCAATCATATTGTCCCATGATCATAATCCCATGTCTTATTATCATGAGACAATAAACTCATGATTTATTGTCCTCATGAGCCTCAGGTGACACCATGAGCTCCTTCCCCAAGGGCTGCTAGCCGAGCAAGGTGACAACTGATGATTGGACGTGACCACTGCTCTGCCCTGCGAGAGTGACACACGATGGCCTCTCCTCAGCCCTTCTCAAAATGTTTGTGCAGGAGCAGCCATAAATCCACCTAATTGACCCAAAGATGCAGTGCAAGGCGCTGGAGTCTAGGCCTTATCTGCATCACCTTATCAGGAGCGAGGCAGCGAGATGCACCCCGGGAAGGGAGGGGACTGCGCCAGAGGGATCGGCCTCGTCCCTGCTGTCCTGGCACGGGGAGGGGACTGCGCCCGAGCTGGGTAATGATTTGTCATCGCCAGGCCCGGGGTGTCTCTCTCTGCAGAGGAAACCTTGGCCGTGATTGACAGCAGGGCTGTTTTTGCCGCTTCCTTCGCTGTTGTCGAGTAATAATGAAACTTTGTCAGTCCATCATGGACATGGATATGCCAGACTATGTCGACTCCTTGGACTCCTCTTACACAATGCTGGAATTTGACAACCTCCGCGTGCTCCCCAACAACACCGGTGAGGATTTTACTCGCTTCCTCTTGAATAAGCTCCACTATTTTGTTGTAAAGCTGGACACCGAAGGAAGGCAGGTGGGAGGTGTGGGGCAAAGGGTGGAAGGGGTAATATTTAAGCAGCTGACCTGTCAACCTCGGTTGCATTCATGGTTATGTTTGGGCTGAAATGCGACCCCTTCGCTTGCTGGTCCCATTTTGGGTTATTCTTTCCGTTGGTGGGCTGTGTCATGTCCTGAGGAGCCCACCAGGTTTGGCAGATGTTGGTAGAGGTCTTCATGGCATTCCCTGGGTTTGTCCCCCTGTGTCATTCAGGAGAGGAGTCATTACCAATATTTCTCGTTAAAATGTGTGTTTCATTGCTGTATATGACTTTGGTCGATATTTAATCTTCGGGAAAACATGTCGTCCCAAACGGCATTTGTCCACCACCATGCGTCCTGTTTAAGTTGGTCACAGGGGCTTGGATTGAGAAGCAATATCCAAATCATTCCTTGCCTTATATTTCTTTTCTGGCTTCCAAGAGCGTTGGACAGTTTTTAGGGCACAAAAGGACTTGGCTGGGAGGCAGGATTGTTTATACACCGAGACTTCCGCTTTGTTCACAGAAATAAAGCGCTCTCTGCAGTATTTAATTCTTCTGCACCAAAAGAACTCTGACATAAAGTGAACTCCATTCTGTGAAATCAACTGCTCGCTGTGTAAAAATAAAGGACAGTTTGGTCATAGAGCATGAACATCGTGCAACTGAATGAGATCCCAACGTTAGCGATCCCTTTGGAGAGTTTTGGCAGCCTTTTGTTTTAATTTGTTAAGGAGCTTAGAGAAATTAAGATGGGACTTTCACATTTGCTCATTAACTGGCTCATCAAAAGAAATTAGAGTTTCAGTAGGGCTATTGCCTACACTATAGAATGATTAGACTTATTACTGTGGGGCATGAAGGGATGTCAGGAGATGGGTAAAGATAAAAGGCCGAAAGAAACTTGAATTTAAAGTTGACTTCTGTAACGCTCTGGCTGTCCCCAGATAAAAGATTTTTAATATATATAGTTTTTGCCAGCTCCAGATAGATTGGATCTAATTCCTTATCCTTGCAGAAAGGTTTCCATCTCCCATCCCTCTCCAGAAATGTTATTTAACACAGATGTTTCTCTTTGTCCCTTCCTGCAGAACAATAAGATATTTTTCACTTTTTGAAGTGGGGCAAATTTCCTGAAAATTCGACATAATTTTGTAAACGAACCACCAACGCCTGCTTGGGCTCTCTGTTGATTCACTCAGTGGAACTGACAGGTTGAGTTTTTTTCTGAACTTTATCGAGCTCGGTATTGTGTTATTTGTTTAGCTGTTAATGACTAACCAGCTCTCTCGGGAAGTAGCTGCTTTGAAATTACCTTGTTTGTCTTGGGTAAGTGTCCTTTTCTTCAGTTTGTAAAAATAACTTCAAAAAAAGACCTGAAATGGCCATGCATGGAAATCCGTTGCTGTCCAGCTGAGTTCAGTCCCTTGAGGTAACTTCAAAATCACACTTCCCTTGTGGCTTCAGAAATATTTAAAAATTTGTTAGAATCAAGAAACTATCTCATTTTAGGTATTTTCTGCAATTATACTGGATTTTTTTCAGATTGTTTATATCTCTCCAAAGATTTATTTGTATTATTTTCCCTACTAAATGATGGCAGCTTTGCCCTCTATAAACACGAACAGGAAGGGATGCAATATTTCTTTTAATGGCCTCAGCACAGTTTCTTACTTTCTGAACAATTCCACAAGTGAAAACTGACATATTTTCAAACAAGGTCATGCTTTCTTGAAACCAACTCTTTCCCTCTTCAGAATATTATTTCATCAAAATTTTGGGTGGATTAATTTGGTGGATTTACTTCCTGTGCTCAGATGTTTCTTCTTCAGGAAGATGCTGTCATTCTGAGATTTGCTCAGATATGTATTTTGGATTTTCCACCTTCAAATGGCCCATAATTTGCCAAATATTTTGTGACTTATTCAAAATAAAGAGTAGAACCCATTATGGGAGTGATATAAAAATTATTCTGGTTTAAACAGAATAGCAAAAGGAAAGGTGCAAAAATCACTGCTAATTCTGTCTTTCCTTTATGAAATATGTGTTGTAACAGCAGAAATTTTCCCATTCTGTACAAATTTGTTTCTTTTATCTTGGCTGGCACTACAAGCCATATTCCATCCCTCACCCTGCATTTTGCCCTGGTCTTTCTGGCTGCTCCCTTGATCATCATTCCTGTAGGATTTGGGATCACTGAATCCCAGATATCACCAAACCCCCTCTATTTGCTGAAAGCTGATGAAGAAAGAGGCTGACCTGCACGTGGCCAGGGTTTATCCCCCTCCTGCCCTACTCGTGTGTGCAGATTTTGCAATTCTGCCGCTGGCACCGAGTTGGGCTGCGTGTGTGCAAACCCTAAACCCACACTTGGGATCTCTTCCCATTCCAGCCCAGCACGTGTAATTTGGGGATTTGTTCACAGCAAATTATGAGCACCAAAATTTGGGTTTCCAAGTAGACAAAAACCACTCTGGAAAGTATTGCAAGAAATTCCCTTTCACAATGTGCATCTAGAGGAGCTGCAGTGATGCAATGAAAGGGAAAGCAATGCTGTGGTCAGGTAGGATGAGAACATCCTCAGTGTCATTTCTTATCACTGGAAAACTGGCATTGTCATTTCAGCCCTGGTTAGGCAATGATTTACACACTGAGGCAGGAGGTACCAAAAATCTGTGTGCAATTCAGATTTGAGCTTGGCTGACCCCAAAGCTGGCAAAGCCACTGGGATGCTCCTCTCAGCATTAGGTAGCTCCCAGTCTGATTATATATAACTCACAGAAAATGGTCAAAAGTTCAGATTTTTCTGCTAGTGAACCTTGGGGATAACCCTGGTGAGGAGTGTGGGACAAGCAGAGCCTCAGCTCAGCCTGGGAGCAGCACAAAGCCAGGATGAGTTGTGGTCTCTTCCTGGAGAGCAAAATCCAGTGCATTTCTGCAGGGGAAATTTCAGAGGCACTGTGGCAGGCTTGGGAAGTGCTCCTTGTGTCAGGCAGGGATGGAGCACCTGAGACAGATTTCACAGGCTGTGCTGCCAGGGATTCTGGCTTTGCTCTGCCTTTCCTCGCAGTGATCAGTCCAGGAAAACACCAAATATTGACTAGATTTGAAAGCTGCATTGAAAGAACTTTCTGGTGCCTGTGGTATCAGTTGTGCTTTGCTCTTCTCTGAGCTAATTCTCATTTGGAACCCATCATTAGCTGGTGACAGGATTCTGTAATTAAAATTTATCATTATAATTACCATGTATTCTGTCCTAGGGCTTTCCTTTTATCTTTAATTTTTAAATTTCTGTTCACATTCAGCCAGTTCAGCTGAAAAGGACACGTGGCTCCCTTGCAGGGTTTGAACTTTCAGCTGGGGAGCTGCCCTAACCCAGAGCCACCCAACCCACTGGTGCTTTGTGCTTCCATGGGGACAAGGGAGGGCAAAATTTGGTTTGCTGATTTCCCTGGTCCCTCACACACATGGTTCCTCTTCCAGTAAAACCTGGTTTAAGGCCAGATTATTAATTCCTTCCTTATATCAGCAAGTAGATTCTCACATCCTATTCACATAAAGGAAAAAAAAAAAAAAAAACAATCTTTTCTGGTGAGTAAATACTTTCCAGCACCAAGAATATTTTGCAGTCTGGATCTAGCTGAAGGATGAAGCTAAACTGTTTGACCTTGGCTTGATTCTTCTGAATTCTAGAGAAAGCATGAGTGGAGTGAAGAGGAAATTGGCCACCTTAGCTTTATTTTGGTTGTACAGTTTTTTAAATGGGATCCAGCACTCTCAGCTCATTAGTTTATGGGCATATTCTCCTTAAAAAAATAGAACAACAGATGCCCAAATGTTTAACAGTACAGTTATCCTCAAAGGAATATTCTGTACAGTTCGTTTAATACTGAGTTATTAAGTAAAATAGTCATTGCAAAAAAAACCAAAACAAAACCAAACTTAAAAATCCACCTAAATTACCATTAAACACCTCTGACATAGACAATGTTCCCAAAGGACCCAAGAGTCACTTCCTGGCAAATGTCAGAGGTGGGAGCATCTCACACAGATTTTTGGGAAGAGGCAAATCTCAATTCCTGTCATTATGACCTAAGAATGGTTTTGATGCTGTCATTCTTTCTTGCCATGTTGTTTCCATCTTGCTATAACCCACTTATTTATTCATCCATGCACCAGAAAGTGAATATGGACCAAAAGGGTTATTCTAGGGGGTGACAGGAAGTCTGAACTTTGCATTAGTGAAGTCTTAGCTAAAAATGTCTTAGTCTCAGCCTTAGCTGAGAAACCCCATTTAAAAAAAAAAACCTAAAGCTTTATTGGTTTAGGGGTTTTTTTTAGGTTTTTTTTTGGGGGGGGGGTGGCATTGATTACAATTTTCCTTGCATAGCAAATATTTTCACTATAAATTTTCAGTGTGTATCCACACACAAAAATAACCTTCCCTCTCTCTCTGCATATGTACGTTTTGTGTGTGGGTTACCCAGAGCTATTTTTATGCATTATGGATTAGAAAACTCTCTCCAGGCAGACCAGACAACAATTCCTCCCCTCTGAGTGGCTTTCTCTAGGAAATACTTAAGCTGAGCTTTGCCCTTCTCTGCTGTGAGGATGTCTCATCCCACAGATCCATCAGGATGTGTTCTGTCCCAGAGATTTCTGAGGTCCCTGGAGCACGATTTGGGCTCCTCTGGATAATTTCATAAATTCATAAAACCTCCCTGCAGCGAGTGCCCAGCTCAGGCTCTGCAAACAGGTGGAGAGATACAAACATCATCAGCTGCCTCTTTGTGAGAATCTTCTGTTTTTCCTTCCCCAAGCTGCGACTCAAATTAGGAGGATGAGGAGCAATTCTGGTGGTTGAGGCTGAGGGAGAGATTCCAGGGGGATTTCTCAGCAGTTTGTGCACACAGGGCAGGCAGGGGCAGAGCTATTCCTGCCCCAAGGGAGTGCCTGCAAATGGAGGACATGACAGAGGGCATTCACATGACCTAATTGTAGGTGCCTAATTTAGAAGGTTGATCTTCCTGCACACCTCTGTTGCTTTCTGGTGGAAAGCAATGAGCCTCTTCAGAGGGAGTTTCAGAGCAGGGAGCAGACTTAGAGCCAAAGGGCTCCCTGTGGGAACTGCCATGTCTGCCTTCCAGCTGCAGAAAAACCCTCAAGAACAACATTTTAGCTTCAACACCTCTGTCATGGGCATGAAACAAAGGATGAACTACTTCATCCTTTTTGCCTCTGCTGTTTCTTCTCTGCTTTCTATTTATCCAAGTTATTTTTTTTATTACATTGTCTTCTGTGGACACCAGCTTTGAACCAGGGGTTCTTCAGGTGTCTCTGAGGAGGTGGCTCCCCATCCCTCAAAAATGTAAAACTCACATCCAGGTGAGGTTTCTTTCTATCTGCCCAGGAAAGCAGTGATAATTGATAAATTCTCAGGAGCAGTTTGGGTTATGCAGCTTGAAATCTCTCTGATCACTGAAGTGAAGAAAAACACCAATCCCAGAAGCCAAGGAGCTGAGCTTGGGAAGAGCACAACCATCAATCCAGAGGTTTCCATCACAGGGAGGTCTAATTATCCCCATTTTTTGCCCACAGAGTCCATTGCGGCCGAATCAGCAAACGCCAACCTGCTCCCCAACGGTGTCAGCTCCCTGTGCTCCATCTGTGGGGACAGAGCCACTGGCAAGCACTACGGGGCCTCCAGCTGTGATGGCTGCAAAGGCTTCTTCAGGAGGAGTGTCCGCAAGAACCACGTCTATTCCTGCAGGTACGGGAATTTCTGCAGGCGGTAAATGCAGTTTATGGATGTGGGAAATGGTTTGGGGTGGGGATCAGGGGCTCTTGTCTCAAAGGTCAAGGTGTCGTGCCGTGGAGGCCAACAGGAGGATTGCAGCTTGGTTTACAAGGAGTAAACTCAGTCCTGTAGTCTCTAAACTCAGCCCTATCTGGTCTTGGACTGAGACTTTCTGTGGCACCAAGCAATGCATTGAGTGAATTCACTGTCACTGCTTTCCCCATGGTGGAAATCAAGGCAAACTCCCCGACCTGAGAATCAGAGAATCATGGAATTAACAGGGTTGGAAAAGACCTTTGAGAGCCTCGAGCCCAACCTAAAACCTGAGGTTTGACTGATGTGTAAAATATATAAAAACAGACCCTGAGTGTGGAGTGACACCATGACCTCGTCACAGCCCAGCAAGGGAAAGCCAAGGTGGCAAAGGACCAAAGCTCCAGAGATTTCATATTTCTTGCTTTTCCTGGTAGAAACCCACGAGCATCCAAGAATCTGTCACCTCCAAAGCCTTCACACCCCCTCTCACAGCTTCTCCATTTTTGTTATGAAATAAAATAAATTATGTACACTGACTTATCAGTGATGATTTTATGAACATTCTGAGAAATAAGTGTGGACCAGAGATGATTCACTTTGGCACACAGGTATACATTTGAGAGAGTTGTTTTTTGCCAGGAGGAGGCTATAAATTATAAAGCTGCTATCTTGATTGACCTTAGAAAAAAAATTATGTTTATTTTAGCACAGGAGAAAGTGGAAAGAAATCCCAAACCTGAATACACTCAAGCCCTTCACCCCTAATTAAAACCTGGAGGTTTTCTTTCTGTTCCAAAGCTCCTCCTCCTCTAAGAACATTCTGGATTTTTCCTATGCAAGTCACCCTGCTTGTTCCAAATGTTCCTGGTGTCATTTTCACTCCAGGACACACCAGCCATGAAAGACACCTGAGGTGACAGCAGTGTCCACCCACCCAGTGCCCACCCCACGAACTGTGGGATTCCTGCAGGAGGAGATGACAACCACTACTGGTTTCTCTGACATTTCAGCTGCTGGTCTCCTGGGAGCAGAGCTGCTGCCTCTCCCCAGGAATCCATGAATCTCTGTGACATTTGGCAGCTCAGGGAAGATCCACAGCGTGGAAGCCAAGCTTGTCTGCAAGCCCTTATTTGGTGAGCTCAGCCCAGCTCGGAGCTCTGCTTATCACAGACGTGAATTCCCCTGAAAGCCTTTGGATCTTCATACCTCTGGCTTTTTACCAGTCTGGGAAAGTTCCTCAGCTTTTACAGCCTGATGGTCCCAGAGCAACCCACATCATCTCTCCGCGTGGAAGATTCCCCTTCCATTGTTTCACCCACCATGGGAGAGCTGCCAAACCTGCGTGGGCCACCCTGGAACAGCACAGGGCTTCCTAAATCCCCACGGAAATGAGGAGGAATTAGGAGGCCACGTGCCTCAGAACAAGGCTGCAGACCCCAAGGGCTTGCAGCCCATAATGCGGTTTATTCTATGCAAACTGTAGAATAGCTAACGAGTGAAATCAGACAAACCCAACGCTGAACACCCAAATAGTCTGGAAGTGGGAGATGGAGCCCCTTCCAGAGCACAGCTGGAGTCCTGGTTGTGTTTTCACAGCCAAAACCACCCTGGACCTGCAGGGTGGGGGGTCTGAAGCCGCGGTGCTCCCAGCTGGCAGGAGCAGCCATGGGGAACAGGAGGATCCAGGCCAAATCAATGTGGATTCAATCCATTTCTTGTGAATTGAATCTGCATCTTCTCTAGGGTCATGCAGTGTGGAGCTCAGGAAGGTCTGGGGCTGCATTTGGGGTGCGTTTGGGGCTGCTCAGGGTGAGGGGCTCACAGATGCCAGGCTGGCTGCTCCATGCTGTGTTTCCCATCTCCTCCCAGGTTCAACAGACAGTGTGTGATCGACAAAGACAAGAGGAACCAGTGCAGGTACTGCAGGCTGAAGAAGTGCTTCAGAGCTGGCATGAAGAAAGAAGGTGGGTGCAGAGAGACTTTTCAAACCTGCCTACTGCTGTCTCAGGCCCTGCTCCTGCTGCAGAGCATGGTGGGGAGCAGCAGCAGTGCAGGTTGGAAAGATGGTGCTTGTGTGTCACAGGGAGATTTTTTTGCTGCAGCTGAAAGCCCCATTTGCCATTTTATCTCAATTTCAATGACAGGAAGGTGACATTATTCACCCATCCTGTGAGGCTGGTTTTTTGTGGTATTTTAGTATTGGGAAAGGGATGGGCATCCTCAGGGCTTGTTTGGTCTCTAAGTGCTTTACAGCAGCAATGCCTCTCTCCATACGCACTGGTGTGACTCCTAATCCCACCTGTGCCAATCTCAGGAAGGACCTGCCACCCTCAATGTCACAAAAGCCATCAGTTGGCTACATCAGATGGAGAGGTTGGCTCGGCTGATGCTCACGTAGCTGTGTGTGAGGGCAAGGTCCAGCCTGAGCACGGTGCCTTGAGGAGCAGGAGCCTCTCCTCCATGGCACAGGGCACAGGGGCAGTGCTCCTGCAGAGAGGTGACTCATGTGTCCCCCACTGGTGACTCATGTACCCCAAGAGGGGACATGAGTCAGAGCCAAGCCCTTCAGTCCTGCTGCTGGTTATAATGTGACCATGGAGCCACCAGCAGCACCAGCACTGAAAGGCCAATCCCATATTAGCTGACACCTTTTGTTGTGTTTCCCATTGGCTGATTTAAGAGGGAGGTGGGGAGTTGTAGGTTTGGGTAACAATGACCATCAGGATGAGTTCTTTCTAAAGGAAATACTGTTATTTCCTTTATATGAGCCTATATGAGCCTAATGCTCAGTGGGAGAAAACCCATTTCTGTTAACCTTCTGGATGCAAGCCTACATCCAGCTTCCCTGGGAAATCTGGGATCTATCACAGCATTTCTCATCTCTGCTCATCCACTTCTGCACACTGGGAGAGCATGGATGATCCTGTTTTACTGTGATTGTCCTTGTCCACTGAGTTCTTGACAAACTGAGGCTCAACCCTCCCGAGGTGCAGGCAGCTGGGTGATGATTTCAACACTCCTCACCCTGCTGTTTCCCAACCCACTGTCAGCTGAAAGATGAGGGAAGCAGAAAGGAGCTGGGAAGTTTCTTTCCATGGAACCAAGTTCACCCAAGGGATGAAATCGTGGCCCCACTGAAACCAAGGGGAAATTTGCCATCAATTTCTGGTAATTCATAAGATTTTACCGGTGTTGAAATGATTTTTCCGACGTTCAGAACATATGTTTTCCTGGAGAAGAAGGGTGTCTTGAAATTTGGCATAAGTCATGGATGAGGCAAAAATGCCGGCTGGTTTAATTTAGGAGAAATGGAGTAAATGCAGCAGATGGAAAAATAAATAAAGCTCAGATTAATAAAGACCAAATTGAAGCTGATCTGGTCAGTTCTAGATGGGGATAAAGCCAATTGCCAATGCAGCAAACTGCACTGCTTGGGAAGGCTGAAATCTGGTTATCAGATCTATTCTTTGAGCTGAAGCATGATTTTTATTGGTTTTTATGGTAAAAGTTATAAAACCTTGGCTCATGCCTCCATCACTGAGTGCAGCTCGATGGAAGATGACTCATTTCAAGTTCCACATCGTCACATTCCTTGAAGCTCTTTTATGAGTTGTGTGCTCAGAAAATGCTCCTGCATTTGGCAAGAAAGATTTTAAAGCACCTTGAGCAACTGCTGTGCAGAAATTAGCCTAGCTGACCAGAGCTCTACCCCGAGAACATGTGCAGGACTGGGAAAGAAAATTTCTTGCACAATTGTGTGCACAGAGAGAACACAGCTATTTGCTTTTGGGTGGTTCTAGATTAATATTAAACAGCATTGCGAAGCATCAGGGAAAGGGAGAAGCCATGTCTTGGATAGGGCGCTATTGGAGAGCACAAATATTTGTACAAAATCTTTTGGAGCGTGCAGGAGTTCAAGCTGGGAGGTGACAGTGGTGACATCCACGCTCTGTGTCCCAGCACGGGCACGACTCTTTCCCTGGCACATTCCTTTTGGGCCAACCCTTCGAGCAGCAATCAGAGTTTCCAGGGTGTGGCAATAGCATTGTTTATCCACAGCGGAGGGGAAGAAGCTGGAAACGGTCCTTTTCCCGGGCTGGCTGTGACAATCCGCCTGGGGTGGGGACAGCAGGGCTGTGCCACCCTCTCAGGTGCCCCACTGACCCAGTGCTCGGTGTCTGTGTGCTCAGCCCTGGGGAACTTGCTGTTCCCTGGCAAAACTCACTGAAAAACGGGAATTTTGGATCCAGAGGGATCTGGTTTATCCAACGTTCCTGTGTTGTAAGATGTGATGTGACGCATTTGGATCTTTCTTTTCCTTTATTTTCCTTCCCTTTTGGAAACAATTCTGGAGGCTAAGGAAGTACAAGGAACTGTGTAACCTGGTAGAAGGGAAATTCCTCCCTAAAGAAAAAGCTGTGTGATGCAAATACCTGAGCAGCTTTAAACTGTGTCAGAGAGGTTTAGGTTGGCGATTAGAAAAAGGTTCTTCCCCCTGGGGGTGGTGAGCACTGAACAGGATCCCCAGGGAATGGCTGAGAAAATGATCGGTAGGATCTTTAGATTGCCTTGTTTGTACAGATTGGATCTGATCTACATCCAGAAAGGAGCAAGGCTGCCCCACACCTTCCAGCTGTGCATGGAGTTGGGATCCAGGTTCCACTGGCACTAAGGAGAGCAGGGAAGGGACAAAACTTGAGCCTGGTGCAAAGTCCTGTTCCCAGATTTCCTAGCAAACAGCTCGTTCAGAATCACTCCCATCCCAGCTGCATTTTTAAATAAATAATGCACTTTAATAACAACCATTACACTCAGGATGAGGGGAGAGGGGAAAGCTTGCTTGAACACAAAACCCTCTCATCTCCTGAAACACCTCTATGATTAAGATTTAAGATTTTTACAGGAGATTCACTCTTTATTCTTGCTTTGTAGCTAAGGCACTGAGCCAGAGGATGGTCTGGATGTTTTAGGGATTTTCTGGCTGTTCACTCTGATTTTCTCTCTTTGCACTCAGGTTCGATTTCTATTGTTTTGCACAATGCAACCTGACAGGTTTTTGGTCACTGCAGCACCAGTGGCTGAGGAGAACACCAGGTACTCAAACACCCAAAGAAAACAGCAGGAGGCTATTTTTAGCATCTCCCTGAGATCATGTTTAACCTCGAATAAATCAGCAGGGTGTGATTTCTCAAGTGAGCCAGGTCATCTCCTCACAGGGAGCTGAGTGCCTGAAAACCTGGAAGCTTTTTGAAATTCCAGCACTGCACTGTCAGGATTCAGTTTGCTGGTGGGGAAAAAAAAAAAAAAGGGTTAATATTTAACCTCTCATCCCCTTCAAAGTAATTTATGAATGTGCATGAACTTGTTTAGTTTTATGCAGAAGTTAAAAGAATTGTTGTATCACTTACTGCTGCAATACAGTGGGAGGGTTCGAGGCTTTTTCTTATTTATTATTGTGCAATTGGACAGGTTTATGGGACAGTTTTATTAGCATTTCACAGGACCTCTATCTTGTTTCATACCTCTTGTTTGCACATCTTTTTTTGCCAGCTTTCAGAATGCTGGGACTGCAGTTTATTGCAAAGGAGGATGGAAAAGATAAAGGCTCTTCTCTTCCTTCAATGGTCATAAATCAGCCCAAAAGCCCATGAAAGGATTAAATGTACATGTACCACGGGGATTTATTTGTGAATAAAGCACAGCACACCTACGAAATCCGAGGTAGCTCAGGGAGAAAGGATTATTTGTGGATATAAATTAATCAGGCAGCAGGAGGAGTGAATCTGTCAGTGAAGACAGGGCTGAGTGCACCATGCAGGGACCTCCCTCCTCCTTCTCTCCGTGCCATTTCCAACTCTGGCCTCCAGCACTGGGATTCCAGTCCTTCCTGCAGTTTTGCTGAGTTTTATTTGACAGCAAAGCCCAGATCCCACCTGAGCCCAGCACCCCAGCACGTCCCTCCAGCACTCCCATTGCCTCCCCAGGAGTCACCTGTCCCCTCCCTTTCCCAAACACAATAAATACAGCAATATAATCACTGCACAGTAATAGATTAATTTTTGTGGCAGGTGAAACATTAACTCCCTCTTGTGTCTAATTCCACCACATCTTGGGTACTTCCAGCAATAACACCCCAATCACCTTGAGAAAGTCGGGCTGTACCTTCCACTTACACTGGAATATTGAGCTTATCAGAGCATGAGGGAAGCACTGAAATATGTGCCATAAAAACACTCCGGGGGAAAAACAGGCTGAGGTTTCTTAAAGAAGGTTTCTAAAGGACCAGGTCTGCCTGGGACTGCAGGATTTACATAAAATCAGGGGTGCAGCTTGGTTGGAAAGGGAAAGCTTGCATGTTTTCAGGTAATCAAAGAACCCCACACTGTGAGCACCTGGGATTTTCCAAAATAGTTAATAATGATGCAGATTGGGTTAGGCTTGTTTCTCCTGGGTGCTGGATGCTGCCATTCTCCTTTCTGAAGGGTCAGAATTATGGTATATAAAACCCCTGAAGGGTCAGAATTATGGTTATATTCCTATAACAACCTTCACCTTCAGGCTGGGGGTCCCTGGCTGACCCCTCCTCATGCATAAAGCAACTTATGCTGCTGTCTAAGGTGGGTTAGCAGAGCTTCTCAAGGCCTGTGGTTGGATTTTTTTCTCCAAAATGATGACTAACTGCCTCTCTGTAGTGTCCACAGCCTGAAAATGCTCCAGGAATAAGTTTTTGTGTTGCACTGTTCAGAAATGGATGCACCCAGCTTGCAGGCAAGGCTGGCTCTGAGGTACAGAGTGAGATCCCCACAAACTGATCCTCACTGACAGCAAGGCTGAGCCCCAAATCTTGGAAAGTAAACACTGAGCTCCTGTCGATAAGGGGAGGCATTGATTTCTGTCACTGTTGCTTGTTTTCTGCCCTTTCACTTTGTTGGCCTCTCATCAGAGGCTGGTTAGGAAACCAGAGCAGTGCTTTGCACGTGAGCTAGCAGAAAAACCCACCTTCCCTCAAATTGTGCAAAACAATGCCCAGGTTTTTCCTTTGTGTGGATTCCTGGGAAAGAATCCTGTGCAAAAAGAGATGCTCTAAAACAATACCCAGCAGAGAGGCAAAGTCTCAAAAGAAGGATGGCAAAATAACTTTGCTGATCCTGCAGAAAAAAAAATAAAATATATACATATTGCTGGAAAAATCTTCTCCAGTGGCCACTTTTGAGACAAATCCTCACTGTTTTTTTACAGCCAAGGGGTTAAAGCACAGAGTGAGCTGAGCTTTGGCAGCTCTGTTTGAGTCATTCCCCCTAAATAAAAGGAAGGGAGTCTGGGATTGCTGGATGGAGGAGGAGTGATGTGTTGCACTATCACCACATGCTAAATCTTCCTGCTCCCTCTGCTTTAAGGACCTGACGAGTTCCTTTCCAAGCTGTTTGTAGCCAAGATCTGGGAGCTGCCAGGAAAACACTGACTGTGTTCAGCCTCCTTCCCCCAGCCCCGAGCTGCTGGACAGAGGCAAGAGGGCTAGGGGGAGAAACCAGCACTGAAAACAGCTTGGATTAAGTCGAAATTCTTCTTTTTCTCTGCTGCTGTTTCACTCGATGGCTGCAGGGGAGGCGAGTCAGCTCCTGGAGACTGTGCTGCAAAAATAAGCTGGAGTGCAATCCATCCCTTCTGTTCCCTGTGCAGGGCTGATGGAGCTCAGGGCTGGATGTGGCTCTTGCTCCAGGGAAAAGGATGGTTTAAAGGGTGCAATGGGCCTCAAAAATCACTGGTTTTTTCCCAATTCACCGTGGCATGTCCAGAGTTTTCTGCCAGCAAAGAGCCTGGGCTGATCTTCACTCTGCTGTGGTCCCTGCAGTGTGTTTAAGGTCTGGTGTTGCTGTTATCACAGCTCAGGATGCTGAGATGATTCCAGCAGGGATTTGCACAGGGTTGGTGACAAACCCTGGTTTGGTGTTCTCCTCAGCTATCACTGCTGTTGGGGTTTCAGACTCACTGAAATCCCAGCGTGATGGGCAGGGCTGAGGGAATGGTTTTAAGGGGAGATCAGTGAGTTTAAGCCTCCTGAATGGTTTTTCCACATCCCGTGAGCAGTGATGTTCCCTGGAATCACCACTGTGGTACCAAGGGGACACTTGGGGCTGCTCTGAGGTGGGATCTGGGATGGTTTTCCAGCCCTGCCATGATGCAGCCCCAGGAGCATCCTGCACTATCAGGAGCTCAGCAGAGTAATCTTCAGAAAGGGAACCAAAGGCCAGGGCTCCAGCAGTGTGGCTGCCTTGGAAAGGGGTGACACCAAATCCCTAAATTCCCCCTGAGCTGCATCAGACCCAGTGGGACCACCCAACATCCCACTTCCAAATGGCCTCATCTCCCTCTTGTCCTTAGTCCTCTCCCCCTGAAGTGGCTTTTGCCCTCCCCAGAGATGTTTATTCCAACATCCAACAAGACTGCAGGAGCAAAGCCTCACCCACTCCTGGGTTTGGACCACAAGGAGAAGCAGCCACGGCTGGGGGGAGATTCTCACTGCCACAACCCCTGGGAGTTTCCCAGAGGGAGTTTCTCCGTGCCACAAGCACTCCTCTCTCTCGTTTCAGCCGTGCAGAACGAGCGTGACAGGATCAGCATCCGCAGGAGCAGCTACGAGGACAATGGCTCTCTCTCCATCAACGTCCTCACCCAGGCTGAGGCCATGGCACAGCAGGTAGGACACGTGGGGACACTTTCCAAACGGGTCTGTGGCCCTCAGCAATGCCAGCCTGCTAAACCAATGTTGTCTCTGCCCTTGGATGGCTCCTGCACGAACCCACAGGGGGGAAAATGCAAACTATCTGACAGCAGACAGGAAAAATCCACTATCAAGGCAACACATCCTGCAGGGAGCAGCCTTTGGTGTGGATAAAAAAATAAAATTCCAAGGGCTGAGGGATGTTGCAGGTCCCCTATTCCCACAGCCTAAATTGTTGCTGCACTCCTAAAAACTCAGTGTTCACTGAGAGTTTTATCTTTCCTTGGTGCTCTCTCTGTCCTGCTCTGAACCAAATGTTCCAGTCATGGTTGATTCTATCTTTCCCCATAACTTCTTCATCAGAATAACAATTTTAGGGCAGGAAAATAATGTGACTAATTCCAATAGGCTTCAGCTGACGCTGATTGCTTTTTTTGTTTCATGCTCCACCTTAAATCTCACCCTGAGCGTCCCTTTAATTCTAATGCAAATACCCTTTCTCCACTGAAACGTACACTCCAGATGTTGCACATTACATGCAGCAATGAGTCCACTTCCTTCTCAAAAATTATTATTTTTTAACCCTCTCCCTGCCACACAGCCCCTCAGCCATCAAAAAGGGTGTTTTGCGTCCCTGGAGGAAAAAAGGCTGGATGCATTTCCTGCATTTGGCTGCCTGAAGGGATGGATGGGGAGCTGAGGCACAGTGCTGCTGGCTCGTGCTGGGAATGGGAATGTGAATTTTGTCCTGAGCCAGCCTGGAGAGCGGGGAAGGAGGGCTGGGCGTGTGTTGGGACTGAGCACCACCTCGTGGAAGCTGCTCACGGGCTGTGTGTCGAGCACAGAATTGTCCAAACACAGCGGGAATGCCTCCTCAAGGCCCTGCTGGGATGGATTTTTGCCCTGGAGGAGGGTAAAGCACACCTGGGTGGTTTCTCTTGCAGTATTTATCGCTGAGCCCCGTGCACAGCGCAGACATTGCCATGAAGAAGGTTGCCACCATCAACGACGTGTGTGAATCCATGAAGCAGCAGCTGCTGGTGCTGGTGGAATGGGCAAAGTACATCCCAGCCTTCTGTGAGCTCCCCCTCGACGACCAGGTGAAAATGCAAATGCCCTAAAAACCTTTGGAAGGAATTCCCAGCTGGACCTGTCAGCAGGAGAATCTGGAGTTGACACGCAGATCACCCTGAGCAGAGCAAGAAATTAACAGCAGAGAAAGAGTAATGAAGCCAAGGGACCAATTAAAGATAACTTCAGTAGCCAAAGCCCCTCGAAATATGGAGTTGGTTGCTCCAGCCTGCAAAAGATCCACTCAAAAAAGGCTGATTTTGCTTTTAGTGGTACCTAATAGTTGAATAGAGAATCTGTTTATTTCCTAAGGACTCGAATTGCTCAAGCCTCTCTTTGCTCTTTTAGTTAAAAACAGCTTCTTAATTAGTTTGCCACGAATGCAGCACTTCTCAAAGTGAACATACATTTTCCAACCCCTAACAGAACTTTATCTGTAGATCTGCCAGATCTAAGCAAGCACCAAATTTGGCTTAATTAAGCAGCAGCAGCTCAGCATCCTCTGCTTTTGGAATATAACCTTTTTTCTTTCCCCTGCAGGTTGCCTTGCTCAGAGCCCACGCAGGGGAACATCTGCTCCTCGGGGTGGCCAAGAGGTCCATACCATACACTGATTTTCTGCTATTAGGTAAAGTAGTCAAACACATTCCTGCTGTTTTAATTCACCCCTCCCAAGTCATTCCCAGGCATTCTGTCTCCCTGGAATCCCCTCTGCACTCCTGGGCATGGGCTGCATGTCTGGGTGGAGACTCAGTGCTTGAGAGAAGAGTGAAAAGGAGCAATTAAATTCATTAGGATTTTTAAAACTGTTCCCTCACTGCTTTGAAATCGTGGATGAGAAACTCCCAGTGTTTAAATGGCATCTCAAATTGGTGGCCTTGTTTTTGTACCTGAAATGGCCAAGGCACAAGCAATGAGGTATTTGGGTATGGATACTTAAAAACTTAGCAGAAATGTCAATTAAAAATTACAGTGCAAATAGGTGTTTCCTTTTCATGCAGCTCTCTGCCACCCCAGGTGGGATTGTCCTTGGAAAAAGGAGAATACTGACCCTGAAAGTCCCACATTGAAGAAAAGAGAGAGGGATAACTTCATTTAAGAAAAGAAAACACCCCAAAAATAAAGCTGCGACACTGCTTACAAACAGATGCTCAGTGTAACAGAGGGCAAAGCAGAGCAGAACGTGGAGCAGGCTGTGTGCACAGTGTGGGTGCTCTGACGTGCAAATGAGATAATTAAGGACCAGGGAATGAGAGCCAGGCTTGCTTCTCACTCGTGGGTCAGATGATAAAGCTGCAGACTGGAAATCTGCTGCAAATGGCACTGGGAACAGGGAACACTCCTTGGGGGGATGAGACCAGAGCTAGAGCCAAAACCTGATGGGGAATTGCTCTTGTGTTCCCAGGGAATGATTTCATCATCCCCATGCACTGCCCAGAGCTGGAAATCGCTCGTGTGGCCACCAGGATCTTGGATGAGTTGGTGAAGCCCTTGAGGGACATCCAGATCGATGACAATGAGTATGCCTGCCTGAAAGCCATCATCTTCTTTGACCCAGGTGAGATTCCAAGGAGCTGGGGCCTCTCCAATAACCAGGGAAACTCCCTGGAAACAGCTCTGCTGCAGTATTAAGTTGTAAGTGAGTTATTTCTGAGTATTTTACTCTTTAGCAAGTATGAACTCCAGCCAGGCTGATGTGCAAGGCTCTGCAGACCCTGGAGGAGCTCGCTTTGGGAAAACCCATCAGTCTGAAATGCAGGAGATGCCCATTAAGGACATATCTGCCTGTATTAATTATTTATAAGCAAAGTGAGCCAATGGAGCATCCATCAGAGAGCACATCAAAAACCACAGAGAGCTGGGCTGCTCAGAGTGCCCAGAAATGCCAGGGATCTGCTAATGGATCTTGCTGGAAACCAGCACTGAGCCAGGGCAGGGCTGATCCACACAGGATGGGGAACAGGGAAACACAGAGGCAAAACACAGCTTGTCTGGAGGCTTTGCTGTGTCTCATTCCAGAAGCACAGGGGGTTCCAGTGTGTATCCCCCTGGAGCTCTGAGAAGAGATGGGAGAACAATCCCAATGCCCTTTTGTCTTCCAGCATGGAGAAATCAAAGTCTCTTCCATTAACTATTGGGGTTTTTTTGCTGCATTCACTGATTCAAAATCAAGATCCAGGAGTTTTAGGAACATCGTGAACGTTGGCTCAGCAAAGCCTGCTGTGAACAGAGTGAGGGTGCTTTCATCAAATTGATTTTGACAAATTACCTCCTCGGCTGATCAGTGTCTCCCTGCAGCTTTAGATTGATGTGACAGTGAGGTGCTGAGGTTTCAGCTGGAAGTGTGAAGCTCCAGAGGGGTGAAGTTCATCCATGCTAACGAGCAGGAATGTCCTCAGAGCTCCATGCTGACATGCAGTCATTTGTTAACCACTTTATCTCATCTCTTGGCTCTACCATCCCGAAAATGTAGTGCCTGTGGATTCTTTGCAGACAGTGAAGGAAATGGTGCACTGATCCAGAAATCTCAGGTTTAGATAACAGCAGAGGCAGGAGTGGAAAGCTGTAAATCCCAGCACTTCACCCGACCCAGAGGCACATTTATTTGCTTAAGCAAAGCTGGACCAGTGGTCCTTGAAAAAAGGGATTTAGCACAGGTCAAAGCCAGGGGAGCAAGACAAGAACCTGATGCTGCAGTGAGTGCAATCACAACACACAGGCACTGAAACTGTCATGCATTTAATGGTGGTGGTTGTGACTCAAAGGTTTCAGGGGAAAATTCCAGGCTGTTTCCTTGGAAGGATAAATGTTTTCACTTCTAAATTTTTCCCCTTTGCTAATGGCAGTAGGGAGACATATCCAGGTGAACCAAGCTCCTCTTTTCTTAGTGTTTCCCTTCAAAGTCTCCTAAATTGCTGTTTCTCCTCCAATTACTGTTTCTCCTCCAATCCTCACTGCTTCCCTTTCCATGTGAGATGTGAAGCAATGGCAGCCTAATCTCTTAGCTGATCTTGGCCACACTATCACAGCATCCCTGGCACCTCACCCTTTCCCCTCCACACATCCTGCCCAACAGAGCAACATTTCCTCACACAGGCCAGCAATTAACTCCTTTTTTCCCCTCTCCCAGACTGCAAGGGGCTGAGCGAGCCTGGCAAGGTGAAGAACATGCGTTTCCAGGTGCAGGTGAACCTGGAGGATTACATCAACGACCGCCAGTACGACTCGCGGGGTCGGTTCAGCGACATCCTGCTGCTGCTGCCACCCCTGCAGAGCATCACCTGGCAGATGATCGAGCAAGTGCAGTTTGTGAAGCTCTTTGGCGTGGCCAGGATTGACAGCTTGCTGCAGGAGATGCTGCTGGGAGGTAGGGAGATCTCCCGAGGAGGGATGGCAAAGCTGGGTTGTCTTAAAGCTGTTGGAGGGATTTGGGTCTTGTGGTGTGGGAGGGAGGATGGGGGGAAGTGGTTTTCACTGAAGGAAAGTAGGTTTGGATGGGATATTGGGAAAAAATTCTGCCCTGTGAGGGTGGGGAGGCCTGGCACAGGGTCGCCCAGAGAAGCTGTGATGCCCCTGGATCCCTGGCAGTGTCCAAGGCCAGGCTGGACAGGGCTTGGAGCAACCTGGGATGGTGGAAAGTGTCCCTGTCCATTGCAGGGGTGTGGAATTGGATTAGCATTAAGATCCTTTCCAAGCAAAACCATTTTATGCACTGTAGCTTGAACAAGGATCCTTCTCCCTGCAATCCAATCCCAGAGCTATTTCTTTCCAGCTGAGCTCTGAAAATCTGCTGAGATTTACAGCACAGGATCCACTCTGGGGTGTGGCACTCAACTTGAGGCAGTTTGAGGAAGACAATATATTTTTTTGCCAGCAACATGCAAAATTTATAACTTTTCTATGGGAAACAGGGATAAGAGCAGCACTGGGGACACAGCCTCAGACAAAACAGCACAGCTGGAGATCAGCTGAAACCCCAGCCATCCCAGGAGACTGTTCCTAGACAGTGAGAGGCTGAGAGCAAAGAGGGCAGCAGAGGAAGGAAGTGAAGATGAGCCATTAACCTTCACCCACAGAGGTCTTCCACATCCTCTGGATGAAAAAAATTCAGCCCAGAGTGTCTGGCTTGTCGGGAACTATGCAAAGAATGATGTCTGCTCTCACTTCCACTTGCAGGAACTGGTGCTGACCTCCAGTACCAGTCAGGACCTTCCAACCTCAACCTGGAGCCTCTGCCAGGGCATGTCCTGCAAAGCAACATGAGCTCTGTGATTCACGCTGCTCCAGGCCGTATGTGCTCATTTTTACCTTATTTACAGCTCATTTTTACATTATTTACAGCCCATTGTTACATCATGAGTGTCAGCATAGCCAAGGGACTGGGGAGGAGACACAGTTCAGAAAAAAAAAAGGGTTAAGTGAATTTAAGTTCTTTCAGTTTCTTTAAATAAATTGAAGTTTAGTTAAGTTCTTTAAGTTTATTTATAGAAATTTAGGTGTTACACTGGAATCAGAGCTCTCAGTCCCCCTGGCTGACTCCTTCCCATGATTCCAAAGAGAAGTTAGGATTTTTAATGGTAGCATGATCCAGGGAGTGGTTGAAATGTTACTAAAACTTCACAAGATTGAAAAAAACCCAAACCCATGAAATCAAGATTGGGTGTTTCTGTGGATGTGGCAGCACTAGGAAACACCACAAAAGAGGATTTTTTGATGGTTTATTTGTGGCAGGAGTTCCCTGTGGTTGTTGCCAAAAAATAGGATCTGAGTACAAAACCACCTTCAAGCACCCCGGGCAGTGCTGGGGTGTTGGTTAAGGCATTTTCCCCCTGCAGGACCCATGCTGTTAAAAAACCAAAATAGAACAGGAATTGTGATTTAACAACCACTGGTGTGCAATCACAATGTCTTGCCCTCAGTCTCCCTCCCTCTGCCTGTTAAACTCATGCACCTCCTGGAGTGAATTTTGCTGTTTCTCAGCTATAGAAATGTTGGCATCACGGATTTTAGGTCGCTTTTATTTCATTTCTAAGCCCCTTCCCAGCAAAGGAGATTGGAGGGATGCTGTGCTCTGTAAAAGAGCTGCAGTGGGGTTGCAGGTCGAGCTCTCTGACACGGAGATGAAGGATTGAAAAGCAGCTGGGGACATTTCCCAAGTGCAAAATACAGAATGGACAGAACCCAGGAGGTCTGTGCCTCCTCACACACCAGCAAGGAAGGACGAGACAGGAATCCTGCTCCTCGCTTTGCGGGCTGGTTCACTGATTCCCACTGAACAGCATCCAAGCCCACGTTAATTCTGTTTCTTTTCTCTCCCACAGCATCTCCCGAGACATCCCTTCCATCTCCTTCTGCCAGCACAGGCAGTGAAGACTATAAACTAGCCTCTAGCGCAGGAGCCAGCGCTGTGGCACAGCTCCTGCCTCACACAGTGATCCCCAAGCAGGAGATCTTATAGGGAGAGCAGGAAGGAGAAGCTGGGAGCAATGTGGCAATGGTGCAGAGAGTGAACCAGGCCCTTTCTCTTTGCAGAGGCAAAGCACAGCAACCCCCTGCCTGCAGCCGGACCTGGCGCTCCCACCCTTTCCCGTCCGTGACCCAGTGCCAGCCTGCAGAGGAGCCTCAGCACGGAATTCCCACCGTCACCACCACCCCATGGCACGAGGATTGGGGTTTGTGCCCTCCTGGGTAGGGCCAGGACTGCCAGCTGGTCAGAGAAGGGTTTTTCAGGGTGTTTGTCATCACTGCTCGGTGCCGTCGCTCCCTCCATCATCCCCAGTGCCTTGCACAGCTCCTGGTAATCCAATGCACACAGCATGGTCTGAATTGGCATGGAAAGCTCTGTTCCCATCACAGATTAATTAATTACACTCCCATTTCTCCTGTCAAGCTTTAGGAAAAATATCATCATAACCTTACAAGGCCTTCTTCTGCCCACAGGGGTTTTGTTCCAATAGAGCAGCCAACATTTAGCGTTGGTCAGTTGTTATTTATGATCAGAAATGCCAACGTTTTGTTAATTTCCACAATTTCTAGAATAGCTGGAGTCTATGTTTATGAGCCAGCTGATGGACTCTGTGAGGACATTTAACACAAGACAGCAGCAAAGATCTCTGCTGGTCTGGTAAATCCTCAAATCAAGGTGGATTTATCCCAATCCCTGCTTTGGATCTTCTGCAAACTTTCACTGCAGACATTTTTGGAAGAAGCAACACTCATTACAAAAATGCCACAAAATACCTTTTCCCTGTACACAGATCCTATTTTTCTGTCGTTTTGTATTCCTTTGTAATGTCTGCAATGTGGCTCTAAATTAGCCAAAAAAATGAGGAGACAGGTCTGTGAGCCACTTGCTATAAAAAGTTTGTATTTAAAACAAAGTGCTTCAGCACTTAATGTAAAACTTAACCCACAAGTTAAATAAGCCCAGTGATGACTACACAGCCTCAAGTGTTCCAAAAGTGCTGCTGTGCTACAGAGTTGATTGGAGTGAATGAGACCTTATTAAAAAGCAGATTATCAGGTTTCCACAAAATTTATGCTCACTTGTACAACAGCCTGTACCAGGGAGCTCTTGAGGGATCAGGAGTGGCTGTCCTGAGCCCTGGGACACGATGGAGAATCCTTAGTTGTGACCTCTGCACAAATTCCCAGCCCTGCCCTCCCTGCTCATGGCCAAACCGAGGGGCTTTGGGAAGCACCTGGAGCTGCTCAGCTGGAGAACAGCCTGGAAACACAACCCCAGCAGCTGAACGGTGGGAATAGCATCCTCTGTTTGCTGAAAGGGAAGTTGGGAAGAGCATCCGAACTTCCACCAGCAGGGGAATCTCAGCGTTGCCATTCGACAGCAGCAGAGAGATCTGAAAAGCATCTGATTTTCGGCTTGGATTTCACCTGGATCAGGATGTTTTCTTTTTCTCCTGCCTGTGATGAATTTGATCCGACGTTTGGTGCTGATAACTGATTGGGAACAGCTCGGTGTGGGGAGCAGGCTCCACTGCAGGCATTCCTGCTGCATGACAGACGCAATGCTCTGAGCCAGCCTTGCTCCCAGCTCCTCCTCCACACATTAAATGTACATTTATACCCATTAATGGTAAGAAAATAAATCCATGGGGGAAATAAATTCCATATTCTCGTATTTCATATGGACAGTTTGCCTTTCTTCTTGAATTCAAACCCGAGTTTCCAAGGTTCTCTGCTGGTTTCTCCAATATAAATAACCTGTTTTTCATAAAAAAGAATCACCTATGGCTGCAAAGCCTGGTTTTCACTGGGTGCTGGTGCAATTCACAAACTAAGAAGAAAATAAAGTTGTCCAGGCACCAGAGGATATCAGACTCAGCCCCAAGTGTTCAGGTGGTCTGGTGAAGGTTTGCAGCAATAATTTACTGTATAAAGGCCCAAAATAGAGAGTTTTGCTGTGAATCTTTCTGGCTTCCCTCTGTCAAACCCCACTCTAAATTAAACCAATATTCTTATGCAAGCACACCTTGGAAGTGACTATTATATTGGAAATATTGGAATCATAATTTTGTTAATAAAAGAAGTTCAAAACCGTAATTTAAAAATATTTCCTTTGTCAGGTGCCAGCTTGCTTATCAGAATGGGGCACCTCAGGCAAGAAAATCTAATTTTTTTCTCTCTAAGTCATCCCTTTCCTTGCCAATTCTAATATTTGGCATCTTTTACATTGAATCTAATATTAACTTTATGCTGCACTATAATACGAAGAGAAATTGCAAAAATATTTTGGATGTGCAAAGTTTCACTTCTGTTATTAAAAAGCTCAGCCTGTGCTCACTTTGGTGGCTGCTGGATAATTTCCAGGGCTCTGGTTGGGGATGACAGGAGTGAGGTGCAGCACAGCAGCAGATGTGCTATTAGAACACAGGCAGGAAAAAAAAAAAAATTCAAGGCATTCAGAACTCAAAAAACCCACAACTAAGTGAAAGAAGCAAAATAAGAAATGAACAATCTCAATGAAAACTCACCAGCCCACATTGAAACATAAAGTGCATTACGTGAATTGACCTGTAATCCTGCTCAGAAGAAAAAAAATCAAATTACACAGAACCAATTCTGCTTTCCATTCTAGTGTTATTAACAGATCCCAGAATCATTTTACAGCCCAATTTCTCATTTCAAAACCCCTTAAGCCACTTTCTTTCTCAAACAGCATTAAATACATTCACATGTGGAGCTGGTGCCAACAGAAAGAAGCAGAACAGTTGTAGAAATCTAATATTTCTGCACAGGACAGGCATGAAGAAATCCATACATGAATTCTCCCTAAGTCCAAGCCTTCAGAAAGGATTCCTAGAACAATATTGACACTACTAGAAACTAAACAAGAAAATAAAAAAAGGAGATAAATTGTCAGGATCCATCTGCAGGGATGTCTGTTCCCTTTGGAGAATAAACCAACTCTTCCCTAAAATACACATAAACACAATCAAATCATTAACCTGGGCAAAAATATCAGCAGCACTGGCACAGTCTGTGGGCATGGATTTGGAGCTGCTTTCTCCATAGAAACAGCAGTGCAAAAAAGTCTGACACAGAGCCAGAAAAGCATCTCCATGTATTTTTTTAGAATTATTGCACAGGGGAAATAAACAGCTTTCAGTCTCTCCATCCTTCACTGCCATTTGTTCCTCCTCACCCTTGTCTGGGTGGACATTACCAGCCTGCTGCTCTCCAGGCTGCAGAAACAGAGGAAAAATATAACATTTGCTCAGAGAAACTGAAGTGTCCAAAACTATTTTTATCACAAATTCCTTGAAAGTGCAAAGGCTGGAATTCTGTGGTAAGTTTTCAAATCAGAAGTGTTTTCCCACTCACCTTGGACCAACAGGGTGGGAATAAGATGAGCTTGAAGGTCTCTTCCAGTGTAAATCATTCCATGGTTCTCTGATAAATCAGCAGCTACACCAGAGGATGAAGAAAAAGAAATGCCCAAGAAGAGCTAAAAGAGTGCACCTTAAAATTCTTAGTAAGCAGAGGAGCCTCTTTAATTTGGAGCAGCATCACCTGCTAATTAATATAAATACAAACCAATTACAAGCCAAAGGATTCAAGACCATTTCCCTGAAGCTGCATCAATCTAAATATATGTGGAAAAAAAAGGTAACATACAGAGAATTTAATCAACTAAGACTTCAATTCATTAGTTTATTCTTTTTTTACATTTAAAAAAAAATTACAACATAAGGGTTTGAAAAGCCAAATAAACCGGATTTCACACGCAAACATTTGCCAAGTCACAGGGTTCAACCACCTGGAGTGATATTTTCTGATTTTCTCATTGAATATACACAGTAAGAGCCTCAGGACAAAGCCAGACACCTTTTTTTCCCCCCAAATCTTTAAGGTGTGCAAGTGAATATGCACAGAATTCTGTAGAACTTCCAGCTTCCCCCTCAGTTTTGTTCATCTCTGCAATTCCAGTGGATTTCCAGCTAGGAAGTCTCCAGCATTCCACACCACCACCACCACCACCCCAAGCAAAGTGAACACATCCCAAAGTATTGCACAGTTTTGTTCACAGGGCCACAGACAAGAAATGGATCCCTCAGTCACTTCAGGCACCCCGGGGGAACAGAAGCTGATGGAGCTGGGACCAGGATGCCACAAAGAGATGGAGAAGCAGGGCACTGCAGAAGGGAACAGCTCCTGCTGGAATGCAGGGCTCTCCAGCACGTGGAACTGCTCGAGGTGGGACAGCTCACCAGTGCCACTGGCTGAGCCAAAGCAAGAACAGGACAATTTTAAGGCAAGTCCCAAACCAGGGAGCTATTTACTTTCTAGGCACGATTTCAAGCTATGCATCAAGGCTCCTGCTTTATCCTTTATATTGTAAGTGATTTATAGGTTAACGATAATACAAAAAAAATAGTCTAAATGTAATTTTTAAAGAATCAACTTTGAGCTGAATTTTTATTACTTGCAGCTTTGTATTTCGTTATTTGCAGATTTATAGACATTTTTTTAGCACTACTGTCGTTTGTCAGGCCCACATAAAGCAGTTCTACATCTATATTGCTCTCATTTCTTCAAAGTAGTTTCGGTTGGAAATGGTTAAATCCAAAAGAACTCGCTCTATGGCAGATGTTTCTACATTTAAGCTGTGTTGCACTTGAGAAAGGAGGGAAGTCGCCTCTTTCTCTGCTGTCTTTGTTAAAGGGTCATTAACAGCTTTCCCTCCATGAAAAGTCTGTACAGTAAAAAAGGGGCAGAGCGAGACCCTAGGAGGTGTTTGCAGTGAATTCCCTGCAGTTTGGACATTCCCTGTCACCTCACACAGCAGGACTGCTTTAATATTTCACAATTAAAGCACAATATCCCACTGCTTTAATACCTCACAATTAAGGCAGGACACTGTCCCACTCACCCCTGCACACTCCACACTCCAATCCCTCTGCAACCAACACATGCAGAATTGGAGATGAACACCCCAGGGCAGGATTTGGCCCCCAGCCAGAGGTTACAATTGTTGAGTGAAGGTTTAGCCTTTCCCTAAATGCCACACGGGATGGACACTGCCAAACACGAGCCATGCTTTAGTGAGCCTGGGAAGACACGGGACAGGGTGTGACAGTGACTCTGCTGTGCTGGGCAGAGTCCTTGGGATCACTTGCATATGAGGAATGTGTGCCTGAAGTGGGATACAAGCAGCTCTGCTGCTCAGGACAAGCTGAAAGAGAATTAAGAACCAAACAAAGCACTATTCCCTGAAATCTGGATCGAGAAGGCTGCGTCTGATCAGAGATCAACTTTCACCAGAATGCTCCTCCTTATGATTGACAACTGCACCCAAGGACTTACACTCGGTATAAAAACACACAGGTGATTCCCCAGACATTTACCAAATAAAAAGGGTTTTAACAAAAAATGGGGGAAGTAATCTGAGAAAATAAATTACAGTAGCATGACAACATTTGGCTTCTTGAGTGTGACCACGTGCTTTTCCTCTGGTATGCTGCTGTTAAGAGCATGGCAGATCCAGTCCCTGTCTCGGAATTCATGAGATGTCTGTGACAATAAACGTAGAAAACTCTGCTTGCTACAAGCAAATGTCTGACATCAGTTTCACCTGGTCACAGATTATATGTAGACAGCCTCCTCTGGCCCCAAAATAAATATTATATAGGATTCTTGCAAGTTCCAGCATATCTCGACTCAAACAGAGAACTCAGGTCCTCCTTTCTTTCCTCGCAGGAGGAGTCGCCTGATCCGAAATCCTGCGAAAGGATTGATCCACAGGAGGGAGGGCTGACCCCCAAAAACAGATTTCATCCCTTCCCAGCGCAGTCTCCTCTCCCACGTTGGCTTTTCACTCTTTAGTCTTTCAATCTCCTGTAAATAAACACAGGCAGGGATGCACTGCTGAGTCCAAAGGTTAGTTAAATCGAATAGAGGCTATAAAAACTGGGTTTGCATTATTGTATTGTTTTATTGTATTGTTTCTCAGCTGATTAGTTTCTTGCTGTTATTTAATTATTAAGGAAGAAATTAGAAACTGTTTTAGCCCTGTGGATACAGGGCAGAAGATTTAGAACATAAAATATGCACAAGAAGGTTGATCTGCCTCCACCTCTTTCCCCCTCGAGCTAAAAGATAAAAATCCCAGAAAAGCTGAACAACCCTACAAGTTTGTTTACTCAGTGAATGAAAGCAGACAGCAAGGCTCCTGCTCCACAGTTACTGGAGCCAGGATTACTCTCCTAAATGCATTATTTTGATGGTTATTTTTTGTGCTTCCCACTAATGAAGGCTCAATATTTACCAATTGTTTTGCACTTACTCCTCAGTACAGAAATACACTTTTAAACAGCCTCACAGGAGAAAATATTGAACAGTCACAGGGTTCAAACTCCTTATTTTTCCCAGCCAATTATTCTCTCAAGATGTAACTCTGCAGATCTAAGGGCAAGGGAGCCTAAGGCCCAAATTATGTTTTATTCTCTGAGAAAGTGAATAAAAGTGAGATGAGAAGGGTTGGGACAAGACAGTGATTTTCAGTGTAAACCTGAGAAAAGCAGACAATTCCCATTCCACCCATCAGGACCATGTGACAGTTGAGAAGGGAAAGTCAAAACTGAAGTCAGAAGCTTTGCATTCTTTGTCATTTAAAACCAAATTACAAAATGTCAAAAATGCAAGAAGTGCAAGAACTTCTCTTGGAAAGCAACCCCCAATAAACTACTCCAATCCTTCCCACTGTAGAAAATAAAAATGATGAACTATTGAAGTTTTGAAGCTTTCTCCAAAATAAGAGCAAATAAAACAACATCTAATCACATCTTCCCCAAATAAATTTTTACAGAATACAAAAAAGTTGAGGTTTTTACCGTTTCATCATTGCATATTGAGTGGATTTGGGTGCCAAACATGACTGCAGTGAAAGTGAGAAACAGAAAACCCTCAAGGCACAAGAAGATCATCAGGATCACAGTTACAGGTGGGGAGAAGTCACTGCATTCTGTGAAAATGAAATATGTAGTTAGGAAAAGAAAAACCCAAATTACAGAGCATGTTCTAGAAGTCTAAATATTTCACAATTAAAACAAATTCCTGATTTTGCAGCAGCTTTATTTGCTGACCAAGGAAATAAAGAATTTTATGGAAGTAACACTTCTGGCTTCCTACAAATGGTAATTATTTCTGCAATCCTACCTCAGGATTTCAAGGACAGCAAATATAAATGTTTGCACATGAGGTGACTGAAGCACTCAGAACTGCACATGTGGAGCTTCCTGCATGACAGATGTTGTAAAACCACTGTCAGCCCTGACCTGCTGGCTAATACAGATGTTCCACTTGGCTGTGATTGCTTCATTACTCTTTTTTTTAATTCAGCACATGAAGTAATCAGGTTCTGCCTCACATCTCTGGAGAGCCTCTGATCAACTGATTAACTTAATTATATTTAAACAAGGAAGACATACATGGGATAATATAGAGGAAGATGAATGTTTCAAGTAAAAAAAAGGACTAAGATTCCATCTATTTAATGAAATATTCAGGAAAAAAAAATAAACATCACAGGGATTTCCCTGTTGCTTCATTTACCAAAAGAACACATCAACCACCTTCTGTCAAAAGCACAAGACCAGAATGAGCTCTGGCAAATTGGAACATTAAGAAATGCAAGTCAAAACCCTAAATTTAAAAAAATCTGGGAAAATTCAGGACATTTAATTTCTGCAGAAGCCCCACAGTTGGCTGCAGTAACAGAATGAGGGAGAAACTGATTTATATTTCAGATGTGATTCAGAACTGAGGTGGAGCACACAAAGCCCAAACTGAGGTGATGTAGTGCTGAGGTGGTTGAGGAGCAGCTCTGTTTCCTTCCTTTGGCAGAGGTAGTAAACTACTACTGTGTGTAAAGGGAGTGGGAAAGCCCCTGACAGGCACAGCTCTTACAGAGAATGACTGAAGAAAAGGGGGAAAAACAGAGAAAGAAAAATGAGAATGATGGATAAAGAGATCTGAAATGTTTTAAGGATGGGACTAAAATAGGTGGATTGCTATGACTTTTCCTTAATATCAGCTGGATTATGATAATGAAAATTAAATATTTATTTGCTCACCAGTCCACTGCCCTCGGACACAGGAGAAGAACTGAAACCCACAGAGTACGAGAGCATGAGCTGAAATTAGGGCTATGTACATCTGCAGAGAGACAGCAGCATGTCAATCATTGTCACCACACAAAACACAGCAAAATGAAGCAAGTTTGAAATCCCAACACTGCACAAGATTAAAATGAACAGGAGCAGAAAAACCCACCCAAGCAAAACAACACAATTGTGTCCTAAAGCTGTTACTCACTAAGCACAACCAAAATGGTTATTATCAAGGTAGATCCAGACTAAAATCAAGCTGCTGTTGATGTTCACTCACCGTAAACAGAACAAAAAATCTCTGATTTTTCTCCCCCACACAGTTATTCACCCACGGGCAGTGGTGATCCATCTTTCGGATACATCGCTTGCAAATACTGGAAGAAAGGAAAAGGAAATTATATTTTAATGCAGAAACAAGGGCAGGCAGTGGTCATAGGAGGATGTGCTGAAATATTTCTTGACAAGCTGCAGACAGGGATTTTATTTGCATTTCTTTAAAGAAATTGTTTGTTCCCTCTCACAACTCAGCTTTTGGTTGCTCCGAAACTGACTGTGTACATAAAATAATCCTCACAATAAAACACAATCACTGCACAGCCAAACACACAATCAAGCAAATCCAGAACTTCAGACACTTGTGGCACTGAATGAGTAAAGCTTCAGCTCTCTCTAGATTCAGTATTAGTAAAACCCTTTTCCTTCTGGAAAAGTTTCTTTAGACAGAAAAGATAATTTTTTTCACATTTACAGGCCTTCAAGTTTGTGGATAAAAAAAAAACCACAAGAAATTCACATCTTCAAGAGAGAAATTGTCACTCTTGAGGTTTCAACAAACAAATTCTATACTTATGCAATCAAAATCTCAACTAAAGCACAGCTTACAGTGTCAAACCTCACCTCCTCAACAGAAAACACAAATATTGCAGCTAAAAGCAGCACTTATTGAGTGTCTACTTGTTCATGACTTCTTAAACACTCCTGCTCTCTGCTGGCTCACTTGGTTGCTGCCCAGTTTTGAGTCAAGGCTGCATCCACAGAACTCAAATACTCCAGTAAAACCATTTTACATCTGCCATGCAGCACCAGAGAGCTCCATTCTGCAGCCAAATATGAAGAGTTACACACCAAAACCAGAACAGCTGCAACATCTGTTGAAGTTCTTCATAAATCAATAGCTTAAGCAATGCTGATATTCCATTTTCTCAGCTTTGTACTTAAGACAGCCTCACACTGCTCCAGATTTTCCTGCAGAATACCGAGAATATTAAACATTTTCACTTCAGCAGTTACCAAGCCAAATAAACCCAAAAAATACAGGCACTCTTTTATCCAAGCCCCTTTGTTTCTAACACAGGCTGATTTGTGTGTGGCATCTACAAGTGCTGCAGTGACAAACCACGAAGCAAAGCTGCATGACTGTCACTGGAGAGTGACAACAGAGGGAGGTGTGGGGGGAAACCAACACCCCGAGGCAGAAAATCATTTTTAAGTCATCATATTTGTATGATTCGAAGGTAATTCAGCAAGAGGCTGAAGATACTCCTGTGCAGGTTGTGTGGAAGAACCCCAAATGAAGCTGCCTTTGCCCTGAGCTATAAAACCCCTGCACCACCACTGCCTCTTGGCTTTATGGACATTAAAGAGGATTCATCCTTTCCTAAAAATGACTTTTTAAATACTGCCTCTTACAGGTGAAAGTCCCAACAGCAGAACTAAACACCACAACCACTCTCTGGTGCAGGAAAAGCAGGAGGAGATTCAGGACACTCCTCAAAACTCTCCTTGCTGCCTGCCAATTCAGCCTCTCATTTTCCTGAGTACCACAACCATGCAAAGCTCCTGATGTGACACAGAATCCATGCCAGCACTCTAAAAACAATATTAATGTGAAGTGCTGAGTAAAATCCTATCCAGGCTCAATCAAGCTGAATGCTGGAGGATGTGAGGTGGGCAGGACTCACTTCTGCTCATTCAGAATTTCTCACAAGCCCACACAGAGCTCTCTCTCCAAGAGCTCAGATATCTGGAACTCTGCCTTCATTCCTAATCTCCCACCAAGAATCTCACAGCAATGCTTGAAGCAGTGGTTCTGCCTTCTTCCTACCCCATCCCTCGGATTTTATTCCTTCCAGTGTCCAAGTCCAGCTGTTTATGCAGCAGGAGTTTGGGGAAATCCTTCCCTCAGCTGCACCCTGGGTCATTCACCCTACAAAAAAAAAAAAAGCAGCAAAGAGAACAAGCACCTGTGGATGGAGGAAAGTGTCTCCTCCAGCCTGGAATTGCTGCTGCACAAACTCAGGCAGGTGCAATTGCAGCTTTAATGTTTAAAGATAACATTCAGAAAGACACAGCTAAAGACTCTGGAGGAATGGGTGTGGATAACAGATATTCCCAGGGAGCCTGATGGAAACATCTCTCAGTGACTTGATTCAGAGTAACAGCTCCCCACACACAAACACAGAACAGGCAGAAATGATGACAGCTGTGCTCCTTCAGTGAAAATGAAGTCCTGTTCGCTCAGGATGAGGCTCTTCCTCGTGCTGAAAATGTTAACTGTTCAGTAAAATATCAGTTTCATGCATTTCAGAGATACTCAGCTGTAAGCAAAAGGTTCTTGCTCTTTCCTCCATCACTAATGTGTATTATGAAACTGTTTTTCTTCCTTAAAAGAACTTCTGTTGCAGTGTTGCACAACAATTTTCGTAACTACATCCTAAGAGTCTCTTCTGTTAATAATTTACAACTCAAAACATGCACTGTGGCTCTGAGTGTAAGTATTTCCCAACAGGAACCAACTTCAATTTCCATTTTCAAGTCTCTTCTATCAGCAAATTGCCACTTTGAATACTTGGGACTAGACCATCCTTTTAATGTCCTTGGAATGGGTTTGCAAACCAATAAAAAGTTGGCAGCACAATCAAACAAACCCTTTTTCTACCGGGTAGACTCCTGCAGTGAGAGATCTGAGGCAAAGAATCAGATTAACAGAAACAAAGAAAATTAAATCGGAAATCAAATGATGAGGAAAAACCTGACAAGAGCCTCACAAAAGGATAGCACAACACCTCCAGGCTCTGGCTTTCTCTTTCAGAGGTTCTGTGGAGCAGGATTGCACTGAGCAAGCCCCAAAATGCACCCTTTGCCCTTAGGCAGAACATCTGTCAGAACATTTGACCAAGGATTAAAACAATTCATAAACCACACAAAGCTGGATCCCTAAACAGGTGCTTAGGGAGAACAAACCCTTTGAAAATATCAGATATTTTCTTTATCACAGACACTACCCATTCTTGCTCTGCTTTAACAATAAATGTTGCTCAAATTCTTGCTATAAGGAAGGTATTTGAGCTCCAGGCTCTGTGATACTCCAGCTTTCTTTCTGTCATATGGAGAGTTCAACATATGATGTCTTCATTTAGGGCTCCTTCCAAATTAGCAAACCCTGTGAGGACCAAAGATGTGGCAAATGCTTTCCACAGGTACCTGCAAGGTCTCTGTAGGAATCAACCTAAATACTGGCTGAGAAAATCACCAAGATGCTTAGCAGGCCCTCCCAGGTGTCCCTTCAGTGCAGCCCAGGGACACAGCCAGGCCATGTGAACAGCCTGCACAGCTATTCTGCATCCCCAGGGATTTACACCTTCCATCCTGCCGGGGAGCAGCTGTGCTGCCTCCACCCCCGAGCCATCCCTGTGAGCACTGCAGAGCTGCTGGAGCCAGCAGCACCACCCTGCCTGCTCAGGAGAGCAGCCCTGGGATCTGCACCCCAGCAAAGCCAACCTCAGCCACACACACACCAACTGCAGATAATTCCATCCTTGCCTCTTTATCCGTGGAACGGCTCCCTTCACACTCCAGATACAAAACCCACTCAGAGCTGAGAGGAGAACAAGCTCTCCGTGCCAAGGCTGAGTGCTTATAATGGGAGCAGCTTCTCAGCATTTGCACTGAGCAGTGACACACACTTTGAATTTAGAACCCACAAAGCTACAGAATCATCTCCCAGTCCTGACAAGACTCTGCTCTGTTCTTTTGACAGGCACTGGCTGGGAGACTTCAGTGTAATACTCCACACATCACTCCCCACACCTAGAGAGCCACCAGGAGCATTTGCATCTTTATGTAAGCCCTGATTATGCAGGCACAGCTATTTTCAACTGGCACACAATAAACACTACAAAAGCAAATCCACAGTGCCTGAAAACTCCAAAGACTGAGAATTAAAAATATACATTTACTATCTCTTCCATAGCATGCCTAGTTCAAATGATCATCCCTTCTGTTCTTATTCAAATGGGTCTTCAATAAGCTGAAATGCATTTAATGAATTAATCATACAACTTTGAGAAAATAATCTGCCAATTCACATATAACTTCAAATGCACTGTGTAGAAGAGATGACACAAAGTCATAATTTAAAACTACTCTGTATTTTGCTAATTTAAGACTGCAGGAGTCATTTCTTAAATCAGCTCCTCTCAGAAATTTGAGATTCTTCTCTTTGCCCAGCATTACCCTTAGCACAGCACAATAACTGAAATGATGTACAGGAAAAAAATATTCACAGATCAAAATTACTTAAGACACCAGAGCACAGTTATTTTTATAAAATCTTTGAGTCCCTTACTTCTCTCCCCTCATCCACAGTCATTTTTGGCCATAGCATATTACACTGACAAAATATTCTGCAGTGTGGGAATTTGATAGTTTAATGGATACCTGTCGCTGTTGAGCGGCTAGCTGAGGACTGACCCAAGTTCTCAGACAAGGAAAGAGAGGAGAAAAGGAACTTTATTGTTTTGAATTCCATATATATAGAGTCTACAGAAGTGCCCCAGATTGGTCAGCCCAAGACCTCCCCCTAGGCACAATTGGCCAAGCCCGAACTGTCCCAATCCGGAGAAATTGTTTGCAAAACATCCAAACTTTATCTTGTTTATGAAATATAGCAAAATGTTCCCACGGGAAGAACCTGTGCTAGCCACAGCTACCAAAAGAAATTTCTGGGGCAAAGAAGTGAACAGATAAATATCAGGAAGGTTATTCCAATGCCTCCATATGCAGAAGTCTTTAAGGAACTCTGGCATACCTGCAGTGGTGTGCACGCTCAGGTTTGATACTACAGCACTTGGGACATTTGTAGATCACTTCTCCTGGTTTCAGTTGCAAATTATCCATGTATTCTTTAGTGGCATTTCCTTTGGGCACAGCCCCCTGAAATCATTTCAATTAGAGGAGAGAAAGCTTCTTAAACGGCATGAGAGCATTTAAAAATACATTTTATAGACTTCATACCAGTAACCTCAGGATAATTGCTGAAATAAGTTCATTTATTCAAAGCCAGCCTGCTATAAGCCAGAATCAATTCCAAATGAATAAATTACCTCTGCTTGACCTCAAATTCAGCTTTATTTCAGCAAGACTCATCTCTGGCCAAGTATTAGCTTAATTCTCATAGAATATCCTGTCACCAGCCCACAGAAATGAAGAGGGAGACATATCTTTCCCTGCAGATACAAGCACTGCTCATCATTTTCTGAGAGGTTATGCTGAACATTTGTTGTGACATTTGATTAATGGGTCAAGCCATCCTCAAAAGTTAAATCAGCAACTACTGGAAAGATGTTATTTCAGGTCTCTGAAGCCAGGGTTTCACCAGCTGCCCCATCCACACAAGTTTTTGAGGACCAACTGTCATCCTTTTTGTCTTTTTTTTTTTATTTAAACCTCTAGCTTGGACACTGTTAGCAGGAACCAGCACTGGCTTCTTTATTCTTCTTTATTTTGCAGCTTCATGGTAAACAGTTGAAGGAACTGATTCAAAAGAAAATTAACTGATTGAGAAAAGAATTTTAGTGATTAGCTCCTGATCTGATTATGACAGAGCTGCATCAGGCTCTCGAGTTCAAAATCTAACTCAGGAGTTAGGCAGGGAGTTTTTGTTGCCTTTGGCCTGGAATAATAACTTGGTGTTTGTGTTGCCCAGGTGTGCTCTTTGGCTGAGTGGTGCTTCAAACTTCATCTGGTACTCACAGGGGTACAAACAGAGAGATTTCCTTAAACACTCCCATTGTACTCCTGAAGTGTATTTTACAATTGGAATGTTCTCGCTGAAGTTAATATTTTGGTATAAATATCTCACATTCCCCTATCCACCTGTCACAAGGATGAGAACCTCAGGCCATGCTTTTAGCATTTTAGTGACAAAAATATGCTCTATTTCAGAAACTTCTTTCACAGTCACAGACAGCCACCAAAAATCTATTTTTATAGTTACAAGAGTAAACTTAATTCACATATGTTTTGAGGCAGTTCGTTCCTTTCTTCCTTTAATCTTAGATTTTACCACACAGTTGTGTCTTCCATTCTGGGAGCCAGCAGGAAAGGAACAGAGGAAAAAAGCAGTGACTCATCTCAATTTGGATCATGTTTTATCCATAAAGAACAACACAGGTCTAGAAAGACACTCAGTTTCACCAGCTCGTATTTTTAAGCAATAAATCCTTAAACCATTAACTCTCTTAACTGTCACAGTTTGTAGAAGTTGTAATATTTATCACTTCTACAAATAATAATTTGTAGAAGCTGTAATATCACTGGGTGTGGGGAGAAGTAAATCAAAGACCTAGAAACTCATTAACTACAACACCCTGCTGGCTTTTTGAACACACCCATAACTCCTCTATTTGCTGTTGCTGTCTCAAAAATTTGGAGAAAATAGACATTTTCCCCCTCATCCCTCTTTCCCCAGATTTATTCCCTAAAGACAGTAACAGATTTTAGTACAAAATAAACCATTTCATCTCTTGAAGTCTTGAAGAGTAGAAGTCCTAAGAAATAAGCCCTTTCAAGACCTCTTACACCTACACTGCTTCAGTGTGTGTTCAGCTTAAATCTCCCTTCCCTCTGACTCCAATACCTAAAGACAAAAATGCAGGAATCACACAGGACAGTGGTTTTTTCCATTATGCCAATGTGAGGCTGAGGTTTTGCAGCACATTCACCTCTAAAAGTTCTTCCATATGCCACAAAGAAACACTTCAAATGACACAACAGATGAAGGTACAAATTTTGAAAATAGATGATGATTTTTGATGAAAAAAGGTATGAAAAATTAGGACAGAGAAGAGTAAACTTTATTAGCATCTTCAGGACCTGGGTTTATATTTTACTGGCTTTTCTTGAGTCTAACACTCCTACAGGTTTTACATTGAGTGTTCCTTTATGGTTTAATTAATGGAACAACAGGACAAGTACAGGTGATGATAAGCAGAGATACCATCAAAACCTTGAGGGTTTGTGTCTAAGACAAGGATTTTGGTTCTTAACACTACTTTTCCCAGCAGGAGAAGACTGATATCACTTTTCTGCAGATGGAGGGAACAATGCAATGCCAAGGAACTCTTGGATACTTACTGGATCAGTGAGCATCGTCCTCAGGTGTGACGACAGAGCCAGCACTGCCAAGCAGTTAAAGAGAACCCCGTTGATCACAGAGTACCAAAAGTCTTTGGAAGGCAGCAACATGACAAAAGTCACTACAAAGTCTGCATAGACCACCAGGAGCCAGGTCATGATGGCACAGACCATGCCACAGCCGTCCCGGATGAACCACACCCTCTCGGCCATGTCGGCCTCCGAGGAGGAGGAGGAGGAGTCGAAGGTGTCATTGTCAGCCAGGAGCGGGTGGTGCTCGACATCGCGGAACCTGTGCCCTGATGACTGCATGGTGTGCTGGCCTTGCCTGCAGGGACAAACACACCGTTATTCTCATTCCCATTCTTATTCCCATTCTCATTCTCACTCCCATCCTCATTCCCATTCTTACTCTCATTCCCATCCTCATTCTTATTCCCATTCCCATTCTCATTCCCATTCCCATTCTTATTCCCAATCCCATTCTTATTCCCATTCCCATTCTCATTCTCATTCCCATTCCCATCTCATTCCCATTCTCATTCCCATTCCCATTCTTATTCCCAATCCCATTCTCATTCTCATTCCCATTCCCATTCTCATTCTCATTCCCATTCCCACTCTCATTCCCATTCCCATTCCCACTCTCATTCCCATTCTCATTCCCATTCCCATTCTTATTCCCAATCCCATTCTTATTCCCATTCCCATTCTCATTCTCATTCTCATTCCCATTCCCACTCTCATTCCCATTCTCATTCCCATTCCCATTATTATTCCCATTCTTATTCTCATTCCCATTCCCATTCTTATTCCCATTCCCATTCCCCCATTATTCCCATTCCCATTCCCATTATTATTCCCATTCTTATTCCCATTCTTATTCCTATTCCCATTCCCATTATTATTCCCATTCCCATTCCCATCCTCATTCCCATTCATGAGGAAACTGAGTGGGTGGCTCTGGGTTTTCGTTTCTGGGAGATAAAGCATGTCCAAGTTGAAAAGAGATTACTGAGTTTTCATCAAAACCTGAACTATTCCATGACTGCATAAAGATGAAGTATGAAAGAAGGGGGAGGATGCGTTTTAAGGTTTTTAAGATTTCGTTTTTATTTTTTATTATTCTAATCTAATGTCATTGGTAATAAATTAAGCTCAATTCCCTAATCAAGCCTGCTTTGCCTGTGATGGTAATTTCTGAGTGATCTCTCCTGCCCTTATCTCGACCCACAATCCTTTTTTTAATATTTTCTCTCCCCTGTCCAGCTGAGGGGAGTCATGGACTGGCTTTCATGGGTGTCCAGCCAGGGTTAACTCACCACAAACATGCAACTTCAATGCCTGACAAAGGGATTTCAGACTGGTTTCATTTCCATCATGCTGTGCTCGTAAACCACTCCTCCACTTCTGCTAAAAACACAACTTCTCTCTTTTATCTCAAACTAAAACGGCAAAGTCTTCATTAAATTACAGCTCATGTCTCTCTGAAAACAGCAAATTATGGCACCAGACTGTTGACTTTTCACTCTGCTCCAGCAAGTGAGGGATGAGCAGAAAGGAAAACCAGGATGGAAATAAAGCTGTTCTAATACATTGCTCATAACGAAAAACACAGCAGGTTAGAAAGCAGCTAGATTTGTTGACAAAAGTGCTATTGTTTTGGAAAAACCACAAGCCTGTTACAAAGAGATATTGGACAACTTATAAAATGGTCTCAGATCAGACCAAACTTAAGGGAAACAAATGGTTGTGGTTAAATTAACATGGCAACGGATTACATGAATCAGATTTTCAAAGAACACATGAATTAATTTGATTTCATGGAAACTTTTAGGGCTTTGTTGTCCTTCCAACGTGGAGCGAAAACCAGACTTGAAATCTTAATAGTTCTCATGAAAACAGAATTATTTTCCAGACATCTCTCACAAGGAAAGATATGGAACGACAGAACTGAAGTGCTATCATCAAACAGGAGGTAAATTAAAGCTTAAAGATCAGGCCTCAAGAATATCCTGCTGCTTTAAAAGTATACTGTGTTCTAAAAATCATATTGATTCATGCTATTAAAGGCCATGGCTGAGAGAAACCTGAAAGCATTTCTATTGATTTATGACAGGCACACAGAGGTCTCCCTCCTTCCCCTTATTAATGAGGATATATATGACTGTAGGGATTATGGCACTTCAATTTCCATCCCAAGACCTTGAATATGGGATCACTTTGTTTCTCCACAATGGTCCAAGTGACCATTACCAGGTGAAGAGAGTGGCGCTGAGATGGTTTTTGATAAAGCTGTGTTTGTCTAAACCCTTTGGAAACTCTCTCTCAGGAATCAGACAAACACATTCTGCCCAGGAATTCCTCCTGACCCTTGAGCCTTGATGTCAGAACCAGGCAGGAGCAATCAAAGATAGTAGAAATGAAAATAAACAGATGCAGATGCAGCAGAGAGGTGTGAGAGCAACTGCAAAAATAGCTGGGAAGCTCCCAGGACACAGTGAGGTGTCTGAAGGACACATTCTCTGCTTGTGGAACACAACAAACTGAAATTCAGCTCTGCTGCTTGGATCTATTACAATTCCTAGGAGTTAAACTGTGTTTTCTGTCCTCACATTGGGGTGTTTTTTTGGACAAAAGTCTCCTCTCTCACCAGAATGGAGCTGCTAAGCCAAGGATGAAGTTGTCATACACTAGAAAATTACCTGAGGAAAGAATGAACTTCATCTCCTTTAAAAGTAATTCAAGCTTAACTTTATCTGATAAGGCCCTCTTTTCAACCACTTCAAATTATCCTACTCTTCCTGAATGTTCATAGTTAAAACTACAATCTATGCCAATTAAGTGCAAAAGCGCTTTGGGACATCCACCAGGCCTTGTGGTCAAGAAAATTCAAGTTTCATTGAAGTACATAATTAGCAGCTGGAACATGAAGATAACTATGCAAATCAGCTATTACTTCATCAACAAAGGGCTTATAAAACTTTTAAGGAATCTTTTAAGAATGGAATGGCACAGAGTTATTGCATTAATTTTGCTTAAATATCTTAAAAGGCAATCAAAAAATTTTTAGCGCAATAAAAGAAACCCAAAACAAAAACAAATACCTCAAAAATGTTTTGTACGTTATTCTGACATCCTGTCCTGCCTTTGGGCTATCCCAGGCTATTCACATAGTCACAGCTGATGTGATCTGAAAAGACATCACCAACATAACTGATTAGTAAAGCTGCATCAGGAAAAATACCGTTAAATACAAATAATAAACATCAATAGTAGCACTTTGACACATGCTGCACGTAGTCACAGTGAAAAAGTCTGCATTTTATTTAGAAAACCAGGTACTTGAAAGCTTGACATTTTTAGCTGTTAACTTTTGGAAATCACCACGTGGCACTTGGAGCAGGACTGCAGCACAAAACCTTGTTTTACATTTCTATTTGGGGAAGAGAACAGAAGAGGTGTGGGCCTGAGCTGCTGTCTGATTAAAGCTGCCTAAAGAAGTACCTAGGGTTGTTTCCTTTCTACGTTGTTTTGTTTTCTCAGACGTGAAGTAAATTTTGTGACATGGAAATCACTCTTATTTGCAAGGTTAACTTCAATTAATATATTTTGAGAGTAACATAAGGATTCGGATATTTAAGAGCTAGAGGAAATAAAAAGTCCCTTTTGTAAAAAGGAAAGCTTCTGAAACCAGAAATAGATACTCCAAATACAACGTTGCTGATGGAGTTCTTCAGTATACATTTTCCAATTTTCCCAGTTCAAGGAGAAGTCTCTTATCTTTTTTAAACAAAGTCAAACATTCTACTGCAAGACTAAAAGGCAATGCAAATGTTTATTATGCACATATCACAATTATTGAACAGATTGGGTTAGAATGGACCTTCAAATGTCACCTAGTCCAACCCCCCTGCCATGGCAGGGATACCTCCACTACCCCAGGTTGCTCCAGCCTGAGCTTGGACATTTCCAGGGATGAGAGATCTAGAGATTCTCTGAGCAACCTGTGACAGAGCCTCCCCACCCTCACAGTAAAAAACTTCTGACATCAAATCCCAACTGACCGTCTTTGAGTTTAAAACCATCCCCCCCGACATTCTGTATCACTGCAGGAAGCCGCGATTGCTTTCTGGTTTGCTTTACAAATAAGCACAGATTTTTCTTCACTTTCACAATATTGTGAAATCCACAACCATTAAGTTGTCACCGAGTGTCTCCCACTGATGTGCAGCATCACCCACCCCGTTTGGAGCTGAGGGTGACAGGCAGTGCAACACGACACTTTCAGCCTCTGCAGGTGAAACATTCAGCTCACAGCAATCAGCTGCAATTGCTCACGGAGAGTTTATCGACGAGACAGCGACGTGATTTGTTCAGTCAGCCCCTAATCCTAACTGCAATCCTCTGCAAAATCTGTGCTCCTCACAGCCTCACCAGTGACTGGTTCATGTGCAAGTGTCCCCTCAGATCTGCTTGGCAGGAATAATGGATTTAGTCATTCTCATGTGATTTCCCTCGTCCTTCTCCTCTCCCTCCAGCTGCCCCCAGCCTGCTCCCTCCAAGGGAAGAGGATCAATGTTTGAAACATTCCCTTTATGAAGAGCTCAGCATCCCCACTGAGATGCTCACAGCTTCCCTCTCCTCCTCATTTATTTGCTTCAATGCCTGTCCTAGCCAAATTTACTCCTTGCTGCATGCTTGGAGTACAAAAGGACAAAGCATTACACTAATACACCAAGCAACAGTTTTTAATTTGACCTTTTACAAACCCTTATCTACCACCGGAAGATAAAGGTGCTAGATAACACTAACAGATAAACTAGATGAACTATTTAATGTTTCACGCACAATTTCATCTGCACACGTGGTTATATTAAACCTGACCCAATCCAGTTCTACCCTCAGGTGTTATTTGGAATTCTCAGGTTGGGAATGTCTCACCTCATCTGCACCTCACTGGTACTGAAACTCAGCCCTAAAATGCAGATAACCTCTGGAATAATAATTTAAAAAAACCCAACCAAATAACTTTTAGAGAAGTTACACTATGAACTCATGATCACTAGAAAGATGGTCTTGTAAAATAACTGGGTTTAGTGCAACAAGGTTACCCAAGGGCATTAGAAGACAAATGACACACCATAACTAATTGTATCATAAGGCCCCTGAACTGGTAATTAAATTAAAAACCCAGGCACTTCAGGGTTAAGAACAGTCCTTCCTCCAGCTATTTTTTGAGGAAGAATGAAAAAGCACTGTGGTAGGAGGAAAAAAAAAAAAAAAAAAGCTAATTTCTCTGTAATTTTTTTTTTAACAAGACCTTACATACAGGCTAACAATCCATCAGCTGTCAAAGCATAATTTTTTTTGTTGCCTTTTCCTTCAAGCTACACAACAGACAGTTCCTAAGATTCCTCCCATTTCAGTGACAATGAAGAAAATGCCTTTATTTCAATATTTCTGATTGCTCTCAATAGTTGTAAAGACACCAGCACACACTGCATATCAGAATAACAATCCTGCAGCACTTCCATACAATGGATTTAAATCCAACCTGGAAGCAGGCAAATCAAAATCACAGCCCTGTAATCTCCCTGAGAGGTCACAGTATAAACATTAACTCCAGGAACTTCTGAGTTTTACATAAACCAACCAGGCACACCTCCTCCTGCTTCTAATCCCATGGGCAATTTGGGCTGTTCACTGCTGACAGATAAATATCCATCAGATAATGCCTCATTTAGAACAATCACCTACTTTTTACTACAGATCCAGGCAAGCCAAACTGCAAAGCCATTTCAAAAGCCAACTGTGGCTTGTTTCAATTCTTTGCCAGTGACTGGTCTAGCAGCCAGCCTCTCAGCAGTTCAGGAATCTGGGATGTCCTTATCCAGGAATCTGGGATGTCCTTAATGCAGCACACACAGCTCTGCAGAAGAGCAGCTGAAATAACTTGGGATGGAGATCCATGATACAACCCTGCAGTGTTTTAATTAACTTATCCCCAAATCCATCCTCAGTGGCACAGCTTGCCATCCCTCCAAATCCCTGTTGCTTTTGCTCTAACTTAATGTATTTTAAGTATTTATTTCTTCAATTTCCCATTTATATCTTGCAGCCCTTTCCTTGTGCTGGTCCATCCCTGCTCTACTGCAGGCACACCTCACAGGGGGAACATGGAATCAATGTGAGGCTGTTTGAGGGCAACAAGTTTCAGAGAATGTTCACTCAGTCCATATTTAACAAAGTTTCAAGTGACTGTAACAATTCTCCTTAGGCCAGTCCATGGGGAAACACTGGAATTGCTCTTTTCCAGCTCTGAAAAGAGGATGTGCTGTTTCTAAATCATCTCAGACTAAGCGTATATAGAAGTACTTCAGCATAAGTGTGAAGGTCTTGTTGGGAAGTTGGGCATCTAATTACTTATGTCTTTTTTCAAACTGAAAGAGAAGAAGTTTAGGTTAGATATAGAGAAGGACTTATTTCCTGTGAGGGTGGGGAGGCCCTGGCAGAGGGTGCCCAGAGGAGCTGTGGCTGTCCCATCCCTGGAATTGTTCAAGGCCAGGTTGGATGGAGCTCTGAGCAATCCCATCTAGCTGAAAATATTCCCAAACGGGTTGGAAGAAGATGATCTTTAAAATCCCTTCCAACCCGAACCATTTCTATGATTTATGTCACTAGCATCTTTATAAACATCCTCAAAACCCAGAAACGAGAATTCACGGTAAAAAAAGTTATGAAAAATGAAAGAAAGCACCGCTATGCATGTATTCAGAACACATATTCAGAAAAAGTATTAAAAAGCTTTGCTATCAAACATAGATCTGTGATACCAGTCACTCTTCCATAAGCACAAAACAACACCTGAGATGCTCAGCAGGATATCTTTTCAATAACACGTCTTTCACCCAGAGATGTGAAAGTCAAAGAAAAAATATCACACAAGATTTTGCTGCCCAGCAGAGAACCAAACACACTATCTGACACACCAAGAGTTCAGTGGGGTACAGCAGCAAGGGCAAAACAGTCCTGGATGAAACAACCTTCACCTGAGAAGGACACGAACACAATCTGTAGCTGGGCTTTGATTTCTGCCTCTTCTGGAACACAGCCACAGGCTCAAATTCAGACTAGACTCCAGAAAGCTGCAGGCTTACACCAATATCAGCACTGGTATGTGAAAGCTGAAAGTTTTACTTCTTTGCCAACAGCAATTGGATGAATCACGTCCCACTTAATAATTTTTTTTCTGATTTTTGCATTCATCAGTCCGCGCTCTATCCTCACACTCAGTTGAAGAGAGCTCAGGTATCAACACAGTGATTGCACTGGGATATCAAGCTGGCACATTTTTATTTTAAACACATTTTAAACACATTTTTATGTCAGCTCTTATATCCATATCCACATCCATATCCACGTGATTCTTCCTCCCAGCTTCCAAAAAATCATGCTATTGGTCAAACCATTCTCACTAGCAACTTTCAATATTCATTAGAGGGATGTCCAAACTTTTGTTTCAATTGTTCCTCATATCAGACACATAAATCCTCACATTTCCTCTATGTTCTTCACCTTCAGCCTTTGAACCACTGTAGAATTCCATCAATTCCCCTTCCTTAAGAGTTCTCTGTCCTCATAAAAGGCATAAAAAAAGAAATCCATCAGATCTGCATGATACAAAATACACTCTGCTAAAGGAAACCCAAGAAGCTTCCGAGAGATAAAAGTATCACCAATTCCTTTCAGCCACAAAGAGCTCTCAGCTATTTAACTCTAATCCCAAACCGCTACAATTTCACATCAGTTTCCTCTCCTAACGAACCAACACGGCTCCTTTTTATCTGTAAATGCTCAGAGTCACACAGCATTCCCTTCAAAAGAGCTAATTTCAGTCTGTTAATGTGAACAGTCACGGCCACTTCAACCTAATTCTGTCTCCAGCGAAGCAAACAGTTACATCACTGTCATTCCGCATCCTGATACCATCGCACGAGGGAATATTCACTACAGAGAGCAGGCAGTGATTTCCCAATCCCTTTTTTATGGCACAGATCACACACTCTGCTGTACGAACCACCCTCTCATCTATTTGCGTTCGCACTTCCTGCAAGCGAAAGAAAGAAGGAAAGAAAGGAGGAAAAGCAGAACTGCAGGAATCACGGAATCTCCCTGGGGCAAGGGACAGGGCACGGCTGGGAAGGTGGGATACAAATGGGAGCTGTTCCTTCTCTTCCAGCGCCCCACGACAAACAGACACCGTGCTGGGACACAGGGACACAGCCAGCCGCTTCTGCCCACAGCTGCCGAGGGGTGATTTTCAATTTCTTTTTGGTGTAAATAAGGCGGAAAGCGACAGGAACACCCCATGAACTGAGCCCAAACAGCAGCCCAGCCCTCAGCCCGCCCTGAGGCGGCTCACCCCGCTAACCTTCCCCGCCCGCCCTTCTTCCCTTCCCGGAGCCACCGCGCTCCTCCCGCGGGACCGAGGGGACCTTCCGCGGGCAGGACCCGAGCGCATTTACCTCAGCAGCAGCTGCGGCGGCGGCGGGCCCGCTGCGCTCGGCGCTCGGCGCGGTGGGGCGGTGGGGCGGTGGGGCCGGGCCCCGGCCGCTGGAGCTCCGCGCCCGCCGCCACCGCGCCGCGCCTCCCCAGGCTCCGAGGAGCCGCAGGATCCCGGAAGCGCCGGGGGCGGAGCTTCCGCGGGAGGCGGAAGGGACGCGCGCTCGGCCCCGCGCAGGCGCGGCGGAGCGGGGCGGAGCGGGGCGGAGCGGGGCGGAGCGGGGCGGAGCGGGGCGGAGCGGGGCGGAGCGGGGCGGAGCGCCCTTGGCGCGCGCCTGAGGGCAGGGGCGGGGCCGGGTGATCCCCGCGGCGGAGCGGCCCCGCGGCGGAGCGGCCCCGCGGCGGAGCGGCCCCGCGGCGGAGCGGCCCCGCGGCGGAGCGGCCCCGCGGCGGAGCGGCCCCTCCTACCCTGCCATAGCAGGGACACCTGCCGCTGCCCCAGCTTGCTCCAAGCCCCGTCCGACCCGGCATGGGACACTTCAGGGCTGGGGCAGCGTCAGCCTCGCTGGGCGCTCTGTGCCAGGGCTTCACCCTCGCACGGGAGAATTTCCTCCTCGCATCTAACCCAAACCTGCTCTGTCAGTCTGAGGCCATTCCCTCCGCTCCTGTCACTACATGCTCTCATACAGAGTCCCATCCCATCTTTCATGCGGGCTCCCTTCAGGCACAGGAAAGCCCCAGTTAGGTCACCATGAAGTTTCTCCTTTCCAGGCTGAACAGTCCCGGCTTTTCCCCGCAGCAGAGCTTCTCCATCCTCTGCCCATCCTGCTGCCTGCTCTGGGTTTTCTCCAGCAGCTCCACATCCCTGCCGTGCTGTTGTTCGCAGGGCTGGGCAGCTCTGCAGGGAGCTCTGCAGGTGAGGTCTGCAGGTGAGCTCTCACCTGAGCAGGGCACAGGGACAGAATCCCCCTTTTCCTGCATCCCACATTTGGGAATCAGCCCAGGTACGAGGCTTAAACATCAGCAGTTAAATCGTTTGATATGGAAATAATCCTACGCGGCACTCATTCAGAATTTCCCGCTGTGCATTAAAAGTACAGAGCTTGAAAAACAGAGGCAAACCAGCAAACCTGGCAGTGTGCGAGCTGAGGATATTTTTAAAACACATTAAAAAGAAGCTGAAGGGTGACAAACAGAAACGGTGACAACTCGGGCATCCTTCTGCATCCTTTTTTCTCGTAGCATGACCACCATCTAGTGGGACACGAGCAGCCGGTGCACCAGGGCAGTGTGTGCTGGTGGTGCAATAAAATACACTTCTCACATGCCTGAGGTTGTCTCTTCTGTGATGAAAAGCTTGATTGTATCTTCTTCTTCTATGTATCTTCTTCTATTTCCCAACAGCTGGTTGCACATACTGAAAGAAATCACACAGTGGCAACATCTCTGCTGTTCAAATAGAATTGTGTAAATATCTAAAGACACAGTCATAAGAGCTGATCTATTTCTAAAACTGCCTTCTTCTTCTGTGTTTTCCTCAATGTAACCAATTTGTCATTTATGCACAAATGAAAATGAAATAAAGATTCTATTCTATTCTATTCTATTCTATTCTATTCTATTTATTCTATAATTTTACATTATAATATATTGAGCTAAACTCTTGAGAAAACTGCCACTCTTGCGCCTTTATCTCAGGATGGCTGACATACCACAGTTACCCAGGAGTTACAAAAAACTTTGTCATCTTTTTTAAACAATATTGCAGATGCTTAAGAGCTTGTGCAGAAGATTAAATTTAATTTAATTTAACCAGAAATTCTTAAATTTGGCTTGCTTTTCCTTTGTGTTTTATCACCGTGCATCAGTTGCAGGTTCTTCATTTCCTCCTGATCTTAAAAACAATTCAGTTGAATATTTTCCTCCCCACCCTACTGCTAAACATGTGGTGCAGCTCTTATTTTAATACACAAAGCATTGTCACGCTACAAACATTCCCAGCCATGTCAGGACTTTGGTTCTTCTGCAGGTCCCAGTGGTTTGGAACTCATTTCCACCCCAAACAACATTGCCAAGATAAATTGTTTGCCAGAGATAACTCCAAGTCCTCAAACAAATTACCTAAGAAATGTGGGAACAGAAGGTTGCACGAAGCAAATTGTTTCCACGCTTCCTGTCCTCTGGGGAAGGAGCGGAGCTTATCTGGGTTGCAGATTCCTTAGGGACACACAATGCCTGCAGTGGGCTGGGGACACCCTGGGAGCTTTGGAATGCTTCATGTGTCAGAAGAACACGTGAAATACTCACAGCCCGTTTCTCCTCCCCTCAGAAATGCAGATATTGAAATTCAGATTATTTGTGATGGGATTCACAACAGTTTGGCAAAGGGCAGCAAAGCTCATGGGTTGCACTGGGGGCAAAAGGAAGAGTTTGGGAGAATCTGCCGTTTGTTGTAACTCCTTCCACCTCAGGCAGACTCGAGCTGCTGAGGATTCAATTACGTGCATGTTTGTAAAGTGCCAAAGGTTTGTCATTTGTGTGGATCTTTCCCCATTGACTATTGCTTTGTGTCAATAGTGTGTTTGAATTCTAGCAGAAAAGAAAAGCTGTTTTTCCTAATCCATTCCCTTTGCAACCTTTCTGTGGACTGAGCCACATCTGCCGTGCTGCAGGGTGATAACATTGTGACACTTTTCTCTTTTTTTAGATGGTTTTCAATCCCTCCACAGCACAATCTGAAATACAAAACCAGCCTTATTATCCCTCTGTCTCTCTGCCCACTCTAGGTGCTTAACTTTAAGATGTGCCCCTTCAATATTAGCTGAAGCAAGGGTGATTTACAGAAATTAATTTCTGAACTTCATTGTCTGAATCTCTGGTGCCTCGTGCCCTTCTCCTTTTAATTTGATGTGGCCCATGGACAGCAATAAAGCAACACAGAGCAGTTGTGCCTGGTCTCAGAAAAGAGAACTGTGTAAAACTGAGAAACCTTTTTTTGAAGGTAAAACGAACATCTTATATGCAAAAAAGCTTTTGAAGGAATGAGAGGAACGTGATCATTGAGGTAAGATTGGATAAAGGGCAAAAAGGAGCAGCAGAGCTCAGGAGGTTATTAAAACTAAGTTACATTCAGAGAAGAAAATCGAAAAGACCATTAGCAGTGATCCATTAAACATAAACCAGGGCAGAGGTGGTTATTAAACCAAACTGAGGCACAATGGAAACAAGGCAGTAAAATGTACAATAAATGCTTTTGCAAGTAACAGGGAGTCCACTGAGAAGTTTGTAGAGGTAACAGGGAGTCAAAACACCCAGGAGAAAAAGAAAGCACAGGTTCTGAGAGTCCCAGCTTTCTCCAAGGTGAGATTAGCTGCACTTCAACCTCTCCTGAGAGGCTAGGTTTGCTTTAGTGCAGGGAAATGAGACTAAATTCTTGCTACTTGATAATAAAAAGATCTTACTTGATAATGAAAAGGAATAAAAAGATCTCTTGTGCAGCCTACCACAAGCCTTCCAAAAATATGGCTTCTGGAAATGGTACCCACAAGAGATGCTGCAGAGATGCTGAGATGCCTGCTGTGGGTGGGGTTTTTTGGTTCCTTGGGTGAATTGGGCTGCTGCCTGTTGGCTGGAGCCAGCAGTGGCAGCAAGTGAAGGACATACTTATGCTAAAACCCCAATAAAACACCATCAGAAATCATAGAATAGTTTGAGTTGGAAATGTCCTTTTAAAGGTCATCTAGTCCAAGTCCCCCTGGCATGGGCTTATTCAACAAGGCCAAGTTGCTCAAAGCTGCACCTGAATGTTTCCAGGGATGGGGCATCCAGCACCTCCCTGGCAACCTGTGCCAGAGTTTTACCACCCTCCTTGGAAAACATTTATTTCGTCCATCTAATCATAAACTGACCCTCCTGCAGCGATCTGCATCCAAGAGTTGGGAGCCTCGGGGAAGAGAGCCCAAAACTCATTTTTCCCGCACCGCATCACTTTTCCTGGAGGCTCTCCTAGAAACTCGGCCGCGTCTTCCCAAGAGAACTGCCTGAACTTCCCTTGGAGCGCGTAGTAGTAAATAAAACTAACAAATACAACTTCCCAGACGGAGTTGGACAAACCCCCTCGCGGAAATGACTGCGATCCATCCCGGGACACGGCGGGGAGCGGCCCGAGGCGGGGTTTGGGGACGGCCGGAGCCGGGGACGGCCGGAACCAGCTCCGCGCCGCGTCCCGCACCGCACCGCGTCCCGCTCCGCACCCAGCATCGCTCCGCACCCAGCTCCGCAGCCAGCTCCGTGCCCAGCATCGCTCCGCACCCCGCATCTCTCGGACCCAGCTCCGCTCCGCACCCCGCAGCTCTCCGCACCCCGCTCCGCGATGCCGGCGCTGGCGGCGCTGCTGGCTCTGGTGGCCGCGGCGCTGCTGGCGCTGCTCGGGGCTCGACGAGCGGCTGTCCCCGGCTCCTGGGCGCCGCTGAAGCGCTGGGCCCTGGGCTGCCTGCTGCTCTGCCAAGGCTCCTGCAGGCAGCGGGCGGCAGCCGGAGGTACCGCCGAGCCCCGCCGGCCGCGCCCGCTCCGCGCCGACCCGCACGTGAGTGGCCTGGGAACCCCCGAGCTGAGATCCCCTTGCCCTTCCTATTACCTGGCATCCCTGTCTCCCCCATGCCTGGCACTCCCATGTCCCTGGTCCCCTGGCATTCCATCCCCAGCATCCCCACCTTCCCCCAGTCTTGTAACTTCCACTCCCAGCATCTTCATGTTCCCCCAGTCTGGGAACTTCCATCCCCAGCATCCCCACCTTCTCCCACTGTTGGAACTTCCATCCCCAGCGTCCCCACGTTCCCCCAGTCTGGGAACTTCCACCCCCAGCATCCCCACGTTCTCTCAGAACACCTTTTTCCCCTTGGATCCATACCCCCTTGGACCTACAGCACCTCCACCTCCGCCCCTCTGCATCCTCTGCATCCCCAGCACCTTCCAACCCCCTGGCAATCCCTCAGGTACTCCCCATCCCTGCATCCTGATCCCTGGCACCTCTCACTGCCCAGCCCCATTTTTCTGAGCTCTCCTGTCTTTGGGCTGAGGTTTCGCTGCTCTCTGGCTCTTCTCGGGGTGCCTGCTGTGAAACACAAAAAAGCGAAAGTAACATTTGATCCCTGAGAAGAAGCCTATGGGAAACAAAGGATTCGCTGAGCTTCTCCCCTCCCTTTCCTGCCTCCAGCCGGAGCTGAAATCCATTTCCCTCTCCCCAGGCACTCGATTCCTTGTACTTCACTGGCTTTGCAGAGACCAACAGGACCTTTGTGATCGCTCGCCTTGCCAGACGTCCCGCTGGCCTGTGTGAGATGTGGCTCTTCCTGAGGCTGGATGGGATAGGGCAGTTTGAAGTAAGTGCTGGATGTGGGATGACATTCAGGAGCAGTGCCTAACTCCCATCTTGAGCCTCTGTCAGGATCCCAAGCCAAAATGAATGTTCTCTGCATCTTCACTCCACTAACATCCCACCATATGACACTGGTGCTGTGTCCAAAGGTCAGAGTACTGGATATGTCCCTTTTTCAGTAGGATATGACACCCATAATGTGCACAAAACAGCATATTTTCTAAAAAATATCTTGGTCAATCTCCCAGGAAGAATTTGAGCATCCAGGCTTTCCAATAAGGTGCAGCACGTGGTTAATGAGTTATATTTTCTGCTTATGGTTGGTTTTTCTTCTTTTTTTTTTTCTTTTCATTTAATGCTATAAAAACCATTTGGAATTGCCTCTTTAAAAGAGAAGGGAAAGCTTTTAGGGAGTTATATGCACATCTGCTTCATTCTTGCTGAAAAGAAAGCTTAATCAGATATTATTAATTAGATATTTTGCCTGCAGGTTTTCTTTTTTTGTTAGTGGCTGGTTACATAGTAAAGAAGGAGAGAAGACCTGACATAAATCCCTTTGCACTCCACTCTCTCTATGTTCACAAATCTGTTTTTCTTCCATGACCAGAAAAAGCAGGAGAAATCCTATTTGCAGAATACAGAAAAAAAAAAAAGAGAGAGAAGATTGATGTGCATTAGTTTGGGCTTTTAGTAATATTTAGTGTAACAAGACTACTCTGTGGCATCCTCACAATTGAATTAAGCAAATGTTTTGCTGAAATGTTTCCTCTCTTTAGCACTCACAACATCCCAACATGATGGTGAGAGATGAATCCCAAGAGATCTGGAGTGGAGGAGGACTCACTATGGAATACTTGGAGCCCCAAATGTGCTGGAAGATAAATTTTGATGGATTACTCAGGTATTGCAGCACTCCCTAATTTGATTTATCTGCAGGTAAAACCAAGGCTTTTTCAGCACTATCTGGAAATATATTTAACCAACTTGAACCAAAAGCTGTTTGGTAACTAACACACTTTGATTTTTAAGGAATGAAAATATATCTGGTAGTGTACAGTATTACAGATTCTTCTGCAGTGTCTCATCCAATTCCAAACATGTAATAAATATTTGTTTGTTTAGGAGTGACATAAAAATATAGTGCTTTGCCTTGCAGGAAAGGACCCTACAGAGAGCTGTGGAGTGATGAGGAAGGAGAACTTGTTCCAGTTAAATTCTCTTTGCAGTAAGTTTTTCATCTTCACTTTGGGAGGTACAGTGAGTCCATGATTCATTTAAAATGGCAAAAATCAGAATTTTCCAATAAAATACAAAGATTGCCACTGTCAAAGTGTACAACTTGGCCTAGTGTGAGCTGAATGCTAATAATGCCTTTTTTTTTTCTCTCTTTTTTTTTCCTAGCTGGGAGAACTTCACAGAAGTTTTCAACTTTAATGCTGACAGTAACCCCAGCACTTTTGCACATGCTTTAGCCCAGGAGCCATGGACCATCGAGCTCTTCCAGAGGGTCAAAAAGTGAGAGGCAAGATTAATGTCTTCTGGGGTTAATAAGAATTTTTTTCCACAGACCTTTTCGAGGTCTGTTGTGCGTTATAGCTGATTTTTGGAGCTGGGTTTAATTTGAAGTGCTCTAATAAAGGACATGGCTCCTGTTTTCAGTGCCACACTACACCTGCAGGATCCAGGTGGGATCTTCCTGATATGTGGGTGAACAGACCTAAAACCTCCAGCAGCAGGAATATTTCTTAATCCGTCTTTTTTCATGGATTTAGGCAAATCATTTTCATTGATTTAACTTCCAAAAGTCCAGATATAACTAAGAAAAGGATCAAATCTAATCCTGTGAAAGAGGGGCTGAAAGAGGGATTTAGATACCACACAAGCTTTGGAGAGCTGAAAATACGAGAATCAAGAATATGCTGCATAAATAGAAGCAGAAATTATGTAAATCAGTGATGTGTGGTCTTTGGTGATACCTGCTGAGTTCTAAGCAGTAGCTGTTTGGCAGCCCAGCAGTTCTTCAAACACAGTGTTTTTATAGTCTGTCAGAGTGAGAATTTGCTGTTGTTTCATTCTCAGGTGTCTCATTATGGAACAGTAACTGGGGAATGCAGAAGGGATTGCTGATGTGTAAAACCTGGGATAGCCATGGCGCAGATGTTCCGAAATCTCCTTCATTTTGGGATATAAATCTCTCAGATTGGCATTGAGGCTTCTTGAGGAGACCTGGAGATCTTACCTGTGCTGATCCTCTTCTTTTTTTCCAGACAAAGGGAGCAGCATTCCCGACACGAGCAGTGGGGCCAAGCTGTTGGAGAAATTGAAATAGAAAATCACGGGAAAACGGAACTTTCCCTCAAAGGCGTTCGGAGTCACTCCTATGGTAACAGCTCCAGAAAGAATTCCCTCCTTTGGGAATACCTGCACTGGCAGGGCAGTGAGACGAAGGATTATCTGTTAAAATAACCAAGTTCAAATAACTTATGAGCTTCATGAAGCTGAGACACTTCAGAGGAAATGCCATCACTATTTTAGAGACATACTTTTCTTACCACGTTATCAACTAATGGCTATTTCTTTATCCAAAGTTATTGTCAAGCCAGGTACTGTTAGTTCACCTTTCCCAGGAATGGTGAACTTTCGGTTGGGAGATTTTGTTCTTTTTTTTTTTGCAGGTATCCGGAATTGGGCTGAGATTTACCGTTATGTCATGATTTTGGCACGCTTTGAGGTGAGTATTAACATGGCAATGTGCTACTTAGCCAGCAATTTTTTCTAAGCTTTCCAGGCATATTGAAGTATCCAGAAATAAGGAGCTGGGAGCATCCATGGTGTACAATCAGAAGTGCTCACTGGTGGCACCATTAGCCCAGATCAGTGTTGGGAGCAGCTCTCTAAAGCAGAGCTCTGTGTGTAAAAACTGAGATTTTGCTGCACTGATTGAAGCAAAAGTTGTTTTGATAATTTGAAACTGGCTGGTTTGTCTTTTTAAGGAAAAATTAGGCAGCTTTACAGGAAAGTTTCTCAAGTACCCAGCACTCAGTGGAGCTGCTGCAGTGCTGATTCACATCAATGGGAAGCCTGAGGTGTTTGAAGCATCCTAAGCCTTCGTGACAGCACTCTGCAAATATTTCTGGCTGTGCTGAGCAATCACTCCCTGCTCTGCCGTGTGCAGGAGAGGCTCTGCTGTGGCTGCTGGGAGCACACAGCCCAGGGACATGCTGAGGGCTCACCCTGCCAGCTGCCAGCCAAGCCCAGCAGATGCTCCTGAGAAGGCATTTCCTCTGCCAAGCCAGGCGGAAATCAAAGCTCTGTTGTAGGCAGCATTACAGGAGTTTAGGCTGAATTCAGAATAAAAGTTCCTTTCCCAAATATATGGGGCCAGCACAAAAGTACAGCTTGGAAAATCCCACCTCTGTGCAAACCTGTTCTTCGTAGTTATTCAGGACTCAAAGTGGCTGTGGCTGTTCTGCTCCTAATTAAAAGCCATCTGACTTTGTTAAGAAGTTTATTGACGTTTTAAGAATGCAGATTGAAGCTCTTACCCTGAGTGTCTGTCCATTTATAGCATCACAGAGGGGGCTGAAATTTGCCTCAGAGCAGCCCCAGTGGAGCATGAAGAGTCCAGACTCAAGGATGGAAGAGAAATCATTAAAACAAGAACATTCCAGTTCCTTCTTAATATTTTTCCCTTGTGCTGCTCCCAGATATAGACTAATATCAGTTAGAAGTTTGGTCAAAGTTCCTCAGTTTTGTTCTTCTTTGCAGGCACTGATTCCCTCCTGTGTCCTCTTGCTGTGGACTTTCTGTTGTCCCCATTGCCCTTAAATTGTCCTGAATGTGTTTGGTTGATATTCCTGGACTTGTTTGCAGCCAGATTTTCCTGGAAGATGCAGTGAGAGGATTTTAAAGGATGAAGCCTTAGCACATTGCAAAACCTGAGTTACATCCAGTGTTTTCTTGGTCCAGCCACTGAAGGACCCTGAAAAAAATGATTCTTCATGACTTGGGCTGCTTTTCCTTCCTCTCTCTTGCAGGATGGGACTGCAGCACATCTCACAGTTATTAACATGCCAGCCACCACAACCCAGTAAGTGACCAAAGAAGTTTATGGTTGCTAAAAACACTCCTGGTAAAGGCTGGAAAACTGCTCTGCAGGACACCTGTGTGCACATTCTTGCTTTGAACCTGTCCAGCCCAATTTCCATCCACGCCCTCTTGCTCCCTATCCATCTGCAGTTAGTCACAAGGACAGCTTTTACCTCCCATTGCTTCCTTTCCCTTCACTGGCTGGGGGCTGATGCAGATGTCTGTGTGAGTGTCTGGATGATTTCCAGCTACAAATTGGGCATTTCCAGCTGTTTGAGGTGTTCAGCTGTAGGGAGGAATTGCACAGAGAGCCCTGCCTTGCTGATTGGGGTTCTCTGCATGCAGAGGATTAAACACCAATGGCCCCAAGGCTGCTCCAAGCCCTGTCCAGCCTGGCCTTGGACACTGCCAGGGGCATCCCAGCTTCTCTGGGCACCCTGTGCCAGGGTCTTCCCACCCTGACAGCCAGGAATTCCTTCCCAATATCCCATGCAGCCCTGCCCTCTGGCAGTGGGAAGCCATTCCCTGTGTCCTGTCCCTCCATGCCTTGTCCCCAGTCCCTCTCCAGCTCTCTTGGAGTCCCTTTAGGCACTGGAAAGGTCTCTGAGTTCTCCCCAGAGCCTTCTCTTCTCCAGATTGAACAATCCCCATTCTCCTGGCTGTTGCACTGAGTTTTGGTTGAACTTTACGCCTGCTCCACTCCTCTCCCCTTCAGCCTCTCTGTAGGTTATGTGTTTTTTCCTGATGGGAGGAAGGCTGGCATTGAGTGGTCCAATGCCTCCCTGGCTGAGATGGCTGAGGATGGAGTTATCCAGGAGGAGTACAGAGTCAGCTTTACTGCTGGTAAGCTCAACACAGTCCAGTTTATTTTTTGGGATGCATTTCCTTTAGTGGAGGAAAGACTATTCAGTGAGATTCCGTGTGATCCTGGGAATACATAATCTTACACCCTGAGAAATTTACTTGGAATCATAAAATCATGGCATGGTTTGGGTTGGAAGGGACTTAAAGTTCATCTGCTTCCACCACCCCTTCCATGGGCACTTCCCTGCTTCAATTAAATTAAATTATAGGTGTGGTGTGTCCTGGGTGAAATGTGTCCATTGCAGTATCAGGGCCTCAGCTTCCAGAGGGACAGTTCCAGATTCTCTGTGGTGGCTGTTGTTTATGTTAATCCACATAAAATAGGTGATTTCCTTTTTTTTTTTTGGGCTGTCCAAACATCTGTCATGAGGTGGGTTCAGCTGGAAATATGGCTGATCAGTTTACTTGATTTACAAAGCAGACAGGGGAATCTATTACCCTTCAGAAAAGCATAAAAAAACCCCCATACAAAAAATAATAAACAGGGGGAATTTTGGAGATAAATTACTACTGAGATTTGGTGACATTGTTCCCTTTTTCACTCTTCTCCAAGGTGGCAAGAAGTTTGATGTTTCTGCAGCTCTGGATAAGCAGAGCTGCCCCGTGGTGTACAATGGCCTGACAGGCAGTGGAGTTTTCCACGAGTGCATTGCAGATTTCCAGCTCAATGGGTTAACACCAGGCTGGGGCCTGCTTGAGTTTTATTACAGGTAAAATAATGAATTATATTACAGGTAAAATAATGAATTTTATTACGGGCAAAAAAAAAGAAGAGGTAAAGAACTCCCACCCTCATATATTGATTTATGTGCTATAACTCCATAGATATTTGAAGCATAAATGCAGTGATTTTTTTTAACCAATGTAAAAAATTGTTGTTCATTTAGTGCTTAATGTGTTTATTAAGTTGACAAACACTCTGTATATTATTTAAAAAGGAATGATTGCATAAGCAGTTCGTGGATGCAGAAAATTTGCTTGTTACATAGGTTTATATGGGATTTTATATAGGTTTTTATATATGCTTATGAGTTGGAGGATGGTCCATTCTGGAGACTCTCATATAGAAATTGAGAGTCCTCTGCCCCAAACAGAGGCTGTTCACAGGGTGAATCTTGCTCACTCAGGGATTTGCGTGGGCAGGATTTATTTGAACAGATAAATGTTGAGAAAATCCACCCAGGAATGGCTTTGTTAGGGGCAAAACTATATCCATAAAGAATGTATTTCTCTTCTCAGTGAAGTGCTGTTCCTCCTGCCACATGACTGTCACACTCTTTCACTGGAGCCTTTCCCAGATGGAGCCTTTGCTCTCATGAAAGAAAAAGGCAAATTTTCTTGTTTACATTCAGTTTGCTTTTTCAAATAAACACTAATCCTTGGCTGTCAGAGGAAATGCCATAGATGACTTCCAGGAGATTGGGAGCTCAGCTCCTTCTGCAAACCAGACCTATTTAAAGCACATAAAAAAGTGCCAAATGCCTGCTGGTCAAACTGTAACCTGCAGCTGCTGCCAGGTTCCTGTGCTGCCTCCCCTCTCTGGCTGTCCCAACCTGCCTGGTGCAGGAAATAACCCAGAAAGCCTCAGATAAAACCCAAACAGAGCACATTTTGCAAGTCAGGACAGTCCTGGCCGTGTCTGGATCCGCCCAGGGAGGCTTCATTTGGCAGTGCTGACACAATTCCTGCTGGCTCCATCTCATATCTGCTTCCAAATCAACCCCAAGGTGGAAAAGAAAGGTTGAGGGTGTTGTTCTTCCTCCTGGCCACGAGACACCAGCTCAGCATTGCTGCTCTTCCCACAGGGACGAGGCTGCCCAGCCAGTTCTGGATCTGCTGCTCAGCTCCAAAACAGAATGACCTGACCCTGCCACCGATGGATCTCCTCCATGAGCATTTACAGCCTTGGCCCAGCAATGCTAGCAAGCAGCAGCTTTCCAAAAAAATATCATTCCCTGCAAAACGCTCTGGTTTGAGTGTGGAACTCGTCACAGGATGCTGGGGAGGTCGAGGGTTTAAAAGGATTTGGAGCGAAATGAGCTATATTTTTATTAGTGCAGCTTTCAGTGGTTGCTAAGCAGGGTGGTCTGGAGGCAATTTGAAGGCAGTCTGATTGGAGGAGGGATCACTCCATGCTCTGTCCTTTGGTGTTTTTCCTAAATTGCCAGCTGCTCCCCACCGTGACGACCAGGACCTCAGGCTCTGTGGATCTCTGACCCAATTTAGCAGCTCCTCTCTCCTTTCAGATTTGTTTTTGAAATAAAAGCTGTGTCTTTCTGAACTCTCTGGTTGTTCCTAGTCATTAAAACGTGGGAAAAACCTGTTACAGGAGGCTGCACAGATTGGATGGTTTTGTCTATGGCTGGATAAAACATGAAGTGGAAGGAGCAGGAGAAAGCTCATCTAAATGAGGTGTCCTCTAGGAATAGAGTTAATGGCCAGTGAAATAAGTGGTACAAACATGTTTTTCCCTTGTCTGAAGGAAAGTCAGGGTCTGGTAATCCAATTTAGAAAGGGATCTGAATTCCTCATCATTGCCTTGTGGGTGCCATATTAATCACAGCATCCACAATAGTCACTGGCCCAAGGTGCAGTCCCTACCTAGATGCATTTTGACAGTAAATACTGAAAGTTAAACATACTTTAAATATGTAAAAAAAAATAAAAATAGCAGAGTGGAAGGTCTGGAGAGGAGAAATTAGGGAAAGGTATCTTATAATTAAAATAGTACCAGCATTCCATCTCAGAAAATAGGGAAATCTGGGTGCATATCTTTGTGGTTTTATAATCCCTGCTTAGGTTAACACTGGAGAAGACTAATAGAATTTAAAGAAGAGTTTTTCCTTTCTGAGGCAGTTCAGTACAACAGCTTTCTATGCAGAATGGGTGCATGAATATTGAATTATTCCACCTGTACATATGACATGCACATCCCAACTTGGGATGCATCACTGAGCAAGGCTGGGGTGCTGCCAGCTGATTTTATCAGCTCTGTCCTGCAGCTGGGAGAGATTCCCATTCCCATTCCCATTCCCATTCCCATTCCCAAATTCCTAACCTCATTCCTGTTCCACACTTATGCCCTCGAGCTGCACCCCAACAGGTGCAGGTGCTGCACCCCTCCTTCCACCCCAAACCTGGGTGTGCCAAACTGCATTTCCTCTGGGAGAGGCATTGATTCAGAGCTTTGGATTTTGCCTGGACTTCTCCAAACACTTCTCCAGTTACAGTGGTATTAAGAGCCACATTCTTGCGAGCTTTGCGCAAACCCAGCGATGCCTTAAATCTGTCTGTGCTCTCGTGGTCTCAAGGTGCTGAACCAGGGAGCTTCTAAATTACTCCAGACAATGGTACTTTGACAGGAGGGGAGGCCTTATGCCTCTTTTTACACCTAAGAAATCAGTCAAATAGGTAATTTTAGAAAGGTTAGGAAAATAACGATGTTATACATCACAGTTTGTTCTTATTAAGTGTGTGGCTTGTTTTGCTATGATCTCAGGAACATCTGTTCCTTTTTTCTCTGGAGTTCTTGTCATCCCTTTCCCTTTCACTTATTTCTTGAAGGCTAAAACATTAACATTTCGAAGGAGAAATACAGGCACATCATAAAGCAACGTCTTTGGAGGTGTCGGAACATGTAGATAATGAGAAAAATTGTTAATTATTACTCTGGAATGATAGTTAGAGAAATCGCTGTCAAAAAAAATTCCATGCGCAGGCCAAAAATTAAAAAAAACATCCCATCAAGGAAAGGATTGGTCTGGCTGTTTCATAATTCCAGAAACTGGGCTGCAATAGGGATGCTGTGGGAAAAAAATCTCCCCAAATTACTGGAAGTTCATGTTGCTGCAGTGGAGGAGGCAGAGATGAAGCCTTCATCACTCTCCTTTTGTCCTCTTTCCTTGTTCCTTTTGGTACCAGTGGGTGGAGAATTAGAGCACTGCCGGGTTCAGTTGGGAAAAGTTCAAGCAGGGTACAGCAAATGATTAATAAAGTTTGGAGCTGGCAGGTTTATTTGCCAGGTGATGAACTACTGGTAGGGTATTTCAGCTCCAAGGGCTGAAAAAAATTGACTGTCGGGGGGTTTTCTCCCTGGATTTCAAATTACTTTATAGCAAGCTTGTGTCCAGGACACATGGAATAACTTATTTAATTTCAAATAAATCTCCCAAGCCCCACGCTTTGACCATATGAAGTGGTCCCTCTCTTGCGGCTCCTTTCTCGGCGGAAAAATCCATCTTGGGAAGTGCTTCTGCAGCCCGAGAGCATTAATTTTGAGCCAAAAAAGCAATAAATGGAGGGGAGCCCTGGCCAGAAGTGAAATGTAGCATGTGATCTGCATGGAGGGGAGCAGCTGGAGCCTCGTTGGGATGAGCTGGGAGGAGGGAACACCTGGAATTCCTGCTGCTGTCAAAGGGCCAAGCGCCCGACATGGCAAAATGCTCCCCCAAATCCTTGCACGTCCCCCTGGAGCTCCCCTGCATGTTGAGTTTTGGGATTCAGGCCTTGTAAAGAGGTCATTTGGAGGCTGTCAGCCCCAAACTGAGCATTTCCCATCAATCTGCCCTTGGCTACTGATGTCTGGAATGGTAAATATTTTACCATGCTTATTTATTTGCCTTCTTTCTTGCAATTTGTCATGTGTCCATAGTATGGCTATAAAGGCCATTTGCAGTGACATTGTATTTCACTGGCAGAAAGAAGGGAGGAAAAAAAAGTCCTTTTTTTTGTTTGGATTTATGTTGTAGCTTTACAGTTGGTGAAGCAAAGAGTAGCCCAGGGAGCTCTGTAATTTTCAACAGAAATGCACTGTATGGCCAAATTATCTCTGCAAAGCTACTAATTATTTCAAAAGCTGATTTTTCCCTCCATAAGGACGTGCTCAGCAGCCAAATAACTCAAAGACATTCCAGCCAGGGTGACTGATAACCACTCACTCCCTTTCCCATTTACTGGAGCCCCAACTCCCTCACGCTCTGCCATAAAAAGCCACACTGCTCTTTCTCCCTCCAAAATTGCTCTTCCCTAAATTGTGGCTTTTTTATTGTTGCTCTCTCCACAGACTCTGAGCTCAGGTGTCTGAAGCAAAGTCTCCACAGGGATCTATCCTGGGGGGCTTTTTGGTTTTCCCCCTTTTGAGGTATTTTCCTCTCCTCGTTAAGGCTGTAATTAGTTGCCGCATCGAGTTTTGCTTTTATTCAGCATAAAAAAACTTTTATTAAACCATAGTGCAAGTGAAGTTCATTCTAATCTGGCCATAAAATTTTACGAGGGGTGTAAATCAAAGGGAGAAGTGGCAGCAAATGCTCTGGAACAGTTGAGCCCTGTTCAGCCTCTCCCAGTGGAGTTAAATCCCTCCAGGAGCAATTAGCCTAACGAGCTGCTTGGTCCACTTATAAATAACGTCAGTGATGGAGACATCTGGAGGTGTCTGCTCTGGGCATGAGAGACTTTCCAAACATGCTGAGTGGTGAATGACCTTTTTTTCTTCATCCACAGGATGGGGGTGGAGATGCAGATCCGACATGTCCCAGCATGTCACGTTTTTGTCTTGTTTTCCAGGAAAGCTGAAGAAAGGAAAGGAGGAGTGACATTCTCAGGCAGTGTCCTCTTAGCTGAACATGGGACAGTGTGTCTGATGTGCTGACCCCGAATGGGGTCTGGCTGGGTTTGGAGAAGGAGCCTAGAAATGGCCCTGGGCACAAGAAATGGCCCTGGGCACAAGGACTTCATGGCTCAAGTCCTTGTCCCAGCTCCTGGGACATCAGAGCGTGGCAGGGGACTTCTGGCTGCTGTAGGTGTTGGAAATGGATCTGCAGAAGGAGATCCAGATGATGGATCACAATTTTTTCCTTCTGCAAAATGCCTCAAATTACTTGATCGCTTTTGATGAAACTTTTATAACCTTCAAACCTCCCTTTTGGGTGAAGCACTGGATATTCCACTGTTTGTTGATTTTGCTGTCACTCTTAAATATCCTTTGAGTGAGGGCTGGAAAACTGGTTGATAAAGAATAAAAAAATTAATTACAAAATCAAGTTTAAGAATATTTAATAGTGTTTTGCAGAGGTGAGGGGTAGGAAAAGCTGTGAGGTCACACAATGTGCTGTGCTGCTGGTTGTCTTAGTAAAGCATCCAGATCCCAGTGTTTCCTTCCCCACTCTTGTTCCTGCTGTTATTCTAAGGCTTGTAGGCTTCTACCACATGTTTATAAGCTGATAAAACCATAATGCCAGGAATGTTTTCCTTCCTCTATTGGATTAACAAAATAAGTGACTTTTCAGATATAGTCTTGTTTACCCTACTTTCCACACCAAAACAATGGTTGTGAATAGATGTCATAATTCATGGAGAGGTGAGAAAATAAAGACTTTCTCAGCCTAAATGCTGATGTAAGAGCTGAGCATCTCTGTGGAGATGAGAAATGTTCTGCTCTGCTGTCACACTGGTGCCACACCACTGCTTTGCTGGGCTGGCAACCCTCCGTGGTGACAGCAGGGCTGACATCATGCTCAGCCCAAATCTCTGAGAATAAATCCCAGCAGACATTCCTGAGCCCTTGTGCAGCCACTGTTGAGCAATTCATAATTGAACATGTCAGGCAGCTTTCTGGCGGCACGGGTTTGACTCCCAGCGAGGCCGAGCAGCCCCACAAAATGCTTTTCATAATGCAGGAGGAGGATTTGAACTGATCTCCTGTGAGATTTTCCCAAAGCCATAAATATGCTCCTCTTGATGTGTGGTGCACTCAGAGGAGCCGTGTGCTGTGTGAGGCTTTCAGAACAAACACCGACGCAGAGCAGTTTTGGGGATGGGGAAGAGCCTTGAGCCATCACAGCCAATTACACTCAACTCCCAAAATACATAAAGCATTTCATCAAGGGAGATCAAAGTGCCTTTCATGGGAAGGAAGAGCTATGATCTGTCTTTTACCCACGGGAAAACTCTGGGGAAGGAGCTGTCTGGCTGATTCTATAGCAGCATTCTTTAACTCTTAACCCAAACGTTTGCTTTCTGTTCCTCGCAGCTTCCGTGAGCCCTCGCAGCTTCCCCTGGGCTCTGCCCACACCTACTGCAGCCTTTGCCCTTTTTGGCCTGGGACATAGAGCAGGAAAAGTGAAAAAAGAGGGAAAGTCAGCAAAACCCACAAACCATAGTCAAATTTGTAAATGAAACCTGGCAGCACTCGCTGTAGATATGTGGGGTGTGATGCTCCACGGAAATGCTGTGCAATCGCCCCCAGTAAAATGGTTAAAACTGTGACTGCAAAAAATAATGTTGGATGTGTTGGACTGTGAAGAATCCTCAGTTTTATTGCACATTATAAATATGGCATAATGATAATCCCAAGGTTTTTTCCTGCAAATCACTGCTAGGCTTTGGGATTCATAGCTGCAACTGGATCAGCTCAGTTAGCATCGAATGGATATTTAGTGGAGCACCTTGTTCCTGGGTAATTTGGTATTCCAGAAATGATGGAAAAGCACTAAAATGAATGAGGATTAGATCAGTTATCCCTCACCTTAATGGACTGTGGATAAATTGTTCCTTAAACATTATTTCCATGTTTTTCCATTTGCCTCTGAGAGAAAGGGACAGAGTGGCAAAGCGCCATGGAATGATTTGGGTTGGGGGAGACATTAAAGATCATCTCATTCCAACCCCTGCCAGGGGTGGGACACCTTCCACTGGAGGTGCAGCTCTCCACACAAACACACAAAGTGATGCCCACAAGAAACTCAGGATCTGCATTCACACATGATCTCCAAAACACGATGGTTTCCCATGGATAACCAGTCCTGATAGAACCAGAATGCCAAATGTTTTCGCTCTGGGGAGGGATTGTGGAGTTTGGGTTCAGCTGGATCCTGACTTATCCCCTCAGAAGCTCATGTATCCTTTGGGAGCACAGAGAAGCTCTGCTGATACTTGAGACTCTTCTGAAAGTGGTACAAACTGGGTCATGAAAATCCATTTCTAACCATCCCTTTCTCCCTCAGCCTTTCCCAGTGTTGTTGATGAGCTGTGACTGTTTTACACGGACTTGGCCAACTCTTTCAGGGAACAAATATCAAACCACATTTATTTCATTTAAACCCTTCCTCGCTCCCACCAGACATCTGACTTCAATGCTATTTGCTGACATTATTCAGCAATATTTCGGAGGAAAGTTATAATCTAATTCATTAGCTCCCTAACCTTATTCAGCAATATTTCCGAGGAAAGGTATAACCTATGGCACTTTATTAGTTCCCACTGACTGAGGAGTGAGGGTCCTGGGAGCAGGATTTGGAGCAGGATTTGGAGCAGGTTGATGGGCAAATGGAGCAGGAAAGCCCCAGATGTGTTCCATGCCTCCCCTGTTTGCTGGAGCTGTGTTGACACAGCACAGTCAGTGCCGTGGAAATCTCCTCTGCATCTGCTGGCGATGCAATCCCAGAGGAAAGCTCTGCCCCATCCGCCTCTCTGCTCCCCTCAGGATGCTGCTTCCCCTTTTCAGGAATTCGGGATGCTTTCCCTGTCTCTCCCCTTTCAGTCTCCCGAGAGCAACACTTCCAATTTGTCTTCTCAAATGACTCCGGAGGGTGTTTCCGGGAGGACCTTGTCTCTTGAATTTGTTTCCCCTGCCTGATTCACAGAGCCCGAGTTTGTTTGATCTCCCAGGGCCAGCATTTCCAGCAGCTCCCTGGGGCTCCATGAAAGGGGAGCGAGGAAGAAGAGTTCACATGTGCTACACAGAAATCTCCATATTTTAAAGGGTATCCTGTATCCCCGCTGGAACATTTTTAATGGTCCACAAATCAGAAGGAGGAGAAAAAAAAAAAAAAAGGTTGAAAACCACACTTAAGGCATTCATTGTTCAAAGCCCAGATCCCTGGGACTGCTGGAGGCTCCTCAGGGCCATGATTCGAGGAATTCTGTGCTGGGATGCTGCTCTCAGGCACTCACTGTTTGTCTTTCAGGGAGATGTTTCCATGTTTGGGAAGGGAAGCAAGCAGGGAGATTTCCAAGGAAGAATAAGCTATTAGGTATGGAGATTTATGCCCTGCTTGTGATGGGGGATTGGTGGAATGCGTTAGAAGAGGTAAAGACTGATTTTATTCTTCTTTAAAGCTCCTGGAGCAGAATTCTGCACTCCTTGTTACATCCTTTGATGAGACTCAGTAGTCACCAAGGCTGGCCGAGCCAAAAGTGGTGGTTGGGATTTTCCAAGTGGTGAAACCAGCATTAATCCAGCACATTCCAGCTTTTGTCTTCCCTTCAGGTTCTCCATTCATTCCCTCCACAATTCCCAGTTGCTAACACAGGGAAATGAAGAGTTCCAGAAATAAACTCTGCTTTTTTATTTAAATGAGCTGTTTAAATTGTGTCTTCTGCTTTAGTGTGTGGTGACAGGGCAGTGAGAGGTGCTGAGAAGGCTCCAGCTCTTCAGCAAGGAGATGGATTTTGAGGGAATGATATGCAAAGACTTAGGATTTCATCTTACCTGGACTCAGAAATGCAGGTTTTGAGACTGAAAAAATAATATACCATGAGAAGTAACTGTTATTGCTTAGACAAACAGAAAGAAACATAAACTTGTGGAATTATGAGAATGGATTCTCCAGATTTTTCTCCAAATGTGTCCATGATCTGCTCTGAATATCTGCCCAGCCTCCCTGCCCCATTTATCCTCCTCCTTCTCCTTCTCTGGCTGAGGAAGCCCAAAATGTGTCACATCCAGAGGGGACAATGGGTTGGTGAAGGGACAGGAACTTCCCAACCTCTGTCTGTCTCATTTCAAAGCAGGAGCACTGAAATACATGGAAATATCCTGTGATTATCAGGGCTCTAGAGACCTCTCGTGGACAAACAGATTTGCTCCCTTCACGTTATATGTTTATTTTAAGGATAGTCTATTTATTTACCTCATATTATTATTTATTATTATAGATAATATCTTATTATAATGGTATTATTTATTATTGTTGTTATTATTATTGTTTTACATTGTTATTATATACTACATTATTATTATATATTCCATGGTGACACAAAGATGGATTACAGTCTCATAGTGATGATCAAGCAAAGAACATCTTAAATATTTAGCCACTTTCTCACTTGGCCTTGTTCTCCGTTAATATTTTGTTCAGATTTTTGTATTCTGGAGTAGTGTTTGGCAGTGGAAAATCATTTCAGTTCACACTGGGTTTGTTTTTTCTTACTATTTTAACTTATCAGACAATATAGATGCTACAAAAGGAAGAATTAAACCAGCAGCACTAAATTCTTCCTCCTTATGTATTTATTGTTGACTGTAAATTATCTGGAATGTGGGGTTTTTTTTTCTAATCTGAAAAATTGATCAAGATTAATTGATTTTATTGACTCTCTTCCTCCTCAATTTTAATGACCATTTTTTGTCACAAAGCGGAAAATTCCCACCCACCAGAGAGAAATCTGGGCTTTGCTGAGCATTTCTGGGGCTGGCAGGGGGAATTCAATGGTTGAAGCCCACCACTCTTAAACAAGAAATAAATCAGCCACTAAATTTTTATTTATTTCTAAAAAAACTTCAATTTTTTCCCCTGAGAAATGTGTTAACCTGGTCGGCCTCAGGCCCTGGGAGGTGACTCCTATGAGATTAGATTTATCCCAGAATCCCATGTCTGTAGCCCTCTGCCAGTGCAGGGATAAATTGCTTTTTCCACAGAGATTATTCAATTTTTTCCACCATCCGCCTCATTTTCCAGCTCCATCCTTTCCTCACTTGGGTGAGTTATTGGTGGCCCTTGATGTTCTCACTTAACAAAAAGCATAAGGAGAAATCTCTGTTTACTTCCCCACCCTGGCTTGGCATGAAAGTGCCGTAAAATTAAAGGCAGACAAAAGAATTTGATATTAAGGAGAGGTAATTAAAGAGGGTGCTCAGCCCTCAGTGCTGATCTCCACCCCCAAGCAGCTCACTGTCTGAGAGGCAAAGGCAAAGGTAATTTTTCTTTTTAATATTGCAATAACTCTAAGCTCTTCTAAGAGAAAATCCACGGACAATTTGGGACAAAAAGCTACTTTTCAAAAATAAATCAAAAATCTTGGCAGGCAGCGCTTGGTTTCGCAGGAAAATTTCAACCTACCCAAGTGCTGAAAACCAGACATATTTCAGCTGAATACACTTTGATTTTTGCAGGGGAAAAAAATTCCTTTTTAATTGTTTTCTGCCCTTTTTCAGCAGGGGAAAGGTCTGGCAATATTTTTTCATTATTCTTTGGTAGGTACAAAGATGGAATGTGGGAACTGGGGAGAGAAGGATGAAGATGTTTGGGTTCAGGGTGAGCTTTCCTTTTCCCAAACTCTGCTAGGAATATTTTTTATACTATATAATACATTATGTACAGATTTTAGGTGCATTTTAAAGTGGATTTTAAATGAATTTTTAAAGGAATTTTGTCTTCAGCTGCTTGCTTTGCTCAACTCCATGACCTGCATAATTTTGATACACTTTGTAATTGATTCTTGTCCTTGTGCTGGGTGTAAATTGGGATCTGCTCATGATAAAAGTCTTCTCCAGGGAAAACCTGGAGAAATGTGCTAACAGTGGATTTTCATTTGGGGGGGCAGGAGGGGTTCTAATTTTTAACCCTTTTATTAATGAATATCTCCCTTCAATTCTGGATATCAACTTCATCCAGGCCAAACACCAATCTGGAATCCCAAATTCTCACCCCATTTTGCTCTCTCTCCCTACCTACAGCTTTCCCATTCCCGTTTGACAAACCACCAAGAACTTTTGAGGCTGGATATTATTTTTCCTGGTACATCTTATCGGCCCAATTAGTGCTTTAATTTAAATGTACGAGTGCCTATCTCCCTGTTCACAGTTACTCTGCCTGATATCAAACAATTACTCGGCCACAAACTCCAGGAATCAATGTTATCACTGCTCGTGGAGTATCTTATTTGCTTTGTGATTAGGAGCGCTGAGCGCATTCTGAAATTCTATTTTCTTGCTCTGCACTTCCATGTGCCGCGCAAAGCAGAGTGATCTCAGCAGGCGATTTTCCTGTTGTTGAGCCCTGAACCCTAATCTGAAGGAAACAAACCCAGCTCCTCTTATTTTGGAACAGATAAGATTTGCGAGGTTATTAATCACCGGCTCGAATGGCCGCGCCGGGAATTGGGAATGATCAACGGTTTGATATAAAACTTGTCAACATTTATTCCAGAGACGAGCCATCCGTCCAGTGGGAGCCTTGGAAAGTCGTTGTGTGGCTGGTGGATGATAAAGAGCCATTTAACTGCATAAACAGCCATGACATCATGCTGAACCTAAATGTTCTTTCATCTGCCCCCAGTGATGCTGGTTCTTTTTGCCTATTGCCCTGAACCTGGATTTTGGAGCATTTTCTCCTCCCATGTATCATTTAATTTATTTATCCTTTTTTCTTAGTATTATTTTTTAATAGAACAAGTCGCTGTTGTTGGGTTTGTTTTTCTCAAAGAGCTTTAAGGCTGGATTTAGGGGATTAACTCCCGGGCAGGTGTAAATCAGCATCAAGCTGGCATCCCTCAGACAAGGGTTTAGCTCATGGTGTTTAATCTTGGTGAGTTTGTGCTCTGGAAAACATGAAATTATGTCCTCCCCCATATAAACAGATCCTGGGAGTGCTGAAAACACTGAGAGAAGATAATTTTCAAATTTCTTTATTTCCTTTCTCAGCTTTGCTTCTCAGCCACTAAACCTTTTCCATGGGTGACTGATACAGAGGCCTGCCCAACCCATCAACAATTAATGACATCGATAACTAATAAAGGAGATTATTTTCTTCCTGCTGTAGCTTCCATGAGTACTATGAGTGCCTTTTATTGGAAGAGCTTTCAGCATGAGGTGAAACCTATTTTTGCCAATTTGAGGTAACCAATAAGCTCAATATTTGCCGAACTGAGGTGTAACATTACCCTCAATTTGGCAAAATAGGTTTAAACCCTCATAAACGTCCCATCAAAACCTTCCAGTAATCATTTGCTGCTGAAATAAACTGCCAACATTGCTTGAAAAGGATGGGGAACATATATGTATATTAAAAATTTATAAAATAAATATCTATATAGCTGCTCCTGACAGGAAGGGACCCCTTTGCATGGATGCTGCAATTCCTGCCTCCATGGGACACCCATTCCCTGCCAAGGTCCGTGCTGGAGGAGCTGCTGATAAGATCACAGAATGTAATAAACCTCTCAAGTCCCTTCTAAGGGATAAAAGATGGGAAGCAAAGTGTTTTAAGTGCAGCCAGATTGCTGTCCCAGGCTGGGGAGAAGAAAGAAAGAAAGAGCAGTGAGGCTGCTGTTTGGAGAAGTGGTCTCTGAACTGGGTGGGATTTTGTTTGGCATTGAGAAATTAGGCAGTGGAGACTAAAAAGGGTTGATTTTTGTAATTGGTGGTGCTACAGCACTGAACTGGCAGCTCTGGGGCTGCAGATACCGAAAGGCAAAGAAGTGGCAGAAGTGAGGTGAAGAAACTCAGATAAGAGTCTTGTAGAATGGCAAAGATTTCTCTTGTTCCTCTCTGTGATTCCTCACTCCCAGAGAAGAATGCACAGGAAGACTTCTAGAGAACAGATGGATTTTCCCTTGTGTGTGCAAAGAGGTTGTTGTTAGAGCAGAGAGGAGCAGGGTATTTTACACCAAATATGTCAGGGTAGGGGGTTTTTTTGGTTTTGGTGTTTCTTGGGGTTTTTTTGCTTTGTTTTGTTTTTTTTTTTTTAAAGACTCTCCACTCTTTGTTAGGAAAAAGCTCGCTGTTTATGCCATTCCAAATTCTTCCTTTTAAAATAAAATTTACAGCCTCCTGAAATGGCTCCCACAGACCTCCCAGGCTTTGATTTCTCTCTGAGTTTTTGAAATGCCTATGGACGCCCAGACTGGGAACAGCCTGGAATAATTACACCTGATGGGAGGTGTTAATTCCTCTGACACTGCCTGCCACTCGTCTCCACGCTCGGGAGAAATTTATGTGCCAACTGCCTGGTGTTTTACTGCCAGGCTGTATCCTTCCCACCCCTCCGAGGGATTACCCTCCATGCCATGAATCTGCTTGTTCATTTATCACTGCAATTCTTCCAGTCAGATTTATTTCAAAGAGGAGAAAGAAGGTGTGGGCTGCACATGGCTCACGCTGTGGTCAGGTTAAGGCACAGCTGGGTGGGCATGGCATTGCCTGGTGTGTTTGCTGGTTTGCAGGACTGAGGAAAAGCTGGGGAAAAGGATGTGGAGGTGCTGCAAGTTCAGACAATTTGTGGGAAAGCTGCCTCCAGCTCTGCTGGGATGTGGATTTGGGAATCTGTCTAAGAACAACAGCTTGGTAACCTCCACCTCCCAGCCTCTGTCTTGGCTGGGGAAGGTGGTTGATTTTCCAGCCCCCTGGGTTAAACGGTGTCTGCCCCACTGCAAAGGTGAGAAAATTCAGTGTTTCTGGGAAGCAAACTCAGCTGTGGTGGGAGCTTGGTCCATCTCCCAGATGGAGCTCACTGGCAGTACACTTGGATTTTCACCTCCTCACTGGGTTTGATGAAATCCATTGCTCTCCCCCACGGTAAGAACTGGGAATGTGCTGCTGGTGACAACTCAGAAATTGGCTTCTCACAGCTTTTCACAAGTGCTTGCACCATGGAGCAGGGTGTGTTTAACCTGCACATGTTGGGTGATTTATTTCTCCTCTTGGTGTTATCACAGTGGCTTTGCTTCCAAAAGACAAATATTCAAGTGCACTGGAGAAATTCCAGCCTGGTCATCTAAACAGGGGGAGGGAAGTAATGTGTTCACTTCCAATTTCAAAATATGACATTGAAGGGAGGGCTCGTCACTCAGGTAAATGTTCTTTGACATGGACAGGTCACCTCACTCAGAGAAGCCAGAGCTTGCTGAGGTTCTGCACCACATCCTGAACCCAGAAGAGTTTTAAAAGCTGCTTTTTAGTCCATGACAAGCAGCACTGAGGTGTGGAAGCCTCTGCCCTGCCATACAGAGCTGCAGAGAACAGTGTAAGGCACTGATATCCCTGCAGGAAATGCTGATTTGTGCCAGGCAGAGGGGATCTGGGATTTATTTTTCCAGGTGGCTGCGGAAGAGGCTGGCTCTGCACCTCGTGGTGATGAATACAGCAATTTCCCCATCAGCTTCTGACAGGTTAAACTCTTCTGGGTGATGCTGAGAGGATTTAAACACCCAAACACTTATAATTATCTGCAGCCAACACACTGATCTATCAGTGCTGGGAAAGTGCTGAGTGAGGGGTGAGTGACAAGCAGAAAAAAAAAAAAAAAAAAAAAGACATGGAATAGGAGAAGCAACCCTACACCTTGTGTGTTCATCCCAAGGGGTTTGTTGGGCTCGTGGCCCATCCAGCAGCATCTGCAGCCCACGTTTATGGCCCTGGTGTGTTTGAGAATGTGCTCTCCAGCGAAAATAAATACAGAGAGAGTGTTTGTCAACTTCCACAAGAGCTTCACCAACTGCCCTGCTTCTCGTGACATCATGTTTTGGCCACTAGCTTAAAGAAACCTGATACCTTGTCACTGGGCATGTGCTGCTCTCCAGGTACTTTTTCTCTTTTTTTCCTCTAACAGGGAATTTTCCAGTCTCCCTGGGATTTAATTATGTCAGTGTCTGCTGCTCATGTACCATGGGAAACCCGAGCCATATTTTTGTAGTCTGTTTCCAGACTTTTAGACTAAAGTTGAAGTTAAAGAAAATTTATAACAAGTGTTTCATAGCTCTTGCTTTTAAATTAATCAGAAGTGAGGAAAGGGAAGATCAGTGGAAAAGCTGTTTTCACCTTGGTTCAGAGAACTTTGAAGAGTTGTGCTAAACCAGTCGAGTCCTTTAATAGTGTTTTCAACTACACTCCATCAAATATCGTGGCTAAACAGGGTAATGGCCAGACCTTTGAACTGCTTTTGTGTCTCCTCATCACTCACTTCTGCACAGGACTCTCTCCTAACCACTGTCCCGAGCAGCAAGGCAGGAGCTCACACCTGAGCAGCAATTCCTGATCCCCAAAAAACTGTGAATGATCCTCCATCTGGGCAGAAGCTTGAGTTTTATTTTATTAATGCCTGACTTGGGGGTAAACCCTGAGGGGCTCCTTTGGCTCAGCCCTCTGCAGAAGCTGCCACACAGATGGAACCTCCCTGAGCGTTGAAAGAACCAAAAACCGTGGGGTTTGTGTGAAAAAATGAGAACTATCCTCGGAGTGATTTATCTCCCCCTGCAGTGGAAGTGCTGCTGAGCTCTGGTGGCTTTGAAGTCAGACTCGAGACAGGAGGGGGAGGTCGATATCTGGGATAAAGCACTGACCAAAGAGTGCTTTCTCCTGGGCTGGGAACGAAAAAACAAAGGGTGGGCTGGTGAGAGGAAGCTCTTTTTGGAGAGAAGACATGCAGGGGGTCACACAGATCCAAGAAATCTCCAGAATTCCCATATTTTTGTTCAGGAAGGCTGGGTACAAACCCACAGCATGGCAGTGTCCACCTCCCAATTCTGCCAGCTTAACACCACACTACCCGTGAATCTTCCTGGAGGAAAGACACCCAAAATGGCACAAAATTAACAACTTTTTCTGAGTTTACATTCCCATGCTGAAGTTGGAGGACCCTTTTGGGCCTGTGAGGCCTGGACTGGGAGCAGTCACCATTTAAAACCAGGTGATGGCTGAGTGGCTCTGGCCTGGTTGTTGGCCCAGGGTGGGCCCTGAATCTTTGTGTTTAACACAAAATCATCATCTCCGCTGGGACAAAGCCAAGAGGGCTGAGCTGAGAGCGGCAGTCAGCAGCACTGTGGCACATTTCCCCTTGCTGTAACCTCAGCAACACCGCCGGCCACAAGCTTTGTTTTACACACTGCTGGGGATGCTGCCCATTAAACAGCAATTAGGCCTCGCTGGATCCAAAGCCCGCCCTCTCTCCCAGATGGCCACTTATTAAGATATTTATGGTTAATATGAATTTCCCCTGCCATAAATCAGCAGCCTTTATACCTGCAGGGAAGTCAGGGCAATCAGCGACCCCGCTCAGCCAGGCCGGGGCAGCGAGCGCTGCCTTGTAAAATAAAGGTTGTAACAACTTCTCCTCGACGTAAAAACAACAGAAGAGGGGAAAATCCCAGGGCTGGGATCTGATAAGGGGCTGTAATCAAGCGCTGGCACATCCCCCTCGAGGAGGCTGGTGAATGGAAAGTTACATGGATTCATTTGTCACTCGGGGACTTCTGGACAAGGAGGCAGAGCTTGCTGGGATTCTGTGGCTCTGGAATTCCAGGGACCTGGAGAATCTGAGCTCTGAGCCCCTCTGAGCTCCAGCCTGGATCAAACGTGTCCTGAGATGTGGAGAATCACAGAGTCACACAGGGGTTTGGGTTGGAATGGACTTTAAACTTCACCCCATACCATTTCAGGGACATCTTTCACTATCCCAGGTTGCTCCAAGCCCTGTCCAGCCTGGCCTTGGACACTGCCAGGGATCCAGGGGCAGCCACAGCTTCTCTGGGAATTCCATCCCAGCTCCTCCCCAGCCTCACAGCCAAAAATTTCTTCCCAATATCCCGTCTCTCCCCACCCTCTGGCAGTGGGAAACCGTTCCCTGTGTCCTGTCACTCCATGGCCTTGTCTAAAGTCCCTCTCCAGCTCTCCTCAAGCCCCTTCAGGCCCCAGAAAGGTCTCTAAGGTCTCTCCAGAGCCTTCTTCAGGCTGAACGCCCCCAGCTCTCCCAGCTTGCCATACCACATTGTTTTGCTCCTGTGTTTGGCTTTTGGGTGTAGAGCAGTTGTGAATAGTGTGAAAATATTCTGAGTATTTCTGCCTTTGGGGCAAACCTCATTTTTCCCCTGTGATTTTGGTGCTATCTGAAAATAATGTTGATATCAACACTGACACATCCCAACCCCAGATCTCCAAACCAGGGAAATCACTCTCCCTTTCCTCTAGTTTTTAAGCTAGCAGGGAAATATTTCCTCTGTGAAGTGACTTTCTCTAAAATGCCTGAACTGACAGGAGATGTCACATCCTCCCTTCCCCAGGTGTGCAGTTCCCAAGACGGAATTTTTTCCCCCTCTATATAAGACAGGGATAGCCCCACTCAGTGACAGCCTCAAGCTGCATCTCTTTGTCTCTGGTCCTTCCTTTCAGGTATTTCCTCTTGTCTTAAATCCCAGGACAAGGGAGTTCATAGCATTTCACACAACAACAATGTCACTTTTGAGCACTGCTGAAGACAACTCACCCTCTTTGCATTCCCCAGAACCCTTTCCTGTGTTTCACAGAGGAAAATGCAGCCCTGCACAATATCCTTGCCTTTCTGTTAGGGATTTTCCATTGTCAGCAGTAGGTTCAATCCCCTGCTAACATTGGGATAATTTCTTCCAGGATGAGTTTACAGCTGCTTTAGCACCATTAGAGTAACACATCCTGGTTAGAGGGTCAATACAATAGTGAAGAGATAGAAAAATCAGCTTCCCAGGTAAAATCAGTACATTTTCAACAGTGAAATCACCTTTTTGAGTACTCAGGAGCCGCTAAGATATATCAGTAGATGGCACTATTTTATACTGTATGAGGCCCCAGGACAGGTAGGGAGGCAGCAGTAAAGCCCAGGAGATGTTGTGAACACAGATTTCCTTTCTCCATGCAAAAATGCTCCACCAGGATCAATGCAGAAGAGGTGAGAGGTTTTTTCTGTGTGATTTCCTCTCTTTCCTCTCCTTGTGCTGAGCCTTTGGCAAAGGTTGATGTTTAAGGATGATCTCTGTCATTTATGGGTCTTGGGACGATGAGGCAGAGATGTCTCCATGAGTTTGTTAAACATCTGGAGTTAACTCTGCTCAGAAAATAATCATATCACTGCAAACCACTGCCTGTGGCCTCATTTGCTCCCCAAAGTTGGGGTGACACTTTTATTCTTCTGAGACCAGAGTTGCTTATGGAGTGACTGAGAGCAGCTTTGCTTTCAGCTGGGCAGGATTTAAAGGTTTCTCTAATGTAAAACAGCTCTGGGTGTTTTAGATCTCGGCATCCATTACTCTGTTATTAATGCAGTGTTGTAACCTTGTTTGGGCAAACCAGAGGAGGAACCAGAATTGCAAACTGGGGCAAAATATGACTTTTCTGGTGTCTGTTGTAAAGCACACAGCCTAATTCTCTCGCCCCTGCCAGAATGCCAGGATAATCCTGCAAAAATCCACCAGGATTTTTGCACCTCCAGACTCTGGTTGGTGGCTGGGAGCAGAGTTTGGCCTCTGTCTGTCTGTCTGTCTGTCCCCAGGAGCTGCTGCCACCACTGTGGTGCTGGCTGCAGCCAAACGATGCCATAGGAGTGTGACCAAAGGCACCCAAGGGACCAACTCTGCTGTTTGTTGCCATTTCTTTGCGGTTGGCCAGGATTTATTTTGGAGGCTTTAAAGGTCAGAGAGTTCAAAGTTCAAAAACGCTCACTGCAGTGAAGGTATATTTTGCCTTTGAGTAAAAGAAAAAAAAAAGGAATCTGTCCTTTACTGCTAAATCCCTTATATTAGGAATTCCTGTCATCCTCTGACAGTGATCTTTTTATTCCCTTTAGTAATTGATTTTTTTTCCTTTTCCCCAGAGCCTCCCTTGTTTTGATTCTTCTCATTTATTACTTTACTTTTTACTTGGCATCTCAGAGAGCTGTCACCATTCCACCAGTGTGCTCCTCTGTCCCTTCATCCCTTTATTGTCTGTTTTTCTGGGCTAAACCCAAACCAAAGCTGTGCCTGAGGAGCAGTAAAATCTCATGGTTTTCCCTAACACTGCTCAGCAGAAAGCCCAAACCGTGCCCATTTACACCCAAGCCATTTCCCCCTCTCTGCTCCCTTCCTGTTGCTGATGCAACGCTGGATTTGTAAAAACCCCTGACTACTATGCTGTTTTTATCTGAGGGAACATCTAAATCACTTAGGAGTCTGCTGGCTGAACTCAATAAATAAATAGCAGCGAGCTCAGTGGTAGCAGTGAGTTATGGCTGTGTCCAGCAGCTGCTCTGCAGCCACCCCTGCACCAGCACAGGCTCCTTGGGATCCCATTCCGAGGAATTCAAGCAGTGTTCCCAACGCTGGGAAGTGGGGAGTTGTGTAAAATATCCAGGTGAAGAGCTGCTCAGGCAGCTTGAGCTGCAGGTGAGAAGGGACAGGGGTTTGTCGGGGTCCACTGGGTGTGGAGGAGATGCTCAGAGCTCAGAAAGAACCCCAAAATCACTGAGGTTGGAAAAGAGCTCCAAGATCATCGAGTCCAAGCTGTCCCCAATCCCCACTTTGTCCCCAGCCCAGAGCACTGAGTGCCACCTCCAGGCCTTCCTTGGACACCTCCGGGGAATAGGAAATCCAAACCTCCCTGCCCTGCCAGTGTAGGTTCAATGCAGCAAATCATCCACTCTCTTGAAAATATCCACAGAGCTGTTAAATCCCCAAATCAACCAGAAAGTGAACCATGGAGCTTCACAAGAAAAGGAAAGTCATCCCTGATGCTCTGAATTTCTCTCCATGCCTCTGTGTGTCAGCAGACAAAATAGGCTGGAGAGGAACTTTGGACAATGGATGGAGTGACAGGACAAGGGGGAATGGCTCCAAACTGCCAGAGGGCAGGGTGAGGTGGGATATTGGGAGGAAATTCTTGGCTGTGAGGATGGGAAAGTCCTGGCACAAGTTATCCGGAGAAGCTGCATTATATATTGTGTCAAAAAGTCCCAATGACATCTGGGATTTAAGGAAATAACTCTTTATTCACTTCTCTATACTAAAACCCTTCGTTTTTATTCTCTATATTCTAAATATGTTCCCTGTGCCACTGAACAGTAATGGCTTATTAATTTCCTAAATATTCTAAATGCAAAAATCATACTGAGATATAAAATATTCTGTTGATTTGTATTTTTAAATCCAGGGTAGCAGCATGACTCGGTCCCGCCCTCAACTTGTAACAAAGCTCACAGTTTTAGGTTCATTAGGGTTTTTTATTACAACCTCATAAAAGTATTTACAATATTTCATTATATTTTAAACCAAAAGCACTAAGAGAAAATGCCTGAAATCAAAATGCCCATAATTTTCCTGTTGCCTTGTCACTGTCTGAAAACCTTATCAGAGTTCCTCGTTACTTTAATGGTGTGGGATTAAGGGTAATGAAGAAACGTTTAGGGTTCTGCAAATCACTTTGATTTCATTGTATAATGTACCAGCACTTCTCAGTGATTTACTGCTCAGTTGTTTGAAATAGCCTCTGGGATTTATCAGTCTTGGAGCAAACTCTGTTTCCTTGAACAATTAGCTCAGACTAAAGTTGTGCAACTTTTTTTTTTAATTACTCTTTTTTTTTTTCAGAGCATTTCTGGGTGGGAAATAACAAACCCTCCACTGGATCCTACCTTGATGTTTAGTGGGGGAGAAATGAGTATTTTTATTGTAAATTTTCTTGCAAACATTTTTCTTTTCTAGCTATTTTCTCCCTTTTTTACCATTGAAGTCACTGATCATTATAAAATTGGTTTTATGTCTATATTTTGGGTAATTGTCATTTTCTCATTTCTCTTCTCATTTTTCATTTGGCTTTCAGCTCAGATCTGTTTTCCTCATTGCCCACAGGGATTTCTCTCTTTCCTCACTAACTGGGGTGTTTCTTAAGGTAAAAAATTGTTTTGACATAAACCACTTGCATTCAAACAGAGCAATAACATTTTAAATCATTACAATGCCCCTACAGTAAAATAAAAAATCCAAATAACTCTAAAGTCACCCATATAACAAACATTTTAAAATGGTGTCATTTTCATGACAATTAATGCTGATCTTCCATCTTTTCCCATTCATTCCCTGTGGAATTTACCAACTTCTGCAGGAAGATCTGGATGAATATAGTGGGAAAACCCCAAACCCACACTTTTTTGGGTGCCTTCTTGGCTTATATTCCTCTCAGCTCAATCCCTGGCACACGATTTCTTCCACTTGGGATCCAAACTCTGCACTGCTGCTGCATGACCTGGGATTTGGGAAGGTTCACGAGCAGTTCAGGGCATGTGGCAGCATGCAGGGCTTTGAATAAACTGTTGGCATTGTGTCTGAAATGTCTCAGAGTTCCCCAGTGCCGGCAACTCCTTGGAGCAATTTAATAATTGAGGATGAAAGAAATGTATCTGTGGTTTGGCTTACACTAGAAGGGGATGAAGGTGAGGCTGGACTAGTTTATTAATTCTGTTTGATGCGTTTTTCCCAGGGAAAAATCCATTGTCAGGTAGGAAAGCTTTTATGGAAGTACAGGTTCGAGGTTCAGCTTTTCCCAAAGGGAAGATCAAGAATTGGTCATGAGAAAATTGTGGGTGGAGAAAATTCCTACTGTGGGATATCCCCAGCCTTAAAGGTGAGATCAACACCACATCTCTGGAGCTGGGGATGATGGAAAAGGGCGCCAAGAATCATAAAATCATGGAATCATGGTTGGAAAAGACCTCCAGGATCATCCAGTCCAACCTTCAGACAAATACTACCACTCCCACTGAACTGTGTCACCAAATGCCACTTCTTCTCATTTTTGGAACACTTTCAGGGACGGTGAGTCCAACACTTCCCCGGGGAGCCTGTTCCAATGCTTAACTCCTTCAGCAACAATATTTTTCTTAATAACCAACCTGAAACTCCATTCGCACAACTTGAGGCCATTTCACATTATCTTTAGAGATCCTGGCATGTGTTGGAAGCCTGGAAAGTGGTGAATGTCGTTAATGAGGCAGATGAGAATATTGTTAATAAGTCAAATGTGAATACTGTTAATGAGGCAGATGTGAATATTGTTAATGAGGCAGGTGTGAATACGGCTAATAAAGCAGGTGGGAATACTGTTAATAAAGCAAGTGTGTCCTAAGAGGCACAAGAACTTTGGTTTGACTCTTGAGCAGGCATGACTCTTCCTGCTCCATTTTCTCCAGGCACAGCTCATGTTGCAATTCCTCCACTTCCCAATTGTGCGGTGAAGGCATCCATCAGTGCTTTTAGTCCTATAAATTTCCCAAATTCCAGTGGGATTGAGACACAACTGTGATGCTCTGTCACCAGCCAAGGCACCATGAGGAGCATCCATCCAAGACTTTCAGAGCCACTGCCCACCAAAGGCATCACAGGCATCTCATGGCAGGTTTTCCCCTTGGAAAATAAGGAATGTAGACCATGATCTCATATCCAGCCAGACCACTCTCAAATACACATAAACACTGTAAGAACTCACGATCTGCACAGAGCTCAGCTTGGTAAGGCTTGGAGAGGTCTAATCCCATGTCTGCTGTTTGGAAGTCTCTTCCCTGGATTCGCTGAGCTGGGATTAGTGCCTGTTAGTTCCGAGCTACTTTCTTTATGCATTTCCAAAGGCTTCCTTTTGCTCTTGTAAGCAGAGCAATAACATAGGAACCATACTGTATCGTGTGCTATATTACACCAGCAGCATAATCCTATATTTCTATTGGGAGATTCCAACAGACTTAGGAACTTAAGGAATCACTGACCAATTTTGCAGTGTGATCAGTGCTACCAAAACCCCTCTCCCAACGTTTTTTTGGGGAGGGTGGGCAGGAGGAGGGGGAGATTTCGAGCTAATTCTTTCCATCTGGGCTTCATTTGCAGATTATGTGGGAAAAGGAGAGATTAATCCACGGGAGGAATGAGCACACATTAATTTGCCATCTGGGGATGTAAACAGGAAGCCCAACACGTTGAGCCTTAGTGGCTGCTTATTGCTTCAGTGAGGAAAGATGAGTTGACGCCGTGGGTCTTATGCTGAAAATATTTCAGTAAATTCTAATAAGATATTATAAACAAATGTCAGTCCAAAGCTTTTCTGGAAAGGGGAAAAGAACGTTGTCCTTGGATACAAGAGGAGCTGATAGGAGGGGGGAAAATATCCTTTGAATGAATTTGGCAAGAAAATCTCACTCGTTCGAGATTATTTTTCTTGAAGTTCGCTTTTTTTTTGGTTAAATTTTCTTTGAATTGAGCATGTAAATGATCCCCCTGTTCAGCTTTTGAGCATCTGCTGCTGGTCCTTTTAAAATTTAATAACCGACCTCAAGGATTGACAATGCTTTTAAAGCATAAATTGAAGACTAATCCTTTAGTACTGTGATGGTTGAGTGAAAGAGGGATGATTTTCTCCCCTGGCCTTTTCCCTTTGTTTCCCACGTTTTGGGTAAGCCCAGCCCAGACCACCTCAGTGCGGTGTAACCCAGAGGTCTCCCTGCTCTGAGAGGTGACAGGATCCCATCTCCACTTCCCTGAAATCTATATCCCTGTCTTTCCTGAGCGTGTTTCCCTGGAGAGGTGGAAGCTGAGTGTTTAAACAGAGATGACACTGATTCTCCCTTCCCAAGAGCTCGAGCTTAACTCCCACTTTCCTCTCCCAGGCCAGGGGTGGCTGCTCCAGGTTTCCCATCACCTGCAGGATTCCAGCAGCTCTCTGTGGCAGGGCAGGGACAGAAGCTCAGTGAGATTCTGCATCACCACACAACAAACATTTCCCTGAGGCTACAAAAGCCTGGATCAGGGGGGTTTGCTCCCAGATTATCCAAAGGATGATTTTTGCCTACCTGGGCAGCAGATGCCATGCTGTGGTTCATAAATATTCCCAGGGAGAGATGGGGTTCATAAATACTCCAGACAATGGATTCTCCCAAGCCAGGAGTGTTTATTTGCTGTTCCTGCTTCGAGCCAGTGGTCAGGACTGTGGACAATCAATGTCAAGCCCTGGCATTCATCATGATTACAAACTCCATTTGAGAAATGAGGGCAGGTTGTTTTTATGTGTGGCTACAGAAATGGCACAGCCCCTCCTGGGTGTGACTCCTCTGTCCAACTGTTAGGATTTGCTATGGTTGTGGGTATTCCATATTATCCTCTATATTAATACTTTTTCAAGTAGATCTGTCTCTCTCTCTGTGTATGGACTCATCTACCATTAATTGCGGGCTTTTATAAATTTCCATTCCTGTCTAATGACTTTTTACAGGCAGTGCAATTACCAGTTCTTTTTATTGCCGTTCTAATGATTCGAACATGCATACAAGAAAAGCATAGTCCAGCTAAAGAAATAGCTGCTGTAAAATTCTATATATATTTTCTCCACATAGCTTTAAATTAATCCATTTTTATTAGGGTGCTTGGCAAAAAAATTAATCGGAAATTGAGTCCAAACAGAGCAGGATTTACTGCAGCTCTATAACTCTGAAGCGTGACTTGATTGATTTAAACCATTTTTACAATAAAATAAAATAAAAATAAAGCAAGCAAATTATCCTGGCTTAAAAGCTGGAAAACCATTCTCCCTTCTTGTGCTCTGCAGTTTGAACCAGCTGAGACAGTGAACTCCAACTTGGCTTTAAGATGAAAAAGGGTAGATTTTGATGGAATTCTGGGGAGAAATTCTTCCCGGTGAAGGTGGGGAGGCCTGGTACAGGGGAGGCTGTGATGCCCCTGGATCCCTGGAAGTGTCCAAGACCAGGTTGGACAGGGCTTGGAGCAGCCTGGGATAGCAGAATGTGTCCCTGCCCATGGCAGATGAGCTTTAAGGTCCCTTTCAACCCAAACCTACTGAGATGCTGTGATTCCATAACTTTGACAGAGGAACTCAGACCAAATGGGTTTTGGGAACTCGGTTCTCAGCAGCTGGTAGGACACCTGATCTCCCCACTGGACCTGTGGTGGATGAACTGTGGGACAGAGCTGAATCCCAGTGGGCAACCTCACAATCCAGGAGGAAATTTGCTGGTGTCAATTTTGAAGGTGCTTTTAAATCAAATATGCAGAGGAGATCTAAGTTCAGCCAAAAGCACTTCAAGCCTCAAGGATGCTAAACTATTCCTTCCTAGTGTTTTTAAATATGTCATCACTTTGTGCCCCTTTATTTTTGCTTTTTTTGTGCAGAAAGGCAAACCCAGTGCAAGCAAGGAGGCCTCACTGTATCTGTGATACCCTGTGAGATCCCTCTTGGTGAAAGCCAATCCTGCTGGAAAGTCAGTGGGTGCGGAGAGCTCCCAGCACCACCCATGGTCACAGTGGGCTGGGTAAGTGTTAATGAATCCTCGGCTCCTTTGGAGGAATGTTTTCCAAGACTCATTTTACACACTTTAAATCAAAGCACAGAGCGTTGCCTTTGTAAGTTTTGATAAATGCTCTCGTGCTATTTGTGTTCCTGTGGTGTTCAGAGGCTTTAGCAGAGATCAGGGTCCTGTTGCAGAAGGTGCTGCACAAAACCCTCTGAAGAGCTGACAGTGTAAACAGCCACAGCAAAAATTTGAGGTATGGAAATACAGGGAGGTGATTTGCCAAAAATCCAGGGAAGCTGGAAGCAGCTCCGCCTCCCCATTGCTTTGGTCACCCAGTGGTCCAGCTAAAGACAAAACCCAGCTGCCACAGGTGCAGCTGTGCCCAAAATCTGTTTTAGGTGTTGACTTTAGGGCTGTGCTTGGAGAAAACAAGGTCTGGCAATGTTGTTTAGCATGACTGAAAATTCAGGAGTCACAGAGAATATGGAAAAGGGTCCCCAGGGAGGTGGTGGAGTGACTATCCCTGGAAGGGTTCAGAAAATGACTAGACATGGCACATGAGTGTTGTGGCTAAGTTGGGAAGGTGGTGATGGCTCTAAGGTTGGATCTTGGAGGTCTTTTCCAACCTTAATGATTCCATGGTTCTACATTGGCCTATAGCAGAAGGAGAAATGATTTACAGCAGAATGGGAGCCACCCTGCTCATCTCATCCCTTTGAATATCTCATTTTGGACAGTGAACGTCAAGATTAGAATACTTTTAAACCATTTTATGGATTATTCAGACTTTGGAGAACCAGAAAACATTTCCTATCCACTCTGAGCAATTCTTCACCCAAAAAGCAGTCACCAAATCTTTTGTTTCCCAATGACAACTGCCTGTCCCTTCTCCTTGTCCATAGCAGGGTGCCCTGGGCTGTCCCACACTGTGACTGCTCTTTCTCTCACAGCCCTGCAGTTCGAGTCACTCAGCCCTCACTGGGGCCTTGGTCTCCATAAAGGAACCCCAGGTCATTTATAATAACAAACAGGGGCTGACCCCCAGTGAGCCCCCAGAGCAAATGTCCATCTGGCCATCCTGGGTTATAAATGATGTGTTTTCCTCCTTTCCCCCAGAGCTGCCCGTTATCCTGACCAGTGTGGACAAGACAAATGGCACCACACCCCAGCGTGTCTCTGTCAGGGACAGAAGCAGCAACGACGGCTGCAAATGCCTTCTCAGGAGTCACTGTTGACCTAACTACTCACACAGACAGCTCTGATTCAAGAGACGACTCCCTCTGTGCTCCTATGCTTTCCCAATCCCTCTGTTTGCCTGGTTATTTTTCTTTATCTCCCTGCTTTTCTCTGTTAACTTCTTCCACTGGCAATGGCCATCGCTCACTGGGTCACCCCAAGTCATCCCGAGTCGGAGCGCTGGCAGCACTTCCCTTATTATTCAGCCAACTCATGGGATCCTGGCAACCTTTTTCTCTCTATGAGGATAAGGTCTAAGCTGCTCTTTGATGTTGTCAAACCATGACTTCCACTGGTCTCCCCGCTGATTCCTTTGCTCTCTCTCCCTGGGAGTAAAAAGCCACAGGGAAGCTCTGAGTGTTGTGTCAGGCACGGGGCCAATCTGGTTTCAGGCTTTGTTACTGTGTGGAGCAGACAGCCTGTCCAGTCCTGGATCTATGTGAGGGATGCTTTCATCCCCTAAGAATGCTGTGCATTTCAGGTTGTTCCACCTATAGAGCCCATCCAGGCAACCTCTGTAAAGTCAGCCTGCCTGAAAAACGAAGGAATAACAAAAACCGAAGTCGAACGCGGAGATCAAAGTTCGCCCGGAATTTATGTTTTATGGATTCAGAAACATAGAGGACAAGGTGAAATCTGCATTTCTGGTGGGATATTGATTTATTTCTGTTCCATTTGCCTCCTAAGGCTTGAAAAATGTGGACAAAAAGGAGTCATTCACCATGTCTGAGGCAACGCGGGTGAAATTCTGGCCACCACTAAAGGCAATGGCAAGACTCCCATTGACTATGGTGGGGCCAACATTTCACCCCATGATTTCTCATCTTGCTTTATTTTATTGACCTTTCTCTTGAATACGAGCGAAATGCAAATATTTTTTTCCAGCATAAGTCTTTGTACTCTATGAACTCTGCTGGATCCAAAGCACTTCATATGTATATAAGAAAAACAGCTAAAGACGAAAGGGAGAGCAGTTAACTGTGCAAATAATGATCTCCACAATCTACAAAATACGGCCGTGTTCAAAAAGAGATAGTGGTTTAAATGGTCAGGAAAAATAAAACAGGCTCGAGGCTAAATTTTGGACCACAAAGAGCATTCCCAAGCCTGCATGGTACAGACCACACATCTTGGGAATGTGGATTGCCTCCGAGGCCACCTCAGCTTGGCCCCATGGTGGCCATGAAATCCCAGACATTTTACTCTCATTTTCAAATCATGCTGATATACAAAGCCTGAAGAATCCAGCAGTTCTGATGTGAGACAATGGGAGATATTCCCATTATCCTGGCTAACTGCTCACAGGGGGGAGAAAAGGATGTTTCTTTCTCTGTGGGTTCAGTCTCAACATGGAGCAAAAATAGCTTATTTCAGAGACAAAGAATTGCCCTCTTTGCTTTCACCCAAAGCCTTCTCTCATCCTTAAAATACTTTAGGATAATCCCCTCTGTGATGCCATTGTGAATCCAGGTAGTGTCACAACCAATGAAATTAGTATTTTCTCTGCTTGTAGGAAAATGCAAACTGTCAAAGCTGTTTCCCACAATAATCTCACCTTTCTTGGTGCCACCAAATCCAGAATGTCCCCACAAACCTTTCCACCAGCAGCATTCATTTTATCAAGGGCCGTGTTGGATGGCAGATTCAGGCAGCAGTATTGGATCAGACCTTCCAGCAGCATCTCAGGCACTTGCAGAGGGTTTGGATGGTTTGGTCAGTCCTCAAAACAGTAGAAGGATTTGACTCTCTATAAAACAATCCTGATTTTACTACTAGCAGAGGCAAAAGAGGTCATGTAGAGTGACAAGCCAAGGAAGAGCAGCTGTGGTGGGAAGAAAGCAGAACTCTTGGCTCCCAGAGTGGAGATGGGATTATAATCAACACCTGGATGTGACGCAGAAATGAGGAATTATATGTCCTATACCTTTGGAAAGCTTGTTGTGACTCCCAGAAGGAGAAGGCTTCTCTCATTCCAGTCTTCATCTTCACCTGCTGCCTCAGTGGCTTTCAGCAACCTGGTGTAGTGGAAGTTGTCCCTGCAGGGAGTTGAAATGAGATGATCCTTAAGGTCCCTTCCAACCCAAACCATTCCATGTTTCTATGATCCTTAAATCCACGGACAACCTCACTACTGCAGGATGTAAAATCCAAGGGCCCTCCTGTGTGGTGCTGCTGTGAGGCCTTTCCTTTATAACCAAATAAAAACGACGGTAACTTTTAAGTGCTCAGGGCTTACATTTTCTCCCCTTCCATTTATTTTTGTTTCAGAGTGGGCCTTTCTATTAAAAAAAAAACAAAACAAAGACATTTCTATCATCTCTGGGGCCATGTTCTGATGCCTCATGGACCACCAGAGGTTCACAGACCACAGGGTGAGTAATGGTGCACGAGAGCACATTGAGTCCTCTGCTCTGGCTGCCTCTGCCAAAGGAACTCTTTTCACACCAACATGCTCGCCCGGGCTTTGTCAGACCCAATTCTGCCTGACTTGAGTTATGGAGCTTCCATCACATCTTTGGGGAAAATTATTTCACTGTCTACCAGGTCTCTCGGGCCGGGATGTGGATTCATGTAGCCCGCGGTGTGTATTTAGTAAAAGAGCACTTTGAAATTAATAAGCTTGAGGAAACCAGGCCAAAATTCTGTCCTCAGCCTCCCCGGTGTGGTGCTTGTTAGAACGCAGAGGAGCCCATTGAATGACAAGGGGAGGAGGATGGGGGGCTTCTACAGGGGCTGGTGCATCACCGAATTTTGGGACCTTTGGGAAATCCTTAAACGTTAATCTCCCCAGCTGGGAAACTGAATAAACCATCAAACCCTTGCTAAAAAGTCAGCTCTGCACTTAAATCGGTGTTATCACTTACATAAATAACAAACAAATCGTATGGTTTGGGCTCTATTTCCTGCCTGGAAGGAGGGTGAAGACTGATCACTCACAGAAAGCAAATTTTATACTATTTTTGCTTTATAGCAAGTGGTGGATTGGACTTGTGAACATGGATTGACAATATTGTTCTTTCTGCAAACGCTAGCGCTCGCTGAAACGTTTCAGACAAACATCCCACGAAGATTTAGTGGCCTCAGCGTGTTTGACTTGGAATTAGGCTTGATTTCTAATTAGCCAATCTCCAGCAGTCTGTCAGAAAATGCAGCAAGCTGCCAATTTTCACACCTTGGCCAAACGAAAAAAATCCCAATAAAACTCTTAAGAGAAATGGCCTATCACTTGTGCTGCTAGGAAATTCCCAGTGTGTCCAAGGTTCCTCTCCATTCCCACACATGTTATTACATGCAGGAATCCATACATGCATATATATTCATGTTTCTACACACTCACACACAACCACCACCAAAATCTCAATATATATAAACTTGGACAGCCCAAACTAAGAATATTTTGTCAATTTCCTATAGTTTTCCATAGAAAGGGGAAGTTCCATGTAGTTAACCAAGCCTCAACCATTTAAAAACCCCAATGTTAACCAGCATTTTAGCTGTTTAAGTCAAAACACGTGCACTGATGTTTTTGTAATGAAAAAATCTATTGGGAAATGAAAAACATAGAGGGTGGATAAATGATTCTGAAGTCTAAGCCATCAAAGAGATGTTTAGGTCAAGCTTAAAAGTGGAATAAACTCAGTGGAGCTGAGACTACGCTCATCATGATTTTAAAGGTCTTAGAAAAAATCCATTCGCAGTCCAAAAAGCATCCATAGCCTTTTCTTTCCAAATTTTATCAGTTTGGATTCATTATTGATCATTTTCCACAGCCCCCAAATATCAGATGAGAGTGGCTTCCAGGAGGACACCAAACTACAGCCGCATCCAGGACCAGAATAAGTTAAAATGTTGTTTTATGGAAAATCAGGAAGAAATTCCTCCCTGTGAGGGTGGTGAGGCCCTGGCACAGGGTGCCCAGAGAAGCTGTGATGCCCCTGGATCCCTGGAGTGTCCAAGGCCAGGCTGGACAGGGCTTGGAGCAACCTGGCATAGTGGAAGGTGTCCCTGCAGGGGTGGAATGAGATGATCTTTAAGGTCTCTTCCAACCCAAACTATTCCACGATCCTATAAAATGGGAGAAATGGAGATGAAACAGCAAAATAAGTGCTCTCAATGTTGTTGGCAAGCCCAGCAATGTCTCCAGCTAAATTTTTGCTTGTGCTTCACATTTTTACGGATGGTTCTGTCTTCCTCTCTCTCTTTAATCATGGTCAGATATGAGGGAAAATATTGTTCCCTGACAGCCACAGTGCTTGTTCAGCTTTCAGCTCCTGCACTTGGCTATAAACTGCCTTGTGGGTCTTCCTGACACTTAATCAGAGCATCTGCTACAAGAAAGGGCAGTGGGGTTTAGTCATGAAGACCTTTTTCAGCTGGTATGGATCCTCTAACCCAGGCCAATTCCAGCTGCCTTCAAGAGACATTTTGGCCAATTAAAGTCTAGGTGAGAACTCCCAGATTTGGCCAATACTAATAAAATCAGAGAAATGTGAGTCGCTTCCTCAGCTAATGGTTTCCTGAAAGGCACTACCAGATGCTGCCACACTTCTCTCATCTCTCTGGGCTGCCCAAAGAGAGCTCCCATGGATGTCAGGGGCAGCCATGTCTGTTAGGGATTATTTGCATTCCTTAAGCAAGCACTCAGCCCATAAATTATGACAAGAAAGGCTCTTCTTTGAGCCCTCATCTTTAAATTCCTCTTCAGGAAGGCTTTCGCTCCTATCACGACCCATTAACTAAGCCATATGTAGGATCCTCCATCCAGAACCGTTCCACTCCCAAAAACACAACTTCTAGGGAGAAATGAATATTTGGATCCACTCTTGTTTTCCTTTCTGGCTGTTTGTTTAACAGTGGAAAGATTATTGAAGATGTTATCTCAGGCAGAGTTCACTGGGGCACATTTCTGTGACAGTATTATTGCAAGGGAAGTTGCCTGGCTCTTCTCTTCGGCTAATAAAGGTGTGTTAAAAAGGAAAAAATTATCAAATTTGTGCTGACCCTAATCCCACTTCAGTTTTTTTTTGAAGTGAATATCCTATTTATTACATATTTTGTTCAGTTTTAAATTGTTACATGCTGCTTTTCCTACCTCAGAACTAGACTGGCTCCAGTTGGGAAAGGAATATTTGGGTGTCTGTTCTTCACCTTGCACTAGCCTTGCACCTATGGAATTGTGTACAGCCCAGAAAAGTCCATATATATTCACTGGGACAAAGCTCTCCAGCACCCCACAGCAAGCATGAAATACCTGCTGGAGAAAGGAAATTATTTATAAATTGAGGGAAATGCCCAGATGGGACTAAACCATGATTTACAGTCCAGGCTGGATTTACAGTCCAGGCTCCTGCAGAAAAAAGTGTCTTTCTGCACCTCCAATCTCCCCAAAGACTCCTGTCTGTTGAGGAGGGGGAAAACACATTTCCAGTTGCAGATCTGGCCATTTGCAGTCACTCCCATCTGCCATGGACTTGAAGGCATTTTTGGTGCCCCTCAGAGCTCCATCACAGCCATTCTCACTCTTCCACAAGGGATTATTCCCTTCAGCAAGGAAACATGGGATTATCCCTATCAATCTCATATAAATAACACCCAATGAGCATCACACAGCCCTTAAGCAAGTCCTCAACATCCGCTTTGGCACAGATGAAGTCAAACTGTACATTTTTTTCCCACGTTTTCAGCGTTTTCACAGGCTGAAGCCGTCTTTCACGATCTGTTGGTAATTTGCGTGCATTGTTACCACTCAACGACCGTATTCTTTCTGCTGACCCCACTTGAACTCGTTTCCCTCAGGTCCGTGGCACGTCCAGGAGGAGAGGGCTTGGCTTACAGCAACGAGCCCTCGGTGGGGCTGCACCTTCAGACCACCCAGGAACGGCAGCGAGCCGTGGCACGACTCGGATCTGGAGCCCACCTGTGCTCCTTGACCTGCCTTGGCTTCCCCTTCCTTTCTGTTCCCCTTCAGACCCACCATGCCCCTCATCATATAGCACTTAGAGACCTCATCTCTCCCTCCCTGCTTCCTTCTCCTCGCAAAATCAGTGGTGGAGTTGACTTTATCAGGCTTCACCGGGAGTGCAGCTGGTGTGAGTGCAGCAGGCTGTGCTGGAAGCCATGGGAACTCCCATGCCAATTTGCATCCTCCGAGAGGCTGGCCCAGGATGTTTTCTATTTTAATTTTTTATGTCTGCACCTAGCGTTCCAGTTGGATGTGTTTTAAAGTAAACAGAGTCGATAAATAAAAAATGGTGCATTTCCCAGCCATCCCGGAATATTTCTGTTCCCCCCTCCTAGCCTTTTAGTGCTTTCACAGATACAACAATTAAATATTCAGCTGGCAGGCCAGTTTCCTCTCGCTCGGTCGATTCATCCCGAAATCCAATTTTTGAACGGACTTCTGCTCAAAGAAGTAATGCCAGAGCGGGGAATTTAGGTTCTTGGGTGGAAAACTCCTTATTCAGGACTTTTCACCTCAAATTAGTCATCAATCATCAGCAACCAGGGATGTTTTACTCTGACCTTGGGAGCCAAAATGCAGAGGCTTAACGAGGAGGACGGGAAAAGTAACACCCAGCCGACAGCAGCCGGCAAAGAACGCCGTGATTTCTTCTGGATCCGGATGGTGGAAACACGAGGGGAGCTTGCCCACGTTCCAGGTGAATGTGAGGGGGTGGGGATGGGTCTGTCTTCCCCATCAGCTCTCCCGGCCTTCTGTGTGTTTGGGAGCTTTTCCAAATCTGTGACTTCAAGAGAATTTGCTGTAGTTTGAAGCACCAGCCTTTGATCCCCAAAGCCAAGGTCTTTATTGGTTTAAGATGGTAATTAGGTGAAATTAGTAATGGAAAGATTTTTTGACTTAATGAGCCCTTAAGAACTTGAAAAGTGCTGGTGGATATATTTTTTTTAAAATATAAATCTCTTATTTTTTCTTATTTTGTGAAGCTGCTTTCTGTTCATCCTTTTCATTAAAAACCTCTGTGCTAAATTCTGGGGCTTGTGACTTGGGAAGCATATGGATTTTATGGATTTTACCACCCAAAGACGAGGCATTCATCTTCACAGCCTTTCCTGTTTGTTTATTGTCCCAGCCATGGGACTCCTTGGCTCAGCAGCCATCAGAGCTCAGGTTCCAGACTTTTCAGGCTCTCTCTGTGTGTCCCAGCTGCGTTCAGACCCTGGCAGGTCCAGTTCTTCTCCAACAGCCACCTTCCTTCTCTCCAAACGAGCGTGGGGATCATCAGGCCTTGGTGCATTTCCAAATTCTGTTAATTGAACCTGCAGGGCTCAGTGCTGCTCACACAGAAGGAGCCCAGGTCCTGCAGCTCCCTGTAAATCCCCTGCCTTTTGTAAATGCAGAGCACATGCCAGCCTTGCAACCCTGCGTGGGAAATAAGGGACTATTCCCAGCCTGGAAGATCTAAAAAGAAAAAAATATATTTTTTTTTTCAAAAGAAGGTCTCATTCAGAGTCTCTTTCCTGGCTAGGAAGAAATTATTCCTACACAAAAATCGTGTTTGTGTCCAAACAGAGCTGTGAAAAGGGTGGGATGAGAAAGAAACTTCCTCAAAGGCTGGCTGAATAAATGGAGAGTTTCTCACATGCTGACATCTGCTGCCCAGAGTCCATCCATCCCTGCCCATGGCCAGGGAGTGCCTGGGGACAACTGGGCAGGGGGGACAGGAACTCATTGCCTGAAGTGACCCTCTTGATGCAATGTGTCATAGCTCAGACATGAGACATCCTGAAGCTGGCAGAGAACCTCCAGAGGCTCCTGAGCTGCTTTGCCCACTTCTCCAGGGTGTTTTTGTAGCCGTGGTCCAATCTTTTTTTTTTCAGACAGATGTGAAAATAGAAGCAGGAATTTGGGGTTTGTGTTGTATTTGCTCCAAAGCAAAGGGTTAGTTCTGAGGCAGTGCAGAGGAGCTGCAGGTTTCTGCTGAAGGAGGACGGAGTAAAACTGTCTCTTACCAGGGTCCTCACTACTCTGAGGAGAATTCATTGCTGGTGGAGAATGCAAACACTTCCTGCCTCAGTGTGTCCTTTGCATTTTCCTCTTTGAGCAGTGGACACATCTCTTTTCTGTTTGTCTTCTCCAGCCCGGGTTTTCTGAGTCCCCATTTTCAGAGAGTGATTGAAAGGCTCAAGTTATCAACCCACACGTGGCTGTTTAATGTTGTTTGGGATCTCAGGAGTCTCCCAACAGCTGCCCCCAAGCATAAGGGTCTCTCACAGATCCTCTGTGGAATTTGTCAGCCCCTTGGAGATGCCTCAGATATTTGAGGATTTCTCGAGGCAATATATTCAACCCCAAAATCTATAGCTGGGTCACTTGGTCAGCCCTCCATCGCCCAGCTGGGATGGAACTGCTCCATGTCCATGACCCCTTGGAAGCCTTGCTTCACCCTCCAGCCTGCTCTGCCCCAAAAAGCTGAAGGTTCCCAGTCCACTGAACAAAAAGAGGGTGGGAGGCAGGCACAGTGCTATCCCACTGTTGGGGAAGGCAGGTGAGCCATCTCCATCAGCCTTTGGCCAGGTAGATCCCAGAGACGATTTGGGAAGTCAGGGAGCAGAAGGCAGCAAGCACACAGAAAGCCATTTGTCTGAAAACTGGGACACACATCGACTGCAAACATTTTGCAGCACTCACCGAGCCCTAATAGGAACTCACACATTCCTTGAAATGGGCTATTCATTACACAGCAGCTTGTAAAAAACAAGAGCTTGGTTTTTCCCTCCCCCAGCCCTTACACATAAGATTTTTAGCTCCAACCAGGAGTTCACCTGGAGAAACTCCGCCGAGGGCAGCGTGTGCCGCTGTCGGGGCCGAGCACTTGCTCGGGGTGCAAACTGGTGTTCATGGGCCCCTGGTGCCTGGGAGGCCATGCCAAAACCATGAGCTTTTATTAGCGCTAACTTTCCATCGGGTCGGGAGGGACCGTTCCATTCGCTTCCCCGGCAGCGCGGCGCTGGCTCCACCTCAACATTTGCACCTTATAAAGTGTTGTCATGACCCGACTGGAGCAGTTTATACAAGGCCCTTCAAGATCCCCGGTAATGAAGAGTAAATAACCGAGGAAAGCTTTCTCTCACTTTGCAGCTTTCTTTCAGTCTCAAAAGAAATAAAACAACTTACTTAACAGCATTCTTTAATCTTTTGCACCAGTGGCCTCCTTTATAGGGTGTTATACAGAGCCAGTGTAAATCCAACCTCTGTAATGGGGTCAGTGTTTCTCAACAGGTGTTGGGTGGATACAGTGTAAGATCTATTTTTTCAATAAATGTCAGGCCAGAAAGCTTGCTGTTCATACACAGGCAACGTGAACATGTGGTTCTCTCACGCGCTCGCCCTCCCCTCTCCAGCACCCCTTTCCTAATTTTTTTTTTTCCCCTTTCCAGCAGCCCACCAAGGTCTCCAGTTTAATGAAGGAAAGCAGTGAATGCCCATGGCCCTGTTGTAAAGCACAAGAACCACTGATCTGCCATGTCTCAGGCATACGAGACCCCAAAAAGATTGAAGAAATCCTTAATTTTCTGGAAAGAAATCCTTCCTCCTGCTCTCTTTACATAGAGAGGCTGCAAAATACTGATGGTGTTGGGAAAGCAGACAGTGATCCAAAAAGACTCACTGTGTTGTTTGGGACTAACCCTGAGCCTGATCCTGAAGTTCTTAATTCTTCTTTTCCAAAGGCAAAATGCTGTCTGGAGCCAGCACAAAGCTCTCCTGAGTAAGGATGACAACTGTGAGCCTGCTGCCATCAAGTTTGTTGACAAACAATTTGCTTTTTTCAGCAAGGCCACAATTTAATGTCTCCTGTGCAATGGTGCAGAAAACTTTATCATAACTGCATTAAAAATATCCTAAGAAGCTAAACAGTTGCTACCAAGAGAAATAAGTTATCCACATAATGTAAATTTTTGCTCATGGAAGACCATTCTTTTAAATGGGTCTTCTTAACAGGATCTCAAAGCCAGCTTAGAGAGAACTTTTTAAAGGACAAGAATCACAATCATAACAAATTCCACCAATATTAATGTTTACAGAACCACAGAATTACAGAATTACCTAACTTGGAAAAGATCTTTGAGATCATCAAGCCCAAGCTCAAACCAATTAAGGCTGAAAATCAAGTGTGATGGCAATGTGACTGTCCCAGCTGGACAATGAGAAAATCATCCCAGAGCACCTAATGGTGAAAGTAAAATTAGTAAAGGAGTCCTAAGGGAGAAGGAGTGAGGTAATTAACAGCGTGGGATGAAGTCCTTGCTTGGTAATTTCCAAGAATGATTAGATGATGTCAAAATCAGGAAAGGTCTCCATCAAATTCTTCCATGGCTGAGTAATGATCAAAGTGATTTATTTCTCATTAACAGCACCAGATATTTTGAAGTCAAATGGGATTGTGAGGCAATCCAGTCTGCTATTGAAATAATTTCAATTTCCTGATGAAATTACGTTTGATTGGAGAAGCTAGCCTGGATTGGAAGACTTCAGAGTTACAAGAAATGTGAGAAAAGAGATTTGAATTTGCTTTTCATTTTAATTTAGCATGGATCATTTGTAATAATCCTAACAATCATTGTCATCATCATCATGCTCTGTTAGTAGCAGACAGTTATTGGTTAAGGGAAAGAAGTTAAAAACAAGTTCAAGAACAGAATGATCCTTCCCCTGGTTTGTCCTTCCAGCTCCCAGCAGCCCAGGATCAAAGTAAAAACCAAATATTGCATCCAGACTCCCCTTTTTGGTAGCCACCAGCGAATTTATTCACCATTAATTGCTCTAATCCCTTCCCGAACACATTCTTTAGTCCCCCACGACGTTCCGTGGCAGAGGTGCTGAATAAATATGATCTCTGGCTATGTGTTCAGATTTTGCAAGCCCAAAACAAACAGTGCCAGAGGATGAAATCCTGATTGTGCAACCTCAGCCCTCGTGTCTCTCGCTGGGAGTTTCGGCTGTTCCGTTTCATTTGCAGTTTGGCATTTCTGTGGGAGAGGAGCTGCGTGTTCCTCCCGTTTTTGTTCCACGCTGGGTGAGCCGGTGGCACTGGGAAAGAAAAAATGGGAAAATGAAGAAAAGAAAAACGGAAAGGAAAAAGAAAAAAGAAAAATGAAAGAAAAATGTTTCGGTACGGAATTTCGACAAGGGCACGTTGTTAGCCCAGGGATGTGTTTGTAAAAAAATAAAAGAAAAAGGGAAATGTGTTTGTTTTTCCTGAAAATTACTCATGCGTTTACAAAATTCTGCCACAAAAGCAAAAAAAAATATGCAAAAAATTGCAGAATGACTAAGAGAGCCCACATCTCCCAGTTTTCATTGGAAATGTTGCAGAGACCTTGCACGCTCCTAATCAAAAATGAAGGCAAGCAAAGCAGACACCTTTTGGAAAAACTCACTGAACTGAATAAAGCCTTTCATTTTTGGTTAAATAATGGTTTGGAAAATGCTTTCAGGCAACCCAAGAAATGCGTATTTTTCATTTCTTTGCCTTCTTGCAGGGATCAAGCCCTTAGACAGTGTTATAGAAATTTCTTTCAAGCAATATCATAGAAGATTCTTTGAAGGAAGGAACTCATTCCTGCTTTCAGGCAGTGGGAAGTCAATAATCAAATGCCTTGGTCTTGCTATACACATGGGAATGAGAGACATAGAGAGTAATTTTGTTTATTTTCTAAACAATATTCCATTTCCTGTGGATGTAAACAGCCGTATAAATGCAGGATCTTCCCAGGTTCAGTGTTGGTATTGTTTTAATTTATTCATTTTATGACACTCCATCCCCTTGCAGTACCTTGGTCTGTTATTTTAGATATATTATGTTATCCATCACCATGACAGCAATGTCAAGCTCCAATTGGTGTTATATCTTTAATTCTCAGAGAATTGTTCAAGTTTCAGAGCTGGAATAAAGACCTGAAATGGTTTTAGAGAATGTAATGCCATGAGGAATTGTGTGAACATGTGAGACAAATGGAGGATGAACACTATCAGTAATAGCAAACTATTTTTACCTGGAATGTGATCACCAGTAGATACCTTGACCATAAAATCACAAAAAGCAAATGCATTGTAAGCCTTTTTTTTGTTTTGGCACTTAGAGATGATCTTCTGAAAAAGGAGATTGAGAACCAGAACAAACCTCCAGCCACTGTGAGCTGACCCAAATAGAGAGGGAATAAAACCCCAAAGTCTGTAGCTGTGAGGACTGCTTGTTTGATTAATTTTATTTCAAAGTGTGATCTCTGCTTATGAAAGGCTCAGACTGGGGCAAGCAGCTCCAGCCAAGATTTTGCTGACCTGCACTTGCAGGATGTTTGAAAATTCTTTGCACCACAAGTGGAAAACTGATGTGGGACTCACGTTGCAAACAAGGGAGGAAAAGCCTGAAGGGTTTGGAACAAACTGGGCTCACTCCATAGGGTCTGTTAGGGATAAGAGTGGAAAAAGAGATGAATCTGCAAAGGAAGCTGCATTTTAGAGGTCAGCAAGCACAGGGGTAAAGTGAGAACTGCCAAAAGTCAAGCTGAGTTAGACCTTGCAAAGGATATTAAAATAAACAACAGAAGTTCCTCGACCAGAAGAATGAAAAGAGAACCAGAGAGGATGACGTGGGTTTGCTGTGCAGTGAGGATGGTGTTGGGATTAAGAGAAACTGAGTATAATTCCCAAAATTCAAAGAGTTCACTGAGTGTGTTTCCAGCAAGGAAGAGTGCAGAGAACGTGGGGTGAAGGCTTGTGAGTGAGTGGGAATGGAAATTCCCATGTTGGAGGGGGGAAGAAAATTCAGAGGATTGACTGTAATGAAATCAGAAAAAAAAGGGGAAATAACATCGCCCAGAAGAGTGGAAAAACTGGCATGGTAGAAGGAAATGTTTCCAGCTGGGGTTACCTGAGCAGCTGCAGTTATTCCTGGGCACCTGAAAACTTTAGGAAATAAAGGAGAGGATAAGGGTGATTATAGACATCGAGGTAAAGAAAGAAACAAAATGTGGTGTGAGTTTACCTGAGGTAATTTTAACATGAAATCTTTCCCTGATCTTTTTGTGTTCTCTAAACAGCACATTGTGCTCCAGAGGAAGACTGGTTATAAAATGAAGAAGAAGGACCAAAACTATAACCCAGCAAGAAACCCAGAGTGAAACATGCTAAAGGGGAGCTGATCACATTGTCTGGAATATTTGGAGTTTATATCAATTCCCAAAGATCCATTCTGAGACAATTTTTAAGTGGTGCTCTCTAGAACCACAGCACCAAAGTTCAGACAACGTTAGACAATGGGGCCAAACTAATTCTGGAGACCTAATCCTTCCAAAAGAGGAAGGATTCTTTCCAGTGTCACACGTGGAAAGAACCAGAGGAGCCTGAAGGCTGAAGTGACATGAAAGACATCAGATTGAAGAGTTGGAGATATCAAATTGAGGGAATGAGAGTGAGGATTTCTGCAAGTCAGAGTCCTATTCCATTCTATTCTATTCTATTCTATTCTATTCTATTCTATTCTATTCTACTCCATTCCATTCCATTACATTCCATTCCATTCCTATTGGTGGGAAAAGGGAGGAAAAGGCAGACCTGATGTCCACATGAGAAATGGTGAGGACATGCCATGGAATAGGGACATTGCTCTCTCTGGCTCAGCCAAGCAGAGACGGAGCAAGGACACAACTGTCCCCAGAGAAAGCATCCAGGGAAAACTCCCCTCCTGGAAGGAGGGAAAACTCACTGGATACAGGGCAATATTGAATTTCACAGCACATGCTGGCCAGACAGGCATTTGTGGATTTAGAGGGGAAATAAATGCTCTGAAAATGTCCAGTTTGCTGAATTTGGTGGTCTCCTTAGACCAAGGCTTTTCCATTGGCAGCAAAAGGCTCTGGAACAAACTTCCTGCAGAAGCAGCAGAGTAAGGAGCAAAGTAATTAAAAAGAGGAAGCAGACCCCAGAAGTTCTTTGCAGTTGCTTATTTCTGGACAGGTAATTTGAGGTTTTGTCCAGAGCTTATTAAATTGTGCAGAACTCCCCATCAAGGCCAGCATTTAATGCTGTCCACAGAGCAGCCCTTGGGGATCAAGAGGTACTAAATATAAACATTAAATAGCCCAGGGCTCTGTTTCACTGGGTTTCCATTCCACTTGAAACTTCCCAAATCCTCTCCTTCCCTCCCAACCCTACTTGTCAAACACATTTTTACCAGAGAATCAGGACTGAGCCATAAACTCGATTTTCACAGTTTCTGGGCCAGCTGGCACAAACCATGGCCACCAAGCTGCTGACCAGAAGAAGCAAGTATTTAACAGATAATTTTTGTGTAATTCAGTGATAGTTACAGTTTGACAGAGCCACATAATTTTAGCCTCTACCAAATATCACAAGGAAGACTTTATGCTATTTAATGCTGAATCACTATCAAGTGCTAATTTTTAATGTGTTTTGCTCTGTTTACTCCCCTTTCTAATGTCATCACTGACTTTCAAAGAAGTCTGTAGAGCACTGACATGTGGAATAATAAAAAAGATCAGTTTATAAACACAGGAAAGGAATTTCTTTTCCTTCGTATGCAATATTTTCAAATTAAATAAAATGCTTTACTCTTACCAAGTCTGGCTTTGGTTTTTCCCAGTTTACATTTAATGAGCAGTGCCTTTCAACGTTGTAAAACTCATCCTCTGAGTACTTTTTAATCGACAGAAAAATCTTATAAAATCAAGTGAACGACCAAATCAAACCTGAGGTTTTGCTGACCTGTTTTTGCAAGCTCTGTGCAAGTCAGGATGCAGGACAGTCACTTCCTGCCCTGAAAAAGCAATGAAACACTGTCCCAAAATATATAGATATAACGAATCGCAGTCCAGTATTAAATCTGAGCAATTTCCCAAGCTCTAGATATGCTGACCCAGCCACAGGACCAATAAATAAAGAGGAAAAAACCCAAGGAGGATTTCTCAAGAAGAAAATTCTAAATGCTGTTTAACCACAGGCAGGGTGCAAGGTGCCTCTTGGTGATTAAAAGTTGTTTTTCACTCTCTCAGGCTAAACTCTGACTGACACAATGAGCCAGATTCCACCCAGAGCCTAAACTCATAAAATTTAAGACCAAGAGGGACCATAAGGTCATCCAGCAGACAACTCAGACTCTTGCATTTCCCCTCATTACTCCAATATCTAACCCTAAATTGGAGCTTGGCTAAATCCTACCTGTGCTCACATCCTCCTGCCCCTGGCATCAGACCATGGAGCTCATTAGTCCAGCAGATAAAACCCTTTGGACTTGAACTCCTGGGCTGGTGGCTTTCTGGTTTATGGGATGGCAGCTTTAAAAAGCCAAACCCACCATCAGCTCTGAGGTATCCTGTAGGGAATGGTGGTGGACATGAATGGAGCCCCTGAGCCTAATATTTCGTTATATGGCCAGTGCTGCTGTAAAGATCCACAGATCTTGACAGATCTCACACTGTGAGACCCTAAAAGTGTCCTGATCTTTATCTCTGCCTGGGAATCCAAAATGCTTCGTGCATGGAAATGAAATCTCCCCACAAGAGGATGACAGGCTCTTGTTCCATGAATTTGGGGAACGTGCCTTATGTTCTGCAGGGGCAAAGGCCACCATTAACCTTTCATTTTTAAAAAAAAAAAAAAAATCTGTACTTAAGAATATCACTCAACTTTCTGCTCTAAAACAGCGTGTTCTCATGAGAGCTCCACAGGTTGTTTGAAATCTGGGCCTCTTCCCAGTATTTTTCAGCCAGTTTCCTGAGCTTGCTGACAGAGCTGTCTGGCCGGCCACTGGCTCGCATTCCTCGCAGTCTCTGCTCCAAGCCAGCTTCTTTGGGCCCAATTTCAACAAACACAGACGGGACCACCACAATCCAGAGCTCAACGTGGGACTGGCACCGCATGCCTTCGAGATATTAAACATAAATCAGCCGTGGCCAGCACAGACAGATGTGGGCGTGGAGGGAACTGCCAGCTCTGCAGGCTAAATCTGGAGCGGGACAGGCAATGCCAAGGATCGCAGGTCTTTCTTTAATGCAAATTCGGCTGGAGGAGCAGGAACAGCAGTCAGTTGGGCAGCTTTCAAGAGAAAGCAGGTATTTTCTATTGGGTTTGCAGCTGGGAGGCCTGGGTTTCAAGTCAAGGCAGGGGACAGTGTCACTGTGTTGAGTTGCTTTGCTCAAAACCCAGCAGAACAGAAGTCAATTCGTGAGCTCGCACTGGGAAAGCGTCGCTGCTGGGGACCCTGGGGACACTGCAGGGGTTTCCATGTCCCCTGAGCTGGGAGAGCAGCCCCTCCTCTGAGCCCCTGGAGGAGGCACAAACACAAACCTGGTTCCAGAGCCCTGCCTGAGGTTTGTCAGCTGTGGCTTTTTCAAGTGTGACACAAGGCTAAAGTGGAGCATCAACTCCATCATTGCTGGAGGTTTCCCTGGCACAGGGAGCAGCCCTGATTCCCTTGGGAAGCCACAGGTACCACACTGTGGGCAGCTGAGGCTTTTGGGCACACATTGTTGGCCATCCATCCTCATCTCAAAAGCCTGTGAGAGTCAAATGCAAACTCCTAGATTTCCTGTCTGAATCACCGCTGAATCTGTTATCTTTATTTTCAGTGGTGTCCTGCTCACATCTCACCCCTGTGAACACCAAGATGTCAGGCTGGGCTATGCCATTAAACATGAAATAAATATATTTATTTAATATTAAATAAAAACTCCATCAGACAGCTACTGTGTCTCCCAATAAAAGAATTCAATAAATTTTGGATAAATACATTGTAGAACCAAGAGATATTTTTAATGCTGCCTTATTATGAGTTTACTTATTGACAGTGACAACAATACCAAAAACATCCTCTCTGAACACACTGAGGGTCTCATTTTTAAGGATTTATGCATGTGAATAACTTTTCTCCTGTGCCTCAGTCCTGCTGAGGCTGACAGCTTCCTGGCATTGCAGAAACTTAATCCAAAGCTCATGGATAAGTATCCATAGGAGTTGGTCTGAAATGCTGCCGAAGGCGATAAGGCTCTGGGATGCATTTTGCTTCCAAGATACTCCAGCTGTGCTGGCTGCTCTCTGTTTGATATCTCACCTGCCAGCTCCATCCTGTTTCAAAACATGTTAGATGACAAAAAAAAAGATTAGGAGCTGCTCTCATTTCCAGCGCCGTGGCTACAGCAGGGGACGTTATGCTCAGAGAGAAAACGAAGCTGTTTTATTCAGGAATCAGGACATTCCAGCAGGTTTGGTATGGGAAGTTTACATTGATTACAGACCAGAAACATCTCCTTAAAGCTCCTGAACCCAGAAGGGCTGGAGCAGCCAGCAGCTGGCAGGTTTCAGAGGTGGTGGAATCCCATTGCCATGACATCAGGTGGGCTGTAAACATCCAGATGTTGACACCCAGATGTTGACACTGTCCTAAATACCACTGCAGGCTGACAGTGCTCCCCAGTCACACCTCACTGCATTTCCCCTCACAGGAAGGTGTTATTACTGCAAAAGAAGCTGCAGAGAGTTAAGCTGACAGATTTTTTCAGAGATCTGCGTGGATGGAGAGCAGTTGGAGAGCAGTCTGGCCTCGTGGCAAACAATCCTGGTGTCTGGTGTCAAATTTATTGGAAAAGTATCGCTGCCAGTGTCAGCTCCAATCTGTGTCAATGCAAAAGTTGGCATCTGCAGCAGTTCCTGCCAGAGATGGAAAGCTGAGACCCAGAGGGATCCGCAGGGGGTTGAGTATGGAATTCTGAATATCCCCCTTTTAATGAGACAACAAGGTCAGGAGAAGGCAACCCTGCCTGGGTGCTTCTGGAACCTTCCTCACCCCTTGCTGCCCTGGCTGGGAGAAAACGAGTTCCTTCAACCTTCAGCATCAAAACTCATCCATGAAAGCTCTTTGTCTTCATTACAGAATTTCCAAATTGTCTGTTGTATTTCTACTTTGTGGCGTAGAATGCAACAAAGGAGAACTCACGTGAAATGCATTTCCCCCCAACAGATAAAACCATCGAAGTTCTTTGGGCATGAAGGTGGTGTTATAATTTCTAAAATAGATTTTATTAATAGGGTGATTTCCTCTCCCTATGTTCTCTCAACACCAGAAGAATTTATCTGAAATATTCAATATGAAGAAGAGGAATCACTCCACAGAGAATTAAAAAGGAGGTGAATTTGGAACCTTCTGTCTGTAATTCTTCTCAGACTTACACAGTTCTGCAGTTTGAATCTGACACTCTCCTTTCAGCAGTAATAAGGTTTCCCGAATTCTCAGCAAGTGAGCAAAAAAACATCGGAGCATTGACTTTAATATCTCTTAGCAAAATAATTTTTTCTCTTTAAAGAGAGAAGCAACAAATAAATCTGTCCTTAGGAGAGCAAACTTGGGGTATGGGATACTCTCTGCAAGCTGGGAGGGTGTTTCTGGCTGGCAGAATAAATCCATAATCCTAATCCTGACAACATTTTTAATATTGGGTTTATTTTCTAGGTACAAGTGTGGAGGGAATTATGGTTCAGGATTACAACAGTGGACACAACTTTTTTCTAGTGTTTAATAGCTCCATTTAATGAAAGCCAAATTTTGTAGCCAAGGACTGAAAAATAAGTGAGCAAGAGAATGCAATTGCGAGGGTTCATGACAAAAGGTGAGCCCAGCAGCAGAATTTCTGAGACAGTAAATGCTTTCCCTAATTTTATCTGCTGAGAGGCATCACTTGTCACCCTTGTTAAGTCAGGAAATAAGAAAGCACATTTATTTTTGATTGGAAAATGTGAAAGGGTGGAAGTGGCAGCTCCATCTTTCCCTTTCCCAGCAAAAACGTGCATTTTCCTGCAGCCAAACTCTCCCCACCACCTCATCCCTGTCCCCTGAGCACCCTTATCCTCCTTTAACTTTTCACATGTTCCCTGAACTGAAATTTCCCTCCAATAACACATGTGTGAGACACAGGGGATAAGATAAGACTTGTAATATATCTGTCTAATTCCTTTCCTTCCAGTGAAGATAAAGAGATACAGCTGAATTCTTTCCTCACTCCCTTATCAGCGAAAAAAGGAAAATCTTGGTAAAAAAATAAATCCCTTTTGAAGGGGCTGTTGGTTGTTAGAGCATTGCTGGAGATTTGAGGAAGCTGGAAAATATATCCATAAAAACAAAATCAGGAAAACAAAGTTTCTGAGGTTTTAGTTTTCTGCATTAGGATCATAAAAATCAAATTGCTTCCTTGGAAATTCCAGAAGGAATTTCCTCCGTCAGAAAGGAGCAAAAAGAGAGATCTGGTCCTGCTCCCTGAAAGTTGCTTATCAGCTGAAGAAGGACTGACATTAATTTAAGGGTAATCTCAGACAAAAACTCTCACAATTAATTAACTCCCACAATTAATTAAGGTAACTCTGCCACAGCATGGATTCCTCACAGTACTCTTGGTCAGAGATCTTATGAAGACTTTGTAAAGTCCAGGCAGAGGAAATCATGGAGAAAACTCAGGAAAACGAAACCCTGATTTCTCTTTTCCTGTCTCACTTCATGCAGCAATGTGTGAGGGTTAGGATTTTTTATCAGATAATGATTATGATAATAATAATAATAATAATAATAATAAATAATAATAATAATAACTTGCAAAGCTACCCCACACAAAGAGTGGAGAGCCTTCCACAAATAGAAAGCTCTGCCCACACATCTGTTCAAAACTAAAGTTCTTGAGCTGAAGAATGGTTTTTTCACCAGGGTAGAATTAAAAATAGAAAAGGGACACTAATAGATGAACTTTTAAAGTAATACTAATTAGTCAAATGAGGATTCCTGGTGACTAAATCCACTGCCTCCCCATTCTGGTGCCTTCCCATTAGAATTAGGAAGGCATTAACAATATATTTTGCTGAATTGATAATCTCTCCTTGCTGTATTTCTGCTGGTAGCAGACAAATTTCAAAGATTATGACTATTTTTAAAGCTCTTTAGGAATCAAGTGCAAGATATCAGAGGAGCTTGGCCATGTGATGGATCTTACAAATTGAGACTCCCATGTAATTTTGGAAAGACTTTCCCATCCTATGGCTACAACAGAGCTACCTTCAGCCTCAGAAATCCCATTTTTAGCTAAACCTTGTCTCATCTTCCTCTCATTAATAAGACAATTCTGATTTTTAATATGTTTATTTCTCCCCATTGATGAATTCTTATCAATTGCCATCAGAGTTATGGAAAAGAGGTGAAAAATGCTGCCTCCTCCTCACATTCTGTGGATTTTTTTCTCTGCTTTGTACCATTACAACACAACTGAATATTTTGAGCAACTGCACTATTTCAGCTCCAGTCACAGAGCATTTTGGATCAGGAAGGCAGAGGAGTGATTTATTTCAGCACCATTTAGGAGCACTAGGTGTGCCAAGAGATTATGATATGCCAAAAAGTTGCAAACATTCAGTACAAGAACACAACCCGTGATGCTGCTGCTGCAAGTTGGGTTAAATGTAGAAACCAGGTTTGGTGGGAAAAAAGCAGCCAGCCAGAAAAATGAGTGTAATGTTGGACTTTGCCATACAGAGGCACAGGTGCCACGTGGAGAATTGTTCCAGAAGATCAAAATAAAAACCAGTTCTTGGAGGTGAAGGAGGTTTCGTAGGTTGAAGCACCCATCAGGATTTAATAATTGCATTTTAGTTGGGTATGGAGCTGATGTCACTGAATTATTGTTAATGAAAAGCTTAGCAAATCTCATGGATAATTTGTAAGCTCTGAATCTTGGATCACTATCAGTTCCCAGCCGTTCTGTTATCACCACCTCTGGAGGCCAAACCTCTCTGTCTTTATCTTTTGGTTGAAGTTTTAGCAAATTATTTATCTCCTTAAATCCTGGAAAAATCAACAGCACAAAAAAAATCTCTTCCTTTCCCCATGTTTGACGTGGAGCTCATAAATTGATGCTCCACGAGACCTCAACTTTAACTTTCACATATTTTAACCCTCTTGCATTTCTAAAACTCTTCTTCAGTGAGATTCCTTCATTTTGGGAGTTCAGGTTTCCCTCTCTGGTGTTTTCAGCTGCTGCTGGGTTTACAGTGAATATAATGGAAGCTAAAATCGCCGTGAGCACGAAATTTCCAGTTTGGAGCTGCCTGTGAATAACTGGCACTCCAAACCCCAAAATGCTCATGGCTCTTGCACCTCCCAGCCAGCTCGTGCTGGCTGCCCATTTTTCTCGGGAGCATTCATGGGGAAAGGAATTTTATGTTCGCTGAAGCCCCTGATGGCGAAAAATAAAACCCAACCCCCACGAGAGGTCAAGAGGGCAGCGAGAAAAGCCCTGACACCATCATCCTTTGGAAAGATCCCCGTGTGAGCTGTAAATACAGGCTCTGTTTCTCTGCATCTCCCAAGCTCACGATTCACAGGCTGCTCGGAAATTGGGTAAGTGTAATTTTTTTTTTTTTTTTTTTTTTTTCTCTCTCTCTTACCCAAACTTGAGTAACCGCTTTCAAATGTATGGTTGGAAAATCTGGCTTGCACAGCAGACCTCACAGTCATTCTCCCAGTGAAATTCAATCCTCTCGGTTTATTTCATTTTACCTAAGACACCACTGAAGGAAAAATGGGTTTGGAGTAGATAAATCTCTTTCCATCCATGTCTATAGGTTTTTTTTTACAGAAAATCTTGAGGGTTTTTTTTTTTTCCCCTCTTCAGCTGTTTTCTACCCACTGAATACGAGGAAAAAGCCCCTTGTGAGGAGCAGGTCGAGGGGTGTGTGATTTCCTGCTGCTCTGACTGGGTGTCTTTGCTCGCTGGGGTTGATAAAGGATCCAGACAGCCAGGAATGATTTCCTGCAAGTCTCCCTTCGCCCTCGTGCTGGGATTGCAATCTGGGAGGTTTTTCAGCAAGCACTCTCAGCCCCCATTTTTAATCAGCCTTTCTTTCACCCGGCTAGGCCAAGAAAAAGTTGTAAAGTCAGAAGGAACGCTGGCATGGCTTCTGTGACTCAGAACAGAGCAGAGGTTGTCTCCCTTCCATTTTCTGCAAACTCCCCCTTTTTTTTTGTTGACCACACACAAATGGTTCTAATCAGCTTCCAAAAGGCTCTCGTTGGCATTTTAAGATGTTTGCTCTTTGCATTCTTCTCTACATCCCCCTTTCCCCTTCCCATCTGAAAGCGAAGAGGATGTTGAAAAAACCGACAATTTTTTTTTTTTCTTTTCTTTCTTTTTTTTTCCCTTTTCCCCGAGCAATTTCGGTTTTCCATTAGCTGCACACTTCTATTGAAGGGTGTTGTGCAACGAGAGCGCAGCGGATATGGAAACCTCTTTATTATGCTTGGAATGTCAGCTGGGACATTTGTTTGAGTTGGAGCGTGCGAGGCGCGGCCATGGCGAGAACAAGGCAGGAGTTTGCTCCTTTCATGACCCTTCCTCTGCTAATGGGGCTCAGGCTGTCAGCCTGATTCATTTTCCCCCTCACAGGTGAATCCAGGTGCTTTTCCACCCAGCTGGGAGCTCACAATGCCCCTGCCAGTTAATTAACAATGAGGGTTAATTGGCGATGCCTCTTCCAATGGAGCAGCCTTCAATCACACCACGGAGGAAGCTGTTAAAGGGTTTTTTCCCCTTTTTTCCCCCTCTGTCAATGTCAAACTGACATGGAGAAAAGTTCAAAGCTCCTCAGCAAAGAGAAAAAGAAGGATGGTTGTTGGCTGTGGCTTCCCTCAGAGCTTGCTGAGGAATAAAAGGCAAGGAAAAGAAGAGGATATAAACCCAGTGACTGAGCACATGTGTGTCTTCCAAAAGATTTCCTCCTCTGCTGCAATATTGACAGTGAAATATATTCCTTTGTATAAACAAAAATAACCCCCAAAAAATGAGCCTTTGGCATAGGCCAGTAAAATCACACATTCTGAACAGGGCCAGGCCAAGATGGAAAAACACTCAGGCTATTTTTCCTAAAATCTACCATATTCCTTCACTCTCCTTTTCCTTTTTTTTTTTTTTTTTTTTTTTTCACTCTCTTCTTTCATCCCCCTGGCATGAATGTGTCAGCAAAATGCTCAGGTTTTGCAGGTGTGCTCCAAACCCTCCAGGTGAGAGCAGAATGGTCTTCAGTGGATTGACTTCCATGAAGTGAAGCCCAATGGATCTTCTTTTGGCTGGAGGAACATCAAATTTGAATAACAAACACCTCCAGAGAGAGGATTTGCAAACCCTCAGAGGCCTGGGAAGGATTTCCACAGATGGTCCCCATGGATGGGGACTGAATCACAGTCCCTGGTTTTCTGAAATAATTTTTTGCCTCAAAGGTCCTTGGTTCCAGCAGGGCTTTGATTAGAGTTTACACACGAACTTCTATTCAAGCAGATAAAGTCCAATCACTCATTTACAGAATTGATCCAAACTCCAGAAAACCCTTGAAAATGTTTAGAAGTTGGTCCCTGACAAGATGGCACAGAGTGATAGGAAAAACAAATAGAGAAGCTGGAGTTAATGGCTCAAATCAGTGTAAATTCACAGCCTTGAATGAGGAGAAATTTTGACAGAAACAGAAACTTTTTTCCAAAATTTCAAAAGTTGCTTTGCACATTTGCAATTCTAGAAGAAACTTGAAAAACAACAAAAAGGAAAGAGCAGGAAGGAGATCTATTTCTCCCTGTTGTCTGGAGAGGTGACATTTTGAAGCAGAGAATAAAATGAGTTATACTCAGACCTGGAGGTGATATTTAGGCACAAACAGATAAACATTTAGCTTCTTCAGGTTATCCAAACTGGAAAAGTTTAAATAAGGAATACAACCAGGAAAATAATCAGGAATAGATAATTTTATGGAGTAATATCCCCAAAAACCTGTTGATCCAATGTCCAGCAGGGATAGTTAATAATCACTGCAAACTGTACAAAGCAAGGGAGATGCTAAAATTAGGAGGAATTATCCTCCTGCAATAAGAGCATCTGCTCTTGTGTCTTCCTGCAGGTTGGAGAAATCTGGTTTATCCCACATGAATTTTTTTTTCCCTTTTCCCTCTTCCTCAGGGCCAGCTACTCAGCAACAGCAGCATAGGGAACACGACAATATAATGCTCTGTTTTCATTATTTTGAGCTAATTTTGCTCTGCTATTTTTAACTACTGTAACTGCTACTGCCACGGGGAATAGGTAGAAGTGTTTTGCCATTCTAGCAGACTGGAAAGAAAGGGAATGAACTTTTTCATGCAGTGGGATGTTACCCTTGCCAACACTTAAACGGAATGGGTTTGCTCTGTTATTGTAGGACCATAATAATGTAATTACACAGCACTAGCAGAGTGTTTTACATCTCTGCAGCAGCCTGACGTTAATCTGTGCAGTGGCTAAATATTAGATCTTTTTCACAGACTAGGGGAGTGAGGAGAAGAGTGAATCTCTGGGATCATAAAGGAGATTATTGCTAAAGTGCAGCTGGGAGGAGGCAAAGAGGACTAAAAGACGAGCCCTAGGGATGCTCTACTGCCTCAGGCAATTTTTAAGGTAAAATAATTATTTTGACACAGGTAAATCAACCTGATTTGGGAGTTTGTAGGGCTGGTGCTGCCCTTCTTGGTGAGTCCTCTACACTCTGCCAGTCTGGGCAGTGGATAACCTACCCGAGTTTAATGCATTTATTCTTTCATCTCTGTGTGAAGAGACACCTGGGCAATGAGAATTTCGTGGCTTACAGAGTCTCTGAGATAATTGGTTATAGGGATCACAGTAGTTGTGTCCCTCCTCTCCCACAGCCCCACAATTATAAGGTTGTCCATGACAAAGCAGAGGGGTTTATTCCATTTTCTAGAATCTGATTTTGGTGGTTTTCTTCTTGCATGGTCAGCGTCCATTTGTCCAGCTCTGTACAAAGCCTGTGGGTCAGCAAGACTTTGGCACTGGAATGAGGTTCCTGAAAGTCATCCTTCCAAATTCCCATCCTTCTCCAGAGGTCACTCCCTTCACTCCCCAAACACAGCCACCTTCCCCAAATATCCCCTCTGCTTTAACCTGAATCAGCTGCAGAGGCTCTGGCTATATCCATCCCCTCATCAGCATTTCCACAGCCAAATTGCATCTTCTCCTTCTTTCCTGGACAGTAAGCAGTGTGACAATTTGCAAAATTAACTGAATTCCAGCAGCCTGGGGGAAGGACATGGATGGGAGTTTCTTCTGGCTTCACTCGTGGATGAAACAACCTCAATGGATCTGTAATCTTTGTCTTTTCCTCATTCCTGCAGTCCTGCTCCTCTCCAGCATCCATGGAAGAGCCCAATTCTATTAATAGCTCTCAGACCTTGCATTTCCTGCATCCAAAGTGCTAATGAAAACTCCTTCCTGCTGACCCTCCGGGGAAAAGGCAATTTCCTCTGTCTCCCCGTGCCTGTCTGTACATCTGGCCATCCGACCTTCTGGACGTTTCTGTCCCGTGGCAGATTTACATCACACATCTGCTGCTTCTCGCTGGGGCAGGTATTTCACAGGGAAAGCTGCAGGCTGACTCAGGACAATCAGGGTTTCTCCCTGCCCAGATGACTTTTCCCGTTCCCTGGAAGGGAAACAGCAGTCAGACCTTTTGCCCTGCTTGACTTCTCTTCCTGCTGCCTCTGCCCAAGCCAGGCTTCCTCTGGGGTTGCTCCCTGAAATCCTTCATCCTGAGTAATTAGAGCTTCATCCTATGCTGAGGGCTGCCCTGACACCTCCCAGAGGGTGGGAGGTGGGGATTTTGATCTCTGCAGATGTTGGTATAGGAGCATTTGGCAAGGATAAAAGTTTGAGATTCGTCCTGGGAATGAAAAGTTTGAATTTGTCCATCAGCTCCTCACGAGCAGAGCTGTTTTCCGTGGTGCTTTGCTCTGTCCCTTTGTCATAGGAATTTTCTTGATTTAAAATATAGATATTGACCCCTTCCCTTCTCCATGCAGCGCACACAAAGGCACAGAGTGCAAACTCCAGCATTTCCCTGGGGTTTGGACAGTTGGACATGTCCCACTGCCAACCAGGGCTGAGCCACCAGCCCTGCTCAACACCCTGAGTGCAGACAGGCTTTCACCTCATTTTAACCCCAAAAGAAGTTTCTAGAGCTTGTTCAGCTGCTGCAAGAGTTAACTTCCCTCGGCTCTGTCTCCTGTCCCTGTCCCAGCCTCTCTGTGCTTCCTGCAGTGTCTTCCAGGTCTCTGTGACCCTTCAGAGGGAATCACAGAGCTCAGGATAATTCCTTACCACATCTCAGCCCCCAGGCCTCCCTGGGATGCTGAGCCATCCTGTTCCTGTCCCTGGCAGAGTGACAGTTCCAAGGGGAATGCCATGAAATCACAGGGAAGGGCAATTTGCACGCAATTTTTTGGTTTCCACTCCTTTAGGAAGTGCAGGGGAAGGAGGGGGTTGTGTGCTGGGAGTCTGATGAAGTCTAGAGCTTTGGAGGTAAATGGAATAGCGAGTTTTTTGGGGGTGCATTTCCCCTTTTTTGCTAAGTCTGTGTTTTCTGCAGTGATGGTGATACATGAAATGCCAGCAACATTTGGTTTCCATTCCCCCAAAGAGACATTTGTCTCCAGACTAATAAATCTGAACCTGAATGTTCAGCTTACTGAAAAAACTAGTGCCAGCACGACCTGTTTATGTCTCCTGTGCCTCAGCTTTCCTGTTGGAGGAACAAACTCTCTGCTTTCAGGTTCTGTAGGGTTTAAAAACTGACAAATTTTGGATCTGTTAGGGGATCCAAATCCATTCATCCACTGAGCTAAATAAAAAACAACATGCAAGAAACAATTTCTTGTGTAAATGGAAGTATTTTCACGAAGGATCTGCCTCCAGGATGGTTTTGCCTCAGTGAAGTGTTGGCTGCTGAACCCTTTCCTCCTGACGAGAAATACCTCGACAGCAGCTAATTAAATATTGTGATTTCATCTGGCGCCTTTATTTACAACGGGGCTTTATCTTGAACAGCATCTATTTATAATGATCTCCACGAGATAATAAACAGTGCTATCCCATTAACAGGGACCTCAGGGTTCAGCCAGCAGCAAGAGGATCCTGCCAAAAGAGCTAGGTGGCCTTCTGTGCAGCCCAGAGCCCAGCTGATGCTGGGGTTTATGTCCCTATATTGCTGTGTTCTGTTCAAATAAATACGTATTAAAGGTGTGAAGAGAAGTTCAGTGATTTGTGTGCAGCCCTGGGGCCGCTTGGGGTTCCTGAAGGGGATTTGGTACCATGAACCCTTTCCCAGCAGGCAGAGTAAAGCAAAAAACTTGGATTTTTCACGAGAAAAATAATGCAATTTCCATGAGAAAGCTCTCCTCTCCTGGAGCCATCCAGCAGGGGGGAAGCAGAGTGCTTCACCTTCCCCATCCTAAGTCTGGGAGGTTTTGGCATCGAGGAAGCTGAGGGTGAGTTCTGCCTCATCACAAATCTGGGGCCAGATCCCATCTCCACACAAAACCTCTTCCAGATAATAAAATAATAAAAAACTTTATAAAAATAATAAAGTTATAATAAAATAATAACAATTTCACCAAGCTCTGGCCCACCTGGGATAAGGTAGCTCCTCACCTCAACACCAATGATTTGCCACAGTTCAGAGGCCAGACAGAGGCAGCACCTGTGAGCAGTGACTGTTTTGGGTATGATTTCCACGTTTTTGGGGCTGGGAGGTGCTTTGCTTACTCCCTGCCCTGTTTCCTACCTTCCCTGGGGCTGGATCCTGCAGGTCCCCAGCCCAAAGGGAGTTTTGGAAGCAGATCCAGCCCCTGGAGCAGCTCCTGAGCTGGGTGGAGTCAGGGTTGGAACCCTTGGCGTGGCACACAGTGATCCCTGTGTTAATCCAGGATTCCCCACACAAACAAATCCCTTTTCCTGCAAACTCTGCCCAGGAAACTCTGTGCCCCCCACCAGGGAAAAGCCCATCCTGTTCCAGTGCCCAGCACACATCACATCCCACCTGAGAGCTTTCCACTGCTTTCATCCCATTATTTATTGCAGTGTTCCATGTGCCCTGCAGGAGATGGTTTTGCCCAACATCTTCCATTTCCCAAGCCAAAGAATCCTCTGTAAATGCCTCCTGTCACTGCTGGGCTTTGTGAATGTTATATTGGACATCACCACCGTGGCTCTGAGCAGTAATTACGTGCCTACATTGCTTAGGGAGCATTTTAATTACAGCCCTAATTTAGCCACGGGCAAAGCATTTTGGATCTGCTGCATTTCGGGAGTCAAGAAATCCAAATTTTCAGGAGACCTCAGTGCATCACACAGCGCCTTTTGTGCAGCACCATCCTCAACGTCAAGGTCACCTGGGCAGCAAGGACAAACATCCTGCTGCCATGGGCAGAAGTTTCCAGCCTGAATTTCCAAGCAGATGGTTCATCCTGAGGCAGCAGCGAGGGTCAGAGGAGGACATGGCAGATGTAGGGCACGGGAAGGATTGCGTTCTTTGTTTCTTCTCACAGATAATAGGGGAGGATTAGCTCCCCTGTAAAATAAATTATGCTGTGGGGAAATATTCAGAGAGCTCCTGTGCATGCTGTCTGCTGGGATTTACAGCAGTGCAGCCTCCCTGCTTGGCTGGAGCTGCACCACCATCAAACTGCCCTAAATGTTGGCTTAGAAGATAAATCCCAGCCTGGAAAAATCTCTGCCTAAACAGCCTGGGAGTCCCCAAAGTGGGATCTGTGACAGGGTGTGTGATGCTCAAAACCATGTGAAATCTAGTTCAGAGCTTCTGCATGAGCCCCTGGTAAAAACTAATTTTTTAGTACCTTCAGTTCCTGATGATACCTCCTCTCCCAAATCCTTGTGAGAATATTGTGTATGAATATTAATATATCATATATTAATCCCGTTTTCCAAGCTCCCTCTTTCTCTACAGTGGAAATACATGGAAAAACCAGAAAAATGTCACTTTTCTCAGTTCCAAACATCAACGAAAGTGAGCAGGGAAGGGTGGCCAGCTCGGACACATCATCTCAGGGGGAGCTGAATGTGTGTGTGGGGAAATGTTCTCTCCTTCCAAGGGCTCCAAACTGTTCCTCTGGAACCCACAAAACATGAGATGTTCAGATAAGAACTCTCTAAGATGGGCTAAGGGGTGGATTTATGACCCCAGAGGCTTCACTGAGCCTTTCCATAGGTTTCCCTGCAGTTCACATAACAACACTAATTCACAGCCCAGCGCTGAAAACTTGGACTTCCCTCAAAGAAAGTGGAGGGGAGAAAAAAGATATCAAAGAGATCAAAACTGTGTTTGCCTTGACATCAGAGATAGGATGGTGGCAAGGGTCTCAAAAGGAAAAAAAGGCTTTAATTTTCCTCTTACCATTGTCCAGCCTGTAAAAATTAACATGTCAACATCTCTGAGAAAATGTTGTCCCCATGACCTTCCTATTCCCCCACAATTGGAGGCTGCTGCTCATCATAAAAATTTTTTCTCTTGGTATTTCACATGATAGATTTGTAGGAAAAGCCATTACATTAATACAGCATTAATTGATTTGCTCTGCTGGATTACCTATAGAAGAAACCTTTATTCAGAGGCTAAAAAAGATTAAAATCCCCCCTAAAAAATCCTCTCTCCTCTGCTGAAATCTCAGCCCTTTTGCTCCGTGGCTTGAAATATTAATTCTTTTTGGGGTGGGAGGTAAGTTTATAAAGTGGCTGAAAGGATACTTTTCATCTCCTAGCCAGTGGTATCTATTTATTTATTTTATTTTTTTTTAATGAGACTCCAGCTGAAGACTAACACTCGACTTCAGCAACCGCTGAGGGAAACTTATTAGCAGGGTGATATATAGGATCTTTTTACTTCACAGATGGGCTCTCCCTAGTTCAAAAGAAAACGAGGTCTCAAGTAGCCTGTTCCTTGCAAAAATAATAAAGTTTGACTTCAGGACAATGGTATGTGTCCTCGGGGCTGCTTCCCAGATCTCCAGGGGTTTGGGAGAGGCAGGAGATGTGCCCTGAAAACAGGGGTGAGCTCCTTGCACAGCCCTTCCTGCACACCACCGCCGGGCAGTTTGGCTAAAACCCTGGAGATTTGCTCCAAAATGTCGGAGATTTGCTCAAAAGCACCTGAAATCTGCTCAAAAAACCCCAAACATCCACTCAAAAACCCTGGAAATCTGCTCAAAAACCCCAAACATCCACTCAAAAACACTGGAGATCTGCTCAAAAACCCTGGAAATCTGCTCAAAAACACTGGAGATCTGCTCAAAAGTGACAGAGATCTGCTCAAAAACACTGGAGATCTGCTCAAATCCACAAAGATCTGCTCAAAACCACCAAAGATCTGCTCAAAACCACTAAAAAACTGCTCAAAAAATCCGGAGGTTTGCTTAAAAACACTGAAGATTTGCTCAAAACCACCAGAGATCTGCTCAACACCAGAGATCTGCTCAAAAACAGCAGAGTTCTGCTCAAAACCACTAGAAATCTCCTCAAAAACATTGGAGATCTGCTAAAAAACACTGGAGATCTGCTAAAAATCACAAGAAATCTGCTCCAAACACCAGAGATCTGCTCAAAAACACTGAAGATCTGCTCAAACCCACCAGAGATCTGCTCAAAAACACTGAAAATCTCACACTGAAAATTTCAAAATTTCAAAACCGCCAGAGATCTGCTCAAAACCACAGCAGCTGATGGTATTTGGCCATTGTTGCCACAGGGAATAAATCCTCAGCCGCAGGAATTTGCTTTATTCTGATCTAACGTAGATATTTCACATCTATGTCCCCCTGCACTGCAGATTTTGGAGTTTTAAAACTTCTCCCACAAATTTCCAGTTCGCTCAGCAGGTGATGTGGGATGAAATATAAAGGATATAAGGGATTTTTTTTCATAGAAAGGGCTGTCCAGCCCTGACAGTGTCAGTGCCCATCCCTGGAGGGGATCAAAAGCCATGGGGGTGTGACACTTGGGGACATGGGTGGCCTTGGCAGTGCTGGGGGAATGGCTGGACTAGATTTCCAGCCAAAGTGATTCCATGATTGCAGCTTCTCATTCGTTTTTATTCCCTTATTTTAATTTTACTCAGGCCAAAGATGTTTATCCCTCAATTTCCAGCCTGTGGGGCTGGAGAATCCGGATGCTTTATGGAAATGTGTCAGGCTGTTCTCACTTTGCCATCCTTCACTGGTTATGGGTATTGGCAGGGAGCAGATCCAAAATTCAACATTCCTGCCCCAGCCTAATAACACTGCCCATTAATGATGCACTTATAAACAGTTAATAAAGGCTGAGTTTATTTCTGTGCATGAAACAGCCATTTTAATAAATGGCAAATCATTTTTTTTATGGAGACCAGAAGTTGCTCCTGGCCCAGGTTTATAACCAGCTATAAAACCTCAGATTGATGTGTTTTAAATGATGGTTGACACATTCTAGTCATGTTTGCAATTTTCTTATAAAAATCGCCTAAATATTTATTTTCCATTTATAAGTCATTTAGAAGGGGAAGCATTACTATAAAACATGACTGTTGCACACCCATTTAGGACGTCTGAATAAGTTGTTTATTTGCTCTCAGCTCTCATTTCTAAATGAACTGGCACTTTTTTTTTTCTTTCTTTATTCATTTTTTATTTATTATTTTTTTCTTTTAAGGACAGAATCTCCAGTGCAGGAGGAAATGATGGGATGGACCTGGAAGGTCAACTCTGCCTCTTGCCAGCAGCTCTATAAAAGTACTGGCTCAGCCTCTTAGCCTCTCTTTCTGTCCCTAAATAGAGTGATGGGATATGTTCTGATGGCCAGAAAAGCCTTTTCTCCCTTCTGCCCTCTCCCCATGGGGAAGAGGGAAAAAATTGGCAAGAAAATAAGACAAAAGTAAAGGAATGTGGCAAGAAAAAGGGAGAGGAGTGTGGCTAAGTCTCAGAATGCAAATCAGACAGAAAATTCCTGTCCAGTTCTGGGAATAAGACAGAGAAGGGGAATTTCCACTAAATATATCTTTCCTTTGCAGAGATCCCAGAATCTCCAGGGGCTTTTTCAATCTGTTCCATTTCTGAAGGGTTTTGAAAAATGACAGAGACACAAACAAGCAATGGGTGATTTTCTTGTGCTGCTCACCTCCTGTGGGTAACAGCAGGAATCCTTCTGCTCCCATCCTCTTCCAGGGAATCCAATCTGTCCCTCCCCAGACACAACCCAAATTTCAATTCTTCAAGAAAATTGAAGAGCTCAGGCTGCCTGGTGGACTCCTCTGTCTGCAGTGCTGCCAAAGATGAGAGGGGGACAGATAATTATGTTCAGGAAAATGTAACTTTAAAATGCAATCATTTAATTCTTTACAATAAAAACTCACATTGAGCACAAATTATTTATAAATGTATCCACAGAGGCTCAGCTGAGAATGGATAGCAGGTATTGGGAAGGACAGAGCAGCACCAGGGTGTGGGTTTGGCAACGAGGGTTTTTTGGGATGAGGATGGAAATGTGTTTTGAGGTGCTGGAGCCATCTGGGGAGTAGGAAAAGCACAGCTCTCCCCCACAGCACAATAAACCAACACGTGTCCTCAGCGTGCACAGCAGGACATCTTCAGGGAGGTTTTTGCTGCAGAGCTCTTGAAACTCCTTCTCATTTCACCCTGCCAAGAGAGCCAACACCCTCGAGAAGCTCTGATTTAATACTGCCCTTGGTGAAGGCAGTGGGAATTTTTTTCTCACTTGCTGTGGAGTTCATGACTCCATAACTGTACACGGCTCAGAATTACAGCAAGAGCAATTTCAATAAAATGTCTAAAATGTATTTTCTGGGCTTGTCAAGGCTATAATCTTGGTGTCCTCCAGAGCTGCAAGTGGTTACAAAATCTAAGGAATTTAACCAACCCAAACTGACCTCTTGTAAGTCTCCAGTGGGTACAGGGTAGGGTGCAAACACCACATGTGAGAGAAATGGAGATATTTTAGTGTGTGCAGCTTGCTCTTAAACTTCTGAAAATCATCAGAGCTATGAAAAGCCCTTTGTGAGCTCAAAAGTCCAAAGCGAGAAGTCGACTCTTCGTGAATTATTTAGCCTCCAACTAATAATAACAATAACAATAAAAATAAACCTAAAAAAAAAAAAAATGAAAATGGCTGCTAAGCTCTGTAATCAATTCTTCCCTCATTGTAAATCTTGTGTGGTCTCATTTCTGCTCGGCCTCGAAACAGGAAATGTTGTTTTCAAAGGAATGGTTACAAGGGAACTCTTTGTTATTTGTCCGTGAAACGCTTCACACAACGCAGCCTTAATCCTGGATTAAGTAGGTGCTGCTGCAGCCCAGGAATTAATTGCATCACGTGGGGGAGCATTATTATTGATGAGCAGAACGACAGCAGAAATAACAGTGTTAGTGAAGGGTTGTTAAGCAGGAGAGCTTCACCTTGGAAGGAGTTTGTCAGGAAATCAGGCCGTGGTGGCTTCTGAGCTGTTGCAGGCTCCAAAAAAAAGGAGAATAAATGTCCAGAGGTTTCATGAATGCAGTGATTGCTGTTTCTGCTTCTCTTAGAGTCACTGAATGGTTTAGGTTGGAGGAGACCTTAGAGCTCATCCAGTGTCACCTCCTGCCATGGATGGGGACACCTTCCACTGTCCCAGGGTGCTCCAAGCCCTGTCCAACCTGGCCTGGGACACTGCCAGGGATCCAGGAGCAGCCACAGCTTCTCTGGGCAAAAATCTCTCCTGGGATTTTACTGCTAGGCTTTCATCACTCACAGTATATTCTGGAGGAAACAAAACTGCAGTGGCTCCTTGTCTTGATTTTTGCTGGAGGGACAAATTTGCATGGAAAGTGGCTGGTCCAGCCAGGATGGGAAAGCTCAGGAGCTGAGCTAACCTCCATAATTCTCTCCTAAATCTGGGAAAGGGGTGTTCGAGACTTCTCCCAGCGGAACTTTAAATATTTGAATCTCTTTCCCTAATAAACTGCTTTCCTAATAAACTGCTACCATATGTAAATGGAAACGTTTTGCTGACTCTCAATCCCACCCGGAGCTGCTCGCTGGGGTGCTGCTGCCCTTGTACACAGCGTTATAAAAAGTAGCAGACTGTGTCCCTTTAATAAATTACACCATAAATTTTACAGACTTTACCCCGGTGGCTTCTTAAATCTTGCTTTGGTTATGCAACATCGTCTTGCAATAGGAAACATCCTTCAAATGTTTAGGTTAGAGGCGCAGAATCGAATCCACTCCAGTTGTTTTAGAGTGTAACAAATAAATAAAATGTACCCTCTCCTCAGGATGAAATATGACATGTATGAAAGGGAGACAAGCAGCTTTGATAGCTGATGATAAGGGTCAGTATTTCATTTTCATTTTGTCCAACATCTGTTTTTTGTCCTGAAAACCTAATGCCTACAACACAGACAAATTAACTTAAAATAAATGAAATGCTGGAAAAGTTGTTTTGCCCTGAAATCTTCTCGTCCAAGAATTAAGAAGGAAAAAGCATCAGGTTGTTTCAGTAGTGATACAGAGCTCCCATCCAGAAACTTCAGTAAACGTCAATGCCCAAGAACTGAAGATAAAAAATTAAAACCTTCAGACCCAAACGACCACTATTCAAGATCTTTTTCTGCCCCCCTTTCAGTGACGTTGTCGGTGACTATCAACCAAAAATTGAAGGGTTTCTTCTGCCAAAACGCTGATAAATCTGGGGGCTCTGGATTAGCCCATTCTGCCTTGCTACAAGTGTCCACAGTGGTACTGGAAAGGCACAGAGAAAGAGGCATTTGTGCTGATTCCAGAGGCAGCTGGAAAACTCATCAACCCCTGGAAAGCCATGGAAACCAAGGCAGTGCACTGAGAGGAATGACCATCGCAGTAAAAATGATTGGCACATCCAGAGCAGCTTTAACACCAAGGTTTATCACCAGGGAAGGTCAAATCTGAACCTGAGGAGGGCAGGAGGTGCCCCATGAAGACCAATCCTGATTTTGGCCACGATTCTTGAGCTTGGAGAGGGAAGCACAACTCCTCAGCCATTCAGGAGTGAACAGCACTATTTTTGTGACTCCCAACCCAATCCTGTTTTCCATCCTGCTGCAGTTTCCCAGTCAAGGTTTCTGGGCATGTGTCCCAAGACAAGGGGATGCTAATTCACATTTAGGGTTGGAAGGAGGGAGGGAAAGCCGGTTGTTAAACACCACTGCCCACACAAATCCACGTGTGAGTTCCTCCCCTCTGTGAGCATGGCACCACCACAGCCTTCCAGGGTTTTTCTGTGTTTTTCATGGGTTTTGACCATTCTCAACAGTATTATTTATAAAATGATGTCATCGCCAAGGGGTTTTCCTGTAATTTCATGAATACAGTTAAGCAATTTTTTTTTTTTTTTTTTTTTTTTGCCAAGAAGAAATGAAGAGTGAAAGGTTTGCTTTAGGACGATGCAACACCTGAGTGCCAGCAGAAGATATGTCAAGGCTGCTTCCATAATAAAATACTACAAACCACAAACAAACATAAAAAAAAAACCCTTAAAAAGACAGGAAAACTGGAGAATTTGCCATTAGTGAGGAATGGAGAAGCACAAAAATGAGGGGAGCATTGAAAATGAGCCACGTGGGTGCAGCATGGCTGAGCCCTGCCTGCTCCCAACCCACAAAGAGAGCATCCAAACTGTCTCTGAAGACCCTACAAAGAGCAGAAAAAGAGCTGGGATGGGAAAAGGATCCTCAGAACCCCCATGGATGGCACAACTCACTGCTCCCACACCAAAATCACAGCGGTGTTGGGATCAACCCAGCTCAAACCAGCTCTGTCTCTCTGGAGAACTGGTGGGGTTTGAGCAGCAACCCTGGGGGAATTTTTCCTTTGCTTTAGCAGAGAAAGAGGCTTCACCTGGGGCTGGAAATGTTGCCCTTGACATGACAGCGTTTCTCCTGATTTGGGAGGAGCCATTAATTTAATAAATTTTTGTTTACCCAGCGAGTGAGCTCAGGGCTCCCTTTGAGTCCCGCCCTGGGCTCTTTGACTGTCCTTTCTGCGTGCTGCACACAGTAGTTGGACACGGTCTGGAGGCCTCTGGAGTTGTTATTTTTCATCAGGAAGATGGCTTTTAGCTGCAGGGGTAAACCTCAGTCCATGCTGGGCAAATGTTGGGTGGAAAAATATTTCACAATAGGAAACAAGTTGGACTAAGCCAGAGAGGAGGAAGTCGACCAATCCACGGTGCTGTTTGGGACTGGTGTAATATTTCAAAGTTCCCTGTTTTGAAATTATTAGACCACCAAAAAAGTGAAAGGCTGCCAAAAATTACTGTAAAAGGTAATAATTGTTAATAACTTGGCATCTGCTTGCTCATTTGAGCTGCATGGGTTTGGCATTCATTAAAGACAACATTGTAAGCAAATAAAAGAGCAACTGCCTGGCACATAACATTTTTAACCACATCATAACTGAATATTAAATGCGAGGTTTTAATTCAATTTATAGTTTAAATACGGATCTTTGCAGTAACTTTAAGAACAGGGAAAAAAACAAGAGTCAACCCCATAAACAGTGAGTCATAAGAAGATTTTTAAAGAAATAATTGCAGTGTCCTTGACCTTGAAATGATCCTTTTTCTGAATTAGCACAGGAATTTAATTAAAGCTTCAAAAAAAAGCTTTCATTTTAGATTTGAGTTACCAAATATTTAGAGATCCAGTGCCCAGGCAAGCCAATGGAAACATTCCTGCTCATTTCAGTGAGCTTTGGATCAGACCCTGCACAGCTTTGGGTGTCTCATTTCACAGGATGGACCCAAGGTCACTGCAGGGGAGAATGTTCTCCCTTAACCCAACCTTATCTGAGGTCTCACACCCCAGGGATCCCAAAGCAGCTGCACAGCATGGCCAGGGCAGGGAGGAGCCACCCCTGTGCCTCTGCAGCGTTTCAGGTGATCACATAAAGCTCTGAGGTCTCTTTTTCTGTCCTTCCCATCAGCTGAGACCATCCTGACCCATGCACAAGGTCACTGAGTCGCTGCCCTCACCCAGAGCCAGAGGTGCAGCTCATTCCTGCCATCCTCCTCCCTCCTTTGTCCAGCAGAGCTGTAGGAATTCCAGCTCCAGCGTGTTGAACTCATCCAGAGGTCACTGAAGTCAGGGGACACCTTTTCTATTGACTCCAGTGGGCTTCAGACCAGATTCTTACTCACCACTAAGTCAGCATTTACCAGAAGTGATATCCAGCAATTTCCTGTTCCCGTTGTAGGCTAAGTGGTGATAGCTGGGGTGTCATCCAGTGGTTACATGTGGTGTTTCTGACCTCGAAATGAGCTTCTCCATCCCCATCCTGCCTATCCAGGGCTCTGTGTTCATGACTCGGAATGCAGGAGGGGAGAGGAGTTTTCCTTACTCCCTTCTTGTCGTGATCCCCAGCAGAAAACAGTTTTTGGGTCTGAAATTTTTTTTTAAAAAAATTTAAAAAAAATTTTTAACTGTCTTTCTAAGGTGCTGGTGAAATTCCTGTCCTCTTTCTCAATCGGGTTTACAGTGAAGAGGATGGCAATTTTGCTTGAGTCAGGAGAAAATGAGGACAGACTGGAAAAGAAGCCCTCAGTGCAGCACACAGTCAGCAGTGCCATCTTTCAAAAGAAAAAAAGAAATTGCTGCACGCTCAGAAGGATCAATGTCTTCTTCTTTTGGTCCAACAGAGGCTTGGTTTATTACACAGCTTTTGTTTTTATTAGTGAAATGCACTAAACTGTTTTCTCAAGGCTTGCCAAAACAGTTTAAAACGTAATACCATTAAATTTGAGGTCCTACTGGGAAAAGTAATGCAAACTTAATTAAAGTTAACCGGAGTTTTCTCTCCGTGTTCCTCTGTGCTGCATTTTGCTCATAAAGCACTTGTTTGCTCAGAGCAGAGCAGTGCTCAGGCTGGAAAGGGTGGTGGAGCTGCCAGGGTGGGAGATGGTGAGGAGAGAAGGGAGGAACGAGCAGCAGGAATAGCTGGGGAAATAAAAAAAAATAACAAAACCGAAAGGCTGTTTTCTTCCTCTGGTATAAAACATCTCGATTTTCATCCGAAGCTTGATTGCATCCCCACAGCTTTGCTGGGATGGGGTTTGGAGCACAGTGTGGTGTCTCCAAGGGGGGTGAAAGCTCCAACTCCAGCAAACAGCCACAGGGGTCAAACGTTAATCTCCGCAATGTCATCTCTGCAGCCTTAATCTCTGCAATATTTCTCTTGCAGCTCCTCACTGTTTCCACCTGTTTATCCCCACGCCAGCCCTGTGGGATTGAAGGCTCCAAAGGGAAGGATGAGCTTTGCCTCCAAGAGCTGTGACACTTCACCCTCAATTCCTGAGGTGAAAATCCAATTACAGCTCCGTGTCTCGAGTCCGAAACAAATCTTGTATCTTTGCTCCTTAAAAAATGTTGTATATTCTCTAGATGTCCTTAGGAAAAAGGTGAGAATATGGCACCTGATGTTGGGCTTGGTGCCCACATGGGTAATTGGATATTTTGGCCATCAAATATTTTGTCTGTCAAGTTTTTGCCTCGTGGTTTGTGCTGGACTTGCTCAGAATCCTGGTGGGCTTCACCCCAGAGCTGGAGCATTTGAGTGGAGGATGCAAAGAAAAAAAATGTTAAATTCCTCTTGAGATTAGTTTTGACCTAGAAACTGTCAGATTACAGAAAAAGGTCCTCTAAATGCCATCTTTTTGGCATGTGATAGTCAGGAGAGGCTGGAAAATTTGCAGCAGCACCAAGCTGTGCAATTAGGAGGGAAATCCAAGCTGAGTGGTCCAAAAGTCCAGGATGTCATTCCCCACCATGGTTTGGATAGGTTAGGAAGCAGTGATGGAAGACTCTGGGAATAAGAAATTTATTTTGTCATGAGTTTTTTCTGGGATTTTGCCTCATCTTGATCCTCCACTATTTTTAATCTTCTGAGCAAAGCCTATTTCTGCCTCAAGCATTGCAATGCACTTTCTGCAGCCTGAATAAATTTATTGCATATAGTGTTATGAGCAGCACTGGCAAGAAGAAAAGAAAGGAGTGGCAAGTTTCCGGAAAAAAATTCATTTTTAAAAGAGAAAACTTTTAGTAATTGTTTATATCCTTTCTCTTCCTCACCAGCTTCAGGGATGAATTTCCAGGCTGTACATCTTGCAAAGCAACAGGTAGTGATGAATGTGTACATGGTCAGTGTAATCTTTGAGTTGTTAAATTAGAATTCTGCTGCTCAGCTCAGAAAAAAAAATGAAGCTTTCTTGTGATCTATTTGTCCAGTTAGAATTCCATTAATTTTAAATAGTACACTTAAACTGTTTTTTTTTTTTTAATCTTAGCAGGAGTAAATAATTCTTTAACTTAAGCTACAAGTGTGTAGAAAATGAGCACATGGAAATGGAGGTGACATTGAGCAATGGGATGATTCATTAGGGGTTATATAACATCTTTTAATTTTATAGAAGATTTTTTATTGTTTCCCATTTATAGGAGATATTGGCAATAACTCTGACCAGTAATTTCCCAGTCATCACCATTTCTCAGATACAATTTGGAGTTCTAAAAGCATTCTCAGTATTCTATTTACACAGAGCCTGGAATATTGCAGTGCAGAAGAAGAGCTCCACTGCTGCTAAACCTGAGATGGATTTTTTATCAATCAGATGGAAAGTAAAAGGATGTGGCCTCAGACCACTCATTTAGTCTGTCTTTTCTCTCCCAAATTATAAAATTAATTCCCCTCTCCCTGTAGGTGGGCACAGAGATTGGCTTCACTCTGCCTGTGAAGCACTGGATGCTTTTAAAATGAGGATATAAATAAGGATATAATATTTACCTGGGCAGATAATATCCTGGAATTAAATTCTTCTGAAGAAGAGAGGTAGTTCACAAGTTTTTTTTTTTCCTTGCTGCCACCTCATGGAAACCTGGAGCATCAGCAGTGGGGATTTGTTTTTGCTTTCCCTCCCAGAGCACTTCGACATGAGCCCTGATCACCACACGCTGCCCCGGGGCTGATAAGAGGACAAGAATAGCATTTTGCTCCTTGGAGAATTCATTTCCTAAAAGCTGCCCTGGTGGTGAAGCTCTCACTTTCCCTTTTGTCCAAGCCTGGGGACGCCAGAGGTGACCAGGGCTGGAAAGCCACACGTCCCTGTCTGCAGGGACACTTCCTGACCAGAAACGAGCACTGCCACATCTCTTTCTTTCCACTACCCCCGGAGAACAACAACTTTTTGGGAGCAAAACTACGCCTACATGGAAAGTTCCCATTTCCTCCTCCAAATAACAAATTTTTAAAAAATTCCCAAAAAATAAGGCTCTGGTGTCCTCTGTTCCACAGCCGGGGCAGGTTCCCTCGCCTTGGCCGTCTGCCCAAAACTCCCGTCTGTTTTCCAGACAGGAAATATGAATCAAAATAACATGACATAAAAACAGTAATTAGCTTTTGTGTGTGAGGCTGCTAAGGCCTTAATGAGGAACAGGCTTGTAATAAAACTCTTGGCTACTCTCTCCCAAACTCACTCTGTCGCTCGCTCCCCTTTTTTTCAGTTCATCATTTATTTTCTTGCTGGGAGAAGTGAGGCGAGAAGGAGACACTATCTGTTAATTGATCCTCCCTGCCCTTGTTAATTATCAGGGAGTCTATAAATGTTTTGATGGGGTTTTTTTTCCATTTCTTTCGGGCTATTTCTGTCCCACCCACAATGCTCATCTTTCCCCATCGTCCTCTGCTGCCTTTCAGGGCATCTTGAGAGCTCTGGCTTGAGCAATAGTTGAGTTTTTGGTTTAAATGTGGGATCCTACTGATCACCTGGGGCTGGCAATCCCTTCCAAGGATGTTTTCTGGATAGTTGCTCCATCAAGCAATCCATGGCAGTTGTGGTCTTTCTTTCTTTGGTTTTTCTGAGCATCTTTGTGCTCAGATGTTGTGGAGCAGCAAGGTCATCACGAGGCTGAGGGAGATGGGTTGGCACCAAGGGTCACCTCATGCAGCAAACCTTGAGCAGAAAACTGTGATCTCATAAGGAAATCCTTCATTTCTGCAGGAAGAAGCTTCAGGTCGTAGTAAACTCCTCTCAGAGCTCAAACTGGTGTGTGAAGAAAGAACTGTGCTGCACTGTGAGAGCTCAAAGGTGAGCAGAAGTGTGAACTCCTGGAATTTCCTGCATCCAGACAAGTTTGCTCATGCAAAGAGCTGTGTCCTCTCCCCAGACAGATATATTAGTGGCAAGTGAGATGATGTTGTGGTTCTACTGGAACTGAGGACCTCCAAATACCCCACAGGTCTTGGCCTAAAGCATAAACCCTGGTTTGATACCACTTTTCCTGATAAAACCATAAAAATATCTCTTTGTGTAGACTCCAATAATTTTCCTGGGCATGTTTGTAGGCTCCCCACTGATTTTAATGAGTTTTAATTTAAAATCCCTTGTGGTCAGTGCATTCAGAGCTGCAGAGCAGTGGTGGAAGCCACGGATTGCAACGGATTTTAGCAACGGATGGTAAAATTTCTCTAGGATCAGTCATCATCCATGCCCAAAATGCCCCACTGGCAGCAGGTCTAATGGGTTCCATCAAGTGGGAGTAAGGAGAGAAGTTGTGCCTCTGCTTCCAGCGGCTCTGCTCTCATTTCCCACATCGCTATGGGCATGGTCTGGAAAAGATGTGGTGGGAATGTTTGGAGAGATGATCCACAGATAGTCTTCTGTGGAACTACCCATGGACCCTTCTGGAAGGCTTTCTGACGGGATTCATCCCCATGCCAGTGCCCTGTAAGTGATGCTCACCAATGAATTCACATCTGCAGGAGCACCTTGGCTGCTCATGGGTTTTTTCCATTTCTTTGTGCTCTTATTCACAGCTGGCACAGCCCAGAAGTGGTGCTGGAGTCAAGGAAAATAAGTTCTGGGAGACCTCAGAATGTGCAGCAATTTCTGACTCCAAGCACTGCTGTCCATAAGATCAGGTTAGAGCTAGCAGGGAAAAAACTTTTCCCTGGCAATTTTTCAATGGAAAATGCCATCCAGTTGAAATCCAGACTTCCGATCAGAATATGTTGTCATCAATGAAGTTTTGCCTCAGTTTTTTTATACAGATTTATTTTGACTAGGTTGAAGTATTGTGTTTGGACCTTGGTGGAGTGAAATGACTTGATTTTCTGTTCTAAGTGTCTTTTCATAACAAGACTGATTTAATTTTATGCTTTGAATAACGTATGTTAAAAGGGAAGGTATTTTGTTCCGATTTGGTTTTATCAGAACAGCCGATTTTATTTCATTCCAAACCAATTTTTTTTTTTAATGTGGCTGAAGAGAAAACGTGGCTTTCAAAAGTTTTTTCTCCCGATTTGGCACCAAACCAAATTTTGAAATGTCAGAATTTCGAGTGGCCTTCCAGTGAAGTGCAACCCATTCCATGGCGTAAAGCAAGAAGAGAACCCACATAAAACAATCAAATTGATGTAGACATTTATTACTTGTGAGAGTTGTAAAAGCATCACATGGCTTTCTCATAAAAAGTCATAAACCCTATTTACAGTCCCTGCATTATTATTCTAGTAACTAAAACCAGGGACTCTATGAAGTGCAGGAGTGTTCAGCAAATTCTCTCGCAACTCCGTTGGAAATGCAGAAAATGCTCCCTGTTTTCAGAGCAGGGGGATCGTATTTTATATGTATTTATTTATTGTGTTTACCTCTTACACTTGGAGCTTGGCCCCCACCCAAGAGGTCAAAGCTGCAATTGCTTGCATTTCACGATAACAAATGCAGAAATTAAATCAACAAAATGCCCTCATGTTTTGGGGAAAACCGGCGGTGTTTAGGTTATGTTTCAGCATCCAAGAGGCTTAAATGCTTTAGTAGAAAAAGCTTAACCCTGTTAATGGAACATCCAACATTTAGAGCCTCGGGCAGTGTGTGGTTACAGGTGAAATTCATTTGAAATGATCATAAAGACCATAAGGCACATGAAAATAAAAAAAATCCATGAGGTTTTGGATCGAGTACAGAAATACATAGGGGAAAAAAGAGATATTCAGAAAGATTTGTTTGTTCTTCCATGTTCTGAGCTCAGTGAAATCAATGAAAAAGGGTCAGCTGCCAGGAGGGAGTTGGGTTGTCCCGAGAACCAGCAGTGTTGCTATTGCAAACACATTGTCTTGGAGTGTTGTCATCCCTGGAATCAAGGGCTGCAGCTTTCCAGTGAAGCCAAAGCTTCCCTCAGACTTTCTAATGTGGAGAACCTTTGCATTGCCTGTAAAATGGCATTCCCTTCCTTCTTTAGGGAAAATCCAAAGCCTCTCCAAAGCAGGACCAGCTGGAGATGTTTGTGGGTTTTTGCTTTGTGAGGAAAGGGAAAGGGAAAGGGAAAGGGAAAGGGAAAGGGAAGTCCTGCTCCTCATGCTGGCTTCAAACCTACAAAACTTGGACTTCTGGAATATGATCCTCTTGGCTGTAACGTAACTGCTGTTGTTTCCTTGCTTTTATTTGCTCTCATTTATCATCCTTTACAGATCCAACCAGTTCACCTGTGAGTGTAAATGAGTTTTCCTGAGCAGCAGTGGAGGATCTCTGTGGAAGTCTCCCCCTCACGGGTTTCCCACTGGTGTCACTGCACTGGCTATATCCAGCTAGAGCAGCTTTTTATAACCTTGCCATGGTTATTTTCAACTTCTTGCTTCTATACAGGACCCATACATAAGCCCAGGGCTAAAAATACTTGAATCCAGCCAATTTTTCCTTAACAGATCTGGGAACTTGCATCTGTTGTCTGAGCTCAGCCAGAAACTGATTTCCAGAGTCTGAAACTCAGCTCAGCCCAGTGTCTCAAACAAAGGAAACATTGGAGGATGGCCCTGGGCAATTTATGGATCCATCACCACTTTCCCATGGATGTAGCTACACCATGCTGGCTCACCTCACCTGTGAGTACCTCCAAAAACAGCCTTCAAAAAGATTATTAAATTGTTTTTCTGGCTGTTAGGAAGGGTTAAAATACCCGAGCCATGCAAAGAAAACACTAATTTTAAAAAATTTTTTAAAAAATAGCAACATTTCCTTCTCAGAGAGGTGATGTCTCTTGGGCTGCCAGAAGACATGTGCTGCTTTCCCATCCACTTGGTAAAATTCAAGGATGTCTGTGCCTGCCCACAGCACTCCCTGACTCGTGCTCAGGCTCGGAAGACACATGGAATTAGACTTTACGACTCAATTATTCTGCGGTAGAGCTTGGACGTGTGCAATATATTGAAAGCCTTTGGGAGACTATCAAAATTTAATGGGGAAAGTATGGCATTTTTAAAAATTTTTATTTCCAGCTCTAGCTGTCAAATGATTTGTTTATAAACATGCTGCAGTGCCACTGAGGAGGTACAGGGACAGGAATGAGCCGAGCTGGCCAATCCAGCTGCAAAACAGAAGGGAGGATTAACCCCTCCAGAACCACTCACTGGGATTTCCAGATGTTCAAGGAAAACAAGCAGGTCTGACTGGCACTGGGAAAGTGTCTTTCCCCGAGGGATAAGAGCAGTGGGTGCATGGCTCTGGAGCTCAGATGTCCTGGTTGCTAAGTTGGGGTTCACTGTCCATACAGAGGATGTTTTGGAGGTCATTTTTCTGCAGGTTTGGCTGTGCTCTCGCTCTGCTTTTCTTGGAAATAGCATTGGATATGGAGATGTTTCCCTGTTCTGCCATTTCTACCTCTGGCACATCCTTTATTCCACGCTCTTGATCTCCTCTTTGGCTTGCTCCTCTCAGAATTACTCATCCAAGTCTTCAATCTCTCCTGGTTCTCCCACGATTTTTAAGATCAGATGTTTAACATCCTCCATCATACGTTTGCCAAGGCCTTGGAGGTTGTGCCTTCCTCTTCTTCCATGTGCTTCCTACCTAAAGGTCCTGTCATGCAGTTTCTTCTTGTTCTGGACAAACATCTCAATCTGCCCATTTATCAAGTCCAATTTGTCCAAACCCAATTTTTTCTTTTCAACCCAGCCCTTCTGAGGTCTCACTCACCTGCCACACAATAAAACTCACCTCTTTTTTCCTCCCCTCCCTCAGGGTCCCATTTCTACCTCCCTTCACAACTCCTCTGTCAGCACCTGCAACCTTGAAGCTGTCTTTTAAGCAGCTCTGATTTCACAGTTCTTGCTCCACCTATTTCAACCCACTGCACTGAACATCTGGCAGGGACAATGTGCAAGCCAGAGCTGTATTTCACACTGAGGTATCCCAAAGTCCACCCCCTCACCGCTTCAAGAATTTTTCTTTTGAAATAGCACGAGTCCTCCTTTCCTCCCTCTTGATGACTTCTCTTTCATGCTCGGGACAAGTGGTATTCCTCAACCAAACACTCAGCACTTCCTCCTTTCCCCTCTCACTCCGCTCAGCTCCTGAGGAATTTGCTGCACACTTCCTTTCGGAGGTCCAAGAGCTACACAACACTAATGTAGCGTTGAACTCGTCATGGGTTGGCAGCAGTGAAATGCCTCTCAGTGTTCCTTGGGTTTCACTGGCTGCTTCAGCACCACCTGCTCTCCAACCCGCGCCACTTAACGCGCCACGATTTATTTTTGTACTAATGGCAAAATACACTGAAAAATAAATGGCGTGCTCTTCATCCACTGTTATTTCCTTGAAGAGATGGCCTTGGAAGAGAGCTCGGAGTGGATCTTTACCTATGAATCACTGCAAAGAGTCTGCAGCTCCCACTGCTAATCCCAGGGTGGAAAAAGGAGGGGTTTGTGTGTGTGTTGTACAGAAACCTTGACGTTTGCATCTGCCTTTGATTCAAGGAAAGGGCAGAAAGGAGCAATATCACTTTACACAGGCGGGAGACAGTTCCAAACCATGTTACATTTTGTACAATAATGGTTTTGAAAGATGACTCATTTGAGCTTGTCAAATTAGCCATTACATTTGCATAGCTCCTGCGGGAGCTGTTTCGGCGAGCAGGGAAACCTAAAAAACAACTCACACACATGGAAAGAGATGGAAATTCCTTTCATCCTTGGCGCTTCATCTCCCATCAGAGAGGCAAAGGGACAGGTAGTGGAACAAGCCTCCCAAACACCTCCTTCCTTGGAGAGCACTGGAGGCTGGAAAACATTTTGGCAAAGATCATTTCATGTCACATATGGGTAATTAAAACCAGTTTTCGGCTGAAGAAGGAGTTTGGTGAGGATGCAGGCGCTGACCGCCTGATCACTCCAACACTTGCCCAATATTCCTGATGCATCCAAGCCATTGCATCCATTCTTGGCTCTGTGACTCCAGGATCTGCAATCAATCTCCAAACCCTGCTCCCCAGTGAACCCCAGCTCTCTGCCAAGGCTGCAGTTGAAGCGTTCAGGGCTTTCTAAAGCCAGCTGTATCTGTAACCCTTGATTCCTGTTAACCTCTTCACTCGAGCGTCCTTGGAATGATGAGAAAGCTTTTCCTAAGAATGATGACAAACTGACCAGAATTGGGCCACATGAAAAGCAGATCTGAAGGGGAAGAGGAGGGTGTTTAATTGAGTTTTTTCTCTCAAATCTGAACATTAACACAAAGATCCAGATCAGTCTGTCCTTTGCACAAATGCCTGAGTTTCTGCCTTGGAAAGATCATTCCTGCACCCACTGTGGTGTGAAGATCCCAAGGAGCACTCACTCATTAGCTCTGAAGTCCATGTTCCAAACCTGTTTTAATTATCTTCATTCCCCCCTCACAGCAACCTGAGTCTCAGTACAAGAGAGTCTCTGCTTTCTTCTTCAACGGGCAGAAGAAACAGAATTTTTTCATCATGTCTTGGCATCTGTCTCTCTTTCTCTCTTGTTCCCAATCTCAATTCTTGTAATTGGGTTGGATTTTCTTTTCCTTCCCTTCTTTTTTTCATTTCAACCATGACTTGGAAAGATTAAAGCCTGACGTTACTACTTAGCAAAAGGGAGCTCTGCCAACAGAGTGTCCTGCAGGATGCAAGTGGGGAGGAGCAGTGTGAGACTGAAGGGGATTGAAAAAACAGCATTAATATGTGGGGATTGCACTGAACACAGCAATTGGCTGAAAATATCAGGGGCTGGATTCTCTCTCCCTCACCCCTGCTGGATAATTTTTGGATAATTTTTTGGATAATTTGTTGGATAATAACTTTAGTCCATGACTAAACCTCAGAAGGACAACTTGCAGAGCGAGGCAGCAGGTGGAGGCTGCCAGGCTGTTAAACTTTGTGACTTTCTCATTTAATGAAAAGCTTGGTCCATTTGAGACCTTTCATAGTGTGCATTCGTATTTGTGTAATCTGTCACTCATTTTTATGTCTTTTTAGCACGGCTGCTTTGCTTAACCTAACACGACTGAGCAGCCCCTCTGCACGAGCCAGGAGGCAAAACTGATTTAATTTGAGCAGAAACCTCTCTTGCTCATGTCCACCTTTCTCCTGCTTAAGAAAAAGGGATTCTCATGCTGCAGGTTTCCCTCTGGTTTTGTCCTGGCAGCGGAAGGTCTCTCGTCTGTCCCAGAAATGAGTGAGGAGCAGTGCAGAAAAATCAATGAACAGTGGCAGTGTTTGGGGAAGATGATGCAACAGCCCAGTCATTTTAATATTTCCATATTTTCCCCTTTGCATTCACATATAATATTTAATTTACATCTTTACCACGAAACATCATTTTGTATACAGAGCTTTAACGAAGATGCTCTTCTAGAAGGAAAAAAATATGAGCATGTGCTCACCACCTGTGGGAGAAGGAAGACTCTTCACCAAGAGAGAGAAAAACCTTTTTTTGTGTAATTTGCTGTAAAATTAGGCAAAACCACTGATGACTCCCAGTGGCACAGGGGTTTATTACAAAGGCAGAGGTTCATGCTCACCTGGCCCTGCTGCAGGTCTGTTTTTCACGTTTTATGCAGCTCTGCACCCACCACACTCCTCACCAGGGATCCCCTTTGCCCACCAGAAGAGCCATCAGCCTAACCCATGCCATCGCACTATTTAGACCCTGAACAAGTTTTCTCAGCTCTGGTTATGCCCCAAGTATAAATATTTTCCTTGTGAAGCACAAACACCCTGTACCCTTCTGCTTAGGCACCCTCTTGAGGAGCTCACATGAGAGCTGTTAATCAGCACCATATTTTGAGGACAGTCTCTTTTCTATTTATTTTTTTTATTTTCTTCTTCTTGTTGTTTTGGTTTGTTTTTTCTTTTTCTCAGTCAGAAAAACAAGCAATCTCTTGTCCATGCTCACAATTTTGTTTTCACGTTGCTGTTGACACACGCTATCCTGACCAGTCAAGTTGTATTAATTACCCTGATTGGCACCAAAAGTAAAATTGCAGCTCGTGTTTCATTTCCAGCCTCCTGTTCAGAATTCCAGCCCCTCCATGGAGCAGATACAACCAGAGGAACTTGGTGGAGTGTGCTTAATTAATGAAAACCAGGCTGCTTGATTCACCTGATACTTATCCTTTTGGTTTTCTGTCCTTTCCCTCCAAAAGTCAGGATTTCAGATCACCTGGGCTGAGAGGGAAAAAGCCAAATAATGACAATAAAAGACTTCTTTTTCAGGAGCAGAATTTTTCTGTATTTCAAAGGAAATAGACATTGCAGCAACTGTGGGTTTCCTCAGACCCTGGAGATTGCAGTGACCTTTGAGATGGATTGTAGCCCATCAGAAGCTAAATATGCTGCCTTTGGTTAGCTCAACATGAATTATGACTCTGGAATGCTGAGGTCCATGTCCCTGATATATTTAGGTATAACCAACAGTTGTAACATGAAATTAAATCAACAGATTGCTGGCTGGCGAAATGAAGGCTGAGAGCTGCTACAGTAGGGGAGTTACAGTCGAGGGCTGGTCGCTCATTTGCCCACAACTACAAAATCTGCAATTTTTGGAACCGTTTTCTCCAAATCCTTCCTTGCTTCCCAGTAGATCTGCACAGAATTGGAACAGCACAGCCCAAAGTCCAGTGGGGACACAGGGATGAGACCAGAGAGCTCCAAAATCCATCCAGCCTGGCCTTGGACACTGCCAGGGATCCAGGAGCAGTCTGAACACCCTGTGCCAGAGCCTCACAGGGAAGGATTTCTCCCCAGTATCCCATCTAAACCTGCCTTCCTCCAGTTTAACCCATTCTCCCTTGTCCTGTCACTATACAACCTTTGAAAAAGACTCCCCATATTTTTTGCAGGCTCCTTGGATTTGGGGTTGATTGTGATTTCTGAGGGTCTTTCCGATGGTTTCTGAATGGAAGCTTGATTATTATTTCAAAAATCTGTTCCATGCTCATGCCCAGCGTCTGCTAGGGCTGAGCTCTACTAGGAAAACATTATTTTCCTTGGATTTGGGAAGGTGCTAAAGTTTCCCTGAGCAGTTGTGACTGCAGTACCTTCCCAAGGAGCACCAAATCTGGCCTTTAATCTTGGCAATAAATGTTCTTCCCCACACTCCTGCTCAGAAGTGTGCATGTGAGTGATTTAGTGCTTCATGTCAGCAAATCAGGATGTTGATCTTAACTATGTTTTCCCTGTCCCAAGGCATGCTAAGAGCCTCAGACAGAACTGCAGACACCCTTGTGTCAGGTAGTGCAAAAATACAGGCTTAAAAAGTGGTCTTCACCTTCCAGTTTTATAATTCAGATGCATTTGTTGTTGGGTGATCTCCAGCATCTTCAGATGTCACTAAAAATCCCCAAGAACACAGCGTGGAGCAGCGTTACAGCTGGGAGCCTTTGTCCCACTTTGCCAGGAGTTTTCACATAGAAACAAATAAGGAAAATATCACATGTGGCACAAAGAAACATCCTCCTGAAGCCATTCATTTTTCAGCAGGGAAAAAGGGGGGAAAAGACACCCTGAGCTGAGTTAATCTCTTTTTCTTCAGAGCACAGATGGATCTTTGATTGTGGCAAAACACGTTCACCCTGCTCAGGTCTGGCGTTTGCCAGAACAAAATCAGATTTTGGTGCCTGGGCAGGAGAAGGACAGGAATTGGGGCAGAATTTCTCATCCCAGGCAGAGCTGTGTGAGTCTGTTTGCTCTGGCAAAGTGCCCTTTTATTTATATGAACTTGCAGCCGTTTTTTGCTGCACGGGGCCATCCCCTGGAGAGTCTCCTTCAGAGGAAATCTGTCCAAACTTTGATGGAAATTGTCATGTTCCCTCCCTCTCCTAATTCCCCTTGGCTATATGGCCAGAAGAAAAATGCAGCCATCCACCAGAATGGTGAGAAGAAACTCACCCACCTCGAATAAAACTATTCAGCAATTTCTTGTTTCACACTCCACATCTCTCTGGGTTGCCCCACAAGCCAGGCAGCAGTAAAACCATTTTCCAGCAAGCAGGGCTGGGGCCACCTAATCAACCATTTTTAGAGCCATTTGGGCTCCCAGTTTGGCTGGAAAATAAGTTTTCAACAAATTAATTAAGTATTGCTGCCGCACAGAAGCCATAAATAAGTGCTTGCTGCCGTGGCCATCTGCAGCTGAAGGTCACTGAAAAATAACTATTTCAGGAAAATGTTTAAATTCTTGCTGGTAATACCTCTAACCAAAGCCAAGCCAGTAGGGAGATCATATGTTGGTTAGTGGGTGGCCTTAATGATTTTACCATAAAAGTAATTCCAAAAATACACATATCAGGTGCTCCAGCTAATTCTGCAGCTTGATTTGACAAGTATGAACCAAAATATATACAGTAACCAGGCAGTTATTAGTGGTGGAGCAGGAGGATTAAAAACTACTAAAACTGCCTTGGCACAAAGGCCAGCGTGGTGCTTTTGTTTGAAATCCCAGGGAAACTCGATTTTTGTGCCATTTCCAACATTCCCTCCTCTCAGAGGGAAAGCCAAGGAGACAACACGTGCTGTGGGTCCATCAGGTATTCCTGGAGTTCTTTCCCCTTGGAAAATGATCACCTCCCTCATTGCAGGGGTGATATTGTGATGGAGAGATGGACATTTTCCACCAGACCAGGTTGCTCTAAGCCCCTTCCAACCTGGCTCGGATCTTTTAGTGTTCCCAAATTTCTCTTTCTCATGCCATGCTGTCTCCTCAGCCTGTCCCTGGTTTTCATGGGAAAATTAGGGTATCTAACCAAAGACATTCATGGCAACCTCACAAACATAGCAACTGAGAAAAGAGCAAGAACTCCAAAAAATATTGAGGATTTCTCTCTGTTACTCAGGCTCATGCTGAAGCAGGGCTGCTGGGGCTGAGGAGAGGTATAAAACTTGCCTGTGAAATCCCAAACCAACCCGTGACACATGTAAAACTATGAAATGTAAAATTGAAATGCAAAATGATCTTGAAATACACCTCATTTTCAGTGTTATTAAGCAAGGTGTGTGATGTTCATGATTTGCAGGGTGATGAATGATTCCTACAAATCAGAAACAAAAATATGGGGTCAAAAACTACCCAGTGCCAGCAATCCAGTGGGTTTTCTCTCACAGCAGCGATGCTCCTGAGAAGGAACAGCCCTTCAAAAGCTGCTTCTACCTTCCTTTCCTTCTATTTTGCTATTCAGGCTGACTGTCCCACACTTTTACAGACAGCCTGAAGGACAGGCAGAGCCCTGGGCGCCCTGGGCAGAGGCAGCTGTCCCTCTGTCGGGTCACCAGAGCAGCAGGACAGGAACCCCAGGGGCTCGGGGTGACCTTGGGGCACACAGTGACATCAGCAGAGAGCAGGGCTTAAGCAGAAATGCAGAAAGGGTTGTTTCGTTCAGCCCCTGAGCTGCTCCTTGCCACAGGATATCAGCGAGTAGGCATGGCCTGGAAAAGGATTTAGAGAGATCCCATGGGATGTATCCATCAGTGACCATGAGCAGCAAGGAGACACAGGCAGCCTCCAGACGAGGAAATCCCCGTGCTGGTAGTCGCCATAAATGGGGAGAATATTCAAGACATTGCTGTTAGTTTTTGTGTTTTTGTGCTATTTCCCTCTGCGCCTGTTGCCGATCTGTCACAGGAAGCAAAAATGATCCTGTGTGGCCATTCCAAGCTCCTTGCACATGGCTAAATGATTTGAGCCCTAAATGTGCTGTCCAGCTTAGTGGGAAGAAGATTTAGGGCTAGAAGGATTTAGGAACTCACCCTCCCTTCCAAAAAAATTGTTTTACTTCACCTTGAGGGAGCTGAAAATTCTTTGCCCTCCCCAACTGTGCAAACAAAAATACCTTTATTGTTGTGAGCACCTGCTAATTTTAGAGTGAATTAAGGGGAAACGGGCTGTTGCACTGGCTTCAATAACTCCTGGAATAAAGAAATTCTATTAATACTTGTAGCTATGCTGTGCATCCCATGCCTCAGGAATCTCCTGCTCAAACATCCTCTTCGCCTCCAGTTTTGGTTCCATTCAGGAGGTGACCTCACTGCTATGGTTTTCCTCATAATTCCTGACATTTTGCCATTGTAGAAGCCATGGGGATATTGCAAATAGTGACCCAATGTTTAATGAGGGAGTTTAAGGGGACATATGAGTGCAAATGTGAATATGAGTATATATATATATATATATATATATATATATATATATATATAAAATTGAAGGGATATCATTCTGTCCCCAACAGCAAGATATTTTAGGCACATTCATGTGCACAGAGACAATACTCCCATTTTCCTCCTGAGATGCTTTTTGCTGTCATTTGTGTAACCTTTCTTTTCAGTTTGTTAATCAATTACACTTTGGGTTTCATCAGAGGAGTCTGAAGTGCAACAGCAGCCACTATTGTTGCAAGGGAGAGAACAAATTGATGGATGGTGGGTAATCAAAGTAATAGAGAGACTTGGCATGGGCGATATTTACTTTACATCTGTCACTGAAGACATTTTACTGCCAATCAGTGCCTTCAGAAGGCTGGCTGGAACAATAGAGGTCTTTCTACTTAATTCCTCCTATTGACTGGGGCTTACACTGACAAAGTTCACTTGCTATGTAATCCTCAAGGCATGCACCGGCTGCTGCAGCCAAGTTTTGAGATATATATCCCCCTGTGTCAATGGATTGGAAAAAAGCAGCTCCTCGGAGCCAAGGCGTTGAAGGTGGTCCCTGAACCACAGCCCACGACAGTGCGCAATCAGCCTTGTTGGCTTTGGAGGTGTCAAAGTGATAGCAGTGCTGCAGGAACCTCCCTGCAGCTGCTGGAGATGTGAAAGGCCTTTGATGGTTCACTGCTGACCACTGTTTGCAGGTCAAGTCTGGCCAGGAAGATCCTCTGCAATAACAGCCGAGGGGCGGTGGTGGGAGGAGGGAGGAGGGGGTCGATTTTCTCCATTTCTGTCCTTTTTTTTTTTTTTTTTTGTTTCCTTTCCTTTTTCTGCTCTGTCGGTCCTGTTTGCTGGTGTTTACAGGATGAGTCAGAGCAGCCCCAGAGCAGGGCTGGATGGGGGAGCAAGGAATTTGGGAAAAATGTCTTGTGCTGATATTTGGGCTCCTCGGTGCTGTTGGACACAAAGTGCCAGGAAAGGAGAGGTGACAGCCACAGCCATGTCACCCCGGGGGCTGGCTGGGGACAAGAAGCTGCTGCCACCCTGCCTGGTTAAGGTGAGGAGTGTGGTGAGAGCAGGAAATGTCCCTGCCAGCTGGAAGTCATTGGTACCTACAGCGCATTTTCTTCCAGACACGAACTCTCCTGACCCTGACCTAGACCCATCAGACCAGGGAGAATGGCTTTAAGCTGAAGGAGGGTGGATTTAGATGGGATATTGGGAAGAAATTCCTCCCTGTGAGGGTGGGGAACCCTGGCACAGGGTGCCCAGAGAAGCTGTGGCTGCCCCTGGATCCCTGGAAGTGTCCAAGGCCAGGCTGGACAGGGCTTGGAGCAACCTGGGATGGTGGAAGATGTCTCTGCCATGGCAAGGGGTGGAACTAGAAAACACATTTTTTCCTGGTTTTGTTCACAGCTCTCCTGGACATCCATCCAGAGGGATTTAGTGCATCTTCTGTGCAGCTGGTGCTGACTCAGTTTCCCAGTTTCCCAATTTCCCAATTTCCCAGTGCTCTTGTCACTTCATTCTTGTGGCAACTGCTCCTCTGTGCTCAACCCCAGCTGAGAGCCTTTGGCTCACAGGCTCTACAGCTCCTCTTGCACAGCAAAATCAGATCTCTGCCCTCCTTAAAGCACACTCTGAACTGTTATAATCCACTTCTGCTAAACAGTTATCAGCCAGATTGCAAAGTTTTAGTGACTATTAAATTCAGGCAAAGAAACCACATAATTTTCATCCATTAGAGACAAAAGAAGGTCTCGACCTTGTTGTCCTAGAGGTTGTTCTTACGAACAGTTTTCTGCCTCACAAATTTTTCCTGCCTGCACCATTTTGGCTCCCAGATATCCTCAAGAGACTTAAAAGTGAAGCACCAGTGGGGTTTCCTGGGTTTCAAGACCCTCTGATCCAAAGAGATTTTATCCTTTTTTTTTCCTAATTTTTTAGAGGGTGGTGGGGAAGCAGAGGGGGCAAAAAAAAATCCTGGGTCTCTGCCAAAATAGCTAGCTGACTTCCAAGACACGTCTGTCAGTAGGCTTGCTCTGGAATTTCCTCTGCAGTTACTGGAGGGTTCAATTTTTCCATAAAACCTGGTATTATGTAAGGGGCACTGACAAATGTTTCCAGTTGGGCCCTGGGACTGCAGACGCATTTGACAAGAGATAACAACCCAGGCTCCCCAATCACTGCAGCCACCCTGGAGCCAGAGCACCCTTGCAGCTCTTCTGCTTCTCCATGGATCAAAAAGAACCAGAATTGAGGGTTAAGGCAGATTATAGTGCAGATAAAAGGGGCTCAGCTGGATTGAAGTGTGTAAATGACAGCACAGTGACAGCACAGGGTTATCACAGCACCTCGAGCCTTGGAGGATGCTGGCAAAACCATCAGGATTGCTCTGAAATGTCCCCAAATATTGCATGTCTGTGCCCAGCAGGGATCTCAGTGTCAGCACATTTCTCAGGGAGGGCTGGGAATGGCAGAGGGTGTTTCAAGGTCAGGGCTGTGCGTGGGAAAGGCTGACATGGCGCTCTGTCTGGCCGTGGCCATCGCAGTCACACTGACCTCCCCAGGAACCAAATCCGTCTTGTAATTAAGCAGGGGAAAGTCAAAGGGAGCTGCCATCTGCTCTGCAGCTCAGCAAAAGTCCAATGTGTAATCAGGTATGGGTATAAATAGACATACACACCACTCCTTCCATGAAAACCACACATCTGGAAGCGTCAATATGGTTGGAAAAAATAGAATTATACTGGGTGACTACAAATGGTGGGATAGCTGTCCATGAGTGTTTGCTCACTTTCTGGAATAGCAAAAGTCTCAGCTGGAAGGACTGAGCTGAAGAGCATTTTTGGCATATTAAAGACACAAATGGAAATATTCATTACTGCATTACTTTCTAGTAGTTTATGTCTTTAATGTAGTTCAAGGTGGGTTTCCCAATGTGCAGAGACACTTTGGTGTGTCATGGATGAGACTCATTTCCTGAATGTGTTTGTCATTTTCCACTTCCATGGACTGTCAAAAACCACTGACCCTTGACCCTTCAAACCTCTCTTGGACAATCTCCTGTCTCCTCTAATCCCTGGGATCATCACAGAATCCCAAAATGGTTTGAGTTGGAAGAGACCATTGAGTCCAACCCCCTGCAATGAGCAGAGACATCTTCCACTACATCAGGTTGATGAAAGCCCCATCCAAATTTGGAATTTTCCAGGGATGGAGCATCCATCCCTTCTCAGGGCAACCCACACCAGTGTTTCACCACCCCCATTGTAAAATCTTCATCATCACCTGTGGCTAGCACAGGTCTTTCCCATGAGAATTTCTTTTGTGTTTTATAAACAAAGATAAAGTTTGGATGTTATTAAAACCAATGTCTCGAGATTTGGACAGTTCAGGCCTGGCCAATCAGGCCTAGGGGGAGGTTTCTGACTGACCAATCTGGGTGACCTTTGAAAACTCTATATATATGTTGGATTCAAACAATAAAGCACTTTTTCTATGCCACGCTGAGAATTGGGGCTTTCCTCCTCTGCTAGCAGCTCAACAGCGACAATCACCCTCAGAGATGCTCCAGCAGGTGGGGCTGCCAGGCTCATCTCTAAAACTGAGCAAAATGTGCTTTAATCTGCAAATCCATCTGAGATCCCTGCAATACTCCACAATATTTCCAGTGTGAGCCCAGGATGAGAAACACTGCAGGGAGATGGGGTAGAGAGGGAGTGTTTTGCCATGGAGCCACGCTGGAGATCTTCCCATCATTCCATGGAGATCAGGACTCCAGCTCTTCCAGCGAGTCTGAGGGGAGGAAAGGGTGAAGGGAGCTGCAGTGCTGATAGGGAAAAGGTAAAAGTTCACAAGTCCACAGGCACACATGCCGAATATTTCATGAACTCGGAGGGATTCGGTTTCAGATCACACTGCTGGAATGCAGCCCTGGCTGCAAAGACCCGGAGCAGGAAGGATGAGGGGGTGACAGAGCTGGGGCTTCACTCGAGCACGTTGCACCCACAGGAGATGGGGAAAAAATGAGAAAAAGGGGATTACTGGAGTGGGGTGGGGTGGACGGAGGGGAAGGGCAGAGCAGGGAAACCTTGGCCCAACATTTGCTCCAACTCACACTCATGTTCTGGTGGTTTTATTGATCCCTCAGGGAGCAGACTTGAGCCTTTCCTGTCTGAACCTACCTGGAATCCATGCCCAAATACCTGCTCCTCGTAGGTTGCTCAGCCAGCTGATTCTAGTTAAAAAATCAATGGCCATTTCTTCCCTCTGAATAAATAATTGTAATTCATGTGGTCATAAACGATTTTTTTTTCCCCCTAAGAAAGCTCTCCTTGATATCCAGCCACTGGTTGTCAAACAGAGGCTTGTTTCCTTCCCTGTTAATAAGTCCAGTCTCTTTTTTTCCCCAACCCAGACTTTCTGGGGCATTACATCACCGTGCACAAAGTCGTGTCAAGGCTGGATGGAGATAACTCACATCCTGGTAGGTCTGACATAAGAGAGTGGGCGACCTTCCAGCAGGGTAAAATATGAAAGGGAAAGTAAAATGGATCTCTTCTCGTGTAAATGAGGGCTAGGAGTATCTGACGGATGGATTTGGGAGGAAGAAGGTCATGTGTTTAATTTCTGTTCGTTTTTTGCTCCCCTTCACCTCTGCTGATTATGCCTTGAAAGGTTTGTGTCGTGGCAAATTGAGATCTAAATACCTACAAGGAGTTACAGCTCTCATTATTGCTCCTTGGCTGCTGAATGTATTCAGGCACTGTTTTGCCATTTGATTGAAAAAAGGGATGACAAGGTAAAAAACTGACCTAAAAATGATCAGGGGCAAAAGTTGTGACCCATAAATGACAAAATGAAAACGTTCAGTCAGAACCATAAAATCGTGGAATGGTTGGGGTTGAAGGGATCTCAAAGCTCATCCAGTTCCACCCCTTGTTATTTCAGGGACACCTTCCACCATACCAGGTTTCTCCAAGCCCTGTCCAACCTGGCCTTGGACAATTCCAGGGATCTAGGGACATTACAGCTTCTCTGGGCACCCTGTGCCTCCCCACCCTCACAGGGAGGAATTTCTTCCCAATATCCCATCTAAACCTACCTTTGTTCAATTTGAAGCTATTCCCCCATTTCCTGTCACTCCATGCCTTTGTCAAAAGTTCCTCTCCTTCCCTTTTCCAGAATTATTCAGCACTTCCTTAGATTTTTGCAGCCACTCTGTCACCCTCAGCATTTGGAAACTTTTACAATTTTTAACCTGAGCCTTTCTTGCTGCAATGCAATCCCACTTCTTCTTGTCCCATTAGCCCCAAGATCAAGAGAAGACACCACTGCATTCTCTCTGGAGCAGTTTTTAGGTACTCAGACTTAAAACACTGCTGGAATGGAAAACCCAAAGCCTAATTATAGTCCCATTTTAATTAATGAATGCCTACATGGATTTAACTAGATTCAGGATGGAGCTAAAGCCTGAAACTTGCTCTTTTTCCACAGTTACCAGAAACTGGAATTTCAGATTCTGTTGCCCATGTTTGTCTCTCAGGGCTCTGCTCTGCAATTAAAATAAGGAAGAACTGAAAAGTCACACTTTATAAAAGTGACCATGACTTTGCATCAGGCCAGTTTGAAATACAAGCTGGGATTACCTGAAATAAACCCTTTTTCTGGAGATTTGTCGCTTTTATTTAATGAGAGGGATCTCTGCTCTGATCTGCCCTGAGATCTTCACTGTGGCAGTAAAAATAATGAAAACCTCGGCATTTGAGCAGAATTATTCTGGATTTACTCTGAGTAAGGGAGAAGCATCATTGCATATGGATCTCAACTCAAAATAAATTTAGTAAGTGCTTTAATACTTCACATTTGGCCCCAAATTACTGCTGTCTGACAAATTTTGAGGGCATGTGAAACAGGAGAGGCTTCAAAATGAAAAATCTTGCAAGTTATTTCTATTTCATGTTAGTACAAACTCTTCAGAGTCCTCCACATCCTTTTGGTTTCTGATTTTTAATGAAGCCATCATAAACCCACAGCAAATTCAGCTCAAGGAATTCCAATAAAGCCTTTAGGAAAAAAAAAACCTCCAACATACTATATCTGAAATGACAAGTGTGTTATTACAATCAAATGCAGACTGACTAATGTTTATTTGGGAACAGGGAAAAATGGATTTTAATTCATGACAGCTGATTTTTATCCTTTTTTTTTAAAGAATAAGAACTATTTACCTGTCTGAACCGAATTATGTTGTTTGAATTTGAACATTTAAGGGCGAAAATGCGACTGAGCAAGGTTATCCTCCCATTTTAACATGAAAACAATTAAACAAAGAGCCGTGTATTTAAAAGTGAAAACAAGACTCTGTCATTATTGCTTGGGGAGAAATGTGCAAAATTAGGTAAAGGCGACGGAAAGGTGGTTTTTGCATGTGCAGCACATAGGGGTTTTTCATTGTGGAACTTTTCACTACCTCATTTCAGGCACTTTATTGCTCCTCCAATTTCATTTTCTGTGTAATTTGACAAAATTACAAGTTCCTTCCCGCCCAGGGATGGCTTTGCTTTCGGACTGCAAATGCGTAATTTCGAGCTCCAGCTTCACAGCACACCTTTAAAACAAATTGAAGCCACATTGCCCCGGCTAAGGAGCCATGCTGGAAATGAAGGAAGGTTTCTTGCAGAAGGGTTTGTGTCTGTTCTTGTACCAAAAAACAAGTGGGCTCCACGTCTGATGGTCTGGCTGTTGACCACCACAGGCTAACTCTCTGTTATTCATTAATACGTCTATTAAAATAAGCCTTTTTATTATGGTTAAGCTTTCACACCGACATCAGGCACAGAAAGCATAAATTCTTCGCAAATGGCACAGAAAATATCCATCACCCTCATTCTGCCTGCTCGGTGGTGCTCAGCTGAGCCATTGGGAAATATTCCTCGAAATACTATTGGCAGAAAATGCTGCTTTCCTCACTACAACAAATGTACTGGAAATGGTGATGAGTGGGGAAAAAATACCTTTCCAGGAAATGTTCGTGTTTAAGAGTGCAGGAACATCATCTCCTTGCAGGGATTTATTTATATTTATTTATATTTATTTATATTTATTTATATTTATTTATATTTATTTTTATTTATTTATTTCCAAACCTGCTGTCAGAGGTGGGTCTGAGTCTTGTGCTCCAAACAGGGATTTGGGGAACCACGAGTAATTGGTGACCACAGTTAATGTTGCAGGTGCTGTTTCCATCATTGATATTGTTCCTGTAATTGAAATACAATCATAATTGCAGAATTAAAGAACAAGATGAGTCAGAAGAGACCCACGAGGATGACCAGATCAAACTCCCAGCCCTGCACATCACCATCCCCAAGAGCCACACCTGTACCCAAGAGCATTCTCCAAACACTTCTCTCTCCCAAAAAATGGAAAAAACTTGTCTGAATCAGGTAAAATTTCCTATAATTGAGATACAATTAGAATTACAGAACAAGATGAGTCAGAAGAGACCCACAAGGATGATCAAGTCCAACCCAGACCTGCACATCACCATCCCCAAGAGCCACACCTGTACCCCAGAGCATTCTCCAAACACTTCTCTCCCCCCCAAAAATGGTACAAAAACCTTGTCTGAATCAGGTAAAATGCAGTCCTTGCTGGTTTTCTCAGCTTGGGAATGTGCTCAGGTCTGCTCTCAGCGGTTGGGCTGAATCCCTGACCTCTGGATGCTCACAGGGTGGTCTGACAGCCACCTCAGTGCTCAGAGACCTCTCTCCTGACACCTTCTCCATCTCCTTTTTTCAGTGGATGTGATACAAGAGGGGAGCAGGGAGTTCATGGAAGGATTTTCTCCTTGTCCCCAGATGTTTCTTTCAATTAAATAATCTGTAGGCTCGAAAATTGCTGGTGGATTTACATACCATTAAATTACCCTGGGTGTGGATAATTGAAAAATGTGAGGAGTGAAGCATAAATCTGTACAAAAATCCCTCTACAGGACCTGCTTTGGAAATTATTACTTAAGTCAAGGATATTAAAACTATGCTGATGTTATTGGCTAATCCACCAGCATCCTGCCAGTGGGATTTCCTACCATTCACCAACAGATAAAAAATAAGGTGATCCCAACTGGCCTCCAGCTCCCTTGTGTCAAATGGAAGCCTGTTGTAATTACAGGAGACAGTGAAAAGAAAGGTTTGATTTAATTTAGCAAAAGACCAGCATAGCATTAATACCCTGGGGGAAATACTTGCTTTTAGACATTTGTAAAAAATTAGAATTAGTGGTAATGGCGCTTATTTATACCTTTCTTGCCTCCCCCAAAATAACTGTAAAAGCTTCAAACCTGGATTTTACGCCCTCAGAAATGGATCTGCAGCAGGTTCATAGGTCAGTCTGCAAGATTTGAGGTGATGTTTTGAACTTTGAACAAGTTACAAATACTTCCTCGAACAGCAAACGCAATAAATATCTCAGCAGAAGAAATTTCTTTGACTTCTTTCCCTGGATGAAATCCAGGGATGAAAGTGGGGCCAGAGCCGTTACATGATGAGGAGGAATTTAAAAAGTCAGCTTCAGGAACCTCAGCAGAAAGCTCATTTCAGGCTTCGTGTGAGTTTTTGATGCACATTTATGGTGCCTCGAACCATTTTACTCATCCCTGTTAAATGGGAGGTGCATCTGTTAAGTCCTTCAGCGAGGAGCAGTAAATGTGAAAACCAGAAAAGCCTCTGCTGGAGGTTTGAAACCAGTCCTCCTTATTTATCATTTTAGGTGGAATCGAGAGCTTGTTTTCCTTCTGTCTGGAAACGTCACCTACAACATCTTCTAAATCCTCCATCCTTCGCAATTTGGGTTTGCATCTGATTGGAGATTTGTCTCCAAACTCAGCGGGGTGGACTGGGATTGCCAACATCCATGTGTCCCATGACAGATAGTCCTTTTAGAGTAAATAGATTTTATTTATGAGTAGTGAGTGTGAACGATGAAGGGGGAGTGACACATTTTCCTTGATGTACTTTGTCACCCGGAGCTGCTCAAGCTCGAATTAGTTTAGACCTGCAGAAAGTGAGTGATGTGCCCTTTTCTCCGAGGTAAAGAGATATTTGTAGTGGCATGAGGCGAGCTGGGAACATTTCTTGTAAGATTGCCCAAAGGAAATAGCACCGTGCACAACTGGCTTTTTGTAGGGAAGACTATATTAAAAGGAAAAAAAAAAAAAAAGAACATAGTCTAAAAGTATATTTATAAAAAAAAAAGGGGGGAAAAAAAAGACGACATATTTCAAGTCTTGCTGAAACGCCTGAAAAGTTTCCCTGTGACACCAAAACGATCTAAGTCATGTCTCCAAAGAGTAGCTCATCATTTCTCAGACAACAGCAGGAATTTGTGGCTGACCTCCTGAGGGAAATGGTCAACTTTCTCCATCTTTCCTCCCCACGCCAATGTTTGCCTTTAATTTATGTTGGTCAGTTGAAAATGGAAAGTTCAGTACCAAAGCTGAACTAGGTGGGGGGGAGAAAAAAAACACAGCCTGAGAAAGAACTTGTTCTGTGGGATATATTTTCCAAAGAGCTCTGGTTTTGCCCAGGCTGTTTCCGTGTGTTTTCCAGCCTGTTTCTCACCCTGGTGCAGCACAATCCCAACGCCCTCCCCAGATGGAGGAATGAAAGGCTACAGTAATTGAGGTCAGTTGTCGTTCCTGCTGACTGTTTGCAAAGGGTTTTTTACAAGCTGTCAGGCCACCTCCATCTGGTAAAGAAGCTCCACATCTCTCCCAGCCGCGGCAGGGTGTTTTCTTTCAAAATACCGTGGAGGAAATGCACTGCTTCGGGAAAGATAGGAGGGATTTTCAACGAAAGCCATGAGCCTGGATGTGCCTTGGTGTCTCAGCCTCTTGGGGATTTGTAGATTTAGTAAATTTAGTAGCCACTCTGATGTAGATTTGTAGATTTAGTAGGTTTTGTAGAACTTTTCTGTATATTTGTAGGTTTTTATTTAAAAAGTACCCCAAAGTAGGTTTTGCTCTTCCAGGAAGACACAGCTGCTTCTACCTTTACCAGGCTGGTATTGAACACCAGAGCAGATGGGCATGGATTTTGGATGCCATCACAACCACCTACAAGTCCTTCTGCTCTGATCTCTTTTAAAGTTCTCTTAAAAATCCAAGTCTCAAAAAAAAAACCAACCAGAAGTTGCTGATTTAACTGCAATCAAAAGTGAAAAGCTGATTAATATTTTGTGATCACTGGAAGATTTTTTGTCACTGGAAGGAGAATCACAGTGATGCTGCTTGCCAGAGAACATGAGGTACAGATTTTCTCAAAGACAAATTAGAAGAAAGATTTGAGATTTGTGCTCTAGCACTGTTTGGAACAAGTCCTCATCCTGCAGATATTTATTACTTTTGCAAAAGGAACTTTTGCAGTTCCTTTTCTGTCTGTAGTCTACTTTTTGTTTGTTTGTTTTTCTGGTAAGAAGCCTTAATTGACAACCCATGTGAGGTTTTTATCATTTCAAAAAGACTGTTTATGCAAAACGCAGTTTCCAAAACTGGAGAGATGCAGAAATCTAGATTTTTCTTCCAGAACAAGGTATTTACAGGCACATCAAAGGTAAATGCCATTTAAGTTGAATTTAAAATAATATTTAAACCACGATAATCCCTTGAATGATATTTTACCCACTTTGGAGAGACCATACTGTCACGAAAAGCTGAATTTCAGCAGATCACATTCTGGTCCTGATGAACAATCCCAAACTGTGTAAACATGAAGAGCAAAGGGGTTGGGTTGTCTGTCTGTCTTCTGCTGCTTTGTTTTTTTCCCTTCCTCTGGACTCCAGACACATCCTGCTGTTTCATGCTTTTCCACACCCAGGGCATTGGAAAGAAATTGTTTAATAGTTCAGCTCCTGCTGGAATCTCTCGGAGATGTGGGACACAATCACATTTCCAGGACTTCCACCCAAGATTGTCACTACCTGACACCTCACAGGACATTCTCCCTGATCTGGAAACACCTGGACTTCACTGCATGCACATCTGGATGAGGCACAGCTGCTGGAGGATCAGTCCCAGCCAGGGAAAATCAGAGATGTTTGATTTTCAGAGCATCAGCCAAAGACATGACCCTGCTGTCAATCACCATCAGCCCAACCATGGTGACTCCTTCATGGCTGAAAGCTTTCAGCTCTTTCCCATACAATCAACCCTTGGCTCAAGCTGCAAACATCTCAAACTGAATTCACCTTTGACACCTCCAGTTTCCCAGGCTTTTCCTGGAAAAGATTCTCCAGCTGATGAGGGGAAGAAGAAGCTGCTCACGTTTCTCAGCAAGAACGATGAGAGGATGATCCACACCCTGCACTGCCTCCTCCATCCCTCTCAAACTCCAAAGCTCAGCTGAGCCAGAGCAGATCCTGAGTCCTGCAAACCACGGGGCTCAGATAGTGATGAAGACAATCCTGTGATCCAGAATGATGTATTTTATTCACCAATTCCTGGGAATGGCCCAGGAATTCCCAAATTTTCCCATCTGGGAGTGGGCAGAGGGAGTTCCAGGAGCTCAGGGCGCCTGTGCATTGTCTGTGACAGCCCTGGCAGTAGCCAGTTGGGTCCTGCATATGAAATATGGTATTTTCACACATCCAGGGAATGCCACAATAAAACAAGGAACTGGTGCAGTTTACGACTGGGCCTCATGCTGAGTCCAATTAAACCTACTGTTTCCAATCAGGTTTAATGTGGGGATAAAGTGAATGCTCCCTGAGATTTGGAGGAGGATAATTTGTCAGTAATAATAAGTGTAGACAAACAGGATGTTCCACAGTGCAGGGGCCTGATTAAAACCAAATGTGTTTCCAGGGATCCTCTTGAAACTCCTGGCAGCCAAGGCAGCCAGCTTTGCTTGCAACTCACAGCAGCTCTTTGCAAAGCTTGCAGCCTTTGCAATTCTTCCTAAATCCCATGGAAAAAAAATCAGAGCCAGGCCATTGGGTCACCCAAGAGCCAACTCTGTGCGTTGTTGTTGGTTTTTGAGGTTTTTTTCCAGAGGGTTTCAGCTTTATAACCTGTCAATGCAAGGACATCCTAACAGGAAAGGGAAAGTCTTGGGTTTTCAGCCTGGCCCTATCCTACTTCCTGACAAGAGCCTGTCGAGCTGGACTTCACATTGGCAAAAATATATTTCCTGATCAAAAATGGGGTTTCCTACAAAAGGTGAATTTTTTGTTGATGAACTTGACCATAGAAACAAAATTTGCCGTCATCATGGTCCAAAATATCACTTCAGCTTTGGAGCAGTTTGGTGAAAAGAAACAAGGAATGTTTTAACTATCCCAGACTTCAGGTTTTAAATTAGACTTGAGATCATCCTAATAACCTTTTTTTCTTATTTGCTAAGAAGGCTTTTCCTCACTTCTCGGCCAGATGGGAGCCTCAGTACCTCAGTTAGCCAAATTCCAGTCCCTGGGAAATCAGTGGTTACCTGGTGCTGGGGAACTGCTTCTGTTCATTAGAGACAACCAGCCCGAGGTCAATCTGCAGAGCACTTAACGTGCTAACAAACCGCTAATTAACCCAACACAGAGGCAGGAGCTGTGCCCAAAATGTGTCTCGAGTTCTCCAGCAGCACAGTGGATCGTGTGTGGAGATGCAGTGTCGCTGTTGAGCCGCTAGCAGAGAAGGAAAGCCCGGATTCTCAGCGTGGCATAGAAAAAGCACTTTATTGTTTGAATCCAATATATATATATAGACTTTTCAGAGGTCACCCAGATTGGTCAGTCAGAAACCTCCCCCTAGGCCTGATTGGCCAGGCCTGAGCTGTCCAAATCTCGAGACACTGTTTTTAATAACATCCAAACTTTATCTTTGTTTATAAAACACAAAAGAAATTCCCATGGGAAAGACCTGTGCTAGCCACAGTGCAGTGGCACAGATCTGCCATGAGAAGTTCCCACTGGGGCACCATTGCTGAAAATCTGCAGAAATCGGGATTAGGATGGGAAAAATCACTAAAATAAATGCAAACCTGGGTGTTATGTCCTGCTAATTTTCCCTATTGCCCAGGAGGGAAATCGTCTCCTCCAGTGCCTCCTTTTGGGCTGCAGGTCTCTGTCCTTTCAGATTTATGTTTGCCTCAAGGATGGTTCAGGATTGCTGGAAATTTTCTCTCTGGATCCTCTCTCTCTGTTTGCCCTGCAGGCACTTGCTTTGTTCAACAACAGATTATGGGAAAAGCTGCAATCCTCAAAAATGGGAATTTTCTAGGAGATCTCAATGCTTGCTGGGTGACATAGGCAGTGCCCAATTCCCAGCAACACCCCCAGAAACCTGCATTGCCTCCTTACATCTCATTCCTTAATGAATGCTTGTTAGGAAGGTCTGATGAGCTCCTTCCAGTGCCCCCAGGACCAAATATATACTTTTATATGACTTTATATAGATAAACACAGATAATGTTCCAGACTAAAAACAGGGAGACAACCTCCTCATTTAAATCCCAAAAACCCTTATGGATGAGTTCCCATCAAAAATGGAACACACATGGGAAAGGTGGAAGTTTAAAAGTCCCAAGATAAAGTTCTGATGTGGTTTTGGGGCATGTCCCCAGTGAAGTGGCCTTGCAGGAGAAAGGCTGGACAGGCACTGAGGGGCTTATTTCAGTCTCAAAGTGGATGGAAAATTCCCTCCTTCCTTTCAGCATGGAAAAAAATGCAGGTGAGTTCACAGGATTCTGTTTTGAAGAGGCCTGGAAGAAGTCAAACTTTTGGGAGGAATATGTTTTTGGGGTACCTGAAGATTTGCATGTCTCCAGCATAAAAAAATAGAATTTGAAAAAGACTAGGAATTGAGATGGGAAAATAGCACCAATAAAAAAAAGAAAACACACCCTGGATGAGGGCATGGGTAGAAAAAAGCCCCAAAATAGGGATGCCAGTCTGACCCAGTCCTTTTCCTGACAAAGAGTGACAAATTGTCCTTTCAGATGGCAGCAGCTTCCCCAAAAAAACCTTCGATGTCTCTGAGCAAAGCTGCCTCGGACAAATAAACGGTTTGATTTAATTTAGAGCCACAGCTTGTTCCCAGGGAAGGGTAATTGGATCCATGGCAGAGAGCTGGGAAAGGGGCTGAGATGAAACAAAGGAGGCAGCTCTGCTGCCTGGGACACTGCTTTCCTCCAGTGGAAATTCCTGAAGGAGTAAAACCCCTTCTCCAAACAGCAGGGTGATGTCAGTGAGCTAATTTCCTGCCACTGTTCCTTCTCCTCTGATAATGGGGAAGAAGGTTGGTTTTCTCCTCCTACAACTAAACAAACAAAGAGAAACGAGTGGGAAGGTTTAATGCCAAAAGCCTGCAGAAGGAGAGCTGCTCTGGGCTGGAGAGCTTTGCAAACACAAGGTGATGGGGTTAGAATATGATTGTTTCTGCTACTGCTGCCCTGCAGCTTCCAGGCTTGGTGCATCCAACTGTTGGGAGAACTTCCCTCGAGAAGTGAGGAGCTGGGAAAGAGGAGAAGCTGCCTCTGAAGGGGAACAGGGCTGGGGAAGGGTTTGGAGCACCAGGAGAGGCTGAGGGAGCTGGGAAAGGAGCTCAGCCTGGAGAAAAGGGGATCAGGGGGACCTTGTGGCTCTGCATAGGAGGGGACAGCCAGGGGGGTCAGGCTGTGCTCCAGGGAACAGGGACAGGAGGAGAGGGAAGAGTGGAAGGTTCTAAAGCTTGCAAAGGTGTGACAGGTGTGACATGGTCAGTGGTGGCCTTGGCAGTGCTGGGGGATGGCTGGACTCGATGCCCTCAGAGCTCTGAGCTCCTCCACGATTCCGTATTTCCTCCTCCCTTGCTGAGCTCAGAAGCCAAAGAGCTGCTGAGCAGGAGAGCTGGGAATGAAGCTCTTGGTGGGACACCTCCCCCAGGTGACCAGTGAGGTGACATTCGGTGCCTGGTGTGGCTGGAGGTGGAATTCAAGCCCTGTGCTGCCTGGCTGAGGTGCCCCACGGGAGGTACCATGGACAGAGTGTGCCCACTGGTGGGGCTGTTTGCCGAGCAAAAATCTGACATCAAAGGCCAAAAAAAGGGGGGAAAATCTAAAAAATCCCATCCCAACACATGGCCACAGGCTGATCTTGGTGTTTGCAAAGAGCCTGGAAAATCATATCAGTGTCTGAATCAGATTTGAGTATTTTTGAGTCGTTCTGACCCAGAGTGATTCGACCTTTCCTTGAGCTGCCAACACTTTGGAATAGCTGTGGAGCAGAGCTACCTGGATATACCCACAAGAAAAGGAGTTTACAGCTTTTTTTTTTTCTGTTATGGGATTGGTAGAGAAGTAAAAACACTTGTTTGTAGTGTTGATTAATATTTTTTTTAATCTAGATATAAATTATCACAATTTCCTCTTTCCCTCTCCCCCCTGCACATCATTAAACACTCAGCTCTGGGCTGACCTTCCCCACACCTTTCCTAGGTGTCATTGGCACCACTGAAAAGAAAGAAAAATCCACAGCTATTTTGGATAAAAAAATGCAGTTGTTTGAAATTCTAGGGCATAATATAAACACTTCCCTCAATGTTGGATTTCCTTTTTCTTATCAAGTGCTGTCACTATCATTGCTTTAAATCTGGGCAGAGTTTTTGTAACTTTACATAATTGTTTGGTAACTGTTGCTGGCTTAAAATTCAGGGTGAGGATGGTAGGAAGCAAACTGGAAGTGTTTTCCATCTCTTTTTCTTTCATTGTTGGAATTTTGTACCCCTGAATAATGGAGCTGGTCGTGTTCACAAGAATATTTTATCATTTTATATCCTCCCCCAAAACAAATGCTCAGCCTGGAAATTATTTTAGGAAGATTACTTTTAATAAGATCCATACAGTTATAAAATATAAATCCAAATATATTAACTCTTCTTTAGTCCTTTGCTTTGGGCTGGATTTCTCTCTGCCCCTTCATGCCTGGAAAACGAAAAATATGTTCAGCTTTATTCCTACGAATAAAAAAGGTATTTCTTCCAGAAGGTTTCCTTTTTATGTTATGTTATTTACATTTCTTTTACACAAACGTGGGAAGGTGTCACAGGGCCGTTCAGCAATGCGCTTGGTGATGATGGAAGTCGCATATAAAATTTTTTCCCGATTTTTTTCCAAAGGAAAATGCTCTCGCAGTCCACTAGAGGGTACAGCTCGGAGCCCTGCAGCGAGAGGGGAGCAGCTGCACCGCTCTGGATGAGGCAGGTGGAGAAAATCCTTCCCTATTCCCGGCTGGATGTTTCTCCAAACACATCCCCAGGTCGGAAACCACCGGCAGGTGGAGAAAAGGGAGGGATCAGTCGGGAAATTTATCCCGGTGATCGTCATGAAAGGGTCAATTGCTCCTTGGTTCAGATTAATTAAATGAGCATTTATGGGAACCAGAATAGCTGCTCTTTTTTACTCATTTATTCTCCCTTCTCATTCCTTAGAAAGCTCTCTGGAATTTTAAAATTCAGCTTTGTTTTAGTTTTGGGCATTCCTCTTGCAGCTCAGTGGGGGAGAAAAAAAAAATCAAAAAGCATCAAATCACCTGGAGCCTTTGGAATTCCAGCTGGCTAGTGCTGCACTCAGCAAGTCAGCCTGAAATACCGAGTGGCAGGAAAATCGATGTTTTACCTCGGCAGGTTTTTTTTGGGAAGCACAAAAATGCCTGAAATGGAGCTTTCTGTGGCAGGCTGAGGGCTAACCCGAGCTGATGTGATTACAAGGCAGAGGGACCTCAGGGTCATCGTGGATCCCAAATCAGTGTTTTATGGCAATAAACCACTTATTGGCCCATTGGTTCCTTTTCTAGCACCTTCACCAAGACCAAATGTGGGAGAGGAGCAGGAGGGGAGTGACTTTTGGGGGAGCACAGAGCTGCCAGAGGCCCTCAGGAATGACATTTTGGGTGACAAAACCCTCTTGTAGCTCAATTTTAGCAGCCAATCCCCCAGCTTCCAGCACTGAGAGTGTTAAATCACCACGGGGAGATGCCAGATGGGACTGCAAGGGGGGCACAGCAGCAAACTTCAATTTTGGGCAGAGGGGAGCAGCCCCACACTGTGCCCACCTCCTCTGGCATCTCATTTCCTGAGCTCTCAGGGGACACCTTGGAAGGTTTGACCTAAAAAATATCATGTAGAGAACTCGGTGTCCCCAAACCTCACTGCTGTGTGTGACAGGAGGATGCCCTGGTGCTGCAATTCTGCCTGGCACAGCTTTGCTGAGGGAGCTGAGGAGATTCCTGCCCCTAAATGAGTGATATTTTAGCAGGGCAGATTGCAAACCCGGGACAGCAACTGGCCAAAAACAACTGCAGTGGAATATTGTTGTTTTGTCAAGAGATTTCATCTCTTCTCGCTTAACTCAGTGGCAAATTTTTTCCCCCTGCTTTCTGGGGCTCTGGATTTGGGTTTCATCGTGGGGATAGGGAGACAGGGAGAGGATATCCACAGCCTTTTCCTCGGAGCTGACAGCTACTGAGCAAAACCCACTTGTAATTCGGCCCCATTACACTGGGATTAAGTTAAATCGTGTAAGATTTCTGCTCCTGCCTGAGCCCTGAGCTCTGTGTTTGCCATGTCATGGAAAGTTATGGCTTGGCTTTCACACCAGTAATTCACTCTGCTCCTTCCATGCATCCTGCTGCCAGCAGAACTGTCATATTTTAGGGACAGATCAAAAAGTTCACCTTCCCATCAGTGTAATGTTCCAATCGAGAGAAAAAGCTCGGATTGCAGCGCTCCCTGCTTGAAAATGCAGCTTGGAACGCTGATTATTTTCCTTCCTTCTGCACCAAAGCATACCAAAGCTCCCATTTTTCTCCAGCACCCCCCAGTCTTGAAGGCCAGGCCCCAGACAGGGCTGGGGGATTTGCTGATGTTGAACAAAAACAAAACGCAGAGAGCTGTTCAGACAGGATCAATAACAAGGGATCCTTTACCAGGCTGCTCAGCCTTTCCTTTGAAAGCAGGGCTAACAGTTCCATCGAGCTCAGGAAAAAGCAGAGATTTACCTGCAAGTCGGTGTGGTTTTGGTCTAAACACACCAGGCTGGGTTGTAAATGAAGCTGTGTTTTAATCCTGCTTTTTGCCACTGAAGTTGCACCTTGAATAATCCTCTTTTTTCCCTATTGCCTCAGTTTCCTCATCTACAAAGATGACAACAAGTGTTGCTAGTTTTTGTATTAAATTTCAAAATTAGAAAAGAACTAGGTAAAATAGCAGATTGTTTTCTAGTTACCTCCTGGATTAGGTTTGTTTTTTTTTTCCCTGCGGTTGTTCCTTTTATTAAAATCTGGTATTTGTGGTCTCAATACACCTCACGAGCATCCTTAAGTTGATAAAACTCTGCTGAGGACACAGACTGAGGATCAGGACCTAAATCTTGTCAATTCTATTTAATCCATGCAATTCTCCAGCCTCACAACACAGATTAGACCAGCAGTGCACACAGTTCTGAGGGATTCTCCCAGCTGCTTCCTCGCTGGGAACATCTCCAGGGCCTGATCCTGGTGACACTCAGGTTTTGCTGCTGATTTTACTTTGAATTTTGCTGGACCACACAGCCCAGCCTCAGCCACAGACGGCAGGATTGGTTCCTATTTTCCTTCTTCATAACATTTATAAACTCGTTTTTATGGACAGGCTGTGCACATGATCAAACTATGAACTTCACCAGGAAGGGATGACAGAAAAGACACCCAGGTGTAGTAAAAAACATGTATTAATACCTCAGTCTCTCCACCCAGATTATCTGTATTTGTTTTGTGGGCAAACAGCAAGATTTTGAGGATTTTAATCCGCAGAATCACAACCCTCCGAACAAAAACAAGGAGAGGGTTTCTCCTGGCACATCGAGGCAGGACTAAACCCAGCTTTTCCAAAAAGGGACTAAATAAATATTTTCCTCTCGGAGTTGACACCGCCCGCCTCTCCATAGGCTAAGGAGGTGAGCGTGGGTTTCACGGCTGCGGAGATAAACTCTTATCTAAAGGACACACCACTTCACTTTACAGTCTGCACACTTCTTTACCAGCTGCTAATGGCTCCTGCCTTGGTGGCACTCGTGCCTCAGTGACAGCGACAGCAGCCCGCTTATCCGGGACAGGTAGCCCAAGAGCACAGCCGTGCCCCAAAGAGCCCCGAACAGGACTTTTTTGGTTAAAAAAAAGCGATTTACAAGGACCTGCTAGGAAAAAAAAGGTGTTTCGCTCACGCCAGACGTTGCTTTAAGCAAGCAAAGTTTGCCCTGGGCGTTCAAAGCACCGCGCGGCTCTAGCTGAGTTTCAGCTGCTTTCGGGAGTTTGTTTGGATTTCTGGGTCAAAGCGGTCACAAAGGTGATTTTTTAAAATTTCATTTATTTTTCCTTTTTATTCCTTTCCAGAGAAGAAAAGCAGGGGGAAAGCCCCTGCAGCCCTGATGCTGCCGGAGGAGGGATGCTGCCTGCCCAGGTGATGTTTAAGGCACAGCAAAACCTCCTCCAGCCGGCGCACAATGGCCACATTGTAAATCCGTCCCTTCCCATCGTGTAGGACGTCGGGACCGTTAGTTTTGGCTGGGAATGAAATCTATATCGCACGCAAAGCGCTCTGCTAGCGGGCAGAAAACGCGCGCTGCCGCCGTAATGTTTCTCATTATATTTCCCCTTTGTTCCTAAAAATGACTGAGTTATTGCATAATGCAGGAATCGAGGAAGAGGGGAAAATACAGCACGAGGGTGGAAACGAAGGCGGCCTGTCAGTTTTAAGGGCAACTGGATGCTCGAGTTCTTTTCTAAAGAAATTCCACCGCAGGACTAATCGTCTTGAAAAAAAAAAAAAAAAAATCCCATTTTGACAAGTAAATAGTTTGTTTCCTCCCCGTTTCAAACAGCCTTGAAAAACCTCCAGCATCTCGTCAGAGGATTTATTTAGGCTTTCTCGAGTCTGGAGCTTTCCCCCCGAATTGCGTGCGTTTTATTAGGTTAATAAAACTTGATTTCCAAGCTTTTGGACGCCTCGGGGGTACAATGAGCTCGGATGTCAAATGCATCAAGCAGCTAATGAAGGGATTTCAAAGGTCTCCGAAGTGTCCATAGCAGCAATTTGCAGCGTCTCATAGAGGTGAAGCCCATGTTGGCTCAGTGTTCTGTCTGACAGTTTTCCGGGTGCTCCAGCTCCGATTTGCCGCTCTATTCCGATTTTATGTCGTTTTCCAAAGCCCCGCTGTCGCTGTCACAGGGTTTGTGGGCAAAGCGAGTCAAACCATCACCCTGGAGCGAGTTCGTGCCATGGTACTGGGAAAGGGCAAACGGGGGGAAAATCCCAAACCTATCGTGCGTTACAGGGATTTACCAAAAGGGATCCAGAGGGGAAAACGATATGGGGGAAATCCTTATCCAAGGAAATATTTTACCGTGGAAAGGTCTTGGTGGGAGTGGGATGAGAGGAAGCTCAGCCTCTTTTTGTTCATTTTTTTTCTTCTTTTTTTTCCTATTTTTTCTTCTTTTCTTTTCCTTTTCTATGGGTTTGTTTGTTTGTCCTCTTTTTCCCCCTGCTTTCCTCTTGTCTTGTCTTGTCTTGTCTTGTCTTGTCTTGTCTTGTCTTGTCTTGTCTTGTCTTGTCTTGTCTTGTCTTGTCTTGTCTTGTCTTCTCTTCTCTTCTCTTCTCTTCTCTTCTCTTCTCTTCTCTTCTCTTCTCTTCTCTTCTCTTCTCTTCTCTTCTCTTCTCTTCTCTCTTCTTCTTTTCTCCTCTTAAAATTGATTCCCTCCACTTCTCAAAATATTTTTTCTTTCCTTTCCTTTTTTCTTTCTGTTTTCAAATTTCCGTTTCCTTCTCCCTTTCCGCCCCCCCCCCCCCCCGCCCCCATTTATTATTCTCCCCGGGATTGGTGTGTTTGTGGAATTCCTGGGCAAATGAACTTGCCATTGCAGGTTTTCCTCCTCCTTTTTTCAAAAACTGAGCTCGATTTCGAGTTTCCCTAAGGACTGACCTTCTCTCCCACGCGCAGGTAGCGCTGGTTCTCCCCATCCCGGGACACGGGAGGTTGGGAAAGCAGCTCCTGCCAAAGGCCGGTGGCTGCTGCAAAACCACACTGGCAGCTCGCTCTGTCATTTGTTCCCAGCCCTCTCGGCCGCCAAATTAAAGATATCATCATGATAATAATAATAATAATAATAATGAATAATTTCAAATTAGGGGGATTTTTAAAGCCGTTGATTCTGCTGGGAGGTCACACAGAGCCTCTGTAGCTGCCGGGCACGGGGGAAATGGGGATGGAGAGGGGCTGGGGGACACCCAGAGCCCCGGGGAGTGGGGAGATGGTGATGGAGAGGGACTGGGGGACACCGAGAGCCCCGGGGAGTGGGGAGATGGTGATGGACAGGGGCTGGGGGACACCCAGAGCCCCGGGGAGTGGAGAGATGGTGATGGACAGGGACTGGGGGATACCTAGAGCCCCGGGGAGTGGAGAGATGGTGATGGAGAGGGGCTGGGGGATACCCAGAGCCCCGGGGAGTGGGGAGATGGTGATGGAGAGGGAATGAAGGAACATCCAAAGCATCGGTGACTCCCAGGAAGGGGAGAGCTGATGATGGAGAGGGACTGAGGGGACACCCCGAGCGCCGGGCTGGGGGCTGCTGTCACCCCTCAAACAAAAGGGCTCTCACGGAGCCCCCAGAGCAGCAGCAGCCAGAGCTCTGGCCAGGCAGGGCTCTCGCCATGAGGTTAGAACAGCAGTGTTAATCTTGCACGCAGTGTTTACAGAGCCAGCTCATCCGCGGGGCGGGTGGAAAGCGGCCAGCTCGCCAGAGAACGCTCTTGATTAAAAAATACGGACTCGTGTTGCTTTTAGCAGCGACCCCGCAGCGCGCCCCGCATTTTTGGGGGGGAGGGAGGCTCCCCTCGCCCGCAGCTCCCAGCTCCGCACCCGCGGGACACCGGAGCTCCTTGGCAGCACCCGGGAGAGCCCCTGACAGGGAGAGAACTCCTTACGGGGCTTTGGGGGGTGATTTTCACCCGGACGGGAGGCTAAAGCAGCCCCGCAGCCCTCCCTGCCCGCGGAGCGAGCTCCCCCGCGGAGCGCAGGGCAGGGCAGGGCAGCATCGCTCCGCATCGCTCCGCGGAACCTCTAGGGATCCACCTATTTATTTGTTTTACCCAAGAGGGACACGGGTGAGAGCATTGCGGTCCGCACCAGCAGGCAGACTGTCATTTGGAGATGAGGGAGGAACGCGTGAATTGTAGAAAAATCAGGAAAAGTCGGGGCCATAGCTGGGAGAAAAATATTTAATAAAAACTCCCCCCAAACCCTCCTTACTGTCCTCCTCCTGGTGCAAACTGCACTCGCGGCAGAAACACCAGCACGGAATCGCTCGTTTCTCCATCCTCCCGCTCCCAGCCCGTCGGAAGGGAAGATAATTCCGGGGAAATAGATGTGCATCCCGCACGGGCGCGCAGGGAGCTCCTTTTGCGGGCAGTGTGGCTATTTCTGCAGGGGCTGGGGGGACACCGCGTACCTAACCCAGAGGATGGGTGTCCGAGGGGTAAAAAATCCCGGAATGTGAGGGAATTGCGGCTCGGAGCCCTGGGCGCGGTGCGCGGCTCGGCGCGGCTCTGCGCGGCTCGGCGCGGCTCGGCGCGGCTCGGCGCGGCTCTGCGCGGCTCGGCGCGGCTCGGCGCGGCTCTGCGCACAGCCCGCCTGCCCGCGCTCCCCCCCCGCCCCGCCAAAGCGAATTTGTTGCATTTCCTCCATCGATTGTTTAGTCGGAGGTTTTGCCAACTTCCTGATGGTTCGTTTTCTGATTCTGAAAAAAAAGAAAAAAGAAAAAAAAAAAGGACCGCATTTCCTTTTTGACTTAAGAGGGAGAGAGAGAGAGAGAGAGAGAGAGAGAGAGCAGCGGAGGCTGGGGGCTGGCGGACGCATCGAGCTGTATGTACTGCACTTTTTCTCTTCTCTCTGCCCGTCCCCAAACCTCCTCCTCTTCCTCTTCCTCCCCTGCGAGCCCGGCGTTTGCAGCATCCCCTTCCTTGCAGCATCCCCTTCCCCTCTCCCGGCTGCTGCTCCGCAGAGCTCCTCCGGCTCCCGGCAGAGCCTGGGCAGGGAGAGAAGCTCTGCAGAGCTGCAGCGTTTGGGTTTGCTTCCTTCGCCATAAATTGCTTTCTCTTTTTTTTTTTTTCTTTTTTTCCCCCTTTGTTTCTCTTTCCTGTCCTTTATTTCCCATTCCGTACCCTATCCTTGAAGTTCTTGTGGCTACGACAAGGGATCCAACTGCAGAAAGAAAAGTAAACACGGAAATCTGTTCCGCTCGCTTTTATTCGCTTCGGGTTTTCTGTTGAGGGGTTTGTCTGAGTTTGGTTTACTATTATTTCGATGATTTTTTTTTTTTTTTTTTTTTTTGAGAGCAGCAAAGCTCCCTTTGCATTTTTTCCCCAGCTCTACTGGCTTTAATCTTGCTGCTTAAAAGTGTAAAAACTGTACAAGAAGTGTGCAGTTAAAAACATGTAAATCTTCAAACTTTCTCTTTCTTATAGCTAATTTTTATCCCTAATCTTGCCATGCCAGAACAGCCTTGAAATCGGTGGTGGTGGGGTGCAAAACTTGGCATAAACAAAGCAGACATTATAGAAAATGATTGTCTTTTCCTCCTCCAAGCTCCTTTTCTAAATTATTTTTGTGTGGCCCGATGTTTATCATTCAGATCAACACTGATTCAGCCTTGGCAGCAGCAGGTCTGGAGCTGCAGAATTGCAGGGCCTTACCCCAGACCTCCCCAAAATCAGCGGGAGCTTTGGATCCGGCCCTACAGAAATAAATTAGAGGAAAACCCTAGCTACGGTGTAAAGGAAAATACACTCGAGTCGGAGAGAATGGGGCTTTGTTCAGCTGCGAGGGGGAAAGGGGAGAGCAAAAATCCCAATGCTCGCTGACAGTCCAAAGGTGTTTCAGAGGGAAATCTCAAACCATCTTCAATGGGAAATCCCAAACCGTTTTCAATGGGAAATTTCAGTCTTCAAATTAGGGCCTGGCTCGGGAGTCACTCCTAAAAGTTGCTCCTAAAAGTGGTTCAGCCCTGTATTTCTATTCGTGCGTGGGTAACCATGCATGCCTGCAGTGCTGCCCCTGGCCGTGGGTGTGGAAGCATTCCCGGGAAGGTGCGCTCCCTGAGATGTTGGGATGTTTGCAGAGCTGCAGCAATCAGATCCGACACGGCGAGGGCAGCTCGAGGCAAGGACACATTTACCCTCTTTCCCCGTCTCGGTGTCCCCACGGCTGAGCCGCGGTGTCCCGGCTGTTGGGAAGATGCAAAGGCGCCCCGAAATTTTGGGTGATGCATCCCGGGGGATTGTCACATCCCGGGGGATTGTCACATCCCTCCACACCCTTGTCACATCTCCCACCCGCCAGGACAGCGGGATTTCTATGGAGACCACAAACCCGAGCCGTGCACCCCACAGAAACCCCAAACTCCCCCTTTAGGCTCCGGAGACAGGGACAAGTGGGGACAACGCCACTCCTCGCCTGGCGCTGACATCCAGCGATGCAACCCAAACATTCTCGCAGCATTTTCCGCGGGATTTTGTCATTCCAGCATCACAACCATCTCTCTGCGGGGCTTTAGGGAAGCTGCTGAATCTGAAATCTCCGACCCGAGATGTCTGTAGGGGCAGAGCCGGCGGTGCGAGGTGCTCGCTCTCCATTAGGTGGCATTGGAAGTTTGGCGCTGGGACGGAGCTGGGAGCGTATTTATCTTTTCAGCACTTGTTGGATACTTAGGGCGCAATTTGCTTTATCAACAGGCGGTTTCATCATTTTATCGGCCCGCTTTGTGCATCTGGGGTGAAAAGCGAGCCTGCCCTGCCCTGCCCGCCGAGCTGAGCGTTGTCGCCGCTTTTTGGTCAATTAAAGGCGTTATGAAAATAATTGGTTGCTGCACGACGCTTTAAAAGCATAACAGTCCAGCGTGCGGTGCAGAGCAGATTATACACAGCCCTTTCCTGTTTTCTCGAGGTTCAAACACCTGAGGACTCAGCCGTGCCTTGCTGCACTCGTTGGAAAAGGGATTTTACACACAAGTTGGGGGTGTGCTGTCTGCTGAGCAAAGAAAAGATGAGAACATGAAAAAACCCATTTCTTAAAATTTTTTTTGTTTTGTTCCAACAGATTATGGATGCAGTTTGCAATAGTGAAGATAATTATAAATTCTAAAATAATAAAATTCTATATGAATCATTTAAGAAAAAAATATTTTTCTACCCACAGTAACTTTGTGGGACTTCTGCTGTTACATCTCCTTCCAGCAGTTTTTGTTAAATTTAAAAAAAAATCCTTTAATAATTAATTTTTTTTTTTGCACAGAGATCGTTTTAATCCGAGGATAATTAGCATAAATCAATTTACACTGGTGAAATCTCATTAAGTAAATTAGAGCCAGCCCCTTATTTACAACAAGCAGAATCAAACCGTTTGCTATCGTTTGTTTTGGTTTGGTTTTTTTTTCCCACTGACTTCTTGCTGTCATTTAATTTAAAGGGCAGACTTCACATTTATCCTCATTTGGGGAAAACCTTCTAAAGATTTAAATCTGGATTTTCCTCTCAAGGCACTGCGCTTGAAGACCTGAATGGCTTTAAAACCTCCTGATTCACAGAGACTGAACTGTGCTATTTGTCAAAATTATAACTGATAAGCTCTATAATAAATAAATATTACCCGAATAAGTATATATATATATATAAATAAATATATATATTATTAAACATATACACATACTGATGGAAAAATATATGTTAAAGCATTTATTTTGTTTTATGTAGCAAAAAAGAGTTATTTTAGGGCACAAAAATTTCTCATAATACAATTTTCCCCCATTTTTGCCTTCCTTACTGTACCTTTCTTCCCCTGCATTAATTTTTCAGAACAAATGTTCAAAGCCTGCTGTGTTGAACTTCTTTTAATGACCTTTCCTTCACTCCCATGGGAGGCAATATTCTGCTTATTTTGATAACTGAAGTATTCAAATACCTTTTTTTTTTTTTTTTAATGTAGTGGGCATGTAACAACCATTTTATTTCAATGTGCGTCTCAGTGACAATTATTAAAAGAATACATTGTAAAGGATTAATTTTCTGGACTCCAGCAACAACAAATTGAGCTTTCATGTTCCAGATATGCTTGAAAATATAAGTTTTAAGTACTGTCCCTGTAACATCCTTCAAAGCTCAAGCGGGTGAATTAATAACAACATTTATATTGATATATCTGAATAAAAGTGCCTTTAACTCTTGGAAACCCAATGGGAACGTCCTAATCCAGCTCTGCAGCAATTAAGAACGCCAGTGACTAAAAATTTGGTTGTTTAAAGGTCATTTTTCCCCTTGCAGAATCGGGATATTCACAGCCATGCAGCACCGTAAATCTCCACGGCTCATTCCATCCGTTTTTGATGGAAATTTGGAGAAATCCAAACCATTTTCCCCCCTAGTTTGCAGAAGGGCTGAGGCCACGGAGGAGAGCGAATCCCGGCTAAACCCAACCCAACCCCGCCGGGGCGAGGCGGATTCCCTAAAAATTAGCAATTAAAACTTTATCCCTGATTAATTCTGCCACGCTGAGCTCCTGATTCTCTCCTCCACCAAGGCACGGCCGCCTTCCCTTCTTTCTCCAACTTTTTCTTCCTCTCTTTTTCCTTTTTCTCAAGGTTTGTTTGCTCCAGCGCGTTATTTGGTTTTTTTGGGTTTTTTCCTGAGGTAGCTCCTGTCATTTAGCACCAATTTCCAGCACCCTGGGATTTTCCCCCCCGTGCTCCGTGCAGGAATAATGCTATCAGCATTCATCCCGAGCAGAAACAAAGCAGGGCTTCATCTGGGGGGCAGAGGGAAATGACAATCAGGGAGAAATCAGAGACCACATCTGAAACGAGGAGAAATTGCTGAATTTCCATGAAAAATCAATGAGGAGCTGGAATGATTTTTTTTTAAATTTTTTTTTTTCCTCCCCGGGTGGAAGAAAATTGATATCAAAGTCAACAAGCTCCGAGCTTACCCCAGTCTGTGGAAATTTCAATATCCATTACTGGTTTTTAACCTTTTCGCAGGAAAAGCAACCCTCAAACACTCGGGGATGGTGCAGCATCCACACAGAATTTCTCTTCCACGCAGAGAAAATCAGAGGGGAGATATTTAAATTAAAATTTTCTATGCTTGCAGCTGAGATTACCTCCTCTAAAAAACCACGAACACAACATGGATGCACGAATTAAAGCTTTTTCATGGCTTTTTTTTTTTTTTTAAATAAGGCCCCGAGGTTTGCTCGCGGCTGAAACTCCTGGAAAGCTCAGGAGAAAAAAAAAATAAACAAACAAACAAACAAAAAGGGGATGTGTGAGCCCAGAAGGTCAGGTTACCCTGCTTGCCTATTCATCACCGTCTCCTCCAGGAATGTTTAACCACATTTTAAGGTCCTCGCAGGATTTTTTGGTTCGACCCCTCTTCTTGACTGCACCGAACATGCACAGAATTTCGGGGAGTGAGAGATCGTGGGATGAGGCTTGGGACATTCGAGCTGTGCTCTTGGGCAGTGATGCGAGTCTGAATAAACACCGAGAAACTGCAGGAAAAGTTCTGCAGGGGTTCGGAGTTAAACTAAAACCAGAATAATAATAATAATAACAATAATAATAAAGGAGTGAGAGCTAGGAAGGGCCGAGCTGCGCTTTAAGCAACGCTAATGATAATTACGTGGCGGTAATGAGTGTGCAAGGCAGTTTTCAATACCATAAAGACAGTGGCTCTGTGTTCCTGCCTTCCCAGCGTGTCAGCAGGAATAGATCCCTCCTGTAATCCCATGGAAATACCGATGGCTCTGACCTGATGCTGTATTGAGGTGGTTCTTTAGGGTGGCTCTTCCCCATCACTCCTGCCCTCTTTGAGGCATTTTCTCACCTTATTCATGGTTTGGTTAAAAAGAGATAGAAACCACAGGCTGGCTGTGATGCCAGCTTAGGTTCCCATCCACCTTCCAGCCTTGGGAATGTTTCAATTTGATGCATCCAGAGCTAAAATCCCATCACAGGCAAATTTCTGCACTCAGATATAGAGGGGGGTGAAGTATTACCTGATGAATGGAAGCAAGGAAAGTATTTTTTTGCCCATGATTAAAAAAAATAAATGGGTTTTAAAAGAACGCATTCTATTTATTCAGTTTGGAGTTTGGCTGAGGTTTGTTATAAAAATAGTGCAGTAATTTTTTAAGAAACATTTTCTGTTTGGATAGATTAACTGTACACGCAGGCACTTTAGCTTTTGATTCCTTTCTGTAATAGAGTAATATTCACTGCTGGCATCCAAAACTGCTCTTAATAAAAACAGTTTGGGAAATCTTCCATGCCGGACAGATAAAATCTCTTTGAAATGTGGGGGAATGATGAGCAACTGTCAGAGAATGGGATTTTCTCTGCCCTGAGGTCCCAGCACTGCAAAGGCATCACCATCGCCTGCAGAAATGCATCTTCTCCCCTGCTCTGCTGCAAATTCCTGGGGGAAAAATATCATTTGGGAATGCTATTATTCTTAGTTGGCTGCAATAGCCAGCGTTTTGTGTATTTAGGACAAAAATAATATGGGTGTCACATCACTGTGGGAGCCTCCCTCTCCCCCTGAACTCTCCATCTGCAGCAGAATTCTGGTACCAAGCAGGATCCTGGTGCATCCTTCCCAGCCCACCTTGTTCCTTGGGTTCCCTCAGGCTCTCAGAGAATGTTTTTGCTTCCCTTTAAGTGTGGGAAAAGTGAAGCAGCAGGGCTGGGGAGTCAGTACCAGGGATCCTCTCTCTTCCCCTCTAGGCTCGTCCTCAAAACAACTCCTTGTGCCCATTGCTTTTAATCTGTCACAGGTTTTTTGCAATAATTCCTCTGCTGGCCTGAGAAGTTGCTTTCTGTCATTTTATGTCTGTTAAATCGGGGCAAGGTTCATCTGAGTAAAATTTTCACAGTTCCCTGAAAATCCCCACTTCCCTGAGCCGAGGCTGCGACCCCAAACCCCTGCGCTGCTGCTGGCAACTCACAGTCAAAACCAAATTAAAACAATGGAGAAAAATAGCAAAATGCTGGAAGAAACAAACATTTCTCTCCATTTTCTGAGTCAGTGGGTGAAGGCCAGCCTGGGATCTGGCTGAGTCCAAGCCTTTGGCACTCATCTCACCAATCCAGCCCGCAGAACTCATCCTAACCCCAGCGCATTTGTACGTACAAAGCTGTTACTGCTCCAGGTTTTGCTTGTATTTGTTTCTGCCTTGCTATTCTCTTTCATAAACCCTGAAGTATTTCTGTGCTGTTCATTTCAGTCCTTTTAAAAGTCGCATTTTGGGTGTTTTTCATGCGCAGTGTTTTTACTGCAGCCCGTCCATGGATGCGCTGCCAACACAGCCGTGAATGCACCCAAAACTGAAGGTTCAATTTAGCAGCTCACTGCTCTTTTGACATTTTAATTTCATCTCCCTTTTTTCTTTCTTTTTTTTTTTTTTAAGAGAATTAGTGGTAACTTTATCTCTCATCAAATTCCAGGATTTTGTCTAATTCAATTATACCTATGGAGGCTCTTTTCTTCTCTCTTTGGCTTTACTGAAGTGACACAGACGACTGTAGATCTGTTTCTGAGAAAATCCAAATCACCCTGGAATTATCTGCATTTTTGCTTCTTTGTGCATGTCCAATAATAGCTCTTATAATTCTTCAAGACTAGAAAGTTGTGATTTTTTTTTTTTTACATATTATTATTAAACCACGTTAATGAGGTTCCATCGTTAAGTAATTTGGTACAGCAGCAGTGGTGAAGATAATAGAAAAAAAATATTAGGAAGCACCACCTCTGTGCTTTAGCCTTCCTTGCCATGTTCCCTGTCAGCTTGCATCCCTTTCTCCTCATCTGTGGGATAGAAATAACCTTGGGACTGGGAGAAAAGTGTGTTTCTCATAAGAGCACAGCACAGGAAAGCCTTCCCTTTAAATCAAAAGCAGTTGGCTGCTGCAAGAGCCCGGAGGCAGAAACTCTGCTGCTGCTGTTGATGTCTGTCAGCCCCTCCACCTGCCCACGGGCAGAATTCTCTGGGGTTCCTATCGACCCCAAAGTCCTTACTTTTAATGCTGCTCTAATCTGAGGCCTGCTGCAGAGCTCTGAGCTCTCCGTGTGGGAACAGCCTGAGCTTTCCTGGAGGCTGGAGAGAGCTGCCTGTGGCACTGGGACGGGTCAGGGGATATTCCCCAGCAAGCCCCTGACCTCCTGGGCTGGTTCTGCTGGGAACTGGGCTGGGCTGTGCCCAGGGTGACTCTCCAGGAGCTACCTTAGGCTTTTTTTGGGGTTTAAAGGCTTTTTTAGAGGTCCAGCCCGCTTCCACCACCACCCTGTCCTCCATCAGGGACATTGACAGACAGCAGCAATGCCTGGATGGTCAGACCATTTTGGCTTTTCCCTCTTGGCAGCAAATTTTACCAATTTTCCTTCTGAAATGTCGTTTTTTGACCAGCTATGGAACTGAGATCCTCTTCCCCTGCATAACTCTTTCTTTCCTAGGTGGATGGGAAGTCTGTGTGTGGCCAAGGGAAGAACAGGGATCATCCTCCCTTCTTTCCAACCCAGTAACCCCTTGCACCCACGATGTGCTGAAATACAGAATTTGGGTTGGAAAGGAGCTTAACCCCATTTAGATCCAACCCCAAACAAGTCCAACCCCTCAAGCAGTCCCACAACTTTGGTGCTGCATTGAGGCTGGTGCAACCCTGTGAAAACTGATGCTGTTGGTTTCACACATCTTTTCTCCAAAGTTATCAAAACCAAGGATGGATGTCAACACCCAGGGCTGCACATTTTGGGAAGGCCAGGAATGCCTCATGGGCTGCAGGTGGATCGGCGTGCGGAAAGGTCACACCTACCAACTTCTTAGGCCTCTGGTGTGAAAGATAAAGCCATCTGGTCACCATTTGACAGCTTGAATTGTAATTACACCATTTGGCCTAGGAATTGCTGGGAGCCACTGTTTGAAGCTGCCATGATTCAGCCACCCCAGATAGGGAGATGATAGGGAGATAGGGATCGAGCCATTCCACAGAAGCTGGAATTCATCTCATCTCCTCAGCCCGCTTTTTACCTCCCCAAATTTATCTCCGCAGATCCCTCGTCCCGATTGTGAACTTGGCAGAGGATTTTTTGGCGCAAACAGCCCCGGTGGCTGCTAACCAAGAACACCTGCCGGCCCCGTTACCCGGAACGGGAGGAGAAGATGGGCATCTCCAGCGGAATTCCAGCGCCAAAATATGGAAGTGTTTAGAGGAAGACCTGCCCCGCTCAGGGTAGCAGAGATCTGAACCTTTAAATTGCAGCCATTCCCGGCCTGACGATAAGAAAATAAACAATTCACAGCTGCGAGGGCTAAACACAGAACACATCTATCTCTCGCGGGCCTGATTGCTGAACAAGTAATTAAGTGGGAAATGTGAGCCCTCGATGTCACCGGGAGACGATAAAGGTCTGCAGTTGTAAATTAACTGAACTCCTCGATATTAACCCTTCAGGAGCCCTTGGGTGGCACTGGGTGCCTCGGCGTGACTCCAGCGCAATTTGCATGCAATTATTGCTGACATTTGCCCCTGGGAATGTGGAGCTGTTGTTTTAACAAATTTAAAAAACGGTGTTTTTCACAAAACTTTGTCTCTGCTCCCTGAGGTAGCGCAGGGCACCCTGTAAGTCTCAATTCTTGCTCTGCCTCGCTCGTCCATCACATCCCCGCTGTCACTGTCCCTCCTGGCGATAGCAGAGGTGTCACAAACCCAAAATACATTAAAGCCTTGGAGCTGCTCGGGCTCTGAGATAAAGGGGAATGCAGACTGCGATGTGCAGATATCCATCAGTGCCTCCAAATTGTATTCATTCATGATTCTCCTCGAGAATAAGGAGGTAATGAATGAGCATAAATTGAAGCATCACCTCTTGTTAAGTAATTCATTTAACGGGCTGCGGGGGACTGTTTTTCTTTTGATTGTGGCTGTTTTGTTTGTTTGTTTGTTTTTAATGAATGAATGACTTCAAGTTTACTTGTGATTTTACTTTGCATGGTATTTGATAATTTATTTTAAGGGCTCAGCTCGTGCAATCCCATGACCAAAATCAGTCAATTTTCAGGCACATAACTAATTATTTTAGCTCACTATGAGAACCTTGACGATGTCCAACGAGTGTCCAGTTTTCAACCCAAGGGACTGTAAACTACAAGGCAAATAAAAATCATTCAAAAAGTCCAACTTTTAAAAATTAACAATCTTTAAGCCATCCAATAATTTTTGAGTTTTAGATACCAACTTGGCAACTTCTGGGGTTGGTTGAACTTAATGGAGTTTTGTTTTTCAGTTGATTCACAAGCTCAGAGGACCTGTTTGATGGTGGAGCTGGATTTGATTTGAATCCTGGGCTGTGAAGCCAGGGAGGGATGGATCTGTGGACCTGGATCACACTCAGATCACTCCATAGTTAATTTTTATGTGGACCAAATTAATTTTTGGGCTCACTGGGAGAGAAAAGTAAGGAGTGATCACCAGCAAGGAGATGACACCTCAGCTTCTTTCTCACTGAGGCTCAAGGTTTGTTTGGGACTGACCTTATTATTATGAATGTCTTCAGATTTAACTCCCAGACTTTCCCTCTTTTCCTGCTCTGAAGCAGCTGCTTATATTTTACAGCTTTGCTTGAAGCCATTGCAGGAGCTGTGCTGGAAATGCTGCTGTGGGGGTTTGTATGCCAGGAAAGCACACACCAAATCCCTGGTGCATCCTGGCAGCTGGGAATGCTCCAGGCTGCTGCCAGCACACCAGGATGGCCCTGGAAAAGCAGGAGAACATCACCAGGGGTGCCAATGGCAGATGGGATCATTGGATAACCAACCAGGGATCTCCTCATCAGCCAGAAGAGCCTTATCTTTCCCCCATCCCAGAGAATCCATAAAAAACCTCTCAATTTCACACAGCTGGTTTTTTCAGAGCTGAGGCCACGCAGAACACGACTCATCCATTTCAGCTCCTACTTCCAGGGAGAGGCCCTGGGAACTGGGCAGGGAGACAGCAAACTCTCAAACCCCAAGCTGTGAAGGAGCAAGAACACTCCTAAAATGTCCCTTCTAAAAGGGAGCCTCCCTTTCGGGTTTCAAATGCTATCTTTGTTACCACCCTCGGTAACCTCGCTAGCAAAGAGCTGAATGTTATTAGAAAAGTGCTGAGCATGGGTGGGAAGACAAGAAAACAAAAGGAAATGGAAGTCCTGGAAATTGATTTTCCATTTGAATCTGTTATTTGTTCTTCTAATTTTTAATAAGACATTTTATGAAGTTTATTGTGCTGCTATCTATTTTCTTTTAGGGTGTGTTATCTTTTGCAACTTAGCTTAGACCTAAGTAAACCTCAGTTGCTAATTAAGGATAGAAATGGAAATCCAAAGATTTGCTTCTCATCAATGCCAAGCAGTAAATCCTTTAATGCTCTGGGATTTTGCTCTATAGCTCTAAATTTCCCATTGGTATTTAGTAATCTGCTGATTGCATTTACTTTAATTCTTTGGTCTTCAGAGTGTTCATGTTGAGGCACTCACAGTAGCTCTGCGTGTTAAGGGCAATGAGTTAAAAGCTGTAGGGGTTTTTTTTAATTAAATTCCAGCTCTGTTTTTCCTATTGAGTTCCCAACTACTGGGTTATATCACACTAATAGGAGTTGTACTCTGGCTGGACAAATGGCAGCGTGTTGCAGTGTCCTGGGGGAGCCATGACATCATTTTTAATTTGCTTATCTGCACTCGGAAAAACAGGAGGGTGTTTGGTGAGAAAGTGAATTTATTTTTGCTCTAACTCACCTCTTCTTGCCGTGACGTTATGGGAACTGTGCTCCTGTGCAGGTCACACCCACTGGCTGCTCCAGATGTCCTCATCTCCAGCACCTCGGAAGGAATGGAGGGATTTAGTGACCCCTGAGCCCATTTTCCCATTCCCTGGGAGCTGTGGAGGAGAGGGACAGCACTTCCTTCAATGCACATCCCTCAGGGTTTGCCTTTGGGCTGAGAGAAGCCAGGGAAACCTTCCAGGCAGTTTTGTGGGTTGGTCTCACCACTGACTTGACACTGGGATCAGCAAGAATAGGGACTGGGGAAATTATTTGGAGCAATTTGGATGCTTTTGGCTTTGTTGGGACTGCATTAGCTCAAAAAGCATTTAATTTTTAATTTTTTTTTCATTTTTTTCCAGCTGAGACTGGAAAAGGTGTTCTATTCCCATGGGAGCTGGAAAAAGGCTTCATAACAGAGCTAGTCTAACTTTTGCTGTGTTTCATTTCTCATGGACTTAGGACAGGAGGCAGGAATTTGAGAGCAGGAGAGAGACTGTGACCTTTTCCAGTTTATTCATATCACTCTGAGTAAATAGTTTACTTACAGAGAATCTTGGATAAGTAGTTACTAAATCAGTAAATGCTTTTCTAATTTGACCCAAATTTTTAGCATTTTCTGAAACCATGGCTGTGTCTTCTCTAGAGAGACAATCTTGACATCAAGCCTTTAATAACTCTGTAGAACTCAGCCCACTCAGATATTTTGTTTTCCCCAAGTGAAGGTCTGGCCATTCTGTCCACTTGTTTTGCAATGAGAACCTTCAAAGTGGAAGGACATTGACATTTTTTGTCATTTACCTACTTTTTGCTCTTATTCCAGAGAATCCTTTGAGAACTATAATTTGTACTTGCACTTTCTCACTCCTAACACCAGCACACATTTAACTGATCCCACTGATGTTCTTTTAAGCTTCAAGTCTCACAGTTTGGACTGTCAAATTCTGTTTATCAATTTGGGTAAACCAGGTTTGAAGAAGGGAGCAAAAGCTGTATTTTCTGGGTGATTTGGGAAAATAAAACCACTTCATCAGTCTCAGTAGCTTTCAGAAAAAATAGTGCCAAAAGCTCCTGGACACCTGGAACAGCTGCCTTGGCTTTCCAAGTGAGAGAGGACCAAAGGCTCCAGCTCCCTGCAGTGGGAATGACCTGACAGCGTGAGGAAGACCTGATTGCATCACGGAGATAACCTGTTCCCTCAAAAATAGCAAGGTCAGGGAGGCAATAAAGCTGTCAGCATGGCAATCACAGCTGGTGTTCCACCAGGCTGGGGACCAGGAGGGTGGGGACCTCACAACGGGGATGGCCACGTTTGGGTAAACAAACCCATGGCAATTCCCCAGTGCTATTGTCTGCTCAACAGCTCTATTTGTGCCAGTGATATTTCCAGGTTAGCTCCTCCTAGGCTCATAAAAACCTTGGTTTTATTCTTTTTGCAGTTCTTTTTTCTTTTTTTTTATTTTATTTTCCTGGATGCAATGATAGATGGAGTGCCCATAAAACCTCCTGGCTCCACGAAGGACATCCCCAAGCACCGAGCCAGGTGTGGAGCAACTGGTCATGGAACAGGCTTCCACCCAGGCCTGGGCTTGGCTCCAGGCTCTTGTCCAGCCCCTGGGATGCCTCACTCTGTTCACATCAACCTGTGGGAATATTTCAGTCCAGGCCAAGAATGAAAACTCAGAAAAGAGTGGTCAATAGATAACTCAAGGTAACTACTGGGAGAGAGAATATGTGAATTCTAAAACTTAGAAAAACAGGATTCCCTTAATCTTATCAAGATAAGAGGGACAAGGATCTGTTTGAAGGCAGCACAGAAATTGCTGAATCATCCCATGAAGGACTAGGAATGCTCCAGAGAGAAAGGTGAAAAGGCATTGTGATGAAGATTAGTGGGATGTTCATCTTCAGGGGTCTTTAAAGACCACTGGGACACACAGAGCATGTGTGATGCACATGCTAATAATATTAATGACTTCTGAGAATTTATTTGTATAACCACTCCTATCCCAGGGAATGTGATGAGTATTCATGAATTTTACCTATAACACTGTGTCTTTGGAGGTACAGAGGTGTGTGTTTGAGGAGTGAACTCCCCACACCCTGTGCACTGAATAAAGCAAACACCCACTTCTCTGACTTTGTCTCTGAAGTGTCTCCAGGCTCACTTGGGGTGAATCAAAACCCATCCCACCTCTCCAGCCCAGCAGCCTTGGGAGGTGCTGGCGTGGGGCAGGTGGAGCACAGCCCAGTGTTTTCACTGTGCTGCGATGATCCTTTTCCAGCAGAGGAAGATGTTGTGAAGGGTTCACATCCTGTTGGGGCCTCAGATAGGTTACAGCTATTGCTGTTTTCCTCTGGAAAACGTGTCCCTGGGCTCAGACTCCAGTTTAGCTGGTCTTGGACAATAGGTCAGAGTGATGCAACTGGTTTGGGGGTGTGAAAAAGATTCCAATCTTTTGGGCACAAGTGTCAAACTGCAGTTTTGATAAGGATTGAATATGTGCAGAGCAATATCTAGGAATAAAACGTTTCTTATTATATCCAAAATGAAGCATAAACTTGTGCCACTGATAATATATAGCAAGGTTTTGTCTGTTAAACACCAAATATTCAGCAAATTTTGGTGACATTTTTGACTTCTAAGATACTTTTCAGTTTAAAGCACCAAGGAAATCACAGGGGTGGAGTTCAGAGACCAAAAGAGGCACTGGCCTCTCGTGAGTGAAATGTGATTGCAGTCAGAGCAGCTGCCACTGCCTTGCACAGCTTTTCCTTCCTCTGCTGGTGGCTCAGCATTGCACTCAGAACAGCTCCAGGCAGCTACAACCTGAAATTCCTGACAATTACATCCATCTTCTGCCATCCTCTCTAAGAAATCCATTTGGAAACGAAGCTTAAAATCCAAACTCCCATTGCTGTTAAAAAGGGTCAGAGATGAGATGAGATGACGATTGATAGGATGGGATAAAATTGTGGGTAACCAGAAAATTTAGTTGCAACTTAGACAAAACTTTTAGGAGTTTTTAAGTATATTTGCTACTTTGGGTAATATTTTGTTATGTTTTCACATTTACTGATTTTGATGGAGACCAAAACCAGAAATACTGTGAGACAAGGCTATTTCCATGGACTAGGAAAACCTCTTCTAAGATTTCCATCTCAGAAAGAAATAAGGAAAAAAATAATTTGTGTTTCCTAAATGGAATAGTTCATCTGAAGCTTGCACGTCACCAGGTCCTGATTACCCATTGGTGCTACAGCTAATTCCATTGGTTGTCCATTGTAGGTGAGGCAGAGATCTAAGGGCATGAAGGAATTTAATTGGAATGATTTTTCAGTTCTTGGGTCTATTTACAGACTGTGGTATGTCCATTTGAACAAAAGCCAGAATGTGAAACTGAAACGCCAGTGTTTTCTCCTTGCTATAATTGGAATCTTTCAGACAAGATTCCAACGTTTGAAGGTGTTCACTGCAAGGTTTTCATCCTTTCCCATCAGGTTTTCAACAGTGATGTATAAAATATTGAATTCAATGCTGGCAGCTTTCTTCTTCCATGGGACTTGACAGGGATTTAATTATTTGTCCTGATTTCCGTCAATTTAAATCATTGTCCTGATCTCAGTCAGGACAATGCTGAACACTTTTGGCTGCCCAAAAAACACCTTGGTCCAATCACCTGCTCAGGATCTGCAGGCTGAGTATCACCAGCATTCCCAAGACATCACTTGACTAGAAAAAAATAATTTTTTTCTGGTTTGAACAAGCTATGGTGACCTGAAACACGACTGATATTTGGTGCTTCATGTAGGGGAGGAAGTTGAAGGCTGATAATTTCTGTGATGATAGAACAAATCTTTTAATGAGGGAATGGGTTTGGCCTCCAAGGCCTTTGCCTCGGGGAGAGGGTGTGAAGTGGAGCAGCCCTGCAGCCCTGGGTTTGCCATGCTGGCTGGGAGGGCGTGAGAAGAATGGTGTTTGTAGCTCTGCCAAGCTCTTCCCTGCTGCTCTTTGAGAAACCAACTTGCAAAAAGCTCTTTCCTGCAGAGTGTAGCAAGGATTGTCTTGAGTTTGGCTTCAGGAAATGGTTTAATTTTTTAAATTATTTTCCTTTTTTTTTTCTTATTCTATGTTGCTCCATACTATTAAAAAATAAAGATATGATTTCTATGGATCTGTTGCATATGTTTCTATGGATCTACATCACCTGCAGGGATGGGATGGGGTGGCAATTTCTCTGTGCTGGAGCAACCAGTCAGCCTCAGTTTAAATCTCTTCCTTCATCCAGTGCAACAATAATATCTTTTGGGACAAGGGATTTTGGAAAAGTTGAAATGTTTGCTTTACAAAACAGACATAAAATTTCTCCTTCAAGGTGCTAAATTTGTGCTGAGCTGGTCCAAAACACGACTGCATCTGGCTGTGTCTTGTGTCTGCTACTAAAAAAATGTCCTAAATTCCAGACAACCTCTGGGGCTTTGAAATAAAACTCATTAATCCTGCATTTGAATTTAATATTTGAAATTTTATCCTAATCTTTTTTTCTTCCACATGAATTAACTTCAGAATACTTGGAAAGGAACACAAGGGTGGATTTTTTTCCCTTTTTTTTTTTTTTTTTTTTTTGAGGGAGAGAGAAGAGAGAGAGGGAGAACATTCTTAACAAAGGGTATAAAATTAAACTAAATTTGACCTCTGCCTTTAGCAGATTTTCCACCTGGTCTGTGCAGGAAATCAACTTCTATATAGCAGCTCTTTCATAAGGAATAACATACATGAGTCTGTAAGTGACAGTTTTTCTTGGGTGGACAACAATGTTAGTTACTTTTTATGATTAATTGATAAATGTTTTGATATGGTGCCTGGGCGCCGAGTCAAAAATCACTCCAGTTAGATGATCCAACACTTGGGAAGCCGAGCCAATTACAGCTCAGGCACAGTGAAAACAATTCTAAAATATTTGAGCCTAAAAATGTGCATAGTTGTTAAGGAATCTTACACGTGGGTGTACGGCGGTATCCTGAATTACAACTACTTGGTGGGCCAATTTCTTGAGGAATGCAGGGAAGTGCAGGGATTCGAGACTCTTGCATCTATATTTCAAAAGACTTGGGAAAACAGAAGAACCACATGGGCTCTTGTGGCTGGGCACGTGCTGAGGAAAACCAGAGCTTGGGCCAAAACGTACTTTTAGTCCCTTGGGTTGCACAAATCCCTCTGCTTTTTTTGGGAAGGTTTTAGGTTTCCAGTCTCCTTCCCTTGACTCTTAACCTCCTCTGAGTTTGCTCTTTTCTTTTTTTAGGCTCCAGAATTTACTTTCTACACCAGGCTCCCAACTTTCATCCTCAGATTTGCACCCCGACTCTGCCCCTGATGGGTTTTTAAATGATCCATGAGGAATAGGATTTCATGGCTGTGATCAGGTTGTCCCTGCCAGCAGGGTGGGCTGGGCTCAGAGGTTTTAGCTACAGCACAACACCAAAAAACCTACATTAGACACTGCTCTTGGAGGTCCTCCAAAAGAACAACCTTGTTTGCAATTTGAGTTTGTTTTCTCAGATTATTGGTAGAAAGAAAAAACACTCTGTATTTTTCTTTCTACAGGTAAGTGAATACAGAGGCATTTTTTCAGTAGGATTTTGGGGTCATTGGCCCAAAGACCATTTGGAAAACTCCCTGTGGCAGGCTGCTGATGGCTTGGTGTGTGACAGAGCTGCTCCCAAGTCAGGGGAAATAGAATATCTGTTTTCCTTTCTGGTTCCTCAGTTCCTACAATGTCACATGGAGGGATGTTGAGGGATGCATGCCTGGAATTCAGTGCCACCAGGGATCTGGAAAGTGAGGGGAAAACCCTGAGCTCCAGAAATCTCAGGGGTTTTTGGCTGCTCATCATTTTCCAGGCAAGGATCTAATCCTAGACACAATGTCTTCAATGGATTTTCACTCCAAGGTCGAGACCAAGCTTCAGTTTATTAGAAAAATAATGGGCACAGGTTCTACTGGAGGCTCTTTGACATCACTAAGGCCATCAGCCCCTGAAAGGTTTGAAGGTGCTTGGATAGAGCTAGATCTAGTTATTGTTTCATCTTTTTAGAGCTCTTGACTCTCAATATATTGCTGCATCTGCAGAAGGGACTGAGGACATCTGAAGAATATTTCCAGATGGAAGAGCATCATTCCTATCCTTGTTTCCCAGTGAAGATCCAGTTTGCTCTGTGGTTAAAAATGCAATTTTCCCAGTAATTGTCTCATTTCAGGTATCATTTGAATGTCATGATAACCCTTCCTGACCGTCCCTCCATCCCTGACACTGTTTTGATCCTGGCTACTGGATCTAAACACATTCCTGCTTTCACTTTATTTAACACTGGGGGATTTCACCGTTGTTGATCCAAAAGGAAAATTTCTAGCAGCACACAGTAGGCTTTGCTGCTCATGACTTCTTAATCATGCAGATTTTATTTCACGTTAAGCTAGCAACTGAACTCTTCTAATAAACAGAGTAAAATCTAATTAGGCTACTGGAGGGGAATAGAAGAATTTATACTCCTCCAGACACACAGGCTTTAGGAATTCTTCCTCAAACACACACACAGGCTTCCTGGCAGCCGTTTCCCTCAAAGAGTGGCTAATGATCCTACTAATTTTCACTTAGCTGATACCGCGAGGAGTTCCTCGCAGATGGAAAGTATACTTCTTCCATGAGATCATCCAGGGCGGCACAGCCTCGTGGATTGAGCACAGAGAAAAAGAAATCCCAGCTCCTAATCCCATGGCTCCCACTCCTCGCTGTGTGGTCTCTCAGTTTCTCTGTGCACAACCTCTGCTCCGGCTCATTCATGGGATCGCGGTGATTGCTCACTCCTCTGCCTGTGTTTCGAAAGCTCAAGGCACAATTAGAGCACTGAAACGCTGTGATTAGAGGCTCAACAACACCTCTGAAATGTATGGAGGGAAGATTGACAGCGCAGGTGAATTTGGCTGATTTTTGGTCTTCATTTGGCTTGTAATTATTTTGAGTATTATTGTTGAGAGAGAGATCAGAAACCACCTGGCCTCGGGGGAAGGTGACCATCATGGAAGGGACACATCTTCCAACAGGAGGCCACACAGCCAGGCTACACCCAACCCCTCAGGGATATCTCCATGCACACAATCCTCCCATGGTCCCTCCAAAGGGATGATGCTCCCCAGGGACATGGTGGAGTCACCAAACCTGGACAAATTCAAACAACATGTGGAGATAGCACTTTGAGATTTGGTGTAGTGGGCATGGTGGTGATGGGTCAAAGGTTGAACTTGATTGCCTTGGAGGTCTTTTCCAACTTTAATTAGTCTGTGATTCCATGATACCACCTCAAGGTTTGATCTCTTACAACCAAAAGCAGCTCATCCAGGAGGTGGGGTCAGGCTTGGCCTCTCTGCTGATTGGGACTGGGATGGATGGATTGTGCAAGGGGCAGGGAGTCCTCCAGCAAATTTCCTCACTGTTCCCTGAGAAGGACAGCCCAGATGTCCCACAGCAGCCCCAGCTGTCCACTGACATTGGGAACCACAGGATACATATTCAGAATTGTCTGGGAAAATATGGACACCATGGAAGCAACAGGCAAACCCAAGGCATTGGGTTTACACCAATGAGGAGAATGGTGTTTATGAGGATAAACACCATTCCTCACCAGGAATTGGTGCTGGAGGCTTTTCCCCCAAGCCTGTGCATTTTCCAGCCAGAGAGCTGTCATGTCCTTTTCCAAGACTATTTAGCCCTTCCAGTTTCTTCTCAGGATTGTTCCTATAAAACCATCAGTCACTTCTCTGGTTTGAATGAAGGGCAGGGAAAGAATGTAGGAGTAAATGTTACCATAAAACCAGAATAAAAGCTGGGGGTTGTTCGTAAGCAAATAGAATCATAAAATTATAGGATCATAGAATGGTTTGAGCTGGAAGGGACTTTAAAGATCATCTTGTTCCAACCCCCTGACACAGGCAGGGACACCTTCCACTATCCCAGGGGACTCCAAGCCCTGTCCAACCTGGCCTTGAACACTTCCAGGGATCCAGGGGCAGCCACAGCTTCTCTGGATAATAAAATAGGACCTGACTCAGATCCTGAGAATCTCAGGAGAAAACTTTCTACTGATGACATTAGGGCAGAGTGCCAAGAGCTCTGTCCCTGGAGATGTAGCTGCTTCAGGAAGGATTCAGATCCTGCTGAGCACAGGTTTGTCCAGGGCAGGGTGTAGCCCCAGGAGCGGGAGGAGAAGACCTTCCTCCTCATATTTCAGATTTTTAAAAATCAAAACACAAAAAGTTCCAGAAAACAATGACCCTGCAGCGGGCTGAAGCTGATGTATCTTTCTCTAATACATGGAGGTTTTGTGAAATGAAATCCCTGGCCTGGAACCCGGAGGCATCGCTTACTTTTAACTTTTCCTTTATTCAGGCAAACCTCCAGCTGATGTGAGAGAGCACTGGGTCATATTAGGATTTGGCCCATGAGGACGGAGAAGAGCCAAGCTCAGAATGTCACATAAACATATTAACCGGAGACTTGGCTTTCTCCAAGATCCCAGGGATGGAACAGGGCTGTGATCTGGTCTTCTGTGAGGAATATAAGGAGGTTAAACTTGTCCTGCCTGGAGCATTAAGAGATCAGGATCCAAACATCTGCACAACCATCTGTATCATCTCTTCTTCCTTCTGAAGATGGCTGGAATATCATCTGGTTTGTGTGACAGGTAGAAACGAGCTAAAAACTGCCTAACCTGTTCTGTGTGGGTGAAAAAAAAACCAGAAATCAACCCCTGGGTTGTTCATGCTGGAGTGGAAAGCATGTTCTCGCTGCTGCTGAGGTATGAAGAGGGCATATTGTTCATTTAAACCACACTCTATCGTTTTTGCAGCAGTAAAGTATTTTTGAAAGTTTACAGCTGTAGGAGAAATTCCCTGGAGCTTATCCGTCAGTTTCCTGCCAGTCAGAAAGCTGAAGGCACTCCGGTTTGGGCTCCAAAAGTGACATTTCAGTGTTACACGTCTGAAATGTGGAGCGGTTTCGAGAGAGAGAGCATCCTGACAGGTTTGGAACTCCGGAGAAATGATTTTCTGGTGCCAAGCTACACAGTCTGGGAAACGCTGCACGCCACACTCGCTCCCTGTCGCTCTGCCAGAACCCAAAATATAGATTCAGAAAAGAACAAGGAATATGGCTCAGGACTCTGGCTTGTGGATGCATTTCAAGCAGGAGCTCTCTTTAATATTTAATGTATTAACTGCTCTCACAGCCATAAGAATTCGGGATAAGAGGTCCACGTTCAAGTAGATCACATAGCAACACCGTGGAGGGAGGGAGAGACACTGCAGGAAAGAAAGTGTCCCAGACTGACCAAAAAAACATCTCCAGTGTGGAGGAAATGGTAAAACTCGGGCCAATCCGCTCCAAGAACATTAATTTTATAAATTTCAAAGCTGTTTCGCAGTGGTTTCTGAAAGGGAAAACACGGGCATGTGAGAAGGTGTGGATGCTGAAGCAGTGATGTGGGAGTCATTCTTTGGGGAAAGAGAATGCCAGGCCATGCCTGTCTCCACAAAACGGTCAGAAAGAGGAGATTGAAAGACCTTTGGAATTATTCCTTCAAAATAACCCCCAGAAGAATGGTTCTGAGATGGAAAAAAAAAACCATTTGGTTTCTCAGTATTATTTTATTTAAGCAGGGCAGAGAAGAGCTGGGAGAGAAACAGGCCACATTTTTGGCCTTAATTAATGTTTTTTAAAATGTTCTTTAATGGGATGATAAGAACAGAGCATCTTTTAATTAAGGCCTGGGGTGAATCAATTTACAACAACTTATTTTAGTTGGCTAGAGCAGGAGCTGCACTGCCTTGGGCAGGTTTGTCTACAGGAATATCACTAGAATGTGATTGTTCAACCCCAGCTAGGGTTGGAAACAACTCCTTGGAGGGGAAGAGCTCAGATGTGGTTCTCATACCTCTCCTGAAGTGCCCTGCCAGGGCACCAGGGGAGAGGATCTCGGAGCTCAGCCCCTTCTGCTGTCCTTGAATGTGGGAAGTTTCATATTTTCGAGCACTCTGTCGCGGATTCGATGACTTTGGCCCAGCACCTTCCGTTTATCGTTAATGAAAGTCAATAGAAGTGTGGAAAAGTACAAAATGTCAACCCATGACCTTCTGAAATCCATGGCAGGGGAGAGCAAAGAAAGCAAAGCCACCCTTTGGTACTCGCCTTGTCCCTCCTGCCGTGTTGGCATCCAGAAGGAAAAGGCTTTTCTCAGCACTGGGGCTTAGTAAGTCAGGAATTTTGTCTCTCCTTATTTTCCTTGCAGTTAGTTAAATCCTTAGGCTCCTGTTAACACTGAGCTCCGAGCCGATTCTCGTGTTAAAATGCTGAAACCTAATTTTCGTTTAACAATTTTCTCTCGGCGGCCAACATCAAATTAGTGTGTTTTCCACTGGCAGCCCCCAGTAATTTGGTAGGCAGGAGGCTCACACATACTTAAGTTATTCAATCCATTTTGTTTTACTCTGTACAAGAAACCCAGTCAGAAAAGGCTGATTTATGATATTCCTCAGGTTTCCTGTTACTTTAAACCACCAACATCCCATGGCCAAACCCTTCACGGGCAGCCAGCACATCTGGCCCAGAGTGGTTCTGTCACCTATGGCCAAAATGCCACATTTATAATCAAGTCATCATAGAAAAGAAAGGAATGATTATGATGAAAAGAAAAAAAAAAAAAAAAAAAAAAAAAAAAAAGGGAAATCTAAAAAGGTAAAGTTATCAGCGGACATTTGTAAATAAATATGGTTGGGTGGGGTTTTTTCCAAACGTATATCCCAGACAATGAGGAGCCCATAGCACACTGAGCAGGAATATTAGATATGAGCAATCATCTCTTTTAGCCTAATTATAAATTACTGAAAACCATGATTTTCCCATTTCAATCATTTGTAACGCCCAGTTTGTTTTTCATTTCTACAGACAACCCACTCCTGGCTGAAGCCAAATCTCCCCAGTCCATGGGAAATCCCACCTGCAATTCTGCAACTGCCTGGAAAGCAGTGAGTCTGCTCCTCACAAAATGTATTTTAGCTGCTCCCCTTGGGGATTCCAGGCTTATGCAGTCCCTGTGTCTGGGTTGTATCTGTGTATCCATCTGTCAAACGGGATCAATGAGCCAAACTCTCCCTAAATATTAACTTCCTACACGTTTCATAAAATAGTTAGAGGCAGAAAGTTGGCTTAACGTCCTCCTTGAAGGGAAAGCTGGATTGCCTGTCCGTGCTGTAAAAATCATACACAAATCCACAGGGCATGAAATGAGGCTCACAGCACAAATCCTTAATTTTCCTCGTAAAACTGCAGCTTTCAAATATGCTGTATAATAAAGGGAGGGAAAGACCTGCAGTGCTCAGGCTGCTCCAGGCTGTGATGTCAGGCAGTGGTTTGGGGTTGCAGGACATAAAAATTGGCATGAGCAGGGATTTAAGCTGTTTGCACCCCAAAAGGGCACAGGCAAAGCTGTATTTCCTTCCCTGGAAGGTGAATTTTACTGGGATTAATTTTTAATAAGAGAGTAATGAAAGAGACCTAAAGATGATAATGAAGAGAGTGTCAGCTGTGCCAAACTCTGGAATGCTGCTCTGGAAATGGGAAGAGCTGCAGAGGTTTGACATCCTCGAAAATCTGATCACTGAATACTTCTACTCAGCTTGCTCTGCCAAAGGAGAATGAAATTTTCCAAACCTGTGCCAAACTCTGACGTTCATGAGCAGTTCCTCCAGCAGGTTTGGATGATGTAACCAATAATCATGAATCCCTCCTCCACTTTCTAAATTACATCTGGTTGAGATGAATTTTTATGTGGGTAACACAACCAAAATCTGAGAGACTTTCTTTGTGCTAAAACTTATTATGCAGTTGCATTATAATATATAAAATCTCAGGAGAAAGGAATTCTGCCTTGTGATGGTGGTGAGGGTCAGCAAGACAAATTCATTCACATTTAAATACTAAAAATAATAGTTGTACAATAACAAAGAATTTGTTCCAAGCGAGGAGACAGCTGTTTATTTGTGTACGATTCAGTCAGGCATCTTTAATTCGACATTAAAAACCCATTTTAGCAAACAAGATTTTGTTTTATATCAAAATGCCTGATCAGGTGGGGTTTCCCGAGCTTTGAGAAATTCAGTTTCTGATATTTCACTGCACTAAACTCTTCCCTTGGTAAGACAAAGCTTCATTGCTCCTTTATTATATGAAAGTGCTCAAAATTTTGCTTTTGAAAGGTAGAGTGAAATCAGAGGATCAAAATGAATTTGGAAGATGGGAGATTTCATGAAACGAGGATATAGGTGGTCATTCCACAAACAGCAATATTTGTGCTGTGTGTTGATAATTCATTTACAAGTCTATTTTTGAGCTGAATTCCCTTCCTGTTGAGTTCCAGTATCCCAGCTCTCCCCCTGTGGGGTAATTTCATGTCTCTCATTAGGCAAACACAGGTTTAGAAGCAATAAGGGACTCAGATATTGCTGTAATGCACAGCTGGAAAGAATCCAAATCAAGTTATTCCTCAGGTTGTTTAGGTTTCCATTTAGCTCAGCAAAATGACAAAGAGGAGGTGGAAAAACCCACTACAGAACCCATATTATTCACTTTTCTCTTAGGTTGTGTGACCCCATAAATAGCTGGAGAAATGAGTAAGAAGAAAAAACTCAAATTAACTATCTCGGGTACCTTTTGCCTTGCAGCCCAAACACACATTTCTATCTATGAATTTCTAGGTGAGAATAAAATTAAATCCAAATTAAGGATGCCATTCACGGAGGAAGGAGGCTTTGTATTCTCTGTATGTCTTCTTTGGAGATATTTGAAATATTCTCCCCTGGAAAAATCATATCCTTTAATAGATGGATAGCCATGTAAACACCCTGCTGCTGAGCACAACAAAACCAGCCTGGATCCATGGGAATGACTTCAGATGGAATAGTGGGGAAGAGTTTTTATAGGGGATTTATACACCAGGTTTGAACCTCTAGGGATGAGGGTTCCAGTTCGGGAGGGAAAATAAGGCTGGGAAAATCAGGGTGGTGATCTTTTTCTGGATAAATCCAGGGCTGGAATCACAGTCATTGGAAGGGGGAGAAATTTGCACAAAGCTGTGCCCAGGCCAGTGTTAACAGTCCTTTCACTTCCACTTGCTCTGAATTCACTCACATATTTGGATCAAAATAATTTTAGAGTTTTTTCTTTAAAAAAAAAAAAAAAAAGAATGGATGGAGTGAAAAAGAGACAGACAGGTTTGGAACTGTAAAACATGTAACAGAGTCCATTCCCAACAAGTTTTATTGCTGCTCAAATAAATCCCTGAGGTCTGTCTTTGAATTAGCTGAATTAGGAAAGATGTGAAACCAATCAGAGCTTTACTATCCTGATACTCCTTTGTCTGAAATACAGAACATTTATCTTCTAGTCAAATCATGAATAACCTTTCAAAAAGGATGAGTAAATCAAGTAGTTTGCATTTCTTGAAAGAATGTATGAGCACATTATTTTTTTCCCCCAATCAAACAATCTCAGCAAATTACACTTATAAAAAATCCCTAAACATTTTGCAGTGCAGTTTGCTCCACACCACCAAACCAGGGGCAATGGATGTGTGCAGTTATCCCCCCTCCTCCCTCCCAGGGGAGTCTCAAATGAGCCAAATATTCAGCTGATGTAAATCAGTGTTGCTCCAGCTCCTTTTTGGACACCATATCGTGCATGGAACCAGCAGCCAGCCCTCCCCAGCCCTCCCCATTCCTGAGGCTGGAATCAAACCTGGGCTGCTCAGCCCTTCGTACCCAGCAGCCTCCAAGGATTAATTAGGGCTGATATTTATTCCTTTTGATACGAAACCCAGATGTGAGCAGTTGAGCCGAAAAGCAGAGGGAGAGCCATCCTGCCTTTTTTTGCCTTTTTTTTGCCTTTTTTTTTTCTAGCAGACAGAGGAAAAGCAGCTTTGCCCACCCAGAATTAGAGAACAGGAGTAAATAATTATCAGCACGCAGCAATCTGGAGCTCCAAAATCTGCTCAGCCACTTTACCTGCCTGATTATGAATTAATTCAGATAACCTCCTTTTTTTTTTTTTTTTTTTTTTTTTTTTTATTTTTTTGTTTACCAAATATTGCAAATATACCTATGTGCATTGATTTATTCATCTGAAAGCTGGGGAGAAAAATACGGAGGGAATAATCTTGCATTCCACAGTTATGGAAATAAATCAGCTAGGATTTTACTTTTAGCACGTGGTCTTCAATGTGTTATAGGAATATCTGTCCATTCATTAAGGAGTTTAAGTTGAAATTAATTATTAAGACCAGGAAAAAAGAGAAGGAAAACACTTTAAATCATGAGCAAGTTTGGTGGCCTCAGTGACTTCATTCCCACAATAAAAAGGACATCTCCATCAGGAAAATGCAGCTTAGGTCTTATGCTAAGAAAGATGCTGAATTCAGAACATTTTTATTTTGAGTCCCAAGGGCATCCCTTTGGCAATATTATTTCACTCAGAAAATTCCCCAGATTGATAGAATTGATCAGAATCATCTGATTTCACACAAACCATGGAGTACTTCAATATTTGTGCAGCATTTCTTTGTCAGCCTTTTCTATCTGTTTGGGAAAAATGCTCCAGTCCCATAGATATCATTTTGATTTCTTCATTACATGATGAAAAGCAGCAAGAAAGAGTGTTTCCAACCTTTAAACACAACCTGATTCTTGGTGTATTTAGGTTATTCATTCCCAGCCTGTAATTCCCCTTCTATTCCAGTGAGAAGATATAAACAGTAAATCTACAACAAGTAGGAATCGCCCAAAAAATAGAATTGAAAAGAAACATGGAAAGATCAGATTTTATACAATTTCTCCCCTTATTCCATTGGAACGAAAATTGTGAAAAGTTTCAAAATAACAACTCAATATTCTTTTCCTAATTTCTGTTTATTCCTTTTTTGTCTACCTGAGCATTGATTCCCAGGAATGAGACTCCCACTGATTTCACTGAGTTTTGGATGAAATTCCTGGGCAAGATTGGAGGCAGTGATGTAATGATACAAAACTGGAGAGTCCATTCCTTTTCCCTGAGGCAGCCAGCACAATATACTGGGGAAATGCAACGTTTATCCCATCTGAATTATTCCTATAGAAATTTACAGAGCCTAGTTTTTCTCTCTTTGTCACTGATTGCATCAGTCTATTTTGCAGTATTTTTGTCTGCAAGGGAAAGAATGGGCTGGGAAACAGTAGATCCACTCTTTTAAAAAGTTCTTTTTGATGTTTCTGATATTTGTTTTTGGGGTAGAATGTTGAAATCAGGACTTTGTGTCGTTTCATGGAGAATTTCCCTGCTTCCTTGCAGCTGGTGAAGCTCTGGGTTTTGGTTTTTTTGGGGTTTCTCAGCCCATCCATTCATCACCCCATCTCCAAACACCACTCAAAACACAAGGACTCTCTTTTAACTCCTCCACTTGACTCAAGAAAGGAGGAAAAGTGGGGAAAACAGGCAAAACCACTAGTTTTGGAGCTTGGAATTGCTACTGGAGGTGTCCTGGTCCTCCCAGGTTCTGGAGAACATCAGCCAGGCTGACCTGAGCCCTGAGCTCTGCTCCCTCCCTGCTCCCCCCAGCTCCCTGCTCCGCTTAATCCTGTCAGAAAAGTCTCCAGCAAACATTTGTAATTGCAGGGGGAAAGAACACTGCTGTCTTTCTTTTCTCCTGACTTGACATCTATCAAATTTAGTTTAAGTGTTCCCCCGGGTCAGGCGAGTTGCTGAGCTATAAACTAAAAATAATTAAAATAAAATATTAAAAAAACCTCAAGCCTGCTTGCCAGGAGGGTATGGTTGGGAGTTAGCAGCTCCCAACTGCGGATTTCAGAGGGCTGGAGCAGCTGAAATAAGGCAGGCAGGCTTCATGCAGCAGACAACTGAAATTCTTTGATATTTTGATGCAACAGGCTTGATTCTTCCACTTCAGGACAAAACTGGTTTATGCAACATTCAGAATCTAAATGTGGGGTTTTTAAAAAAATTAATATTGCAGTTAATATAAATTTTATAGCAAAAGGAAAGGCAGAGAAAGGTGGAAGGAACAGTCCTGCTTAATATCTCGCTGACAATCCCCCTAAGTCCCCTTCCCATCCTATAAAAGATGACTCTGCCAATTTATTGACCCCAGCTGATGGATCAGCCATCCCCAAAATTGGAAATCCTGGTCACAATGACTTCAAGTTTGGCTGCAACGCTCCCAGACAGACAGCGCGTTCCCAGACTGGTCACATTCATAAATGTCATAAAAAACATACTTGTTCTCTGACATGCACAAAATAAAATCCTCCAACAAGACATCTCTAACCAGAAAGGCATGAAGGAAAAATCTCCTAGCACGTGACAGGGCTGTTCAGAGTGGTGTTTTGACATTGGTGGAAGTCAAACCGAAATAAAACTTCTCCAGGCAGAACTGGAATATTGGCTTTATTATTTTTTTTTTGTTCTTCTTATAGCTTGGAGAAACCTCATTGGGGAAGAGGGGAAAAAAAAAATCAGTCAAAACACGGTTCAGATTTTGTGTGTGAGTTGTTCCAGTGTAAATTGAAAGAGAAAAAAATGAAGTCAAGGATCACGTTCAGGGGATCTGAGGAGAATCAATCATTAGGAGGTGAATAATATGCAGGCAAAGAATTAAACTTGTTGTCTAAATGAGTCCATTTGCACTTAATGATTTGAATCTCATGATGTATTTTCTTGCACTTTGTAGAGTTATTTTTACACCTAATGAAAAAACCCATAAGTTGGTCTTATCTTTTTCATGTTATGCTAGATGCTCCTGGAAAATTAAATTATTTAGGAAAAAAAGGTGGCGTTATCAATACTTTTACATTTCTTTCAAAAGTTGGTAATTTCTTGTTCCTGTGAACACTGCTAAATAGAACAGGATTCTCTATTTGCCGATGACAAAGCCAGAAAATGGAGAGGATTGCCTGCACTTAACCTTCCAAAAGAGAAAAATCCATCATTTCAAGCCCTAAAAAACCCCAGGAACAACTTCATTCCTTTTTCAAGTGTGGCACTGCAACTCGCCCTAAATCAAAACCAGACACAGCATCATTATTCTGCTCTTGTCAGAAATGCTGAACAACACCAAGGCTGTCACCTCCACCAGGACTGGATACAAATTCCCTCCCAGTTCCGTGGGGCCAAATCCCTGGCAGAGGGGATGCCCTGGGATGGTTTGGCCCATGGTTAGCCCAGGATTTTGGGATTAAAGGCACTCTGGAGTTCAGGCTGGAGGTGGTTGGGAATTTTCCAAGGCGCTGCTTTGGCTGGGTGTCACAGAATGGCAATTTGCTGAAACTGAAACCGTTCACAAGGGAAGGTCTGTCTGAACAAAGCTCCCAGCTCAGGGGGAAAGCAAAAAAAGGGAAAGCAAAAACAGAAAAGTGAGTAAGAACACAAAAAATAATTTTAAAAAGAAGGGAAAAGTGGTTGGAAAAACTGCCCCTTTCCAATTATCCTGGAGGGAAATTTCGGGGCTCTGGCTTGACATAACTCTTGCTTTTCTCATTGCAGATGGCAATTTATGCAGAAATTTATGTTTTTAGCATAAAAATCACAGAGTCCAGGTGGAATAGAACAACAGAGAGGACATTTGCTCAGTCTGATCTCCAGAAATGAACCATTCCTGGATTCTCTTAAATTGTGATTTTTGACCCATTGCTGAAGCCGTGCTTGGTTCTTATTGCCAAGAATTGCAAAAACACTACATAAAATCGGATTGATTGAAAATACCTGATTCAGCCACTAGGACATGATCAAACAACCACTACCTGGAGGCAATTTTCTGTCAAATCCATTCTTTACTGGAAAATTGGTCTCTTTATACACTACTTTTTCATAAAATCTACCTGATTTTTGGGTTCACTTCTCAAAAAACCAAACATGACAAACCCAAATGATTTTAGCCACAACGAGAAAGAAGAAACAATTCCTTATTAGAACTTACAAGAGCTGCCTCAAGGATGGATTCCCTGACTGAGTTATCTTAGAATAAGGAAAAATTACTTTAAAAAGTAGTGCTAGAGAGAGTTTTCAGTGAGCAGATGCTGCTGTTTCACGTTTTTTATGGGCATCACAGAAAGTTTATGGTTCAGTCACGCCACGCTCGCCCTGTGGACAGGAATTATGACTTGGCTGTCCTTTGCCACTCATTTCAGAGAGATGCTTTCTGTCCTCTGGGACTCTGCCTTCCAGCTCTGGGAGGAGAAGGGAAATAAAAGCAGGCTGAAGTGAACACAAAAATGGTAAAATCAGATTTTTATCCTGATAGCCAGGATAATCTGGTTTTGGTCTGGTGGAGGTTGAACCAAAGCCCTAAAATAAGTCAGGCAGGGAAGACACAGGAGTTAAAGGGTTGGGAGGATGGAGACCTTTGGTGGAGGTGGGACATGCAGAAATGGGATTGCACAGACTGTGAAAGATGCTGGAAAAAAAATCTAATAACCTTACAACTGCAAATTTTGACTTCTTAACAAGCTCTAAGTAGCCACAGTCAGGTCTGGGATGAGTTTAACCCCTGAGCAGCCAAATGGGCTTGAAGCAGTTCTTGATTCCACAGGGAGCACCTTACCCTAGGTGGGTGTTGTCACCAACCAAGCACCTGAAGGTTGTCACCAAGTTGTGGTTTTTTCCCTCTTTGTATCCCACATCTCCAGGAGGGAAAAGCCAGGAATTTCTGTCCCTCTGCATCCATGTGCAGAAAGAAAAGCAGATTTCAGGGAGTCCTTCCCGAAGAAACACTCAATTCTCTTTCACCCCAATATTCCTTTTCCCCACGCTCTTCCCTTACCGCTAGCCAGGAGAAGCAGAAAACAGACAGAAAGAAAAGAAAAGAGAGAAATTCGCTGCCTGGATTGGAAAAGTCATCTTTTCCCAGGAGCAGCGTAATAACGTTAATGGAAGGGAGAACGGGAAAGAGGAAATGTTTCGCTAACGTGGAGAATTTCTGGCTTGGGTTCTTTCTGAGGCCTGTTTGTCAGGGGGAAAAGGAAATTGGTGGCTGGATGAAATATGAGCTGATGCAGCTGCAATGCCTTTAAATACAAGCTTTTTTAGGCACACTGGTGCTTCAGTTTGGGGATATAAGCAGATGCTGAATGCCTTTCCCTACTTCACATGGGGCCTTTGCGTGCTGTGGTTTTAAGGGCAGTGTTCAGGTGATAAAAAAAAAAAAAAAAAAAAAAAGAGGAGGGGGGGGAGCGAAATGTCATTTTTGGAGAGGCAAAAAATACTTCAGGCTCTTTGGCGTAAGTCATAAAGGGCTTTTTGTGCACGGGCAGTCAGTGCAGTGTCAAGAGAAATCACTTGCACAAGGTGGAGTAACACTATCTGAAATTAAATTCTGGCCTCCATTTACAAGTAACACTTCAAGGTTGGAAAAAAAAAAAAAAATCAAAATAAAAGCTTTTTCTTCTCAAGAAATTGAGGAGAGCTAAGAGACTCCCCCTCCTCTTCTGCAAACATCACCCTGGTACTCTTGCCATTCACAACGTGGCACGAGGTAATTAGCAGAGGTGATCAGCAAGCCCTAACGAGCACACTTTGTCCGTGGGGTGAATCCTGGCTGGAGGTTCAGGGCTGCTCTGATCCGCAAGGGTTCGAACTGGGAAGGTTTGAACTGCCGCGCTCTGCTCTCTTTGAGCCTCGCTCCTATTTACACTGAGCTTCCTCAGCATAAAGGGGCCTTCAAGTGGGCATGCAGAGCAGGAATATTTCAAGGCAAGGAGCATGCAGAGCAGCTCTGCCTCCCCTCCTTGCACCTTCTGCAGAACAAACCCCTCACTGTTTTCCTGCGAGGGGGAAATGCCAGATGGAGCTCCAGTCCGAGGTGAAGGAGAAAGGCTGCGGCTCTCAGTCCTGTTGAACTTTTGCAGTGCGCTGCCACAGCTCTAGGACCTAAATAATTGCTTTTCTGAGGTTTTTTTCCTGAGTTTGCTTTTTATTCCTGCTCCTGAAGGCTGCGTTTCTCTACTCTTTCTCCATTCAAAAGTCATCCCCTGTTGGTCGTCCGAGGTGGAAGCTGTGCTGGAATGCTCTGGAGATGTCGTTGAAATAGAAATAGCAAATAAATGATTGAAAATAGTTTGTCCCCTTGAATGGTTGCTTTAGAATTTAAGGATTATTCCTGACTTAGGAGACCTCCTTGGCTCAGTCCTGGTGGGACATTTAATTTATTTTTAAATGCCAGCCCATGTTCCTCACTCCTAAGGAAATTAAAGCACGTTAAACACACTACAAAATCTGGCTTTTTGTCCATAGACAGTCACAGGGTTTTCTGTCACTATATTTATGAACTAAGACTCTCATCCAGTCCCCCAAAGTCCCCAAAGAAAATGTCTCCTACTATTTATATCTGCTCCTTTGCCAAGCAAAGACCTTTCAGACTATAGAATAATCTCCCAACAGATGCATTGGAAACCTGGTTTGGCCTGTTCAGTGCAGTGAACTGATTAATGTAGGTGGTTGTCATTTTCAGAACTAATTATTTTTAACAGAAAAGGTCTTCTTTAACCCACCTCCCCCCAAACTTTCAATGCTTTCTTTCTTTCCACGTTTTCCTAATTTCTATTGAAGGGTTCTGCTGCAACTTGCTCACCAAAAATATCCCAATATTTCATTTTAATCCAATAACCATCTCAGAACGAGCACGAATCTGTTTCGAAGCGCCATGAGTTTGAAAGGATCTATTTTGACCTCAGAATATTGAAACTCCGAGTAATTGCAAACACAGGTTTTCAACAATCAAGTTTATTTTCTCTGCAGCAAACCCCACCCATGTGCCTGCAGGGAATAGCTGCACTTGCCAAATCCAACTTTTGGTGCACAGAAGAAGTGGGATGTATAAATAGAAAGTGTAAGTTTTTGGATATACAAAATGGGCTTGTAATTCAAGGCCTCCCAGCCGGTGGCAACGATTGTCCATGTCTTGTGGGGTGTCAGTTTTCCCTCTTCTCTTTATTTGGCTCAGCAATTCTGCATTCCCAGTTTTAAGTCTTGGCTTTTGCCTCCTCTCTCCCACGAGGAGCTGTGGTCATCCTGAGAAGCTGCAGGATGCTCTCCACTAATTCTATGCTGCAGGTTCCAGGCTTGGTGGGATATGAAACAAACAAAAAAAAAGGAATTTTTTTTTTTTAAAAAGAGTTTTCCTAATTGATATCCCAAATTACACATTATTTTGCTTGACAAACAAAAACCCTCTTGTGGTCGGCAGAGTGAATCGTGTTCATCGTAATTTTGACAGTGAGTTCTGAGGCTCAGCTGGCTCTTGAAACAATTTCCCTGTGTATGCAGAGCTGTTCCAGCTCAGCTCGAGCACATGGCAAAGGCAGGAACTGCACTGCCTGATGCCAGGGCATGACCAAAATCTGCAATAATGTTGTTTACTCTCACCAGCTCTGCGAGGAGGAATGCAGCCTCATGCACTGAAATGACCTCAGAGCAGCCACCCTTTTGCTTTGTCAATAATTTACCCAAAATATTCATTTTCCCTTCGAAACATAAGGATTTGCAGCAACTGAGTCAAACTCTCCTACAGAGAATCTCCTGGAGAAATCCTAAGGAAATTCTCTCCGTGAGGTTGGTGAGAGTGGAGAGAGGCAGCAGACAAATGAGGCTTTGGAGCACTCTTGGCTTGTGCTCCTTTTGTTGTCATTTCTGATAAAAATCAGAATATTCCGAAGTTTTTACAGACAGAGCTCTGCCAGCTTCCTTCTCCCATGAAATTGGCTCTTCCTGAGTGCTGCCAGGGAGGAACAAATTTCACCATCTCAGCTCTGAGTGGTCTGGCATTGGGAGGCTGAGGTGCTTGGCCACTCCTCTGCAGGAATTTGTAATACTCCATGCCCAGGAGGATTTTCCTCCACACTTTTATCAGCACTAAAGCTGTGGAGCCACAGGACAGAGCAGGCTTTGAAATGCTGGGGGAATAAACAAACTCAACGGGCTGCCCTGAGAAACTGCAGAGCTGGAAGGAAAAACATCTCTTTTCCCAAAAATCAGTGTGTCTGCAGGAGGAGAGCCCTCATTTCGCTTGGGTTTGGGACATCAGGAAAGAAGAGGGACAGCCTGAAGGGATGGGGAAATCCTAAATAAAAGTGTATTGAGGGAACAGGAGTGAAGGAATTTGAGCAGCTTGTGGCGATTCATTGAATAGCTCAGATGAATTTGCAGTGGCAGAAATCGCAAGGATTAATTCTACAAATGATCAGGAGATTCCATGGAGATGACAACTCATAAAGTAATTTCCCAATTGCCCAAAAAGCACCTGGATGTGGATTCCAAGCATCAAAGGATCTGTGAGGAGCTGAGCTGCACTAACTCCCATTCTGCTCCTGAGGAACAGGACTCTGCATCTGAGAGAATATTAAAATCAACGTTACTCTGCTGCTGACAGTGTTTGCACAAGGCTGTAGCAGGAGAACCTATTGGTGGAGTCATAAATATTTATTTATGGAAGAAGAGAACCTCACTAATCTACATTTCCTCCCTTTTACGGTTCCTAATTCACGGTGTCCTCTCCCATTTCTGAGTCATCAGTGCTCTATGGTATATACACACAAAAAATCCTGGTAAAAATCAGAGAAACCAATCAACGCAGTACCCAAATAGAAATGAGATATTTTTCCAGCAGTTAAAGCTCAATTACAGTCAAGCCACATGTTCACCCCACTCAATAGCTCATGAAATGGGCAATGAACTCACCAGGTTCTCAAGCACTGGATGGATGACAGGAGCTATCAGGGGATGGAATACTCCAGGAGCTCAAACCTTTGGGATTTACTATCTGAGGTTCAGCCTGAGCCTTGACTGTCTCTATATTTTGGATTAATAAAAATAGTATATTTTTCTATTTATGGATTATTAAAAATAGACAGACCAGTTAGGGTCTGTCTGGAAAACAGAGCATCCCCAAATATTAAGAGTTGGTTAGTATCTCTTGTTTGACCTAGGAAGAGGTAGAGCTTACATGAGCCTGGAAATATCCCAGGGCAATCTGGGATGTTTATCAGTGGATAAAACAGAAAAAAACAATCGGAAAAAAAAGAATCATCAACTGACAATAAACATTTACCAATTTGCCTGAAGCAGAATTTATAAATCTTTGCACTGCTGATGATTCCTTGCAGGAATGGGGGAAGATATCCATGTTTATGGGCAGAAATATTCACAAAATGGAGATTTCCACCCCCAGCACCCCAAAGGATTGCTCAATGTTTAGTTTTGATTTCTGCATGTGATTCGTGCCTGGCTGGGACAAAGCCACTACTAATAGCAGAAATGCAGGCATCAGCATGGATCATGGCTCTTCTTTCCCTTTGGTTTTTTTCTTCCTATTTCTTTTTTTTTTTTTTTCTGAATACACAGTATTTAAATAATAACTTTCTATTATTTTTTGGAGGTACACATTTTTACTGACATCAGGTTCTCTATTCTTTCAGCTCAGACCTCCACAAATGATGTGTTTCTATATTATTAGCAAGGTCTTGCACTGTTTTTATTTTTCTCTTGGAAATCCTAGGGTTTGTCCCGAAGGGATGTTTCCAGCAATTCTTAAAGTTTATGTTTGAAAGCTAAACCACACCTTGGACTTAAGATTTGCTCCTCTGAGTTGACGATTTGCCCTTCTTTCACCTCTCTGGGTGAGTCCAAGAGGATTTAAATTCTCTCCTCAGCTAAGAAAGCCCCATTTTCACCAGCAAAAATATTGCTAAAGTATAGGGGATAAAGGGGGATCTGATTAATCTCCTAACAAAATATGTAACTGAATAAATACCGCTGAAATTAATAGAATTAACAGAAGAAATGTTGTTTCTCCATCACTCTGGGGTTATGCAGATAAACCTAGAGTCCCATTTAATCTTTCCAGAAAGGTCAGCGAAATGATTTCCAATCTCCACTTTCACATGACTCTGCAGCTTCCTAGCCCAGCTCTGAGGAGAAGCAGAGGTGCTGAAATACAGAAAGATAGGATATCCTCTGTGTGTCACTTTTCCTACTGGAAAGAGGAAATAAAGGAAATCTTGTAAGGAGTCCCATTCTCATGAGCCTTCCAGCTTCTTTATTCAGACCAAATGATCCTGGCTGGTTCAGATAAGGTTACTTTGGCTATTTCCCCATTGTGAAGTCGATTATCAAAAGTCTTCAGGCTTGTCCATCATTAGCAAAGGTTAGAAAATCCACTCTTTCCCATGCCAGGGTTAAGAAAACAGTGTTAAAATCCATTTCAGGATCTAAGAGATGCACTACTCAGCACCAAAAGCTTTCTTGTAAAAAAGATAATAAGTTTCTCTGCAGCTTTTCTACTTGGAAAAGTGGAAAAGTTGTAAAGGTTGTAGAAGTTATCAGGAGAATGCTTTCAATGAGACATGCTGAAACTTTTAACGAATTAACATCTTTCTCTGAGGTGATTTTTCTCTTTATTCTATTTAAATTGAATCTGGTGGGTTCATGGGGCAGTGTTTTGTCTCAGATGGACAGACTGCACTCCTCCTCACAAAGCCATGAATTCCCAGCCTAGCTGCTGAGAAATCCTGGTGCTAGAGGAGGGAAGATAATTCCTCAGAGTCCTCTCACATCCTTCCAGACAGTCTGACCTGCCTCTTCAGCTGCAATTTTTACCAGGCTGAGCTCCTACACCAAACCCCTTCTCCTACATCAAGGTGTGCCCAAAAATAGGGATCACAGGGAAGGGAACAGAGCTCCCCCAGCACTGCCTGCACCAGAGGCCCATGGAAATACCAGCACAAGATTTGTGGCATCACTTGGTGATTTTTCACTGCTCCACTGCAGCTCTGCACTCAGACACTCTTTGTTTATTGTGTGCCCTTCCAATCCTGGCACTGTCAGAGCCCTCCCCATTACCTCGGCATTATTGGGATTTATTAGCTGTGCAGGGCTAACACGGTGTTATGACAGTCGGGATGAGATTAGCTTGCAGGTCAACCTGCTCCACAGCCTGGAACATTTTCAGGTCTCCTCGGAGCTGAGAAAGTCTCAGAGGAGAAAGAAAGGGAGGAATGAGGTGCTTCTCCATCCTAAACTCGCGACGCCTCTGATAAATGGCAGGAGAAACCTCCTCCTTAGAAAGCAGAGGTGGAAAAATAAAATTTATTTGATGGAGGTGGAGGCACAGGGCTCCTTCTCTCTGAGCAAGAAGCTCCCAGACCGAGGGAAAACACACTCACACTTTCCAGTTCACGGCTAATTTCAGACATAATTTATGAGAGCAAAACACCTTGGTGATCAAAAGTAGGCACTTCTTGTGTGTTTCTCATTTTTTTTCCACTTCACTGCAAACAGTTGGGGAGATGTTCAGTTGGGCTGCTTTTTACGCGCCAGAAATCCCAGCTCCACGCAGCAGAAATTTCTCTGGATTGGACCAAAAACCTTCTCTGGCTCACCAAGTTCTGAGCGAATTCTTTTATTTTGCCGAGTAATTATCTCTGTGTTTGTCCAGGGGAATATCTCATAACTCCCTGCTCACGGAAAGGCACTGACCTCTGAACGAACCAAAAATAGCCTGGCAAAAATTCCAACAAGCTGCTCAATATCTGCCTTGAGGTCTCCTTTGGATCCAATTGCATCCCACCATGACCAAGAGGAGTGGGACGAGGTGTGGAGCATTTCCCAATAGGAAAATTCAGTGTTTGCTGGGCAGGAGGAAGGAGGGCTGAGAGTTCTTCCCCATCAGCCATCCAGATCTGCTGTCATTCAGCGTTCACATCCAGTAAATCGTTCCAATCCAGTTGTGGTTGGGAGAAATACACTCTGGATAATTCGCTGCAGCCTCCTGCCTGTGGACTCCACTGGGGAGAGCAGGGCCTTAATCGCTTTTTTTTGTCTTTCTCTGCTTGCTGAAGTGAATTAATTTAGAAACACGATATAAGTTAATGATAAAATCGTTCACTAAACCACTGATGGCTATGTGCTGCCTGGCTGGGATAGACAAACAGCCCATTTAGCCTGGAATCCTTTATGCTTCTATGAGGGCTCTAACGTGTCTAAATTGTGCAATACTACAGCCCAGAGATAAATGATTTCATGGCAAAAGCTTTTGGATTAAACCCTTCCAAAGTGCAGCAGAGTGTGGCAGGCGAGATGGTGGAAATCACTGCGTTCTCTTCCAAGCTCTAAAGCTGAATTTCTGCATCACCAGCACAGAATCCACAGAGCATTTGGCCTCAGCCAATCTCAGTTCCTCCCTCCTCTTCTCTGTGTCATCTCCATGCTCCTGCTCTGCTTCCTGCCCCTGAAGGATAAGCTACAACCTTATTCTTAGCTTACATTTTTATTGTCACCTAAATAACGCGGCTCTGATTTCATTAATGATTCCATATGGTCTTGTAATAATTAATTAAAAATAGCTTGACTGATATTTTGACTGCCATCTGCCCCAAATCCTTCTGCTTAATCTTCAAAATCTACCTGCCTTGGGTAGATTATATATATATATATAGGTGGTTTATATATATATGGGTAGATTGGGTATATCCCAAGGCACTGAGTGCCAAAGATTAACCATAAACTGTGTGATATTTTTTTTCCACAGATTTAAAAGTGTTTCCCTTCAAGGCAACGCTATTTTTTATTCCCCTTTTAATGGGTAAGCAGCCTCATTAGTACCAGGTGATTCATTTAAAGCACAATTACACAGGGAATTCAGCTAATTGATTGGATAACCCTCGATTCCTTTGTAAAAACACAATCCTCCAACCTGAAGTGCTTGGACTTAGTGGTAGTCATGTACCAAGAAGTTTACTTTGAAAGCAAACGTTTAGGTTAATGGGATCCATATGAGATAAATTCCTAATAACTTTTCCATGGGTGGGCTTATCGAACTGCTTATCATAACACCAAGTCGGGCCATTTCAAAGGAGCTTTCTTCTGAAACTTTCTGAAGACTTTCCTTTCACCCCAGATCTGTGGAAAACCCCGCTAAACTTCCATTGAGAAAATATTTGAGCTCCCTCTCAGGCCGTATTCAAAGGGATTCTTTTCCAAAGGGGTGTTTATTAACCCTTTGCTGGCAGGGCAATAATAGCGGTGTGTGATTCTGGGGAGGAAGAGCTCTGAGCAGGGAGGTTTGTGGTGCTGCTGCTCTCAGATCCAGGAGCTCAGATTTGTGGATAAAAGTGGTTTGGGGCTTGGACTAAACCTGGTTTGTCTGGACACTGAAAGAGGAACTCAGTCTGGGTTCACTCAAACCCTGAGAAGTCCAAGCTGACCTCTGAGGGTTTCAGATCAGACCAATTCCCTTGCAAGAGTTTCCAGTGGTGTGCAGATCTCACACCATTCATGGTAAATAAATCATTGTCAACAGAAATCCTGTGAGAGATTTTGGCACAATTTAACCCACAGACCTGAGAGTCTTTGACCGTGAATTAAAAAATACAAAGGGGGAAAGAAATTAAAAAATAAAAAGGGAAAAAAGAAATTGGACACTATTTTGAGCCTTGAGTGTAGAACGTGAAATTGAATTTAAATATAAAATTCTAAGCTAAGCAACAAGTTTCTAGTAATCATTATCATTCTTATCTGCAATGCTTGGTCTTGCCCTCAAAGCCTGCAAAATGGGGTTTTTAAACCCTTAACCAGTTACCCCACACAACCAATGTCTAAAATATTTTCATTTCACTGCTGCAAACGCTCCCCATCCGCTATATCATTGCAATGTGCATTTTGAGCAGTGCATCCCCTTCCAGCAGCAGGGACAATGGTCTGGCGCATCAGGATCCCTCCAAGGTGGTGAGAGGCCAGTGCAGGCTCTGGTGTGTTGATATACAGAATTTCCAAACATTAACTAAGGCAGGAGGGAAGGCAACACTGGAAAATCTTGTTCTTGACCGTGGTGGGACAGCTGAGCCCTCTGTTGGTTCATGTGCTGCAGACGCTGAGCTCCTCAGAGGGGAACACCAGCTTGGAGGTGAGCATGTCACAGAGGAAAAGGTTTGGGGTTTTTGGCAGGGAAATGTGGGAGATGCCTGCAGGTTCCTTGCCAGCACTTTGCCCAGGCTGGAGCAGGCACTTTAAATCAGGGGAAAACAAAATACCAGAGGCCTTACCGCCCTGTCCTGCAGACCAGCTCTGGGTTTCTTCTCTCTTTTGAACCTCATCATGGTGAAGACCAAAGACTTTCCAAGAGAAAAAGCAGGTTGGGATTGCAAAAGTCTCAGAGACTGAATCATCCTGGAATTTCACCTCTAGGAGGCCTCAGAAGAAACCAAAACTGGGCACAAGCTGTGATCTCTCATCGCTGGGCTGCAAGATTATTGTGTTAGAGGCTTAACAGGCTTCAAAAAGCTGGGGCTGGAGCAGCAGTGAAAGAGAGAACGGTGTTTATTGAGCAATAAAACAACATTACATTTCATGGCTGGGCCAAAGCGCCCTACAGAAGCAAATCCTTACGATATGGGGTGTAATAAATGCTAATACTATAAAGGGCCCTATCAGGGTGTAATCAAGCCCCTGTTAAATTAGCATGGCCCTGCTTTATGGTGTGCAGCCCAGGGGGGTCCTTCACCTCCTGCACGGCTGCACTCTGCTCGCCCTCTCCCTGGGACAGCTCTCCCAGGCCAGGGGTTAGGTTTCCTCCCAAAATTAAGGATTAAGCGGGAGGCTCATGTCAACAGGGAGATAGAGGCAGAGCAGGAAGGACTCAGGATGGAGAAAGATCCAACGATTTCAAGGCAGCAGATTAATCCTGATAATGCAGCGTTGGGCTGTTCTTTCCCCCCGCTTGGGTCAAGTTCCCGTAGCAACCACAAAGCCTGTCATTAATAAAATTAAAAAAACTCCATCATAATTTCCAACCCCCGTGCCCTTTTCTGGGGCGAAAAGACAAATTGAATAGAAAATGAAAGCCTCGCTTTTTGGCCTTTTTTTTTTGAAACCTCTTCCCCCTTTCCCACTTTCCTGCATTGCTGACCTTCCTCCAGCCTCAGCAGCCTGGGGAACACATGGAGCATATGGAGCTGATTGTCCTGTGGAGCTAGGAGGGCACAGGGATGCCATTCCCAGCGACCTTTCCCTGCCAGGGCTGGGCTACATTAGTGACAACATCTGCACAGTCCTACCTGGCCTGGGCTGCAGAGGCTTCTTCTCGAACCTTTGTCTGATATTCCAATTATTATCGCGAGCGGAGCTGCCTTCCAGGGGTTTTTTGGAACAAAAAATAGGCCTTTTCTTATTCCTAACTGAATGTTTTGGCTAAAATTTGCGTTTCTGCAAAGGTGATTGAGTTGCTGTGTTCTGTGAGGAAGGAGCGGTTGGAAAGCAAAGGAGAGAAAATTATGGATATACCTGAAGATGCTTCAGCTTTTGGAAGCCAGGAGTAACTGAAGAAGAGTTGCTAAAAATTGGGAAAGTGTTCCATTTGGGGCGTTTGTCAGTAAACAAGAACATTTCTGTGGGAATTCAGGAGTTTTCAGCTGCTCAAAAAAATCACAGGAGAGCTCCCACACTCCAACCACATCTTTTTCATTTTCTTCTGGTCATGTAACACCAGGTCTCCATTTGCTGGAAATAAATGAGGAAGCCATGGGGTATCCCTGCTCCTTTTATTCCCACAAATAATCCCGTTAAAGTCCACAGGAGCTCTCGTATCCAGTGGGCAGGTGCTGACCCCAATTGTTTTAACAGTTCTTTTTGTTCACACCTCATATTCCAGCTGAAAAGTCTTATGGAGCTTGACAGAAGGCTTAAAGTCACAGTCCTGACCAATGGTGGAGTTAGAATTATGGATTTATGCTGCTCGGTTGACTTAAAGGAGGTGAAAATAATACAAGAAATAAAAGTGTTGAGGGACAATGAGTGGCTGAAGTTTGGTGAGTCAGGTTTGTATCATCACATCCTTCCTGAGAAACAATAATCTACCAATTTTTTTCCCTCTTTTTGCCTCAGTTTCCCCACATCAATTGTAAATTGGGGTACATTAATTGTAATTAAACTTCTAATTTAGCAATTTAATTAAACAATTAAACAATTTAATTGTAAATTATACGTCGCTTTCTCAAAGAGTTGTGAACGTGTAGCCAGTGGTCAACTCCAGGTGATCAAAAGTAAGGGAGAGAACTACATTTTTCTTCAAATAATTTGAAAATCAGTCCTTTTTGGTAGAAGATTATCTTTTCATCCTATAACCCAACTGCCACTCAGAGCCTTTCCCTTAGCAATGATGCTGCATTCACAAATGCTGAAAATAAAACAGAGGTGACTGATTCAAAGTGAGTGAGCTCTGTGCACTCACACAGTTCTATGCATCTCTTCAGAGTGATGTTTAAAACAGAATTGTGACCAGAAAATATTGCCAAAATAGGGTAAATTTAATGAAAGTTCTTCAGAGCTTCTAAACATTTTTTCTCTTCTGTAACATACTCACTGCCAGGAAATTTTTTACTTTTCCAGGATGAACTCAAAGAGAAAAATAGATAAACCCCTTTTTCAAAATGCTATTTGTTTATTTCATAGAAGAGTTTGGGTTGGAATTTATATATTTATTTCTATGATTTATTTACATGATGTCATAGAGAGCAAAGTCCATTTCAATGATCTCCTTCCTCATGTCTTAAATCTTACAGTAGCCAACTTAATTGTACTTCAGCTTTGAAAGAAACAAAAGTCCCCTCTTCAGGTCAGACTAAACATGAGAAATTGTAGCCAAAAGGAATTTTTAAAATTTTTTTTGAGAGAAAGTTATGTGGGAAGATATAAACCCAGCAGGTTTGACTGGAGTGACTCTTTCAACTCGAGTTTACTGTGTTTACAGTATTCTGAGGAAACTAAAAACCATCACAAATCTCCCCAGCATCCCATATTTTAGGGCTTGAGTTTTCTTGCATTTTTCTGCTGGTTTAAAGCTGAACAACAAAGTTCTTGATGGGACAAACTCTAAACTTAAAACTACTCTAAAATTCAAACTACTCTGACACATCAAGATCTACAACCTCACTCTGGGGGAACCAAAGTTTCTACTACAACCTTAACAAATTTCTTCCCCTCCCTCCAAACTCCCCTCCATCCCATAATAGCCTCTATGTTCCCAAAGTGGGGCTCCACATCTGCAATATATTATACCCATAATTTGCACTTAATTACCAACCGCGTTGATTAAACCGTTGCGCGACAATTAAACCCAATTAGGTTTTTTGGGTTTTTTTTTCCGATTCCCCATTTCGCTGAGCACCTTATCAGCTCCCAGCCGAGCCTGGCTGGAGATGTTGAGCACAAATTGGGGATTTCTCCCCAGCTCCAGGTGGGGATTAACAAATGTGTGTCAGTGTGGGAGGCAGCGGGAGGCACTTGGCATTCCCAATTGTTTCCATGTGCATGTCAGCAAATGTTCATCTCCCAGCTATAAATAGATGACCAGGCTGCCCCTGCCATGAAATCAGATGAGTCCTGTTGCACTTCCCAGGAGCTGCAGTGGTTATTTGGAGTTAAGCTGTGAAATTCAGAGGGTTTTTAGAGTTTTCAGCGATAATTTCAATATATTTTCCTCCAGCACGGAGTTGTAGCTGCTATCACAAAAAAAACCCAAACTCAGAAATTCACAAATTTTAGCTAACGGTGAAAATGAAGAAGCCTAATGAGGAGTACCAATACTGGCAAGCTGGGAGTTATGTTTAATTTTCTCCCCCCCAAATCGGTGTAGTTTAGGTATTTCTATGGATTTTTTTGGATTTAGGATTTTTGGATTTAAGGATTTTGGATTTTCTGGATTTAGGGGATCCCCATTTAGGGGATCGGGATTTTCTGGATCCTTTTTCTCTAGAGAGAGCAACACCAAACTATTTGATACCTTGAAAGTGTTGTTTCACTGTCAGATATCGTGGGCAGACCTTCGAGATAATCTTTGCATGAGATAACAATGCTAAAAATCACTTTATTAAAATAGGGTTTTACTGGGGCTGAGTTTGGGGGGGAAATTGTAAATGCAAGGAAAAGATAAAATGTATTCTCTCATTGGAAGTTCAGTCTCTGATCAAATAAAACAAGTTAAAAACTCATACATGTTCCCTGTTGAATTTCAGTGCTATTAATGGGATGTTTGTAACTAAAATCTCTCAAATTCACTGATATTTGGATTTTCTCCTGCTCCTCTGAGTATTATTTTCCACACAGTTATAAACTTATCAATTTCTTATCAATATCAATTCTTATACACTTATCAATATCAATCATAGTCAATCCTTATGCAAATTATATCTTTACTTAACGTTCCCTCTACTTTTCTGATTAGTGAGGACTTTTTAATATTTAATTCACATGCTGGAAAAAAGTATCTGTAAGCCTGAATATTGCAATAAGATTAAATATATAAATATATAAACATATAAATATATAAATATATAAATATATAAATATATAAATATATAAATATATAAATATATAAATATATATATATAAGAATGTGGCCGTGGCACAGGTTGTACTCTTAATTTTGAATTAAACTTGTTTAATTTTGTCAGGTTGTCAGCTCTTTTTCAGGTGGGAGTACTCAATCTTTTATTAAATTTCTTCAGAAATATTTATATTTTGAGGAAGGAATTAAGGTAATTCTGCTACAAGTGGAAGGTTTCATATATGCAGATAAAGAATTTCTGATTTTTTTTTTCAATAGCATTTAACCAATTGTTTAAAATATCTGCTTCCTTGGCAGAGAAAATCATTGCAGTATTTTGATTATTGTCTGATCCACCAGTGATTTGGGTCTGTTGAATAAATTCACAGGACAATGTTTTTGGCAGATTTTTGCAGCCTTTTAGTAAATGATTTGACTCCAATGATATTCATCTCTTTCCCAGCTGATAGTATTGCTTTGGGAATTTGCCCATCCATTCCAGAGGAGAAAAGATTCCTGCGAAATCTTTCAAATAATCATTTCGAGCAAGAAATATTTTCCTTCAACCCAGAGGCTGTGGACTCTGTATGGAAATCTACACTAGCAAAGCTCATTGTTCATACACCGTGCCTCTAATAAATAAAACTTATTTTAATTTTCCCCTTCTTTTTCCCCCTCTAATGAGTTATAAATAATAAAATACAAATAATAATAAAGCAGGATTTAACTGCAAACACGCCCTGGGTATGGAGAAAGCCAAACTTTGCCCTTGGAAATTCATGGAAAGCATCTCTTGGTGGGATCCCATGGGGAGGGAGCTCTGGGGTGGGGAAAAGATCGATTTAGGAGCAGCAGGAGAGTTCAGCCCCTCTGTGAGTAACACAGATCCTCCTTCCAGCATTCCCAGTGATTCCCCTCAGCGTGAAATGCCAGAGAGCAGCACTGGTGCCTTCATGAATGGCCTGTTTGTCTCCCTCTCCCCTGGCAGCCCATTTTTCCCTTAATTATTTTTTTCTCCTTTTCCTTTTTCACCCCACGCTTGTCCAGCAGCCCAAAGCAGTTCAGCAGATCCAGCAGCTCCAGGGGTTATGGAAATGTGGATGTGGCTCTGCTGATTTTTACCCCACGTGCCGCAGTTTGGTCAAGTTGGGTTTTTTCACTGCTAAATTTTTTCCTTGTGAGAAGGTAGAGGACAAGGGAATGCTTTTTATTCTTAAAGATGTGACTCTGGGCACCTCACATGCTTAAAATAATTGGTCAAATTTAAACATACACTGTGCCTGATATAACCTAAATCGAAAAGCTTCCTCCATCACCAGCAGCTCCAAAACTGGAGTCAAGGTCTGGATCCAGGGATAATTTCTGCAGGTGGAATTCTTTTCTGAAATAAATCCAGATCTGGGAGACAACCAGGATCAGGCTGTTCGAGTTCCCTCCTTCGTGCCACCTTCCAAAAGGACAAAATCCATCTTTTGTGCACTCTGGGAGAGAGGAGATTAAAAAAAGCTGGAGGTTTGTTTAGTTATGTGGCCTCACAGTTCATTTCAGAAGGACTGATGGCAAATCACCCAACTTGCATCCAGGGCTGATGGTAAAATCTGTTTCCACATTTTCCTTGGGGGGGAAAAAAAGAAAAAAGAGGGGGAAAAAAGGTTATCCTTCACCCTTTCCAGCAAGCCAGGAAAGCTTGAAACTGAAATGGTGGCTTAATGCCCAGACAGAGAGGAACTGAAATAAATACGAGCAAGGTTAAGAATTTTCTTTATTGAGAGCACCTGCTCCAATTTTATATGTAGGGTTGCTAAAAATTCCTTCGTTACAGTGTGGGAGTTCAGTGAAGCTTTTGGTGTTCAGAAACCCAATGGAGTCACTTTGGATTTCTCCAGGGAAGGATTTCTCCAGGCTTTCCCTGCTGTTCTCTGAGAGAATTCTGTGTGTCCAAAGGGAATTTGAGCTGAATTATGACTTTAATTTCTGATGCACCAAACATTTGTGGTCACTTCGATGGAAGAATGACAAAAGCAAGACAGGGTTTCAGAAATAGGAATTTATTTTTATTGATCAGGCTGGTGTGGCTGGAAAAGACAAACACCAGGCTGGATCTTGGGCTTTTAGGCATGAAATTTTAAGGCATTTTCTTGGCAAGATGAATAATTTCAGTTTAAACTTGCTAATGTTAAGCCATTAGCCTGAGACTTTGAGACAGCACCATTCCTTTGGCTTTTGTCTGAGGGTGAAACAATTAGGGACTAATCCTTTAAACTGTATTATTTTTGGAGTTGAGGTTGATTATTCCCAGACCACTCCAACCTTCTAGCACTGCTGTCAGAGTCAAGATCTCCAGAGGCAGTTCCTGCAATTGTGATGATCCAAGGACACAGAACTTGTCTAAGAAAAGGAGCAGCCTCTCTCACAATTTCATTTCCAGCCACAATCTCTTTATTTTTACACGGCCTCATGACAAAAGAGGTGGGTTTTGATGCTGGAAGTTTAATCTCAGTGTTGACAATGAGTCTCTCAGTAGCCCTGGCTGGATTTTTTGCTTTATTGCACCTCTCTTTCCCCAAACAGACGCTGATTCCTTTGTTAATGGTCTGAAAACAATATTCACAATAAACTTTTCAAACAGGTCAAAGCCTTCAGATGACAGCAGTGCTTTAGGAAGTGCTCTTTGAGTGCTAATAAAAAGGATTATAGGTAAGGAAAGAGCAGCTTGCTGGAGATGGCCAACAGATCTGGGGGAACTGCTGTGTTTTGCTCAAAATTGCTCCCCAGCTGCAGCCAGAGTCATTTTGGGCTGGGCTGGTGTCTCCTCAGGGGTTTTTCACTGTTTTCTCACCCAGTGAGGTATCACAAGCCTGGGAGGGTGGTGAGCCCTTGGCTATCTGTGAACTGAACCCGGGAAAAATCTAACACTGGGAATTGGTCATTCCTCCTGTGAATAATGGCATTTTCAGAAAGATTGCCTCGACAATAAAATTTATCTCCCTGGAATAACCCTGTCCCAGTGTCATTAGACATCCTTCATCAAATATCACATTTTTTCCAGTCCCTGCAATGACACCTTAGGTTCACCAAGGCAGCAAACCACAGTTTTCTGTCCTCATTTCTGTGCCAGATCTCCAAAGCCACAGTCATACCCCACAAAGCAGAGATCCAGGATAAACTGGGAAGTGAGACAGGAATGCTGCAGTGAATCCACAGCTGACCCCGAGCCAGCACCTGTGGTTTGAAGGGATCTGAAGCCTGGGGACCCAAGGAGAGCCACCAGCAAGCTGTCCCCTTGTCACATGAGAAATCATCCCCATGTGGCTGAGGATGAGCACAAATATGGGTGGAAAACCAGTGAATGAAGCTCCTGCATCAGCTGCTTCATTGAGATGTTTCCCCCAGGGCTGGCATAGCCTAAGCCCAGGAGCTGGCAGGGATTTTTGCTTCACTGGGAGAGAAGTAACATTCTTGAACTTAGAGAAATTACCCCATTTTACTAGGGGATAAATCTAATCCGATTGTATCCAAATGGCCTATCTGTGAATTTTACCCACAGATGTATCTCATTTTCTTAATACCTAAGCTGCTTATGAGCTTTAGAGAATTTATTTTCCTTTCACCCCTGCACTGGGGAGACACACTGTCCCTATTTTACAGCTGGGCAAGCTCCTCACAGGGAGATTTAAGTGCAGATATTCACGGTGGTCACTGAGTAGAACGGAATTCAGCATGGCTGCAAAACCCACCTGCCAGGCTGGGTAAACACTTGGGCAAGGAGCTCGGTGCTGGATGCCAGGAGAACCTGTGCTAATTCATGGCAAACAGGGTTAAGTGCAGCTCCTTGCACTCCCTGTGGGGCAGGAATGGGTTTGGGGAATCAGGGGAGGCTGGAGCAACCCCAGAGCTGAGCTGTGTCCCCAAGGCTGGTGGTTCCCTGGCCCATGGCAAGGGCTCTCCCACCACGAACACTGAATTATGCCACAGGAGCTGGATACGAGGTGAGGGCACTACAGGCAACTGAAATCTCTGTTTTTTCCATTCTCGACCCTTTCTTTTCCCTTGAGCTGCATAAGAAGCATCCACCAGCTCAGACCAAATTATCAACCCTCCTGTCTCTCAATCAATCACTCCAGCTCAGTGAATTCCTTACTTTTTTTTTCCCAGAGACTTGAACAGGACCTTTGAGGGGAGCAAGGACACAATGATAAATCAGAGCAGCCACACGTGCACCAGCGTGGCACCGCAGCAGAGGCCATTCCTCGAGTCCCAAGTCATAATTAACTCCCTGAAGGACAGAAACCTGACAGGAAATCCAAAATCTCTTTGCAATCCACTAAATATTGCAGGAATGAATGGCTGGCACGGGGGAAGGAATGTTGGCTGGAAGTGAAGCCTTTTGGTTTGAGCTTTTCCTGGGCTGTGTTTATTTAGCATATAGCTCGGAGGCACTTGCTGGTTCGTATCTGGGAATGGAAGTTCCATGGAAGGGTGGCAGCTCAGTCTGCTGATACCTGGAGTTAATTCTGCACCTGCACAGGGCCTCAGGTGGGGTTTGAAACATTTGAAGGGTTTAACTGTGGTTTTATGTGGAACAGTTCAACACGGGGCTGCCCTGTGGGTCTTTGCGCTCAGACCGTGACGTCTGAGGTGTGAGTCCTTCTGGCTTTTTCTTTTTCCCTGGGTGAAATGGAAACAAAAACCTAAAAAAAAACCAACTGAACAGTTTTTTCTGTCAAACAAAAAAACCCTGAACTCAGGTTCAGTTTCCCTCACAAATAGGATGAGAGAAATAAAAGACATCTAATGTCGTGTAACCACTAGCAGACGATATTCATGAGGTTCATGGTGAGAGTCCCACATGAAATAAATAGAATATAAGTTATGACTCTCAGTGAAATGATGCTGCTTCACAACAGCTGCTCATTGCCCCTTTCCTCAAGGACTCTGGCCTTGCCAAGCTCAGAACTGCAGCCTCGAGGTGACAATTCCCACCCTCAGATGTGCTGGAGAGCATCACTCTGGGCCAGCTCACCCCTGCTGCTCCACAGCCAGGCAGGACTAAACCCCCTGGGATCCTTGCCATCCTTCCAGCAGGGCTGAAAGAGCAGAGGGCTGGATTTTACGAGGCATGGGTGTTGAAACTGCAGGTGATGAGTTTCCAATCAGATAAGGCGATGGCGATTCCAGATGACCCCGCCATCGGTCGCGGGAATCGCCATGCGGGGAATGTCGGGATTAGGTTTCACTCGGAGCCTGGCCACATTTATAATGTTTCACTAAATGAATAGGGAGTACTGTGACCCAGCTGGGAAATTTATGGCCTTGGTTGTGGCTCTGACAGGACTTTGGAGTGAGATATCATGGGCGTCGGGGGTGGAGGATCATCTCAGCCTGAAATTGGGGTGGGGGTAGGGGTGAGAAGCAGAGATAAAGCAGCTGTTGAAAAGCTTAAGCTCTGTGTGTCTGGCTAAAAGCAGCTTGAGAACATGCTCACCGAGGTGTCAACCCTCCACCAAGTGCCCAGCAAGTGAAAAATATCCCAACTGGACCCTGAAGGACGAATCAAGTCTCATGTTGGGAGTCCTGGCGCTCCCTCATAAAATGTGAAGATTCATAGAAGGAGGAAGAGGAGGGAAAGTTCCATGGCAGGAGGAGAGGTCATTCCTGACGATGTGCAGCTCCACAAGGCTGGAGTTGTGCTACACAGGGACCTTTCACTCCACCCTCTGTGGTCACTCAACCCATTTTCTCTCCGTGTTGGATCAGAGGATTTATTGCACATTTTGGATTTTCAACAGCATCTGTCACACAGCCTAAACCGAGCTCCTCCAGAAGTGGAAGTTAATCCTTGCCTAAGCTACATACAATGATCTGCTGTGACCTTCCTGACTGATGCTTACAAAAGCCTTCCTTAGAAGCTGAGGGTGAAAAGCAGAGTTTAAAGATTTACTGGGACATTTACAAGTGTGATAACATTTTTCAGCCTGTTTGGTTTTATGATAAATCATTTTTTATTGCCCCAGAAAACCTGGAAGATGGTGACCAGAAGTCGAATATTTTTGGCTTTGTCATTGGAAAATCAGACCCAAAGTGTTTCAGCTATGAATGGAAGGAAATTTAAAGCACAGAACAATCTGAGGTAACCAGGCAAAACACTTGCTGTGGCTGTCCAAAAACAACCGAAAAAATGCCTAGAAATAAACAAAAGATGTATTTTGTAGGCCACTGAGAAGGTCTTTATTTTTTTTCCCCCTTTTGATATTGAAGAATTTTTTTGAATTTTTTCCAAAGGAAGTAGTGAGGTTGAAAAATGGGGGTGCATTAAAAATATGAATGTTTGGAGTAAAGCCAAGTGGTCATGATTCATTTTATTTGAAAAATGTCAACCAGCTGTACCTATGAAACTGGAAACCAGGTAAAAATTGCCCCAATCTCGGCTCTTTTTTTTTTTTGAAACCAAAAAGTCAACCAAGGTTCATCAGAATGGTTTGTGAGCTTCCAACTACGTGTCCTAGGCTTGCTGGAAACTGGACCTGGATAACAGAATTGTAGGAAATCATGTAGACTCAGCTGAAGTTTCACTTTCATTTTTGCACACAAACCCAAGTTTTGTGGCATTTGTACCAAAACCAAACTGAGATTTAGACAAAAACCTTTCCATGCTCATTGATCCCAACAAATCAAGCTGCACAGCATTGTATTTGGGGTTTCAGTGAAATAATCAGTTTTGGCATTGGCATGATTGGAAATTGGAGCTTACTCTGAATGCTCACCAGTAATTCCCTCAGACTCCTGATGTTCTATTTGGAAATAAACAGTGTTTTAAAGCAATTATCTCATTTTAAATTCTTCCAAACCTTCCAACTGAGGAAAAACTCACCAATTTATCTCTGTGAACAGTAATTCTTTGTTGAAAGCCAGCATAGCCTGAGCTTATTTCAGGTTTAGAGTAAGAAGAAAAAGGTTTTTCAGCCAGAAACTCCTTAGGGGTCACCTCCTCCTCCATGTCTAGTGGTTAAATGCTGATCTGTAAGTAGGAATGATAAACCAAAACCAACATGAATTAGGGACACAAACCCAGCTGAATTATAAAATGAAAGCCATTTTCAGTCTCCATTCAGCTGCAGTTGTGTGCAGGTTTTCTTTCAGTGCTCGTAATCTCACCATTCCAATTTTGAGTAGTGAGCTACCAAACCTGTGTGGGTTTTTTCAGGATCTCCCTTTGGAGAGTTCACCTGCAGCAGGGAAAACTGTTGATATTCTGGATCTGGAGAGAACCAAAATCACAGGCTCCAAGTCTGTTTTTCCAGGGCAATCTCCACCTTTGCAGTAGCTCCCCTGGAATCTGAACCATCTCCTGCAGCACAGAGCGCTGAACCCCTGCCAGGAATGATAAACACATCCCATTTTTCTTTCCTTATCTGTTTGCATTTTGCTAATATCTCCTCTCAAGCCTTTCCACTCACTTCCAGTGGCTCTTATCAACAGCCAGCAAAGAAATCTTTCCCGGCCAACGTCTGGAACTTTTGTGTGGGAAATTTTCTCACCCGTGCAGAGAAGATGTGATTTACATGGGTGGTGATATGGGGATTCATTAGGGAAGTTTAATTAAGATCAATCGCATGACAGGTAAAATATAGGGATGGAGGATGACACAACCTCTCAAACCTCTGATTACATGAGTCACCAAAATATATTGCCACAGAAATCAAGGAAAACATTCCTTTGACTTGCTGAGAGGAGTTTAACTTTGCTTGAAAGCCTCGTGGTAATGTTTGTTGGAACAGTGATGTTCATTGCTCAACAGTAACAACAAAAATCAAGAGGGAGAAACCAACTTGCCACAGGTTATTAATTTAAAGTTCCAAATCAATTTATTTTGGGGCTTTTTTATTACATTATATATAAAATGCCATAAAAGAAAAAAAATGAATGTATTCTTTTGTATGTCTAAGCAAATTGGAAAGCTCTTGGGTAATCTATAGAAATAAATTCAAACAAGTAAAGCTTTTTTACTTAATCATCTATATTTCATATTCTGTGTGGAGGGAGGGAATTCGCCATCAGCACTTCTTTATTCAGTGTTTAATTAACGTGATGAATGCAGTGCAGTTTGGAGAATTATAGGTTCCCAAGCTCAAGGCAAGATATGAAGTAGATACATCACTAACAATAATATATATGAATTAATATAGATTTTTAATGCCAGAGATGCCGTGGCGTTCAGGTGGGAATTCGAACATTTTAAAATAGTACACCCCAGATAGAAATCCAGCTCAATAAATGTTTGCTACAAACGTGGGAGTTGCTGAAGGAGAAGCCAATATTGCATTCCTCAGGTCTAGGGCAGAAAAAGTGGAGGAGTTAAGATGAAGTGCAGATTTGCTCCTAATCAAATCCAGAAGACGTGCTGCAAACCTTATTGGGAGAGATCCGCTAAGTCTGCAGCATGAACATGACAGGCAGGCAAAATTGTGGATTTGATCATTTAAAAACCTGTGGATTCCTGGGGTTTTGGCTACGTTGAAGGCTCTGAGAAAAGACACGCTGAAAATTGCTGAGGGGTGTTACCAGAGCGAGTTGCCAAAGGCTTAGTCTGCTCAGTAATCCAGGGAGCAGCTGGTTGAGCTAACTCCCAGTTAATTACCTCTCCATTTCTGCAATCACTCCGTGGTTTGTTTAGGGCAAGGTGGACTGGAGGCTTTGGTGCTCAAATAATTCAATTTACTCGCTCGCCGTAGAAAATAAAAGTTGGGAAATAAAGCCCTCATTATTGTGCATGTTTTTTCGTTTAATTCGTTATGGGCACGTTACAAACTGGCTTTGTAATTTGGGTAATCACGCACAAATGTTGGGGTTTGCTGCAGCATTTTCACATCAAATACTTGTTTGGCTGAAGCTGGCAGGCAGTGCTGGGGCAAGCCCAGCTCACTGAGGGTGTAGAGGTGATTGACTAAAGGTCCTCATAAATCTTCCAGAGGCAGATCCTGATGTCTTTTCACGCTCCTCAATGGCCAGATATGAAAGGCGCTTTTATGGGTGGAGCGTGGGGATCAAAATTCTACAAAAAATCTTTTCTCTGAGGAGGAAAATGAAGGTATGGCACATGTTCCTGCCATTGAATGGGAACATTGTAGACCTGCTTCCTGCAATGAAGGATCTCAAATCCTTTTTCCCATCTAATTTATTTAAATATGCCATTGTAGGTCAGCTGAGTATCACACTCAATCCTAATTTCCACAGCTCAGTATAATCCCTGCAGATTATCCTAAATTATTATGCTTTTTCTTTGTCTTTTCTTATACGACTCCAAGTTACAATCTCCTACAGTGCCAGCCTTTTTTTAACTCTGCAGCACATCTAAAATCAGCATTTAAGGAAATGTTTAAATTGTAAAGTCAAGCTCTGAGGAGATTAAGAAGTGCTCGGATCCAGAACACCCAAGCAACCTTAAATTGTCTCCACTCTATAAAGCCTTTAGACATCTGATTGCTCCAAGTTCATGCCCCTTCCAACTACTGTGAAAAAAGAGGTGAGACCTGCAAAAACTGCTCTGTTTTGAGGCACAGCCTGGAATCATTCCCGCTGTACTTTCCATCCAAGGCTTTGAATGAAGCAGGGAGTTGAATGGAAAAAAACCCAGAATGATCATGTAATCAACATTTTCTTGTGTGGAACCACAGCAGCCCCAGCAGCTGGGGAGACCAGAGGGAAGAGAGTTCTGCCCTCCAGCTTTGACAACTTATTGTGTGAATCAGCCCACCCTTCTCTCAGAAAAGATCTTGAAAGTTTGACAATAATATATTTTGACTTAGAGATGAGGAGTTGTGATGGAAGACTGCGGGGTCACTTGAAAATCTGATATTCCACTGAGAGTCTTCTCTAGTCTACACTGGGAGTTGGAGACCAAATTTAATATCTGTTCTGAGATTCAGATGCCGTTGTCCAAATCATCAGATGCTCCTCCAGCCCCTGATTTTGTATCCTCTTATTTCAGCTCGAAGTTTAAAACCAATCAGGAAACACACACCGCTCCCCCCCAAAAAAACCTCTTAGCTTTTTCTGTGAGGTTCTAAACAATCTTTTCTTCTCACTGTGGTGGTGGGGAGGTCTTCAGGAGCCTTTCCAGTGCCGGATTTGACATCTGTTTTCTGAGGGACTGACTGGAATAGTCTGCCCAAGGAATGATCCAGCTGGCTGGATATTCCTAGGTGCTGGATTATAATGCAGCGGGGAGGAAAGACATACTTGTGGGTATGGCAGAAAATGCCATTTAGTGTGAAGTATTCCAATGTCACTTTGTTTTGGAAACCAAGCAGCTCGTTGTAAGTAAGATGATTATTTTATATTTTTTTTCTGTGTTCTCCATAATCCTCGTCCCCAACTCCCCAAAGAGAACAAAAATACGCAAAACACAGTAAGATAATTTTCATGTTGCATCAAGCTATAATCCCTGATAATTCCAGGCTAGCGCTGTGGAAGAAATTACCAAACCTGCTTCACTTTCTGTTGTGAAATTTTTAAAAATTAGGTTTCCAGCTGACTTTCCTACTGCTGTACTTGCTTTGCCTGAAATGATTTTGGCTTTCATAGCCCGGGTAGGCTCAACATGGCCACGAGGGATTTGAAGGACCTCACAGGGAAGACCTCCTACAATCTGTGGTGGATGCTGTCCCTTCAGTTGGAAAATTTAGCTCTGAGGAGGTATTACCTCAGCATCCCAGGAGAGGAATCTGCCCTTGGAAGGTCTTCTTTCCTTGAGCGCTCTCAAGACCTTGACCACTCTTTCACCAAGTGGCTTCATGAGAGAGTTGTGCCTGTTCATTCCAATATCTTCCTGATATCTGAGAGTGTTTCCAACCAGAGAATGGACAGTTATTTCCAAACCTGGAGGTTCTTTATGGAGAAAGTGCTACTTGTTTCTTTTTATTCAGAAATTATATATATATATCTTTTTAAAAGCGCATTGCTTAAGCCATCTAGAGTTTTAAATGTCAGAACTCTGAGCGGAGCACAGCTCTGGTGTTACTACATTGTTCCAGTGAAAAACCTGCCCCGTGAAGTGGCTTGAGCAGCTTCCAGTCGATTAAAGATGTTCTCCAGAAGAACGGCTTAATTCGGAGTTGACAAAGGCAACCATGGAAATTATGTCTGCTTCCAATAAAACTCCCTGCCAGGCACAGAGGGAAAAAAACCTGCCTTCAAACTCCTGGCCATGAACTTGCTCCGTGTTTTAGCAGTGCTGCTCCTTCGCGCTGCAATCACTAAGAAATGACCAGAATATCCCCTGCATCCAAACCCAGGATGTTCCTTGACACATTTCCTTGGTTTTCCCCCATCCCATGGCTCTGAGCTGGGCTGCAGGCTGCCTCTCTTCTTTATGCCAGCCCAGTAAGGTCCCCAGTACAAACTGGGAAGCAGTTTGGCCAGAGGTGAATTCTTCCCTCTGAAGCCACTGCTGACTTCACAAATTTTGGAGAAATGCTGTGGATGAAGGTGGCACACCGGGGTTGGTTCTTGTTCCCTGCTGATGGTACTGGAGGTGCTGATTTTCCTGCAGTGCAGCGCATCATGCTGGATCAATTTATTCATGCTCCAGCCCCGTGTCTGGGATTCATTGGTCACACTGTGATGTGCTTTTTGGAATCCCTCTCCTGCAGAACTCTCTGACATGCGGTTCAAACCCTCAGCTCATCTCAGACCATGCTTTTATTACAGTGAGGAGGTCTGGGTATAGCTTCAGACGGCTGCAAATTTCCAAGGGCCGCGTCCCAACAAGTATCACTTTCCAATTTCATTCCCCCAAAGAAATTCTGTCAACAGCTTCTCCCAATTCCATTAATCTTGTGTTTTACCATCTTAAAGCCTCCCATTCTCCCAGCTCCCCTAAAGATGTGACCAGTGTTTCTCCTTGAGTGCTGACAATTACTTTCTCATTCTTGTGTGGAGCTGCTCTCCCTGCTCAGAACCACATGCAGTTTTCAATAATACCTATTCATCAGTAATGTATGGAGTGAGCCAGCTCTGGATTTCCACACCGAGGTACTGATGTATTTTACATACCTTGCCTTACTCAAAAGGGATTTTCTGTCTCTGAACACTAAATATGAGAAGCATTTTTCAAATTCTTTGACAGAATGCTTTTAACATATCAGCAGGGTTAATAAATCTTTCCCATTTGTTCTGTTCGCTTTTATTCATGGTGAAGTATTGATCAGGAACAAGCAGGGGTTGTGAGGACAGCTCTCAAATGAAAGTGATAGATGGTGCTACCAGGGCACTGATACAAATGGTTTGATTTGGAGCTGTTCTCCTTTAACCCCAAGGATTTTCCCCCAGCAGCAAGAAAATCCAGAAAGGGATCATTCCAGACCACCAACCTGTCAGAGCTCTCTGCACTTAATTTTTAGATTTGTTTTCCTTCATCTCTTTTCCACTGTGGTGCTCTTGAATAACACAAGCATTTTATTTTATCTCTCCAAAATGCAAACAACTGATGGGGTCCAAGTGACTGACTGAAATCAGGGATAAGGTGGCACAGATGACAATAATATTGAAGTTGTATTTCACCTTCTGTCCATGCCTCAAATCTGGAATATCCAGGGGGTTTCTCTGCGCTGATCTGATTTTTTCTGGGCTACCTCTGTGTATGTATATTCTTTAGAGGTACCTTATGCTGTGCAACAAATAAATCAGTTAAAACCAATGCAAAACTGGAAAGCTAATTTATCCTAATTAGAACATAGAATCATTGAATTTGGAAAAGACCTCTAAGATCATTGAGGACTTCAATTTTGATAAAATGCAAGGCAGGTCTATTATCCAACAAACATTCATGGAAAAACCCAGACATTTCTTATGGAGAAAGTCTCAACACCTCAAGTCCTTTCATGAAGATGGGATGGAAAGATTGGTGGCAATGAGATCCATGGTGGGAAGGGACAGGAGATGCTCTGAGAGGAGGAATTCAGTCTAAGCATCAGAAATTCTCAGAGACATCTTGGGTTTTGAATAATCTTCATAGATGCTGGTAAAACATCTCTCATTTAAGGCTTTTGAACCAGCCAGTGCCATAGGGGATTATCCTGAATTAACAAACAAATGGCCTGGATGACCTAATCCATTTTCCACTTCGAGCTTCCATGAGTCTGTAGTTCTGTGAATGTTTTTCTCTGTCGGTCTTCATATGAAAAACCTTCTCAACACATCATTGGTTTTTTTCATTTTTTTGGTCTGGTCCTTGGAATTCCTGCTTAAAATTTTGGTGACAAGCCGTGCTTTCGTCAGCCTTGGCAAGGAGGCAGGAATGGCGCTTGTGACCCGCGGAGGAGAACGGAATGTCAAAATTCAGCAGTGGCACGACGAGAGCCGGCAAAGTTTGGAATTGGGAGTCTATTTTTAGTGGCTGGAGATTGCTCCGAGGTTAAAGGAACACACAATTCTGGGGGAAGGTGGAGGGAATATTTGCCTTCCCTGGAGGGAATCCAGGAGGATTGTGGAGTAAGAGGTCAGAGGAGCAAGGGGAGGGGAGGGCTATCTGTGACACAGCTGTTTTGGGAAACAAAAAGGGAAAAAAAAAAGGAGTTGGATGGTAATTCCTTACGTTGCATCCTGCTGAAGCATTTTTCAGAGTGGTGGAGTGAATGAAGCACAGTCGTATTTAAGGCATCAGACCACCTACGTCTTAACAGATCCACAAATTGATGTTAATGACGCCATTTATGTTTTAAAAGAAATTCAAATTCAGCTGGAAAAATAGAATGGATGCTGAAACACTGCCTTACTTGTTCCAACCTGCTTTCTAAAGCAGGATTTGGGGGGTTTGCTGGAGAAAAGAGCACAAAGGACAAAGTCCCTTTTGGGAAGATGTATCTCAGGGAGTTCTTCCCCTCAGCAGGTTCTGACCAACACTGGAAACCCTCAGGTCGTAGCAGTGACAAATTCTTGTGCACAAAACGGGAAAGAGCAGTTTGGGGGGTTTTTTTGGCAGAAAAATGAACATTTGGGCAGTGTATAACATTTCTGAAGATGAAAATTGCTAATTCAATAAGATCTATTCACTGCAAATTAGCGATACTTTTTGAGAGATATTTGCAAACTACATAACTCTTGCATGCTTTCTCCTTGTGTTTATTTAGTAAATTGAAAGTACAGCGTTTCTTTTTCTTGTGGGACTATTTTATTGACTCACTTTTTCAAAAGGATGGGGAGCAACTCGAAATTTGCAGCAGGAAAAGGCACAGGAGATGCCTAATTTAGCCACATTTTTCTTTGCCCTGAAGAACTGCGAGCTTTCTCCGAGGAAATGCGGAGTGGATGATTAAGCTCCATCTAAAAACAGAGCAGTGTGTGTATTTCAGGGTGTGCACAAGTTAAACTGCCTTTTCTGCAGGTTAAGGAGGTGCTCAGGATTATTTCCTTTCTACTGTCAATGCTTGGATGTGCATCCCAGTCTTTCAAAGGTTGTTCTCTGGGTTTGAGGATGAAGCAGAAAGCCAATATTGTTATTTTTGGGCTATTTTTAATGTCTACATAGGGAGAGAGTTCTCTAGATTGGCCATAAATATCCTGTTTGCTTTCTTTGTTTCTCTTTCATTTGGCTCCCTTGGTATCAACCAGACTATTCTTCCAAAAATGTTTTACTATATCCCTGCTGCTCCCTTTGGAGGAGAAAATCAGGGAAAGGGATATTTATCCAGCAAATGAGTAACTTTTAAAAATAGTTAAATCAATTTAGAACAAACTTTCAACAGAGAGCGTTCACCTTTGGACAGAGATCAAGAATGGAAACTCTCAGACCAGAAGGAATTCACGCAGGATGTAATGAGGAATAAAAAAAATGTGAGTGGGTCTGGGGGGTGCCAGGACTGAAATCAGGCCAGGTCACCCCGACTGCCAGGCAAAAAGCTGCTTTTTCTCCCTCTCACGCAGCTCACAAATGTCTAACATTTCGCTGAGAGTGTGAAGTGCAAATCCAAGCGCCCACAAGGATTAATTTACATGCCCGAGTGGAGAGCTGGGCTTAACCAGCACAGCTCAGCCCCACAGCCCACGTGTGCACAAACCCACAGGCAGCCATCCCAGGCCCTACAGAGCATTTTCTCGTTGGGAAAGGCACGTGTGATGTTGGGCTCATTAGGGCAAGATGTGAAATCGGATCCTCCTTTCTTCCTGCTGGGCTCTGCCTTTCTGCTGAGTGTCACAAAAGCAGACTGCATTTGTTCACCCTCTGCCCACAGCACTGGAGCTGAAATTTATCTCCATCCTCCTAATTTTTTTTTTTTACCTCTACAAATTCTTGGCTCCCTCATTCAGAAGCTCCCGGAAGAGGGAAATTCTGCTACGTACTTGGTCAGAGGGCTGTTTTACTTTTTTTTAAAAGCAGATGTTGCATTTCTGAGCTTTTCCAGTGCCCATTCTCCAGGCTGGCATGTGCAGACTCCAGGAGCTCCTGACTGCTGTCACTCACACCTGGGCTGGGAGCCTGTCCTCGCCAGGAGGGCTTTGCCTGTTTCCCCCCACAGGCTGGGGAAAAAGCCTTCCAGCAGCTCCTCTCACCTCGTAAAACCCAGAGTGAGAATTGCCTGTGCATGTGGGAGACCCTGTGGGTTCTGGGGACACTGAATCTCTTCTGTTCTCCCACCAAAACTGCCCCAAATCTTCAGCAAATCCCTCCCATTGACATTTTGGCAGCAGCACCCTTCTGTCCTGGGCTGTTCCTGTCCCTCTGGTGCTCCGTGTGTCACTGGGAGCTCACAGGTGGTGACAGGAGGATCAGTCACAGTTTCAGGTGATTCTCCAACATTTCTGCTGAGCATTCTGCCCCCCTGATCATCCAGGACACGGCTTTTAGGGCCATCCTCAGCACAAGGGGATGACACAGGGATCTGCACATGGAAGGCAGGTGGTGGTTACAGAAATCCAACCATTGTAGGTGCTCTGGGCAATTGCTGCCAAAAATTGGGCAACTGAAAGCTGGAGAGGGACTTTAGACAAAAGCATTTACAGATAAAATGGTTAAAAATGGTTTCAAAATGTAGGAGGGTAGATCTAGATTAGATATCAGGAGGAAATTCTTCGCTGTGAGGGTCTGGCACAGGGTGTCCAGAGAAGCTGTGCTGTCCCTGGATCCCTGGCAGTGTCCAAGGCCAGGCTGGACAGGGTTTGGAGGAACCTGGGATAGTGGAAGGTGTCCCTGCCATAGCAGGATCACACCGATCTTTAAGGTCCCCTCCACCACAAACCATTGCAGGATTCCATGGATGTGATCTCAGCTGGAAAACCAGGAATTGTCACAGTGCAGGAACACCCAGCAGTGAAAGAAAGGCATGACACAGTCATGACCATGTCAGATATTTGTGCTCCTCAAGGATAGATAGCACCTGCCTCCCTGGAGGAAAATCCAAGGGAATTGTAGATGCCTTTGTAGCCTTGTCTGCCTTATTAGGTTAAAGGACTCCTGCTTTGGCCTTTGCTGAGGGTATCCAGTTGCCTCTGCCCAGCAGGAGCTGAGGTATGCTGAATTAAGATGATGTATTCTGTGGACAGGTGCAGCATGTAATCATTTCTTCAGACAGGAGGGGGAAAAAAAGGTGGTTAGAAAGTTTATCCTATGCTACAGAAAACCCTGTCATTGTATATCAGGGATTTGAGTATTTATTATTATATACATCTTGGAAGTTCAATGGCAGCTCTTGGCTGTGGGTGGTGGGAGATGTTGATGCTCTTTGGGAGTGAGGACTTTTGTTGTTTGGAATATTTTGACTTTTCTGAAGAGTCTGTGGCTTAGTGGGGAAGGACCAAGATGATTCAGGGGGCTGAGATGGCCAAACAGGAGCATTTCTGGCAGCTAAACCCATGGGATGGCTTGGTCCTGCTCAGTGAGAGATGTCTCCATGTCACTGACCCCACAACCTACACTGCAGCAGAGAACTTTGCTCACTGCAATCCCCATAGGAAGCCTGGCAGATGCTCATTATCACCTCTCCATGGCACTTTTGGGGTTAATCTCCCACCCCAGATATTTTACCCCATCAATGCCGCCCTCCCTGACAAACCACGAGCCAAAAAGCACAGGTTTTGAGTTGTCAGCATTGCTGTGGAGGCTCCCAGGGCACTCTGGGCAGAGTGTGGTGTGTTTACACACTATCCATGAGTGACAATCCCTCTCTGGTGCCCCCAAAGCCATTAAAGCTCTGAGGAGTCAGCAGATGAGCTGCAGTGGTTAAACTCATTAACACCACGTTAACTCCCATTGTGAAGCTGCTGGCTCGACATCAGAGGGCAATAAAACACCAAGAGCAACACGATGCCTGTCCTGATCAGGAAATTTGGGACATGTGTCATTAGAGAGAACAAACAGGGCAGCAGAGGTGTCTGGCAGCATTGCTGCTGAGTGTTCATTGCCATCCATGTTCCCCTAATGCACTTTATCAGCTTCCTCCTCCATTGGGTGCAAACAAAGTCTGGCCCTTACCTGAGGGTCAGAGAGATGAGAGACAGTGTTAGACAGGATATTCCCAGCATTTTCAATGCTTCCTCTTCGGTGGGTTATGAATGTCTGAGTGACACGGCCAAGCGAAAGCGCCGCGGGTTTCCCGCGGGAGCCGTGCGGCCGTAGAGCTAGCAAACATAATAATAACAAAGCCATAAATTCTGACCTGTGGTACAGTCCGAGCCGAATAACAGCTCCCCAGCTGTGGAATATGTGCCCTTGTTGTGTGAAGGTGGCAGCCCCGGGGGTAAAGTTCACCGCGTATTTGTCAGGTTGTGCAGAGCCAGGCCTGTTTAATGACCGAAAAGCAGCCAAAAGCCCCAGCAGCAGGACAGATGCCCAACTGTGTTTTCAGGCTGTTATGACCCACAGAATATTTTGTGAGGAGAGAAAGCTTAAAAAAATACGTGATGAGGGACAGATAACGGAGCCAGGGTGAAAAGCGGTGATCCCATCACAGGGGTGGGTTTATCCCCTACAAAACACACAGGATTTTTGTATCTCCAGGGCTTTACCCAGAGCTTCAATGCCTCCAGGGCTTGGGGACTGGATACAGCCCAAGAGGAGGGATGAAATAACCCATGGCTGTTTCTGCTTCTTTCTGCAGTGATTTCTTCCCAGCCAAAACCTTGCAGGCCCAAAATCCTGACAGACATTAGGAAAGTGCCAACGCTTGCAGAAAGGCAGGGAACTGCACTGGGGGAATATTAAGGAAGACTGACAGAGCCATGAGCTGATTCAGATCCTTCCCAACAGAGCAGGAAGAGTTGGGCACATGGAAAACCCCCAAGTGCCCCATGGCTGCCCTTGGGAGGTGCTGGGATGGGCTGGCAGCAGGGAGATGCTCAGGGAGGAGTCAGGGAGAAAGCTTGGTTGGGTCTGCTGCCTTCAGGAGGGGATTTTCCAGGGAAAAGGGACTTGGGAGACGAATTCTTCATGCCCCCACGGCCTCTGGCAGACTGGGATCCTGTCCACCTCCAGCCTCAGTGACAAGCCGGAGCGGGCTGCACGCCATCCGGAGAAGGAAGGACGAGATGATTTGTTTTTGTGTGTGTTTTTCTTTCCATGTCTGCTCCTTGGAAGGAAACATGTCTGCTCCGAGAGAACAATGCTGCCCAGGGCCGTGGGAGTGAGGGAGTGGGCTGTGCGAATCCCAGCCGTTCCCAGGTCAGCCCTTGGCCCTGCTCAGCCCTTCCAGAGGGTCAAATCCTAAATGAGGAGGGCTGGGGGCACTTGGGAAGTGCAGCCCCTTCCTCCCTTTATGGGATGTGGCACTTGATGTCCCTAAGCTGTTGCCAGCAGGGATGCTCTGGGCTCTCTTGAGCACCCCTAAATCCCCAGTTTTCACCCCAAAACCTGCACTTACCTTGAATTTGTCCTCTGCTTCTTACCCTAGATGCTCTCCCTGGACTTTTCTTAGAGCTGTTTCTTCTCTTCTTCCCCATCCATATCCCAATGGAATTATGAGGACAATAAAATGAGGATAGGACAGCCACAAATCCAACAGGACAAGCCACCAATTCCACCTTCCTCCTCTGGAACTGAACACTGTTAAATCAGATCTCATTTTGAGACAACAAATCTCCCTCCAAAGCTGTAAAATTCCCACCTCACATTCCACATCTCTGGTAATCACACAGAGTTTTGCACATTATCCTTCTCTAAATTCCACCTTTGGAAGCACAGAGGACTCCACAGGCTGTTGCAATGGTGTTAGGCTCTACCAGCCTCCAGCCAGGTCGTGCTTTGCTCTGCTGCTCTCCACACATCAAATTTGGAGGTGAAATTTGGGCTGCAACCTGCTAACCCCACTTGGAATGGCTGTTTGGGGTATCTCAGGGGTACAAAGCAGCATTTCAGGGATTCCCAGGCAGTTCTCTCCAATCTGACTGAAAGCACTAGGCATAAATTAGGGAAGATTCAGAAAGGCTGTAATTTCCGTCTATGCCTGAGCAGTGCAGGACTGGGAGCAGGAGGTGCTGCAGAGGAGTCAAATACTGTGAAGTTGGAATCATTGGGGTGAAGAGGATTGACAAGAGGTGCAAAGATACATTTGGGACAGCTTAGGGCTCCCAGATCTCCAGACAAATACAAATCCATTCCAGCAGCAGGGATTAGCCAGGCATTTTCCTTATTTTACAGCTTTTTTTGTCACCTCCAATATCCCCTGTCACTGCAGCCCTTTGAGCCCAGCCGTGCCTAAGGTGGGGAAGGCTTTGCAGGCAGGTTTTCCTCTCTCACAGAGAAATAAAGCCCTTTTGGGGTCCTTCCTGGTGATCCTTCAGGCCTGCAGATCACCTTTAACACAAACCCTTGCCCTGGCACTTGGGGGAATGCTGGAACAAGGCTCCTTAACACACCTCTCCCGCCCAGCCCTGGCTGAATGGGACCTTAGTTTTCAGCATAAACACATCCATCACAAAGCTGTTTGGCACCACCAGCCCCTCCATGAAACCCCTTTTGAGGACTCTCTGCAGTGAGATTGAATCTCTGCTCCACTTTCCACTCCCCACCTGCTTTTTCCAACGCTCCCCAAGGAAAATCCCGCATTTCCCAGGAGCAGGAAAAGGCTCAGGGAAACAAGGGTCACTTTAACCCCTATTTTAAAGCTGTAGTTCCCTCCTGGTTTGGTGTATTTAGTTTGGGCACAGTTCTGAAACAAAAGGTACAAAGGAGCCAAGTTGTCGGGCCAGGGGGAGGGAAGAAAGTTGGTGTGATTTCGAGAGCCTTGGAAGATCATTAAAATTTCATAACGGGCAGGAAAAAAAAAGAAGGTTGTTTGCTTCTAAGGTCTCTGGTGTTTAAAGCGCTAGGGACAAAACTGCCGAGCAGAATATTCCAGTTTATCCCGTGGAATAGGAAGGAATGGCCCCAGACGTAATTACAAGTAAGTAGAGCAGCAAAAGAGAGGGGGAAAAGCTCAGGAAATCTGATGGCTAAGAAGGTTTTTCCCGCCGGGGTTTAATCAGTTTGCCCGATTGTTTGTTTGCAGAGATTTTTCTGATCTGTTGGGTAGTTTGACAGCAAAACGGGTGGGATGGGGGGAATTTCGGGTTCCAAAATTCGGGGGCAGCAAAAAGCAAAGCCAGGGAGCAGGGGTGAAACGGGAAGGGTGGTTTGTGAGTTTGCAGGGTTGGGGTTGGAGGGATGGAGTTTCAGCAGTGCTCTCACTCCTCACCGACTTTGGGGTTTTTATCCGCTGAACAAGCAACGGGAGAGGGATTTTTACAAAAGGAGGGAAATGGTATCTCATTAATATTCCTACCTAGCAGAAATGGAAGGGAATAATAACATTTGTGGTTCTAAAGCAGCAGGGAGATGGTGATGAATGTTAGGCTGTACATGAAATCTATACAGGGCTGTATAGATTTAAAAAAAAAAAAAAATCTGTGCTATTTCTGTTCTTGGGCTTCACTCTTTAAAAACACATTACCACCGAAATGGAATTTTAGAAGGGAATAACAACGTTGGCAAAATATTTCTTTGAAGCGCAGAACTCCCGATCTGCAAAACAAAATGGGTTGTAAATCACAGAACACATTAACAGCCGCAAGATATATGGAAATGTAACATTATAAAATATTCTTCTCAGTATGAAATAGCATTAAAACCAGTGTTTTACAGTGATGCAAATGTTAGTAAAGGGATTATGTTCCTGTCAAGGTTGTGGATATCAGTTCCATTCTAAAATCACTGTGCAGTACTTTAAAAAATCATTAAGAGTGATTAGATAGTTGTATATATGACATCAGGTTTATTCATGAAAAGGAGAAACTTATAGCACTCTATTTTATATTTCTATTTCATTATGAACCTACTTTTAGTTGTCTGCAGTTTGTACAACATTGTTGTACTTAATGACATCGTTTTGCAGCAAAAGATATGTATCTTAATTTTCTATTTTGTTTTACCAAAAATAAAAACCCATCCCAAACCCTAGAAAAAATAATCTTACTTATAATTTCCTGTAGTTAAAATGATTGCTAAATAACCTTCAAGCTGAACATGAAGATAATATGTTGAATTATTTCTTGAAAATGCACACTATTTTCTGCTTTTTTAATGAGTAGAGCTTATTACTCTTCCTCTTTTTATTCCTGATACACACACGTTGTACCCCTAAGAGCAGCTTTACAATTAGAGGGAGAGTTTTTAAAGGAATAATGTTTAAATTCAAAGCAAAATCCTATTATCTCTTGTGGGATTTGTGCTCCTAAATCATTGCACACAGTAAATTGTTCCTCTGATTTGAAAAGTGCACCCCACAAGGAGGATTAATTATTCTATTAGGATATTGTTTTCTCCTTATTTTTCCATCTCCTGGGAAAAGATCAGCTTCCCTGCTTTTCACTTTTTACATGAGTGTTCAAATAAAACACTGAGATTATTCCTGAGGATTGTTCATCTGCAAACTCTGATTTTTTGAAAGGAGTTTCCCAGAGATGAGGCTGATCCAAGCCATGCTGGAGCTAGTGAGTCATTTCTATCTGCTGTAAAGGGATCTGGAGCTCAGCACTGGACTCCTTACAAGCTGGAGGCTGAACTTTCACAAGAACATGGATTTTATCATCTTGCAAAATCAGGAATATGACTGTGGAATAATTTAGCCTGTAGCTGGAGAGTGCAGTTTGGTCTGATAATGATATTTTCCTGCATGTACTTTGGATTTATCAGTGGCTTTGTGGCTAACACAGCTGATTTCTCACCCTTGTGTTCATAAAACACTGTGCTTTGGCATTGTGTTGTGGAGGAGAACAACAATTTTTTAACCTTTTATTTTTAAAAATTAAAGAGCTTTTCCTTTATTTCTGAGTGGAAGGAAGCAAAGTGGGAAGGCATTTATAGGAATAATTGGAGCATGGACTTTTCACTCAAAAAAGGAACCTCCTTCAGGGCGTTTTTCAGATTTAAAAATACAATTCTTCCTTAAGTGCTGCCCCCCAAAAAAGAATCAGTGGGTGCAGTTATTTCCAGATAATGCCATTTATGAGCCCAGAAATCTTCTGGGATTTTCCAACACAGCTCTGGGTACACGAGGATCCCATCCCTGTCACTGCAGGACTCTTCTCCCTAATCCTTGCCCCAGAACTTCCCAAGTTATATGAGCCACCAAAAAAATCATTTAAAGAGATTTTTAAGAATCAAGCCAGCCTGGGATAAGCAAAAAGCTGGACTTTATATAATTTCTGTTCTTTCTGTGCAGGAGAAATTCACAGGGTTCCAGTGCAAGGAGGGCAAAAGAGCCCAGAAGTGCTGAAAAGGGCAAACTGTGAGGGATGATTTCCAATCCCACTGACTTCCCCCTCCTCTCCCACCTCTGGACAGAAACCTTGGCTGCCTCGGGAGTGCAGTTTGCAACCTCTCTGCTCCACCACTTGTAAATAAAGGCCTTTTCATCTCTGGGGTTTCACGCTCAGAAGAAAGTTGTCTGTGGCCATAAAAAACACATCTGTCGGTAGCTGTGCTGAGGGCAGAGCAGCCAAGGGTTCAGCATGGCATGGAAATGCTTCCAGCAGGTTTGGAGTCCTTTTTTTCCCCTTTGTCCAGCACACTTGATCCTGACCCAGCCAGCTGCTGGTCTTTTTGAAGGGTGGCAACTCCAAAAACGCCAAATATCTGATCTTTTGTGTGTTTAAGAAAACGATCCATGCACAAGCTGAAAGATTTTTGTTACAATATCTCCAGAAACCCTTAAACTCTCAGAAAAGGCCTTCAGCACTGATGTTGTTATCACAGCCCTGGGGAGGATGAAGCTCCTGATCCTGAGGTGCCTCAGCAGCCGAAAAATGGAGCAGAAAAATGAGGTTATAATAGGTTGGGGGGCAACTGTAAACCCCAATCTGCCAAATTCAGCAGAGAGGCAGCTGCCCTTGCCTCCTCCCAGCAAAGTCCCTTCCTCCTGACAGTTTGCTGAAAGGATTTCCATTGTGTGTTACTTAGCACATCTGGGAATTTATTGCAAGCTGATGCTTTCTGTTTTCTATCCCAGCGACACCAAGAGAAGATGCGGAAGGAGGCTTCGCGCCAGATCTCTGATCCACGCTGCATCCAAATGTGGTAAAACCCTGGAAAGCACTGACGTAGGAGAGCCCTGCTTGTCCTGGGCTGATCCTGAATGACACTGACACCCACTGACTTTTCCCTGTAACAGATGTTTAGGAAAAATACGAGGATTTGGATAAACCGTAGGAAAAAAAAAAGATTTATTTCCAAAACACAGTCTTTAAGTGGAGGGCACTGGGGTGTGTGGCAGGGATGGAGCACGACATTGACCAGATTCCACACTGAATATGGACAAAGGGAAAGAATAAAACCTTCCCAGGCAGGAATAAAGCTCAAATCTCATCTTTTCAGACTCAATTAAGGAGCAAGGAGGGCTGGCTCATGGCAGAGAGAACTTCCCTGGTGATATCCAGATGTCCCTGTCCTCCCCACCCAGCAGTTGCTCTGGAAAATGGCAGAAAATAGGGATTGTAGCAGAAAATAGGGATTTTCCAGCTGGACAACAGGACATGTGCATCCCATTGCCTTTCCCTGCCCTTTACCTCAGCTGGCCCTTTGCAATAGGCTGCAGTGAAATCATGTTCCCAATGGCAGGAACACAAAATAACTCATGATGAGCCTCAAACTGTGAGCAGAGAGTATCTGATCCTGCCCAAACACAGACCTGCTCGCTTCAAAGGGTCAATATTTACACAGTAATCCATAACTCATTCCCTTTCCTGGCCCAAATATTCCCTTCTGTGCTCAGCCACCTTTTCTGCCCATCCAGTGCTCCAAGGAATGCCTGGATCCCAGGGATCATCCCAAGGGCTACCAGCCCAGGATCAAGGATTTTCTCCTGGCTCATTTCATTTATAACCACCAAGCTTGGGCAGGGTTACTGAAAATCCAGATTTCTGTGCTTTGCAGACTTTCTAAATTAAAGTTTTCTCCCTCGTCAGTGGGCAAAGAAAACACCCTCCTTGCCTCGAGGACGGGGAAATAGGAGCAAAGAACCAAACTGCAGCCTCAAAGTGCAATTTAGAACTCCCAGGAGGCACAAGATCTCCCTCTTGCCATTCCTTTGCTGACTTCAACATCTCAGAATGACCAGCTGGGCAGAATGAAATTCCTTCCGTTCTCAGATACTGGGATAAATATTTAATAAATAATCAAATTAAACCCGAATGTTGCTTGTATTTATTTTTTTTTTCCTTAGGTCAGCATCTGCAGCTTCTCGTGCTGTTATTTGTGAAACAGCTCTATTAACCTATTACGAAAGCAGGCATTTGTTATGCAGCAAATTGAAGTTTCACAGTCAATGGATGTTTTGTGGCCTGGGAAAAAGTAAACATCAACTGGAAAAGTCACTTGTGCCTATTCTTGTTTTTGCCCAATAAGAATTAATATCAGATGTGTAAATGGTGGAATTCCTTGAAGGAAATGCATCTCCTTTGTTAAGGGACTGTTAGCTGGAAACTCCAGAGCCTCAGATGATGTAATAGCCAGACGTCTGCAGACTTTAAGAACAATTGTCATTTATTTCCAGGAATAAGAGGAAATTTCTTTCTACTCCTCTTCCCACATCACTCATGCTAGCAGGGAAAGATGCTTTCCAAGGCATTTCAGCAGCCACTAATGGCATAGTTCTGTATGGGTCACTCCACTCGACAGATGGATTAGGATCTAGTGTCAAACTAAGGAAAAGTGGAGAAAAAATCATCATGTGAAGATGGAGACAGACTGATGAGTCCACCCTGCTGATAATATTAAATTATTCAGGGGCTAGAGATGAAAGGTGACTGTGATGAGATGCCAAAAATCCATCTGGAAGTCCACAGCTGAGTGAGAAAACATCAGGTGAAATTCAGGATAGATAAATGTCAAGTGATGGACACAGGGGAGGAAGGTGCTGGAAATCCTCTAAACTAACTCTACACTCTCTCTTCCACTCTAAGCTAACTAATCATTGAGTTAGAGCTCTGAGAGTGATTATCCTGGGAAATAACTTGGACTTGTAATGCTCAGGAAGCAAAGTGAGTGTTAGAAATTGTCAAGAAATGAAGAAGAGATGGATGGATAGATAGATGATTGATAGATTATAGATAGATAGGTAAGATAGATAGATACATACATACATACATCCATGCATGAATACATGGAAAGGGTGTTATTTTATAAATTTTGGGTTCATCTCCACCTGGAACACCTGAAACCTTGCAGCTCCTAGAGAAACCAGTCAAACTGGAACACACTTAGAGGATGGCACCAAGGATAATTAAAGACTCAGTCCCCAGTGTGAGAGTGATTAAACCAAATCTGTTTCTTCAGCCAGAGGAGAGATGACTGAGAGGATTTGATGGCCTGCTCAGGAATTAGGAATGACAAGGGAAGAATAGCAAGCAGCTGTTTGCTGTTTTTGCCTCTAACACAAAACTCAGAAGCATGAAATGAAGCTGGTGGCTGGCAGATCAAACCAAGCAGGAGCAATCCTCCACACCATGCTCTCTCATCCTGTGGAACTCCTTGCCACAGGATCCTGGGAGCATTATAAGTTTACTGGATGCATTCACAAAAGAAAAACTCATCAGAGGTTTTTTAAAATCCATCTGGGCTTTGTATTAAACAGAAAGGCTCCATGTCTGGTTCAGAGAGTGCCTGAGCCAGAAACCACTGCAAGCTGGGCAAGTGTTTTGGGGGAAATATCGCTGTAGGACTGACCTACATTTGTACTCTGTGCTGGGCTCTCACTACTGTTGCAGATAGGAGGTTATTTGGCATGGGCTCCCAGCCTGACCTGCTAAAGCTGTTCATATCTCCTTGTGAGCCCAGACTTCCAAGTGATAAGTAATTCCAGACAAATGCATTCCTTATGTTCTCTCTTAAATGTAATAATAATGTTAACTATTAAGTCAGGTGATGACAAGCCAACACAGAGCGGCCTCAGGTCCTGAGCTTCTCCTTCCCCAGTTCTGATTTCCTTTGCTCTGGGTGAAGGTGACCCAGGGCAGCCCACAGGTGTCCACACGGGTGGACATCGAGTCCCTCTGCCAGTCTTGGCACCAACAACCTGTGCAGGGCCACCAGGAGATGAATGGAGGTCGTTGATGCACAGCAGGGCACTGGCAGGGCTGATGTGGTGTCCAGGCTGACTTTATTTTGCCCCTGAAAATCACAGGTCAAGGAGTTGTGCCCAGATTTCCTCCAAACAGCTCTGGTGTGCTGCTATAGCTCTTGGAGCTCATTTTAGTAGGGAGGAAAGCTCAGTAAAAAACATTCTTTTTGCCTCTAAACCAGCAGAGACCTCCATAAGAGATATTCACAATCTTGTGACCAGCTCCTCCAACTTTAATTGCCTGGCCAGGAAGATTAAACCAGCTATGATGGTTTCTGGGCAGATCTCTCTGTGTTTTAGTGAAGCGTTTGATAGTCCCATAAAATCTTATTTGAAAGCTTGACTCGGTCTGGCGTGGATATGAGCACTTCTCTGTGGTCTCTGCATTGGCTGGAACACCATAAACCAGGATAAAGTTTGATATGTCCCATTTGAGGAGATGAAGGAGGTGCTGGTTGGAGAGGAAAGTGAGTTAGGCCTGACTTGATCTAATTTCTTAATGGATACATTGGAAGACAGAAAAAAAAAGTGCCTTGTTGGATTTGCAGATGGGGGAAACACTGGGGGAAAACACAGGAGCTGAATTACTGGCAAAGCTTCAATAACTCAGGATAAGTCACCTGGAGCAGAAAAATTCTCCATGCATTAAGGGGTTTGTGACCACCACTGAGGAGAACAGTTGATCTCTGCTGGTTGTAGGATATGGCAGTGGAAAACTTGTTTTTTATGAGACTCCAGAAGGAGAGATGGAGCTGAATCAACCACGGAGAGAACAGTTCTCCCAAAGCATCCTAATGGTGATCATCTTATTTCTCGAATGCTGTTCCACTCAAGGAACCTCAGCAAGGAACCAACACCACAGAGAGAGGAGGGAAGGAAAAATAAAAATAATTTTTAAAAAGTAATAAAAATAATGAAGAGCCAAAGGGGAATGACTTACGAGAAAAGATTAAAATACCTAAATATGGCTAAGTTGGCCAAATTATGACTAAGGGAGGATATGATAACTGTCTGCATGTATATGAGGTCTGTAAACCACTAGGAAAGGAAAAGCATTTTTTTTTGATTGGCATAAGAAGACATTTCGGAGAAATCCCATTAAATTAAACAAAGGAAAATGTTGAATGAATAACGGGAATTGTTCCTAATGGTAATCTTGAACAGAATTTGCAAAATGTTTTATATAAATTGATCTGAAAAAAACATCAAGGAGATGTGAGAAAGCTGCTTGGATCCCAGTTATTAAAGATATTGGCTTCTCCTGCTTCCTGCAGCAAAGCAAGGAACAAGAACAATCAAACTCACTGGAAAGGGTTTGGCTCTCTTTGTTTTCTGGTGCAGGAAACCAACGATTTTAGAAAACTCTGCCAACGGTCTCGTTTTTAAAAATGCAGTGAATGTATCCAGAGAGCTCAGTCACAAAAGAACATGGGTGTCTGAGGGCTGAGTCTTCTGTCTTTCCAGGTTTTCAAAATATTTCTCAGCAAGCCCAGCCAGAACGCCCTGCTGATGTGCTGTGGCCTGGAGAGCTCAAGGTGTGATAAACGAGGGAAGGAGCATCATTTACATTCCCAGCACAACCATCAGCCCAAGCAGGACAAGCTGGTCCAGGTCCAGCTTCCTTGAAGTGGTTTTTGACCAGAACTCCCACCCAAATGTGGGTGAGAAATCCCGTGTTGTCTTTGTGGTCACCCAAACCACAGGTGGAGTCCATATGAACTGGGCAGTGCCCACCCCAGCTCTCGTCCTGGGAGATGTTTGGAGCTGGCAGAGACAGAGAAACATGGAGTTCCTCCTTGGCACTGGGACCACGTTCCTTTCTCAAAACCACTTCCATCACTGGAGGCTGAGAGCGAATCCTTCTGCGCTCCAGTGTGACATCTCATCGAGGTGTTCTTGGTGGTTTCTCTTCCAACAGAAACCTTCAGTGCAGCAGATTGAACCCTAGAATTATGGAATAGTTGGATTTGGAAAGAACCTTAAAGATCATCTCATCCTAACCCCCTGCAATCAGCAGGGACATCATAGAATCATGGGATGATTTGGATTGGAAAGGACCATAAAGATCGTCTTGTTCCAACCCCACTGCCGTGGCAGGGACACCTTCCAGCAAAGCAGGTTGTTCCAAGCCCCATCCAACCTGATCTGTTCAGCTGGATCTGAACATGGATGGAGAAAGGAGAGGTCTTTGACAAACCTGCTGGGCCAAGATTTGATTTGGGCCATGAACAAGTGAAAGAACACTTTAACACTGGCATCTTGGATCAAAAAAAAAACAAACAAAAAAACCCCAAAAAAATCCAAAACCAAAACAGGTGGGCAGATGAGACCTTGGAATTCCTCCAGGCACATTTTCTTGCTAATCTTGCAAGATCAAGGATTTACTTTGAGAACGTTGAGTTTCTTAGACCCTTCTTGAATCTGGAATTGTCTCTTTGATGTTAAATGAGCTGATTCCCCAAAGAACTGGAAGACTGTGCATTTCTGTTGAAGATACAGTAAGAAAGGAGGGAACAACCCTCTCCTTTTTGAATCTTTGAATTTTGTGTCACTTCATCACCACCCTACGAAGGCTGTGCTCTCAAATCAGCTCTCTATCAAACCCCTGGACTGCTGCAAGATAATCAAATCCATGGAGGTGGCTGGCATCAGTTCAATAATATGGATTGTATCAAGACTCAGGATTTTCATATTTCAAAGAATGTTATGATTTTTAAAATCACAAACAGGGCCGTATTTATGCACAGCCCCTTGCTGTGCGCTACATTATCCACTTAGACTCACATTACAAAAATAAGCTGTAAACACTTTTGATGAAAGGGTTGGACACTTCGTTTACACCCCGAGAATGGACTTTTGTTTTAATGCCCAATTTCACTTTGGTATTTAACCTTTCCCCCCTGTTTTACATATATTCTGTCATTTTGTTCCAGCTTGATATTTTTTTATCTTTGTGCAGGGAAGAAAAAAAAATAGGGAAATATTTTTTTTTTAAAAAAGGATAGGTAAACACATTTACAAAAAAAGTGTTCACTCAGCTCTTAGCTAAATGTATGCAGCAAATCAGAGTCTGTTTACCCTGAAAGTGTTTTGGTTGAGGTCTTAGATGATTTCCATTGGCCATGAATGAGCATCAGCTAAAAGCAGAATGAAAAACCTTTTAACTGTCAAGACATTAATTAAAGTTTAATTAGCTCCTGTTTGCACAGTGCTTTGAAGATGTAAAAACATTTTGGAAATCGTGTAAAGGACTGCAGTGGCTACTTCTGGAGCAGTTTTTGGCACTGGAAATATCCCAGATGGAAATGGGGCTTGCAGCATGGAGGGCTCACTGGCCAATGCCTACCCAGGGCTGCCATGGCAACACAGAAGAAACACATCCTGACAGCTCTATAAAAGCAGATTTTCATATATTTTTTAAAGGCTGGAATCCACCCTTCTTGGCTTAGGCTCCCCCAAAATGGAGCTTTGCCTCAAGGACACGCTGTGCCAGAACTGGGACCAGCTCCATGTGTCATCATCGAATGGCCCAAAGCATCCCAGCAAGGATGAGGTGCTCACCACAAGGTCCTTGTGCAGCTCAGCCCATCCTAAAAGCACCTAAAATAGGGCAAAACAGAACATTTTGGCACACTTGGTGCCCTTTGCTCTCTGAGCAGCCACACCAAGCTCAATATTGTTCACAGATATTGGCACAATTATTTCCTCATGCCAGGAAATGCAACTTTTAATGGATTTTATTGTTCCTTGTAGGCGCTGTGGCAGAAGAAAATGTTAAAGGAGAGCTTTGAGGCAAGGAAATGAGCAAGTTGGATGGATCTTTACATTGGGATCTCCTCCCAGCCCTGAGAAACAGGCTGTGAGGGAGAAAATGTACAGAGTGGGGTGGTGGATGGTGCTGTTAAGGGTGTGGCTGGAGGGCTGGAGGGGCAGAGCTGCATGGAAAGGGAGAAGCAGCACCTTGGGATGAACAGGATACAGATGAAGAAACCAATAAAATGTGATCTCTGGATTTTCCATAGATTCCTGATTATCATCTGAAATTTTTCTGAACCACCAAACTCTGCCCCCTCCTTTTTCCCATCTTTTTTTTTTTTTTTTTTTTTTTTTTGGTGATGTTTAGCCATCACTAATTGTAAATGAGCCCTTTGGCTTCCTTTGCTCCCAGACCTTTAAACTACCCAGGCACGATTAAACAGTAAAAAATGTCACAGAATTCGCAGAGAGGGAGAATAATAGCGAAATCTGTTCCTCATTTTTTTTTATATTTCTTATGGGATGCGAACCGTTTACTCCCTAGTAATTGCAGATGTTAGACTGAGACTGTAATAATGTAGCTGGCAATAGCTGTTGCTTTACCACAAAAAGCTTCCCAGTAGCATTAAAAAGACAACAGAAACAATAGTTTCAACACATTCATCTGTACCAGGATTCTGGAAGCACTCAGGCTACTGATTTATCATGTAAACTTTTGCTGGTGTACGTAGGAACTCCAAATATTTTCTCATGCTGTAGCTGGAGAGATGACAATCTCACATTGTCTTCCATCATGTAATCTCTCAAATTTGCAGGCAAATTTTGCCTTCCCATGGATTAAAAACTCTTCAATTTCCGTTTAATAGATACCAGAAAACACATGTTTTAATATTTCCCTTTTTTTTTTTCCTTAATATTTGTGCTTTCTGGTTTCTCTGCCCATGTCAATCTGGTGTGCTGGGTGGCAATTTTGAATTAATTACCTAAATTTTACTGCAAAACAGCATTTAGAGCCTTCCTGGCCTGTGAGCTGTCCTGCATAACATGACTATAGGTGACAGATAAAGCGAAAAACACCCTAAAATCAACCCTTCCAAGCTGGCTGGTTGCTCTTATCACACATTTTAACCTGCCAGGCGAATATCACCGCACCTTCAAAGTGCCCCATTTTTGTCACAGATGTTTTCCACAAATAAATGCTGTCATCCAGGCTGATTAAATCAATACATCTGTATCAACTCGCAGTTCCTGGCGGTGTGTTCCAGAGGATGCCTTCTGCTCCCGCCGCTGCCTTTGAAACCGCAGATAGAAACAAATAATAACAATAAAAAAAAACCCACTCTTGTTTTTCCCAGGTTGACTTTTCATCTTTATCTAAGCATAACAGTGGCTGTGCTGATTGTGCTGGAGGAAAACAACGTGGGGATAACAGGGCTGAGCCTGCTGCAGCCCAGGGTTATCCATCTGGTGGTACTGCAAACCACAGGAGCAGAGCTCAGCTCCAGTGTCATCAGATCCCCGAGCTGGAATGTTCTCCTGCTGCAATTTAGGTTTTCCAGCCATTCCTTTACTAATCCAGCACTCACATGGTGAAGACTTCTTTTTCTTTCCATCCATTGTTGCATTTTTGCGTGTTTGGGTTCGGCAGCGTGAGATTAGGAAATTACAGTTTGAAGAAGGGCCTGGGGCTGTGGTTTCTGGTCGTGTTCACATTGCAAGGAGGTCACTTCTCCATTGATACTCACTGAAAGTAATGAGATTTGGAGCATGCCAGTAATAATATCACATTGTGTATCTGCTTGGTGCGTCTGGATATCTTCAGAGCTTCTATCTATCGTGTGAGTGCTTAGTAATAACATTAACAGTGTGACACTGGGACTGGGAACTGGGATTTTAGGGACTTTACAGCTACCAGGGGAAAAGAAGTCCCAGAGATAATGTTCACAGCTTTGAATTCAAATTAATAGCAAGTAAACAGATGAGTAACGTATGGCAGGAATGTTCTGCGCAGAGGATAAGCTCCCTTTAGGATTTAAAGATCACATTCTGCTCTGGCTGCTCATTTCTGCCTCACTTCCTGGGCTTACATCATTTATGGAGCACTTCCTGAGCTGGTGGCAGTGTGTCACCATGGATCTGTGGCATCCTTGGGTGCAGGACAGAAACTGGTCCACCCAAACTCATCACAAGCCACCAGCAGGCTGAAATTTGGACCCTGATGCCAATTAGACTTATTTTTACACGTGGTTGTTCTTGGTCTGGTTTTGAGAATAACCCTAAATTGTGGGGCTGTGTCCACAATTATGTTGATGAAGATTAGAGATAAGAGTGAAGAGATCCAGGATGTACCACGGCAAGGCATAAACACTGTTGAAAAAAAAGCAATATTAATATTTCCTCTGTCTCTTACACATCTTTGGTGTCAGGTATTGCCAGGGCCCATTCTACAAAATGAAAAAAAATCTTGGAATCAGAATAGACAGGAGGAAAATATTAATAGGATTTCCCAGCATTATCCTCCCACAGCTCTTTTGAGGTGGTTTTACAGGGTCGTCATCAGAGACAACATCTGAGCACCTTTCATATAAAACTAAAAGCAACACAGTGTTATAAATGAGCAAGAAATTGGGAAAGAATGAGGGAGAAAGAGTGTCTTCTCTCTCTCTCCAAAGATTTGATGTTTTAAGGGTAGCTGGAATCTTTCTGCCTTCATTATCTGTGTCTTGACTTGGCTTATATTCAACCCCCAAGTTTTATAGAAATGTATCTCTGTATCACTCTGACCTTCCAAAGACATCAGTCTGGCTAGGAAATCCAGAGAATTTCTGGCATTGGGGGTACTGACTCACTCATTGTTCCTGTTCATTGTCAGTTCAGGAATTTCCTCTGGTTTGGTTGGAAGGGAAAAAATCCATCCAAAGCCAGTTGTTGGTATTTTGCTGTTGTTTGCCAGGAGTCTAAACCCCAAAATATTTTCTCTTCTCAACAGCATCATGTTTCTGATTAATCAGGGTCAACTCTTCCTTTTCTCTCCTGACCTCTAGCAGTGACCCCAATGTTGCTTTTAATTTCCTTGATCTATTTGCAACATTCCCAGCCAGGTCTCTGGAGTGCTGAAGACTGAAAGCAATTTCCAAACACCTTCAGCTGCATTCTGGTTCCAGTTAAACTGGTCTGAATCAAGGCTCACTCGCCAGCAATCACTGGGCAAGATGGACGTGGGAGCCAAACCACAGTTTATAACATTAAGGAATATGTATTTCCAGGGGAAAAAGAAAGCTCCCACAAAATTTCTATATTTGCCTTGCTTTCATAATCCAGATCTGTCCTTGTCTTCCTCATCAGCAGAACATTCTCTGCATGGGGATGTTTTCCCAAATCCCTGGGTCAGAGGAGGCAAGGAGAGGAGAATGGAAAATCATGGATTCTGGATCTGCTTCTGCATCTCTGAGTGACTCCATGGAGATCCTTCCCCATGACCCCCAGACTGACAGCAGAGGCTTTTATGGACATTCTCTGGGGAGAGGGATCTGGACTTCTCACCAAAACAGGACAGAAAGGGAAAAACAGGCATCTTCACTTGTTAAAGAAGATGCCAGGCTGGACATCACCTGGTCTCCAGTTAGCCATGCCTTCTCCTGAGGATCCCCTCTGAGGGATGTCTGCTGCCCAAGACTTGTTTTTGGGAGGTGTAAACTCTGTCAGAGAGGAGCTCCAGCTGTGAAGTTCCAAGAGCCTGGCTGTGTCTGAGCCTTGGGGCTGTGCTCAGGACCTCAGGGCTCAGACACTGCTCAGGAACAGGCTTTGACACAGAGGGTTCTGCTCAGGGAGGCCTCGATGATGAATTTGGGCTTGAAAAACCCAAATATATTTGCCCCAGCATGTATAGAATGGGCTGTGCTCATGAGGGAATGCTGGAAGGGGATCCATGCATTAAGGCATGATTGATGTTGGCTCCACAGAGGATTTATCCTTTCATCCCATCTGAAGACCAGGCTGGGAATTTCATCACAGTGAGGTGGAAAGACATCCCTGCTTTAGGTGATCCAACCCCAGTCAGCCCAGCAGCCTCTGGGAGCAGATCACCCCCAGCCCAGCCCTGTGCCAGCACTTCAACAGTTTCCATCTCCCCATAAAGACCAGATCACATTATCCAGCGGAGATGAACAGAATTTCCATTTGCCAGGGTGGGCTCATTAGTTTCAGGTAAAATTTGTTCTCCTCACCAGCTAAATCCCTCAAGGGTATTTTGGGTTCATTCCTAGACTCATTAAAGCCAACGACAGCGGGGATTGAATATTATTCTGGTAATGCCTTCTGGTATTATTCTTAATTTAAACATTAATAGTTTAACTCTCTGTTGTTAATAATAATAACCCCTTGGAAAATTCAGACCGAAATCCGCTTCCTTGCGGAATTTCTCCTCTCCCATCAGGCATCCAGGCTGGTTTGTTATTGTTGGGTTGCTCGGGAGTGCTTTGGGTTGCACACACTGGTTTGTTATTGTTGGGTTGTCCTTCGGCGCTGGGCTGTGCACACCAACTAATTTGTTTTTGGAGTGTTTGCTCTAAGCTCCACACTCCACTTTATTGCTGATGGGCTGCTCACTGCGTGTTGGGCTGCTGTCCTTGTTTTAGGATTATTATTGCCGAGCTCTTTTGTGCAGCTCCTACCCACACAAATAGGAGGGCAGGAACTGTGGCGAATTTAATGCAATGTTTGGGGATTAATCTATTTTGCTTCACTTTTTAAAAGGGACTAATTAAGGCTTTCAGGATTAGGAAACCCATTTTTACTTTAATATGGTTTAAGATACCATTTCCTTCCCTACTTGCCTTTCTTCCCACATCCTTCTTTTGAAACATAACTTTTTATAGGTATCCTATCTTCCATCTTAATGCTCCTGTTAGCTTCCCACTGGCCTTTCAGGAAAAACTTCTTTATGGAAGATTTCCTTTCAGGTTCAGTGCAAGAGCAAATACTCATGACCCTTGATCTCACTACTTACTTTCTTTTATAATTCATTTCATTTTGGTGCATATGTTCATAATCATCAGGAAAATGGAAAGAAAAACTATTGGAAAATATTATTCGGACAAGAGTCTGGCATATTTATATGATATAAACCAGAATTCTTCGTTACCATCATTACTGAGCAGAGTAATATTGAATAAAATTTTTATTTCCCCTGTTCCCCGAGCAGTGCCTCTGGTGATCTGGTAATGCTAATTTGGGGAAACTGAGGCCAGAAATAGCTGTAAAAGGGACATTATGATATAAAGCAGACAAGACCTCTGAAATTACCACTGTTTACCTCTGACTTTCCTTTGCCAAACATCCTTTTTTATATTCTCAACATTTAAAAATTAATTTGAGTGGAGTAGGTGCATCACTCTTTGGCAAAGTTGAAATAAAAGAGCTACAAAGTGAATAGGACTGTTCTCCACAGCAGTAACTATTTCACTCTTACATTAATATATTTAAAAGAGGAAGAAGAGGAATTCTGGGGTAATTGATAAAATATTCTTTGCATGACCCATCACACAATCTCTCTCCCATGTGCATAACTGGGTTTGTGTTTGTGTCTGTTTTCAATTCAATTAAATGGCTGTAAAACCCCAAATGTTGAGCAGAAGACACGAGGCTGAAGGAATCTCATTCCTAACCCCAGCAGCCTTGTGGAGCTCCATGCTGAACCCAGCTAGGGTTTGATTCTGCATTCCCAGCTCCTCTGGGCACAACTGGACAGCAGCCATGGACCGGACAATGACCACAGACATGAACATGGAAATGTCCTTGCATTTTTTTGCCTGTTGTCCACCAAACCCCAGAGAATGGATGTTGGCAGTTTAGAAAGAGAATTGATTCTTGGTTTGTTTGAAGAGAAGCCAGGGAAGGCAGAGCAGTTCAGCCCTCAAAAGCATGGGGAGTTTGGGAGGAGAGTGACCAGGACAGAGCAGTGGCTCTCTGCCTCAAAGTGGTTTTTCTGCTCCCACCAAAATCCCAGAGCCTGAGGAAGCACTTTCACCACCCTGGCAAAGAAAGGTTGTGCTGCTGCTGTGAAAGCACTCCCTGGTCAGGACAGTTGCATCACATCCCAGCTTCGTTCTGGGAAGGGAAATGCATTTTTAACCCAAATTTCCTAACAGCACAATCCCACACTCCCTGTGGATGCAAACTGCTCCTCCGAATAAAGATAGCAGTGCCTTTCAATTTGCCTAACTCAAACACATCTTGCTTGAAGTCTTTATTTTTTATTTGGAAGCAATTCATTGTCTGAGGGTCGTTCAGGCCCGGCTGGGGCTGGATGTCTTCAGCAGAGTGTCCCAGGGACAAATGGACCTTGGGGACATTCAGGCCAAACCCTGCCCTGAATGCTCCCCATGCCCACTGACTTCCCGAGCTGCCCTGCATATCTGAGGGCAGAGCTCGGCCTAGTGATGTGTTGTTTTGGTTATTTTGCCATTCCAGCACAGAAATTGATTTTTTTTACTCTCGAAGGAAAGGAGTTCAGTGCCACATCCGAGTTTTTCAGCAATGACTTTTAACTGCTGGGCTGTGTTGAGATTCTCATGTTTTACAGCCGGGGTAAAGGATCTCTGATATGAACACCCCAGGATTTATTGGTCCCACAAGGACTTGGGGGGTTGCTGGCAGTGCAGTTCAGAGGGTCAGGAGAAGTCAAAGGTTATCTTTTGTAGGGTAGTGTGGGATTTACCAGCTGACCCTCCCCCCGTCCTCTGGTTCATCTGCTAAAATCATTAACGAGCTTTCCTTTACCCTCCAGAGCTGTTAGTGTCTTTTTAGCACCGAGATCAAGTTTCTGACCTCAGCAGTGCCAATGTACCCTGAGGATTTCAAGAGCCTGGGGGTATTTCCAGTGCTAAAAGGAGCAGCACGAAGAAAGATGAATAGGTGCCCAAAATGAACCTTAATGTGTTTCTTGCTTGTTAAAAGGAGGCCTCGCTTGTTTATACATCACCATCTCAAGAGGGTTTTTGGGTTTTTTTGTTGGAGAAAATGTTTCTCTCTTGCAACGCAATGAGAAAATAGTGGGGGTGAAAGTGGGGTATAAAAATGAACGAATGGGACTGCAAAAGCTGAACTGGCATGGTGCTCCCCTCACCAGGGAAGCGGGAAGATGCTGCTTCTTGCTGAGTTGGAAGTTCCCACTCTGGAATGATGTGGAATCATTTGGGTGTTCAGCCACACTGCTGGAGGACATTTCATGTCTTTCCTGAGCTTTCCATGGATCATCCCCAGGGTCTGTCAGAGTCTTTTCCTCACCTGCCTTGGAGGTGAACTGACTGATTCTGGGGAAAATCAACAGATGAGATCTGCTCCACCCTCCTGATGGGCTCCTCCATCAGCTCTCCTCGCACAGTCTGCAGCAAATTTGTTTCCAGTTAAACTCATCTTGGAACGAGGCCACCCCAAAATGAACAATGAAATAATGACAATCCCGCACCAGGAGCTTTCCTCCTGCATCCAAGAGCAGCGAGCAGAGGTCATTTAAGGCCTCCCAGTGGTGTCCCTTCCTCCATCCTGCCATGCCCTGCCCCACACATCAGCGATCTAATCACCTGTGAAACCCAAGGCAGGGAGCTCTGATGTGATCCCGTTACAAAATCAAGATTTATCGGAACATGAGAAGCCCGGCAGGGTTTTATGATATGCACGGCGCCATTCCTTCTCCCTAAACCTATTTGTTACATTTATACTCTGGGACTTTTTATCATTCCTGACACCCCTCCATCTGTTCCTCACCAGGCAGTAGCTGGGGGTCTTGTTTCACGGGACAGCAAGGATGAAATCACTTCATCTCAATAATGGGTTACAGTAATTAAGTTGCTGTTTGAACACTTGGGTTTTGATCTGCTTTTGGGATAAAGTCCCTGGGCTTCTTTTTCTTCCTGTCCTTCATAGAATTTCACACCCACATAGCTGCTACTCCACCAAGTATTGACTTTAAAATTTTATATATTTTCCTTCTAACAGAAAGAATCTGAATATCACACTTCCTTCTTGTAAAAGTGAGGCAGGGAACAAATGTTCTCAGGGATTAATTACACCCAGATTATCTGATATCAGGATCCAGAAAGTCGATTTTTTAATATGTATTATAAAGTGCGAAAAGGAGTCGAGAGAGAGAAAAAAAGTCTCTTTGTTTTCACTTCAGTGTGAAGCCATTTGGAACCTGTTAGCTGAGCACAACAGCTCCAAGATGCTCTTGATTAATAGCAATTACAGTGATGCAGCAACTAACCCAGCGACATGATCGACACCTCCTTGCCAACACTTTTAATGATCTGCTCTAAAAGTTCAACTCTGCTTGCCTTACACGGAATCCATCAGGAAATTGGAAAATATTGAACATGCCTTGAGCCCTGGGGGTGGGAGAGCCAGATCTTCCTTGCATGCTGTGTCACCATGAGCAAAATCAGCCAGGAAGAGGTTCTTTCTGTCATTCCTGAGGTGACAATATCCAGATACATGGAGAAAGGCTTGTGGATAGAGTTCTGGACACGAGGCATCTGCTTTATTAAATCTGGGTTGTTGAGCTCAGCTCCAGCCCAGTGAACCCTAATTTTTTTGTGGCTACATCACAGAGCCCAGCAATTGCCCTGCAAACATCTCCCACCACTTCTCTGCGTCTGCTGGAGCTGCTGCTCTCTGCAGACCAAGTTTGCTTCTCGCTGAAGGTCTTGGAGGAATGGCAGAGACTGGGAGTCTCCCCAAGCTCCACCCAGAGGGGTTGGAGCAGCAGTTGGACCAGCAAAAGCGGGAAGATGCTTTGTATTTATTAATGGAAGATGATTTGTGTTTACTAATCAGAGCCAGGGATGTGAATGCCAGGAATAAGGATTATAAACAATGTTTGTGTGAAAACACAGTGAGGGATCTGCCAGCTCCTCAGCTGAGTGGGCTTTGCTCACGGAAGGTCAGTCAGCTCCCAAAAAATGTTCTGCTGCCTTCAGAGGGAATATTTGTAGCACAAAGGTTGGCTCCACCTGCTCTGGGATTCCAATGCGCTGCAAACACCCGTGCTGAGGGAAAACATGAGAAGTTAATAAAAGAAAGTTGTATCTTTATACGATGGAATTGGAAATTTTAACTCTTCGCTCGGTTTTAATAACACAGCTCTGCGCCGGCTTTAAGGTTTCATTTAAAAATGGCCATTTTCTGCCTTATTTAGACTCGGTGCCCCAGCAAGAGAGCTGGGAGGCACAACCATTTAGAGAAGTTCAAATAACTCAACTGGCCGTGACCTGAACTAAAACTAATAGTTTGTGTTTGTGATGGCTCCGAGAGCGGCATCTGGCTTACATTTAAATAGAAGGCTATTCAATAAAGCCTCTGCTTCTCCAAACTGCACAGAAGCAAAGATTAATTATTGCAACTAATGACGTTTCAGCCATTCATGCACCCAAGGGAGAAAGGCAACCCCTGCCCCAAGAACCAACAACAACAAAAGTCTTGCAGAAAGCCCCACGAGGGACAAACCCCAAGAATATATTGTTGTTGCTGATATTCTGCCCAGGCATCCTAACCATGGAATTAAATATAATTTTTACCAGCAAGTTCTTTTTTTTTTCTTCTTATCCTCCCAGAGGAGAACCCAGAGTTTCAAATGGGCTTTTAATAGCAACGCTCTGAGAATCCAGCCTCTGTGTCTTGCAGCGTCTTAGGGAGATCATGTTTCACATTTCACTCATTCCTCAGTGTGTTGGCACAGCCTAACACTGGCTTCAGACATTTGGTATTTGAAACAGAAAATCTTGGTGTTTCATTCCTTGCCTCACTTTCTGCCTGTGTTTCTCCAGCATCATATAATATTGACAGCCCCTGCCTGGAAAGAAAGGCCAGGTTCTCTCGTTTATTCAGCTGCAGGCTTTAAAAAATGGAGAATAGGGGTTTTGTTCGGAGCAGGGAGCAACTGCCAGTGAACTTTTTCCTTCTTTACATAAAAGTGGGATAGCACAATAAACAATGGTAAGAGAAGTGGGACCCGAGGTATGTATACATATATGTAATATTTTTTAGCTGGCTAGTTTTTCAGTGCCCAAGCTTCAGGGTACAAATCTGCTCCAGTTTGTGGGAGCAATTTATGGCTTTTAACAACCTCAGAGCTCGGGCAGGGACAGATCTGGCCGTAGGTATGGCTCATGTTGTGGTGAGTCACATTGTGGAGCTTGCCAGTGACCACAGCGGTGTCTCCAGGGCTTTTGGGAGTAAGAAAATGCCCAGATTTGGGGGAAAAAAAAAGGAGATGAGAAAGAGAAAATACAGAAACCAGTTGTCTTAATCACAAGTGGAAAGAATTCAATGATAACACTTATCTGGAAATTTTGTCCATGGTTACTTGTGGGGCATTATTCCTAGAACCAGGAACCACTGGGATTTTCTGGCTTTTCTCCCCTGGGGATCAATTTTGTAAGGAGAGTAGGTGTAGAACTGTCTCCTCTTCCACTCCTTTTCCTGAGGCAGGCACAGTGAACTTTTACGCTGGGTAATATTTTCAGGCAAACGCCTGCATGGTTTTACTCTTTAATAATAATAAAAGCATTTCTTGAAGCAGTGCTTTAGCATCAAGAGGATCACTCCTGCACGAACACAGTGATGAGCAAAAAACAGAATCACACTCTTTCCCTGTGGGTATAAAACGAAATATATATGAAATATATATGAAATATGTGTGAAATATATGTGAAACCATTGCTTTCCTTCATACAGGGACCAACCCCACCTTCTCCAATTCTTCTGTTCAATCTCCAAACCCTGAATGAGCCAGAATTGGATGAGCAGTGACCCACACAGGTCACCTGCTGGGGACAGACCTTGGTCACCTCTGCTGTGCCACAGACACAGCTTTGATCCCTCAGTGACATCCCCCACCCAAAGGAGGGCTCAGAGGAGGGAGAAAAGGTTCATGTGGAGGAAAGGAGTGATGATGGAGAATCAGGAGGTGCCAGCACTGGAACAGCAAGAATAGGAATTAAATCGCAACTAAATTGCTGGAGAGCTGGATTTGTGTCCCATCCTCAAAGGGAGGATGCTGACATCACCTCACACATGATTAACGCTGTTCCCCTCTGCTTCTGCCCTTCCTTTGGGGAATTTTCCTCCTCCTTTTGGCCACGAGCACAAAAGGGATGTGAAAGGGAAAGGCAGGCTGCCCTGGGGTGGTTGCTGTGCCTGTTGTGAGGAAGGGAGAGCTCAGCCGAGCTCTAATGGGAGCTGTTTGCTCGTCGGGGTGTAATTGCCCTGGAGCTGTCATCGGGTGTAGGACTGTGTAAATATATATCCAGGCACTTCTTGAGGAAGGGGAGATGTGGCCCTATAGGCTTTATTTAGCTCCTGGTGACTGTGGGAATGTATCGTTTCTGGCAGAGCCAGAAGAAATTCAAGTCAGTGCAGGAATAAGGACCTGCGAGGGATGGAGAGGGAATTAGTGCCTCATCCAGAGGCTGGAGTTTTCCCAAAGATGGGGGGAAATCCCTGAGCTACAGAAGTTAGGGAATTTTTAATTATTAGGGAATTAGAATCACTGCCTTCCGAGTGGGTCAGGTTTTCCCTTCAGTGCTCAATGTGCCCAAATGAAGGGATGGTGCATCAATCCGAGCTCTCTCCCCACCACGGGTTCCACTGAGAGCCCTGGGTTTGCTTCACATGGAGGCTTCAAAAATGGAAATATCCTGGAGAGGTTCAAATGTCCCTTTGTGACCTCAGCAGGGTCCAGGTGAGACCCTGAGGATGACCCAAAAGCATCCAGGAGGATCCAACTCATCCATTGTGCTTTTGGGGAGGAATACTTTTAAAATCACAACTCAATCTGCAGGTGAATAATTGCATTTTCAAACACCCAACTGAGCGTTTAATTTATAACACATTATGGGAAGGTGGTGGAATTTTTTTTTTTTTTTTGGAGATTTCTTCCAATTAAAAAATGCCTTTTGACCAAAAATTTCCAGTGATCACTCTTGTTGCATTTGTGGGTATGATTTATTTTTTTTCATGAGGCCTTATACCTAAAATATGACATTTTGGGCTGCACAAAAAGGTCCAGGTTTGAAGATTTAGGTTAAAAGCGAATTCCTAAAAACCAGAATGTTTTGACAAAACCAGATTTATTTTCAATGAAACAACATTACTTTTTCGCAGCATCCTTCAGAAAGATAGTTGAAAGAATAACTTGATATTAGAATACCATTATATATTATTTATTTAAGTTTTGTGTTTCATTTAAATTTTGTGTTTGTTTAAATCTTGTATTTAAATTTTGTGGTGTGTGTCTAATTTAAATTTTGTGCTTATTTAAATTTTGCATCTAAATTTCATGTTTGCATTTATTCCAAGCTTGTTTAATATTATTTAAAAATCGCATCACAGCAAGATTTAAATCTCAGATTGCACTTTTTCCCTTCTTTTAATGATAACGTGGGTTATCATTACATTATAATATGCTTATTGTAATGTCAAAAAATAAAATATTTACGAGGTCCAAATTAATTAAGTAGAGGAAAAAAATTAAAATCCAAAGGCTCTTTGTCCAAAAATCTGACTCTGGCGCACTTCCTCTCTCCCATCAGATATTTGGAAGCTGGAATGCACTGGGAGCTGTGATAAGCACATCCAAGAATAGGGACAAGCAGTCAGGATCAGGCTGCTTTCTGGAGGTCTCTGTCCCAGATACGGCTCACATTTCCTCCTGTTTACATGTAAGAAGGTTGTGAAGATCTGCAATTTTGAGATACATCTGGTTCTCCCATCAAACTAAACAGCGACCCGAGCCCGAGCGCCGGGGCAGGTTTTAAAAACGTAGGAATGAATTGTGTGTTTATACAGTATTTGCATTAATGCTTCCTCGGGTTTATTTTGAAAGTGAAGGAAGAACATCGCATGGTAGGCAACTTAACCCAAACAATATCGGTTTAAAGCCAGGGCCGTGCTCCTCGGAATATTTTCCTAGCGTTTTGAAGTGTCCACTTGAAGAGGGGAGCAGGGAGGAGGAGGAGGAGGAGGGGGAAGAAAAGGATTGTTCTGTCTTCTGCTCCATGTTTGGCCTGGCTCAGTAGGGCTATTGCCGCCGCTCATCTGGTATGGATTAGTCCTTCTCTCTCACACTCTGTCAACTTGGGTGTTCTGCACGCAGGCTGTTCCTGCAGGGGGCTTGGGTTTGCTTTTTTTAACGGCAGGAAGTGCCCCGCTCGGACCACATGTGAAATTGTGTGGGAACAGTGGGGGGGATGAAAGAGCCCCATCAAACATACCAAAAGTGTGGGTGGAGAGACAGGCAGGGCGAGAGGAGAGATACCAGCTGAGCGATTTCACCTCCTGCGCTGCCCAGGCTGGGGACACGGCGGAGGTTTTGCTGCTTTCAAAGTGGCTGCTGCTGCTGGTGACATCGATTGCTAATATTTTATCATGTTGGGAGTGCGAGGGATTTCAGCTGCTGCTTAATTTGTTCTAAATTTCCTGCGAGCCTCACCAGACATGTACAGGAAATAGGCAGTAAATGTTTAATGGGTGATACCTAACTGGACAATTAACAGGTGCTGTCACACTGGAAATCCAAGCCTGGCTCTGTTGGGTGTGTCACTCGGCAACCCCTGAGTGACATCCTCCACCAGCCTGGCATCCCTCACCTTCCAAAATCCATCCATGTTCCCACATCTAGAGGTGGATTCATGAAGATTTTTAACTTTTTAAACAGATGATTTTGCTGTTTTCGTGCTTAAATGTCACCACAGAAACTGGTCCAGCCTGCAGCCCTTGTGTTTATTTCACACACTAATTCCACCCTTGTTTTTCACAGCCTGGAAGAGGCAAATCCAATGCTCTTCAAGAGACAGAAAATTATAATCTGGTTTTCCAGAATAAATGCCCATCTATGCTGTCACCTCAGCTCTACTAGGGACCTGCAGATACATTCCAAAAAAAATTGCAATGGGCAGGATATATTAAATGATCTTTCCCTTCTGGACTTTCTCAAGTGCTGGCAATCAGCAGGTATGAGGTTTCCTGCTCTGGAGTCTGTATCTGGACTTTAATAGTCATTGATGGATGTTGTTTCTTCATTTTCAATTAATTTTTACTTCTGGTCTCCATAAAAAATCCTGTGGCAATGAGTTCTACAAGTTAATAGCGTGTTCTGTGAAAAGTACTCAAACTTGGTTTAAATCTCAATATTAAATGTGACTTTAATTCTATGCTGTCTTTTTTTTTTCCTCAGCTGAAGGTTATTTTAAAATAAATTTTCCATGGGTTTGCCAACACCATGGAAATCAGGTAGTGTCAATCAGGCACCGTTCCTTGGATTGGCTTCTCTGCCTTAACCTGCCAATTAAATTTAAAAATATTTTTATTATTATACATATTGTATTTCCATATTATTACGTCTATTAAAATCAGTTGCTTTATAATTTCTATTACACTTCAATTATTTTGCCACAATTGCAGCAATCTCTTGCAATTTTTCATTTATCAGCACATAAAATATTAGGGAATAACCCCTTTTCAACCTTCAGCCTTTTTCACTAGTTGTAAACCTGCAATTAAGCTCCGATTGTTCAGAATAATTGTATTTCCAATTAAGGCAGAATTAGGTTAATTGAATTGCTATTATTACCTACAGAGCAATATTGGTTTAGTACGTTTGGCCAACATAAAGCAAACCTCTCCTTTGGAATTTGCTTTTATTAAGTTCAAGTCCAATCGAGTTCAAAAGCTCCTCCTGCAAAGCCTCTCTGTCCCCTAATAGTGCATGACTAATGTCTTACACTTGGCTTTCCTATAAATTGCTCTCTTTACTGAGCAATTTCGGTGTCAATACTCAGACATCCTTATCAGCACTTGATGCTCATGTAAACCAACTCTTGTTAATGACTACAGGGATGGGGAGGAGGGAAAAAGTAACATTGCCCAGACCTCGAGGCTCCTGCTCCATCTGAACTTTGAAGTCCAGCTGTTAATAGCAGCGTTGACTACTTACATAAAAATGTGTAGTAAACTGCACTGACATTGTCTGATTTCCAGGGATTGCTTTAAAGCATCACATCTTACCCTTTTCTCATCTCTCTGCCCCAGCGCCGTCACTCAGGGTGATTAACGCTGCTCTGCCATTGTCCCAGCCTGAAAAAAAGTAAACATTTTTACAGTTGGGAGCAAGAAAAATTTCAAACAAGTCCCCTTTTGCCTGAAAAAAAAGGGATCCCCAGCTGCTGTTTATTATCTCTGTGTTTACATCACACATGTGCATGTGGAGGACAAAGTAGTTCAATAAATTACTCCCCAACCATCGGCTTGGCCAGTCCAGGCTGCCAGGAACAAAAACATTTAATGGTTTGTTGAATGTCTCTGAACGCTCCTACGGTCATTTTTTAACTCTCACCAAGTAGTTGATCTGATTTCATCTGCTTCAAACTTTGTTTAGGGCTCAGAATGTTTTTTCTTATTGCGTGCAGTAAAATAAATTATAGCCGTGCTCTACTGTTGAGGTGAGGGTTGGATATCACACTGGGCTATCTGACACGGGGGATGTGGATTCCAGCCCTGGAATTCCCTGCAGCTTCCATGAGATTGGATAAAGTTCCTAACACCTCACTTTTGCACTCACTAATTTACCCAATATCTCCATTTCTGGGTTTCTTGTGTTGGAGAATACCTTCTTTCCAAAGGAAGAAATATTTTTAAAAGTAAAACTAACACCAATAGCTAACACTGCCTGAGTGGTTGTGCACACACACACTCACACCCGCCTGGCCACCTCTCCAGCCATGAAGATGTTGGAAATTCCTCACATTTTTAATGCTGCAAGTCCCGGTTCAGATGTGATTTTGGCTGCTCTTTTGCACACAACCTGGACACTGGGATTTACTCCTGTTCCCCATTCCTTGCCTTCCTCCCAAGTCAGCTCTGAAGATCCATTTCCAGCACCAATCTATACAACAATCCATCTCTATAAAGAAATAAACCCTCAACATCTGTAATCCCCAACCTCTTTCTTCCCAGTTCTGCCCTTTCCAGTGGAGATATTCCCAGTTAAATCTGCTTCCTGCCTACAGGTGAGACACCACACACATTTTCCTCAGTGGCACCACTTCCATAGGAAAAACAATGAGAAGATCTGGATTTAACAGACACTTCTGAGCTTTTTTTTTGGCTTGGATGATTCCAAAGTTCACTTTGCAGCACAGCCCCCTTAGAGCTGTGTAAATAAAGATTTTTACTGGAACTTCTCCAACCAAATCAGCTTCACCACCCCAGGAGATGCTCCACAGCCTGGGCTGTGCAAAGTCAAGGTGCTTTGGGATCAGTTACCATAAATCTACATCCAAACCCTACAGCTTATCACACACCAAAATCCATCCAGAGAGCTGCTGTGGTATTCATGTTCACCATCCACTTCCCCTCCACTTGCTGTCATCCCAGTGAAAAGCTGGGAAATTCTCTTGATGGTGTCTCAGAAATAGAGACTGCCAAGTCAGGGATATATTTGTAAATACACTTTAAAACATCACCAGAAAATCCCCTTTAGGAACTTAAAACTTGGGATATCATCACAGAAAGTGGCTCAGATGAGCTTAAATCTGTGTTATTTGCAAACATTGGTTTGCTGCTGCTGGGAGTGTTTCAGGAGCACAGCACCTCTGGAAGACTTTGTGTAATAAAGATAAAAAAGCTACAGTTTGGAGCCTGCTGCCTCAACAACATCATCTCAAAGCAATGCTGACACAAAAAGATCTCCAGACTGTCTTGTTCTGATACAGGCAGAGAATGAACAATCAGAGGGCAGAAAAACCCAACAACTTGCAGGTTTATTGAGGTTTTCAGTACAGAACAGCAGCTCATCTTTGCGCCATTCTAAAATCCTTGGTCACCTTGTTTTGGATGTGTTTGGACTCATTAAATGTCACACCACAAAGAACCATCAGCCATGGAACCAATAAGGAGCAGGAATTTCCCACAGACAGCTCTTTCTGCTGCAATTTTCCAGCCCAGGTTTCTTAATTTAAGCAATGTGCGTTATTTCTAAGCCTCGGGAACCAGATGAACTCTGGGAGGATCCTCGGAGTGAAACCCAAGATTTTTTAGGCTCGCTGGTGCACACTGAAGTTGCACCAACTCCCAAGTCACACAGTAGTTGCACTCAGTCAAATAAAGACACTGACTTGCTTGATCCATTTTTGGCTAGGAGCGATCTCTTGTACATTCCTACCTTTCACCCCTTCTTCATTAAGTGGAAAATCCAAAGTTTCCTTTAATCAGGTCTGAGCTCGGGCTGATGTGATGTTTACTGACTGAGACAGTGGTTTTCAAAGACGTCAGGAACATCTGGCCTCGTGGCTTGGCAGGGAGCCCAGCAAATTGCCAATCCCAAGGCCCAAGTTCACAGGCAGCTTTGGGGCTTTCATCCTGTAACAAGAAAGCCCCGAGGGCTGGGGAGGTGGTGCTGCTCCTCCCCGCTTAATCCTGCTTTACTACCTGCGAGCTCTGTGTTCTCCCAGAGCCCTCGGAGCAGGAGGGTCCTCAGGAGGGTCACCCCACTCTGACCGTGTCCCTCTGATGTTCCCGCTGTGTCCCAGCAGTTCCTGCCCCTCCCAGGGAGCAGATGGGACAGAGGAGGGCAGGGACAGCGCCCAGCACGTCCCTGAGTTGTCCCCAGCAGTTCCCACCCTGCCAGGCTCTCTGTGTCCCCATCCACCACCCCTGTCCTCACAGACAGCCCTTCCCCGAGGCTCCCGGCAGGCTGTGCCTCGCCCAGGGTTGAACCCAGGTCTCCAAACTCCCAGAGGAGCAGCCTGACCAGGAGACCAGGCTGACATTTTGTCAGCAAAGCCCGCCTGGAGAGCGCAGCTGCTGCAGATGTTCTGCAGACGGGAAAACATTTGCATCCAGCGCAGTTTATAGCTCCATGCATGGTTTAAAAGCTGAGTCTGTGATGCTTTACTCGTGTGAATCCAACAAGTAGATCCATCCACTCCAGAAAATGGGGAAATAAGATTTCAGATGCAAAATAAGGTTGGATCTCACTGTGAGGAACCTTGAGCATCATGACCTGGGTCCATCTGGCTCAGATTTTATCCTCTTTACCGGGTTGTTGGCTGGAGCACAAAAATTTAACCAGCTCAACAACAAGCAGATCTCTTTATTCTCTATGTATGTCACTACAACACACCTTTCCTGGGGAAGCAACAGTACCTGTTGGCACACAAGTGAAAATCTCTGAAGGTAGAGGCTAATGTGGCTTTCACTGCATGGAAAATGGATGTGGAGAGAGCCATGGTCAAACGAAATGTGTGCTTGTTGGAAAACAAAACAGCTCACAGTCCTTCAGGGATTAGCACCAGTTGTCTTGAAATGGTTTGTGAGGTGAGGGAGACAAGCAGCCAAGGGAAAAAAGCAAAGTTTCCAAAAAGCAGTGACCAATCACCAAGAGAACAGCGTGTCTCTGTCCTGACCTCCCGTGAGCTCTGAACTCTGCTGGCACTGTCCAACCCCTTTCCCTGAGAAACACCAGGCTGAGGGAGAAAGTCATCTTTGTTTCATGAAATATTTACATTGGAGAAGGGAAGGGCTTTTGTATATTGTCGCTGACCTTCGGAGGGAGGGGGCGATTGTAATCAGGTTTCAGGATCACAATTTTCACAGCTGCACATCATAATTTGATTCAGGTATTTGATTCACGCGCTGAGGCTGAAAACTCCTCTAGAACCAACAACACTCTGCTTTCCCACAGGCTGCTCTGCACAGAGATACCCTCGATCTGGGCACGGGCCCCTGGAAACATTTTGTGCTGAACCCTGGAAGAAAAGGAAAAAGAATAAAGGAGTCCCATAAAAATGCCTGGGCCCGGTGATCTTTTGTGCCTGATGATTTTTTAATTTTTTTTCCTTCCAAACAGTCGCAAATGAAAAGGAAGAGCTAATAGGAGTTTGGCTCCATCTCCTCTTCCTGAGACAGAGTGGGGTCTACAGAATTTCCTGCTCCTGGGCAGCTATCTTAGAAAGGCTTAAAAACACAGCCGGGTCCAAGAAAAATCAAAGGGCCATCTCTGCAAAGGGATACAGAATTTCCAGATCCTAGGGTGGGAGCTGCATTGATGTGGCCAGTTCCGTGGCGGTGGAAAGAGGAAGCAGGTTCAGGGTAAGATTTCACGTGGATGGCCTTTGGTGTGACAGGGATGTGGGGTGGGGGAATGCAAGGGGCACAGGAAGGATTCAGGCTCCTCATTTCCTCTGCAGCAAAACTCGGGCTCTCACCGCTTTTAAAATCACACCAAGTTGTGTGATTGCATAAAATCCAAGCTTAAAATGTTTGTCCGTCCAATGCTGGAGCTTCAGACATATTAATATTCAGGCATATTAATGTGCAGCCTGCTCTGGATCTGCTATAGGATTTCCCACAGACGCCACCCTGTCATAGTTCAAAGGGTCAAAACAAGGCAGGGGAGTTCAGAGGAAATCTTTTATTCCCCAAAAGATTGCAGCTGCCTGTCCTAGCTGGAAAACCCTTTATTCACCCTTTATGTATTCATGCATTTACCTTATTTTCACACCTGCAGTAGGTGTGTTCAGCTGTATGGCTGCGACTGCTCAGGATGGATTTTTAAAAACAAAACCTGGAAGTTGAAGTTCACCCTTTTCTGCAAGCAAATCTCACTAATGTTGTTTCAGGGGATCTGATTCACACCAATCAGAATAAAAGAGCAGAGCAGAAGTGAAGGAAGCAGACACAAGGTCTGCAGTCACAGAAACCTCTCAAGGATTTCGATGCACTTGGATGTAAATTATCAAAACAGGGCTGCAAACCCCCAGGAACACTGAATCCTGCAACATCACCCACCTCAAGCCCTTCTATAACATAAAAATGCAGGTTTTTTTCACTGAATATGGGTCTGAAGTGGCATTCCTTCACTTTGAAACAAACCCCGTGGAAATGCTCCAAACCTGGGAGCCGGCAGGAGGCAGAGAGGTCAAGTGGTCAGCAGAGATGTGCAGAAAAATGACCTCTGAGCACACAGTTTGCCATTTATACCATTGCCTTCCCACGTTTGAAGCATCAGGGATAATCTGGAATGCTCTCCTCCTGCCCCAGAGACAGATGGCAGCGAGGAAGCAGGTTGGAAGGAAGGAATAATAAATATCTGAAGGTGAGTAAATGTCTTGGCTTCAGGCAGCTGCGCCTGTGGTTTTTCTCAGGGTGCACAAATGTCCCTGCGTTTACTGTGCTCATTCCTAGACCCACTAAACTTTTTTATGACATGTTTCCTGCGCTGTCTGGCCGAGGGTCAGGGATGTTAAGTCCTGGGGGAAATCTGGAGTTGAGAGCACTGCATGATCAGGGGTGATAAGGCAGATTGACAGGTTGGGTTGGGGTTGGGAGGCAGAGTTGGCTTTGCAGGGCAGAAAGGGTTGTGGAAAATTTCTTTGTTAGCAAAAAGGGTATTTATCCCTATTTTTAGGTCACTCAGAAGAGAGTTTACCTTCCCTGCCATGTTGCATCTCTGTCGATGGTGGCTGAGCAGCAGCTAGAGATAAAACAACCCAGTTGAGGTTTCCTTTGCACCCTTTCTGCCAGGAGCTCAGTGAGCACCCCAAGCTGTGGTTCCCCACGGAGCAGGGGAGAGGTTTTACCCTGTGTGAGGTGTCTGATTGCAGGGCCTGCTTTGGGGCAGCTCTGCTGTGACATCCTGAATGATCCATCACCTGGAAATAGCCAGAACAGGGCAGCCAGCTTCCTGCTGCCATCCATCCTCTCTCAGGAGGCATCAGACCTCGTGCAGAAGTCGTGTTCTCACTCTCTGAAGAGCATTTTTCACAGGGAGAATTTGGGGAAACTTTTCTGTCCTTCGTTTCTTTCTGGGGCAAAGTTTGCATCCCAAACTGGGCAACCACCACAGGTGGGAGAAGGGTAATTCCACAAAGCAGTGCTGTGCAAGAGTTTTGGGAAAATGGAGAAAACAATCATCAGAGCCAAAGGACACTCCATGGAGTTGAGATGGGAGGCTGAAATGAGAGAGGCAGGCTGTAATTACTGACACTGGAACACAACCAGGACATGGAGGTTAACATCACAGCCTCACAAGGACTTCAGAAACAGCTGAGGATCTCTCTGAGCTCATGAGACACACAGGAGCTTCCCTGAATCCTCCTGGCTTTGGCAACCAAGTCCAAAGCCTGTGAGCCAAGGCCAGGAGGAGCTCGATGGGGAGGAGCAGAGCAGGATCTGATCAGTGTTCAGTGACCTGCCAGAGCCAAACAAACAAACTGAGGGGCTCCTGCTGCTCAGCCTGGGGCTCTTGGGCTCCTGCCACGGAGTTGTCACTGTTCCTGGCAGTGAGATCTGCCTGGGACACTTCATTTTGGAGATCAGAGCATGAGGAGGACACAGGAGTGCAAAGACAAAAGCAGCTGCAGACCACGAGCATCCCAGCAAAGGGAAGGGAGAGTTTAAAGAAACTCCACCCAGCCAGGAGATAACCAAGGTTTTAATTTTTTTTAACGGAATAAATGTATTTCAAGAAGCATCTGTGAGCTCATCCCACCTGTGAGACACACTGGGAAGCACAAGGCACTGGGTATCTCTCTGCCAACACTGTATTTTATGGCAGCTCTTAATTTGACCCTAAGCAGACCCCGAGGCAATAATTCTGGAATGTTTCTCTCCAGGAAGACCATGCCTCAGGTTTTTCTTGGCGCTCAGCTCCATTCAGAGCAATCCTGCTCTTTAGAGGCCAAACCTGTATTTTTATGTCCTGCTAAGAATTCAGGTGTTTGAACCATGGGCTGAGATGCCAGCGGTTCACCTTCTTGCTTTAATTTCAGTGGAGGAGCCCACAAAATGCTGGGGAAAGCAAAAGTGGCAACTAAACCAGGGACATTCCTTCTATCTGTTAAACCTCGCGAAGGGAGAGGGACAGAAAAGGAAATTTTGGCAAAAGACCTTTTGCACATGTTCAGAGATGTATAGATGAGCTCTCGACCAGTCAAAATAGGAAATACCACCCATTAAAGCTTGGATGTGGGAAGGTCTGGGGAGCTGTGTGAAACTGTGCCACGGAGTGCTAAGCAGAGTGGAAAAATCATTCCTGAGGCAGTTCTCTGGAGATTTCTGGGAAAATTGGCTCACCCACTGATTTTTGCTGAATTCTTGATGTGACTGGTCTTCACCCTGGCAAGGATTTTAATCTGCTCACTTGATCTGGCTGCAAAAACTGCCATATTGCAAAGGGCTGAGACGCTGGTTGGGTCATTTAGCTTCATTTTTTCTCTCCCCTTTGCAAGCTGAGCCAACCCTTTTTGTTCACTTGCAAAGCTTCCCCGTCAAAGGGCCTGTGGAAAAGTCTTATTTCTTCCCCCCGAGTGACAGATTTTGAAGCAATCTCAAAGATATCTTGTCCAACAGAATTACCCTCCACAAATCTGACCCTGACAGAGCTGAGGTCAGGTGTGATTTTTAACCTCGAGCACTAAAACATGTCAGGAAAGTTGTAGTTGTGGCAGAAAGACCTCGAGGTGGCTGAAATTTATGGAGAAGAGATGGTAAAAGTTTTAAATTCCAGATGTGTGAAGCTCCAGCCATTTGGTGAATGACCATGGAATTTTGGGCTATTCCTCCAGCAGGGATTTCAGCCTCAGAAATCTATTTAAGATGTGACTCAGCTATTTAATTGTTTGTAATTGATGCAAATATTTTTTTTTTCATCCTAGGATGTGAGACATTTGCTGTTCCTTAAAATCATGGAGGCAAATCAAGGAGCATCCAGGCATTTCTACCAAAGAATCCCCTGTAAAATATCACTCAGCTTTTGAATTTATTGAGGAAATATGGAGATGATGTGTTGCAGAGCTGTTAGAAAATGTCTTGTTACACTTGAGTCACTTTAACCTCTGGGACTGTTTTAGGTTAAATACGAGGGACAAAGAATTCACTGGGAATATATTGATTTCTGCCTCAATTCCTGCTTCAAACTCTTAGCTTGACTGCAGTTCCCATGAATGTTTGCAGGATGAGAGTTTGTAACAGCAGAAATATGTGTTGTAAAGTAAAATTGTACAACTCCCTTCCCATACTGTGGGAAAAGGAAATCAGGGAATCTAATATTATGGGAATGCTTTGTGTCTAGGTGGAGTATATTAATGGGCTAAAAAGGGTAAAGGAGATTCAGGTAAACAAAAGAAAAATGTAATTTAAGGAATTATATTTTTTACCCTTTCATCTTGGGAGCAGAAACATCTTTCTGCTGGGACTTGGGTCCTTTCCCAGAGCAGTGACCCAATGCTGTGAGGCACAGGAGTAATTTTGGGACAACAAAGGCAGCAAGACTTTGTCTTCTTGATTGTCTCTGGCTGTCTGTGTTGCAGAAAATATTTTGATTTCAGGTGCTGCTTTTCCACAGCTGTGGATCAGAGCAGCATGAGCCAGCACTGCCAGATCCAGCTTTGTTTGCCACCTGGAAATGAGGGAGGTGAGATTTTCCAGAGGAAGCAGGGATGGCAGAAATGCTTCGGGGTGAAAATAGATGGGCCAAATCAAAAAGTGAGTTCCCTGCTCTCCACCATCCCCAGCCTGTTTGGGAATGACAAATTAGAGGCATGAAAAGAAGCAGGAATGTGACAGAGAGGGAGGGGAATGGGGTGCAATGGATGGCTTAATAACAGCTTGTACTGATGGACAAATTGCACCTCTGGACTGCTGGGCTCCTTGTGCCTGCAGAAGGATGCCTGGATCCTTGTCAAGGAAAACTGAAGGATGGCTCCCAGTTGGACCAGGCAAACCATCAGCCTGCAGCTCTGGGGCTGGCAGAGCCCTAAACCCCCCTGCTCTCTGGGGCCCTAGTGGTGGGACACCAAAAGGATGGGAGGGAAGGGCCAGGCAGACTTCAAAAGGCATGGGTTTGGTTTGAAATTTAACCCTTTTGGAGTTTCAATTTCATCCAGATCTCCACAGAGTTTGCTTCCAAGCAGCTTGTGGGATTCTCCAGCAGGACACCCTGATATCCAATTTGGGGTTTCTGGATTTCTCTCCTGGTGGTCCTCGATGAGATATCCCAAAATTTGCTTCCATGACCCAAAAGCTGGAGCAGGCAATATTGCTCTGGGGCTGTGGGAATCTGACCAGCACTCTGTGGGGTTTCTGTGCAGGCAGTTCTTACTCCAGCAGCTCATTTATATCCAGCATGAGATAAGCTGTCATTATTAACCATCCCATGACTTTAATAAATAAGGCTTCTGGAGTAACCTGTGATATTTCAGCAACATAAACTGTCTTTCCTCAGGGCTGGACATGATTTACAGCACTGACCATGACCTGGTGTAATTCCTCCTGGTGGCTCTTGCTGAATCCTTTGTGATCCTAATCCTTCAGTGAGAGAATTGAGGCTGCTCTGCCCCCCAGTTTCCCCTTCTCCAGAGTGTCCCAGGACATCCTGTCCTCTTTGCCTCCCCAGCCTCCTCAGGAAAAAATGCCACAGCCTTCCCACCAGGGCTGGAGAGAAACAAATTAGTGGGGAAAAAGGAAATGCTGAGGGCTGATGGGGCTGCTGGTGTTCCCTTCCTTGGGGACATTCCCACCGCAAGCCCCGGAGTGAGAAAGGTGGGACTTGTCCCTCGTGGAACCCAAATCCCAAATCACCATCGTAAATTGAAGGAATGGGCTTGTGGAATGACCCCAAATGGCTTCTGGCGTGGAGAGAAAATACACCCTGCAAATTGAGGGGAAATGAAAGCATGATCTCCTCGCTGAGGTCTTTTGCTGGATTTTGAGCACATTCCTCGGTCTTGGGGTTGGCACTGATGCCATCTTCCAGGGGCAGTGTTTTCCACTGGAGATGCAAACCACAGAAAAAGAGAAAAAAGAAAAATTGTTCTTAACCTTTCCTCCAAAAGAGCAATTTCCTCCAGAACTAGCTCTTGTTAAAAATCTTATTTTTCATAATAAAATTATTCAGGAATATGTTTTCTATTCTTTTTTATCCAAGGCATCCTGGTTTATTTTTGTTTGGTTTTTTTTTAGTGTTCCCTGCTCTTTGTAGGTGAGTGTGCTATACCAAGAACAGGAAAATCTCACACCCCAAATAAGTTGTTGTTATGCAGCTACTCCTCTTTCTCAGTTCCAATTCTACTTCCTAAGAGTTCAAAAGAAAATGTAAAACAGTCACTGGCTTTGGTGTTTTAGTCAAACAAAAATTAAAAGTTATTTGTCTTCTATTATCCTAAAAATACTAATGGTCTCATGATCCTCTCTGCCTACACCATTAATGCATCATTCAATTATAATCATTATTTTTAATCATGGAATGGTTTGGGTTGGAAGGCACCCTGTAGTTTCAACCCCCTGCCATGGGCAGGGATAATATTTAACTACTCAGTGCATTTGTAATTAAGAATTCCTAATTATGAATACAGGGACCTTTACAGGAAATCTGAGGAATTCCCAAACGATAGAAATTTGAAATGCACCACAAAGAGCTGGAGAATTGGGATTTCGGGGTGTAATCAATGCCACCAAGACAGAAATGTGAGTGACTGGAAGGGGCAGACCTGGACCAGGAAAACAGAATCATCTTTTCTAAGGTGAATTCCATGTAAAAAGCTGTAATCCTTCAATTAAGGAAAAACAAAGCACACTGGGTGCAGTACAGTCACGTCAGGAGGCTGAAAAGGGAAGCATTTGAAAATCATGAAGTGGGAAAAAATGTGGTTGCCCAGCCAATTACTGTGGAGGTAATTAAGATCCTTGGGCTTGGAGACCCATGGGAGGGAGTTCTCCCAATCTGGGATGAGCAAATTCTGGATCTGTGGAGACTTGAGGGTGGGAAGCCAACCAAAACTTTAAACTCTGATTGAAAAGGAAAATAAAAACAAAGAAGGAAAATAAAAACAAAGAAGGAAAATTAGTGGGTTTTCTTAAATGTGTTTACACAAACACAAACACACACGCAATTGCTTCTTTTTAACTGCTAATGAAAACAGGATCCACGGGCTGAGCTGATCCTTTCAGTGATAAATCCATGTACAGTAGCTCTGTAATCCATTATTTCACGCTCAGGGTAAAGCTGGACCTGCACGACCAAGAGTCACACACGGTTTGGAATCCTGGGAGAATCTACACGAGGGACAAGCAGCAATCCAAAAATTGTATTGAATTCTGCTTTTGTTTTTGTGACTCAAGCAGTCACATTTCTCTCACTTTCCAAGTCAGGCACGTAATTTTGTGGCTGGAGAACACATGGTCACCCTGACACTGACTGAGCTATTCAGACAGGATTTTTCCCTTTCTTCATCCTTGTAAACGTGACACCAAACTGCTTTGGTTCACAAGTGGAAGGAGATTGCCTTTGAAAAATGGCATTTTGGCAAAGTTACTTTTGAGGCTGTCATCTGATCTGAAGCCTCAGAAAATTAAAACTTTTGACCTCCTTTCAGTGGAGAACCTCAACTGTAAAGATCAGAAGTTCAACTCCGGGTTCCATATTTGAATATTTGCCCAATGCTCGGCGCAGTGAAACACCCAAGTCCTTCCGCTGAGCTCAGCCTGAGCTGTCAGAGCCATCCAGGGCTGAAATCCCTTCCAGCCTCACCCACTTGGGATGAGTTCCCTTTGATCACCAGGGGGAAATAATCCCGGTGTGTCAGTGCTACAATTAACCCACTGTGTCCAATTCCCAGATGACACAAATCTCTCCCGGCGCTGCTTCAGCAACTTCACCTCCAGCTCTGTCAGCTGTCATCTCAAAGCCTTGGTGCAATTGTGCAGTCAAGGAAAAAACACAGAGAAATGAAGTTATTCCCTCCCAAAGCTTTTCCTGTGATTCATATTTCCCAAATAAATCAATGGACCCATATTTTTATTGACCGCTATTTTATCGCTGGGATGCATTGGCCAAAAGCAGGATTTATTTGATGTCCATCAGATGATGGATGTTTCCTCCCAGGACGGGTTATTTATTTGTCTGGAGCTGCTGGCACGCACGAGTTTCTGACTCTCGCAGGTAATTTTGAAAAACATAGCTTGCAAGAATATGAAAGAAAGGAACGTAACAGGACTTGGTGAACAAGCACGGCCCAGAGCAGAAGGGGCACCTCCAGCTTTTAAAATGCTCGTTGTGTCTTTGGTGGAGGAGCTTGAATGAAATCATTTATGTGAGCTGCAATACCTGGCTGACTCCACTGATCTCCATAATCAAACGCGAGAGATTTGGAGGGGAGAAGGGAAAGGGGGGTGGGGCAAAGTGTGTATAATTAAAACCTTGTTCTAATCCTGCTTTGATGCTTTTGCCAGGACAGGTTGGACTAGTCAAAAGCCCCAAACATTTTAGGTAGGTTTTTGTTTTGTTTTTTGAGTTAATTTTTTTAAAAAATTCATTCTGTCAGTGGCTGCAAAGCAGCAAAGTGGTTATTACCCTTATAAGGTACCAAGGTAAATATTTCAGATCCCCTGTGACTTTCAGTCTCTCCCGACTCGGTTTATTTGTTCTTGTCAGTGGACAGTGAAGTTTTGTTTGTGGAAACCAGTTGGGGCAGAGAGTGACAGCACCGAGGCGCTGTGATTTATTTTCTGCCAGCCACCACTTCCCCTGAGCTTCTTCCCCAGCCACCCCCAGACTGGGGCTGGGGACACTGCCAGCACCTCGGGGACACAGCTGTGGGGTGACACTGCACAAACCCCAGTGGCACCGGGGCTTTTCCTTCTTTTTTCCCAGCTGTCTCAGGCCCTGCTGCTGGGCTGAGCAAAGGAGTGACACTTTCAGGAGGTCCTTGCTGTGCCAGGTGTGTCTGCAGGGTTTGTCCCTTCTGCAGGGTTTGTCCCTCCTGCTGGTGGCCCTGGGATGGGGACAAGGAGGCTGTTTGTTGGCCTCTAGTGGCACATCCAGATGGGGAAGCAGTGGCCACCACGGGCATCAGGGCTGATGGAAACTCAGAGTGTGCACACAGCTCCAGCAGATCCATCCCACAAACTGACAGAAAGGGTGTGAGAAACTGCACAGAATCACTGAATCATCCCGGCTGGAAAAGACCTAGAGACATCAAGCCCAGCCATTCCCCCAGCACTGCCAAGCCATTCCCCAGGTGCCACATGCACACAGTTCTTAAATCCCTCCAAGGATGGTGACTTCACCTTGGGCAGCCAGTTCCAATGCTTGATAACTCCTTACATAAAGAATTTTTCCCTGTTATCCAATCTAAACCTCCCCTGGCACAACTTGAGGCCGTTTCCTCTTATCCTATCAAAAATGACATGCTCTTGTCCTTAAAAACATGACTTCATTATCCAAAACTCCGTTGCCAGCTGGAATCCCTTCATCTTGAAGGGATTGAGAGCACTTGAGGCAGTCAAGCCTCAAAATGGCTCTTTGGGGTATTATTTTGGAGAGGATGTACTGAAAGTCTGGAATGGGTGTTGAAAGTGGAGCAGAGCCCTTTGCAAAAATCAGCTTTCCTTTGCAAAAGCATTTGTTTAAAATAGAGGAGGTGTGTGATGGAGCAGACTTAAGGAAATTGGTCTGTTTAGCTTATTAGGCAGATCAAACAGAGGCTTGATTACAACACATTAAGTGTTTTCACCGAGGAAAAAATAACATCTATTAGAGGTCTCTCTAATCTAGCCAAGAGAGGACAGCTGAGCTGCACTGGCTGGGAGAAAAAGCCAAATAAATGGAAATTGGAAATGAAGCATTCCGTGTAATCCTGCTCCCTTTGCGGGGAAGAACAAGGTTGGGTAACAGTGACAACAAACAAGAGCCAAGGGTGTGTGAGGGAAGTGATCTCAGGGAAAGCCTTGCTGGGTGATGTGGTTTGTCAGGGCCAGGAATTGTGGGGAAAATCACATTTTGGCCCTTCTCATAAATTCCTTTTCCATCCTTCGTATTTGCTGGTCTCCAGAAATGTGTTGGTCACTCCATGTTCTCCTGGTTTGCCTGTTCTGCCTTTATTTGTTTATTTCAATACTTCCCTGGCATCAACAACAAAACCCACACCAGTAATACAGAAAGAGGCTTAGGGTTCAAACCTTTTTCAGATTGAAAAACACAAATGAATTATTCTCAGCAGCACATTCTGAAGGCTGAAATCTATAATTTACCCTGACATTTTAAGTGTACATCACTTGAATTGCTGCCAGCTTTCTAGAATGATTAGGTGACTTGAAAAAGGCAAATATTTTTTCATATGATTCCACTGAATTGGAGACTCTGCTGCTGAAAAGACTTCAATAATCCTGGCTGTATTTATTTCCTAAAGCCTCACTCATCATTGTCAAAATGTTATCAGCCATACTCAGCTTTCTCTCCAGCCCAGAATCTAATTCCAATTATTTTTAAAAAGAAAAAAAAAAATCCCTTTCTGGAAATGAATCTTCTGCAGAGCTCTCTATTTTTCACGTAAGACTTAATCAATTATTAAATGGAATGTATTTATTAAATTGAATGTATTTGCCACATAACTGTTGTGCTTCAGTGAAAGTCCTCACGTGTTGGAGGAAGCTGTGGAATTCAGGATGCTTTCTGGGAAGCTGGAATCATGTGGCTCATGGAAATCTGTGGGAACACTGGGATTTTGGGCACAGGATGCAAATCCACCATTGAGGATTGCATTGGAAGGAGTGGGGAACAGTCCACTCTTGATTTCTTCTCCTAATTGCAACTAGAAATGAAGAATTTGGCTCCAAAAGCATCTGGAAATCTCCTGCTTTGTCCCTAACTCTGTTGGGATTGGTGTTTCCCCTAAAATTATCCAAATGAGAAGGAAAAGAAAAAGTTCAAGGCATCAGAGTGTATTCAGGTCTATGGGATTTTAGCGCTGGTTTTGTAGGGTTTGTAGCTGTTGTTTGATTGTCACCTAAAAGCAGATTATTGGTGCTGCAGTGCCTTGGATCGTTAAAGTCTAACAGAATTAAGATGCCTTTGAGACAGCCTGGAAAATCCCAGGTTTGCTGATATCTGAGAGGCATCGAGGTCAGGTTTCCATCTCTCCCGTGATGAACTCTCGGTGACTTTCTGATTTTGTCCTCCTACGGCTGAACTTTCCCTGCCTGGGAAGGGAGAAGGTGGGGAAGGAGTCAGAGAGGCACTGAGGCCTCGAGTGAGCACATTGATACCTCAGGGGGGTTTAAGGAGTTTCTGCTTGTTTTTATAGAGGGTTTTTCAACCTACTTTGAACTGCCTTAGAACAATAAAGTTCCCTTTTCAGCGGCTTGGTTTAGTGGAAAGGTTTACTGTATTTTCATGCTCCTGCTGCAAAGTGACAACGAAGCCAAGTTGAGAACTTGGTGTCAAAGGGAAGATCCATTTAGGAGAATTAAAGGGTTTAATGGCATTCATCCCACCTGGATTGCTCTGCAGCAGCAGGCCAGGCTAGTCCTTCATGGACCACAGCTTCACACAAGTGAGGTGCGTTTTTATAAAAAATGTGCCAAGGACAAAATTAATTTGGAGAAATTAAAATTTTGAAAGAAAACTGTGAGTTTAACCCTATCAAAGGCTCATGCCTTGCCTGTGAAGGGCAACACATTCCTGATGGTGTTGGGTTTGGTTCTGGTGAGCATCATCATCTTCCTCCAGACACCAGAGACAAAACCAGGCTTCGGCTCCTCCTGTTAAAAGATGAAAATTAAGGAATGCAATGCTCATTTTTAAGCTTTTTAAGCTCATTTACTGCCTCCAGTGCAACTGTTCAAGTGCTTCACATAAAATACGTGTGTGAGATTTTTCGGGAGAGACGATCCAGTGGCAAAGAACAACTTCACAAATCTCCTCCCAGATTCCCTCCAGCCTGAGGAATCCATCCAGTTGCTGTTTGCTTTTTGCACTTTCCCTCCCAACGGTTTGCACTAGAAATGACCCATTTTATGGGCTGCCATTTTCGACTTTGAGCCCTTTAATCCCACGCATAATGCTGGATAAGGAATTTTAGCTCTCAGAAACCTCTGCTGCAGCAGCTCTGAGAGTGTAGCCTTTCAAAACCTCCCCTTGCCTGCTCGGCGCTGAAGGAAATAAGTAAAACAAGCCTGAAATTGGGCTCGATAATTTTTTGACAAGTTTTAACTAAGCACAGTGACAGCGAGCTCTGCAAGAGAAATTTTAGAAGCCCAGGAACCAAGGCTTAATAAGCTGTCAGGGAAAAGATCAAGTAGCATTCCCCAATTCATCTACCCAACATCAATGTTCCAGCTAACAGTAGACAGTGTTAGCCAGATTCTTGCCCTTTTTATCTACGAAAAGCTGCATTTATCAAAATAAGCAAAAAAATGTGAGCTATGGAATGCAGTTCATCGGAGGGCAGGGCTTTATTGGTTGATTGGTAAATTGAAACACATGGAAAAGTGCTGCATGTAGGAACACACTGCCGACTGTATTACTCCTTTTTTTATTGGTTAATCTCTAATCAGAACCAGCTGGTAATAAAGGACGGAGTTCATGGGAAACCACCCTTTGTTGAAAGCGAAGTTGGTGTCAATACCAGAAACACATGAGCACAAAGAAAACAGATGTAATTGGCTTCTGGAGGTCAGGTTATGTAAAGAGCCCGGTGAGCAGAGGTGAGGGTTTGGCTGCAGAGAGTGACAGGCTAAAATAGCCATTGTTGCTGGTGTGTGTCTGGGGAGGGGGTGGCAGTCACAGGGACATGGCCTGGGTGGGAATTGGGGCTTTGTGGTACCCAGAAATGAGGGTTCTCCACCTGAAACAGGCACCTGATAATTCAGGGAACAAGTATTTTTAGGGACAGAAATCTGCGGCTTTGTCTTTGATCACAGGCAAAAAGCTACTTGGAGAATTAATAGAATTAATTAACTTTAGGTAGCAAAATCATAAAGTCATAGAATGCTTGGGGTTGGAAAAGACATTAAATCTCACCCAGTTCCACCCCTGCCATGGGCAGGGACACCTTCCTCTATCCCAGATTGCTCCAAGGCTCATCCAACCTCAGCCTGAATACTTAAAAATATTATATCAATGAGACCCACATTGACCCACAGCTATTTACGATGTCCTGCAGCCCTGGAGGGAACAGGCTGCAGCTTCAGCACAGGTTTCAGGTTAAACAGATGCTTTGATAGTTTCTTGCACAATAAATAGCATCTATTTCTTCCATCAGAACATAAAATCATCTTTAAACTAATTTTTAAAATTAGTACAGAGGAGTTTTTTTCTTTTTTTTTCAGTGAGGGCAGCAGGATACTTTGCATAAAAAAAAACCAACATAGGTTAGAAAATTATAGACTCAAAATGACAACATTCTGGGGTTTATCAACACAGATTTTAATGGGGAATTGAAACCAAGCCCTAAATCACTTGTGTAGAAGGGATCCTTTGGGAAGAACCTCAAGGGTAGGGATCTGCACTTTAATTTGGATTTTTCCATTCTTTCAAAATGCAAAAGCAATGTGGGCAACAAGTTAATTTTCAGATAAACCCCTTTTTCTCACCATTATTAGCTCAAATTACCTTGGCCTGCTATTTCCTGGGAGGAACTCAGCAGGGATGACTCAAAATCCAAGTGTTGGAGGTGACATTTGGGCAGTGGTGTGGTGGCAGCTCTGCCCATGGTTGGCTCCATAGAATCCTCCAAACCAGGATTCTGTTGTGAATATTTGTGGTTTGGAGTTCAAACTTCATTTTCTTCAAATGTTATGGAGTCGAAGACACTCTTTCCTGCCTGCAGGATTCCTTGCTGGAATTCCACTTGCAGGAAAATCCAGGAGAGACCCAAATGCACCCCAGGTGAAATCCAGCTCTGAGCAGCAATCCATTTACAACAGCAATGCCCTTATTTTTGGTTTAATTCTCATGTGTGCTGCACCAAATTCCAAAAAGCCCAGGTTCTCCAAAACCAGGCTTTCTTGGAGCAAAGAACCACATCAGAAGGGAAAAGTCCATCTCAGCCTCTTGGGATCTTCCCATCCTGCGGAGGGAAGAGGAGCTGAGTTGCTCCATGCTGTCCAAGAAAAGGTCCATCCAAGGTGTACCAAGTAGGAAAGGTATGGAGAAAGTACCTGAACAAAAAAATGGGAAGAAGTTTTGGAATAATTTACTCTGGGTCTCTCTGCTGACATATTTCATATTTTTGAAATACCTGGAACGAGGGACAGATACTCCATAAGCTGTATTTAAAAGGTTTTCATTCCATTTCACTCTTTTTTTTTTTTTTTTAACTATTTGCTGCTGTTATTTTAAAAAGTCAACTTAATGCCTTAATGCCTTTCAAGAAGCAGAGGTTCCCGAAAAAAATAAAAGGGGCTGGGAAAGAATTATTAACACAAAATTCAATAACATCCCCCTGGTTTCTCTGAGGTATTGCCTGAGTGACTGCAGCATTTACAAAAGGGATTCTAATCTGAAATGAATTTGCAGCTAATTCAACCTGTAGGCTAGTGACTCTGGGATTTCCTAGATAATACAATCCAGACAGTAATGTTGATGGATGTTAAAGACTTGCCTGTGTAACTGTTGTAAAGCTCTGTCATAAGAACAAATGAGGCATTATTGCTTTAACAAAAGTAATCCCACAGCTCCAGTAAATTCTGCTCTCCTTCAATATCCCCATTATTAGTTACAGTGACTTAGTGATGTATCTTCCTTCAAAGACACAACAAATACTTTGCTCCAGGATTTTCCGTGCTAAAAAAATCAATGAAAATTACTCTTTTTTTTCCATTTTATTTTCATTTTTTTATTATTATTTTAGTGTCATAGGTTTTCTTATCCAGATGGACAAGCTGGAAGAAATGTGGCCAACAAGGAACAACTGGTATCAGGGTCAGGGGGGTGACAAAAGCAGATGGGGATTTTTCATTACTCCCAATTTTGCTCCTGACTCAGCCCTGTGAGGCAGGTCAGGAGGGTTGGGAGGGAAAAACCAGCCTTAACCAGCTAAAAGGAATATTTTGTGTTTGGAGGAGGCTGAGTAAAAATGGTTTAGCGGTTGCATATTTTCCTAAAGGCTTCTATTGAAGCCACAGATATTTGGCTAACCTGGAGTAGACTCTTTACTACTTTCACCCCAGAACTAATGTGTTTTATGGGTTTTGATTCCTGGACCAAGCCTCACTTCCAACATCCAGGTTTCCATCCTCCTCTTTCCTCTTGACTAAAATGGTCAGCCTGTCTTTTTCTTCCCCAGGCAGCCACACTCTCAGACATTTCCAGATATTTCACCCCATGCCTATAATCTATTTTTTTTATCCAGTGCTTTAGCCGTCCTCTCACATATTTGATCATTTACTCATCTTTTGCAGAGAGGAGTCCTTCAGGAAAAAAAATTGGTGCCAAGCCAAAATAACTCTTGACTTTGGTGGCAGGGAAATATTGACCGATGGCAGGGAAAAAAAATATGTTAAATTTGCACACATTTTACCTGTCAAGTCCTGCTGTGGTGTCACTGTTAAAACTCTGCTTGTAAACTTTGAGAACCTCTTCTGCTGATAACTTCGGCATTAAAAATACCATTTTTCATGTCTGGTGGTCTCTCTGCTCCTAATGCTTTCCAGGTTTCTTTCCTTCCTAGCAAATAGCTGATGGACTCGAGCTCTCTGAGCAGCTACTCCTTAAACCTCAGGGGCTTTTTGTTCACTTCTGCTTCTCCTAACGTGACCACTTTAGATACAGCCCTACTCAGAGAGCATTAAAAAGGGGATAATCCAACCCCATTTTTCCAGGGGGGAATTCTCAGGGTATCAGCCACTTACCAAAAAGTCAGAATTGCTTGTGGAGCTTTAAATCCAGACCTGGGCCAGGTTTGGTTTGCAATGTGAACAACCAGCCTGATGTTCTGCTGGGCCTCAGCAGATCCAGCTGTGACCACAGCTGGACCTTAAGCAGTTCTGCACGTGTCAGGCTGCAGCAGGAGCCAGGAGGCTGTGGTGGGACAAGCTCTCCTCCCTGGATCAGAGATGGCTTGGCTGAGCCATGGGAACATGGCCTGCACTGTCAGCAAGGCTGTGGCTCTGAAAATAATGAGGATGATGATGGCAAAATAATAATAATAATAATAATAATAATAATAATGATGATGATGATGATGATGTTGGATTAACCAGGAAAAATCCCACTTGTTAGGAGTCTGTCTCAAACCTGCCTTGGTGCCAAAGGTTAACGAGGAGAGGACAGGGAGGGGACAGGCACCTGATCTTCCATGATTAATTTGACAAATGTCTTTCTGGCTGCTGCCCAGGTCCTTGTGGAGATACAGCTCTTGGATGCATTCACAATGACCTACTTTTCACTGCTGGCCAGCGTTTTGCTGCTTCGTTGTTATTGTTGGACTTTGCTGCTGCTTTTGGTAGTGTTGCACATGAGCTGAGTGGTCTTGTTGTGCTCCAGCACAGGACTTGTCCAAGCACTCTCGTGCTGACAGTGACAATAAAGCTTTGCATCTCAGACCATCTGCCCTCTGAAGCTCTCAAGAAGGTTTAAATACTCTGGGTTTTATTATTTTCCCAGTGCAGAGCTGCCAGGATTTTCTCTTGCACCTGTTTGCTCCCAGGGCAGAACAGGGAGGTGTTTGATGTTTGATGTTCATCATCATCAAGAAAAGGCAGAAAGACAGAGATGATCAAAACCCCACAGACCCTGCCTGGGCACAGGCTGGAATTCATGACTGACACCTTGTCCAGGACTGTATCCTCCTCTTTTTCCATCCCTGGAAGTGTTCAAGGCCAGGTTGGACAAGGCTTGGAACAGCCTGGTCTAGTGAAAATTGTCCCTACAATTGATTTTTGATTTTTGAAAATTGATTTTTTGTGTGCTGGGGTTTGGTGTGTGCTGAAAGTAAGTTCAAGATTCACCTGTGTGAGTTTCCATCTTCAAAACATGACCAAAACCACTCATAAAATAAATAATCTGATAACTTGGAGAGCTAGCAAGAAACAGAGAGCTCATTCAAGATGTTGCAGACAAACCTGTTTAAGGCAGAAGAAGCTTCAGGTAAAAAGAGCATCAGAGGAACATGGAGAAATTGCAAAACATCCCCTAGAACTGATAAATAAATAGACAATTGAATATATTAATGCTGATTTTCCCATAGGATGTGTCAATTCTGATTTAGTAGGGAAATAGATCATCATTTCTCGCCTGTTAAATGCAAACATGAAGGAAAGGCGAAGGTCTGTGAGTGTCTCTATATTAGCCCAGCAATGCTGATGGCTATTTAGTCATGTTTGAAACTAAAATAATATTTTCTTCAAATGCTGCCTCTGCCAAATGCAAAGTGAGCTGACATCTGCTTGGCTGGAGCTGGGGTCACATATGAAGCAGTGCCTAAACTGAACAAATATTTCCAATATATTAAAAAAAAAAAAAAAAAAAAGGAAAAGGAACGAAAATCATTAACCTTTTGTCATTAGCATGAGCTGTTCTTTGAGCTGCTCAGCAGTTTGAATTAGTGCACCTGCCAAAATAAGCACCAAGTGTTGTTACCCTCTTAGGGACAGCCCTGCTCCATAAATCACAGCCTTTCAATGACAGCTAAATGTGGTTTATATCATATAGAGAGCCTGTGTTTATGAATGTGAGATAAAAGGGGTTTAACCAGTGCTAACACTGAGACTACTGTGTGCAGCCCTGCCTCCCTTTGACAATTTTTCCCTTTTCCTTACGTGGGATTTCTCCTGCCCATGCGCATGGCTGCCTCTGAATTTTCTGCCAGTTTTGTCCACAAAATTGATTTTCCTTCCAGTTCTTGCTGTCCTGATGTGCAGAACCAACAACAAAATCCCAGTGAGTGTCCAGCTGGAAGGGAAGGGGATTTTGAGAAATCAGTTGTGTGTGGTTTATATCCAGCCAAAGAGATAAAGATATGGCCTAAACCATTTAAAAACATGTATTTTGCAGAGTTAATTCCTCTACTATTCACAACTTGCAGAATTCCAGAATCAGGATAAATTCCCTCATTTTCAGTGCTGGAGTTCTTAATCCTCCACTGTTTTTCCACAGACAGCATTTCTACAGTGCTTCGGTATCAAAAGGAAACGGCAAAAGGGAAATGCACTTCTGTGTGATGGCTTTTATCACAGAGAAAACAAATTTAAACATCCAGTTACCGAGTTTTCCAATTGTCTAAAAAATCTATCACCTCCCAGGGGTGATGAAACGTGGATTCCTGATGTTCTGAAAGTGTCCAAAGACCCTGGAATGTCTCAGGTGCCTGCCTGGTTTTCCTGCAGCTATTCCAAAGCATCTTATAAACGGAGCATGTTATAAAAAGCATATAGCATGAAAAACATACAACCTGCAAAGCTGAAGGAAGGTCGATTTAGATGGAATTTTCAGAATAAATCCTTCCCTGTGGGGGTGGGGGAGGCCCTGGCACAGAGAAGCTGTGATGCCCCTGGATCCCTGGCAGTGTCCAAGACCAGGCTGGACAGGGCTTGGAGCCACCTGGGACAGAGGAAGGTGTCCCTGAACATGGCAGGGGGTGGAACGAGATGATTTTTAAGGTCCTTTCCAACCCAAACCATTCCATGATTCTATGAAATTATGGTTTAAACCATCCCTAGCCACTCTTTGCTAAGGTAGCGACAACAAATCCAGAAAAGAAAACAAAGGGTTTGTGGGTTATCCTGGCAATTCCTGGTCCAGAGCAACCACTGACTCATTATTTGTCTCCATGTAAATAGATGAGAACACTGTAATTTTCACTTGTGTTCCAGTGCTATATTCTAAGGGCTGTAATTTATGCTAACTGATTTTAAATCCCTTGGAAAAGTACCACGAGTTTGCACAGAGAAACCACTTGCTGGCCATGGCAGGAAACAATGCATGTCTCCCTGAGCTCATTCCAGAGCAATATATTGAGCTGAAAATGATGGAACGATTCATTTTCACTGCAGTAAAGGTGGATGGAGGGAAAAAAAAAAAAGTCAGGTGGTCAGGTGGGAGCCAGAGATGAAGTTAACATTAAAGACCAGTAGAAGGATGGGGATAAAATATAGAAGAGCTGCATTTTTTTTTTGTTAGAGTTTTTTGTTTTGTTTTGAGTGTGAATCTGGTTAAATCCCAGGCCAGGAAATCCCATCCTGGTGGAATTTTGCCATTGAAATCAGGGAAATTCAGCTGCATCTCTCATTAGCACAACCCCTGCTTTGGAGAGGGTTTGGTGCTGAGGATTCCAGAGGGATTCCACACTTAGGCTGGAAGGACACCATTCTACCAGCAGGGCAGGAACACAGCCAGCAGAATTTGAACAGCCACAATTTAATAAATTTTGAGTAAAATAAATTTTGGCAAGGTGGGGGTCAACCTCTTCTCCCAGGAAACTTGTGATAGGACAAGAGGAAATGGCCTCAAGATGCACCAGGCAAAGTTTAGGTTGGATATTAGGAGAAATTTCTCTATGGTTAAATTCTCTATGGAAAATTTTCTTCTGGTTAAGCACTGGAACAGGCTCTCCGTGGAAGTGGTGGAGTCACTACCCTTGGAAGTGCTCAAACAAGAAGAAGATGTGGCACTTCATGATATAATTTCCTGGGCATGGTGGTATTTGCTCGAAGGTTGGACTTGTCAGTCTTGTCCAGTGTTGTTCTTGATGATCTCAGAGGTCTTTTCCAACCTTAATTATTCAACGATCCTGTGATTCTGTGGGCTGCTATGAAAATTCACCAGAATGTCACTGGGGTGAGGTTTCCCCTTCATTGCTGGGAATCACAGGCAGTGCTGGGTGTCACCCTTCCCTTGGGAAATGTTGTGTCAGGAGCACAGTCCCTTCAGGAAAATGAGCCCAAATGCTGATTCCTACCAGAAATTTGCTCCCCAGCTGAGCTGTCTCCACAGTGGCTTTTCCACACCCTGCAGTTGTCCCTAATTTCACCTCACGAGCTCTGTCATTTCCCTGTGGCTCGGGAAAGTTGTGAGCCCTTTCCCCAAGGCAGCTCCCAGTCCTGCTTTTCCTTGGGAAGCCTGAGCCGTGCCCAGCCCTCCCAGGAGAATTCCTCAAATGTTAATTCCTAGAAACTCCATTGTCAGGGCAGTCCTGAGAGCTCTGGGGATCTTGGAGAGGCTCAGAGCCATTTTCTGCAGCAGCCCCTTGGAGCAGCTCGGCGTTCCTGCAACCTCCATTACAACACAATAACAGGAAACGTTTCAGTGGCCTCTGCAGTACTTGGCGTATAATTTCACTTTAATGCTCGTATTGTTTGAGCGTTAATAAAACTGGAAACTGCGATATAATTAAATCCATTCTTCCCACAGAGCAGTGACTGTCTGAGATAGTGGCAAGAGCAGCACTCACAAGTCGCCTGGAGAAGAGAGAGCTTTCCCTTGCCAAGGCACAGCAGACACGTGCTTGGGTTTTTATCCCTCTGCAGAAAAAGGGCTCCAGTGGAGAGCTGGAGACCTGTGGTACCTCTGGATCCAGAGCTGCAAGAGTTTATTGCTTAAGCTCCGAGATGATCCCGTTAGAGCCAAGGATAAACCGTTCTCACTCCGCGCAACCCGAGCGCCTCGCGGGACAGGAGAGACGATCTGACGAGTGCCACGGCTCGTTTGAACCTGCTGAGCTCAGATCTGACATGGGAATTTTTAATTCGAGAGAGAGAATATCTGATGGTGCCACGGCTTGTTTGAACCCGCTGAGCTCAGATCTGAAATGGGAATTTTTTATTTGAGAGGCGGGATTGGGAAGATGGCAGCCTGGAATTCTCTGAGCGGCACTGAACGTGGGGATTCTGCGGTTTGTTGACTCCACCTGCACCAGGGATGTTCTCACACATTCAAGCTCCTCACAGCTTCCTCCCAGCTTCCAGCTAAGCTCATGGTATCAGGGAAATATTTGCAGAAAATTATTTTGCAAATATTTGGAAGTATTTGGAAAAATCCAAGCGGATGATGGGATCTCTCTCCAAACTGTGTCAACAAAGCCCTTTGTGAATTCAGTCCCCTTTGCTGAACTCAATAAATTTTCAGGTTTTTGCAGTGACCAAGGAAATGTGTTTCCTGGAATGAGAGGAATATTTGCCTTTGGTTTCCTTTGGCCCTGCCTGGCCTTCACCCCTTTGCAGTAGCCCAGTGTAATTAAATCTCTCTTAAACTTTAATATTACCTCTTCACTCTTGCTTGGATCAATACTAAGAAAAGACATGTTTCTGCAGTGTTGCAGTCTATAAATTAGCTGAGAAAATTCCTGCTTCAAGGAATAACACAGGTCATTAATTGTTCAATAGATATTTTTAAAAGTTGATGAAACTAAAACCATAAAGGACATCCTGCGTTTGGTAAATTTTATTGGAGATCCTTGTGGAAAGTTCTTAGAAACACTTTTTCTATTCCACTTCAAGAGCTGAACTGGTAAAACACAAAGAATCAAAACAGGAAATGCAAAATATGGCTATGAAATAATTTTATAATACAAGTTTTCAGATTTAATCCCATGCAATAAGTGTCTCTGTATTACCTCATCATACAGCTCTAAACACTGAAACCATTTTTCTGTAGCCAACAATTTAAAGTTTTCAGGAGAGCAATTTTCCTCCTTCTATGTTATCAAATTGAAAAACTATATAGCTCCCTTTCCAATTTAATTGCTCTCATGGAAGGGCAAGAAAAGCGACATTACAATAGTCATTCAAATTATTCTTCTACTCATGAAATTGAGCAACAACAAAAATAAGTGAAAACTGATTTGTGTATGTTGTACATATTTTTCTCCAGCTGCAGATTTTTTACTGCAGATCCAAAATATCCCATTTTCCTGGAAAATTTCAGAGCTTGGGGGAGCAGAGCTGGGAAGAGGGCGAACAGCTGACAGTGCTGTCCAGGGCAGTTTGAAAGCCAAGAGTTTGCTAGGTAAGTTTTCACTTCCCATTCCTTTTTTCCCTGATTCTCCTTTCAGAGCCGTTGGAGGGACAGGAGCAAACTCAGAGCTCCAGAAAGAGCGAGTAATTTGGGGACAAGTGGGACACATCTCAACAGGGTTGCTCCTTCTGGAAATCCCTTCCTGACACACCCCACTGAATTACTGGGGTTTTCCTGCCTTTCCACAGCTATTGCAGGGAGCAGAGGTGGCTCTGGCTTGTTTTTCCTCCCTCTTGCACACAGGGAAAATGGAAACTCTGGATCCAGTATTAGTTCAAATCAATTTACACCAAGAGATGTTGCACTGACCACAACCTTCTCCGTTGGCTTTTGGTGGGTTTGGGGTTTCATGCTGAAATTCCGGTCAAAAAACGACCCTGATTAATTCAAGTTTACTATTGATTTCTGCTCCCTGGGCTTTCAGGATGCAGCCAGTTCACAGGATCTCATCCCAAACCTTTCCTTAAGTGCCAAGAGCTGCCTTAATTGGATATTGATCCAGTCAGGGGTTAAATTAATTTCTGAGCCTGGTTTAAGAAGGGCAGATATTTTAAATCATCACATCATCATCATGGCTGAGGAGTTGGAAGAACTTTTTCTTTGCTGGCAGCCAGTTAGAAACCTGTAAAACAGCACAGAGTGTATATTAAAAGTCTAAGGGATCAAAAAAAGGAGTTTGTCCTGTTACTGATGGGGATTCCAAGAGGAATCCAGGCGTTGCTCCTGCCTTCGCTGTGAACTGCGCGCGGCGCGAGGTTACAAAATTGGAAGTGGGGGAAAGATCAGAGGTTAAGGAGCTCAGATTTCTCCACAACATGACCTTATCTCGGTGGCAACTGCATTCTCATGATGTGCTGCTGCATTCTCACAAAGACAAGCCTCCCTCAGCCTCGGGAGGGTGTTTGAGGCAGGCAAAGCCAGCGCTGCTCCCCCGGCGGCGCCTTTGAAAGGTTCCCCTGCCTGGCAGTTACAAGGTACTGTACTTAAAACGTCAAATCAAGCAATCTGCTCTGAAAGGAAAATTACAGCAGCAATCACAGCCCTTGATTTCCTCGGCACTCGAGGAGCACGGGAGAAGTGATGGAAATGGTTTGGCCACCCAGAGCCTTAATGCTGGAGTGCCAGGTCAAGGAAAGCTCCAGCAATTAGCCTGCTGTGCTAATGATGTGCCTGTTTGATATAGGAGCTGAATAGCACCCTGATTGCCTATAATGTGATTATGCACATTTTGGGTTGCTTAAAAAAAATTTAAAAAAAAAAAAAAATTGATGCCTTGGAAAAATAGAATCGCATTTCTCTGGCATTTCTGAAAGACCTCTGTTTGCTGAAAAGCCAAGGGCAGGTTTCTGCTCCTTGGGTTTCCACTAATGTGTTATTAGATTCACTCCCTGACCTGTCTTTAATGAGGAGAAGATGTCGAGGAGAAGATGTTGGGAAAGATATTAAAATACAGTAGCATGAAAACCTTGGGCCGTCACAAAGCTGTCATAATTCAAGGGTCTGTTTCTCTTCATGTCTCATTAAAAAGAAAAAATAAAGGAGGCGAAAGAAGGTTGCTCCAGGTTGGATGTCCTTAACCATCCAGTTACTGAATACACAAGTTAAATTCTGGTAATCAGAAAAACATTCTCTTTCTTTTCTTTTTTTTTGTTTTTAAAAATGTCAAATTTTGAGCTGATCTGCCATTTCTGAAAAGTTCAAACACATTTTCATTTCATTTTTGTCTTCCTTCTGGTGGGGAGTAAAATGGGTGGCATTGAGTGTGGCAGGAGCAGGATTAGACTGGCACTGTCTGGATGTTCAGCATCCTAAGGAAAATCTCTGCAGGGTCACCAATCTGCCATGCTGGAAAACAGAATTTACCACCAAAGGGAAAAAAAAATAAACAGGAAAAACACCATTTATTCCCATGGAGACACAGCCAAAACACACCAAGGGAAAAAAATTGTTACTGGGAGGATTTGTCCCAAAGGCACCTAAACAGTCGTGGTCAGAAGTTTGTTTGTTGGTGGTGAATTAATGCCACAGGTAAAGCAGCCCAAAAATCTGAGCACAAACAGCAGATACTCACCACTTCTGCAGGACAGGGGGACAAAGAGCCCAGTGACACAGCCGAGGCTGGAGCAGCACAAATGCAAGATGGAAAGAAGAGTGGGAAAAAAAATATCCCAGACCTAACTCAATATTTGGGTTGGGAGGTGATTTGGCTTCTTTAATGCAAATTTGGGTATTCCAGCCTGTGGGACAATCACTGCCCATGAGGAAGAGCTTGGAATATTTGGGACAAACCTACCCAGTGCCCACTCTGGAAACACCCCAGGGCCCTCCAGCTTGGGGCATTCCAGCTTTTTTTCCCTGGCATTCTGTCCCTGACTGTCTAATCTCAGGCAGGACTATTTATTGACATTAAAAAAAAAAAAAAAAAAAAAAAAAAGGCAAATCCCCTCTTTGGAAAGAGGAAAGGGAAATCTCGAGGTGATTGATGCTGTGAGTCTCGGGGACAATGGCTGCTTGTGTCCCACAAATGCTCCAGTGAGATTTCAAATGATACTTTTAGGATTCCCAAGGAGGGGAGTGGGAGCTCGGGAAAGCTCCTGTCTCCATACATATCCAGGATTTCTCTTTGTTTCCTCATGAAGGAATAGGCTCTGTCCTTAGATTTGTGAATGGCCCCTTGACACCAACCCTGGAGATTTTTTTTAATTAGTCAAGCCTGGAATGGCTCAAATTTGGACCCAGTTCTGACAGTGTAGTCTTGGTTTAAAAGGTGATTTAGCCTAAAAGGAAGTGGAAATCTTATATAAATTTGCTTCTGTGCCTTGAAAGTTTTTTTCATCCCAGAACCTTTCTTGCCTTCCAGTTCTGCCTTCATTTCTTCACACTTGCATCAGTTCTCTGTTCTCACTACTGGAAAGAGCTTTAAATATTTACTGAACTTAACATATTGCTCTTTCCTAATCTACTCACACAAATGGAATATATATATACATATATATAAAATTTTAAATATCCCAATTTCCCTCCTTTAAACCTGCACTCCATCATTACTGAGTTACAGAAGGATAAATTGACATTCAGACTGGCAAAATTGAACTGAAAAGTCTCAGCTACAATTTGTCTAAAGCAACATGTTTTATAATTATTTCGTCCTTCCCTACTAATGACTTTCTGACTCTTTCCATCCCCTGGGTACTCAAGGGATATTCAGCATTATCTGTGCACATCAATAATTTTTATGGGACATGTGTTTTCACTTTGTAGCAGACTTTTTTCATTGCTTAAAAGTAGCAAATAAAGCTCTAATAAAAATTGATGCTTGTGTCCCTTCAACACCAGGTATAGGTTTTCCAGCCAGCAATAGGATTTCATGTTGCAATCCAGATTGCTGCTGTTCCTGGTTCTCCACACAGCCAGGAAAATAAAATCAGCCTGTTGAGGCTTTGGAAGGGAAAAGCACATCAACCAACAAATATTTGGAGAAGAGTAATTTGGGGGAATATTAGATAAACTTTCTTTCCTTACTTCAGTACAGGAAAATTATGTCTACTTCCAGTTTTTTAATATCCCTAATATTATTTCTGCATCTTCTGGGTCCCTGGTTTTTGCTGACTCATCTGCCATTTGAGACTTTTCCTATGCCTCTAACTCATACATCCTTTATTCTCTTGGAATCTATTTTGGAGCCCTCAACTCGCCCTGTGGGATTCATTTAGATTTTTTTAAAAACACTCAAGCTCACATGAAACCTCTTAGTCAATATTTAATTTAGACTCTCGGATGCAAAGACCCTCAAATCATTCTGATTTCCAAAGGAAGGGGGAAATATTGACATGGAAAAGATTTGGCTGCTGCAAGGAGCCAGAAAATGCAGGGAAAGGGGAAAAGCAACATCTCTGGATTCCTCCAGCTTTCATTGTCACTCTTATCAATCCCAGGGGCTACAAAATTGTGGCTAGCACAGGTTCTTCCCGTGGGAACATTTTGCTATATTTCATAAACAAGATAAAGTTTGGATGTTTTGCAAACAACTTCTCCGGATTGAGTCAGTTCGGGCTTGGCCAATTGGGCCTAGGGGGAGGTCTCGGGCTGACCAATCTGGGGCACCTCTGTAAACTCTATATATATGGAATTCAAAACAATAAAGTTTCCTCTTCTCCTCTCTTTCCTTGTCTGAGAACTTGGGTCATTCCTCAGCTAGCCGCTCAACAGCGACATCAAATCTGCCAGTTCATCCCTTATTGTATAAATAAGGCTGGAATACTCACCCATCCCTCTGGATTGCTCTAAAGGATGCAACCTGAGAGTTGTTCTGCTGCTTTCTTCTTTCTGAAGTCATAAATCCCCCCAAATGTCCCCAAAATCAGAGCTATTTCTCTACTAGAGCAAAAAAATTTAAATCAGTGCCATACTGGGATCAAATCAATCCCACAGTGGGATTTGAATCAATCCCTGTGCTGGGATTGATTTGCAGAATGAAGGGTATCAAGTGGCACGAGCCACTCCAGTTTCCATGGAGTGCCCAGAGGAGGGAAGCTGGACTGGGAGGCTGAGGTTCTCCACGATGTCCAGGGAATATCATCTCCCCTCCCTGGCCAAAATCTTCCACTGCTTGCACCATCAGGAGTCTTTGTGGTCTCCAAAGGGTCTCACAGCCCTCACAGCCCCAAAAAAAGGGGAATTTGGAAATTTGGACCTTGTCTCCTCCTTTTCCTCGTGGGCATTTGGGGTTTGGGGATGATTTTTGGGATGCTCTGCAGCTGCTGATCACTGTGGGTTTTCCCATGTATCTGACAACTTTAGGCTTTCCTGGAACTGTTCAATTTGAGGTTATTTAGGCCCATCTCTCTTCTCTTCTTCCCCATGCCTGTGTTGAAGGGAAATGAAATCCTGTTTAACGTGAGGGACACACCTAAATTTCTGCCTGGCACCCAGAAGATGCTCCCCAGAGAGCTTTGATCCACACCATGCTCTGTCCCTCCAGTTCTCTCACCTTTTAATCCCATCCGCCCCATAAAACCACCAGCCCAAGCTGCTGCTCCAGCCAAGGGTGCTTTCCAGGCTCTGACAGAGCTGGAAGTCGTAATGGAGACACAGCTCAACACCTCAACTTGCTCTTGATCTACTCATGATCTGCTCCAGGGCTCTGGCAGGGACACAGGGAAGGTCCACGAGGGACAGGACATTGCAGCACTACCTGCCTGCCCTCCTGGAACAGCACAGGCCTCACCCTGCAGGAGTCTGGAGCTTTCCCTAAAGGACTGGAGAGAACTCATTACCACCGTGGCTCCCCTTCATTGCAACTTAACAGCTTTTTATGGATTTGTGTTGGATCCGAGTTCAAGTGAGCCAAAAGCAGTGATGTCCTGCCAGTGATTTAACTGGAGCCTCAGACAAAAATGTTGCCTTTGCTCTCAGCTCCAGCCTGTGGACCAGGGATGTGTTTCTTTTTTAACATAAACACCTCTTTTCCACCCCAGAATCCCCGGAGAAAAAGCAGACAAACCAGCTGTGAGTGCTTTGCCTGGAATGCTTCGTGGTTTTTGTAAACCTGGGATGGTGAGATGGTCAGGATTCACCCTGAGCAGGACCTGGCACTTCAGAAAATTTTGCAGCTCTTTAAAATGGCACCAAGAAATTCACACCAAAGGCTGCACTTACTGGAAAGCATCCCCTGAGGGGCAAAATCCTGGTGTTCCCCCTGTATTTTTACAAGCCAGGTGTGCTGGCAAGAAACCTGCAGTGGTCCTGTGAGGCAGGTAGCTTGACAGCTCCTCTCCATCACATCTTTACAGGTTCATGGAGCCCCTCCAGACCCAAGGAATTTTGCTCCAGGCATCCTGGTCCTCTCTGGTGGTTTCAGACTTTGGATAGGGTGTAGGGCATGGAGCATCCTGCCTGTCCCTCATTCCCTGCTCCTCTGAATTGGGACAGCACAAAGAGGATCAGTGCCTCGGGTGCTGTGGGGAGGGATTTCTCTGTGGGTTTTTGGGGGAAAAGAGGTGTTTATGTTAAAAAGACATGGAGTCAGGAGGGGGATTTGGGTGAGAACAGAGCCAGGGACAGGTTTCTGAGTGATTACAAGAGACTTCACTTCTTGGGAAATAAAGAGAAAATAAGAGTGCAAAGAGGCAAATGCCAAAGCAAAAGCATGAGCAGAAATCTGGGATGGGGATAAAGAGCTGGAGGCAGCAAGGAGCAGGAGTGACCTCTCCCCACCACGCAGCCCCATCCTGGCTCATCAAACCCTCCTGTGCTGCTCTGGGAGGTGCTGAGCTCCCCCTGCCCCAGCACATCACAACCCCCAGCAGTAACTCAGCCTTGCTCTCAGCACCATACAACATGCCCAAGTGGTTTTTTTTCTATTGCCTAAGCATAAAAACCCCCTTTCAAAATAAAAATTTAAAAAAAAAATTTGAAAAAAACCCATTTGGGGTTTATGCTCTTTCCACTGCCTCCTAACAAAGAACTGATTCTTTCCCTTTTTTCAGGGGGAAGTCAGGAAGCTTTTGGAGTTTGCAGCTCTGAGCAAGGTGAACATCTCCCCTTTTCCTGCCGGCGACAAGGGCAGCACTGACCTAATGAGGTGTGCATGTTCTAAGTGGGGCTTCTTCACTTGGAAACACTTGCCAGGCCTCCATAAATGGGACTCCTTCTTTCCTGACCCTTTGCCCTACTTCAAATGTGCTTTTAAACCCTTTGGAAAACATGCGGTTTTGCTTTCAACTGCATTAGCGCTCATAACGTGTTATTTTGGCTCTGCTCGGATATTCAGGTCGAAGGCCCAGATTTCAGAGATTTCGGCTGGTAATGTTGACAAGCAAGCCTTACTCAGGGCCTATCAGGCACCCAAGTCAGCTTCTTTTGAAAGCTCTGTTAGCTCAGCTGTATTTTTCTTCGTACACCCAAATCCTTCTGGCCGTGACAGGAGGCTCCGCGCTCTGCGCGCTCCAAACAGTTCCCGCATAAAGCCCTGAGTGTCCACACGGATGCTGTCAGGACTCACCTGGGCTTTACAAGGCACTAAAGAAAATATTGGTGGCATCTTGCCCTGCTGGCAGCCTCCCAAAATCCCCCAGCTCTGTCCCCATGCTGGCGGGGACAAAGGCGGTGTGTGCCGAGCTCGGCGGCTCTGCCCACCTTCACCTCCAGTATTTATTCAGCTTTGTGCCACGAGAATTTGAATTTTAAAAGAGGGATCTTGCAGCTGGAGAGAGCCCAGGCTGGGAGTAGGAGGGGAGAGGGGGAAAGGGCAGGAAGTTTCTGTGCTGTGCAGGGGTGTTGGGATGGTTTCCTCCTGCAGGTCCTGCTTGCAGAGATCCTGTGAATATGGATTTTTTTCTGCTCCTATTTGGTGGCTTCCTCAGTCTGGGCTTTCCTGGTGGATTTCAAAACTACGGACATGGATTCACACCATCGTTTAGTTTGGAAAAGACCTTTAAGACAGTTGAATCCAACCATTAACCTGACACTGCCAAGTCCTACGCTAACCCATGTCAGCAGAAAATAAAAAAAAAACCACAACCCCCCCCCCATCAAAATCAGTAGCACAAACCACCCCAGTTTTAGCCAAAATTATATTTTTTTATTCTTTCACAATATTTAACACCAGTTCCTTTTGAGCTTCTGCTTCCTTAACACATGCAGAAACATTTAGCAGTAAACCAGTACCAATGAAGTAAAAGTCATATAATGTAGCTTAACCACCCTAATTTCATGTTTTGTTCATAATAATTTCATTCATAATAACCTATAATCACTGATTTCTGGCAGATAAGTTGGTCTACTGTAAAGCACCTGAAAATCACCATGTAGTAAATAGGTTTTGACCTGATATATCTAAATAATATTTTAGAGAGAGAGTACTGAGTCTATTCACCCCACACTGAAAAAAAAAATCAGCTCCAGGGGTAAAATTAATTCCTGCTCTTCTTTTCTTCCTGCTACAAAAAGCAGAGGGAGTTTGGTTCCTCCAAAAGCGGCTCTGGGCAGCCCAGCTCTCACCCATGATCTGCATGTGAGGTATTTTTGTTGAATTATTTTATCAGCTCTGATGAGGGATCTCCCATTTCTCTTTCCCACCCTCCACTCTCACCAATGGGGTGAATCCCATTTCACAGCACACCTTCCATCTGGGCATCCCAGTGAACCCACAAAGCATCAATGTTGAAAGAAATTCAGCAAAGATCAAGGTGATATCAGGTGTCTTTATGTGACAACTCAAATTCAAGCTGTAGGGGATGGTCCGGCACATAAGGAAGTCGCTTCCCTCAAAAATACCAATATTTTATCCACAAAGAAATGGAAAAAGGGGGAGAAAAAACCTTGCCAGAGCACATTTATGGAGAAGCATCCCAGCATTTAAATGTTTTGGGGTACGTGACCAGCTCTGTAAAAAGCTATGGTGGATTTTCCTTCAGGAAAGCTTTTCATTGAAGTCATATTTATTTCTTTGGGCTTAAGTAATAACGTAAAGCACTCCTACTTCTTCTAGCACACTATTAACAGCATAATTAATTCTCAGCAACAGGAAACAGAAACCTTTCTTCTTCACTTCATCATCTGAGAGTCAGACCTTCAGTCTTCTTCCAGGATCCCTATCAAACAGATGGCTTTTATACTCATAAACATGTTGAGCTCAATTTTCCTCCTGCTGAGTGAAAGATTCAAACAAACCAAACTTCCCTACTACTGCTAGGAAATTCCAAACATCTAGAAATACTTTTACAGATGTTCCTTGGCAAGTGACTCTTTGAAATGTGTGTGGTTCGAAAAAGCCAAGCCCAAAGCGATGAATTTCACTGATGAAAATAAAAATTATTAAAATAAAAACGGGGTGGGGGAAAGAAGGGAATGATAGAAAATAAGAGAAGGAGCAGACTTTTAGCTGGATAACCAAGTTTGGGAGGCCTGGGACAAAGTATTTTTTAATTTATATTCATTTGTAAGATGGAACCTTTCAAGCTAAACTGGGTTGACTTTTTAATGAACAGTGTCCAAATTTCGAGACAGCCTTGGCGAATTTCTCCATTCAGGGATGGAAGCTGGTGGTTCAACCACACTTGGAGCCCAAGCCAGGCCAATTTTTGGTGGTTAAGACTAATTTTAGAGGGTGAAATTTCAGGGATGCAAATCCATGCAAGATGGAATCCTCGCAGATGCAAACAGCCCTGGCTACGTGCTGCTTTTTAGCAGAGCTCTTGATTTAAGGTCTCGTTGTTATGCTGTTCTCATTCCCATTTATGAGACATTTATCCTGTTAAATCCTAATCCCTGTGTGCAACAAATGCTGATCCACGAGTGGATAACTCTGCCGAGTGCTGGGACAATAACCCAGATATTTCACCTAGTAAATACATGAGATATTTTGCTGTCTGCCAAGCGCTGCCTTGGCAGGCAGAACCTTTATTCTCTCACCGATGAACGCAGAGGAATTTCCAGGGGGATTCAGCGATGGATGAGAAGTGGGGAAAACTGAAGGAAGTCAGACTCAGAACCACACAGTCCTGCACTGGTTGGGAGCTCAGCAAACAGTGCAAAGTGAATTTTTTGATGTTTTTTCTGAAGGTGAAGTGGCATCGACTCTGGTGCAGCGAAATATCACAGCACCAACCCTCAACTATTGGCTCCACGGGTAAAATGTATTTAATGAGGTTTGGAAATCTGGGATGCCACCACTTCTCCCCTCTCTTTTTCCAAGCATTAACCCTCCCCACAATTTTTTTTCTCCTAATGGCTCTCTGGTTTGGTGGGTTTTGCAGCATTCTGCATTTTTCCTCTCCCCGAGTTCGTGTTCATTGCACACAAAACCATCTCCAGGCCCCTGGGAAAAACCTCATAAAAATTCAGGAATTATATCATCTCCATGCTGTTTTTAAGGAAAAAACAATCTGTTTTTTTGGAAAGGCTCTAGTGAGCCTCAGCAGCACTCTCCTCCACGCTCTGTGTGTGTCTGGTTACCTTGCCCTGAGCCAAACAGCTTCATTAAATCTCGTTTAAGCGCTGGCTGCGGTCAACTCTTGTGTCTCCAACCCGAGCTGGAGCACAAAATCCACAACCTCTCCACACAAAGCTCATCTCGTTGGGCCAATATTATTTTCATCTTCCTGAACATCATTGTCTGCTCTGTACAACCAATTAGAGCTGCTGTTAGTTTTGGACGTGGCTCAACAGAGTGTGTGTGGATCAGACAAACGCGGGACTTCAATAGCCAGGCGTATTTTTTGGTGATTTCTGTCTGATAAGGCAGCGTTATCTGCACCTTTTCCCTGAGCTGGCCCTCACCCTATTGAAATGATCCTATTTTACAAGCTGGATGTCAACAGTACCTGTTTATGGAAGGTGACACTGACTCCCCCCCGCCGCTGGTGTTATCGAGGAGGAAGCACTACGTGGGCGTGTGAGTATTTTTGAAGTGCACTGCAAAAATAAAATAGCGAGGGAGGCCCTGATTTATCCCTCTGCTAGCAAAATAATGAGCCTGCCACCTACAAATGTGCTGCTCCATGCAGCATTTCCTGGTCTTTCTGCACTCACTTTTAGGAGAAATCCTTGTTTCTCCTCGTGGGAGAAAATATTGAGCATATCTTGGAAATCAAACAATTTCTTTTCCTAGTGTTTGTTGACTGGATTTCAACTACAAATTTTCTTTTCTTTTTTTTTTTTTTTTTTTTTTTTGCCTGTTTTGACAAGTGGTGCTGGTCCTACATGGTGGAGTGGGAGAAAGAAATTGTCATTTTCATCTAATTCTGACACCCGTGAATCCAATCACTGGAAGTCAGAACCAGTGAGAAACCAAGCACTTCTTGAAAGTGTCTGCGCAAGAACTATAATTTCCATATTAAACCATAATTTCCCTATGAAAACCATAATTTCCACATTAAAATTTCCATATTAAAACCCTTAATTGAGTGGTTTTCACTACAATCTCATGCACACACATAGGGCAGGAATTAATCAATCCCACTTTTTAAAGGCCAGTGTTTCAGGGCTGATCATCAACATTTCACAGCACCTTTCAAAGCAATTTTTAGAGCTGTACAAATTATTTCTGCACCTGCCTAAAGCCAAACAGGCAAAACCCCAGGGGTGGATGTGTCCAGATGCTCCCAGGTCCCACTGCACATCTGGCAGCAGTGTCCCCAAAACCCCTACAGAGAAATTTCTCTCTTATATTCATTGCTAGCTGAGCCAACAGCTCCAAACAATTCCCAACAGGGTGTAGCTGCCCCTGGAAAATCCAGGGTTTCAGTTTTCCTGTGATGTGTGCAGCGGGTGAAGTTGTAATTGTGATTGGGGTGCTCTTAGAGCATTGCAGCAATGAGAGAACACAGGGAGAGAAGTCATCAAATTTGCATTTTGGGGGCGAAACTTCAGGATGGAAAGGTGAGGATGTTATTTAAGCAATGGGAGGATTTTTCTTACTCACATTCAGGTAATCGTCTAAACCTCCATATAAAATGAATTAATTACTACTGGGAAATTACAGTCCTGGAGGTAAGGACAAAACTACTCCAACAGTCAATTCCAAGCTCACCCAAATCCAGGATCAATAAACCAGAAGTTTCTGGATGTGTCAGTGATGAGTTAATCTAGGTCCTAAAGAATAAAATCCATTTGACCACACCTTTGCAAAAACTAAAAATTAATTTATTTGCATTTATTTTCTTCATTAAATACTGTGATGCCAAACGATTTTTATTTGGATTAAGTGAGGGACTAACATTATAGAAGCTTTTTTTTTTTTTAATTTTATAACCCAAACAGCTATTGCATCTCTGGAACCACATTTTCACCCCCAAGGTGTTCTGAACCCCTAAAGAACATTCCCAGGGACCAAGTTTTCCTTATGCCCACTGGGGACAGTGCCTGCATGGGAAGAAATCCATTCCATCAGAGATTTCTGCTCGTTTCACTACCAGAGTGTCCAAATGTGTTTTTCTAGAGAAAACCACGTGCCTGTGAGGTTTGCTGTGGTCAGGCAGCAGCAGCCTCTTGTTCTGTGCTTAATGAGCTAATAAAGACAAGAAATTAAGAGACCTGGTACCAGACATAGCCCAGCTGTCCCAAAATTATTCCTCCTCCAGTTCCCTTCTACCACAAAGCTGGGTTAGAACCCAACCCACCCTGGCCCAGAGGAGGTTTTCCATGGACCACAGTGGGATTTGGGTCAGGCTCACAGTAGCTAAAATCTGAATTACATTTAGAGGGAGGAAAGGAAGGAAAAACAGCTCAACAGCCTGAGCTGGGCCAAATTCTGGAGATGCACCAGGGAAAAATCGTGCCATTGTTGCTTTTCTAAGGAAATGAGCATCCAGCACAGAGACACTGAATTCATTTTGGAATGATTTAAAATCGTTCCAAGGGGGTGTGTGCACGTGGAAAAGCAGGTTTGAGACAGAAATATATTCCTTTTGTTGGCAGTGGAAGAAACTCTGTTTCCTTTGGTCCTAGAGAAGAGCAAACAGTTGCTGTGATAGTCTTGGCAAATGAAAAGCTTTATTTTTATCAGACAGAGAAGGAAACCCTGTGCAGCCATTGCCAGTGAGTTACACACTGTGTGACATGTCCCTTTCTGTCCCTGTGTTCCCAGCGTGGAATTCTCACAGCACATCTCTTTCCCTGAGGGTTTCCCATCACTCCCCTCCCCTCCTGGGTGGGAATGTCCAGGACAATCTTCCTTGGCTTCTGCAAGGAGAAAAAAGATATTTTTATCAGTCCCAAGATCAGGGTGAGCACGGTGCCAGCTGTTTCCTTTGCTGCTCTGCATGGCAGAGTGACAAAGGACAATTATTTGAGATCTCTCGTGCAGGTGGAGGCTGAGGGTGAGGATGGTGGGGCAGCCAGCTCTTCATTTCTCTCTGGAAGAAAGGGCTGCCCATCTCCTGACTCATCTGGACCAGAGCAAGGCCTCTGGAAAAGACAAACATTGAAAGGCAGAGTTTCCAAAGTGGAAATGCTCCCAGTTCTGAGCCTCCCAGCACTGCAGTTAACCCTTGCCTTGTGCTGAGCCGGGACAGGCTGCTCTCCCCAAGGAGATAAACTCAATGCATGTGCAGGACTGAGCTGAAATCAGCGAAATAATCCCAGCTGGGCTCAAAATAGGCTTGGAAGGACTGGAAAGAGCTGTCACTCCCTGCTTTGTCCACCAAGAGAGCAAGAAACCTCCACCCCACACTTGTAATAGTAGAGATTGGCTCCATCACAAATCCAGCATCACTGCTGCAATCACAAGCCTCTACTCTTCCCTGATTTTCCAGAAAAAGACATTTTGCCTTCCTGCTTCATTCTACACTTTCCTAATTTAACGCTGATCAAGGGACCAGTGTTTCAAACCACCTGCATTCCCTGCTTTGCAATGAAACCTAAGGAAAACCCCAGGGATAGCAGCAGTTCGTCACTGCGGGATTTCTGAACGTCTGGGCTTTCTGAGCTCTTTCTTCCTTTTTTTCCCTCCCCAACAGCTGGTTCCTAGCAGGCAGACTGGTGCTTAAAGCGTCCGATATGATGTGAGAAAGCAAAATAATCACCTGCCAAGGATTTCGTCTTCATAAAAGGCAAGGTGTAAGATCAAGTTTCAAAACGCGGAGGAGCGGGGCGCGCACGGTGACACCGCCGTGAACCCTGAGAAACCAACTCCTGTTAACGTTAAAAACACAACATTCATCTCCTCGCCCCGCTGGACCCTGGTTTTGGCAACTCCAGGCCCTTCTGTGGGGATAACTCAAAGGGGAATGGGAAAGAAGGGAGAAAAAGAGGGAGAAGGGAAGATTCAATTTGGTACAATCCACCAAACGTCTCCACCAGAGGTGTGTTCTCCTTTTCCATAATAATATTTGGGATATTTCTCCTTTGCAGCTCAGCCAAAAGTGTTGGATTCACACTTGGTTACCCATGGAGAATTTGCCCATGCACACGGATGATGGAAAATGGAGAATAAAGGCTTTCTTCTCAGTACACACTTGACAGGAATGGGGTTTTTCCTGGGAAGAAAATTGTTTGGAGGCAGTTTAAACTTTAATAAGAAGCTGCCAGGGCAGCTGTCATGATAAAACTCTCCTGCTAACTAAGATGGATTTGTGTTACCTTTGCAGCTTTGGAGAACTGAAGGTGTTAGTTTACTTTTCATCTTTAATTTGGTGTTTTGCCTCATTCAGCTTGGAAGGATAAAAAAGATTTAAGGAGCTCAGTTGTTAAGACAGCGATTTTTCTGGATGAATAAATATTTACATTGTTGCATATTATTTTTACTGGTTCACTGCTGGATGGATGGATGGATGGATGGATGGATGGATGGATGGAAATAACATTTATGTTTTTAGAGAAAAGCTGAATCTCTTCCTTCACTGGATCTCATTTCCACCTCTGCAAAATGAAATCCAAAACAGGCAGCAAAGGATACAACTCTGATTTAGTGGCCACCAAGAATAATTATTCACCCCTGGATCCCAAAGCTTTTTCCAAAAGAGAAATCCCCTTTGCAGATGGGGAAACAGATTCCTGATATTTGGAAAGCCAAATTCCTGGAATTGCCATGGGCCAGTTGCATGTGTGGCTGTGAGGAAGAAGCTTTGGCCCATAGGGTTTATCTGCCTTGAGCACATTCCATCACCAGCAGTGATTCCAGCCTTTCCCCCAAAACTGCACAAGGATTAATTATCCTTCCCTAAAGGAAAATTATCCTACACCAAATTAAAACCCAGCTCTGAAAGCTCTCTAAATAACGATCAAGCACAATGTACTTGATCAAGGGCACCACTGCAGGATTTTCCCCTTCTGCTCCAAATTTTGGCCATGATGTCCAGAAAATTTCTCAGCTACATTAATTTATATATTTCTAAAGATCTTTTTTTCCTCATAAAGGTTTGGTCCTGATATCTCCCTAGACCTTTTTACTGTTGGTCTCATAGGAATGTGCTCTTGGTAGATTTTGCTGGAGCTGGTATGGTCTTGGTTACAAGACAAGAAATTTTTTGCTTATATTTCAGATTTTTGTTCCCGAGAGATTGTCTGATTTTAACTGTATTGCATCCATTAGATCTATTTTATATCTTTTATATTATACATATTTATATTATATATATAAAATATTTAGATATTATAGGTAATATTTAGATTGGATGTATTGTGTATTATTATATATCATTATAGATCATACATTATATATTATTTATATATAATATTATCATATTGTATATAATATATAATATTATTTAGATCCAGAACAGGTATTAAAGAATTACCTCCTCCTATAGAATTTACATGTCCCTTTACATAGCAGGTAGACATATTACAGTGCACAAAATTGATCCTACTAATTAATGAATAATTACATGTATATGTCTCCATGCATTAAATCTATAAATAATCAGATTTGGGTAAATTTTTGACATAATCCTTGCAGGGTGTGAGTGGGAATAAATCCACAGGGAGGCAGGATCAGCTAATTAGGCTTCTCCCCCTCCCCTTGATTTTCCTGTCTCGCCTCCTGTTTCGTGTGTTTCCAAACGAGTACATGGTAATTACTTCATTAGGAAACTATTAGAGGGGAACAAGAGAAGATGAGTCACTCGCTTTTTGTCCCTGCTTTTATCTGATCGTGAGAAGCGAAGGAATTTTAAAAATCTTTTCTAGGTCACCGATCCTTCCAAGTGCTCATGCCCATCTTCCCTCCTCCCTTCCCCCTCATCTGCTCCAAGTGATTTTGCAGATTTGGTGTGGATGCAAGAATCTACCCACAAGGAGCCTTTTCCACAAGGAAAGCATTTATTTCCTTTGCATATTTTGTTCTCTCTTGATAAGGGAAAACCAGCTCATCAGTACTTTTTTTTTCTATAATAATAAAAATAAAAATAATAATTTCTTGTGAATTGCATTTTATGGGTCTCAGGCTTTGGCTTGGAAGTTCTCTCCGATTGAAAGAACTGGATGGAAATATGTAAAGATGAGGAGAATAATATCCAATTGAATAAAAACCTTTTCTAAACCTCTGTGTTGCAAAATACTCCTCAACCCACATTTAAGTCCTAAATGATAATATATATAAAAAAATTACTTAATGTACTTAGGTTGCTTTCTTTTCTCATGGGGTGTCTTCATTCTTCCCCTTCAACCACCATGTCAAGAATATGACAAAGAGGAGCCTCCAAATCCATATTGAAGCAGTAAAATAAATGATCTGGTTTCCAGAAGAGCTGAGCACTCAGCATTCACGAGCCGGGATGAGGATTCCAGTCCATTTTAAAATGGATGCCTAAATATTTATTGCATCAGAAATGTATTTATCATCTTCTGGAAAGGAGATCTGGCACATTTTGGAGAAAGTTCCCTCAAAGAATGGGAACTGAGTCCCTTGGTGGCTACTTAATCACAGTATCAGCTTGCCTTGCTGTTTTCCAAGTCATTTTATCATTTTCTTGCCAAAACATGTGAAGTCTCCTTGCCCCAACTGCCACTCGGATTAAAAGTGATTGACAAGGGATACAATTAAGGTCTGATTCAGAATTCACCAGGCTTAAAGTCCTCTGGTAAGAAAATACTTTGATTCCACTGGAAGAAAAAAGGCAAAAAAAAAAAGGCTAAAAATATTTGTTGGGATAACCCTCATGAGTTAATATTTGAATATTCAATTGGTATTGCAGCAACAGTGAAAAATCGAATGAAAAGTAACTCCGAGCAGTGGCTGGTTCCAGTTCCTTGAAAAAACAACAACAACAAAACCATGAGGCTTTGAGATCAGAATCTCTCCGTGTGATTTACATATTGATACAGAGCAGATGTTTCAGAAACAAATGCTGCTCCATCCGCTGATGGATTGGCTTCAGCTGCCTGCAAACAGCCACTGCGAGGGTTCAGGGGGGAGAAATGTCACATTTGTCATTCTCATCGACTTTATAAGTCCTCTGTTGACCCAACAGTACCTGAATAATTTCTTTTTCCCTGCAGTAAATGAGAGATGGAAGCCTGCAAGGGCAGATGTGGGGAAGGGGGTATTGTTCCCAGATGACAGGAGAGGTTGGCTGAGGCTGCAGGGATGAGTTTTGCTGTTTGTTTTTACAGTTTTGCTCAGCTTTTTTTCCCTGTCTTGGATCAAAGGCAGACAAGAAAAAGAAGTGGTCAAAATATTGGTCCTCTTGTTAAGTAGCTGTTGTTGTTTTATTTTCATGTCAGGTTATCCTGGGCCATTCCCAGCGTTTCTGGAGGAGATATCTGAGCATCCTTAGCAGCTTTGATGCTTCATGTCTGAATACTAAACCCTGAGCCTCAGGAGTGTGTCTTGCTCCTGAATAAAACTGGGCAGCAAAAAACTAACAGTGATGGTTTGAATGGCAAATTTCTCAGGGGTTTTGTGAGCACGGACTTGCAGAAAGAAAATCCAAGGGAATCTATGTAGAACTGGCTGAAGTTTCTCCTAAATAACAACAAACAAACTGAAGTGTCCCAAAGAAGTGAGGTTGTATGGACACTGCATGCTTTTGCAGCTCCTCCAAAGCACTGCAGAACAGTCAAACCAAAAGGCCTGGGGGCTGTGCACAGAACAAAAAAAAAAAAGGTGGAAATTCAGGGGCAAAAAAAATTCCAGCTCTGCTCCTCAGAAGAAAGAATTTCCTTCGAGGTGCAGCGCCATAACTGCGCTGTGCAAACAACGCCCAGAATCCCGCATTAGAGAAAACCAAATAATAGGTGCCTAAGGAAATAGCTGGGATTTAGGAGGCTTAAACCCAGGCCCTGCTGTGATACAATAGCCTTATTAAGCATGATATTTTATATAGGATCCTGAGAGTTTGAAGGGTTTGCGGCGTGTTTGGGTAAGGATCAGGGGGATTTCGGGAGCTCTGACCTCATCCCGCATTTGATGCTATCGCGGCTCGGCTGCCGAAGGGCTGGGAGGTTTGGCCAAAGGGAAGGCAGAGCCCAGAGCAGCTCTGCAGCCCCCGTGTTTACCAGCCTGGAGCCTATAATTGTTTTTTCGTGGGGGAAGTTCAAGGCCACCCAAAGAGCGTTTCACAGCGCTCACCAAACCAATAAATGTTGGAGTTAGGAAAGGCCACAAACCGGAGCTGCTGGCCAAGGCTTGGCTGACTGGCTCCCTTGGACTTTAAAGCAAATTGTGTGGCTAAAACCTCCTGCACCTCTTGGAAAGCTCTGGGCTTCACCCACCAGCCAAAGCCAAAGCATCTGGAAGAGAGGAAAAGGTCCCCTGTGAGCAGGAATGGCAATTTTCCTCAAAATGATTAGGTCTTTGCCAGCCCTGAAAGCTCTTGCATGATCATAGAAGCACATAATCATGGAATACTTTGGGTTTTAACGTTTAAAGTCCATCCAGTTCCAACTCCCTGCCATGGTCAGGGATAGCTTGCACTAGACCAGAGTGCTCAGGGCTTTGTCACACCTCTGTGGATTGCTGATGTTTACTCTGTGGGAAGGGATGGTTGGAGCAGGAGGGAGCAGGGAGGACATCAGGACAGCCCCATGGCACATCTGCCTTGCCTGTTTGTATCTAACGTCTCAAACTTCCATCCAAAATGCATGGTAGGAAGTGGGAAAGAAATATGGAAGCACTTAGGGCTGTGAATCACCAGTGGGGATTTTCATAAAGCTTTAATTTTGCATTAGAGCAGAAGGAAGAAGCCCCAAAGCTTGGGGGAGCACCACAAAATGGGAAACCTTCAAACATCTGCCTTTGGGTCCAATTAAATCTGATGGCAAAGGATGTTTTCCATGTCAGTTTGGGATTTTCAGCCAATGTGAGATTACGTGTGGTAAATTGTGTCTGCATGGATTCTGCCTCAGAAATTGCACGTTGGGGTACGGAACTGCTTGGGTTTGGGCTTGCTTGAAAAATTCTCTTTCACCATCCATATAAACATGCTCTCCAGATTAAATCAGACTTGCCTAGAGGCTCAAGTCAGAATAAATTTCCAAAGCTTGTGACACCAGGACAGGACTCTGGAGCCATGGATACAGATTCCTTGGAGATTTCTTATTTTATTATGTGTAAGAGTTTTATATCCCAATAAATTCTGCATAACTCTGTTATCAAACAGGTTAAGTGAGTCTTTTGAGAGGAAGGATCAGACTTTTCGGAGTGTGAGGTACATCTGTTCTCTGGACAGAACTTTGGGGTTTTATCTCTGAATCCTGTCTTTATCTGGATATACTCAAGAAATCACCCTAAAACAGCCTAAGCTGTTCTCATGGGTATAAACCAATATACCTATTTAAATCAAGAAGTCACCAACACGTTTACCTGTTTGGGAAGTCAAGGTGCTAAAATAAAGTCCAAAACTGCATTAAAGAATTTAAATACATTGAGGTTTGCTGAGGAAAATCAACGACTTTGATGTCCATTGGCTCAGGCTGTAACAGCACAGATAATCAGTGCCATTAATAAAATGTTCTTTCTGCCTGAAAATTAAATTAGCTGAGTCTGATACATTTTATATCCCTCGATGACCTAGCAGGGCCAGAGCAAAGCGGGAATATAAAAGCCATCTGACGTACTTTGTCTTCTGCTGTTTTGGGAAGCTTCTCAGCTGACATGGGAAGCAAATGTTCCACAGTCTCTTGGGGTCTTTCTTGGGGCTGACTGGTTTATAGCTGGGGGAAAAAAAAAACCCTCAGCTGGTTTCAGTAGCTATTTGTTACCAACTTAAAGATCAGGTTCTTCAAGGTAAACTGAAAATGACAATTGGAAAATAAACATGAGCCACTTGGTGTGTGTCCTCTATTGGGCTGAAATGTGACCCGTGTGGGGAGAGGTTAAAGGGTTAAATTGTGCCTCGCTCATTATGGGGCCTGGAAGAAAAAAAAAAAACCTGGATAAACTCAGAGGGGTAAGGCAGCCCTGAAACCCCTGGTGCTGCTCTGTGTGGCTCTGCAGTGACATGTGATACCCAATTTCTGGAGTGTCATGGTTATCAACCGCTGAGGATTATGAGAACTGACGTCAAAAAGTGTCGAGCAGCCGCGCTCTCCTCGCTCTGCTTGTCACTCTGAGCTCATAAGAAAAGCATCAGGGATGTTTACACATGGGAAAGTTATTAAGAGCCCTCACAGAGGGTTTTAAAGGCTGCAGTCTCACCTGGAGGATGGCTGGCTTGATCTTAGCCCTTTCCTTCTGGCTGGAATACCTTCCTCATAAAAACCGAAATGGGCCCCAGAGAACATTTATGTTCCCCAGCCTCATCCCTCCCTCTGATTTAAACCAGCTCCCAGTAAGAGATTTCAGACCACCCTGAACAGAGCTGCTTGTCAGGCTGCTCATTTGGGGTCAGAAAGCTGCAAAGCATTTCAGCATGTGCCCAGGAATTTGGGCACCTGCTCGGTTCTGTTTTCTACTGACTCTGAGATGTTCTTGTCTGACAAAATTAAAGCACTTCTCTAAGACTGACATTTAAACTTTTTTTTTTTTTTGCAAAAACAGAGCCTAAATATGGATTCCTGACAGTAGCTGCACTTTCAGATGTTCATTTATGAGGTTCTTAGCCATGGGCTTTGGGAAGAAAAAGCTTCCTCTCACAGCACATGGTATTTTTTCTTCTTCAGCAGAAGAAAATATCTTGCCTGGAAATTAGTAAAGAGAAATAATTTATTGAAGGAGAGCACTCAGTGGTGCTGATGGGACCCAAGTCATCCCTGCTAGCAGATATCCAAAGTATTGATTCCTGGGCCCAATTGGGACTCTTTGAGCAAGTTTTTGAAATGTCTGTAAAATATCTGCTAGTGGTCATATTCTCTCCTATGATACTGGAGATCTCCTCCTCCCACCTGTATTTCAGAGGCCTTACCTTTCCTGCCAAGCACCCCAAAAATTGAGAATTCAACAAGTTCAAATGACAAATGCCGGTCTTTCCAAAATATTCTATTTGACCAGAAATAATATTTTCCAGTTGTGCCAGGATCTCTCCAAAACGGCACTTTTTTGGTGATTAATTTATTTGCCAATAAAACATTGCCTTGCTCTGCTCATTAGCAAATCGTGGTCAAATTTGGGGATGAATATATGGTTAATGTTTTACACATGAGCCTAACTTGACTTCTTTTCAAGGAGAAGCCACTGGATCTTGGGAAATATCATCAAGCTGTCAGCATTTAGTAGAGGACATGTTAATAAAGGCTTGAATAAATAATGCTGAGTTTCCCTACCTTTATGATGAGTGCTGAAATACAGATTTTCAGAGGTAACAAAATGTGCACTCACAGAGCAATTTCATTATTTTGGTGGGGCATTGACTGGTTTTTGTGTAGTCAGACACTTGGCATCCTCATTTTTCCTTTAGGAATGCAGTGCTGTTGTGGATGATGTCCAAATGGTGGATGATGGGTGATCACAGCAAATCTTGATGATTGCATTTGTGCAACAAAATTAACAAAATTCCTTCCCTCCTTATCATGGCAAGGTGAGGAACCACGTTCATGCCTTTCTTTATTTTCCTGCTACGTGTACTACCAAAAAAAAAGCTACCCATCCACGAATTTATTTAAAATCCAGGTTTATCCCTATCTTTCCCAAGATATAAAAGTGCTTAGCAGGAAAATCAGCCCATTCAGAATCAGGCGGTTCAGCCTCAAGCTGTGACTTTGTCACTGATTTACACAGCAACCGCTGAGTTTATTTTCCCCTCATCCTGGCTGCGTGTAAAACGGGGTTGATTTTCTTGCTTGTGGGTCCATTTAAGGAACACACGTTGTAAGAGCTCCTCCTCAAAGGGAGTTCTGCTGTTTTAATTCCAAGGGTTGTGCTCCAAAGCCTCGATGTCTCCCTGCAAACACTGCAGCAGCCAATTGCTTGTCACAGCCTGAGCTGCTTTATCAGCAATATGATCAATGGTCTCACCACAACTTCAAGGCTGCAACGTTTTCTCCTCCAAGACCTTGGAGTTTTCCTCTGCTACTGCCCCGTGTGGATAAACCATTAAAGGGAAAGGAACAGCCCCATGCTCTCCATCAGCAAATCATTTATGTTCAAAAAAACTCCCTTGGAAGATGAGATCCCAGTATTTTTCAAGAGCCTTCCTGAATGTTTGGAAGATCTTCACCCTGTGGTGAATGAGGATGAAGCAGCTTGGTATCTGGAGAGTCAAAAGGAGAGATTAGACAACAACACTTCTTGGAAATGTTCCAGTGTGCTCAATATTGGGAACTTATTCCAGTGAGGAGGTGTAGAAATGAGAAAAGTCAGGTTTTAAGTGGAGGAGGAGGTTTCTCTGTGACAATATAAAAATGAAGTGTGGCAGCATGACCTTTCCAGATTGCATTTAAACTTCCTCTGGCCCCACTGGGCTATCCCATATCTGTGTGGTTCACATTACCCTGCTCCCAGAAACATTTGCTTTCGAACAGGAGGGTGTTGTTAACCCTCCTCTCTTCGGGGTGACTCCTTCCAGAGGTCCAACCAAGCTCCTTTTCACTCCTGCCACTGTCTCCCCTTGCCCAACTGTTTAAAACATTCTGTTTTCCTTTTCCAGGTCGGAGGGGGTTGTATATTTAATTTTCTCACGCCTGTTAGAGCTTGGGAAGGTCCCATTACAAAGTCAATACCGGGGAATGGAAAACATCTTCCAAAGTTTCGAGCGAATTCTGGCCATATTTAGCAGGCAGCGTTTGACTTTGCTCCCCATCCATGAACTCCACGCTAATAGAAAAGGGTTGTAAGTCTGGACCCTGCCTGGGCTGTGATCGTAGATAAGTTCTGACCGAGAGAGGGGCTGGGGATTGGTTTGGGTTGCACATTTTCCCCTCTCACCTCTGACACAGCCAGCGCACGATAACGAGAGGAGGGAGCTCCCTGAGGGACGGCGCTCGGGGTCGCCGCGGATTAAACGTTCTCAGGCACAACTCCTTCCAAAGGCAGGAGAGGGAAGAGCTCAAAGAGCCTCCTGATTAAGGGCCTTGAAGGATTTTCCAATCCCATCTAGTGGAGCTACTTGCAGCACAACCACCCAAAGTGTGCTTTGACAGAGGCTCAAGTTTGCTATTTAAAGCTCAGCGGCGGCGGAGAAAGGCTGAGGGATGTTTGTTTCACTTTGTCCTCTCACTCAAGCTGGATTTTTTTTGCTAATGTTTCAGGAATGTTTCCTTATCAGGATTATAAAAAATAAATATAGCTAGCACTTTGGCAGTCAAAAAGAACAATGCAGATTAGAAAATGATTTAGTGCCCTTATTTCACTAACTAACCCAGATTGCCTGATCTGGGGAGCAATTATCCATGTGAGTAATTCTCCTCTGTGAAGATCTTTGTTGAAATCTGTGGAAATGTTTCTGCAAGCACAGTTACATGGCTGCAGATTCAGGCCTCAATTTCCTCGTGTTGAATTTGAGAACAGATTGTTTCCTTTATAACTTCTTTTTTCGGTGGAAAACAGTTCTCTTCAGGGGGTGGAATTAAATGCAAATACTGCATTTTGACGAAAATTCTATGTATCCTTAACTCAATGTTAATATGAGTTACATGTAGTTCCTCCTCCAGACTTAACGGTGATTATAAGCAGTTCTCAGTAGATTTATGACTCTTATAAGTGGCTCTTCTTGACCATTTTTATAAGTTTTGAGAACTTCACAGTTCCACTAAACCCAAAAGATTTTCACCAGTTCTCACCAGACATTTATGGGGTGACACCATCAAAGGTTGGTAGCCTAAAACATGCAGAAAAGCAAGGAAAAACTTGCAAAACAAACTTGAAACATGCACAAAGCTAAAAATGAACAAATGAAAGCTGCATGATTAACAAATCAATTAAACAAATTACCAAAAGCACAATATTTACATACTAAATAAAAGAAATTTCTGCTAAAACCACCAGAGACATCACTATTGCTCCTGATAGGATTTAGATTATGTTGGGATACAAGAGTGATAGAGAGGTGCACAAGTCCTGGGTTTCAAGATGTGAATTCTGGTGTTTTCCCTCACTACATTTGTGAATCAAACTCCAGTAGCTACTCCAAAATGTGCCCTCTGACATTGGAATATACTTTAAACTGTGATTCAGGGTGTCATGGCATGAGCTTCATGTTTCAGAAAGGTTTCCACAAACTTGGGCTCGTTATTCCATGGCAATTTATTAACACTTCCAGGCACGAGTGCTTCAGGCAAAACAGAGCAAGAAGCATGACCCTGCTCACTAACAATATCCACACTTGGATACCAAGCTGATGATTTCAGCGCAGAAATTCCACGCAGAATTCTGGGAGACTTCAGCTTCAAGAAAGAAAAACAACTTTCAAAGTCACCTCACAATAAAAGGAGGTTAAGGCAGGATTAGTCTAGGGTCCCACCTGACTTGGAAATGTATAAATGTATGTATGTGCTGGGATAATTTTAGAATTTCTGTGAAGTCTAAAGGCACATTTTCAGATAAGTGCTAGGAACACTTGGCAAGCCTGTTTGAAACATTCTGTAAGATTCTTGGACATAGCATGTATTTATAAACCACACAAAATACATTCTATCCCTTGTTTTGTCTCAGCATTAATGGTCAGCTACACGGGGAATGTTTAGAAGAAACTCCAGCCATAGTTTGGAGGTTAAATCTGGGAGCTGCACGATCACCTTGCTGCAGGACAACTTTTTACTCTGATTACTTTAAATTTCCTCTGGTTGAAAGTGGCAAGAATCACCTGAGAAGTGACAGCAGCTCCTATTTAAACAGCAAAGCTCCATTTCAAAACCTTCTCTGTGCCAGCGTGGCAGAGGAATACAGATGCCTTTGGGGCTCTCCAGCATTTTCACAGAGAGCCCATTAACTTGGATCCAAATCTGTGCTTGGCCAGACATTTCCAGTCCACAGAGAAAAGATCTGAAAAGCTTTATCTGAGCCTGATAACCATCACGGCTAAAGTATGGCTTGGCTCCTGATTTACATCATCGCAGAGGGAAGGAGAAGCAGTCCCGTGGTGCTGATAAAGTCCTAGCAAAGTGAAACCAAATAAATCTTGGAGATGCCATCAGCTTGTTTGTTTGCTTGCTTGTTGTCCGATGACATCAGCCCGATGCCCATTATATCTTTATTTCAACTTGAATTGGATCCTTGTCGTGCTCTGCCAGAGCTGTGCCAAAGGCATGTAGCAAAACCGCGTAGAATTCATCCAGTTTGATGTTTTCTTTGTGAATGCTCTAAAATGGGCTTGACTCTGTCCCAGAGGATCATTAAAGTTCCTGAACTTTCTGGGGCAAGCGCGACCAAGTTCAAAGCAAATCTGGCCTTGATTTATGGTTCTGATTGGAGACCAAGGAAAAGTCAAATTTACAGTCTGAGTTTTATGTTGAGCTCCTTGTGCACTTTCAGTCTGAAACTTGAAGCAGACCTCAGGGGGTTGGAAGGGCAGGAACACTGAGCCCATTGCTGGTACAACTCTCAGCTGGCGAGAGCTGGCACAGCCCAGGGAGCTCCTTGGCAGCCTGAGGACTTTGCTCCAGTGCCAAATGAAGCAGTTTGCTGCTAGAAGTGTTTAAAAGATGGATAAAGTGACAGTGGGACATGGCTAAATACTTTGTTTAGAGACAAGATGGGGTGTTTGGTAGGAGTTGGGCTTGTAGAACATGAGCTCCCATCACCCAGAGAATTTTAAACTTCACCCACTCCAGGCTGGAGCAAGGAGCATTAATTACCATCAGAATCACAGGAATGAGAAGGCTGTGCCTGGTAAAAAGGGTAGCAACAATCCTGCAGAATTTGGGAGTGTTTTGGGAACACCATGATACCTTTCTGAGGCGGAAGTGCCAAAAGTGTCAGACTTAGGGGAAGTAGGTGTTGTAGCATTGTCACTTTTTCTGGATGGCGGTCCTGGAGAACAATGCTCCAGCAGGAGCCACTGGGAGAGGAGCCAAGTGGAAATATCCCATCCCAGCCAGTGTTTGAAGCCTCAGCGCCTTGCCATGACTTCACTGACACAGAGTGCCTGGAACAAAAGAACAATGCACTTGGGCTTGGAAGAGTTCTCCTCGTTTGAATGCATAATAGTGCTTATTGGACAATGAACTCCTTGTAAGATCATGGAAAAACCATTGTGGAAGGTCTGGAATACCTTTTTGCTGCCAACCCTGGCGCGGATTATTGCAGATTTTATTTCAAAGTGTTTCTGAGGGTTTGACTGTTCAGTTTGTTTCCGCAGGAATCACCCCCATGTCAATGATGTTCTGTTAATCCCCATCCTTGCTTTGCTCCATATATCCTGATATGAGTTAATTCCAAGACGATGAGCAAGAATCAGTGTTTTTCTTGGAAAAAAATGTTCCAAGTCACCAGCATTCCCCTCGCCACGAGTGCAGTTGTGGAGCACAATGAGGAAGTCTGTTTGAAGGATCTGTCTGCTTGTCCGGGATTGTCCCTGGGGAAAGACAACCATGGCTCAAACCCAGGAGTGAACTCACCCTCAGGAGCCCAGGATTGCTCAGCATCTCCACCCAGGAATGTGGAGCCTACAATGCCACAGCCTACAAGGAGTCATTGTGTGAAACCTTCCAAGGCATCCTGGGTCGGGATAAATTGGGGAAATAAAGAACTTGTCACACACCAGGCTTTGAGCTCTGTCCTTGCCTTGCGGGACCTGAGAGGTCTTGGATCTGTTTGGGCAGCACAGCAAAATACAAGAAGGTTTCCAAGCTGTGGTTTAATGGAGACATCAGTCAAGAGTTGGTTTTAATCCCTTTTTTCTTTCCCTTCCTTTAAAAATTCCTTACAAGTGTGGCATAAAATATGAAGAAGTTGGTGACTTATTAAAAATCCCCCAGCCAGTCCTTTCAGAAGGAAAGGACAACCAGGAACACCCACTTTTCCAGGAGATCCACAGCTCAGATGCAGATGGGCTCCCAACAGCCCACATCAGCATTTCCCTGGTGGTGTTACAGCAGGAGAGGTGAGCCTGACCCACGGCATGGGAGCAAAAAGGAAACAATTCCCTTTGGGTTTATTTTCTCCAGGAAATCCCCTCGCTGACGCAGGATTTAAGAGCTAGGTGTGCACATCCTTCTGCAACATTTCCATCAGCTCCCAGCACTAAAATCAAGCTGCCAAAACCCTTGCAATTCCCCCACACCTCTGCCATCCAATAAAATCAGGGTGTGGAAGAAGGAACAGGAGCAGAGAGAGTCACACACCAAAGCCTTGTGTGTGCCAGATGTGGATCAGTGCCCAGCTGTTGTTATCAGGACAGAGATTGTTCCTGCTGACAGCAAACCTGAAAAGGTTGGGCTTTCCAGCACTTCTAGTTAGGAGGAGGTGTGATTTGGTTTGGATGCTGAGAGGGAAGAAATTGCAGCATCCAGACAGACAAATTCAAGGCTTTTGCTATCAGACATGATGCAAGTGGAGAAGGTTCTGCCTGTGCTGTACAAGGAAGGAAAATGAAATATTGGACATTAAAGCAATGTGTCATTTGAGTTCTGTTAAATGAGTTGGACTGTGAGCACATCCAAACAAAAAAATCTGTTAGTGCTTTCTGACTCGAGCAAAATCCTGGCTTTTTCTTAACACTTTGGTGATTTGAATCCCCTTTCCAGCTTTCTGAGGGAGCTGGGCACACCTTTGGGAGGTGGACACCCCCAGTGGCATTGCTGTGTCAGCCTGGGCACAGCAGAACCCTCCCAGAGCCCTGTGAGTCCCAGCTGCAGCAGAAACAGATCCAGCCCAGGTGACAGCAGGGACAGGTGTGCCCACAGCCAGCTGTGTCAACAGAGGGACCTCCTGGCCTGGATCCAGCTGTGCCTTTTCCAGATGTGACCGTGACCTTCTGCTCCTCACCACCTACCACGTGGACCCTGCTGTCCATTCCCTGAGCAATGTCCAGCAAAGCCACCAGCATTCTCCAAGCCTTCCATTTATAAATAATCTCCTTTCATGCCTGACCTGGATGGGAAACAGCCAATTCTGCCAGGTGAGAGATATGGGAGAGGAGGAAAATTGAAAAAAACCCTCAGTACTTGCAGAATGAGGGCAAAGCACCAGCTGCACACAGCTATTCTCACACAGCTCCACCTTGAACCTCGCAATGACCCCAGCAAAATCAGCAAAATTGGTCTTTTGCAGAATTAAACATCATTGCTAAACGTGAAGCCTTCTTTTTGCATTGAGCTGAATGGTTGGTTAATTCTCAGTCTCCGGATAGAATACAAATCACTCGAGCTATTTGGCATGAGTCATGGCTTGATTAATATTTTTGGCATTTTTAGCAGGACTCTTGAATAATAGAAGTGGCATCTGAATGGAAATTGGAACAGGCCAGTGAGAGGAACAGTGCTTTTAAGGCTTTGGAGAATTAGCAAAAGCCTCCAAAATGTCAGAAGACGTTAAAAACTTGAAACCAGCTAAGGTCTTATTTTTAAAACGGTGTCAGGATTGATTTGTCCTTCATTTGTGTTTTTTCTCTCCAGTGCTGCCATTCTGAGTTATGCAGACAGTAAAATTCTGAGTCAACCCACAACCCACAGCGCCTTCCTCCATTTCCACACAGCTCGGAGCAGGTCAGGTATGCTCCTCCCAGCACTGCTTATGATGCTTGACATCGTGACATCATCATTAAAAATCTCTTTACTGATGTGAAAAACACATTTTGGAGCTTTCTAGGCCATTTATTTTGTCGGCTCTGTGGGTATACGGTGGACAATCCTCCCTCCCAGGCAATGCTGGTGTAACTGGATCCAAAGAAAATTCTTCAGACTTTATTGGCCACGGAAAACTAAAGTCAATTGGTTAAAAGAAAAGTGTTTATTATGTTTACTCTGGCATCCTAACCATGCAGAATTATTAATCACTGAGATCCAGATACGTGGAGTTTACTTTTTCCTTCCCCCTAAGCAGAGCTTTGCCAATTCATTAAACATCATTAAGCTGAAATAAGCCTCAGTGAGAATGTTTTTACCTCGTCTTTTTAAATTATTCTCTGTTATCACGCTGCACTTGCTGAGCTCCATCAAAATACTCACCACTTTATTCCTGAGGGTTGAAACACTTCTTCCTCTTGTCCTGTATAATTTCTGGGAGGTCCTAAAGATCCACCAATTTCCATTGATCTCATCTTGAGCTGCAGCCACGGCAAAGTGCAGATTTTTCTCCCTTATCCTCCTTTTGTAAAATAAATTAGGACCAACGTGGTCCATCCACACACAGGGCATATTAAAGGAAATAAATTCACAGATTCAACGCTAATGAATCATTCTGGCCTCACTGGATCTCCATTCTCTGCTGAAACATTTTCTCTCGAGAGCAATCCCAGAGGTTTTGTAGGGAAAAAGCCTCTCTCAATCAGACCTTGTTGCACTTCCAGTCCTGGCAGTGATTCCCTCTCCAAGTGGCCCCCAGTTATCCCTGAGGCCGGATGGTTCAGTGCATTATAGTCCTGGTAACAGGAGATTGGCACCATTCCTCGAGCTCTGTTTGAATAGTGACAATATAACTGCTGAAACAATATTTTGATTCCACTGACGTATGTAAAAACGCTCTGGCCAGGCCTGCCAGGAGCCCAATTTCCCCCTTTCCCAGCTGATAGAAGAGCTGAGATCCCAAAGGAGGGCATCTCCTGGTTTGCAGGTCCTGCAGGTTTTCCTTCATCAGGATCATCCTTTGACAATCCCTCAGAGAGATCCCCTTGGAACAGAGGAATTACAGGGAATTGCATATAAACTGAATTAATAACAATCTGATCCATGTGGGAATCCTGCTGACATAGCTGTGGGATATGGAGGTGCTCCAGAGGGCCCTAAGTGACAGCTCGGTCAGAAGAGCATGGCATCATTGATCCTGCCTAAAATTTTGGCCCAATTTTGACTTTGGACTCCCGTCTTTGATATTCAAGGTACATCAGGATTTCACACTGGAATTTGAATATCTTGGGTAACATTGGCTTTAGATAAATGTTGATCCTGTGCAAGGCACAAAAGCAGCAAGGTTTCCTCTCCTCTCCAAATGTAAATTTAAGAAATTCTTTCCAAAAATGTGTCCCCCAGAGTGGTGGCCAACCATTGCACCTCCACCTTGACATAACCAGCCTTGACAGCGCCCAGTAAGGACATAATTCAGTGCTATATTGGATAACCTACAAAAAAACTGAAACCATGACCTCTCCTTCCTCCCTCCCCTCCTTTCCCCGAGGGGGAGGCTCTGGGGCTGGATCTGGGAATTGGAAAGCAACATGGGTGGTGACCCCCTGGTGCCAAGGCTGTCATGAAGAATAATCCATATGTTGTGTCTGTGCATGTTGGGAGGTCCCAGCCCAGAACACCACAACTGTTTTCCAGCCTGCACAGCTCAGCGTGCCCAGGAGAACCATTCAGGAAGACAGAAATTCCTGGGAAGCACAGCCAAAAGGGGCAGCAAACCCTGCTGGTTTGTTTTTAAGTGCAAAGCCAGCCAGGCCGCCGTGCTGTGGCACTCAGGCCAGGTTTGTCACCTTCTGAAAAGTCATCACCAACACCCTCAGCAGCTGTGCTGTGACAAAATTCAGAGTCCCACCAGCTGGGAGCCACCAGCAAATGCCATCACGCTCTGTCACCAACTGGTAAATCCCTTTCCCAGGTAGCTGGTGGGCCAAGAGAAAACCAAGGGTCAAAGCTAAGCTTGGAACAATTTTTTTGGCAGAAGGATGTGGATTTAGAGCCATCCACTCATCAGGAATGGGTTCTCACTGCCTGGGGCTGAGCTGGGCTCCTCAGTCAGCCTGTGAGCACCAGGCAGCTGTTTGGGATCTCACAGAACAGACATGAGCAGGTATCTCCCCCCACTTTCCACCATCCATCACTGAGCTTTACCAGCTCCTCGCATTTTTGTTCTCTAATTAAAGCTTCTGTCAGGTGCTTTTAAATTATAGCCCCGATTAGGGACTTGAGATCCGAATTCAGCAAGCTTTGGAACCTGCCATTTTATTTAATTACTTGCAGTAAATTATTTTGACACCCTCAATTAACAATGTCCATCACCTCGGCCCGGCAACGATGAGTGCGAGGAATTTGCCATTTGATCTGTTTTGTCTGCTGGAATGGTGCAAAGTAGGCAAAAAATTCCACTTCTGCACAAACCCAGCGAGAATTGTAGCCAGTTCCACCACACAGATTAGGAAATAATAATAATTTCCTTTAGGCTATTAATATTTGGGTGTATTTTGAATTGATAAAACCATTGCTGCACAGCCAGACGTGGAGCAGATCAGTGGTGGAAGGACAGGATGGTCCTTCCTGGGTGTGATGGTTAAACCACTCACTCAGAAAGAGGATTGCTCCCTGGAAAGCTCATTTAGGTGTTAAATATTTATCCATCTAAAGCAGTGCTTGGTCAAGTCCTGAGTACAGCCATTCCCAGCCCTGGTTGGCGCCTGCAATTCCCTATTTTGGGAGGAGCTGCTCCCTGAACATCCCAAAGGACACCAAGTGTGGTTCATCCCGTGAACTTCATGCTCTGCTGTTTCACTGGGCAGGGAAATATTAAACTCCAGCATTCTCCCTCACTTTAACAACCTTGGGGGTGTTGATGATGGAGCTAATTAGCCATGTTCTCTAATTTATTAAAATCATAAATATTTCACTTCAAGGGTTTCTTGGAGGGGAGGGAGAAGAAGGGGGTGGGAAGGTTAAAGGGAGACAACTGCATGAAATTCTTTGGCTGATTAAATGTTCCATAAGATGCAGCAATATTTTACCTCTCCTAAGTGATTCGGTGGCACACCAGACTCGGCACCTCATTCTTCCCCCTGTTTGTTTTTAATTATGATTTTATTTTATTTACCATGGATTACTTTAGGACCTGGAATGGTTGACTGGAAAAGCCAAAGAGCACAAAATCATTTCGGTGTCAGAAGCTTAAATGAAGAGTTAAGGAGCAGCAAAGACATAAAAAAAGGTGAAGTTAGGAAGATGCAATATATTGCTCTGCTGTGGAAGCTCTAGAAGAATTTTTAGCACAGTGTGTACAGAAACTTATGGATTTTTTTGGGAAGTAACCTGTTTGTTCGTTACTTCTAACAAACAAATCTGCATATCAGTATTTGCTGCCTTAAACAGATCACCTTCACTCTTAAAAAATTATACTCTCAAAAAACTTCATATTTCTCACATAAAACTCATGCTGTGGCCGCTGCAGATTTCGCCAAGTACAGGGCAGTGAAGGAGCCCAGATCTGATATGGAACAAAAATTATTTTTCCACAATTGCTTAAAATTGAAGAGATTAATTTAGTCTGTGCTTGTAGTCCTTGTTTTCCTGTGGATGTTCCACATCTGTGGTCATGTGGAGATTGTCAGTTCTCCCTATAAAATAATAAATGTGGTGCCTATGAGCAGCTGCCTGGCTTGCTGTGGTCAGTGATTTGAAGCTGTCAGGAGCAGCAAGCTGTGCCTCAGTTTCCCTGTGCGCAGTGCAGTTGGTTCTTATCTTCTGCCTTGCAGTGGGAGAAAAGGGAGCATTTGGGGAAAGACAAAGATTGTGTGGCTCAGGTATTGTAGGGCTTTTATCAGCTGCAGGAGCCTGCAGCCATTGCAAATCATAAAGGAGGAGGATGAGAGGAGGAACTGATGCTGGAATGTGAGAGGTGAGATAAAATAAACGGAAAACACCGGGGCTGAAATCCTAGCTCATTCCAGCAGAAGCTGGGGATGCGATTTCCCTCAGCAGCAGCGGCAGCAGATAAAGGGGCAGACAGAATGATGCTAAAACACCTGGGATTACCTGTCCTCCTCTTCCCCCTTCCAAACATCCCCTCCCCGCATCCCCAGCGTGGGAGATGCCAGAGATACGCTGCCCTTTGTCGGGGGATGCCTGGGCAGATGCAATCTGCTCCTCATTGTCCCGTAATAGCTCGATTATCTGCGGGTGAAAATGCAGAGTGGCTGTGCCCAACGAACCATGAAATTGCCACTGCTCCGAGGGACAATTCATCACCAGCCCTTCGGAGAGGGCGGCTCGGTGGGAGATGTGGGGCAGGTATTCACCCAGAGCCGGGATGCTGGAATGCGCCAGGGATGCTGGAATGCGCCAGGGATGCTCCGGAGCTGAACTTTTCAAGGCATAAGTGAACCCTGGATGATGATGCACAGGAAGACCTTCCTGGGGAACTCTGAGTGCTGCAGAGCCTGAGGAACACATTAGGAACGTCGCTGGAGGGATATGGCTGAGCTGGGTTTTTTTTTGCTTCCTCTTCAGCACAGAGGGAATTTGGGTAAAGTTGTTAAGTTTTAATTCTGATGGGCTCAGGCTGTGTGTTTTGTGTCAAACTCGTGGTTAAAATGTGAGTGAGAAACTTCTAGAGCTGCACACAGAATCTGGACACAGACAGGCCTCCCTGGGGTGGATTCCTCCTTTAATGACCCTGGCCCCGAGATTAGGAACTAATTTATAAGCTAAATCGAATTCCTTCTTGGAAACCTCTGTCCAAATCTCCTTTTGCCAGGAGTTCCCACAGAGCCAAGCTGAGGATGAGATCCTCCCCCACTCACCAGGCTGTGATGACTGAGCCACCCCACTGGGTCAGGTATTCATCCCAAAATCCTCAAACTTACCTAAAATTTAGGTAAATTTATCTAAAATCCTCAAACTTTTTGCCATCATCACCAGATGAGCAGCAGGAGCTCAGTTTAGCTCTTCAGGAACAGTTCCAGGAGCTCCAACATGGGCATATTTGATATTTACTCATCAAATGTGTAAATCTCTTTGCACCTCAAAAGACAAGAATGCTGATAGCAGCTGAATTTAGTTTAAAAGTGCAAAACCATCCCAAGTCAACCGAGTTTCCCAGTGCTGGTGGCAAGGACTGGTGTTCTGCCTGGTGTTTGGCACCTGAGCCAGTCCAGCAGGAGCTCGGTGAGCTGGACAAATTGGGAGAGCTGAAATTGGTGGGGGCAAAATACTCTCCAAATAAATAAGGAGAGTGGGGTTGGTGAGCTCCTCCCTTGCAGCTCCAATCCAGGAGTTACGAAACTTGATACAGGGAATCCTACGGGGCTTGGGAGGAAAGGAATTCACTCCCACCCATCCTGGGTTCAGCCTAACTCCTCATTTTTTTTTTTTTGTCATTTGAGCCTAGAGCCTGGAAAAGTGTCTGCAGATTTTCTGCTCATCCCACCCTAACCCTGTGCTCCTCTGGTGTCCCACAGCTCCAACCCCAGAGCATCCCTGCACTGCCCCACATGTGGGGACAAAAAAATCTGCCACTGGCAGGAATTTCCTCCTGGATTGTGCAAATCAAAGGGCCTTTCTGCTTGGAAATCACCAAAAACTTCCAGGAATTCGGCTCAATAAGTTTTCTCCCCACCGGGTTATTTACTGAAATGAAGTCCCCAGGGCTGGAGATGGAGAATTAATTCCTTAATGGGGAATTGTAAATATCTGGGACACTGCTTGGAATCCTGCTGTTTATCCAAAGCACTGGGGTGTGCAGTCCCATTCACAGAGTGGTCACTGCCAGATCCTAACAGTCCCTTCTGATGAGTGTTTTATTAACTGGAGAAATGATGAGATTTTATGGTGATCCCAAATCTCGTGACGCTTTGTTGAATAAATCAGATTTTACAAGGCTTGGCGCCCATTTATCCAGTTTCCATCACCCAGATTGTCGTGGGGTGGATTTTACCCAGGGAGAAGTGTAAGATAAACCCCTTAATTTCTCTTTAATTTTTTCAGTCCGTGCTGTTACATTAGTGCTGGAGCCTGCTGTTGTGTGATGAGGAAGTACTGTGGCCTCTGAATATAAGAATACTGTCCTCTGTTGATCAGAAAGGAAACAACTGCTGCTCATGCAGCAGAAAACACTGGCCAAAAAAAAAAAAAAAATCCCACTGAGAAAATCAACCTGGTTCTCCTAATTCCCTTTCATGGCTATTCACAGCCTGAGATACCTTTGGAAATCTGTGTATCCTGGGATTTGGGGGCTCTTAGATCGTTCATAAATCACATATCACACCTCCGTGTGTGTTTTGGCAAAAAAAGGGATACATGGGATTGGTCCAGAGCTCTCCTGTTATTAATAGTTCAGACTTCAGTGGGCAGAAAAAGAAATGTCCCTAAAAATGATGCTGGAAAGAAAAGTGAAAAGAGAGGTGAAATGAGTCAAAATGAGTCAAAAAAACCAGCAGCAGCCAGGATAAGGACAGCGCTGCGAGATGCCCTCTAATTAGAGACAGTTAATTAGCGGTGTAAGCCTGACATCCACCCTCAGGCTCAGCAGCGGCAGGAAAATGTTGAATAAACAGCTCAGCGTTTAATGCTTCAGCAAATTGCTGTGTCCACGCCGGAGGGGTTCGCTGCTGCCCTGCGGCCATCCCGGCTCACGCCTGTCCCTTTCTCCAGGGACATCCCGGCTCATTCCTGTCCTTTTTGCCATCCCTGCTCGTTCCTGTCCCTCTTCCAGGACCATTCCGGCTCATTCCTGTCCTTTTTGCCATCCCGGCTGATTCCTGTCCTTTTTCCAGTGGCCATCCCGACTAATTCCTGTCCCTTTTCCAGGGCCACTCCAGCTCATTCCTGTCCCTTTTCCAGTGGCCACTCTGGCTCATTCCTGTCCTTTTTCCAGTGGCCATCCCGGCTGATTCCTGTCCTGTTTCCAGAGCCATCCCGGCTCATTCCTGTCCCTTTTCCAGGGCCATTCCAGCTCGTTCCTGTCCCTTTTCCAGTGGCCACTCCAGCTCATTCCTGTCCCTTTTCCAGTGGCCATCCCTGCTGATTCCTGCCCCTTCTTCCTGTCCCTTTTCCAGGGCCATCCCACCTCATTCCTGTCCCTTTTCCAGGGCCATCCCACCTCATTCCTGTCCCTTTTCCCATCCCACTGCCGATGATGCTCCGGCACAGCCAGCCCCACGTTCTGCTCCCTGCTGCTGCCTGGAGCCAGAAGGATCCTCCTGGATCCCAACTCCTCATCCCTGCGGGAGCAGGAGGAGAGGTGTGTGTGCACCAGCATGATGAGCTCTCCGCGGGGATCAGGGCAGAGAAACACACGATCCTTTCTGCCTTCTCCAAATTTCAGCTCCAGGCATGCAGGGGCTACACCTATTTACATTCACCGCAGGGGTGTCCTCTCGGGGTGTTTCTCGCCACTCACTCGCAAGGATGTTGTTGTCAGACCTGCGGTGCAGCTGAATTATTGCCTAAATCCTCAAAAAGAGGGGGAGGCAAACAGAGATTTTAAAGGAAACGCCAACTTTCGAGGCGTTTTCCTTCATCACATTTTGTTCTGCAAACACAAAAGGCAGGCACTGAGTCGAAAAATAAAATGAAATAAAAGCTGGGATTCTCATCACAGCTCTAAGGCAGGGACCATCTGGTGCAGGACTCGCTAATTAAATCATGCCAATTAACCACGCAGCACATCTGAGGGTCAGCAGCTCCAGGGTTCAGAGACCTTTGCACCTCAGGATTTTGGGGCTGCACAGGCTGAGCCTTGCAAAATTCAGTTTTCAGGTATTACCAGTCATCAACACACTGAGGGTGAGTTTTTAACTTCATTTTCATGTCCCTGGATATGATTAAACATCCCTGGAAGTGTCCCAGGCCAGGCTGGACAGGGCTTGGAGTGACCTGGGATAGTGGAAGGTGTCCCTTGCTCATGGCAGGGAATGAGATGAGTTTTAAGGTCACGTCCATCCCAAATAATTCCATGCTTTTCTGATCACTCACAATTTCCTTGGCTGTTTTCCTCACCTTTTAGGCTCTGCCTGAACTTGTCACAGCTCTCCCCACATGTTTTACCTGGATGTGACAAGGAAGGCAATGACACCATCCCTCAGTGCTCTCCAGACAAATCTTGCTCTAAGTTAGTCACTTGAAAGCAACAGCCAAGCGTTCAGCTGGCAAGAAACTCTGGGACAAAAATTTTCCATGTGCTATTTTTACTGTGAAATGGGTCTGAAAGCAAAGACTGGGACAGGATTTTGCAGCAAAGAAGGAGGTACAGATGCCAACTGTCCCTATTTAGGAAGGATAGTTTCTAATTTTTTTTTTAAAAAAAGCAAAATATCTCTTATTTTTCCATTCTGTCCTCTGAAAGCTCTCACGGTCCAAAATATGTCAATGGACTTTAAAGGTGTGTGGCTATTTCACTCTCCTAAAAATGCCTTTTTATGGATTCCAAAATGCCATGGAGAGCCTGGAAGAGGGCAAAAATAAGGGTTTTTGCTTTCTAGTGTAAGAATTACCAACAAAACAGGGATGTCATCGAGTTGTGAGTGGATCTTGCCACGACGCTGCACAAACCACCCAGAAATCCCAGGCTAAGACTTCATAAATCAATTATACAAATTAAAGCCGAGTGACTCAGCCAGGCACAAAAATCCCAACAAATCCATGCAAACTGGAAGGGTGTCGAGGTCAGAGAGCTCCATGTGGGACCAGCCAAGCTTCTCCACGCAGACATTGGAGCAAATTTCCCATGAAGGGTCGTGCGTGAAGAGAAACCACTTCCATTTCTCTTTTGGTTCCATTTCTCTGCGTCAGCTCTGGGCTCTCTGTCTCCCTGACCCCAAAGCATGGGAGAATCTTTCCACCTCCTCCTACCAGGCAAGGAAATGACTCTTTTACCCATGAAAAGCAACTTTTCCAGTTTGCTGGCAAGGCTGCTTTGGGTGTCCACCCACTGCAATGTGAAATGGGAGCTGTTTTGACTGGTCGCTGAGTCCCCAGGGCTCGTGTTCTGATGAAGTGCAATTGCTGGGGGGGAAAAAAAATTCCTGATGCAAACACTCTCACTGGTGACTGTGAAATTCCTCGTCCGTGGAAATCCCAGGGCTGCTGGAAATGTGCAGCTCCCACAGGATTTGCTGCCAAAAAGTCCTTTTAAGGGAAGACGGTGGAAAACAAAAGTGAGGCTGGAGCAGATTTATGTCCAATGTCAAAGGAATGGTCCAGTCAGACTTGGGGTGGATTTGCCCAGTGCTGCTCCATCCATGGCTGCTCTGAGCCACACTGGGAATAGTGGGAGGAACAGGAATTCAGGAATTCTGCTCCTCTAGTGAGGTGTAAAAACGTGTTGGAAACTGGAGATCCAATGGTACAGGGGAAAGAGGGAAAGGGAAAGGAGAAAAGGGAAAAGGGAAAAGGGAAAAGGGAAAGGGATTTTTGCAATCTGTAGGAACTCCTGGCAGCAGCAGGGTCTCTCCTGGGGTCCCAGCTCAGTTCCCATCAGCAGTTCTGCCAGCTCCAAGGATGAAGCTCCATTCCCAAGGAGTGTCTATGGATCCAGACTGACTCCATCAACCCCAAAACGGCTGGAAATCCAACTCAGGCTGAGTGCAGAAAACATCCACCTTCCTCTCCATGGCATCCCTGACTGCTCAGCCAGGGAATCTCCCGAAATTCCCATTTCTTTGTCACCTCCATGCAGACTGGGAGAAATCCTTCCCTTCTCCTCAACAGTAGCATAAAGAAAAAGCAAATAAAAAAAACTTGTGCTTATTGCTAGGAGCCAAGCCAGCTCCTTTGGCACCACGGAATCCCATGGGAGAGCACAGTCTGTGAATCATGAGCAGGAATTTTAAGGAACTGTGTCATGGGATAGACCAAAATACGAGGCTGTTCCATCGATTTCCACAGACATTTCCACCCCAATTTGCAGAGGGAGTGAAAGTCCCCTGGGAATGTGTCCCAAGATTGTTTTTAATGGCAATCCCTCGGGCTGGGAAATGCACGTGCAGTGGGGGATTTCTCACTGCAACTCAAAATCATGGAAATTGATAATCCTGCCCAGTACTGCTGGGATAAACCTTGGGTGTCATTCCCTGATTTTTTGTTTTGTTGGGTTTTTTTTATTTCATGACAACAGGTCACCCCACAGTGCTGGAAGAAGCGAAATTCCCATAAATTGTGCAAACATTTTGCTTCTTCTGTCTCTTTCCCCCTGTCCTTTTTCTCTGCATTCCTCTACAATAAACACAGCCAAATGGATTTTTTTTTTCTTAATCTGCAGGGAAAAATGACCAATTTTGCTTGCAGGCTGAGAACTCTCGCCAGCTTTCAGCTGGAATGGATTTCCACCACTTTCCTTAACCCCCAAACAAGAACTCTTCCCTTTCCTCAGTGACATTCTACAAATAATAATAAAAAATTAGAATCCATGCAGGCATTTTTTAAAATTTGCATAATAAATTAAAAAATAACACTATTATTATTTTTTAAAAATCATATTGGCTGAAATAAAAATTCTTTTCCATGGCAAAAAGCAGAGAGATTGTTCAGCTGATAGGATACAAACACTGAAAAAGTCATCCCAGAGCTTCACGGATTTAAAATCCAATATTTTTTTCTGCTGCTGTCCTAGGCACTCTTGAAAAAGCTGCAATTCGAGTCAAATATTTCCATACATTACAGCAGGTCTCCTGTGACCCTCAGGCTTGGGACCAGTTGGATTTTCATTCAGACTGGTGAGTTCACAGCTCGCTGGATGTTTCTGAATGCACAAGCAGGGAATCTCTGCCAAACTCGCTGCACTCCAAGGGGCTCCTGGGTTATCGTTCTGCTGGAGGTGGGAGTCAGGAAAAAACACTTTTTGCTTTCCCCAGACTGGAGGCCAAGCAGGGGGAGAGCTGCAGCCCTGGAGAAATGGGAGGAGAGAAAAAATAAAGCTCTGGATAAATGGGAAGAGAGAAAAAATATAGGGCTGGAAAATGGGAACAGAGAAAAATACAGCAATGGAAAAATGGGAAGAGAGAAAAAATATAGTCCTGGAAAAATGGGAATAGAGAAAAAGTATAGTCCTGGAAAAATGGGCAGAAAAAATACAGAACTGGAAAAATGGGGAGAGAGAAAAAATACAGACCTGGAAAAACGGGAAGAGACAAAAATACAGCATTGGAAAAATGGGGAGAGAGAAAAAATATAGTCCTGGAAAAATGGGAAGAGACAAAAATCCAGCAGCTGGAATTTTCACTAAACTCTCATTGCAACTGGTGATCCTGCTGATGGCAACTGGAGTGGCTTTGGCACCACTGAGGATCCCAGGAAAACCTCCCTCTGGCAGTTCCATGGGATCGATTGGATCTCTTTGGAGATGTGGAACATTCATAGCAGCAGGCCCAGAGACGAGAAGGGGAGAGCAGTAAACATCAATAAATCACTGAACAAACTGTAGTTTATAGGGGCAAACCCCACAAACATTGCTGCCCTGACGTTTGTAAGATCCATTTTATGATTCAGCAAGATGCCACGAAAAAAGAACCGAAAACTCACCCCAAACTGCAGCAAGTCAGTGGCAGGAATGGAAAGAAAATCACCAGGATTTGATTCCAGACCCCTCCCCTCCCCATTAGCCTGCATGTTTTTTCATGACACAAAATGTTTGGTTAAGTGTTCTGAATCTGCCTGCCGGTTAAATCCTAGGAAATCTATGGTTTTCACGTTTGATGGAGTGAAATGCACCGAGGGATAATCAAAGCTTTATGTCCCAGCCGGAGAGAAAAGCATTTCACCATGCCCAAAAAACCTTATTGCTTTCCTAAGCAGGGGAATGCCTAATGACACACATCTGCTGATTCCCTTCCTGCAGCTAAAACTGAAGATGGAAGAACAGGGAGAGGAATCCAGAAGTGGGGATTCAGCCAGGGGGGACTTGCAGCACCATTAATTGCAGTGATGCACATCTAAACCCACAGGGCAACCAACAACTCTCTAAACAATCCCTTTTTGTAAGAAGATGATGCCAAAGGACCTGTGAGAGCATCAGCAGCTGGCAGTAAGGATCCCTGGTGGCAGGTGGATGGATGGTCCTGGAGGTTATTGTGGAAAATACCAAATTCTGTGAGAATTCTGTGAGAATTTGGTATTTTCCACTCATTGCTGTGGGAAGGAAGAGGTGGAGAAATTCCCTGAGTTCTGCTTCCCTCTGCCTAAACCCATCCCATTCCTCTCAGGGATAGCAGTGATACCTAAAGCAGATTGTCCTTACAGCTACCAGGACATTAATCTAAGGAAAAAGGAAGCTTAAGGCTTTCAAATTGCCTTTCAATGCCTAATATTTTTTGGATTTATTAGTATTAATCTGATATCCTTAGGAGCAGCTACTGGGGGGAAAACTTTATGATCCAGTGAGCAGTAGAGGACATAAAATAAAGCACAAGGTTTCCATCTTTTGCCGTTTACACCCAGTAAGGATTGTCTAAATAATTCTCCAAGAAGATTCTCCCATGTTGGCAACAACAGGGAGGGGAAAAGGCTTTGCAGAGCCCATGAATTAATCCTAATTCCATGTTCAACTCTAACAAATCCATCACCTGCAGTAAGAACTGTATTTTTAATGCACATTTATGGTATTGTCCCTCCATGGCCTGTGCTGGGGTAAGTGCCATTCCAGATCATGGATAAACACTTGTCCATTATGGATGTGCTCCATTACAGCTGGGATAAATCATAATTTCTTTTTACTCCTCATGATTGCACAGTTTGGCCAAAAAACAGTTGCAGGGTTCCTGAGTTCTGCTGTGGGTTTGACCTCAAAGAACCTCTGTCCTCTTCCCATTGTCCTCTTCTTGCTGACCTCTTCTCACCCATTTAAGTTACCAAAAACCCCAAACAAAGAAATTGGAAATAAAGCCTCACCTTTCCTTGCTGGGATGAATGAAAGATTAAAACTCAGCTCTTCAAGGTGCTATTTTTTCTAACCTTGTTTAATGTTGCTGTTTATCCACATGACATTTCCATTTCTCACATGCTAATTTGGCAATCAGAGTTTTGGACAGTGACCAAATGTCAGCCCCAACCACTCCTTTGACCATTTCCTTGGATGGGCCACGGGTATCTGAGATAAGAAACTCAATTTATTACTGTGTAACAGGTAAAGAGAAAGTGATTTTATTGGTACAGCTCAGATAATGGTGAACCTGTAATAACTTTAAAATTCCCTCCCCTTGGATCTCCCTTTATCAGGGAAATAATTCCTTGGATTCCCCCTAAAAATCCCTTTCACACTGAGGCTGCTTCCCCTGCTCCAAAGCCTCTGCCAACTCTTAATGCAGTAAAGGAGGGGAGAAAAAATTTAATATAGTTCCTCAAATCTCAGGAAATGAAGCTTTGCCTCCTTAAGTTCCTTTTAAGAGTGAATGTTCCACTGTGGGAAGCCCGAAGTGTGCTGAGGTTTCCACGCAGCTCCTCGGGATATTCAAACTCCTTGATAAGGTTTTCCTTCTCCCAAAACTTCCCAAAAGTGCTGAGCTGGCAGCCAGCTCGGGTTTGCTCCTGAATTGATATTTGGGGTGAATTCACAGCAATCCCAGAACAGAATCATGGCTTTGTCAGCCCCATTCCCAGGAATGCCAACCAGCTGGGTCAGCAACACCCTCAAATCCCAAATTCCTCCCTCTGAACTTAACCCCAGCTTTGAAAAGTGGGAACAGGAAAATAAGGAGGGAAGCAAATCCCATATAACTGCCTGTAAAGAGAGTAGAGGCTGAAAAGGTTTCTTTTTTATTTTTCCTTTTGCCTGTCTTTTTGTGCTTTTTTTTTTTTTTTAACTCCTGCCGTTTGTTCCCTTGTAAAAACAGAGGGTTGAACCTTTCAAACTTCCCAGCCCTTCCAGTGGGAATTCCATCCTTTGAGGAAAAAGTCCAAGGATTGCTCCCGCAGTATTTAGGAACAGCAAAAATGGTGAAAGATTATTATTTCTGTAAACACCTAAGAAATAACAGTTATTCAGCAGCATTTTCAGGTCTTCCTGCTTTCAGAAATATCATATAATATTATAAATACATATAAAAATATGTATAATAATAAAATAATCAGTCACATAATGTAATAAAACTAAAATACTGCAGAAGCAGTGTGAAGTTTCCCTCCTTTAGGCTTTCCTGGCGGTGCAGGAAAGAAGAACTCTCTGGTTCATTTACATTCTGTAAAATATTCCTGATGGGGTTTTACCCTTTAAAGGCATTCACAGACTTCCAGATATAAATGTCTTTTTTTCCTGTCACCCTTTTGTGGAGCTGTGGCAGTGAGGGGATGCCTGAAGGGTTAAATTTTGATTAGGTTTGGTTAAAAGAGGAATGTTGCCTCCTCAGCCCTCCTTACTGCCAAGGAAAAAATCTTGGAGTGATTTCTGACACAGAGAACCAAACACCTGATGGCAGCACATAGAAAGATTCTTCAGTGCATTTGTAACAGCTCCACACTTCAAGTTATTGAAATTATTGTAGTGTTTGGGTTTTTCTTTTTAAATGCTCAGGATTTGATGTTTTGAGTCACCGAAGGGCTGCTTGGGTTTTGTGTTTCTAATTATTCTTGATTTTCTGACCCTTTTACATTACAGCACAAGGCACTTTCTATTAGAGATTCCATTCAAGGAGAAAAACTCTCCCTGCCTTCAGTGGGTCCTGAATGATGCCTTGAGAAAAAGGAGAGAAGAGCGGGATTAAAGGATTTTTGCAATAAAATGTCTTTGCCATATCATGGTGGAGATGGTGAGTTTAATGCCTTAGGATATCCCAGCAGGAATGGAGACTGGGCAGGTTCTGCTTGGACTGGGACATCCCAGACAGGGATCAGCCCCAGCAGGGAGGTGGTGGCTGAGCACAGAGAGCTGCTCTGAACACGGGCTGAGGGTTTCCAGCAGTGGCTCTCTGCCAGCTCCCATCAGCAGCACACAATTTGTCTAGAAATGCAGTTGTGCCTCCCCAGCCCCTAAATAGCTCAGCCATGGAGGGTATCCATCACCATCCCATCACCACCCCATCCCATCCCATCCCATCCCATCCCATCCCATCCCATCCCATCCCCCCCCCCCCCCCACCATCCCAACTCATCACCATCCCAACTCATCACCATCCCATCATCATCCCATCACCATCCCATCATCACCCCATCATCACCATCCCATCCCATCCCATCACCATCCCATCCCATCCCATCATCATTCCACCCCATCACCATCCCATCCCATCAACACCATCCTATCATCATCCCATCACCATCCCATCACCATCCCATCACCATCCCATCCCATCCCATCCCATCCCATCATCATTCCATCCCATCACCATCCCATCACCATCCCATCCCATCCCATCACCATCCCATCACCATCCCATCACCATCCCATCCCATCCCATCCCATCCCATCCCATCCCATCATCATTCCACCCCATCACCATCCCATCACCATCCCATCACCATCCCATCACCATCCCATCCCATCCCATCCCATCCCATCCCATCCCATCCCATCCCATCCCATCCCATCCCATCCCATCCCATCCCATCACCATCCCATCCCATCCCATCCCATCATCATCCCATCCCATCCCATCCCATCCCATCCCATCCCATCCCATCCCATCCCATCCCATCCCATCCCATCCCATCCCATCCCATCCCATCATCATTCCATCCCATCACCATCCCATCCCATCCCATCCCATCCCATCCCATCCCATCCCATCCCATCACCATCCCATCCCATCCCATCCCATCCCATCCCATCCCATCCCATCCCATCCCATCCCATCCCATCCCATCCCATCCCATCCCATCCCATCCCATCATCATCCCATCCCATCCCATCCCATCCCATCCCATCCCATCATCATCCCATCCCATCCCATCCCATCCCATCCCATCCCATCCCATCCCATCCCATCCCATCCCATCCCATCCCATCCCATCCCATCCCATCATCATTCCATCCCATCACCATCCCATCCCATCCCATCCCATCCCATCCCATCCCATCCCATCACCATCCCATCCCATCCCATCCCATCCCATCCCATCCCATCCCATCCCATCCCATCCCATCCCATCATCATCCCATCCCATCCCATCCCATCCCATCCCATCCCATCCCATCCCATCCCATCCCATCCCATCCCATCCCATCCCATCCCATCCCATCCCATCCCATCCCATCCCATCCCATCCCATCCCATCCCATCATCATCCCATCCCATCCCATCCCATCCCATCCCATCCCATCCCATCCCATCCCATCCCATCCCATCCCATCCCATCCCATCCCATCCCATCCCATCCCATCATCATCCCATCCCATCCCATCCCATCCCATCCCATCCCATCCCATCCCATCCCATCCCATCCCATCCCATCCCATCCCATCCCATCCCATCATCATCCCATCCCATCCCATCCCATCCCATCCCATCCCATCCCATCCCATCCCATCACCATCCCATCCCATCACCATCCCATCACCATCCCATCCCTGAGGGTTCCCAGAGGGAGGAACCACTGGGGCTCTGCACCCTGCCAGACCTTTGGGAGATAAATGAGTTCTCCCCCAGCTGGAAAAGGCAGGAGAGGGATGGGATGGGATGGGATGGGATGGGATGGGATGGGATGGGATGGGATGGGATGGCATGGCATGGCATGGCATGGCATGGCATGGGATGGGATGGGATGGGGTGAAGCAGGAGCTGCAGGTGACACTGTCCCCATGAGAATCGATGGCCTCAGCAGAGCCAAACCCTCCTCCTGTGCTGAAGTCAAACTCTCAAATTTCAAATCAAACAAATTTCTTGATGTCCGAGCAAATATTTTCCATATCACAAACCCCGCAGATTTCCAAACCTCAAAAAAAAAAAAAAAATCTAGGTTAGGTTTTATTTTTATTCTAGAATTCTTTTAGGGTTTTTATTTTTTACAGGCATGGGAAGGTGATGGCAGGAAACACCTATAATAGGGAATATTTAATGCAGAAGTATCCTGCAGTATCCAAGGGAAATTCTATTTCTCATCCTGGAAATTGAAATGAAGGTACTGAGTGATCTGGTATGTCTGGGTGGTGCTGAGCCACTCTGCCAAGGGGTTGAGCAATCCCCATGGCTATCACAAAATCCCAGCACTGCCCAAATTCACACCAGGAAAGTCACAATTTGTATATTCCTACTGTGTAGCAATGATCCTTGTGGGGGATTCCCTCAAAGAACTTAAAAAAGAAACGTAAATCTGTGCAGTCACTCAACATGAATTCTAGAAAACATCCAGGAAAAGCAAATGTTAAAAAAAAAAAACCAACTGATGTAGTCAAAAGCTTTGGGATTTTATCCTGAACATATTTTCTTTATCTATGGCCTAAACAACAACAGCAGCTCACAATTTAACCAAGGTCATCCTGCCAAAACTTGTATGGTTTTTGTCTTATAAATTAAATTGAGCAAAATACTTGTTCTCAGACCTTAATGAGCAGCCCAACAAGCATCAATTTCAATGCGGCCAGGGTGGAAAAATGAAAATGCAGCAAAAATATTTATAAATAATCAACCATCCTAATAATTTCAATGTTCTGAGGTCTATATGATTCCATGATTCCATGATACTAAGGCTGGATCTGTGCAGGGTGAGTTAGTGTCCAGCCATGAGCAAGAGTGGGTGAAACTCACGTTCTGCAAACATTCTCAGAGCTTGATGGGAAGCAGAATCCACTGGGACATTTGCAGAGAGGGTTTGAATCTCCTCTCACTGCAGGATTTGCTCCCCATGAGCACCAAACTCATGGAAAGTCCCACACCTCATCAAGATAGAGTTGCTTTATCACAAGAACACAATTTCCAGCATTGGTTTGCACCAGACTCTGTAGGGCTGACAAACCCCAGGATATGGAATACCCTGAGTTGGAAGAGATCCCCAAATCCAGCGTGGATCATCGAGTCCAAACCCGGTAAAGCACAGTTGACTAACAGGATACCAAACTGCACAAAGCCTTCTTTCAGCCTGAAAGGGAAAAAGAAATATGATTATCTTTCTCTTTTTTTATTTTTTTCTTTTTTTTTTTTTTTTAAGCAATTATTTCTTGTTTCCAAATTCCCGTCTATTTCCTGGTTCCAGCCCAGACGCGCCATGGGAAAGGCAGTTCTCACGGCGTTTGCACAAACAGGAAGCATGCGGATTTTCAAAAGAGACCCTATTTTTATGAGAGCTCCCGCTGAGTTTTGCTGACTCAAGGGACCTTGGCCTGAATTTAAATAAGCAACTTTGGAGGAACTGAACTGCAATCCTTGCGTCTCCAGACTCCTTATCTGCCGTTCGTTTTCCAAAACAGAGCAAAGAGCTCAAAACCCTGTGCCCGCAGCAGTGACTCACTCAGAGCCTGGTTCAGACCCTGTAGGGCAGGGAGGCTCCAGGACTTGGAGCAGTGATGAAGAATCCCATTGTACTGCTGCCAGATTGTTAGGGAATCCCGATGTCTTTCCCCTGCTGGGAAGGGGAGCTGGCCAGATGTCACACCCAGCTGTCACAAAGCATCACCTTCCTCCCTCCTGATGCTGCCCAGACCCTGGGATGTCAAGAGCCATCAGTCCTGAAGGGGATGTTTATTTCTCCTGATGCTGAGGTGGAGATTTGTGTCCTCTTGGCATCCTCTTGGAGCTTCACCGTTCCTTCCAATCATTTCCAGTTCGGCTGAGTCTGCTCAGCCTTTCCAAGGCATGGATTTTGATGTTCTCCCCCCTGGCAGGTGCTCTCCACACCCATGGAAACGAGCCTGATCCCACCAAAACCTGTCCAAGCCCCACTCTGGGGTCTGAGAAATGCAATTTTTTCATGCCCAGATGGAAATTGAGGCTTTCAGGCGGGTTGGAAGTTGCCGCCGCTCTGCGAAACAACAGGCTTTTTGAAGAATGAGGTGAAAGGAGCTTTTCTGTGGCTGAAATTCTTGATGTTAATTTTAACAACTCTTCCAACCCCTCGAAAATTGCCACTCTGAAAAAACAAACAGGGCCCATATTCAGCCACTGAGCTGGCAAGCCAGGCTTTGCTGGGCCACCACTGGGAGTGCCTAACAGTAGCCAGCCTTATTCCTGCCTCCAGAAACGATGGGAGAGAGAGGGAGAAAGGGAGAAAGAAAGGCAGAGAGGGCTACTCTGGGCTAATTGGCCGTGGTTGGATGGAGCTGCTGACTTTGGGTTGGTTTTAAGTTACATGTGAGCAAGTGAAATGGAATATAAATAATAGCAGGGGGAGAGCTCCAGTGGAAAAGCCAGCCAGTGTCTGCCTGACTGGCTGCTCTGGTATTCATCAAGCCCTGCTGTGGTTTGTGTCACTGGAGGGAGGGAGCTGCCCTTGGAGAGAGCCCACCAGAGCTCCAGGGATCCTCTGGGGAGGGATCTGCCACCCCTGGGCTGGAAAATCCCCAAAAGAGGGGGTCTCTTGATTTAGAAGCCCTCAGTGAGCTGCAGATCCTGCCCTGGGAGAGCCCAGCACAGCCAGTGGATGCACCTTGGGATTTGCGTTGGGAAGGAATGGTTTTGAATCCCACATCACTTTCAGAAAGGCTGCAACAGAGCCAGCAAGGAGATTTTCACATCCTCTGCTTTTTCCCAGAGAGCCTCAGAGCAGGGCAGTTTTAAGTCTGAATATCGAGCTACACCTGCTACAGGTACAGGCAACACCTCAGCTGGCAGGGATTGATGTATCATAAATCCAGCTCCCTTGAATCAATTTTTTTTCCTATCATTTCAGCATGTCATAGACATATCATGGTTTTTGTTTTGTCACCAATGATTGCGTTTTTTCTTTTCATTTTTCTTTTCTTTTTTCTTTTGTTTTTTAAATAATTTCAATTTTTAAGCGCAAGCAACCTGCAGTATATATTTGGAAATTAAAAATTTTATCATTCCTCCTACAGACACAAATATGCCTCCTGGAGGGGTGAATTCCTTACATCCTACCTGTCATACAAACCACAGTTCCATCTCCTCTTTCCTCCTTGGCTTTGTTTTCAAAGTTTTCTTCGCCTTTAATCTTCTTTGTTTGGTTTGTTGATTTTTTTTTTCTCTCTCTGCTGTGCTTCCTCTTCATCCCTCCATCACTTCCTGCCTGTCTTCTCCCTTCCATCCTTCCCGTTATCTCTGCTGACAGGAGATTTCCCCTCATCCCTGACAAGTCACACTTTCAAACCTGGCAAATAAATGGAGTTGGGTTGGTTTGTTTATCATTACACAGAAGACATGATGAATCCCTTTATTTATCACCTTTTATTTTATATAATATTTGTAACTGGGATTCACGAAGGGATCTGCTTTACTGGTTATCTCCACGGATGCACCAAGTTCTCCTCTTCCATGACAGACTTTCTAAGACTGCAAGGGAATCTGGAATACAGAAAGCTCAGGAGTTATTGTCTTCATAAAGCAGAAGCATAAATATGAAGGCAGCAAAGGATTTGGAGAGGAAAAACCCCAAACCCAGGGCAATCCTTTGAGCAATCATGACTTTCCCCCATATATTTGTTCCCCACCTGCTTGTTCCTCTACATCCTTGTTTTCTGACTTGAGTGCTGGGAGAACATTGAACCCCACTCTGAATAAAATCCTAAAGGGCAAATGAAATAAAAAAATTTTTAAAAACCCACAGAGGATGACTGCTAACACAATCTGTTTTAAAGTTTTACTAGCAGGGAATGTGTTTTTTTGTTAGAAACACCCCGATCATTGCACAACGGCCACAGCACCAGGAGGAGACAAAAAGAAATCTTTATGGGATTGTTAAGACAATAGTTATTTGTCATAAATAAATCTGAGCCTGGCTGGTCCCGAGCCAAACATTGGAAGTTTGTCCTGGCAGACGTGGTGTTACATCACCAACGGGATTATGTCATGTTGGAAGCTGCCAGCTGGGAAGTCTGAGACAGCATCTTGGAGTCCTGGGAAGCAGGGGACAGCTGGCCTTGTCCCCAGCTGTGACCCTGAGCGTTCTGAGTGCTGAGAGGTGGTGCCAACCTGCAGGTGATGGGTGGGGAATAGAAGGAATCCTGGGAGATCCAGGTGGTGACACTGCCAGATCACCAAAAACTGCCAGAGCCAGCTGGGAAGAGGTTTGATCTCCTGATGTCCTGTGTGTGGCAAAGGCACTGAGATCTCCAGGTGGAGAAACTGCTGAGGCTCAGCTGGGAAAGGGGAGAAAATGCTGCGTGGGACAGGTGAATAGGGCAGGGTGGGGAGGCACAGGGTGCCCAGGGAAGCTGTGGCTGCCCCTGGATCCCTGGCAGTGTCCAAGGCCAGGCTGGACAGGGCTTGGAGCAACCTGGCATAGTGGAAAGTGTCCCTGCCACAGCAGGGTGTGGAACTGGGTTATCTTTAAGGTCCCTTCTCCCCCAAACCATTCTGTGATTCCATGAAATCATGAATTTTACTCTTTTTCCCCAATTCACTCACTGCTGTGTGTTGGATCACACAGACCTGCAAAGTTCTCTGTGCTGGATGATACTCCATGTCTTGGCCTCGAGTCCAGCAAAGCAGCTGAGGAAATCTCCACCTGACTTCAAACTATTTCCTTTTTTTTAACATGAAATCACAAAATAATTAAAGTCTCTTAGAGCATCCAGTCCAACCCTTAACCCAGCACTTCCAGGCCACCACTAACCCAAAAACCTCCAGTGCCACACCCACTTGAATTTTAAATCCCTGCAGGGCTGAGGGCTCCACCACTGCCCTGGGCAGCTGTGCCAAGATGTGAGTTTTTATTGTGAGCAATGATGTTTCAGAAATCCCTGCAGACCAGCCCAGGAAAAGAGATGGGTCAGTGCTGGAAAATGCCAGAAAACCAGGATGGATTTCAGGGAAAAAGCCCAAATGCCACCTAGGGCAGTGTTTCCACATGTGTGTGAGCAGCCCTGCTCTGAGAACTCACCGCAGTGCACCTAAACCTCACATCTAAAAAAGCCAGGCTACAAAAAAAGATAAAAAGAGAAAGAGGGGGGAAAAAAATAAAAAGAAATATTTGGGCAACTGGAAGGAATTATTCTCTCTTCCATAGCCTGGGCTCTGTCCATAAATCATCCATAATTTTTTTAACGTCTAGAACAACGTTACCATTTGATGAAATAAAATACCCAACCTCTGTGACATCATCTTTTATCTAAAGGGTCCTGCACACTTGGTCATGTTCCTGAGCCACATTTGTTCTGCAGATATTTAGACCAAACCTGACATTTTATAGACTTCCTCCTGCTCGTGCATGTGTTGGAGACAGTTGTTTGGATTAGCACGATCAAAAAATTTAACACAGCCTTTCAAGAGCCCATTTTCATCTGGATTTGCACAACACAGAAGAAAGCGGGATGCCAAAAATATGGTTTTTTGGAAAACACATCCACTTTGTTGTGACTGTTTGTAGCTGGTGAAATCCTGGGATGCCCTGATTACCATGACCTGTGTGCTTTCATACGAGCCTGAGATATAAAAGCTCCATACACAAATGAAAACCGTTAACTTTCATACCACATGTGCTGTACTTATGCCAGTGGGAAATGACAGAGAATGTACAAGGTCATGGTTTACTAAAAATATAAAAGTTTAACATGTGGTGTTAATAGAACACACAACAGGGGTCACTGGTACAATGGAAAATAATTCATTTCCAATGTCAGGCCAAGTAATTCACTAGGAAAGAACATTTGAAAATGTGTTACTTATATCTTTCTCTTTCTGCTCTTTAGGACGAGTTTCAGGGAGGGGAAAAAAAAGCAAAATCACTGCTAATACCAATGCATAAATAATAACCATGATTCAGATTTCAAGTGTGTCAGAGCAAACCAAGCCCACCAGCCCTACAGGAGCTGACAAACCTTCCCCAGGGTGTGCAGCATCACTGGACCCTCTTCTCCCTCCCTAATGTTTGACTGGGATGAGCACTAAGTCCCATCAGGATGGTTTTAAACCCTGATCAGTATCTCTGCAGCTATTGGGGTGCCTCAGCCCCAATCCAGGTGCCACAAAACCCTGCCAAACCCTGCTAGTCTGGGCAGAGAGACAAGCACAGAACGGCTGCCCAGGGAGGTGGTGGAGTCCCCAGCCCTGGAGGTGTTGGAGGAAGGACTGGATGTGGCTCTGGATGTGCTCTGGTCTGGCTGACAAGGTGGTTGGTCAGTCAAATGTTTGGAGTTGATGATCTCAGAGCTCTTTCCCAACCTCAGTGATTCCAGGATTCTGCCAGCCCAGCAGGACTCTGTGCCCAGTGCCACTTGAGCAGGGATTTGTCTGCACAAACCCAGCACAGGAACCAGAAATCCCAAAGCTGGTGTCACCCTGAACATCTCAGCTCATCTGGTGGCTCTGCCCAAAACAATGAGCCAGGCTGAGCCTTGCACAAGATAGAGCCACAGGGCACAGCTGCAGTGTCCCCTCTTTGTCCCCTCCTCTCACAGGGGCTGCCAGCCCTTCTGCCCACATCTCCTGGCACCACCAGCACCACTCGAGGTCCCCCCTGCCCCATCACCTGCACAGGACCCAAAACTTATCCCAGAGTCTCCAGACTTGTCAGGCATCTCTGGTTATTTGGAGGAAAAATAATTAGAATAAAAATAATAAATAATTAGAAACAGAGGTTATAAAGCTGCTTGTTACAAGTGATAGATAAATCTGTGTGACAAAGTGGTGTTGGGCAGCACAGCTGGTGCTGCTGGCACGATGCTGGCTCCAAGGAATGCATCTCTGGGGTGACACAGCTATTGCATGGCTGCTCAGAGAGCTGATCCAACCAACCCCATGGCTGGCCAGAAGCATCCCAAAAAAAAACCTGTCCCTGCAGCTCTGCCCTTACCTGCCTGTGCCAATGTGCCACACGCTGCTCTGGCAGCAGCTCTCCCCTGAAGAGAGCAGCAGGTGAAATTGTTTTTCTTTCCTTCCCTCCCTTGCTGAAAGTGTTTTGATTTCTGGGTTGGCTCAGTGAACTTGTGTCACAGGCATGTCACTGTCTGAGCAGTCAAACTGATGGGAACCATGTTGGAACTGGCTGTCCTTCCCTCCTGCCTCCTGGTGTTTCTGCTGCCATCCCCAGCGGGCACAGCCCAGAGCTGCCTGGCACCAGCACTGAGCAGAGATCTTTGATGCTTTTCGAGCAAAAATGCTCATGGTCAAGCTAGAAAAGCTGCTGGAAACCATCTATCAGCAGGACCACAGACCTATCAGTGGTGCATCTTTGTAGGGCTCGGCTCAAGCTGCAGACAAATTTTTTTAGGTCAAATCTTGAAACTGTTAGTCTTCCCCTGGGAGTCCCGGGAAGGATTGTGAGCGAGGTTGGTTTGTGCCCATCCACATCACCCCCAGTGTCACTGAAGTTTATGGGATTCTTCCAGCCTGACTCAGTCAAAGGATCATTAAAATAATACAGTGAGAAACAGTCTAAAACCCACGGCGGAGCAATTAAAGCGCGCAGACAGACGGAAAGATGGATCAGAGGGAAATGTGTGCTGGGCATTGAAAAATACAGCGCGGGGGCTGAGCTGGCTATTCCCAAAAACAACTTTATGACACCTCCTGATTGCAAAATGCTCCTTTAGAAATCCTTGCCTTATTTCCTGCAGCCCTTTGGATGCACTAAGCCAGCATCCCTGATGGCACTGGATAAGGATATTCCTTTTCCCCCCGAATTTCTGAGTGGCAAATGCCAGGGTGGAATTAATCTTTCCTATCCAAACGTGCATTCAACACATCCTGCCTGCTGCGATTAACAACCTGACATAAAAAATGTTACAGGGCATAGAACACTCATAATAAATTCCTAAGAGATGATATTAGCTGGCTGTTGGAAAGGCAGCCGGGTTACAACACCCTGAGCTCGCTCTAAAGGATGATATTTGGGGAGATTTCGTTGCAATACTGTGAGTGATATGGTATAATGGGCTTTTTTTTTTTTTAATTAATTAATTCTTTGGTTTTCTCTCATTGTCCAAGAATTTGAAATTAATTCTTTTAAGATATCATGTGTGATGCATAATGGGATTTTCTGTGGGGCTGAGGATCGTGGAGAAACCTGCTGAAGGTGTCCCACAAAACGTTCCAAAGGGAGAAGATCCTTTCTTTTGTATCTCTGTGCACATTTACAGATTATTCTGATCTCCTGAGGAAATGCAAATCTTGTTTTCCTTCGTATCCATTGATGATGCATCAGATTATAAAGAAATGAACCCATTTATTCTATAATAAAGCATTAAAGCAAGTTTTTCAGATATTTGTATGCTCAGAGAGACAGATACCCTGGCAACTATCATGGGGACATTTTTAGAAAATTTCTTAATTCTCTGGCCCAGGGTTTTGTTATGACATGTAGCTAAGAGAAGGGAGAGATGTGGTTTCTCCGTCCCCTGCCAAACCCTCTGATTTTCCCTGTTTGCTTTGTTAATTTAAAAAAGTAGCACCGATTTCAAGAAGTTGCCCACAGGATCAAATACAACTGATAGTTGTGTCCTCTGCTGGCACAGGCTCTGGGTGAGGAGCAGAAGTGTGTGGGGAGGAAGAGGAGGGAAGGAGAGGATGCACAAAACACTGAACTGGCAGAGCTTCCTTTTGCCATTCTCCCTCTCTGCTGCTCTATTATTATCATGTCAGTTTATCACAGTTAAATAAATTATTTCATATATGCCATCTTAATAATTTGGGCTATCTACCTTCTAGATTATACCTGTCAGGATGTCCCCATAAATCAGGGAATATGAGGAACATGAAACATGTTAAAAAAAAAAAAAAATTAAAACTCACCAGTCCGATATCAGTACTTTTAGGAAGTTTAGGAACTTTTCTTCTTGTTAAATTAATTAATTTCCATACAGCTGCAGGCAGACATATTTCAGTGTAAATCACTTTTAACATCCACCTGAGGGGAAAACTAAAGTGAGATTTTTGGGATCCTCATGGGAATGAGGATTTGCAGGGCTGGGATTCAGGGTCAACAGGAAACCTTTAGCAGATGCTCATCAGAGCCACAAAAGCCCCAGGAAGAGCTGAGCTCCCAGGCTGTTTGGCGAAATTTGGACTTCATGATCTTGGGGATTTTTTCCAACCTTAATGATTCTTTGATTCTGTGATTCCTGAGCCAGCAACGCAGCCCAGGACAAGGACATTTGGGGAAAGCAGGTGGCACTGAGGACTCAGCAAACAGGGCTGACACGATGCCTTTTCTAATGGAAAGTGCTGAAAATGCAGCAGAGTCAAACTGAGATCCTCAGCATCACCAAGGAATCACAGAATCACTTCGGTTGGAAAAAAACTCCAAGATCACCCAGTCCAACCTCTGATCACCAGTTTGTCACCAAGACCAGAGCACTGAGTGCATGTCCAGCCATTCCTTGACCATATTTAACTGGGATCAGGGCTATGATCAAGCCTGAAAAAAGGTTTTTTTTTACTTCTGAAATAAATTTATTTCTAATATCCCCTAAAAAAAGCTGTGTTTTTGCAGGACAAATCTGCAAAAGAAAAGAATAACCATGAACTCAGTGAAACCCCTCAGAAAAAAAACCACAGCAAGACCTGAATAAAACAAAAATGGGTGAAGTCAACAACATCAAATTAACAAATTGCATCTGATCAGGAAAGAGGGTGTAAAGCCCAGCTCCAAGCCAGCAGTGCTACAGGTTCAAGCCCAGGTTACTTTCCCACAGGAGAAAGTCTCCCAGTTTGGTCAGACAGATCCGTCTGGCTGCTCTAAATTTAACTAGTCCAGAAACAAAGCCAGATGACCAGGTTAGGGTTAGTGCTCAGGGTGCTCGGTGCCTGTGTCAAGCAGGCTGTCCTGGTTACACAATTCAGGGCTTTCCTGTTGGACTAATTAGGAGAGACACGCTGAGATTTATTGAGCCCTAATCGTGGCAGACATTCGCAGCTCCCTATCTGAGGGACTCAGCCTGTGCTTCTTGCCAGGTTCCCATTTCCACCACATTTTTTGCAGTTGCAAAATTAGATTAAAAAAGGAGACGAAGGCAAAGGTTCCTCGCTGGCTGCTGGCATTTTGATTTCCTTACTTCCACGGGCTTTGTTTATGTGTTGCTCCACTTTAAACAAGCTCTCTCTTTGTGTTTTCCTTGACAAGAGCTGTCTGGATGGAAATAGAGATCGAGCCAGCTCTGCTCTCACCGAGTGCCGCTGAACCTCTCTGGGACAGGATGAAGCAACCCCGACCACTTTTATCCCATCAGTACATGTGAAAAAAACCCCAAACTAGCTGGACACAAATGAAGTTGGGCAAAGCAGAGGGCTGCCTGCTCGTAGCCAACGTGGCAGCAGAGCAAAAGCCTCGGAAGATGTGGAGATTTTCGGCTCTGACTCACAGACGGAGCAGATTAAACTCAGGCTTCCCACAGCTTCCTGCCCTGCCCGGGTTTAAAGTCTCCCTCCTCCACAGCATGGGCACTTCAGCCACTGGCATAGACCCAGCCCTTCAGCAAAGGCATTCTCATGGCACCTGCCCCTCAATAATTTTCATTTCTTGCCCCATTTTTGCGTGGGAGAAAATTGAGATACGGAGATGCTTTGCTCAAAATATTAAGGACTAGCTGGTCAAAGCTGTATTTCTGCATCAGCACAAAGACATCTACTAAAAACCTGCACAGACATGTAGGCAACTCATGGAAGCATCTCAGAGCTAGAAATCAGGTTTTAAGGGTTGGTTTTTTCCGTGCTTTCCTCCCATGACTTGCCTCTCATGCTACAATAGAGCAGACATCAGCCAACATGTGAGAGTCGATGGCAATAAATCATTATTAGCAGGACAGAAGAGTTTCCTTCCATTCTGTTAGCCCAGTTGAACAGGAGCTGATGAGAAATCCAGGTGCAACCTCACTCCATCCCACCAGGTAGATCTGGGACCATGATCAGCAATCACATCTAGATTTAGTTTTCACAGCTGAGGTCTCAGGGGTTGCTGATCACAGCTCCACTTCACAGCCACAAATATCAATGTGAGCTGAAATCCATGGTGGTCAGCATTAACATGGCACCACAATTCCATGAGAGCCACGGGATGGCAGGGACAGGTGTAAACCCAATCCTCAGGAAGATTTTTCCCTTTGCAGTTTGCTTTCAAACACCCCTGGTGCAGTGGTGTTTCTTCCAGGGGACTTTAACCCTTATCAGCATTTAGCATCTGCCAAGGTATTGAAGTGTGATTTAATTTCTCATCCATGTGAGCTGGACATTTGTGTTCTGCTTCAGTGCTGAAAAGTTTGGGATAAGCCAAGAGGTTCCTGGAACACAACAGTTAATGAGGAAAAGTTGTCTTGGCAGGAGAAGTGGTCTCATAGGCTGGTTCGAATATATTAAAGGTGAAATGTTTTGCAGTGGGGAGGATGCTCTTTCCAGCCCGAGCTTTTGAGGTTGAGTTTCCTGATTTGCATTCTTTTGAAAGCACAGATAAAAGCTTGGAGTCATTTCTGCTTCCTTTGCTGCTTGGAAAAGTCCAGGGGCTAGCTTGGAGATGCTGAGGGATGTACTTGGCACACACGAAACAGAAAAACTGAGGGGAAAGAAAAACCAAAAATAAAAAAAGGAAGAAATGAAGAGTTTGGGCATGTGCTAACAGCATTTAGTGCTCCTCTGGTTGGAAGGCTGGTGAATTCACCATGATGAAAAAGCTCTCCTGTCCTGCCCCTCTCTGGTGCATCAGCTGCAAGGTTTCCTCAGGGAAACATGGAGTTATTGTCTTCAGAGCAATGGGTATCAGTGGGAGAGGCACCCTGTGAGCTCCTCCCCACCTCGGGTACCTCTGGAGAGCCTCTTGCTGCATTTCACCCTTTCACACAGGGCTGGAGCAGAGGGGAGCAGCCCTGGCAAGTGGGACATCTCATTGTCTTCATAAAGGAGCTTTCCTAGTGGATCAGTCACTCCCAACCATTTCCATCTACCTCGCGGTGTCAGAGTCCCTCCTGCCCATTTTCACACATCCAGCAGGGGAACACGAGAAGTCATAATCAAGCTTTCAACCTCCCTGTTTGGCTCCCGCTCTGGGAGCAGCCACAGCTCCCTGCTGCCTTTGAAGTGGATCTGAGCAGCCGTGGCTCTGAGGTGACACTGCCGTCACACCTCGGCCGCATTCTTCTCTCTGTCAGAGGTCTTTGAACGCTGTGACACGTTGGCAGCCCGATGGCCCTTCTGGCGAGCAGGCTGTCCCCTGAGTGACCTCTGGGTTTCTGAAGGAGACACCTGAAACCCCAAATGGAAGGGATCAGAGGAAGGGGGAATCCCACCCGTTCTTCATCAGCTGCCAAAGAGACGTCTCTCCTTCCACAGGAAACAGCATCTGTCTTATCTCTTCAGTTGTGTCCCTTTTTGAAACTTTTCTTTCAGACCTTGGGCCTTTTGAAATTGCATCTTGTTTTTCCTTCTTTCCAATCCACTCTGCTGCGAAAAGATATCATTGCAGAAGGGAAAGTTGGAGAGGGAAAGAGGTTGTGCTGCTGTTGTGCAGAATGAAGATGAAGTCCCCGAAAATATCTGAGTTTTTGGTCAGCTGCAAGAGCAGCACTGCTACAGCAGAAAGCAGATTTCCCTTCTTGTGTCATAGTTCCCTTCATTTCAGAGTCAATCCCACTAAAAAGGAGCAGTGAGATAATAAAATCACATAAAGATTAAAATAAAATTCTAAAAAAAATCTTCACTTGGCTTTGGATAATGCTGCAGAACATCAAAGAGCATCTGCCTCTCCCCCTCTCGTCTTCACCTGCACTCATTTCTTATTCTCATTCCTATCCTGTAACGCTGATAATAAATCTGGACTTTATGAGCTTGTGAATTATTTTACAGTGCTCTCCAACGTGAAGGGAGCAACCCCAGAAATTGCATCAAGCCTAGGACCTCCTGCCAGAAACTCCACTGCAGTTCCTCGGGGTGGCCAGAAATGGAAGGGTTGGGTTGAAGACACCTGGTTGGGTTGATTCAATCCTCAGGTGCCAGAATGGGATTTGCTGAGCAGCCATGGCAGAAGGTCCCCTGAGCCATGCAGGGCACCGTGAGGCTCCTGGATGTGTCACACTGTCCTGGGCAACCCCACTCCAAGCAGGATTTCTCCTTTGCTTCCTTGCCCAGGCAGCAAAACAGAGCAGCTCTCATTTCTCCCCCGAGAAATTTCTTCTCTCATTTCTTCTCCTCCAGCTCGCTCTCAAAAATCTGCTGCCAGCACCATTCCCTCTTCCAACCTCCCCTTCCCTCCCTCCTGAGCTACAGATCCTCAGCCCCATTTGCATTTGTGCTTTTCAGCCATGTAACGAAGACCAGAAGGGCTGCTGTGATGGACAGAACTAGTCCAGCTCTTGCTGGATTTTGATGAAAGGCAATTTGATTTCCACAGCCAAGTTATTTAATGAGCCTCTAAAATTACAGCCACAAATTATGCACATACAAAACTATGCATTTGTGCACCGAAGAGGCAAGATTTCCAAAACAGGAAGCCGTTGGGCTGCATTAAAAGCAAACCCCTGCCTGCCTAGCTGGTTCCCCATATCAATGTGGGTAATTATTCAGGCTGCCCAGCCAGCACAGTGCCTTGAATGCACAATGGCCCTGTAGGTACCTCAATCCCCATTTTCACGTTGCAGATGTCCCCTGCTGTGTTTATACATCCATTTGCCACGACTGGGCTGCACATTCCGTGTCTGGAGAGAGGGAGGACACAGCTCCCATCACGGGAGGAGCTCATGCACCATTTGTTGGTGTTGAGCAGGGGGTAAAGCTGCCTTAACCCAACTGCCTCCTCCTTCCAAACTCCACCTGCACAACCATGTTTTTTTAAGATGTCTGAGATGCCCAAAAATCTGCAAACTTTGCACCATGAGGGTGGTGAGGCCCTGGCACAGGGTGCCCAGAGAAGCTGTGGCTGCCCCTGGATCCCTGGCAGTGTCCAAGTTGGACAGAGCTTGGAGCACCTTGGTCTAGCAGAAAATCCCTCATAGAAAGGACTTCACTCAGGTCTGCTCTTTCCCCATGAAGTGTTTCCCAGAATATCCTCTCCACAGCAGTGGAGCAGTGTTTGCCACATTTATGACATGAATTTATTTAATAATGGCAACATTCCTTGCTCAGTAAAACCTGCTCTCAAGGAATGGTGTTGGGAGAGCTGTCAGAAAGGGTCTTTTACTAATTCCACAAAGCTCAAGAAACTCTCTAGGAATAGTGGGAAAACAAATTGGATTTCTGTTCCCAAAGTGATTTTTGCAGCAGAGAAAGGAGGTGTTCCAGTGGCAGCCCCATGGATTCTCCAGAGCCCATGGGAAGCATGAAGAATACTGAGCAATTCAGAGCAGCACATATTATCCTTAGCCGAACAGTTCCAGTTCAGTTTCCAGAAACTCCAGAGTTCTGAGCCACCAGTTTCTTTTTTAACCCTTGCAAACCCCTCTGTGGGCACCGTGAGCAGATGGAAAACGGTCTGCCCTTTTTTGTTTTATTTTGCTTTCTGTTTTTCTCTTTCTTGAAGCAAGTAAATTGTCCTTTTTTGCCAATTCCTCTCAAAAAGAGCAGAGTCTCAACTCTTTCTTTAAGGACTCACACAGCCACCATCAGTGTGCAAAACCCAGCAGCATTTAAGTGATCTCAATGCACAGCCAGCCAGGGCACAAATTTATTTTTATTTCCCTTTCAGACAAAATGCACGTCTTTGTTTTTCATCACGTATTCCCTAATCCAACCTAAGCTGCTATTTAGGCGCAGTTTTTTTATCTTGAATAAGTCCTTTGTACAACCTGACCATTTATAGAACGTTATAGAATGCAAATTCCCCAGAACGCAGCGACAACTCCCAAAACTGGAGCTCCTGGGAGAGCCAAAGAGCTTCAGGAATAAGAAGAGTTTCCTGTGCAGCAGGAAATGCCAACATGCACCTCCCTGGGCAGAGCAGGATTGGCCGAGTGACCCGAGGAGGAGGTGACAGCAGGGCTAGGAAGGCTGAGCGTGGCATTTCCTAAACTTAGCAACACATGGAATACAGAGAGGGGCAGCCTCGGGATGGAGTTTAGACTTTTCAACACAGCCATTCTCTCAGCAGTTGAAATACGGGGCTGTGAGAGCTGGCGAGGCACTGAGAGCTCAGGCAGAAAAGGAGATGCTTTCCAAAATTAAAAATAAAAAAATAAAAAGGGGGAAGAGACTGCGAGGAGGTCAGGGCAGAGTACGGAAAGATTTCATCACCAGCAAAGAGATTTGAGATTTCTCCCCCTTCCAGATTTTTTCTGGATATCTGAGTATTTTGGGGGCAAACAGGCTGGACAAAACAGCGCAGAAATCTGCTGCTGGCAGATAAATTTTAAACACTGCAGGAGTTGAAAGCAGGGCCTTACACCAGGAGGGGATTTCAGCCAGGGCAGGACAAACATTTCCAAATATCCACGGTCAGCTCAGCTCCAGCTGTGAATCCAGGAGGCACAACATGGAGCATCTTCATGGAGATTTAAACACCCAGAAATCAGCACTTGATTTCTGCCAAGCTGGACACAACCACCCCCAGCTGAGCTTTGGAAAAGTGCAGCAGAGCATCTCCAAGAGAAATCTTTTCAAAAACCCGAGCAGAGGGAGCAGCAGAGTTGCTTTCAGCAGCGTGGAGCTAATGGAAACCACCAAAGGACGCAGAGAAATGGAAGGGACAAGTTTCCACCCTGTGTGCCAGTGTTGGCCCAGGGAACATGTAACATAATGTAAAAATAATATGCTATTAAATATAATGGACTGCTTGACCCAAATGAGTCAAAGGAAGAAAATCAAAATTAAACGTCTCTGTGGTGCTGCATTGAAATGACTTGCCGCTATTAAAAAGAAGTGGGAAAGCCAAAATCCGATATCTCACCTTTTGGGGAGTTGTAAATTTATCCCAAATTCCTGCATTTCATATGTAATTTAGACAGCATTCCAGTGCGAGTAGAAAATTGCTCCATCAAAAAATGTTGGCTGGCTGCACCCAACAATGGTTGATACGAGAACCAAAGCGGAATTTGGGTCAGCATCTTGGTCAGAGCAGAAACCCTGCAGAAAAACACACACATCCTACCCTGCTGTAATAAATTCAGCAATAATATCCTTTCAAATGTTGCCTTCCTGCCAGCAGTACTCCATATTCAAAGCAAATTCCAAGGCTGTGCTTGAATCCTCCAGTCCTTCCCTGTCTGTGCACCTGTGGGAGGGGAAAAGGACATTTTGTGAGGTTTGGAAGAACGAGGTGAGTGCCATGCAGGGTGGTTAGGACCGCAGTGGGAAAAAAAAAAAGGTAATTTAGGCACTATTAGTAAGTGCCAAATATTTGCCACTTCGTAATAGGAACGGGAGTAGATTTTATTTTGAAGAATGTCTGAAGCCATGCTGACTGTTTCTCTAAATACAGAGACCTCAGAGGTTCAAGTGCTTCAGGATATATAAAAAGTGGATTTTCCTCTGGTATATTTGCTGTTTATAAGGGGTCTTTATGTGCTGAGGATGAGAAGGGGAGAAAGTTCCCCTTATTTCCAGAGAACTTGCCAGTTCCCAACAACCTTCCCTTTCTTTTAACACTGAGCTGGGAAACAATAGCACACAGCAGATGAGGCTGGAAATAAGCTGAGCCTAACGAGTGCAGGAAGACCTGACTGTGTGTTTAGTTCAGAGCCATGGAAGTGGGCTGTAAATCCACATTTTCAGCTGCTTTGCAGAGACAATAATTAACGCCTCTGTTGCAAATTGCATCTCCAGAGCTCTTGGCAAACACGGGATGGGTTATCCCTGAAAACAGCCAAAGGTGGTTTGTGCTGGAAATGTTGAGGTCTTTGTTGAGGCAGACCAAGGTCATCACCTGCAGGTCACAAAAAGGTGCAATTCCTGGAAGTTCAAGTGGGGAGAAAGGACATAATCCCTACACTTCTCCTAGCAGGATAAAAAAATTGCTGCACTGTCTTGCTCCTTCCCCAAAGGATGTTTTCCACCGATATTTGATCCCTCTGGTGATCACCACTCCAGCTTCTTTCTGCTTTGATTTCCAATCCCGCTCTCGCTGAACTCAGGTCATCAGCTTCCCTCTTTCATGTGTCCAGAAGGAAAAATCGTGGCTGTATCTCTGAGCACTGCCTTGCCAAAGAAAGTATTTTCCATGGCATCACACCTCGGCCATCCAAACTTTCCCTCTGAGCATTTTTATGTTACTCAGGACACAGCGATCCCAGTTCCTGCAGAGGGAAGAGAACAAGGCTCTGTCACATTTCACTCATGTTGGACCTTTTATTTTATTTCATTCCCAAGCCAAGCAGGCAAAGTGGGGGGGAAAAAAATGATGTGGGATTTCGGTACGCACAAAACATCTGAAACCAACATTTTTTGGAACGTCTCGATCGCAAATAAAGAAAGAGGTGATTTGAGATTTTCGTATTTGCTCGCGTCTTTGAGGATGTTTTGGGCCTTTCATCCCGTTTTGAAGGCGTGTCACCTAATTATGACTCTTTCATCCCTCTATTCCCTAGTTAGAACATGCCAATCCCTTTTACGGCAATTGATTATGACTTGGAGGTTTCCACATTCCAGCCAGTTCAGAGAGCCGGGATATTTGTGAATACCTGAATAAACTCCTTTAATCCAAAAACAAACTCCACCTGAAAGCGGCAGTATGAAAAGGCCATTCATCCCGTGTTTTCCAACTTACTGCTTCATGGTTTCTTTGGATTTGACCCGACTTCCTGTACTAATGGTCTCTGAATGCATTCCCAATTGTGGCTTCTTGGTCTAGAAGGTACCCAGCATTTAGAGGGAAGAGGAAAAGGAGTCACACAGCAACTGCTTACACAGAAAACTCTGCCTGCAAGAGCGAAAAATGGAGCTGGAGTTAAAAGGAAACATAAAGTGTACAAACAACCATCCCCTCCTGCTAAAATTTTTTAAACAAATATTCCCTTGATGTCGCTGCTTTAAAAAGGTCTTGGCTCCTGGCAGATGAAAAATCCCTTTAAAATTACCACTGCAATTGTCATTCCCAAGTGTGGGAATTGACACTTTGCTGATTAAGGTAGGCTGGAGTTGAAGTAATGTGGGAACAGAAGTGCAAATGTGTCAATGATCTCATGGAGTGGGGAGAAACCCCAGAGGAGATCCCTGCTCCTGATAGCCAGAGGGACAGTGGGAGGTTGCTGGAGTCACACAGAGCAAAGCACCTCAGCTCTGCCAAGATCAGGCCAACAGAAGGTTAAAGTTCACAAAATCCACGTAATCACCTACTGCAAGGAATAATTCCGGAGGCTGTGAGAGAGTTTAGAGGTAGCCTTACACATTTTCACTTTATTTATACATTTTTTAATGTATTTTTCTTATACATTTCCACTGCCAGAAACCTGACTCTGGTCTAGATGCTTTGTTCAAATTTGGTGTGATTGCATTGAGTAATTTGGGGTCAAATTCTTCATCAGCTGGTGAAGCTGAATCCGCCTAAACAAAGCTTCCCAGTCTTGTAAACTCCTACTAAACTTAAATAAAATTACTCAAACGGGTTCATCTTTTTGGATATTCCGGTCTGAAAGCTTCAGGTGGGTTTTGGTGGCTAAATTTTAACAAGTTGAGCCCTGAATTACCCAAATCTATTCGTCCAAGCGCTCCAGCCCCACGGGTGAGGTGGGAAATCCTTCCTTTCACAGCAGTCCTGCTGTCCCCATCCAAAACTCTTCCCAATATTAGGACCCTGAGGCTCAGCAAACCCCACTCATGATGACAGACTTGCACCCAAGAGCCCTTTTTAAAAGTTCATTGCTGCTTTTTGTAAAACTTTTTCCTAATTCTTGCACTTCCCGCCTCGTAAAGCTTTACTGGGAATGAGAAAACACCAAGCCCACAGACAAGCCCTTGTGTCAGAATTCCCATTATTCAGTGGTCTGGGGTGACTTATCTGCCCGTGAACACACGGGCCTTGATTCCAGCATCCTGTGAAAGGCAGGATCTAATGAGGCAGGGGAAAGAGGTGACAGATTTTGGCTTCCTGCTGCCCATCCTCAGAGATGGAAACTGCTGCTGTTGATGGAGAGGCTTGGCTGAGTGATAAGCCAGGAGGGATTTGGGCAAAGGACAAGACTGGGGTATTCCTCCTTCAGGAGACTGATGAATTTTGGGAATGGGACAGAGATTCAGGACTGGTATCATGTTTGATTTTCCCCCTTGCAGCAGTGACATCCCCCTTGCTGGCACTGGGGGTCTGTATCACCCACTTGGTTGCCCATCTGACTCTGGATTGCTCGAGAAGAGCCAGAAAAGCCAGTTCCTTGGAAAACAGACATTCCAGCCTGGAGAATTTGGCAGTTCTCCTCCACATACAATATCCCTGGTAAAGGAGATTTTTTTGGAACCTGTAGCTAACCCTGCTTGCTGGTAGTGGCTGTTTGCCTACAAAACAAACAGGACCAGAATATGCCTCATTACAGTCCCACAGTGGGGTTTATTTTTCTCTGACATTTCAGGAGGTGGTGCAGAAAATGAGCCTCTCTCCAGAGTGATTCACGCCGTGGCCAAAGAGGTCTCTGTGGCTGACAGTAAACCGTGTGACCTTCCCATTTCCCAGTAAGGATCCAGCGCCCGGCGCCAGCACGGGACAGCAGGGAAAGAGCAAGAAGGGAGGGAAGGCTCTTGGGTTTGGAAACGTCTCTGGGTGAAATTTTATTTTAAAAAAAAAAAAAAAAGGAAATGAAGGCAAAGTTTAAAAAACACCAAAACAACTAAACCTCCTCAAACTGAAGCCAATCTTTGAGTCCTTCTCTGAAATGACATCATTGCATACCCAGGGCAGCCACAAAGCATGACAGCTGTCCTGGGCCTGCCCTGGGAAGGATAGAGCACTTCCCTCTTGGAAATCCGGAAGGTATTGTCTGTAATCACAGCCTGCCCGGGCTGGGCAGGGGGGCTGAGTTTTGCAATGCAATCCTTCTGCAGCTTTTTTTGGTTTACCCTTGGTCTTTCATACAAATCAGATGAGTCCTGAGGGTGGAATCTTCTCCACAGTGGCTGTGCACATCCACAGGCATTCAGCAAGGAGGTCAGAGAGGGATGGAGCTGGGTGGAAAGGCTGATTTGTGCGGGTGTGGCTGCTCCGAGGTGATGGCTGCAGTGTCCCCTGGTGCCATGTGTCGCTGGTGGCATTCACTGCTGAATGTCTCCATGCTTAACCTCATGTGTGCCAAGCTGTAACTACCTGCTCTAGTGCTGCCCTGCCTCAGGGATGAGCCAGGAGGAGCACACAGGGTGTGGTTCTGCAGAATTAGGGATGTGGGACAAGCCAAATGGATGCAAGAAGATCCACAGGGATTGTATTTCCAGGAATCATTTTATCCCAGAATCATCTGAGAACAGTTTCAATTGGAAGGGACATTAAAGATTATCTACTTCTCACCCCTGCCATGGCAGGGACACCTTCCACTATCCCAGGCTGCTCCAAGTCCTGTCCAACCTGGCCTTGGACACTGCCAGCGATCCAGGGGCATCACAGCTTCTCTGGGCACCCTGTGCCAGGGCCTAACCTCCTTCATAATGAAGAATTTCGTCCTAATATCTGATCTAAATCTACTCTCTGCCAGTGAGAAGCCATTCCCCCTTGTCCTGTCACTCCAGCTCCTTGTAAAACATCCCTCTCAATATTCTCTTCAGGTACTGGAAGGTGGCAATTACAGAATCACAGAATATTCTGAGTTGAGATGAACCACAGGGATCATCAAGACCAACTCTTATGAGAATTCTCCATAATTAGGCTGTCCCAAAACCTTCTCTTGTCATTGTCTTCATGTCAGAGAAGGTCATCACAGAGAATGGAGGAACTGAAGCTCCCAGGAACAGGACTTTGGTCTGGTATTTGACACAATGCATGTAATGGACAACAGGAGTTATGCAATCCATGACTGAAAGGAGAGAAAAGGAGATTAAGCTTCTCCAGAGACTTGGTTTTGGATGGTCAAACTTCCTGCAAGAGCATGCAGACATCTGCCTTTCAGCAGACAAAGCTGGGTTAGGAGTTTCTCCCGAGGGAGAGAGATCTCCCGCCTCACTCCACAAGCTGCAGTCTGGCAAAAAGATGGACAAATTCCATAGGAATCTGAAAGATGTATTACTGGGATATGTGTAGCTCATGTTTCACTCTTCCAAAAGTCTAGCTCCATTAATGAAACCCACGTTTCATTGTTTCAGGGAATTTTAAGGCCAAGGGGACCATTAGATCATCCGCTGTGACCTGGGTAACACAGGCCAGAGAATTCCATCCGCAGAGACAAATAATGTGTGTTTGATTAAGCTCACTTAACACAATGTTTCACCGAGACAATAGAAATGGATGCACTTTCATAATCCATATTTTTAGGCAAGATCTCACAATTTACGTTCTCCCGTTGGGAATAGGAGGTCAGACTTTATTGTTCTGCTGAACGGAGCTGCTGGTGGCCTGGCCAGGCTCCCACCCTGGGGGAGGACAGGGACAGGAAGCCACAGCCACATCACAGGGATGTGCAGCACTGGAGGTCCTGCCAGCAGGGCTGGAGCCAAACCCGCGTCTATTCCATGGGCAGGTGGGGGCTGAGCACAAAACACCTTGAATTGCAGAATCCAATCAGCAAAATCCTCTCCCCTCCCAAAAGCAGCTCAGAGAAGTGCACAGACCAAGCCCAAGCTGAGAACCCTTCTGCTGTTTGCCTTTTTTATTATTATCTTCATTATTAGCAGAAGCACGGTGGAAGATACTCAGACGTTCTGGCCATGAGCAGAGAGGGAAGCTTTGAAATAAAATATCTTTATTATGGCTGCATATTTCAGCTGGCACCAGATGAAGACTGCTGGGATGAGCACTGCACAAGGAATTGCTGGAAGACACCAGGAGCAAATGGCAGAGGAAGGCTGACTAGTGGTGAGAAACCCAAAATATCTTCAGAACCACTGGGAATTATTAAAGTTTTGAACATGCTTCGTGGCATCCCTCCGCTCTTTCATCAGCTGTGGAAGTGACTGGCATTCTTTCTCGTTCAAATTTTGGCAAAAAGCTGTGATTTGCATCCCAAAAAAAGAGGATCCCATGCACTTATTTCCTTTTCCCAAAGTACTGAGTGATAAACAGGAGCACAAGGAGACTTTCCCAAGGTCATACAGGAAGTTTAAGGATGGGGAAAGAAATCAAAACCTGAATTTCAGAGTCTGAGTCCATTACTGCGACCCATAGAGGAAACTATGATAAAGGATATATAATATGGGATATACAATGCACATTCCTTAGCCTAAGTAATTTTAGACAGGGGATAGTTAAGAAGAGCTGTGTTGGCTGTGGAAGTTTTCCAGATAATTCCAGTGCTCATTCAGTGCTTTAAACTGTTTAGATGAGAGCAGAAATTTTGTCACACGCTGCAATCACCACCACTTCGCATTTTTCTGATGGAATCCATGCAAATGGTGATGATCGTGAAAGAGAAGGATTTTTCACCATCATCTTTCACCAGGCTTTCCATTTCCAAACCGGTACAGCTCATTTGACCAGAGACTTTTGGGAATGGTGTTGCTCAAAACACCCAGAGCACAGAGTAGAGAACACTGACTCCACTGTCTTTTCTCCTTTCTTTTTTCAAGATTCCCATTTTAGTTTTCTCGTCTTGTGGTCCACATTACTCACGGACTGCAAACGATTCCCAAGAAAGCCACAATCGGTGGATTCTCCCTGTGTCTACACAAACAAGACCTGCTCTGAGGTCACCGTTTGCAGCCCAATTTCGGCTGGAGCCATGAAGCCAATTCCCACACACGAGCACCCCTCAGGAGGGCAGGGCTGGAGGTGACCAGCAAGGCTCCCATGGTCATTTCCCAGGGCTTGGGCAGCCAGTCCTGGTCAGTGAGTCAGGACATCTTTGACCACCCTGGATCTGCCACGCCAGCAGGTCTGGGATGGGATGATGTTCTGAAAGCAACGCGGGGCATAAAATAATGAGAGCTCGGTTAAAATAAAATAATGGCAGGCAGTGGGTGTCCCAGCAGCTCTCATGGCACACACAGGGTGACAGAAAAGGCTCAGCTATGGGCAAAATGCCATTGCAGCCCAGTGCTATCTGGTTTCCAGTTGTGACCTCAGCTCCGTTCCCTGCAGGCTTAACCCAGCACTGCTCATTCAGCCCCAGCATCCTGGCTGGCAGAGTCAGGAACAAAAGTTCTCCTCATCCTGTGTGTTCTCCTCAGTGGATCTGTGAGTCACTGGCAGTGCTGGGACAAGGGTGGAGGAGGCAAGGAAAGGTGTCACCACAAACAATTCCCATTTGTACTCCACGGCCCTGGACACAGTGGGACTTTGTTCTCCCACCAGCTCAAACCAACACAGGAGTCCTTCCTCCCCCTTTGCCAAACAGTAGGCAGAAGGAATTAGCTCTCACCACCAGAAGCACCGGGAAAGGTGGCAGCTTTGAGCCTCTCATAATCACACTGGAAGGAGGAATTAATTTGGAGTTATCACAAAAGGTGACAGAGTTGTCTTGCTTATGAACTGCTGCTGAGTCTGTGTGTACTGATCTGTCGAGGAGAAAAGAGCCAGAAGCCTTTATTGGCTTTGCTGTGCCTAGTGAAAGTGTCTGCCCTCTTCCACAAGATAAGTTCAGCCTTGTTTATTTTCATTTTAGCTGTTCGGAAAGCGCCGTTCTGTGCCGTCCCAGACAGTATCGCTGTGCCTTTAAAAAGGAAAGGAAGTGTGGTCCTGGCAAACACAACCGGAGCAATAAAATATAAATCTTTGTAATTGTTGTGGAGACAGAAAGCAAAACAAACTGTACTTAAGTACATTGTAAGAAAATGTCAGAGATTTGAGGGAATGGTCATTAGCATACGAAATCATTTATCTCCCCCGAGTAAGTGAGTTGGACAGAGACCAACCCATTTAATTTTCAGCATTTTTCCCTTTGGGATTTCTTGGAATGTCAGAACTACTATTTTTTCCTCCAGGAAAGAAGACTTACTTCGAGGCTGATGTTCAGAGGCCACAGAAACAAGCTGGACAGGGTGTCAGCTCCCCCAGTCACCCTTTGCAAGCGTGTGTAGGCAAATGCCCAGCTCTGGGTGGGCACGTCCCTGTGCCCAAAGCTCTGGTGCTGATGCCCCATCAGGGGTGTTGGAGCCCATCCAACATCCATGGACTCTTCCTGGCATTGACACCCAGCTCCTGAAACATCCCCTTGACCCACAAGGGTGTCCCTGGGCTGTTTAATTTGCTGAAATGAAAATTATGGCTTGCTGGAGGTCTGCAAGCCGCACGGCCACCGCGCAAAACCATCCCAGGAACAGCAGGATCGTTTTAGCGTCACCTCAAACCACCCGCTGGTCCAGCTGGAGCCTTCCCTGCCGGGAAACTTGCCTGGAAAACACTGTTCCAGTCAGCCACATCCCTCACTCGGTGTCATCCCACCAACATCACATCTCCTTCCCTTCTTTCTTCAAAATCTAAGCCATGGAGGGAGAAAGCTGTTGAGGAAAGCGGGATGGGAAGTATCTCCATGCACCTGGTGATGAGGAGGTGTCCCAGCACCCTTCAGTGTCCCCAGAATGGTCCCAGTTCCAGGAGATCCCAGGGACAGGGATGGGTTGAGGCTCGATGGGAGCCACACAGACACTATTCTTGGTTACACAGCTGTCGAGCTGATATGCATGAAGTTGTTCTGAGACACTCATGGAAACATTTGGGTACCCTGAACTCCCTGCTGGATCCTCGTCCCAGATGGGGAGAAAATGAAGTTCAGATCTTCTGGGATTAATGTAATCAGAGAATCTGAGAGGGAAACCTCGTGAGTTGCTTTGCTCCTTTCTTGTCCTCAAGGTTAACGAGCTGCATCCCTCCCAGTAGGCAAAAAAATGACACCACAAGTGTTTCAGAGCAGAGCAGGCTTGGAAGTACCATGGAAAAGGTTTATTCTTTTAATTAGAGAACAGAAAAATTCTGTTTCACCTCCCTAGCAAGACTGCTGCTAGCAAGAAAGTACTGAACAGCACCAAATGCAAATATCTGGCTGCTTTTTTTTTTTCCTTTTAATAAGGTGGTCAAAAGGTCTAAGGGGAAGCAGGGATTTTGGAAATATGCACAAAGTCAACAGCGCAGTTAGCAATGGGATAGTAAGATTTCACAGCTCCGCTTTGATCAGGATTTCAGCAAAGTGAAGCCATGGTACAGAATGTCCTCTGAACTGAAACCAAGGCAGGCTTTGTCTTTTATCTCAAATATCAGCTCAGAAAATTAGAATGATATGAAAATGCTGAACTCATTACATTTTACTCGCGGTTTCACAAAAGTGCTCCAGTAAGGCATTTGGGTTCTTAAAGAAGGTAAGGCTTTCTGGGACATTCTGAGTGCTGTGCAGGGTCTCTGTGGGAGGCAAAGAGGTCATTTTCTCCCCAAAATACTTTACAATTTGAAGCTGCTGTCACTTATTAATTGTCCTTGGGGTTTTGGAGCACAGTGGTGGTTTCACTTTCTGTTCAGAAGACACAGTTCTAGCCACTAAGAAGGGAATGATTGATTTTGCTTTTCAGCCTAATTACCAATTTTCTCTTTTTTCACACTTTTTTTAGTCCTTTTTCATGATTTTGCTTTGGTGCAAAAGTCCTTATGATGCTTGTTTGAACTCACATGTGAGAAAAGAAAAATGCCCATCCATAATTTAAAGGAGATGCAGCTCCACCACCCAGAGCTTGGATTGTACCTGGAGGTTGTGTCAGGGAACTTCTCTTCAGAAAATAATTACAGATGGATTTGGTGACATCTGTGGCTTTGTCGACTTCAGTGGATTTAGATCAGGCCTGTAGTTGTATGATAAACATCCATTTTAATCCTGAACACCAAAATTATGTCCAGCACCTGCATTTCCATGGCTAAGTGGAGATAGCCCCAGGTGAAAGAACACAAGCAGGCAAAACAAACATGATAATAAGAATTTTACTAACAATTTCCTACCTACTGCTGTTTGTCCAAAGCATTTTCTTCCTCTAAAAAGAATAATTATTAACAAACAGAGAATTAAAGCTCAGGAATATTCTTTGATTTCCCCTTATTCTTCTCAATATGTGATTTTGGACAAAAACATCTCCCAGGCATCTCCTTATCCAAATACCTGAAGAACCACAAGTGGCCCAGAGTGAAGGGACAACCCCAAACCTGCTTTACTGCACTGGTCCTGATCCAAACCACTTGGATTTAATGGGAGATCCGACAGAGCTGGAGGTCAGGACCTGTGTGTGTAATTATCCCATGTCTGTTGTTCTTAGCAAAACCACAAGACCTCACCCAGGATGCTTCTGGCCCGGGGGGGAACAGAGCAGAGAGAAGAGCTGTGTGAAATTTTGGAGTTTTTAAAGAAAGCAGAATCCTCTAAATCTTGTCAGAACTTCACGCTCACCACCACAGTGGGGTTTGCTCCAAAGTGAGCTGCAAAAAATGGGTTAGGTTTATCAACTGCTATCAACTGCTTTGGATTTCACCAGAGCAAATGGCCATGGAATGATGATTTCTATCTGACATCAGCACATTTTCAGGGAATGAAAGCCCTGTGCTGTTAAGTGGAGCTGTTCACACCAGAAATGACCCCAATTCTCCACCAAAAAAATGGGTGCACTGTGCTTATCCATCCCCAATCAGCCCTCTCAGCAAAATACCCGAAGAAGCATTTCCCAAATTACATTGCTCAAATGTGATCGGCCTGGCAATGATCCTGAGCAGAAACAGAGGTTAAAATTGTCCTCTCAATGGAGCAGTTGGCAGTTTCCTCTGGTCTCCATCTAGGATGCATCTCCCAGGAGAGGAACAGGAGGAAGGCTGGGACAGGATGGGACAGCAGCAGTTTCAGAGCTGGCTTGCTCTGAGATGCAACCTCAGACCCTGATCTTCCCTCTCCCTGCACCATCCCTCTCACAATGTGCCCATGTCTTTCCCAGCATGGATTTTTCCAGCAGCTGTTCATTGATTCAAGGCCTTACCTCCAACTCCAAACTGAATCCCGAGGCGCTCCAGAAGGTTATTCTGGAAGGTTATTCTGCTCAACCATCCCAGCGAGGAACAAAAAACACGGAGATGTTTATTTTGGGATGCTCTGGCTGCTGGTGACTAACCCTGCTAAGCCTTTGGCCCCAGGATGCAGCCTGGCTTGGGTTTTGCTTTTTGCAAGCTGGCAGGTGACAGCACTGCAATTCCCTTTCCCACTGCAGGAGGTTTTTGTGCTGAGGACACAGAACCACCCCGGGCTGGGTGCTGGGTCAGCAGGGAGAGCCAGCAGTTCCCAGCCCTCGGCAGCTCCACATCCTGCCAGTTCCACACTGCTTTCCCAGATGCACCTCAGGACAGGAGGCTTCAGGGACACCTTTCCCTGTGCTTCTCATTTGTGAGCTTCCTGCTTCATTTAAGGACTTTTTCTCCTCTTCCTCTTTCTCCTCTTCTTCATGTAATGTAGGGACATTATCAGTGAGAATGATGCTTTTCCCTGGCCACCTCTACAAATTTTTCCCCCTTTTATTTATTTTATTTTTTCCCAAATTCACTGGTTACAGATCCATAACATGACGTCCTACCTACTCCTTCTCTTCCCACAACCTTCTCCAGTTTGTGGCTGATGGAACAGCAGCTCACCTGCTCTATTCCCCATGAGCCCACTCCAACCTTCACCCCTCAAGACCAGGAGATCCAATAATTCAATAATCCCAGGCTGGCCCTTGAAGCTGCCCTTGTCACAGAGGTGCTGGAAACTGGGGCAACCTGAAGCCTTCCCATGGAATTTTCAAAACTGGTTTTAAAATGCATTATTTGTAGAGATGGTGAGAATCAAAGCATGGCTGCTGGAAGGATCAGCCATAAAAGACTTTACCTCTCCACTCAGAAACAACTGGAACCTTCCTCTGCATTGAAGGATTTTTATGATAATAAATGATACACAACTGAATTTAAACAATCTTCACTTCTTTTTAATCATGTGAGACTTACAAGAACCTCGCCATACTCAGAGAATCCACTTCAACCCTTGTTGCTTGTTCATTTTCCATGGCAGATGTCCTGAGAGCTTTTTCCTCAAGAGCTTCTCCACCACGGAAAATTTATTAATCCTAATTAATTAATACCTTCCTTTCCCCACTCCATTGAACAACAATTCCTCTCCCGTGGCACAGAAGTGCTGGCTTAACAAAGCCTGGAAGCAAATGAAAAAGTTTAACAATGAATTGAAATCTTTTTTAATTTCAATAAAACCACTCCCAGACTTACAGTCAAGCCATGCTCAGAGTCTTTGCTGTGTCATTCCCTACATACAGAAAATAAAGCAAATAATAGGGTTTTTTTCCATTGGCTTCTGTGGTCTTTTTGTCATCAGTGTGGTGGTGACAGTCGATATTTTCCTCAGGAGCATCCTGGTGGTTTGTGTTCGTTAAAGAGAGTTTTGCAACAGGAGTTTTGCAGTCAGTCAGCTATACTGCAGAACCTGAAATGGTGATATTCAGATTTTATGTTCTGTTCTCCATCGCCCTGGAGGCATGGAGAGGTGGTTGGCCGAGGGAAAAACAAGTGTTGGGCATCAGAAATATCACTCACAGTGTGTGGAAATCAAACAGCACTGGCACTGCACACATCTCTCCTCATCTCCTCCCACTAGGCACATTTTTATATTTAGAATTGAAAAAAACCCAGCCTTCCAACCATTACTAAATATCAATACACATCAGTGTAGGTGCATTTTTACCTGAGCACAGCAGAATGTGCCAGAAGTTGCCAGAAACCTACTGGGCTTTCTCCCTTTGGAAAAACCTTCAACAGGTAAGAGATGGACGAGATGAGGGAGCACTAAGGAATGTCATTCATCCAAATTTTAGTCAAATCCTGCATTGCTCTGCTCCTCCCTGGTGTAAATCCACGTGGTGTGCCCCCATTTACAATAGCTTAGGTTTTGGTTTTTTCTCCAGTCCAAACTCTTAAAAATTTTCTGCACTGTAATCAGTTTGGAAAAAAAAATGAGGGAAAGAAAGGAAAAAGAAGAGGGGGAAAATTCCCATACAACAAAAGCTCCACGACAGCAGAATCCAGATAAACACAGGATAATAAAAAAAAAACCACCTCCTTTGATTTTAGTTGGGTGCCATGGCTTTTCTGGCTTGGCTAAAGGAGCTGAGAGCGAGAGTCCCCGTGCAGTCCCATCCCCTCCCAGCCCATACAAACAGAGGAAGTGGTTTCCTGGGAACAAAACCCACATGAAAGTTTTGCTGATGGTGCTCTGCTTCCTGTCATTTCCTCCCCTCTGCACATTTCACACGTGAAGCCCCCAGCAGGACTGAGCACCTGGTGCCCTGGGCAGATTTATTGTCTCGTCTGAAAGGAGAGGGCACAGCTCAGTGTCCAGGATCGTCAGCCAAGTCCCACCACGGCTCAGTTCAGTGTCTCCTGGGATGGCTGAGGTCATGTCAGGCTAGTCTGCAATGGGATCCATCCATAAATGGTGGGATGAGAAGAGCCAAAAGGGTTTTGTCGCCTCTGCCAGCTCTGATCCTTGTCTTTGCCATGGTGCCACAGCCAGGAAGGCCTGGAGTTACAGCCATTTGTGTCTGCCCCTATTTAAAGGGAGGCTCTTGCTGTGTTTAATTTAATTTAAGAATCAAAAGGTGACTAAATTAAGTTGGATTTAAAAACACCTTTGGAGTGAGCAAAGATCTGCAGTGTTCTGGTCATTTCTGACTGCAAGTGAGGATCACACAGGGATGGTGTTGTATCATCAGTCTTCAAACCTTCCCAACTCTTGCTGTGTGATAAAGTAAATCACAGAATTATGGAATGGGTTGGGTTGGGAAGGATTTAAAAGATCATTCAGTCCCACAAGGAACACCTTCCACCATCCCAGGTTGCTCCAAGCCCTGTCCAGCCTGGCCTTGGACACTTCCAGGGATCCAGGGGCATCAGCAGCTTCTCTGGGAAATCCATCCCAGGGCCTCCCCACCCTCACAGGGAACAATTCCTTCCCAATATCCCATCTAAACCTTCCCTCTCTCAGTCTGAAGCCAGGTTTTTCATATTTAAGGCTGCAGAAGGATTAAAATGAGATGCTTCCATAAGCACGTTTCCCAAGTCATGGCAAAGATTAAAATACTTCAGTGGGTTAAAACTCCCTTCTCATGGGTCAGGGCTGCATCCAAAATATTTAATGGACTGTCCTGAATGTGGTAGGAACCTCGTGGAGCAGAAACATGCCTGGTTTTGGAGGAATAATCTTAAATACCTTTAGTTCAGTTTAGTTAAGTGCTGTTTAGGGAGCCACTGGACATTTAATGGAGCAATGAAAATAATCTGATAAAACTGGACAGAATAATCAGGGAGCTCGTGGTCAATAATTCAGTTTCCAAATCAAAGCAATAATTCCTTTCATTGTAAAAATGAGATATTTTGTTGCTTTTTTTAAATTGCCTCAGGTTAAAATATTACAAGTCTACATTTTGCAGAACCCTGAAGAACGACACAGGAAAAGGTTCTCTGCTGAGCACCTCGAATGTTAATAAACTGCAGGTCTCCCAGTGGTTTATGTCTTGAAAATTAAGCCTTTAACATGTGTTTGAAGAGTCAAACTTCAGCTGTTTCAGTTAATTAGAAGGCTTAAAATTTGCAGCTTAATGAACTCAGTGCTTGTTTATGTTAAACTGTCAAGGAGTTAAGCAAGGAAAAAGTGTGATTTGGGGAACATCTGATTGCAGCCCATGTGGAATTCCATATGTCAGAGGAGCTGGAAAGCATTTCATTCAGCCATTGTCTAGAATGTGAATTAATTCCCTACTACTTCATAAAAGACTTCTTAGTAGGGTTGACAAAGGATTTATCATAATTATTGCTCTGGCCCTGATCATGATTATAAATGATACTTGTGTGTGTTTTGTTTATAAAATTCCCAGTTTGCAATTAAAACAAGCTGCAAGTTGCTCTTTCCCTGCCTTCTCGTCAGCAGCTGAGCTGAAAATCGACCATTTGTTTTCAAAATTAATACCTGTCAAACATTTCTTTGGGCTCCACAGGGCCAGGAGAAGTGAAAAAAGAAGAAATGTTTGAAAGATTTGAACAGCAGAGGATTGGTCCCGAGCTGGTGGAGGATAAATGATGCTTCAATATTTGTTGGGACAAAAGCTGCAACCACTTTTGTGTGCGAGGCTGTTTCACTGCTGGAGAGCCAAATCAAACACCCTTAATTATGTCAAGCACCAGCAGCTTGTTTGATTTTAATGAAATCACTTCAGAGGTTCCTGAACTTGGTTTTTCTCTAAATTCTCATTGTATTTGCGTGAGTTTTTTGGGGCAGGTGTGGATGTGACGTGCATGACAACGATGTGTTAAATTAACAGGGTTTCATGGGATCCTCCAGGAGGTGTTTGGGTGAGTTTCCAGCCAAGGAATCGAAATTCCAGGATTTACCTGGCCAAGGTGTCTTGGGTGGGAAACACGGAGGGAAATTTGGGGATGAGGAGTGAGCAGATCTGCTGTCCTGCAGTGGATCCTGGGGAAAACACTGAACACCAGCAGGAGAAAAGGCAACTTGGGAATAAATCAGGTGAATTTAGGGAGCAATGAGAAGCGGGAAATGGATCTGATACACTGGGGCTTGTTGGGAGCATCACCCCTAAAAGAAATTTAGCATTTATTCAGCCTGGAAATGAGGAGTCCCAGCCCAGGATGAGGTGTGTCCTCTGCTCCTCTCATTCCAGAGGTGTAAATCCCTGAAATCCATAACCCTGAGTGCTCCAGTAATTATCATGCCCAGGTAATTCAGTCTGGACACCTCGAATTCTCTGCTTTTCCTCCTCTTCATCTCTATTGCCTCAGAGGTTTCTTTACATCCCAAACACCTCCCCAGCCCCTTCAGGATGCACGAGAGTCTGCATGATTTCACATGGAACAGATCTGTGGCTTTAGGTTTCCAACATTTCTAAGTTTATCTCATAAATATGAAAAACTACTCAAAAAAGGATATTCCAAGTCCACTGAAATACTTAATGGTAAGAGAACGGAGCAGGGCTGAGAATGAAATTTTCAGAAAATTTGATCCAAAGAAACATTTTGAACACAAGGAAAAATTCTTTTCAGCTCAGAATTTCCAGCTCTCAACTGTGTCCAACAGCTTTAAGTCTTTCAAATGTAGTTTTTCCTGCTTGATACCATCTCAGACTTTGCAAGGAGAACCACAGCCATCCTGAGCTCCATGAGCACTGCAAGAATAAACAATCCTGCAGACATGGCCAAGTCTACAAGTCACTTGTGTCACTTGTGGTTTTCCATAAAACCATAGCCCATTCCTTTGGAAATTCGGTTTTAAATGCTGCTGCAAACAGCAGTGGTACCAAGGAAGCCCAAAATCAATAGATGGCCCATTAAACATCACAGCTGCTTATGGAAAAGCTTTTCCCCTCCCAGCAAATCAAATTCCCATTTTCCATTCACAAAATTTGTGTGTCGCTGTGTTGTTTTTTGAAGTTGACTGTGCTGGATGGTGTTCAAACATCAATACGTTTTTATCACAGGTTTTGGGGTAGGTTTTTTTTGGGTTTTTTTTACATCTGAAAGTTAAAAGCCTAATGGGAACGCTGCACAGAGAGGGAATAGTTCCCAGGGAGGAAGTAATATATGATAAAAAGAAGGGTGTTTGATTTCAAAGACTTCTAACAGAAAGTTTCAGAGAGCCATGAATAGAAAACACTTACACTAATACTGCCAGCCTACATTATGTATATCAAATAAAAATAGGGGGGGGAAAAGGTTCTTTTTTTAGCTCTTGGGGGAAATTAGAATAACATTCTTGTACAGGAGAATATGCAATCGAAGTGAAGGCTTTGTTTGTATTTCATACTAGGCAGGGAAAGGATTTTTGAATTCGCTGGAGCAAATCAAGCTGGATGCATTTCAATGCCCAAGACTGACCATTGCAGTGATCCTTGTGCTGGATTTGATCCCTGTGCTGGCCTTATTCCTGAATGGAATCTGTCCCCACACTGATTGGCCTGATGGTCATCACCAGGGCATCAGCCTAAACCCAGACATTAACTAACCCCCTTTTCACAATCTCAAACATGTTTCATTTCTCCTCACTCCTTCGTTTTCTCGTTTGATGTGAAGTTTTCCAGAGTGTTTTTCCTTGGTTGGGTTCCTAATTTTTTTCCCTGGAGACAGGGCTGCATCCATCATCCTGCAGAGCATTTCGTGTCAGTTCTCTGTCCCAGTTCCATAAATACATGTGAGTTCATAAACCTTTCAAAAGGCCAAGTTTTCTCCGCAAAAGAAGGAAAATTTTTAACACATGATGAAAGTGATAAATAAGAGCTGTTTGCATGTGCACTGTGAGGTTTATGGGAGCTTCAGGCAGCTACTGGAAGCCCTGGAAATGTGAAATGGAGCTCTCGGTGCTCCTCCTTGAAGGTCCAAGCAGAAATACTTGGACCTTCTGAACATCAAAGGAAGATTTAATCTCTGTGGAAATATCCCACAGGGAAAATCCACTTCTGCATTCAACCAGCAGAAGTTTGGCAAACCACGGCCCAAACTGGGACGTGAGCTTGCAGAGAAGCTTTAAATCTCACTCGTTTCACTTTGTATTTATTTGTTTGTTTCTCTTTTCCCTTTCTCAGAGTTGTTCCTGAGCAAGGCTGGCTTAGCCAGTTCTGTGTTTTCTCCCAAGCCAAACCCCACTGGGAAGTTCTCCTCCCCCAGGACACAAGGGATGCTCAGTTCTGCCAAGTCCAGAGAAGTGGTGGAGTCACCATCCCTGGAAATGCCAAACAAAAAAGTGGATATGGTCCTTGAGGACATGGTTTAGTGGAAAACACCGTGGTGGTGCTGAGCTGAGGGTTGGATTTGAGGAGTTTAGAGTTCTTTCCCAACCTTAACGATTCCATTGAGCAGCATCAGCCACCACAGGCACAACAAGGCAGGAAGGTGTGGTGATGTTCCACAAATCAGGATTTATCCCCCATTACATTGGACATGGCAGGACAAGCATTTCAGTGCATCCCACATGCACATCCTACCAAAACATATTCCCAAAAATACTGAATTAAAATACGTGCAATTGCTTTTCTCTGCTGATTTTCTGCTAACAATGTTTGGCTGGTATTTATTTGTTGGAGTGTTTGAAGAGGGACTTTTATCCATGTGAATATGGGTATTCACCACAGAAATGAATGTATTTATTCTGTACAGGCTCACCCTGTCTCTGCTACACTCCTGCAGTTACTTGATAGGAATGTGACAAGAGGAAATTGAATATAAAGTCTACTGGACAGCCAATAAATCAGGCTTATATCTTTCTCTCTACCTCAGACAGGAAGGAACCCAGCTATTTTTAAATCTCTGGTCCATAGAACCAGCCAGAGCTGGCTCTTCTGGTTAAAAAAAAAAAAAGGGGGGGAAAAAACAGAAAAAAAAAATTAGCAAGATTTTAAAAGTCCTTTAATTTGTTTACCTGGCCATGCAGCTGGGAGGGCACTGCCTCTCCTTCCCAGGGGTGCACAACATCCCAGCCAAAACCCAGCTCAAGGGCCAACGTCAGCCCCAACATAGGGCACATTCATCAGCCCCAGCCGCGAGCTGGACACAGCACAGAGCAATCCAAGCAGTTTCCAGAGCTCTGCCAGCAGCCAGAGCGCTGGTCACGATCCTGGAGCCACCCTGTCCAGCTGTGACAACCCCTGGCTGCCAGGCAGGCTGTGGCACAGGGCTGTGAAAGTCACATTTCTGCAGCTTTTCAGTGGAGCCTTTTCCTCACACACACCTCGCCGGGGCTGCCGGGGAGGAGGAATTCATTCCAAGCAATCCCCCAGTGTGAATCTCTGCTGATTAACATTTTCATTTGTCTTCCTTTAACAAGCCAGTTACTGCTGATGAGGAGATGAGGGATTCTTAAGTTTCCTAGAACTAAATTAACTATTCCTACTCGAGTCGCTCTGGCTGAACTTATATTATATTGCCCTCAAGGCTGCTAATTTGAAAAATGCTCTTGGATTTTTTTTTTTTTTTGTAGTTTATTTTTTTTTTCGGTGTTCCTGATAGGGATCCAAGTGCTAATAAGGAGTTAAGTTACATTTCTTGGTAAGATTTCTTAATTGCCCATGTTGGCTGAAACTTGAACATTTCAGAGATTCTGGTGATTGTGTCGGCCTGAATATTATTATATGGAAATCCCTTTAGGATAACTGCAGCTTTTGTTGTACCCATTGCATCATCTTCCTAATGTTGTTCAAACCCAGTGCTATAATAATTTTTGTGGATTGGAAGGAAATTAAGTTTGTCCATAAAGCTGTGCCTCTCCAGTAGGAACTGTCTTGGAATCATGGAATGGTTTGGGGTGAAAAGAACCTTAAAGCTCATTTTATTCCATCCCCTGCCATGGCAGGGACACCTTCCACTATCCCAGGTTGCTCCAAGCCCTGTCCAACCTGGCCTTGGACACTTCCAGTAAAGAAGTAAAGAATTCCTTCCCAATATCCCATCTATCAGAACATTTTTTTGGTCATATTTGCTCCATCACCCGGATGAAGCTTTACAATGTTTTCAGGGAAATATTTCCCTGTATGTAATTCTACACACACACAGCTCAAATATTTCAGGACAGTGTGGGAGAATTTCCTGCATCCACGAGCATAAAAACAAAGGGCTCAAGATCAACAAGAAGCTCTCTGATTTCTCTTTGCAAGAACACCAATGAAATGCAAACTGTAAGACGGGAAATTTAGTTGAGAGATACAGAAGGAATTGTTCCCTGGGAGGGTGGGGAGGCACAGGGTGCCCAGAGAAGCTGTGATGCCCCTGGATCCCTGGCAGTGTCCAAGGGCAGGCTGGACAGGGCTTGGAGAACCTGGGATGGTGAAAAGTGTCCCTGCCCATGTCAGGGGTTGTGGCTAGCACAGGTCTTTCCCATGGGAATTTCTTTTGTGTTTTATAAACAAAGATAAAGTTTGGATGTTATTAGAAACAGTGTCTCGAGATTTGGACAGTGCAGGCCTGGCCAATCAGGCCTGGGGGGAGGTTTCTGACTGACCAGTCTGGGTGACCTCTGAAAAGTCTATATATATATATTGGATTCAAACAATAAATCTCTCTTTTCTATGCCACGCTGCGAATCTGGGCTTTCCTCCTCTGCTAGCGGCTCAACAATGACAAGGGGTGGCACTGGATGGGCATTAAGCTCCCTTTCAATGGAACCATTCCATGATAATTCTATGATGGAACAATTTTCCAAACAAGCAGTGGGATGACCCAGAGCCAGAGTGATGCTCATCCCGAGGCACAGGAATGACCCAGGAGCTCAGCTCAGCCCCACTCCCCAGGCTGCAGCTCCTCAGCACTACCTGCCCTGCCATCCGAGCTCATCGCAAACATGCCTTCCCTCCACATGCCCCTAAAAAAACCCACCTTCAGACACATCATCCATTACCCGAGTCACCAGCAGCTTCAGAGGCCATTTGTTCCCTTTGAAAAATGGGGTCTCTGAAGGGACAATATTCTCCCCGAGCCGCAGCTCTCGCTGTCTCATTTATCAGCTCATTAAGAGCACGGCTGGGCTCGGTGGGGCTGATGCAGATGATAAGACACATCAAGCAGCAGCCTGTGACAGGAGGAGCAGGAGATCCCTGGGCAGCCTGATCCGACTCAGCTGGCTTTTCCTCCCATCCCCAGCAATTCCCAACTGTGTCTTATTTTCCTGGTTGCTTTTAGACGACTCTCGCGCCAATCTCAACGGGATTTCTCATTTGTTTTTATCCTCTTTCCAGGAAAAGCATCATTTTCTTCCTCGCTGCTCCCTCAAGCTGGTGCACTCTCCCTGTGTCCCTGCAAATCCAAATTCTTGCCCCACCAAGGAAATGTGTTTCTCGTTTTCCCACTGCCAGATTCTCAGAAGTAATTTCTGTGTAAACTTTCCACCCTTCTGCTCCTGCTGTTTTCTGTCTTGTGTTCAAAAGGCCTTAAACCATGTCGATTCTCTCTTTCCTTCCATGGCACAACAATCTTTTTAGCAAATCTCATAAACATCCCTGCTGAAGATGCAAATGTAATCCACTGCTGTTGGCTGCATATTTCCTTCTCGCTGGGTAGGCACCAGGAAAAGCCTCTGAGATCAATAGAAACATTAAAAATGTAGAATAGATAAAAATTCTCATTTATTCTGCATTTACATGTCGTATTTTCAGTGTTTCCTAAACCAAGGAGGAATGGCACAAATCTGACACTAAATGGAAATTTTACAGGTACCACACATGGGTTAAGAAGGCATTCAAGGGTCTCAGGATTTTCTCACAACTCCCCTTTGACACAAAAATCACAAGAATAAAAATGATTTTGTCCTGTTAACAAAAGTTTTCAGCCTTCTGAGCTCTGCTACCAACCATGGCTGTGGTTGGATCTTTTAATCTCCTTGTCCTTCCCTTTCCACTCCAACCATAAACCTGGGACTTTGTCACTGCTGTGCCAAGGAGCAGGTCTGAGGTTTTCAAAATGCGAAAATGCTCGATTTTTTGCTTGTTCTGTTACATTTTGGGTTAAAAAAGAAACTTCCCGTGTGGGGAAAAGAGAGTTGCTGGTTGTGCTCATTATTCAGGGCATTCCCCATCCATCCTCCTGCACTGGGATTTCGCAATTCCCAACTCCTGCTCTCTCCTGCAGGTGACATTGCCACGTCAGTGTCACGGCTGTGTGGCACAATTTGCTCTCAAAGTACAAACAAGTTCCTACAGAGCGAAAAGTTCAGCTCCAAACCAGTTCCATCGTGACCCTTCAGCCTTCCTGCCTGCCAGATTCCCATTGCTGGGAGTGAAGGATCAGAGCTCACATAATGCCCAGCTTTGTTTTTCCTCATTTATTCCTGCTGTCGGTGACTCCTGAGCTCCTGAGGGTTTATTCCCCCTGTCTCCTGGATATCTCTCTCTTTTCATATTCATTTTTCACTCCCTTTGCACAGTTCCTGGTTGGGTGGATGAGGTCATGGGCCTGGCAGTGTTGTTTTTGGACAGACTTTCCCATTATCAGATGGGACCAGAGTATCCCCTGCATTTGACAAAGCTGCACAGGCTTTGTCAATTTTTTTTTTTTTGTGGGATCTCTGTTCCCAAAAATTCTGGCAACCAAGTGGATTTGTGCATTTGTTGATTGACCTGAGCATCTGTTTGGTGAGAAAAAGTGATGATGAGCCCCCTCTCCCCAGGGCAGGGCTGGGCACTGATGAGCTTTCCTGCCCCAAGCCCCCTGGGAAGCATTTCTGACAGGTTTGGGGAGCCTGGGAAGTGGGGAAGGAAAGGAAAGCAGCCAGTCCCAAAGTGGCTGTGGTGTGACAGCACCTGCAGGATGATGTTTTGCTGTCATCTGCTTGGCTGTCCCCAAAAGCTGTGAATTGGAGTCAGCCAGACAAACAAGGGGGAGGGCTTTTATTTTTTTTTTTCTTTCCCCATTTGGTCAGAAATGTGGGGAAATAATTTTTTTTTTCTTTCCCCATTTGGAAATGTGAAGAAATCTTTTCCTGACTCTGAGGGTAATGCTGGATGTGCTGCTGTTCCCCTGTAAATGGGAGAAATTGGGAACACACCATAAAACCCCATGGCTTCTTCAAACAAGGGTTTTGCAAAGAATGAGAATCAAATTATTCCCCCTCCCTTTGTCTCCAAAAAGATCACAACCCTCCATGTGGGGCAGCATTTCAGCTTCCAGGGCAGCTCTCTGAAGGATAAAAGGGTCTAGAGCAAGTGATAATCTAATTTATTAGCACCAGGGTTGAGAAAACAGGGAGGAGAGAAAGGGAAATGGAGGAGAAAATAAAAGGTGGAAACTACAAAAAAAAAAATAGTGTTCTTGTACTGAACTGCTCAATGGCTAAACTTAGCTTGCAAGACACAAGCTCCCTGGTTTGGGATCCCCAGAGATCTCCAGGCAGAGAAACAGCATTTAATACACCAAAACCCCCCAAATTTCCATATCTTCATGAGTCAAAGTGACAAGAGCTGACGGTGACTCGATCCTGTGAATTTTATTCCAGTCAGCAAAGGAAACCTTGGTCAGATGAGAAGTGTTTTTGGTGTTTCTAAAGGCAGACAAGCTCTGAGCTCACCTGGCACTCAGGAAAGGCAAAGCTGATTTAGTAGGAACAACATGTCTGGGGATGAGCCAGGAGAACGTGCTTCATCACCTGCCTTCACCCCACACCTCCCACTGGCATCCCACCAAAAATATCCAACATTCAAAACATTCCCTCGTTTTCTTTTTGGGGTTTTGGTTTTTTTTTTCCTTTCAATTTCTTCACTTCTAAGTCCCAACCGAGACGAGAGCAGCGTCAGAGACAGCAGTTCCCTCTTCACCAGGAACAGGGGGAGAAGAAAATCAGGACATATTTTCAAACCAGATGAACCAGTTCCCAATATTTATCTTCTGTGATGCACCAGTGTCATTTTTCTGAGTGAATGGCTCATTCTCTCTTCAAAACCCACTTGCCAGGAAGGAGATGGATTGAATCAAAGGAAAGAGGACATCCCCAGAGCCAGGATTTGGTCAGCAGATGAAGTGTCAGAAATTGAGGAAGGCAGAGGATGATTTCTAGTCAGAGCTGATGAAGAAGAGGGGGGAAAAACCAGGGAAATTTTAAGATAGGATTGACTTTAAAATGCCATGAAGTGGTTGATTGTGTCTGTGTGAAATCCTCCATTGCCATTTTCCACACAATCTGCACCTTCAGAAGAAAAGTCTGAAACCTTTTATATTTTTTTATTGGTATTCCATGAGATAATAGGGAATTCATCACCTATCCCCGATTTCTTCCCTGTTGTGCTGTTTTGGTTTTTTTTAATACCCTTTAACAACCATTTCCATTGAGGAATGGAGCAGGAGAGCTGAGCACAGACCCTTCAGCCTGGGATCTGCTGGGATCTCCAGACTCCCCTGCCCCAAGCTTTGAGCACTCAGCAGCAGCACAATAACCAGCCTGAAGGGATTTACTGCCTTAAGTACTTTAGTGCGTGTGAGAAGAGAGGCACAGCCTCTGAATGTGGGGTCAGGGAGGCAGGAAACTGCCCTGAGCCCATCCCAGCATCCCTGTGGGGTGGCTGGAGGGGCAGGGGGATGCAGGAGACCTGGTTCTCACCCTTGGAATTAGGAAGGAGCTCCAGCACAGGGCGCAGAGCAGCGCTGAGAGCTCCCTGCTGTACGATTAAAGGGCGAAGGGACTGCATCCCAAGCTGATTTATTTCCCCTCACTTCCCCAGGCACCAGAAATCCCAGATCCAGCCAGTCCCCTGTGCGGCTCTGTTCTACCCGGTGTCACCATCAGAGGGATCCTTCCGCCTGTCCCTGGAGGCTGGCCTGACATTTCTTTTGGAAATGAAGCAAGCAGAGCCGTGTGAGTTGAGTGAAAGTGCGATTACACAACGCTTTGAAGTGCCCTGCTAATCCTCTCCTCCCTCGGGACATGAGGCACAGCTTTGTGCGGTGACAGCCCCGGAGCTTCACCCCAATGCTGGCTCTGGCAAGCAGGAAGGTGCTGCAGGAGCTGCTGCCTCGGGACAGTGCTGTGCACGAGGGCAGAAAGTGCCCCAAAAACCCTTTCCAAAAAAACAGTCCTTTGCTTCTTCCACGAGGAGAAAAATCACAGGGAAGGAGGAGAAACTCCAGCAGTGAGAGTGGAGTTTCCATCCATTCCCAGTGGGTGCAGAAGCTGCAGGACTGGTGATGTTTGAGAAGGGATGGAGCCAAAGGTGGCTGTGCAGGACTGTGGTCTCCATATTATCTTAGGATACCTCAGTGCAGCTCCCAGGATGCTCTGCATTGGGATAAATCCACACGAGGTGTGGACCATAAAAATCCTGTCTCCAGCTCGGAAAGGAGTTGTGATTTTCCCTCCTGCCTCCCACCAGCTCCCCCTTGAAACCCAGGGGTGCAAAACCATCACCAATTCCCGAGGCTCCCAGAGGGACTGGGGAGAGGCATTCCCACCTGCCTGCAGCGCCTTGGCAGAGCTGCCTGTCCCAATCTGTTTACACAGCCTTGATGTCAGTGTGGAGACGTGTTAATAACCCAATTAAACTGTTCACCCAGCTATGGCAAATCCCAGCGCTGGGGGAAGGCTGGGCTGTTTTGCTTTGCCATTCTTGGGCCGAGTTGCAGCACGCAGGAGCCACGTCCCCAAGGCTGACACGTAGCCCTGCTCATCCCCAGAGGAGTCTAACTCAGGATTGAGGCAGTGAAGTGCTAAAACATAAAGCTGGATGGACACATGGACACTTCCTGACTGTGTCCCCCCCATCAGGAGGACAGGGACACGTGAGGGACACATGGGAAATGTTGTTGTGGAGCAGAAAGGCTTTGCAAAGTGAGTGCCTTGCTGCCCTTGTAAAATCCTTGCTCACTTCTGTTGCTTTGGCTAACTAGAAAAGCATTCTGGGAATGACTGAGCTGAACTAGAGGTGAAAAACAAGTTACAGAATTGTAAAACAATGATTAGAACCAAGAAGAACTCACACCGTGGGGCTGTGGTTGGTCACACCTGATGCTGTTCCTATCTGGTCTGTGGTGTTGGTTAAGCACGTTTATTGTGCCTCACAAGCATGGAAACTCATAACAAACCAACACTTTAAGAACCCTGGATTTTTGCAATAACATGTCTTCCCCATACATATGGAGATCGAGTGTCTAACGTGGCTTTCAGAGGTGAGAAACCTCCCTGAGACACCCTGGCACGTGGCTGCAAAGGATCCAACACCATGGCAAAGGCAGGGATGGATGGCAGTGCTGGAGGGGAGCTGCAGGGTGTGGTGGCACTGCCAGCAGTGGCTCTGGGAGCAGCAGGACAAGGGCTCAGGGCTGCTGGGCTTGCCTGTGCAGTGACTGTGCCTCTGCTCCCCATCCACCAGAGGAAGGCAGGAATGTTTCCCTGCCCCACTGGGAGGCTCCAGGCACTCCTGCCTACTAAGGGATCCCAAATGTGAAGCTCTGTTTTGCTGGAAAAGCCAGCTGTTAATGTCCCTCTGTCATCATCCAGGGCTGTCACCCTGTGGATGTGAACAGGCTGTCGAGCACAGCACCTGTGTAGGTGTCCATAAATCCACACACACAACAATCCAGGCTTCTAGCTCAGCGTGTCAACCACAAATATTTGAATGATGTGCTTTGTATTTCCTTTAGATTGATCCAACTTCCTTCTGGTCAAAACCCATAAGCTCAGAGTGCCCTCAACGCTGTCCCCTGAACAATGAATTTAATACAAATCCCTGCTGGAGCAATGAAATTGAAAATTGTGCTACGTGGTTCCACCAGAAGAAAAATCTCCCCTCCCAAGAGTCTTTAAGTTTGGATTTAACTGTGGGCGTGTTTAATGCCAGCTGGGATCCCCAGAGCTGAAAAACACATCCATAAAGCTGAAGTTTACCAATTCACTCCAGGGCTGTTCTGAACTGGGACCAGCTTAAGCCTGTGCTTAAATATTTTCTTGAATCTAAGCCTGTATTAGTGGAAAAATCATTGTTCCGTAGTAGGTTTTTATAGGTCTGTTACTTTAGGGTCGTTTTAGTATTCTCAATAGGTTTTTTCTTTGGATGGCTTCCTCCACTCATCATTAATGTCTGGCGTCAACTGTCTTTCTTTCTCATCCATTCCCAGAGACAAGGAAAAATTTTCCCTTCTTTCCACGGATGTATTTATGTTCCCCATGGAAATTCCTCTCTGTGATATATGAACTATTTTCAGAGAAGGTTAGCAAAGCCTAAATCACAAAGGGGAAGAAAACCTCCTCGGCTCGAGTTCACGAGGGGAAAAGTTGGGATTGCAGTGACCTGTAGTGTGAATTTTTTCTTGAGTTTAATTGTTATTTCCATTAAAATCCCTTATATCCTCAGCCATAAATAACACTCCTGAATAATCCTTAATTTTTGTCCCCATAGCTGCCTCCCATAAAATTAGGAGGGAACACTTAGCATCTGCCAAGATGACAAAGTGTCCTTTATGGTGGCCGAATGAAAAGAAGAATATAACCTTGGGAGAAAGCAACATGCTTTCCTTCAGCGTAGGATTTCCTCCACAGAGACATCATCACAGACTGTCAGAAGCTGGGCAGCTCTCCAAAGGTTAGAGACGAGGCCAAAACTTACAATTTCTGCTCTGCACAGGGCCAGTTCTGTCTCGGAGCTTTTTAAAGGCTGTCTCACCCCAGCTGTGAAATTCGGAGTTTGCAGATTGCGGATTGCTCGAGGCGTTATCTCGCCAGCCTGGGATGGTTCTCATCCAGGGCTGGACTGGCTGTTCCTAGGGAATTAGCTAGGAATTGCTTGTAAAACTAGTTGGGAATTGGTTGTAAAACTAGCTGGAAATTAATTGTAAAATGTGGATGCCAGGAAGGACACGGCTCGATCTTGTGAGATGACTCTGCTCTGCAGCCACCATGGGAAAGCGCAGCTCCACATCCCTCTGCTCCCTCCCTCCCTCCTCTCCCCAAATCCCCACAGAAAACCACCCCAAACCCACTTCCTGCACATCTCCTGAGCCGAGTGTGGTCCCTGAGCTGGGTGTGAACCTCTCTGCTGGGGAAACTGAGTCACCTCAGTGCTGTTGGGTGTTGCTGCGTGGGGCCAGGACACTGAAGCTCTGTGTGAGAGCTGTGCAGGCACAGGAAGGAGCGAGGGCTCGGATATTTCACATGTGACATTGCCATGGTCCTGAGGTCACCCTCTGGACTGGACACCACTTGGGGCTTCACTCCCACGCCTGCCCAAGCCAGGGACAGCTGTGGAGAGAGGCCAGGCTCTGCTCAGGCCACCCAGGAGAGATTTCTGCTCACAGAACCCCAAGGTTGCCTCGTTAGTTGGAAATGGGGTGAGGGTGGAGCTGCCTTGGACAGCAGGTGGGTGATTCACTTCAATCCCACAGCATTCCCTAAAAACAGAAGGAATCACAGTGCAAAACTCCACATCCACATCTCCATGCCACGGGCACAGCACTGCAGAGATCCACGTGGGATCTGTGCAGCCACGACCTTGGATTCGCATCCAAGCACTTTCCAGTGGATGCAAAGCAATCCAGGGAGAGCCTGAGCCTGGGAAAGCTGTGCAGAGCCCAGCCCAGCTCTCTGGTGGTCGCCCTTTGGGCCACAGCAGAGCTGCTGGTCTTACCCTGGCTGGGGCAAAGCCAGCCAGGATTGATGGGCTCCCAGCTGCTGCTCCCAGCCCCGAAGGAGCTCACAGGAACCCCTGGTTCATCGGCTCACTGATCCTTCCCAACCTTAGGAAATCAGAGGAGATGGATTTTCCCTCCGACATCATTACTGCAATAGAGTTTGGGAGGCAAAAGCAGAGCCCCTGGCATGGATCCAAGGGAGTAAGCCTGGGATAGGTTTTCTTTCAAGAATTCCAACTCATTCATGTAGTTTCTTAATGATCCAAAGTCTTCGAGGAGTTGCTTTTTAGCTTTAGCTCCCTTTCAATATTTGTCATGTGTGTCAAAGTTGATTCTTCACACTTCCTCTGTAGTTTTTAATGTTCTCAAGGAGAAATTTCATTTCTCAGGCATTTGAGAGACATTTTTCCCCCTTCTGATTTCTTTTTTTTAATGACAGAAAAGGAGATCCCTTTAAAATCAAGCAGCAAGAATATAGAAGGGGAAGAGCAGAGGGAAGTGTGTTTCATTTGGAGATGTTCATTAAGAAATCTTAACAAATTAATGGAAAAGGCCATGGAATCACCAATTCCTCATTATATTTGGATAGACAGGCAGTGACCTACAGGCAGTGACCACTTGTCCACCACTTCTGAGCTCCTGAAAAATCCGAGCAAGTTCCTTACATCAGCAGGAGCAGGAGTGAGAATGAAAGCCTCCCATCACCCAGCTTTCCTCACAACCTGCCTCCACCTCTGGCAACCCCAGGAAAGGCCAAAAGGTCTCTGCTGAGCCACCAGGGTGGAGTATGACTCGTCCTGTCTTGACAAAAGGCTTGACAAGAGCAAGGCAGAGAGAGCGAGGCTGGGAGGGAACCCACCAAGCCCTGGTCGTGCCTGCCCAGGCAAAGCCTGAGCGCTGCAAATGAAGCACTCAGTGAAGCTTGGCTGAGCCCTGAGAGACAAAACCCCCTCCAAACACTCCCTCCTGCTCCCCTCGTTTCCAGGGAAGTCACCAGAAGGAGTTTCTACAGCCAAGAGACAGCAGAGCACCTGGGCTTTTTGGATTTTGGATGGGGCTTTTGTTTTCCCCAGCAACAGAAATCCTGTATGGCACAATAAGAATTAGTCCAGGAGACTTCAAAGGGCTGAATCACATCTGAGTCTGCTCTTGGGTTGGCTCTGCTCAGCCTCAAGCCTTATCAGGCAAGTTTGGCTACGTGGTTGCATTTCACACTCTGAACACAATTATTTTCTTAATTGTGTATAAACTGTGCCTACAGCTTTTTGCCACTCGGTTTTGCCAACAGTTGACCTGGTGATGCTCAAGCAAAGTAAAATATCTCTGAAATTAGCTAAGAAAATAAAACTGGAATATCAAAGGTTTCCAGACAGGCTGCAAAGCAGTGCAGAGCAGCAGCAGTGCCCTGGTTTGAGCTTTAGCTTAGTCTGCTACTATTTACTCTCATTAAATCTAGAGTCGTCTGGCTTCATTTGGTTTGCCAGAAATTTGCTTTAGGATAATTTAGATCAGAGTCACCAGGCTTTCCCCCACCACCACCTTTTTAGGACAGAGGATAATAATAGAGGATTTTTTTTTTTCCATGAAAGCATATGCAATTTCCTCTCTAACCATCCAAAACAAATAATCAGGAGATTTCCCCGTGTTTACAATGGGTCTTTCTACTGACCTTCCCTGCAAAGCACTTTAGGAGAAATCAGTGAAAAATACTCCATGAGAAGTGGGTCACAATTGCTGTTATTGTTACTTGGGAATTATGTAGTGTCTAATCTGAAACCAGACACAACAATTGAGGGCTTCTCCTCGCCCTTTTCATAACAAACCAATTATATTTAACAGTAAGTACAGTTAAATTGGAATAAATCTGGTTTGTACACAGAGATGTTGCATGTTTATTAATAATCTTTGTGTTTAGCGTTTAGACCAATTCCAAATATGAGCTGTAGCAATGAATAAAAACTTTTTTTCTCTTGGCATGATGGAGTGACCATGACTGACTTGGCTCTGCCACTCCTTTTGAACAACCACGATTACATCAGTTCAAAACTGGCCACATGAGCCTCAGTTTGGAGCAAAGCAAAGATGGACAAAAGTGAGGCTAATTCTTTCAGATCTCGTGGGGAAAGAGGTTTATTCAGCCCCTCATTTGAGGAGTTTTGACAGATTCCTTCATCTTTTCAGTCTGGGCTGCTTTTAGGTCACATCACTGGTGGGGATTTGGGAGTCCCTGATCAAAATCCTCAAATTACTGCACAAATAACCAGAGCTGTCTCACCTGCACTGCCAAGAACAGGTTGTAAGGAGAATAAAAACAGCCTTTTGGGTGAGCTTAGAGAGGGCATTTTAGGCAAAGGTTGCATCTGCCAAACCAGCAGAGATGTTGTTTAGAAGATACAACCTCCTGCAAGTGAATATTCCACCTCCCTGATTCCCTAAACCACAGACCTTACCCAGCTCCTCCACACATAACCAAAGGGTGATTCCATTCCACCAAAGCCTGAGCCTCAGGTGGTTGGGAGTTTCAGCCCTCTGAAGGCGTTTTGTGTCCTGGCAGGTTCTGGAGATCAGAGCAGGAATTGATTGAGCTGCTGTGTGCTGAGCGTTGATTGAGGTGGAACTGTGCAAAGCACCCTGCCCGGCTTTGCATGAGGAAGGATGGAAAGAGATCCCTGGGAAACAGAATCCTCCCTCTGTGCTGCAGTGTTTGGGGATGTGATTATGAAATATTGTGCAGGGCGTGCCAGGAGCTGCAGGTCCATATTGTCCTCAGGTCCATATTGTCCTCAGGTCCATATTGTCCTCATCTCCATCACTCAGATCCTGGGGATGGAAATGAGGGAGTCTCTCTGCTGAGCTCAGAAAGCCCAGCTGGAGGCTGTTGCCCTGCAGATGGGGCAGTGGAAGGACAGCGCCAGCTTCTGCAAGAGAGGAAGAGCTCCTTAAGCACTGTGAGATCCCAAATCCATCACATGGAGCCTGATGAGGGGGCTGAGCCAGTCCAAATACAACTGTTTAACAGTTTATTCTAACCATCCAATGGGAGTGAAACAACTTTAAAGGATTCATGCTGCCAGCAATCTTTTCCTTTTTTTTCTCTCTCTTCCCCTCCTTGCATGGCATTTGTTAGAAATCAGGATTTTCCTTAACTAAATGTCTTGTGGTCTCCTTAGCTTTGTTTCTTAACAGGGTTGTCTTTATGTTAGTTTTCTTTGGCTTCCCAATAGAAGAGTAACAGATTTCTTTTGAAGTTTTTATTGATGAATGAGCTCCTATAAATAACTCTCTGTGGCAGCAGCTTGATCTCAGAGTTTACTCTGGAATAATAGTAGCAATGGGAATGGAGGAAATTTATGGCAGCATGACATGAAATAGTTTAATGGGCTTCATACTGTTTAACTTAATCTTTACAGATGTAAAAACAGAAATACAATTATTTTAACAACTATTATTACATATTGCTCTTCTAACGAAAACAGAAACTCAGTAAGCAATTGGAGATAGGTAGTGAAGAATTAAGGAGCCCAGCTCACTGTGGATTTGGGAATTACTGCGTTGGGCCAGTGGATTTGCAAAGCTTCATCAGGAGAGCTGTGGGAGATCTAGGTGGGTGGAAGGATGGATCTGCAGGTGGGATTTGGCACTGGCATGGAAAGCTGAGTCACGGGATGTAGATGCTGGAAGCTGCTGAAAACAGTGGAAGTGGTGGAGATTTGTCTTTGGAAGGAAAAAAATTAATTCTGTGTTTAATTCCATGTCCCCTTATGTCACCTGTGTGCTTGGTGGGGAGCTGATCCCAATCCCACCCGAGGCAATTGGCAGCTTTGGGGACATGGGGGATCCTGGGACACATCCCTTGTGCCTTTAGCTGGAATCCTCCCACTGCTGGAATCCTCCCACTGCTGGAATCCTCCCACTTCAGCAGCAGGAACTGGGTTTGCACTCACACCAGCCAAAGGATGGAAAGGACAGAGGGAGATGATGAAAACTGACCTGAGAAAAGAGAATTTAACTGTTCACCATCACCAGTCTGCTCATCTTCCCATCATGGGCTTTCTCGTGTCTCTAAGGCAATGTCACCTGAGGCAAAGGTGACCCAAAGGTGCCTCTTTAAGCTGTGTAAACTCAGGAAGGCAAAAAGGAAAATCATAAAAAATTTTCTAAGTGTCCAACCCAGAGGCAGCCTGGCAACTCACCCAGCCCAGGATCCAGCTGGGGGATGTCAGGAACCAATGCACGAGAGGTGGGTGTAAAATCCAGGATCAGAACCACCAGGAAAGGTCACAAGACCTAATCCAGACCTGAGGTTTCCTTTGGATGTGGCTCATGGCCAAGCCCAGCTCCATTTGCTTCTCGGCGCTTCGCAAAGAGCTTGAGTAAATATTGAAATATATTGGTGCTCTGCGTAATTTCTGCAGAAAAAAAAAGCTGACAGCTTTTGTTTCCTCCTTGAGGGAGCATTATTTGAAATGAAGCTGCAGCGAAAATGATCAGCATTGTGTGTTTCCAACTGCCTGTTCAGTGGGAAATTTGCGTTCCCCGCGACGCTTTCCAATCCACGGAACTCGCAAATTCTCCCTCGATTTCCAAAAATGTGGGAAAGTTTATTTATTTCTCCATGCATTCCTGATTCGCAACGTGCTCTCTAAAAATGTCGCTAAGATTTAGGCTAACCGAGCTCATGCTAAATTTAGCAACTATATTTTAAATAAACATTCTTTACGCTTTGCTGAGCCGGCTTTGAAGCTGGCTTAAAACAAATCGTGTTCGCATGAACACGAGCAATGTTTGACTTTGGCCTAAGCGAACATCTGAATAAGTAATAATGCATTATTCGCTGTAATCCGAAAATGAGATTTTAGAGGTCTCGTTCAGTCAATTTGGGAAAGATTCCTGCGAGGGATAGCGAACCAGGCCTGGATTATTTCTGGAAGAGCCCATTTTCGTTCTCTCTGACCACACAGAGCTTCCTTTTGGTGTCTTGTGAGGCTCTGGAGCTGCGAGGCTCAGTGAGATCAGCTGTGACTTAGCACGCACTGCGTTTGAGGAATCTGGCCCATTTTAAAGCACTTAATGATTTGTCTGGATAAAGCACTAAAAATATACTGTGGGGAGCAATTATGCAACGTCCAGACTGATGGATTGCATAACCTCGTAGACCTTTCCCATCTGTAACTTCTCTCCTTCTGTGATCTTGTCTTCTTGGTTTTTCACTTCAAATCAAAGATGGGATCTGTTTAATATCCCAAACGCTGTCTCCTGGGAGATCTCTTCTCTGGGTGTGTGGGGCTATGGATCAAGTGAGGAAGCAGATCCTTCTTCCCTGTTTTTTGCTTCAGGGATTGGCTGCTCCTTCAAACCAGGCTTAGGAGCAGCCAGCAGGAAGCCACGTGGGTTTTGGTGTGGAAAGGGATGCTCTCTCCTTCATGTGTCTTCTGTGGTAAAGAATGGAAGGGGAATTCACTTTTAAATGGGGTGGGGGGAAGGAGGAGAGGCCACAAAGTCCCTCAGGTTTACGTCACCTTGGAGTCAGGCATGGACAGCCACACCTCGAGTGACAAACCCTCCAAGTGGCTACTCTGCTCACGTGTAAATATTTGATTATATTTTATACACACTATGGGACCAGCTTGAGGAGAACACACACGGAGCCTGTTTAAAGACTGCAAGCCCCATTTATGAGAAATCAAACTCCGGAATCATTTTAACGCGCCCAATTTTCAGTTCCCCTCATAGGAAACTTGTGTTTGGAGCAAAGCCGCTCTGGGAACCAAACAACTCCTCTGTGAGCCTCTTCCACTCTGTGATCTCCCCTGCTCCTGGAGTTAAAATTGGCTGCAGAGCTCAGAGACGGAAACCTTGCAGGGTTGGGAGAGGTCATTCCTCTCCAGAGGAAGGGGAAGGCATCTCCATCGCCCACACAAGGAGTGTGCTGTTTATACTGCATCCCAGGCTATTTTCTCCGCTTCTCCCCAGTATTCCAGACTGGTGTTTATAGCCAACCCTGAGAGGCTGGGAAAGGAAAGGCAGGAGGGAGAAGATTCCAGGGATGGGTGAAACGCTGGGTGGCAGTTTAGTGCCTGGCAGCTGCTTTTTTGGCTGGTGAAGCAGGTGTGAAACCATTGGCGCCAATCCCTTGCAGCTTGTCAGGTCCTCGAGATTTCCGTGGCACCAAAATTCACATGGCTGTGGAGAGGATTTAAGGATGCTCAGTCCCATCCAAAGCACAGGAATTGGTGTATTGACATGCACACTCATTTCTCTGCTGTTGTTTTTATTGTGTGTTTTTATTTTATATTTTTATTGTATGTTTTTATGTTTTTATTGTATGTTTTTATGTTTTTATTGTACGTTTTTACTGCATGTTTTTATTATACCACAACTTCTCCCCTCTCTCTAAACAGATGACGTGCAAAAGCCCTGTGTGGTTACTCATCCAGCCTGCTGGCAATAAGACCCTTTTTTTAGTATTCATCCCCTGTTACAGCACTGGCCTGATCCCAATTAATTCCAAATTACCTCTCAGAACTGTTCACTGGGTTCTGAGCTCACTGGAGTTAGTGTCACTTCTGTGCAGAGCATGTTAAGTTTACTAATTTCACTCTCTCAAGCGAAACCAAACTCGAGCTCAGTGTAGCTTTTAAATGCTGCAGCTGTACTTGGTCCCACTCCACTCCACCAGAACAGAAATAAGATCAAATGTCAAAGCAAAGCTTCGTGAAGAAACAAATTCCCATTGCAGGGAAAAAGCTGAGTTTCCAAAAAAAAAAAGTGTCTGTGATAAAAATATACATTGTGTACGTATTAAACTGAGAGTTGCTTTGACCACTAAAAAATTGCTCTTGCGCAGAAAGGGCTTGGAGGGGAGAGGTTACACATGTGTGAGTAGGAAAGGAATAAAAGCCCTGTTTGCAGGGCCAGAAAGGTCTTTTGGGGGCTGGAATGGGAGCTGAGAGGTGACAAAACTGGGGGTCACAGCTGGGGGAACAAGTTAGGAGAAAGGGAAGGCCAGGAGATGCAGGCACAGGTTAAAAGTGGTGAGTGAGAGCATAAATATCCAATTTGGGGGTTCAAACCCTTCCATGGGCCAGGCTGTGGGGACACCAGGGATGCAGGATATCAATAGATATTAATAGATATCCAAACAGGCACTGTCAGAAATAGGAAGAATATGAGGGTTTTTATTAAAGTCTACTTTGCAAATTTATTTTTTAAAAAAATTAAAATCGCCCTTTTTAATTGTCTTTTTTCACACTGAGAAGCTGGAGCTCAGCCTGTCCAGGGATCTGCCTGTGAGCATCCTGTTTTTGGGAAGCTAAACCTCAGTTCCCACCTTTTGAAGGTTTTCTGTCCTTCCCCACATGAGAGCTCTTTGCCTTGGGCTGCAATGAGCACCCCACGTCCAAATGTCAGGGAACTGATGCCAGCCTTCCTCTGCAAAAACTGAACTCAAACTCACCTGAAAACCCCACATTTCCCATATCCAGGTGCTCATTTAAGGCCAGGCTTTGCCATTGAGATGGGAGAAGGGAAAGAGAAGGAGGAGCAATCATTTTGGGGAACATTTCATCAGTTCCAGGGAAAAAGCAATTTCCCAGGAGCCTCTCCCATTTTTTCCATGGTCCATCATGTCAGGATATTTGCTGCATCCACCAGTAGGCCCCACTCCTTCATCCTCCAGCACAAGCCAAGGGGTGTTTCACATCACACCAGCCACACTCCTGAACAAAAATACCTTTATTGGATATAAGTTTGGTTTCATAATGAAAATCAAGAATATAAATTTTTTTTCCAACGGGCATTTATCCACTAATATACAAAAAGCCTCTAAAATACGAAATATTCCGGATTTCTTGCAGTGTGTCTGGATTCTTCCTTCTTTATGAAAAAAAGAAAACTTTAGAAACATAGCTGATGTCTTTTTCTTTTTTTTTTTCTTTTTTCTGGTATTTATCCCGGCCTCCACAACCCTGCCTCAGCCTTTTTTTTGTCAGAAGCAACTGATCCCAGCGAGCGATGGAAAGGGAATAAATCCCCATGTTTGCTCATCCATCCCCCTCTTTTTGGCCACATCGGTGAGCAGAATCTCCGTGGGGATATTCCAAAGCCCCAGTTCCACCCAGGGCTGGATCCCAGCGAGCAGGAATGTGCAAGGTGAGCCTGGACTGCTTGCTCTGCCAGTTCAGCTCCAGTTACCTGCCTTCCCCCACTGGGAGGACAGTGAGAATATCGGGAATTATGATGTGCCTGATTCGTGGCGAAACAACACTCAGCCTCCTCCCCTCCCCGCGATGGGGTGGGTTTGATTTTCAGAAGGAAAAATAAAAGAAGAAAACCAGAGACCTGCAGGGCTCGCCAGAAACCAGGTCTGAAGAACCTGAGGGATGTAAAGACTAAAGGTGCAGAGCAAAAAAAAAGTCGCTTTACCTTCCGAAGTCGCTCTGGCTGCAGGCGGGAGGCAACCGCTAAACAGAGTCCGCAGCAAGACGCGCCTTGAAAATGCCCTGAAATCCTGAGTCACCTTTCAAACATCGCTTTGGGGGGTTTTTTAGGTCTTTACCCGCGCGGTGAGGTCTGAGTCCGATCTCTCCCTCCCATCGCTCCCCCCGGAGCCGCTCGGAGCCATAGGGGGGAAGGCGTGAATTTTGGGGGCAACTACTGGAAATTGAACACCGCCTCGGAGAAGTGCAGCGGGAAGCAGGAGAGGAAGGGGATGCCGATGTGGTAGAGCCTGCCGTGCACCTGGGAGTCGAGCATGAGGGAGGCGTTCAGGGCTGGCCCGAAGGCGCCGCTGGCCACCAGCGAGCCGGCGGGGCTGTCCCGGCTGGTTTTGGGGGCTGCCCCGGGGGGCGGCGGCCGCAGCCCCTGCGCCAGGATGCTCTCGATGCTGAAGCTGCGGCCCCGGGAGCCGCTCTTGTGCGGCGGGGCGGCGGCGGGGAGCGGCGGCGGTGGCAAAGCCCCGGGAGAAGCCGCCGCCACCCCTCCCGGCCGCGGCACCCCCGAGTCCCCCGGAGCCACCGCCGTCGCCGCCGCCGCCGCGCCGCCCTTGGCCCGCTTGGGCTCGACGGGGCGAGCGGGCGGCCCCGGCTGCTCGCCACCCTTGGCGTCCGGCGGGGCAGCGGCTTTGGGCTTCCTCTTCCTGCGGCGGTAGTTGCCGTTCTCGAACATGTCGAGGCACCGCGGGTCCAGCGTCCAGTAGCTGCCCTTGCCCGGCCGGCCCTTCTCGCGGGGCACCTTGACGAAGCAGTCGTTGAGGGAGAGGTTGTGGCGGATGCTGTTCTGCCAGCCCTGCTTGTTGTCGTGGTAGAAGGGGAAGCGGTCCATGATGAACTGGTAGATGCCGCTGAGGGTCACCTTCTGGCCCGGCGCTTCCTTGATGGCCATGGCGATGAGGGCGATGTAGCTGTAGGGTGGTTTTTGGGGGGGGGTCCTGCCGGGACATCGCCCCCCCGGGGGTGAAGCCGAGCGCGGCCGGGAGGTAAACCATGGAAGGGCTGCCCAGGGGGGAGAGGTGGCTGCCGTAGATGTGGCTCATCGCCGGCGGGATCCCAGCGCCGCGTTTTCCCCCCTCGGAGCCGAGCGAAGGGACGGGGAAGGGCAGGAACGTGGGACGAGTCCACCGGGGAGCTGTTTGTGCGAGCTCAGCTCCCAGCCCTGCCTGAAGGAGCTCGCTCTGCCTCTGTCCCTGCTTCATAGCTCTTAAAAAAAAAAAAAAAAAAAAGGAGAAAAAAAAAAAGTTAAATAATTGTTGTAAGTTTGCTATTATATGTTGACTTAGCGCTGGAAAATAAATTGTCTCTGATAAACAGTCGTTTGTGTTCTCAGCCCACCCACATTAATTAAAATTTCATTGCTACAAAACTCCGAGCTCTCTCCACGTGTCTCGCTGGTACCAGCCAATGGTCTCCGGGTTATTCCTTCATTTGTTTATAGAATTAGTCTGTTGATAAGTCTGCCCACCCAAGTCGAATCAAGCTGTGTTTATTTGGAAAAATTTCCGGGCACCCAATATATAAACGCACTGATCTGATGTTTGAAATATCACGTCCACCCTTTGACGCTGTAAGCACACACAGCAGAGCAGGATGTACACTGCTGGAGCTGGGGAGGAGCGGCCAGGGATCCCCGCAGCAAAACTGGGGCATTAAACAACAACAAAAAAAATTTTTAAAAAATTGAAGAAAGGAAGAAAAAGGGGTGGATGAGAGGAGGAGGCAGCGCTGCGATGGCGAGGAAGGAAAAGGGACTCTGTGGGGGTTTGAGGATGGAGGGGCTCAGGTGTGGAGGGGTCTTTTGCCCCTCCCATGCACGGACCCTGCTCTCCACCCCCGAGGACCCCCGGGGACCGGCGAAGGGACAGCCTGTGCAGCCCCGCTCCAGCCCGAGCAGGCAGGGCTGAGCCGGGGGAGACTGCAGCAAAAGGGGGAGTTTGGCAGGCCCGAGGAGGAGGGTCAGTATTTGTGAATGCGGGCCTGTTGCTTTATATTATGTACTTTCCTGTTTATAACAAGGAGGGGGATTATAACAACTTTACAAGTGCACACAGCTGGCCGGTGCTTACATTAGGAATTTGTGATGCTCTTTTTCTGTGTAAACGTCCAGGTTTGGGGCTGTGCTTTCTGTTGTTGGATTTTTTTTTTTTTTTTTTAATTTACTGGCGTAACAGCTTTAATCCGAGGCCCCGAGGGATTCCGATGCGGTTGGGAGGTGTCGCCTGTGTCCCCTGTCCCCCCGCGGGTTGAGACCCTGTTCCGTGGAGCATCTTTTCTCCGGGTTGGCGAAGAAGAGGCCTGAGGGGGATTCTTTCTCCTTCCAAGAGAAATATCCCAACAGCGCAGCTCCAAAGAGCCTGCTGGGTTTTTTACCTGGCCGGGGAAGAGGTAAAAGCCGAGCTCCCCCAGCACCACCCGGCCCTGGCGATTCCTCCACCTCCCCATCCCCGGATTTCCCTGCAAGTTCCCCTTCTCCCGTGGGGTTTCTCTCCCACTGCCGCTCCCCGGTAGCGCTGAGAGAAGGAGTTTCATCCCCGGGGAAAAGCCAGCGCGGTGCTGTGGAGCTCCGGATGAGTCCTGAAAGATTCAAAGCGCCAGGAGAGCCAGGGAAAGGCAGCCGGGGGGTGCTGGGAGGTGACTTCTCGGGCGGGGGTGTGGGGTCTCCTTTCCCACTGGCTGGGCCCACGCGTGGGAGGGAAATTCACCCCTCTAACACCTCCCTCGCCCCTAATTCCGCATCCCACCCCCGCCCCGCGCACCCCCGCCGGCCCCCGGGAGCTGCAGCACCCACCCGCCGCGCCGAAAGCGCAATAAACCCCAAATAAATAAAAAGGGGAGGGAAAAGGAGGGATCTGGGGGTTCCCCGCCTCTCGACTCTAGGGACCAGCACGCCCCGGCAGCCTCCCCGCCCCTGGAGCATCCTGGCCGGGGAGGGATGGAGCAGAGCGCGGCTGCTCTGCCCCGCCCGGCGCATCCTCCCAGCAGCCGGCTGAGGGTCTTCCCCCTTCTCCCCCCACCTCGGGGAGTCCCCGCTCCTCGAGACACTCCAAGCACGGATCAGTAAAACAATAAATACTCGCGTGTACGGCAGGAGACAGTCCCACTGGCTCCCGCTCTCCCCCCGAGCTCCCTCCCCCAGCAAAATTCCTGCTTCCTCCCTTGTTTTCCCCTCTCGGCGGTGGGAAATCCTCGGAGGCGGGGATGCGGCTTTTCTCTCCGTTCCTTCTTCCCAGCTCTTGCGCTGCCTGTTGTCCCCGTTATCCCTTTCCTGCCGGCGGCATCGCTGGAGCTCGCTGCGTTATCCGCAGGGGATCAACCCTCCGAGAGGCTGCGGCGGGGCCGGGGAAGCGAGGGAGGGAGTTCTTGTTGATGTTGTTGGTACCGTCGCTCTTTCCCTGAACGGAAAAAAAAACAAACAACGCGGAGCCGGCGGTGGAGAAGCTCCCGGATGGGTTTCCCCTCCTCTCCAGCTGACGAGCCCCTTTGAAAGCAGCAGCGAGGAGAGGTCCTGCCCGGGGCTCCTGGGGGGAGCAGGGTGGAAATCAGTGCTTCCCATTTCTGCGGCGTCCCGGGGATGAGGGGAACAGGGTGTAAATCAGTCCTGATGCATCCCGGGGTGGGGGAAACAGGGTGTAAATCAGTGATCCCCATTTCTGCCTCATCCCGGGGATGAGGGGAACAGGGTGTAAAGAAGTCCTGATGCATCCCGGGGTAGAGGAATAGGGTGTAAATCAATGTTCCCCAATCCTGCCTCATCCCGGAATGGGGGAACAGGGTGTAAATCAGTGCTCCCCATTTCTGCTGCATCCTGGGATGTGGGAACAGGGTGCAAATCAGTCCTGCTGCATCCCGGAGTGGGGGAACAGGATGTAAATCACTGCTCCCCATTTCTGCTGCATCCCGGGACGGGGGAACAGGGTGTAAATCAGTGCTTCCCTCTCCTGCTGCATCCCAATCTTGGCCGGGAGAAGGGGTGTGAACCAGAGCTCCCCTTTCCTGCTGCACTGCATCCCGGGATGAGGGGAACAAGGCAAACATCCGCGATCTCCACTCCTGCTGCATGCCAGCCCTGGGAGGAGCGGGAATGTGAATCAGAGCTCGCCGCTCCTGCTGCATCCCAACCAGGGCTCCCCCAGGAATGACCTCCCGGCAGGAGCTGCCCGCCCCTCTCCCCCGGCCGTGCACGGCGCTGTGCCGCTGCGAGGTCGCTCGGTATCGCGCCGGGATCAGGGATGGATTCCCTTCTCTCCCGGCCTTGCCATGCCGGGTATGGATTTCGTGCAAAATCCCCTCCAAAATGACGGGAGAGCTCGCGGCCTTCCCCAAAATCCACTTGGCCGGAGCCTTCCCAGGAGCTCTGCGGAAGGTGGGATTGATTGGGAGGGACGAGACAGCTCGTGTCGGGCTGTGCAGAGGCCTGGGGGGATTCTTGAAGGGAATGTGTTTCACCCGAGGCCTGGAATATCATGGAAACTCTCCCTTCACTGGGATTCTGGGACCTTCCCGGTGAGGATGAGATGGAAAATCGCTGCTCTTCTCCCCCAAAACCGAAACTGTCCGGGCTTTTGCACAGGTTTGCAAACCCGGAGGTGAATGGCAACACGAGAATAAGATTGTAATACATAAATAAATCCCATCCACCATCCTCATCCTCTTCCCGGAGCCACCCTGAGCCCCTGCTCGGGACCACTGGCCAGGCAGCAGCGTCAGCCACCCCCCGGAGCCAAGCTTGCCCCCTTGACCAGCGGGGAGAGGGGCTAGGGGAGCTCGTGCTGCTCCCTCGAGGGGCTGCAGAGCCCAATCTGCTCATGGAGACCCCCTGGGCCTTCCTCCTTCCTTCATTTCTCCCTTCCTTCCCCTCTGCTCCGGCCGGGCTGGAGTCACCTGTCGCGACAGACGCCTATCGCCTTCCCGACCTCACTGTCCCAGCTTTTAAACCGAGTGACAAAACAATCCCCGCGCTCGGCTCTCGCCTCGTAAGCATCCCAAAAAAGGGGTTCGGAGCCCTGGTCCTGCCACACCAGCCCACCCCAGAGGGCTCCCCGCGGGGTGCTGGGGGCGAGGGACAGTGACGGGACGGGACACAGAGAAAGGGACGATGCTCGCAGCCCCCAAGCCCTGCAGGGTGGGAAGGGGCAGAGGGGATGGGAGCAGCGCAGATCCCATAGGGAGCATCCCACGGGGACGAGGTGGGGAGAGAAACACCAGCGCGGGGTTGTGGGGGGAGAGGGGACCCCGGGAACTGTCCAGCAGCAGCGCGGGGGAGGTTGCAGGGCGCTGGGATTGTCCCAAATATTGGTTCAGCATCTCTCGGCATCCCATCCCTGCCCGAGGAACAGCATTGCGGTGTGCTCAGCGCCCTTGGGATTTCTCGATGCTTTTGGGAAGCACCTGACTTCGGTCATCTCCCCCCACAGCCTCCCCGGGATCCACGCGGGAAAAAATCCCACGGGAAGAGGGTCTGAACCGGGGGAGAATTCTTTCCCAATTCCCTTTCCCCCCCCCCCATTTATTTTCTTTTCACCATGTTACTCTCTTTATTTCCCTTTTATCCTATTTTTTAATCCTTTACACTATTTATGTTTCTCTTATTAAGATAGCACTTTGGATTTTATTCATAAAAAAAAAGAAGAAAATATAAAATTAAATTTCAAAACCACCTTGTGAGAGCCAGGAAAAGCGGCAGGAGTTTTTTTTTTTTACGAGAATGTTCCTTAAAATACAGATCAAGTGAGGCTCAGACATTTTTTTCTCATTTAAATCGAGAGTTTCGCTGCTTTTTGCCAGCTCTCAAGCGCAGGCGAAATTCAACCGGTCAAAACCAATTTAGATCATCGGCTTGAACCGCCCGACGTGGGTATAATCCCACCCGAACCCCCAAAAAAAGAGCTACGGGGGGCACTGGGGGGCTGCAGGAGGTGGGATGGAGCCACGGCTGGGATTTATTCCCTGGAAATCCTGGCTGGATGTGATTTTGCAGCTGGGAAAGCAGCCTGGCTCCAGGGAGCTGGGCTTGAAAAGTTCCAGAGACCTCCTCAACTCTGCTCTAGGCTCTGCCGGCATTCCCGTGCTTCCAGGATTGCCAAATCCTGCGCTTTTACCCCTGGATTAAAGCCCCTCGAACAGGTTAAAGGACGGTTTGGGAAAAGCCAGGATATCTAGCAGTGCCCGGCATTGCGAACAGGAGTTTAAATAGATAAAGAGAAGGTTAAAATCAGCCAAATCTCCAACCGAGAGAGGATTTCAAAACCGTGAAATGATTCTCGAGTGAACTTTCCGCCTCGTTTTTTTACAGATTCCGCAGCGAGTTTGGGTTTAAATGATCACCCTCACCCCCGCACCCACCCGGAAATCCTTTGGAGAAAACCGAAGGAAGAAATAAAATGGATATTTTAGGGAGGGGGGTGTTTTCTGCCCTGGGAAGAGGAGGCTCCGGGCGAGCAAGGGCCGCGGCGAGAGGAGCCGAAATTCCCTCCCTGCGCCTCCTGTTCTCCCTGTTTTCCCCATCGGAGGCCTGGGAAAACTCCCTAAATTTCCAGCAGGCAAGGATTGGGGGTTGAGGGGGTTCAGCCCCGGCTGCCCCCGCGGTGATTTCCTCCCCCGCCTCGCCGGTTGTACAATTCCAGCTCTTCACGCGAATGAAACTTTTTATCCACCAAAGAATCCTCAGAAAGCTTCAGGAAAACGACTTTGTTTTAAAACCAGCCAGTGCCACGTTTTGTGAGTGAAGGAGAGGTGAAGGGAGAGGGGGAAAAATACGGAAGAATAAAAAAACCAGCCCGGTTTATACACAGAGAAGCGCCAGACTTGGAGCAGAAAAAACCAGCATGGATTTATTTTAAGGTAAGTACAACAATTAGGACCACATAAGACAAACGAACTTTGAAGCAGGTTAAAGCGAATAGTCCTTAGGAATGGTAAAGGTGAAATCTATTATACAAAACATCACACGTCGTAAATAATAATAAAAAAAAGTATCAGATACTTTGTCTATTTTTTTTTTTTCCCTTAAAAAAGAAAAAAAAATCCACCGGCAAAAAATAAATTATTTCCTCGTCTTGCGAAAAGAACAGCTCTAAAACGAAAGGAACTCTATTGCATAATTGTACACAGAAGAAGAAAAAGAAGGAGAAATCACTTGTCATTAATTTGGAAGTTAGGAACCGTTGGGCGAGACAAAAAATAATCCAGTGAACTCAACTTTAAATATTATATTAATGGCTCTGAAAATCAGCCTGATTAGAAATCCACACATTTTTTACAGCACAACAGAGAACTTAAAAAATACCCAGGACATATATTTATATATATATTTATAAACTTTTTTTTCCTTTTAAAACGTATAAATGGTCGTTGTGATATTGGTCCATAACTTATTATTCTGAGACCCCCCTATACTTTAGCATATAAAATTTGCCACTTTTAGATAGACATATATATATATAATTTTTTTTCAAACGTTTTTCTTTTCTTTCTTTTTTTTTTTTTTTTTTTTTTATTTTTAAATGAGAGATCCCCCTTTTTTCAAGTAAAATATACTTGTCCAGAATTTAAGGAGGCCCAAACCGGGGCTTTTGAGGATCTTCAAACTCTGTGGCCGCAAGCTCCACGGGGAAGCTGTCAGATATTTTTTTTTATTATTATTATTCTGCGTTTGCTGCGGGTTTATTTCTCACCATCTTTTTTTTCAATAATTATTATTAATTTTTTTTTTTTTTCCAAACGTTTTGCTTTCGAACGGGCCTAGGCGGGGGGTTTGGCGGCTACTCAGTACTTAGTGCAGTCGTAGGAATAAGGAGCGGCGTGGCGATATAGGGAGGGCGCGGATCTGTAGGGGATCTGACACGCCGAGTTGCTGCTCACCTGATGCTCGCTCAGCGCCGCGCTCTCCATCCCCAGCCGGTGCGACGTGAACATCTCGCGCACGTTGGGAAAAGTCTGCTGCTGAGAGCCGAACGTGTGCCCGGGCAGGTGGCTCAGCTCAGCGCCGTGGTTGAGGTACCAGGATGCCGGCGGCTGTCCCCCCGCCGCCCCTCCGCCGCCGCCGCCTCCTCCGTGGGGATGCCCGCCGCCCAGCGCTCCGTCCTGCCCCGCCGGCAGGCTCAGCGCGCCCAGAGGCGACGGGGCGCCGGTGGGATGCTCGGCCAGCCCGTCCTCCAGCGGGGCGCACATGTGGCCCGGCCTGTCGCCGCTGTAGAGGCTCATGGCCCGCATGCTGCAGTGGTAGCTCCCACTAGTGTCCAGCGCCTGGCTGCACGCCGCGCTGTAGCCCGACGGCTGCCCCGCGGGGTAGCCCAGCGCCAGCCCGCCGCCCGTCCGGCCCGAGGCGGCACTCACCGGGCTCAGGTCCCCCGCGGGGGAAGTCCGCAGGGTCATGATGCTCTCCACGCTGAAGCCCGGCAGCCCGTTGCCGGCCGGGTGATGCTCGGGCAGCGATGCCTCCGGCGAGGCGGCGGCGGGCGGCGAGGCGGCGCTGCGGGGGCTGTCCCGCATCGCCCCGCCGCTGGCCGGGCTCAGCGTCTCCACCTTGGTGATCACGGGCAGCTCGGGAGACGCCGTCTCGCTCTTGATCACCACCTTCTTCTCGGAGGCCGGCGCCGAGGCGGAGGAAGAGGAAGAGGAGGAGGAGGCTTCCTTGGGGAGGTCGGCGCCGGGCAGCCCGGGGGGCTTGGGCTGCTCCTTCAGCAGCCGTTCCCGGGCCTCCTCCTTCTCCTTGGAGACGTCCTTCTTCTTGAAGCGTCTCCGGCGGCGCAGGAAGCTGCCGTTCTCGAACATGTTGTACGAGTCGGGGTCCAGCGTCCAGTAGCTGCCCTTGCCCGGCTTCTTGTCGTCGCGGGGCACCTTGACGAAGCACTCGTTGAGGGAGAGGTTGTGGCGGATGCTGTTCTGCCAGCCCTGCTTGTTCTCTCGGTAGAAAGGGAAGCGGTCCATGATGAACTGGTAAATCCCATTGAGCGTGATCTTCTTGTCGGGGGCGTTCTGGATGGCCATGGTGATGAGGGCGATGTAGCTGTAGGGTGGCTTCACCAGGTCCTTGGGGGCGGTGGGTTGGTGCGGGTGGTAGGGGCCGTAGGAGCGCCCCATGCCCGCCGCGTACTGCTCGGCGTGGCCCGAATAGACGCTCATGGGGTTGCCCATGCCGCCGTACGTCCCGGCGGCCCGGTAGTAGTTCTGCTCGCTTAAATACGGCACCACTCCCAAAGCGTTGGGGTCCGAGACGGAGTAGCGAGCCTGCATCATGGAGAGGGGCTTCCTGCGGCCGGGCAGGCGAGGAGGAAGAGGAGGAGGGTGGAAGGGCCTCACCCCCGTCCGGGACCCCTCTGCGGAGAGGGAGAGAGCGGGAGAGAGAGAGAGAGAGTCTCGGAGCCGAGCTAAATCCCAGCGTGTCCTCTAGCAGCGGCACCGCAGCGGCATCCTCCGGGTCGCCGGGGGCACGGTGGTCTCTGGCGGCCTCTCCCTCCCTCTGTATGACTGTGATTCTTGTACACACGCCTACGGCCCGCGGCGGCAGCGGGCAGTGCTGCGGGGAGCTGGGCTGGGGGGGCGGCCTGTTCTCGCAGGAACAGGAGAATTAAAAAAAACAAAACAAAACAAAAATTGAGAATTTAAAAAAAAAATCGGGAAAAAAAATTTTAAAAAGAAGAAGAAGACGAAAAAGCAGCCCTCGCGGAAAAGCCAGTCCTTGTCACAACAACGGCCCGAAAGGTTCCGGAGCCCCCGGAGGGGTGCGGGAGCCGCCGAGCTCCCTCCCGGCCGCGCCGCGCAGCTTCCAAACTCTCCCCGCGCCGCCGCCGCGCTTTTACTCCCCGCTGGCCCCGCCCCCCGCCGCCGCCAACGGCCAATGGGAGCGCGGGACGCCGCGGCCGCAGCCAATGGGAGCGCGGGACGCGGCGGCGGTGGCGCTGGCGAACTGCCCTCGCGCGCTCCCGGGACGCGCCGCTCCCGACCGGCCGAGCGAGCTCCGCACCGTACCGTACCGTGCTTTACCGTACCGTACCGTGCTTTACCGTACCGTACCGTACCGTGCTTTACCGTACCGTACCGTACCGTACTTTACCGTACCGCACCGACACCCCCCACCCACCGCACCGCTCCGCACCACACCGCACCGCACCGCACCGGTCAGCCGCACCCCCTCCGCCGCCGCTGCGCCCCCAAAACAGCCCGCAGCCCAGCCGCCCCGGCCGGGGATTCTGCCCGCTGCCCGCGCCGCGGCAGGCTGAGAAGTTCTGGAGCACTTTCCGCGGGCAGGTTGCTGCCCGGATCGGCGGGAGTCGCGACACCGCGCTGGTCGCCCCGTAGTGCCGATGTCACGGCGGCCCTGTGCCGGGCAGGTCCCGCGTTCACCTTGTTAAATATATTTCAGTGAAAGGCCCGGCGGTTCCTCGGGAAAGGCCGCGGGTCCGTCCCGCGGTGCTCTCCCGGTGGCGGGGGACATCGCGCCCCGTTTCGGCCCCGGTGGCTCGGGCGCTGCGGGTTCAGAGGTTCCCCTGCCGCCTTGGGGGAGTTTGGGGTTATTTTCTTATTATTAAAAAAAAAAAAAACACAAACAACAAAAGCACCAAAAAACAGAGAGAGGGTTTCAGTGTCTATTTTTCTTTCGTTCCGGGCGTTGAGGCGGATTTTCTCGTGCCTGTGAAATCCGCCCCTCTGCCTTCTCCCTAATGAGTTCATTAGAGGCAATCAGAGTGGGACTATTAGGGACGCATGGTGACCAAGTGTAAACTCAAGTGTTGGGGGAAACTGCTGCGAATTGTTCTCTTCCACCCGAGAGAAGCGAGGATCTGCAGGGCGAAGGAACCGCGAGGAGGGAAACCAGCGATTTCCCCTCTCCGCGGGGAAAAAAAAAAAAAAATTGATAATATATCTCTAATCAAAGATAACGCTGCAAAATCGATCCGAGCCCGAAAAGACCAAGATAAGGCTGAAATGAATTAGCTGTCACTTCGGCTGGGCTCCTTCCCGCCGCCTCCCCCGAGCCTGGCTGCTGCCGCTCTGATTCCTAAGCGGTGATTTTGGGGTTTCTTACACTGTAATTCTGCCTTCCCCTCCTTGCAATTTGTGTGGTTTCGTAAGGCTTTAAACAAAGATATTTTTTTCCCCCGAAGCCAGGCTGTGATTTTGGCTGGCTGCTGGGACCAAGGGTCGCTTTTCCCGCTCGCAGCCGGGGCGGTGGGGACGAGACCGCAGGCGGCTCCGGCCGTGGGAACCCGGCGGAGCTGTTAATTACCGGAGACTTTTCTTAATAAGAAAGGAAACGATTTTATGCGATAACCGGGGGGAGGGAAAAAAATTAAATTACGAGGCAGCTCCTCTACGAGGAGGGATGGTGAAAAATGATCGGCGGTGGAAAAATGAATCGGGGAGTTCGTCCGGGCACTTCGAAATTGATTTTTAATTTTGATGGAAATAATTTTGAATGTTCGGGGAGGGTTTCATACACCGAAAAAACGTCCGGGTTTGGGGTTTTTTTGTTGTTTTTTTTTTTTTTTGTGTGTGTGTGTGTGAAAACAAATAGTGAATTCAGCGAGATAAGCTGATATTTTTTTAATGTAAGAATACGACCATAAGAGAAAACTTTTATTTTTTTCTGGAATCATTGGAGAACGACTTCACACTTTTCTGTTCGGTTTTCAAATAAATCATATTTCTCCTAACAACTTGGGCTGTGCCTTAGCGTCCACAAGCACACGGCATTTCTCTAACGACATCATCTTTTAAAATGCAGGAATTCTTAAACGCAGGGTTTGAGCAAAGCCACCCCTACGGCGTCCCTGTGCTGTCCCTTCCCAGAAGCCTGGGACGCGCTGGAGAAATATCCTTGATGGAATCTTACCTCTCCTCGGCTGAAAACTTTACCGAGCTGCATTTTTACAGAATTCCCAGAAGCAGCAAAATTTCTTTGCTTGCCGCAGCTGGGCGCTGAGCAGAGACTGAACCAGCGGGCTCGAAAAGCCAGAAATTCGAACGGTTTGAAGGGGAAAAAAAAAACCAAACCAGCATTATGAAAAATACACATTTTCCAAACGGGGCAGAGCAGGGAGAGGAGCCCCTTCGAGGAAGAGAGCGGGAGGCGCTTGGGAAAGCGGGACTGCCTTCGCCCGTTCTCCTCCGGTTTTGCTGTTTCAGTCTTTACCGCGGCAGCGGAGATTTCTCAGCGCTCAGGGCGCTCCGGGCGCTGCCGGGGTCGTTCCCGGGGACATTCCCGGTGCCGTTCCCGGGGCTGTTCCCGCTGCCGTTCTCGATGCCGTTCCCGGGGTCGTTCCCAGGGTGGTTCCCGGGGCCATTCAGGGGCTATTCCCGGTGCCATTCCCTATGCCGTTCCCGATGCCGTTCCCGGAGCTGTTCCCAGAGCTGTTCCCGGGCTGTCCCCGGGCTATTCCCGGGCTGTCCCCGGGCCATTCCCGGCACAGTTCCCGCTGCCGTTCCCGGCCTATTCCCAGCGCCGTTCCCGGTGCCGCTCCGCGCTCACCTGCCCGCGGGGGCTCTGCGCGGCGTGTGTCGCCCCCCAGGGGACACCGCGGGGACTGCAGCGCTCCCCGGCACCGCCCGTGCGCGACAGCGAGGGGACAGCGAGGGGACAGCGAGGGGAACCGGGACAGAGATGGGGGAAATGAGAGGGGACAGCACGGAGAGAGAGCGAGCAGGGAAAGGGGAAAAGCAGGAGGAGTGTGAGAGAGAGAGAATGGAGATGGGAACAGCGGGGAGAGAGGATGAGTGGTGGAAAGAGGAGGGCAGAGGGAGAGAAGTAGGGAAGAAATAGAGGAGGAAAGAGAGGAAAGAGAAGAAGGAAAGAGAGGAAGGAAGGAAGGAAGGAAGGAAAGAGGAAGGAAGGAAAGAGGAGGGAGGGAGGGAGGGAGGAAGGAAGGAAGGGAGGGAAGGAAGGAAGGAAGGAAAAGAAGAAAGAAGGAAGTAAAGAGACAGAATGAAAGGAAAAGGAAGAAAGAAATAAAGGAAGGAAGGAAGAAGGAAAGATGAAGAAAAAAGCAGACAAGAAAGAAATTAAAGGAGTGAGAGGAAAGGAGAGGAAGAAAAAGACGAAACAAAAAGGAAGTAACAAAGAGAAAGAAGGAAAGAAAGAGAAAGACAGAAATAAAGGAAGAAAGAAGAAAAGAAGGAGAGAAAAAGCAAGAAAGAAGAGAGAGGAAAGCAGAAAAGAGAGTGAAAAAAGAGGAAGACGGAAAGGAGAGAGCAAGACAGAAGAGAATAACAGGAAAAAGAAGAAATAAGGAAATGAGGATAGAAAGAAATAGAGAGGGAAAAAAAGGAAAAGCCCTGTCTTGGCAATGCAAACAGTGGCATCAGTCCAGCCAAGACCCACTGATGCACACCAACCTCTCCCAGCTGTACACCTGTACTGGAGAGGGCAGTTCCCTCTGGCTGCCCCATCCCGGTTTTCCAGCAGCAGGTCACATCGCTGGGCTCAGGCTGGCCCAGCCCAGCCCCACCTGCCCTAAGGTGCCTCCTGCACTGGGTTATCCCATAAACACAAAAATCCACTCACACACTGCTCGTTCACACGTGGAAATCCAGTTCACAGTGGTCCAAAAGGTCAATCTCTAGTCCCTAACTAATGAAAACCTCATTAAAAACTCTTGCCTTTCAAATTTGTTGTGGTTTTTTTTAATTCTCAGTATTGAACCCCAAGCACAGTGTTATGGCCGGTTTGAGGCTCCTTTTTGGGTGAATTTGGGAATTTTTTCATGGCTGTCCTGGAGTGTTCAGCCTGCAGTTCCACAGAATTATTCCTGCAGCACAAGGAGCTTCTCTCTGCATTTTTCCCAGGGTTTGGATTCATCTGATTCATCTGTCCCTCCCTTTTTTTCAGGTGTTTTCACAAATCCTGGGTGTTTCAAGTGAGACCTGCATTTTGTTTGTATCAAAATCCAGGTTTTTTTTTTAAAAACCTCTTTCACCCAGCTATTCTATTCAGCTTGGCAAAACGGATTTCAGAAGTGATTCAGGCACATCCAGTAGAGTGATTTAATTAATAAGGATATTACAGCCTGTCTGCTTCCCAAGGAAAAGAGAAGCTTTTCCATGACATCCACACGAGCTGCTGAAGCTGATGCTGCAGGGTGTGTGACAGAAGAGACCCTGCAGAAGGAATTTGGAGCAAAATTCAGCCCTGTGGAGACCAACCAGAGAATCCAACCAGCAGAAACCATCAGCAAACTCCTCGTTTTTGAAGGCAGAGAACCCTGATTTCTAGCAAACAGCTCTTTTCTGGAAGCAAATCCAGGGAAGGAACAGCTTTGCTGAGGGTGGCTGGAGGGAGCTGCAGGTGGCCTAGAAGGATCTGAGCCCCACTTGGCTGTTCATGGATTAATTAATGGATTAATTAATGGATTTGGCATTAATGGATTAATGAATGGATTCATTACCAGCCCTGCTCTCCCCCCTCGCTCAAAGAGGGATGTGCTGGGGTGGGAACAAGCCCTAGCCGAGGTGGGGACTTCGGGTGACACTGGACACACTGCTGGCACTGCCAGCACAGTAAATTTCTCCCCACAGGCGTGATCCCCAACTCCCTGCAGAGCCAGAGAAGTCACCACGAGTTTTCTGCGAGTAGGAAGTGCAGCAATGAGTTTCAAACCCTTCAGCCCAGCTGCACACGGGTGCTCTGCTGGGGCTGGAAGGATTCCCACTGGCTCCAGCAGCACTCCGAGGCAGGGGGAAGGTTCTTCCCAAACCCCATTGCAGCACCACAGCTCCAAATCCCTTTTTTTTTGGATGCTCACGAAGGGCTCCAGTGAAAAGGTGAAGCCTCACCGCAGCTTTAATGCCAATATGGTGATATTGATATTAATGCAAATTTGGGAATCACTCCGAGCTGGAGGGGGGAAGAGTCCTGAACTCAGCAGAGTCTTGGCCTCTGTGAAAAAATTAAAAAAAAAAAAAAAATCTCAGTTCTGCGGTGAGAAAAGGAGTTTGCATCTGCCCGGCTCCAGCTGCAACTGTTCAGAGAGGAGCATCCCAGTTTGTTCTGCCGTTTGGGGTTGGCACAGCCGCAGTCTGACACTGGAGGAGGATCTGCAGCATCCCAGCCAAGCGGAGCAGAAACCAAACCCTAGAGCCATCTCCCCCCTTCCCCAGCACGCTTTAAAATAAACCTTGGTTGTTTCGTTGTTCCCATCACCTCTCCATCCCCCTGCGCTCAGGAATGTCGCGATTCTCCACGTCCTTCCCTCTTCTAGGGGTTAATTAGCAAACACGCTAATTCTGTAAATAATAAATCCTGCAAAGAAATCATTTCTTATCCTATTCAAGGCGAGCAAGAAGTGAACTTGCGGGAAGCCGGCAGGCTGGGAAACCCCCGTAGAGGCTGGATATTGTTTGGGTCCCCAGCAGCCAATTTTAAATGGGAAATAATTAATGGGGAGTTGTTATTTTACAACGAGCAGGGTGGGTTTTTACCCCCGGCCATAAGGCGTGATGGGAAGCCCATGGTATTTGGATAATTATAATCTCACATTACCGCTCCAGCACAGCCTTTTGGAGGTTTAATTGCAGAGAGAAGTGCGGAGCTCAGTGACCGCTCCTCCTCCCGCCGCGCGCTTCGCCTTCGAGGATTTTTGACCCCTCAGTGCTGCCGTAGCCGGAGGGGCGTGGCCAAGTGGAGGCTCCGCCCCTCGTCCTGTCACGGAGGGAGGGGGCGGTTCTATGTTAGTGACGTCACTGTCCGTAGGGGTGCGCGTGAGGCGGGCACGGTGACGTCACTGCTAAGGGGAGTGGGCGTGGTTTTGGTGACGTCAGGGCGCGGCGGAGGGCGCGGGAACGCGCGGGGGTGGCGGTGACGTCACGGCTGAGGGCGGGGCCGGGCGGCAATGGCTGTGCTGGGCCGGGCCGGGTGACGATGGCCGGGCCGGGCCGGGCGGCAATGGCGGGGCTCCCGGCGCTCGCAGGGCTCCCCCCAGCGCTCACCTCCAAGGGGGACATCCGCCAGAAGGTGTGGGAGCACCTGGAGGCCTCCGGGCTGGCCGAGTTCCCGCGGCCCGTGCACGGCCGCATCCCCAACTTCAAGGTACAGGCTGGCCGCCTCCTCCCGCCGCTCCTCCCCTCAGCGCCCCGCGCCCTGCCCGCCCTGGGCCCTCTGCGTCCTCCCAGCTCCCCCAGCTTCCCGCGCCAGCGCCTCACAGCCCTCGGAGGCCAGAAAACAAAACCGCCTGGTGAATTGCAGAGTGCCAGAATGCTTTGGCTGGAAGAAACCTTAAAGCTCGTCTCGTCCCACTTCCACTATCCCTGGTGGCTTCGAGCCCTGTCCAGCCTGGCCTGGGGCACTGCAGGGGTGAACAGAAAGCTGACAGCCCCTCGGTTAAAATGTGGGCAAATCAGCCTCTCTACAAAGGTGATGAATTGCCCATCTCTGCCGTGAGCCCGTCGGTGACACACTGATATTTTGTGCAAACAGGGTGCTCCCCATGCTGCCACGAGGCTGCTGGGCTTGCGGGAGTTCCAGGCTGCCTGCACAGTAAAAATAAACCCCGATGCTCCCCAGAGGAACGCTCGCTTCCTAACGCTGGAAGTAAGTGCAAATGTTCTTCTCTGGGTTCCTTGCCTCGCTCAGGGCTCTTCCCAGGCCTGCTGCTCCATTAGGGACATGGATGTGTTCAGCAGAGCTCGGGAGGTGAAGGTGGATCCTGACAAACCTCTGGAAGGTGTCCGGCTGGCTGCTCTGCAGGTAATGTCACCTCTGCACGCTGAGCAGGGGCTGGGAGGGGACAGAAGGGCCTGGCAGCATCTCAGCAGCACCTGGCACTGCCTCTTCAGGAGTTATTATGTGGAGTTTGGATTAATACACATATTGATGGAATGGTTTGGATTGGAATGGTAAAAATCATCCCATCCCACCCCCTGCCATGGGCAGGGACACATTCTGCTATCCCAGGCTGCTCCAAGCCCTGTCCAGCCTGGCCTGGAGCACTTCCAGAGCAGCCACAGCTTCTCTGGGCATCCTGAGCCAGAGCCACAGCACCCTCACAGGGAGGAATATCCCTAATATCCAGTCTAACCCTGCCCTTTGCCAGTTTGAAGCTATTATGTCTTATAAAGCCATTAGAGATGCAAGAATGATATGTCCTCAAATACCTTCAAAGGCTAAAAGTATGTCTTAAATTTTATTTCTTAAATAAACCTTTTTCTGGCATTTTTCTGTACTGGAGGGGGTTCATCTACAGGGCACTACACAATCAACAGCACTATAACAAACTGCATTGTCTACATAGTTTTTACTATGTGACAGTAAAAAAAAATATCTTTAATGTAAAAGGAGCCTTTTAATGTGGTTCCCCAGGCAAGGAAGACTTTGCTGGTTCCCACACCACGGCTGAGAACTGGGCTGTTCAATAGGATTGTTCCTCCTCCAGGGGCCACCAAGGAGATCCTGCGGAGATGTGCCACCTCTCAGGTAGGAGTGAGGGACCAGGGAGGGCTGAATCAGTTTGTGGGACACTGAGGTGTTAGGATAGAGCAGCTGGAAGTTGAAAAACCAGAAATAATCTTTCCGTTAGGATGTTACTCCTGGGTTTGTGTAGACAACTGCCGTTAATGATTTTTAAATCGGGAGAAAATTAATTTTCTCAGTGTTATTTGGAAAATCATGAGCAACTTGAGGTGAGTTAGATCTGTATTCATGCTCCCACATTTTGCAGTTTTGAGCTGCTGAACCCTCTGAGGAATATTTTAGTGCTCACAGCTTTGTTGCAGAATCTCAGTAGAATATGAAGTGCTACCAGTTAGGGAAGATGAGTTATTTTAGAATGTTATATCCAAAGAAACATGAGTTGTGGCATTTGCCTCAAGCAAGGCAGGAGCAGTGGTGAGGTTTGGCTTTGCAGAGTGGTCTCTTGCTGCCCTCTCGTGTTACAATCTCACTGTGCAGCTGAAGGCTTTTGCCAGAGAAACCTGGTGGAGTTTATATCCATCTTTATTTGCTATGAAAACCCAACTTGTACAGAATGAACTGGTCACTATATAGATTTATTTCCTCCTTTATCTCCTGCTCAAGGCAATAAAATCCTGCAGTAACCCCATAAACAACCGAGGTTGTAAATAGCTGGTAATTAGTAGTGACTTTCTTTGTTGGAAGTTCTATTGGAGTCATTAACTAATTAAGCTATTGAGGGCTGAAGAGCACTTTTGAAAGAGACCTTTCTGTTGGCCTGCTGTCTGATCTGGGATCTTACCACCATGTGTCTGGTTTTTCCCCCACCCCACTAATGAAAAAATGCTGTTGGCAGTTTCTATTTACAAAGCACTGTGCAAACAATCCTTACCACACTGCTGTGAAGTGGCTAATGGGCATTAGTGCTGATAGTCAGCCACAGATTACTGAAGTTTTGGGGTTTGTGCTCTGCACAGAAGATGTTTGGTTCTTTATTGTGACCTTAATATTGTTAATTTGTACTTAGCAAAAAGCTAAATTGGTGTGAGGAGCATTTACATTATGCTTTATACATATATTAAGATCAAAAGATACCTTTTTAAAAGTTCTAAACCTCTGATGTTTAGAACCATAACTTTTAGTTTCTGCAGCTCTGGACAGAATTTTCTTAGGATGTGTTCTTTAGAGAACAGATTGAAGAGGGATGGGTTGAACAAGGAGAGAGGGGAAGAAAAAAATTATTCCTTCATGTGATTTTAAACTTCTTTATACTGTAGCTGTCTGTGTCTAAATTAACTTTGTTATTTTTATGTCAGAATTAAATCAGGCATTTTTAGTGCTCTGGTATTCCTCAAGTTAGGGTGGGTAGGTAGGAAGTATCATTTACCCTCATTTTTAGAAATTTGTTTCCAAAAAAGTGTTTCAAAATATCAGGTTTTGATCCTAAATAGATAACCTTGCTTATTAAAGTGCCCACCTCCCTTAGCTCTCCTTGTAGTGTGCCAAAATTCTTGTCACTGTAGTAGGGAATCTATTCTAGGATTCCCTGGGGGATAACTTTCCAGACATGTGCAGCTTGGCTATACATGGAAGAGACACTTTGAAACGTGGGGAGTTACTTGGATTTATCAAAATATCCTGGATTTCTGCCTTGGAAGGCTGTGCAGTCTGCAAACCCAAAATGCTGTTTTTTCCTGCAGGGTGTAAAAGACTACAGTGTTCCTGTGGGGCTGGATGGGAAAGCACAAGTGGATCTGGTTGTGGTGGGATCAGTGGCTGTGTCTGAAAAAGGTAAGGAAAAGCTTTCCAGGAGAAAATCCCAAATCCCAATCCACGGTGTCAGCAAGGCCACACCACGTGGCAGAGACAGATTTCTCCTTGGAGCTGAGTTGTGGTCTTGAGCTGTGCCTGTGTGTGACAAATCCCTGCTCCCCATGCCACCAGGAGGAAGCAATGGCTGCAGGATGCAGTGGGCGCACAGCAGTGTGGCTCAGAGCATGGTTTGGTCTTCAGCAGAACTAGTGAGGCAAGCAGTTCTTTTTGGTTTAAAAGAATCCAAGCAGGCTCCCTGCTCAGAGATCTGCTCTGCTCACACGGTGTGTGGGAAAGGATATGGGTTAGACCTGCTGATTCAGTACCTGGTTGGGGATCAGATTTTGCATTTTCTAGTATTTTGGAAACCTGCTGGTTCTGAAGAATTTTCCACTGACTTTATCTCTTGCCTAAAATAACACGTTTTTTGTGTGTGACCCAGCCTCCTCTTTACCCACATTAACCTGGGCTGGGCACAAATAGAAAGTTCTAAATACAATGGCTAAATAAACTGCTGTGTTAACCACATTAAATTTGTTTATTCTGAATGGGAAGCTTCTGGGGTCCTTTAGGAATTCATTGAAACTGATGTTCTATTTCAATTCAGTGCTGATTTCAAGGAAAATCTCCTTCTATGAGAGATGCTGATCTGATTTTTCCAGTCACAACTTGATTTATCTGCTGCAGACTGCTCAGTTTAGTGACATGATTTTAACAACAGCTTTCCACTCTGCTGTTTGTTTTCCCACTTTCCTGTGCTTCAGGCTGGAGAATTGGCAAAGGGGAAGGTTATGCAGACATGGAATATGCAATGATGGTGTCCATGGGGGCAGTGCAGGAGGACACACCTGTAGTCACCATTGTGCACGACTGCCAGGTGAGTTCAGAGCTTAAAATATCCTCTCTCCAATGCTGAGGGAATGTGGAATACTCACTCCTCTTTCTGAAGAGAGGAGACATGGAATGATGTTGGTTTGGCATCTTCATTCCCATTGTCTTTGATGGGTTTTCACGTGACAGGACATCAGGGATGGTGCACAGTTGTAGGGAATTTGTTTTTAACTGCTTAGCAAATCTCTTGGTCCTTGTAGGTGCTTGACATAGCAGAGGAGCTCCTGGATGATCATGATTTAACTGTGGATTACATCCTCACTCCAACCAGGACTATCCAGACTAACTGCAAGCGACCAAAACCTCAGGGAATAATGTGGCACAAGGCAAGTTAAATCTTAACTCTCAAGTTAAATCTTAAATCTCTACTAATGGTGTCTTACTGGTACTGATAGTCTGTTGATAACCCCCTCATTTTGATATATAAACACTTTTTTTTTTGTTGTTAGAAATACTTGGGGAAAGAGCAGATGTGTTTGTCAGGTGAAACAAAGCAACAGCATCCATTTTCAGTGGGTTTTAAGTGGTAATTTCTCCTCCTTTTAAGTGGGAGGAGAATACATCCCTGCAGCTGAGTTGCTGTATCCAAATTTCTGGCTGGAGCTCATTTTCAGGTGGAAGAACCATGACTCTAAACCTCAATCTTTATTTATTGATAGTTCCTCTATTAAGGATTTGGCCTTTTCCCCTTGCCTAGTGTCAGAAACCTCCTCAGCTTCCCAAATAGTTTCAGAGAAGCCTTTAGTGAATTCTTTTACTGGAAGTTCCTGCTGGGAAAACTTTGTCATTGGATTTTTATTTCTAAAATCATCCAGTTAGGGAGTAGACACAACCCTGCATGATTGAGTACAGCAGGAATGCTGAAAAGAGGAACTGTGCACCCACATCTTGCAGAAACTGAGGAATTCTGAGGCAATACTTCTATGGAAATCAAAATCTTGTTTGTTAAGATTTGCCAACCAGCAAAGAGAGTTCAATTTCTTTAGGTTATGTATCTACAACAAACAAATTCTAGCCAGGACTATTTTTATTCCAATGGTGGGAGAGCATTTTACCCTGTCTGTGGTTGAGGATTTGAGGTTATAAATAAATAAATAACAGCTCTGTCTGTCCTAGTGCATTTTTTCCATTGAATTATTTTTGAATTGTAATTTTTTTTTAGGATATTATTGAATGTAATTGTGTTGAAGGCCTACCCCTTGTGCTCCATCCATCTTGCCAACATATTTTTGATCAGTTTGTCTGTCTTGGTGTCAGACTTCTCAGTAAGTGGCCTTGTGACACTTCATTATTTCTTTTTCTGTGCCTTTAGCAGAAACTGAATTTTCTGCAGCTTTCACTGAGAATGGAGCACTCAATTGACCCTTTATTTGAATATTTGAATGCTGATTTAACACCTCAGGCTGGGTTTGGCTGTTCTTTGGAGCAATGTGGTGATTAAATAGGAATATTGGAGAATACCAGGCAGAGTAGGGATAATCATCATTTTCCTGTCTTTTTGGGACCAGAACAAAGTGTGGTGTGTGTACATGAAGAAGAAATTACCATTATTCCACAGGGAAATGAGTGATACTTATTTTGTTTGTGCCTGTAGTAGTACCTGGATGTTCAGCTCTTGCACAGAGGGTTTTGGAGGTGGGAGGTCTGGTTAATCACCAGGCTGTGCAAAAGGCAGGATTTGATAAGGGCTATTTAAGTGTTTGCCCTTTGGATTTTCCTGGCTATTTCTCCATCATTTTCTCTCCATCCTTTTCTCCTTCAAATCCTGGCTTTGCTGGTGCATTCCTGTTCCTCGGAGCAAAACTAAATGAGCCAAGAGGCAGTGAGTAAATAAATCATCTCCTTCTAAATATGGTGTTTTGTCAACAGCAAGTAGCTTAACCTCATTATGAAGATGTGTGAGGTGGAAAATAACATTGCAAAGCAGTTGATCCTTGGGGAGCAGGGCTGGATCAGGCCAAGACAATGTTCAGGAGCTTGAATTCCAGGTGTTTGCAAACATGGGATTACAGCTGAGGATTGCTGCAAGGATGTGCTGTCGGGATCAACAGCACACTGTGCTTGCAGCTCCAGAGGGAGGGAGGATTTGTCTGTCCCAGCAGACAAATCCATGGCTCCAGGCTACATTTCCATGCTGAAGGAGGTGCTGCATTTCCCTGGAGTGCTCTTGCTTGTCATGTGCTGTTTAAAAACTTCCAAGGAAGTGTAAGAGCCACGATATCATCAATAGCAAATAATCATTATCAGCATCAACACAAAGCACTCTAGAAACACTTCCAAATCCAAAGGCAGTGCTGGGAGGTGTTTGTGGGAAGTTTTGTGCCTCTGAAGTCAGAGTTTTGAGACATCAGTATGAGTTACTGGAGGGCAGCAAGAGCTGCTGAGAGCTGAGCACTCTGGAAAACTTTATTTGGATGCCAGTGAAGAATTATTTGGCTTCATCTGTCTTGAAAATCTAACCCATTGTTTCTGGGAACTCTAAATGCATCAAACTACTTGCTTTCTCATTTAGTATTTTATATGGGTAACTGTGATCTTTATCTGGGACACTGGCTATTATATTTGTCATAATTATCAAGTTGTTTGTGCTGTGCTTATTTTAAATTGAAACTGTACAGACAAATTAAAATATTTGGGTTCATGGAGAGGGAAACCAGAGTAGTTGGTGGAAAAATCACTGTTTTCTAGCAAGCATTTCCTTCTGGTTTTGAAATCATTCTTTTAAATCATTCTGAGAATTTTATAGCAGTAGGAAAGGATTTTTCCTGAAATGAAATGAACTGGTGGGAATCCCTGGGTCTAATGCTGAAATAGTGGCAGAGATGGAAACCCTCTGACAGCACACAGCTTTGATTTGGGTCTGTGATCAAATATTTGGAAAGCTCAAAAAACTTATACTTCCAAGCTGGCAAATCCTGTATCAGAAGAAAATTGCTGTCATTGTAGCCAAGGTTTTTTGGGGTTTTTTTTTTGTGTTTTTTGGGATAGTGGGAGCAGGGAATGCTTCCACATGCAGTTACACACCTCAACACCTTTGCCAGTGTTTACCAATGCTGCAGAGCCCATGGAATCCAGTTTGCACGGGTGGATTCCAAATGTGGGTTGCATAAGTGTCTCCTGAGGGACACCAGCAGACTCCACGGGCTGCCAGCTCCCAGAAATATGCCCTTGGATTGTGTGTGCACATATTTGGACATTTTGTGCAAATGAATGATAAAATGTTCAACTGTGCTGGCCTTGCTGGCCTGGCCTTGTCTGTGCCTGAAATCCCTGTTTGCTCGGTGCTCCAGGAAATAAGGACACAACAGGAAAAGTGGGGTCTGTCCTGCAGGTCTTGATGAGCAGTCTGGGGTGGGCAGAGATGAACTTTTTCAAACACCTTCTGCCCACCTGCTTGGAAGGAGTGATGGATCTGCAGCACTGGAGATTGTTTGCCTTTCAGGGCAGCAGCATCAGTGTCCATCTTAAAATCATGGAATGGCTTGGGTTGGAAGAGACTTTAAATCTCATCTCATTCCACCTGCCGCAGGCAGGGACACCTTCCACTATGCCAGGTTGCTCCAAGCCCTGTCCAGCCTGGCCTTGGACACTGCCAGGGATCCAGGGGCAGCCACAGCTTCTCTGGGCACCCTGTGCCAGAGCCTCACCTCCCTCACAGGGAAGAATCTCTTCTGTGTATGTAAACTAAATTTTCCCTTCTTTCATTTTGAGGCCATTTCCCCTTGTCCTGTAAGTGAGGAGCAGTCCCTCTCCAGCTTCCTTGTAGCCCATTCAGACCCTGGAAAGTGCTGTGATGTCTCCAGGCTGAACAGCTCCAGCTTTCTCAGCCTGTCTCCATAGGGAAGATGCTCCAATCCTCTTACCAGCTTTGTGGCCTCCTCTGGACTTGATCCAACCTTCCATGTCCTTCTTATGCTGGAAACACCAGAGCTGTGCAGAGGATTCCAGGTGGGGTCTCAGGAGATCCTCGTGTTCCTGTGTCAGTGAGATGAGGAGCTGTGGGAAGCAGAATGAAATAGCAGGGTGAGCACAGCCTCCAATCCCATCCAATCTGCTCTGCCCTGGCTGCCTTACTCCAGGATTGCACTGCTTCCAGGGAAATCACAGTGCTGCTTGCCTTGGCCTGGCCTGGATCAGGGGTCAGCATTACTCACTCTGACACAGGACAAACACATCCTTCACTCTCCCCAGCAAAATATTGAAAGTGGCTCTGCTCACAGCTGTGGGGGAGCAGAGGATGAGGAGAGCCCTGGTGTTCCAGCAGGGATGTTGCAGGAGTCCATCTGCCACCACGTTTTGGGATCAAACCAGGTGTCCTGAGAGTGGATGCTGTGGGTTAAGTGCTGGGAGATTTGTGCTGGCACTTGGCATCTGAGACTGTTCCTCAGGTTTCTGTCAGGAAGGGGCCACATTTCCCTCCTCAGCTCCTTTCCCAGTAATTGTGTGCCAGAAGAATTTATCCAGCCTGCTGTCCTCTTTCCCCAAGTCTCTCCCAGCCATGGCAGGGAGTAGGCAGGATTATTAAATGATTAATTGCCTTTGGTGGAGTTATTTTTAACCCAAATCACTTCAGAGTTTATGGCACAGACCCACGAGCCTTTCTGCTGGCCAACCCCTGAGGGCTGAAGTGTGGAACTGCTCTGGGAATTGCTGGTCAAGGGATAATAGGAAACTTCTTCAGCTTTGGTTTCAAAGCTAAACCCCAACACTCAATCCAAGATTTAAAAACATCAATAAACGGTTTGGCCTTGACTTTATAGGGATGAGGGAAGCTTCCAGTGCTGGGTTTGTCTATGTCCACATTGCTGGGTCAACCAGGCTTGGGGTGGAGTGTCCCTTCCATCCTGGCTTAGCCTAAAGCAGTTGAAGGGATAGGGACAGGGATAGGGACAGGGACAGGGATAGGCAAGACTAGGGAGGGCTGCTTGGCCAGCCCAGCACCCAGAAGTGTGCAGCTTGTTTGAAAGAGAGGAGGAATATCTTTGGCCTCTCTCCACATGGAAATAAATCACTGCAGTCCTCCACAGCTCACAGGACAAAAGGAACTTTTTGCATGATTGTAATTAGCAACACATTGTACTACCACAGGGTTCTTTTGTTTGCTCTTTTGCAACAGAGCAGAGCAAGCTTTTTCCTCTGCCCTGCCACCCACTGCCCTCTTTGCCCTTTTAGTTCTCACCCCCAAAACCCCAAAAAACCCAATGGATTTGCTTGTTGGATTGAAACCCCAAACTGAGTTTCTGCCTTTCCTTGGCATAAAAGCGAGGGAAGCTAGGGAAGGGTTTAGAAGGTTTGACCCAGCTGAAATATTTTCTGAGTCCCCAGGGAAAAAAGCCCTTAAGGTAAATCCTGTGTGTTTCTTATGACAGGAGGGTGTCAGCTGACAGTGTCATAGCTTCTGTAATTTGTTTTATAAATGTTTTCTAGTACAAAAAAATGCAAGTCCCAAATCAGCTGCTGTTGTTGCTTTGGTGCTGTGAAGGTTTGGTGCTGTTTTGTCTGCACAGGCTGAATTTTTAGGAAATTACAGAATCACTTAATGTGGTGTTTGACAGAACTTTAAAGAAAACAGTTCATAGCCTTAACAAAAATCACAGAATCATTTAGGTTGGAAAAAAATCTCCAAAATCATCAAGTCCAATCTGTGATGAGTGCCATGTCCAGTCATTCCTTGGACACCTCCAGGGATGGGGTCTCCACCATCTTCCTGGCAGTAATTCCAATATCTAATGACCCTTTCTGGGCAGAAATTCCTCCTAAAACATAAATGCTGTCAGTGTATCTTCGTGAGGTTGCCAGGAGCCTGAAACAGTAGCTCCAAGAGCTCCAGTCTATGCCAAAATCAGTTTAGTGAGAGGAGATACCTTGTTGAAGTCTCTTAGAGAGTGTGCTGTTCCCTGGATTATCTAAACCCTGCCCTTGGATTGTCCTTGAAAGCCTGGGAGTTCCAGAGTTTATCCTCTCACTGCCCATCCCTGATTGCCCTAATCTCCAAAGCCCTGAGGATTTGCCCTTGGTAGCATTTCCTTTTCTAACCAAACCCCCTGCCCATGCCTTGGCAACTGAATTTAATTCAGGGATGAAAGGAGCTGTAAGAACACTTGGGAAGAGATTGAGGTTGTGCTTTGGGCCCAGGAGTGATTGGTTGCATGAGAACAGAAAAATGTTTTCCCTGTTTGGTTTAATTAGCATGGAGCTTACATTTCACATCGAAATTTGACAGAGGACAACAAATGTTCTTAATGGTTGGCCAGGACAAACAAAGTGAGATGGCTTCAGCCCTTGGTTTGATGTTGTATCACTCAGGGAAGGGGAGTTTGCTGTCAAACACAGCAGTTGGAATTCTTGGCTGAGAAAAACAAATCAGCCCAGGAATCCACAGAGTAATAACTCTGCAAAATCTGAAAATGAGAAATGTACCTTTCTGAGTGAGGAGGCTCCTCGAGTCTCAGAGCAAGTCCTTGCTGTTTGATGTTGTGTTAGCAGAACTAGGACAGGCTTTATGGAAATTACATTTTTATTTAGTTCCAGCCTGAAATAAAACCTGCTTGTTTGCTCTTCAAAAGATGAACCCTGGAAACATGAAGAGAATTCTGTTGAGTGATTTCCCTGTTACCTAATCCTGTCATTGTCCCCACCCTGTCTTGGCTTTTCCTCGAGTCACTTCAGAGCTGAGCTCCTGTCCCCAGAGAGCTGTGCATTTGAGACTTGATGTTGTGCAGATCCAAACTGGCTGTGACTGTAACTGTAGGACCAGGAATTCAGAGGCTCTGGGATGAGTGAGGTCTGAGCTGGGGGATCTGCTAGTGCTGAGAGGTGCTGCCCTGCTGGAGTGGCTTGTTCCCATTCTGGGCTACCAGCCTGGGTCTCTGCTAGCTCAGCCATCACTTCCCCAGGCTCTGTTTTGCTCCCTAAATTTCAGCTTTGGATCTGGTGTTGATGGATGTTCAACTTGTCCAGCAGCCAAGCTGGAATTCCTCCTCCTTCCAAGTGCAGCGAGCAAGCCAAGAGCTCAACCACATTGGCTGAGGAAGCACTGCATTTCCTGCCAGTCTCTGAGTGCAGCCTGGGGCATCTCATGCCTCATATGGATGGGGTTCAGCTGTTGAGAGGAAGAGCCCTTCCAGAAAAGCTCCTTGGGAACTGGGCATGGCTGGATGGCAGGAATAGAGAGCTCACAGTGGGAATTGCAGTGTCCGAGCGCTTCCGCTGCCTGCCCCAGCCCGGCAGAGCCGTGTGGGATGTGAGGAGCTGTGGGTGGTGTGGGAGGTCGGGTGGCACACAGGGGATGTGCCCCAAGCAGGGAATTTGCCTCCAGCTGGGCCCACATCCATAGGAACCCTGCTCCAAGGCACGCTCTCGCTGCAGCTTCCACCATTGTGTGACCCAGCCCGTGGGATATCCTGTTCTGTTCTGGGGGAAAGGAGCACCAGGAGCTCTGCAGAATGGAAGTGGCTGGTGGATCATGTAGGATTCTGCCAGAGCAGGAGCACAGGCCCTCAGTCAAAGCAAACAGAGAGAGAACAAGGAGAATGCAGATCTGAAAGCACTTGGATAAATAAATGTCAAATTGGAATAGTCCTGACTTTGGTTGGGATTTGCCTGCTGGATCCACATTGTGCTGTTTGCTTCAAGAGTCACTAATGTTTATTTTTGTCCTGCAGTGTGTATTTGGGGAGACACTTCCCAATCAGGCCAGCAATTAGGAATATTTGGAATGCTCTGGCACTCTGCATGGCAGCAGGATAATACGGTTCCTCTCTTTCTATGGCACAAATGAGCCCTGCTGCTCATCATCTTTTTCTGGAAGGCGAGAAATCCTTTTATAATCATTATATCCATCTTCCTCCTGTTTAGGTCAGCTCTGAGATGCTGGGAAAAATCCCCATCCTAAAGACTCTTCGATCCAGGGAGAAGCAGGCTGGCAAGGATGTCACCCTCCAAGATGAACATCCAACCCTGGCAAACACCAGCAGAGCAGCAGTTTCAAACAAGAAGGTGATGGCTGCAAACACCCAACCACAGGCTGCTCCAGGCTCAGCTCCAGTGGGACAGCCCCGTGTGGAAAGTGATCCTGCAAATCCCAGATCAGAGGGATCTGACACAATTACCACTGTGTATGTGGGGAACTTGCCTGCCAGCCTGAGAGTGAGCGAGCTGAAAAGTGCTCTGAGGGAGCTGCAGGTGATTCCTGTGCGACTGAACTGGCAGGGAGCACAGCACAGGGCTTTCCTGGATTACAGGGATAAAGGAACTGCAGGCAGAGCTGTGTCCTCCTTGCAAGGCCTGAGCCTTGGGGGCAATGCTCTGAGAGTGGAGCTGGCCAAGAGCCAGAGGAACAAAGGGCAAGGAGAAATCAATAGTCACAAATGAGTGTGGAGGAGAAGAATAAAAAAAAACGTGTTTTCATTGTATTGTGAGAAGCCAACCTCTGTGATAATGTGCTGTGATTCCTTTGCCTCTGCGAAATAATGTTAATTATTGGAGTGGAAATGAAAAGCAGACACTCTGTGGTCAAAACTTGTTGGTGCCTTGCCTGGCATGGAATTCTTTGGGAAGTTGCTGGAGATTGCAGCAGATGCTGTTGCTCTGTGCCTTTGTCACCATCACTGTTGTTCTTCCCCATCATAGTGGTGAGGGTGAGACAGCACCACACAGCTCCTCCAGGTGAAAGGGCTCCCAGGAACTGTCCTGGACATAACCATTCCATTCCAGTGTATTAGGAAATAATGATTTATCTGGTGTGGCTCTTACTACCTTTGTTTTTTCCCCTTTGGTTTCCTATTCCTGAAAAACAAGTTGAATTTTGGCCGAGCCATCCTTTCTAAACAGAAGCACTTCTGCAGTGATGCTGGGCACGTAGTCAAAGTAAGCATCTAAATGGATTTTTTTTTTTTTTTTTTTAAGTAAGAGTTGGAAACTTTTTTTTTTTCAGCCAGGGAGAACTGTTAAGTATATTTTAAGTAGATATTATGCTTCGAGGGTCAGATATTTATTAAGTTACAAGTTCTCATCATTATCATGTGGCTCTGTAGGGAAAGGCTCAAGGAAAGCATTGGAGCTGCAGAGCTGCATCCAGCCTTGGGATCTCAGCGCAGGAAGGACATGGAGCTGCTGGAGAGAGTCCAGAGGAGGCACCAGGATGAGCAGAGGGATGGAGCAGCTCTGCTGGGAGGAAAGGTAGAGAGAATTGGGATTGTTCAGCCTGGAGGAAAGAAAACATAGGGGTGACCTAATTGTGCTTTCCAAATGGAAGATGACTCCTCCTCCAGGTGGAGAGGGACATTGGATGGAGTGGATACAGGACAAGGGGGAATGGCTTCAAACAGACAGATAGCAGGTTTAGATGGGATATTGGGAGAAATTCTTCCCTGTGGGGATGCTGAGGCCCTGGCACAGGGTGCCCAGAGAAGCTGTGCTGTCCCTGGATCCCTGGAGGTGTCCAAGGCCAGGCTGGACAGGTCTTGGAGCAGCCTGGGATAGTGGAAGATGTCTCTGCTCACAGCACAGGGGTTGGAAGAAGATGATCTTTAAAATCCCTTCCAACCCAAACCATTCTGTCATTCTGTGAACTTCTTGTAAGGTCAACAAAGGCAAGGTTTCTGGAAAAAAAAAAAATCAATCGTTCCATTCTCTGAACTGCTCTTTCTACAACTCCAAATGATTTCCAGTATCACTCAGTCTGAATTCAAACAAGCACTGCACAATCCTCTGGGTCTCATTTCAGGGCTCGTGCATTTAAGGCTGAGAGTCAGGGGTTATGTTACTACCCAAACACACTCACTACATCATCAGCTTCCAAAGCAGAGGAAAGAAAAGCAAAAAAATAATTATCCATCTCTGCCTGCCCCTTCCAAATGATGGCAAATGGAGAAATGTGATCATTTGCTGTGCCTTTTAACTCTGGAATATTTCTTGGTCTCGTGAAAATGTCCAGGTGACTTTAAGAGTTAAAAGCCAGTGACTCTGCCAATGAAAACTTCAGCATCTCAAACTTCCCCTGTTGCATTTCCACCCTTTTCTGGTCAAATTTGTGGGAATTACATCCTCTACCTTATTTCCTTTCTTCCCATCTGAAGTTTCGGTGCAGACCTGTTTATGTGTTTTGTAAATGTGCTAACTTTGCTCCCTTTCCCGTCAGCCCAGCCTGCAGCCAGGGCCCAGTTGTGTTTGGACAAACATCTGGATGTTTTTCTGTTTGCAGTTGTGGTTCTGGGTGAAGCCCACAGGTGAGCAGCGCTGGCTCTGTGGCCAAATCTTCGCTCTTTCCAGGCTGTCACTTTTTTTCTGTCATGTATTTCAAGGCCACATTTCACTGTATTTACCCAATATCCTTTTGCTTTATCCCAGCTGGCAGTTAAACTCCAAACCACACTAGGGCGGAGATGCTAACTAGGGGTGTGAAACACGTTGGACATCAGAAGGAATTGCTTAATGGAAAGAAATTTCCAGGGAGGTGGTGGAGGTGTGCAAGGAAGGACTGGATGTGGCACTGAGTGCTCTGGGCTGGTGACCAGGTGGGCATCAGGCACAGATTGGATTGGATGATCCTGGAGCTCTTCCAACCTTCATGATTCTATGAACTATAGTTAGGAAGAAAAATAATTACTGTAAGCTTAAGCTTATTAGCGTTTTGAATGGATTGGAATAATGATGCAGTGATCCTTGTATTTTTGATCAAAATTATTAATAAATGGCAAGATCTTTCAGGTGTTGCCATCTCAAGGTCAGTAATCACTCTCTGAAATCAGTGCAGTTTCTGCCTTGGACAGCCAGGGAAGCAGGGGCAGGGATGGAGCTCTTGGTGCTGCTCCTCTCCAGCTAAAAGACATTTTAATGCCAGATGCCAAATTGCTGTTTAATTAAATCCCACAAGAGTGCCCAAGGCACACCCCTGCACAGCCTTCTGGTGTCTGCAGCTGTATGATGTGGATTTTCTCTGGTGGGCTGACCCAAGTTCCTCCTGGAGGAAACAGCAGATTGTGTAGAAAAAGTGAATGGGGCAGCCTGCCTCTCTCAGATCTATTGTTCCAGGCTCTCTGCATGCTCAGGAAGGCATCACTTAGAGCAGAGTCAGAGGGATTCCTGTAAGTCCACAAAACTCTGAAATGCAAGAGGTTTTATTGAATCCTTGGGCTCTGATCTCAGAAGAAATCTTGAGGAAGTTTTGCTTTGGTCCAGCCCAAGAGTTTGCAAGATACCAACAACCAAACCGTACAATCCATACCCTGGGGGATTTCCTGACTGAATTAACAGCCTTTAAAGAGGAGAATTTAATAATAAATTCCTCATTCTGTACCTTCTGTAGCTGTGGCCTGTGCACAAAGATAGAAAATGTGCTTCATCCGAGGTGGATCCTGGCCTGGTTTTACTGCTTAACACTCACGATAAAAACATCAGCAGTGGCAAAGCAGTGCCTGGATGCTGCAGAAAAGTCTGAAATGCTGCTGGTAGCTCTCTACTCTGCTTCTAACAGGGAGTGCAGTGATCCCTCTCACAGCCTTGGGTTCAGCAGCAGCAGCAGAGCTGTGTGATGAGAAGAAACGTTCAGCAGTACAATGGGAAATGCTTTCCTGAGCCAACTTTGTTCAGAGCAATTAAAGCTGAGGGCTCTCTATTCTCTGCACAGCCCGATGTCCTCGCCTGTCGTGTGGTTGGGCACATTCTTTCCAGCTCCTTTCACAGCACAAACATTTGGGATGCTGTTGTTGAGCTGCTGTTGCTGCATTCCCCTCTTTTTGAGGGTTCACTGGGGGAAGAGGCTGGTCTGGAGTGAACTCCTGGAGCTGGGAGGATTTGGGATCAGCAGTGCCCACCGAGGTGTTACATGAGGGATGTGACCTTCCCAGGGCGATTCTCCCCATCTTCCTACCCTCATTTGTGGGAGAAATGCAGAGGGACACCAGGATGGGATGAGTGGAGCCTCCTCCAGCTCCATGCTGGAGAACAGGGTGACTTTGGAGGGTTTTTTTTGATGAGGACATCAGTCCCAGCGTGGTGTGTGGCACAGAGCAGTGAGGCAACAGTGGAATCTGCTAACAATGAGGGCGAGGTGGCTCCCTGCCACCCCCAAAACTGCACGGGCGTGAGGGTTTTCCTTCAGCCAGCCGTGTCCATGCATTTCCTGGAACAGGGACAAGGCCACACAGCTTCAAGCCACCAAAGACAACAGTAAACAAGCTGGGTTGCTGGGGAGGCTCTGAGTTACAAGAGTCAGAGACTGTTTGTTTCCGTGGAGGGGAAAGAGGGGAGAAAAAAAATGTCTCACCAGCAGGGTGGGAAGGGATTAGAGCTCTTTCCTGGGTCTCATATCCAGGTCCATATCCAGCCCTCCAGCATCTCCCTGATCCCCTCCCAGCAAGCAGCCTGAAAGGACAGAGGTTTTATCCCATCATCTGTGGAGGCCAATGAAAAATGTCAGGAAAGGGATGGTTAAACACTGTCTTCAAGTCGTGCCTTTTTTTTGGTGTGCTTTTTTAATTTCATCATCTTCTACTGCTCCAAAGGGAGAAACAAATGGCTTTTAGGGGAATGTTTCCATTGAAAAATCCAGCACCGGGGCTGTGTTTTTCTCCACGGGGGCGAGGAGGGGGAGGAAAAGCGTGTGCAGGGATTTCTCTCGTTCCGGTTCCTCCGAAGGAACAGCCCCTTGCAGCACTTCTGCCTCTGGAGGAAACATCTGTGGCTGTGGCCACGTTCCTCGGGCAAACCCCCCTGGCTGGGAGGCTGTTGTGTACCAAATGCTTTGATTTCCTCGTTGCCATCTCTTAAAGATTATCTCCCCGCAAGAAAAGGGCAGCGTTTCCCATATTTCCACGCGTAACATCCCTGATTTCTGCTATAAACATCATGGAACATTTCCCTGCCCCTCCTCTGACATAGGTAGCGAAGTCCCTGCTTTTCATCTTTCAAAGCCCTGCAGAAATGTTTAGGGTTGTGTATCCTGCCATTGTTCTGGGCTGGGCATCCCGCTGAAGTGCCTGGGAGAAATGAGTTCAGGATGTGGATCTATCTGGTCCATCTCTGCTGCGGCCCCAGGAACATCCACGTTTTACAGATGGGGAAGTGGAGATGGCTCCTGATAGACTGGAGGCAACTGGTGATTCCCAGTGCTGGGCAAAACAACAGGAGCACAGGCCAAAAACTCATCAAAAGCTCTCAGGAAAAAAAAAAACCAATAAAGCCCCTGTTGGGCTTTTCTGTTTGAAAATGTTCCCAATGGAAATCTTGTCTCCCAGTGGATACCTGGAGCATTGGAGACTTTAATCCCACTGGGCCTCCTGCTCTAGAACTTTCCATCAAGGCACCCAACAACCAAACCTCAGCTCTTGCTCTGGGAGACAAAACACAAAAAACAAATTTATCCCAAAATGTGTCACTTCCAGAGGTCTCCTAGTCCCACAAAATGTTGCAATCCACCCATCCAGGTTTACCTTCCTTTAAGGGATAAAGCAAACACACAGGGCGGTTAGATGGGATCAAAAAAAAGGGCAAGGGAAGAAGGGAAACATTCATTTCTGAGCATTAACATATCCATGGCTACCACTCCTTCGGATTTTGGAGTGAATAATTGGTCAGACAAGAGTAATACTTCTGTTTTTCCAGGGGGATATGGGGTTTTCAGAGTGTTTCCAGGCACCTGCACTGCTCAGCCTCTGGAGTGTGGTGATTCCATCCCTCTGGAGCTGCTGACCTGCAGTGACTTTTCTTCACCCCCACAGAGGAGCACAATTGCTGCAGCAAATTCTGCTCCAAGTGAACTCCTGGTACCTCAAAGTCCCTGCAAAACTTTCCAGGCCATGTCATCCTGCTTTCCCAGGTGTGTTTGCTTATTTTTGCAGTAATTAGCCTGAAGCTGAGCTGAGCCACAGAGCTGCACTTTCTGTGCCATTCCAGGGGTTTCAAGTGCTGCTGCTTTAAATAAAGGAGTGTCTGTGCTCAGGCTCCTGCTCACACTGCTGAAGCCAAGTGGCACTGCCAGTGTCCCCACAGCCCTTTCCATGATCAAACCCAGGTGGTTTGACCTCTTTGCTCTCTGGTATACTCATTCCAGAGATCCTGGGGATCTCTCAGAGGACCTGGAGAAAATGTCTTGAGAAAAGGAAATCTGTATTTGTGCCACAGTGACTCCCGCAGGGAAATTTTCCAAAGGATCTGCATCTCCCTTGAAAAAAAGCTCATTTTAAGACTGGAGTTGGAATATTTATCAGAAGTTTGATGGATCAGAGCAACCTGTGCAACCTAAAGTGACCTAAAGCTCACCTTGTCCAACCCCTGCAATGGCAGGGACACCTTCCACTATCCCAGTGGCTCCAAGCTCCATCCAGCCTGGCCTTGGACATTTCCAGGGATCCAGGGGCAGCCACAGCTTCTCTGGATAACCTGTGATAATGGGAATTTGGGTATTGAGCCAGAAGTTTAATAATATTTATTCCTTCTGTTGTCTTTCATTGATAACAAAGCCATAGGATCATTTAGATTGGAAAATACCATCAAGTCCAACCACTAATGTTAACATTCTGATTTTAATTTCTTGCTGGGCAAGATGAATTCTGACATGAAAAAAGAAACTTAAGGAAACAAGGGAGCCACGTGCCTTTCCTCACTCGTGGAGCCAATCTGATAATTATCTCCAGGAATAACATCAGCTCCCAACTGCAGAGCTGCTGCTGGCACTGGGGGCACCTCCTGCTCCTCAGGGGGCTCCTTCAGCCAGCTGCACATCCACCTGCTTGATCCCTGAGGGTGACTCCTTATGGCAGAGATTTCTTGGCAGGGATGGGAAATGCAAAGCCCAGAGGAGCATCCCAGAGCTGCCTTTTCCTGCAGAGTGTCAGGCAGGAGTTGTGCTTGGAAAGGGAGCAGATGTTGAGGTGTGACCTCCCAAAAGCATTGCAGGAATCAAAGTCCCCTTTCCAAAAGTGATGAGAGCTGTTGCTTGGATCCCCTGAGGGCCACAGATCCCAAAGTGCTTGGTTCTGAGGGAGAAATCCCCAAAATAAAATCCATAATTTGATTCTTATGGATCTCAGCCTTTACCTGCTAAGAACTTGGTGCCAAACTCATCCCCAGCTCTTCCAAATACCCATTTATGATTGCAGATGTTGTTCCCACTGGTTAACTCTCCAAGGTACCCAGTTTTCTGCACAAGAGATCATCCTGTGCCAGGTGTCTGTATCCGTGGGATATTCTGTGCTATTCCATGCCAAGCATCCCTGCCTGTCCCACCTGGGCACGGAACAGAAATGTTCCATAAAGGAGTTTCACCTGCTGTGAAGATGGGATAAAAGGATGTTCCCCTTCACGGGTCTGCATGCCAGAGGGGAAAAATAAAAACTAAATAAGAGATATTTTTAAAAATTAATTAATTAAAGAAATCAAGGTTTTATCATCCACCTGGAGGAGAAAAGGTCATATCTGGATGGGTTTTAAGCCAAATTTTGGGGAAAGCTGCTGGAGCGGTGCCTGATCGCTGCCACCAGGTGGCGCTGCCGGCAAGGGAACGGCACTGCACCCCCGGGCTGGAACCCCGGGATCATCTAGCATCCCATCGGGATCATCCGACATCCCACCGGGATCATCCGACATCCCACCGGGATCATCCAACATTCCCGGGATCACCCAACATCCCACCGGGATCATCCACCACCCCACCGGGATCATCCGCTATTCCCGGGATCATCCAACATCCCACCGGGATCATCCGGTAACCCCGGGATCATCCAACATCCCACCGGGATCATCCACATCTTCCCCGGGATCACCCAACATCCCACCGGGATCATCCACATCTTCCCCGGGATCATCCAACATCCCCAGGGTCATCCAATCTCCCTGGGATATTCCAAACCACCCCCCGGCATCCTCCAATCCCCCGGGATCTTCCAAATCCCAGCAGGATCATCCAATCCCCCCAGGATCCCTCCACACCCCTCCTCCCTGACAGACCCCTCGCCATCATCCCCACCCTGATGTTACCTCCCAAAAAGGGCCTCAGATCATCCTGATGGATTCTCCCAAAAATGTGTCCCACCCACAGGAGAGACCCAGCCCCACATCTTCTCTTCCAGGAGCTCTGCAGAGCATCTCCTTTCCTTGGGATTCCTGCATTATCCCTTCCTTTGGGATCCCTGCATTTCCCCTTCCTTTGAAATTCCTGAATTATCCCTTCCTTTGGGATCCCTGCATTTCCCCTTCCTTTGAAATTCCTGCATTATCCCTTCCTTTGGGATCCCTGCATTATCCCTCAAACTTTGTCCCCACGCAGGGCTGTGTCCCTCATAAACACCCCTGGGGACACAAGCCCATGAGCAGGTGACAGTGGCAGACAATTCCAGCTCCCTGGTGGCATTGGAAGGATGTGGGGAACATCCTGGAAGGAGCAGAGGGAAGTGCTTTGCCACCAGAATCCTTGCCCAGGGCCTGGGGACACCCACGTCCCCTGATCCAGAGGGGACATCTGGCATCAAACCCGGCCCTGCTTCTTGTCATGATCCAAAATTCCATCCCTGCAGAAAATTCCTGGGCCTGCACAGGGCATCCACCATGAGAAAGTGTTTCCTGAAGTAGAAATGCCAAAACCCTAAAGGAAAACGAGTTGTATCCCCTGTGGATTGGGGTGTGAGGGATGAGGAGCAGGGAGCAGCTTGGTGATGCTGAGCTGAGCACAACCAGATCCGGGCCCTTCTGTGAGCAAATCCCACATTTCTCAGCAAGCCCTGCCTCATCTCCTCTTCCAGAGCTCCCACAGCATTTCTGGGCAAGTTCATCCCTCCTCACCTCCTCCCAGAACCCAAACACTCCTGGAAAAGCACGAGCAGCTCGGGGTTTGCCATCCCCTGGGACAAAAACCGCTGGGATTTTGCAGCTGGAGGGCTGGGGGCAGAGCCTGTGGGGTTTCAGCCTCTCCTTCCTCGCTGCTGGAGGCTCTGAGGTGCAGAGCTGCCTGTTTAGACTGCGCTCACTGGCTTGAGGAATATTTGGCGTCCACGGAATGCGGCGCCTCTGTTTTTCCAGGTTTGGAAACAGGCGGGAGGGAGAAGGATGGATCCCGTCAGGCTTTGCTGGGGAGCAGATATCAAACCCCCTGCAAGCTGGGCCTGAGCCTTGCAAGGTGCTCTCTGCCCTTCCCAGCCTGGCAGTGAAACCGAATGCCAACGAGAATCCCAAATCGATCCAAGTGAAATGAAAATGAAATGAAAATGAACCTCGAGAGTGACACTGGGATCTCAAGGAGCACTTGGCAGGGGCTGAACTCCTAACCCTGGAGCATTATCTCGGCCACACCTAGAGCAGATATGTGCTTCAGGAGCAAAAAAACCTCCGTTTTCAGCTTGGACGTCAAAGGATGGAGACAACGCGCTCGCCTCCACCAGGGATGGGCAGAGATGTGGGAAAGAGCAGCCCGGAAAAGCATAAAAATAGGGGAAACCAATAATGCTGCAGGTAGATTGCTGGTGCCTTCAAGAGATTTAAACAGAGGTTTAAAAAAAAACCCAAATCAACGACAAAATTTTAAAAAAAAAATACCCCAAAACCACACAATGCTCCTCAAAAAAACCCCACAAAACAACAAAAAAAAACCACTCTGGAAAGGCCTCTCCCAGTTCTAATAAAGCCTTTCCCGCCTGTCTTAATTACGATAATATTTCAAATTTGTTCCCTGTTGTTACGGCAAACTTTGCTTTTAATGCAGCTGATTACACAGAGCCGGGCTAATTAGTGTGCAGTGATTAAATTTTCTCTATAAAGGCAGAAGTACACCACCACGAAATCAGATTAATTCGCCTGCATCTACTTCTTATGTGCATTAATATTGAATATTGATAGAGACAGATTGGCCTGCGAATTAAAGCAGAAATTCCTGGATACCTGAGTATCTTAATTAGCCCAAATCCCCCCAAATTTCACAGGAAAATGTCAATATTTCAAATGTTAATTGAACACCGCTCTGTGTACGACGGAGGTGGTGCAGTTTATCTGCTTCATTTTTATTCCTGTCTACTAATTCCTAATAATTTTGGTTTATTTTGGTAAACTTCCTTCAACTTTCTAAATTTCTATTTCTTTTCCACGTGGGGAAAAAAAGCCCGCGGGAAGTCCCAGCGCTCTCCCTTGCCCGCGGAGATGCCACAGGGATGCGCGGCTCGGAAAATTCCCGGGATGGAGGAGGAGGAAAAAGGAGCTGCGGGTTCCATCCCGGCAGCCTCACGGCTGGAATCCGAGCGAGAGGCAGAGAGCTGTCAACCAGCGCCTTTCGCCTTCTCCTTGGCGGGGAAAAAAAATGAAATAATCGGAAAAATAAAATAAGAAAAAGAAAAATAAAAAGCACCGCCGGATTTCCACTTTCTGCATTTCAATAGCCTCGTAATTTAAATATTTCCCAGGCAACCAGGAAGGTGAAAAAGTCCTAAAAAGTCGGGTTTGAGTCGGGAATTATTGCCCGAGGGTTTGCCGGGCTGGCCGGGGCTGCGCGGTCCTTCCGCACTCCGCGGAGGCCGCAGACTCCTCATTAATTAAGCTTAATTACACCGCATGCTCGTTTATTTGCTGCTCATACAATCGTGAAGCCCATGTACAAATAACATACAGATTTTATTTCGGTTGTTGTTTTTGGTTTTTTTCTTCTTTAGGGACAAAACGTACACAAAAAAAAAAAAAAGGCGGAAAAAACAAAAAAAAACCCAAACTCACATAATTACAATTTTATACAGTGCAGAAAGAATTAAAATAGGTGTCACCGAACTGTACAACGTCAGGGCGAAAAAAAAAATAGAGAGGGGAGGAAGGGAGGGGAATAATCCTTCATTATATATATATTTCTATAAAAACATATGGAGGATTGTCTTTACACAGAGACCACGGTCGCTTTCAAATTTACAAAGGTTAACTAAAAAAAAAAAACCCCAAAATCTATATGGCAAATATTGCCAACAGAGATTCCCCGATTTAATACTGATCAACTGAGACTATTCGTGTCTCCATTATTAGCAACAACAACAACAAAAAAAAAAAGTAGAATAAATAACAGGATGAGCATGGCTGTCTCTTTCCAAAGTGCCTCGTTCTCTCTGCATAGGGTCTGATCCTGCAGTCTTTATGCAGGCAAAAAAAACAAACTTCATATTTGTAAAAAATCCCTCTCAGAGATTTTTTCTTTTGCCTGCTGGGTGTTTGCCGGCAAAAAATAAAAAAAATTAAAAAAAAAAAAAAAAGAAGGAAAGAAAGAAAAAAAAAGTATTTTTCCGGGCTCGAAGTGAGACGGGACCGAGAGGATTTGGGTTCGGAGTCTTTTCCAGCTCCCTCAGTCCGAGCCGGCTCTGCTTCTCCCAGCCGAGCCGCTGCCATCGCTCACCTCCAAATCCCGAACTGAGTTTGTCATTTCATTTTTTTTTTTTTTCAAAAAGAAGCATCAAAACCTCATTCGGCAAAAACTCTCTCCCCAAACTCGCAGTCGGGGCTTTCGGCACGGAGAGGGGGGACACTGCTTGCGCTTCCTTCTCTCCCCTTCCCCGAGCAGAAGAAGGCAGAGACGCTGTGGCTTCACACCCCATGCTCATTCCCGGAGCCGCGCTCCCCTCTCCCGCCGCTTCCCGGGGCTCCAGTCTGTCCCTCCTGCCCCGAGCCAGGCTGGGGACATCCCCCTGCCGCCGACAGGGTCCTGCGGGGGATGCTCAGCGCCCAGGCCGCCCCAGGAGGAGGTTTTTTTTCCGCCCCGGCTCACATAACGCACGGCTTGATGTCCTGGTATGTCACTTGTTGGTGGTAATAGGAGCCGCTGCCCGCCGAGTGCATGGAGGAGGAGGCCATGGCGTTGAAAGAGAAGACGAATTCCTTTCTGTCGCACATGCTCGGAGACTGCGAGTGATAGCGCGGGATGCCTGCGGGACGGGGGAAAGATGGTCAGCAGCGCGGAGGGGGTTAGAGAGGAGGGTGAGCGCGGGGAAGGGAGAAAAACTGGCTGCGCTTGAAAAAATAAAAAACAACCAACAACCCAACCCGTCCGCACGGCCCGATCCGAGCGCGGAATTGGGGGATTTTGGCACACACGGGCAGGTGCGGCAGCGAAACCCCCGGGACGGCACTTCCCTGCCCGGCCCGAGGGCACTGCGAGGAGAAGGGATTTGCGTTGGGTTTAGGGGTTTCTTTTTCAATATTTAGATTTTTTTTTTCCCCCGACCCGGTTTTTCCCATCGCCTGCACCCGTGCGGAAAATCCTCGTCCGTGCCGGGAGCGGGAGGGAGGCCGGGGCCAGAGGCCGCTGGGAACGGAGCAGTTCCTGCCTCTCCTGCCGCCACCTCGGCCCGGAGAACGCCCCGGGCATCGGGGGTGCGCTGGGGTAGGGGTGCCCAGCCCGGCAGCGCTCCCCGCCGCTCCTTTGGGCGAGAATCACAGCGTTTCGGTGAAGGCCGCGGATGGGCCCGGCGGCTGCTCGGGGCGAATTGCCAGCTCTGTTTTCCAGAGGCCCTGGATGCGCTGAGCTCCTGGCACAGCCCCGGAGCCGCACGGTGCCCGTGGCGGGCGCTGCCCGGTCCGGCCGGGTTTGGGGTTCTGTAACTCCGGCCCGGCCCGCCTGATGTTTTCCCCCTCTTCTCTTTGTGTTTTTGACCCGTTTGTTGTCCGCTTCACACCCGCTCCTGTCAGGCACATCCCGCTCCCCCGGAGGCCCGGGGTGATGTGCAGGGACCCCCAAACCTGCCCCATCAGCCGCCCGTGGCTCCGGGGGCTGTCCTGTGCCACCAGAGTCCCGCAGCCACCACACCCCGAGGGGAATTCGGGCAGCAAAGCGAAACCCAGCGCTGCTCTCATCCCTCCCGAGGCCTTTCCCGGCCGAAACACATCGTCCTTCCAAGATTCAGGGCAAATGCAGCTCCGACAGCTCCAGGGAGGAGACCGAGCCGGGGTTGTGGGGTGTGGGGGGATTTGGGGGATCAGGGCCATCGGTTTCAATGTGGGCAACAGATGGAGGGAGGCGATGGGCCTGGAAAACACAGCCCTGGGATGTGTAAAAACACAGCTGATGGCGAGGAAGGGGACGGGATGGGACGGGATGGGAAGGCAGGGGCGGTGGACCACCCGATGGGGAATTTCCCCCTTTTCTCCCTCCGGAATCCTCCAAGTCCCGATGGAGGTGGAAGATCCCGAGGATGCATTCCCGGCCCCTCCTTCCCGCAGTTCCCCGCTGCCTGAGCACACCGGCCTGAGGCCCGGGACGGCCCCGGAGGTGAAGAAGGGGAGCGGAGCTCCTGCCCGGCCATTCCGGGCCCCGCAGCGGGGAGAACCCCGACGGCCGCCCGGCTGTCCAGGGAAAGGAGGCGAGGAGGGAGGACAAGGCAGCTTCCCCCCGGGAATAGCGATAAAACCCGGGATGGCGGCCCGCAGCGGCACTGCCGGGACCCACGCGGGACCAGCAGCCCCCGGCAGACCCCCGCAGCCCCACGCGTGGCCGCGCCTTACCTTGGAGGTCGGCGGTGTTGTGGCTGTTCTGGTGCAGGTAGGGCTGGTCGAGGGAGTGCGTGGAGAGGCTGGACGAGAGCGGGTTGGCCGTGGGGTTGCAGGGCGAGAGGGGCTGCTGCTTGATGTAGGACGCGCCGGTGTTGAGGGCCGCCGAGGCGCTGGGAGCCCACGCCGAGGCCGAGCTGGAGTAAACCGAGTGCGGCTCCATCACGCCGCCGGCGGGGAGCAACGGGGACGCGGGCACGGAGCTGTCGTGGTGCGGGTATTCCCCGGCCGAGGAGCCGGTGCAGCCGCCCATGTAGGTGTGCCCCCCGTTGGCGGGCAGGTGGGGCACCGAGTGTCCCGCCAGGCCCATCCCCTCCACGTTGCTGGACAAATGCCCGTTCATCATCCCCAAGCCCCCTTCGAGGGAGAGGCTGTTGGGGGGGCAGGAGAGCCCGCCGGCCGAGCCCTGGAAGCCGTAGCTGTCGGGGAGGTGGTTGAAGCTGAGCCCGTTCATCATGCTGTACATGGGCTTCAGCGCCTGGCATTTCCTCCGGAACCCGCGGGGCCGGCGGCGGAACGAGCCCTCCTCGAACATGAACTCGCTGGCCGGGTCGATGGTCCAGTAGTGGCCCTTGCCCGGCCGTCCCAAGCCCTTGGGCAGCTTGATGAAGCACTCGTTGAGCGAGAGGTTGTGGCGCACCGAGTTTTTCCAGCCCTGGTAGGAGCCTCGGAAGAAAGGGAAGCGGCTCTGCAAGAACTGGTAGATCTCGCTGAGGGTCAGGCGTTTAGAGGGAGAGCTCTGGATAGCCATGACGATGAGGGCGATGTAGGAATAAGGCGGTTTCTCCGGCCGCCGGATCCCCGCGTTGGTCTTCTTCGCCTTGGGGCCGCCGCTGCCCGGGGTTCCGCCGCTGCCCGGGGCGCTGCCGGCCGCTCCGCCGGTCCCCGCCGAGGCGGCGTCCATGGCCGAGCTCTGCGGCTGCTTCTCAGCCACGGAGGACATGGGGCCGTAGCTGCTCTGCACCGGAGGAGGAGGGGGCTGAGAGGACAGAGCCTGCTGCGCTTCTGCAGTCATCTACGGCCAGGTCCGCGGCGGCCAGCCCCAGCCCCAGCCCTCCTCCGCCGCCCCCCCAGCGCCCCCCCAAAAGGCCACGCTGCCGGGGGCTCGCCGCCACTCACCCACCACCCTCCCTCCGGCGTCCTCCCGGCCCCCCGGCGGGCTCGCTTTCCACCGGGAGACTTCACCCCTCCGTGGATAAACAAATGGAAGCGACGACACCCCCCACCCCCCTTTCCCTCCTCCTCCCACTTTATCCCTAAATCCGAGCGCGGCTGCAGAAGGCGAGCGAGAGGCGGAGGGTCGGGGGGCCGCAGGGAGGCGGGATGGGGGGGCGGGTGGAAGCGAGCTGAGCTCGGCTGCCGCGAGAGAGGAGCCGGCGGCCGCCGCCCGATCCCGTCCCGCTGCCCCTCGGCCGGCCGGGCTGCCGGGGCCGCTTCCGTCCCCCCGGAGGCTTTAGCTGGGCTGCCGCTGCCGCTGCTGCGGGGAGCTGCTTCCCATCGCGGTGGCTGTCGAGTCTGCCCCCGGCCCCGCCGCTCGCCTTCTACTTTATCTCTCGCAGCGGCGTCTGCCGCTCCTTGACAGACGTAAGCGCGGAGGGGAGATCCCCGCCCCGAGCCGCTCCCCCCGCCCTCCCGGGCGGCCCCTCCGCCGCCCCGCGCCGGCCCCCTCCGCCGCCGCTCCCCGCTGGTGGGCAGCTTTTAAAGAGCCCTTTCCACGCCGCCCTGCCCCACCCGGGGGGCTGCGCGCCGCACCCCTGCCCGCCGCGGAGGGCACCGCGCGTGTGTCTCTGTGGGTGGTTTGTGCCACGCGTGACCGCGACGCGCCGTGGGGCTCCCCCGCCCCGTCCCTGCCACCCTTCCCGGCCCTAAAACCACGGGGAGGGCCCCACGCGGGCCGGGGAAGGGGTCGGGGCGCTCTGCGGGCAGCGCGGAGGTTCCGCGCGTGGCGTGGGGAAGCGGAGGCTCTGCCCGGCCGCCGGCTCCGCTCTGCGCGCAGCTTCACCCACTTCAAACCCCCTCTTCGGGCGCTCTTTTAAGCTCGGCGGGCCCGGGCAGGATGTTTATACTGCGCAATGTAAACACGGGCTCGGGGGGTGCTTTAATAAAAAGAAATCGGCGAAAACTCCCGCTGCCTCGCGAAATGCCCTTTTCTCCCTCCGCCGCCGCTCCGGGGCCGAGATCGGCCTGCGGACCCCTCGCCTGCTCCGAAGCTGCTTTAGGCATGAGGGTGGGTTGGGTTGGTTTTGGGTTGCTTTGGGATTTTTTTGGGGAGGGTGTGTATAAACCCGTGCCGGAGTTTCGCAGCTCCGTGCCCGCAGGCTGCTGCCCAGCTCTGCGGTGCCACGGGCACGCACCGCGGGTGGGGGAAAGAGAACAGACAGAGGGCTAGAGACCCTCTTTTCTCCCTCCCCTCTCCCCCGAAACGCCACCTTTTCTGAGCGCCGTGCCGCCGGGAGAGCTGTCACTCGAGGTAAGTCGCTCGGAACCTTTGTCACCTTCTTGCGGCCCGCGCGTGGAAAGCTGCGCGGCGCGGGGGTGGCACTGTGGGTGGGCGCGGGGGAAGGAGCCTGGGCTTCCAGGGCTGCCGCCTGCTCCCTCCCGAGACTGGGGAGAGGAAAAGAGAAAGGAAAAGGGGAAAAAAAAATCCACCTCATCCCCTCCACCCGTTGCAGGCCTCGCCGGAGGGTTGTGGGTGCACCCTGTGCAGAGAGAGAGAGAGGGGAGACACCCCTCTCCCCAAGCCCCGCATCTTCCAGCTTCGCTTTTCAAGTTTTTAATGATAATTGAATACCTTTTTAAAGGAAAGATAGGCACCGATCGGGTTTCCGAACTCCCTCCGCGTTATTGGCGAGCAGTTGCGAGCAGCCTCCGGGGCGCCTGTCACATCTGTGGGATAACCGAGAGGGATTTCACATCAGCGCTTTTTCTCCTTTCTACCTTCTCCCCACCTCTGCCCCTTCTTCGCAAAAAAAAAAAAAAAAAACCCACAAAAAAAAACCAAACAAAAAAAAACCAAAACCAAACCAAAAGTCACCCTGCAGAAAGCACCGACCCTCCCGTTGCCGGTGCAAACGGGCCCGGGACAGGCATGGCAGAGCCGCGGGCAAACCCCAGGCCGGGGCAGGTAGCCAGGGAGGGGGTGGGAGAAGGTTGGAACAGTTATTTCTGGAGCTTTTCCCCGGAGGAGGAGGGAGGAGAACGAGCAGCTCCGGCTGCCCGGGGAGGAGGCGGCCGCTGCTCCCTGCGAGCGGAGCAGAACGTGGAGCGCGGGGAGGGAGAAAACCACCCCGAAAATCGGTTTTTTTGGGAAGCAATCACCTTCCCCCGGGATTACATCCCCGAGGCGGCCGGTGCAGAATATTCCCTCTGCTTCTCGCTGCATTTCTTTTAATTTTTGCTGTGGGAGAGCATCGCTGACCCTGAGCTTTGCTCCGCATCGAATGTTCCCCCCCGGATCGCGAAGAGGGTGGTTTGCTTTGCTTTATGTCACTCTGCGGCTGAATCTCCCCGGTCTGCCCCCAAAACACGCGGGGATGGAGCTCTAAACACGGCACAAAGCGCCCGTGGAAAAATCACCTTCAAAGCGTTCGCCACCGGCAGCGTTTCCACGAGGAAATAAAATATCTCCGAGTTAAAAAACCCCAAAACTCTCGGTGGAAATCCAACTATTTCCCCTCAAAGACAATCAGTCCCTTCCCGAGTGCCCTTTCCCCCTCTCGCAATCTCTTTTAGGAGTGTGAAGAGTTGATTTCCGATTCATTTATTAGAGCTAGCAGACGTTTTAAACGAGAATACATCGCTCCGGGTCCTCTAGGCCTCGCCGTGGGAATAGCAGAAAGGTCGGAGGGTTTTAATCAGAGAGAGTTTTGGGGAGGAAAAGCCTGGTCGGGGTTGGTGGGTGAGGAGGAGGATGGCGTGGGGAGAACGGGACTCGCTTTTGGTGTTTTCTGCTGGTGCTTTGGGTGGGTGAATGGGATCCCCGCCCAACCCCCCGACGGGGAGAGCTGCAAGGAAGGGAGAAAAAGACGAAGAAACGATCAAAATGAAACTCTCCCCGGCCGCAATTCGCTTTGCTCATCCCGTTTTACCAGCCCCGCCAGCACCCCCGGCTCCTCCGCGCTTCCCACCCGGCTCCTTCCCAAACCCGCTCCCCTTCCCTCCCCCTGCCCCAAACCCGGGCCGTGTTTTGTGTAAAAATAGACAAATCCGAGCTTTCTTCCTTTTCCTGCGCCGAAGGTATTTTTACTAGCTAATTGCTTAAGTGAAGTCAACTCGGCGAGCAGGCCGGCTGTAACCCGAGTATGGAAATGTATATAGGTGGTATTGTTAGAGGCGGGCTGGGTGCTGCTCCGAGAGGGGCCGGGGTGTTCCTGCGAGCCCGGACCACCCAGGGCGAGGGGAGTGACCGCCCCGTGTCCCCCTCCTCGCTGTCCTGCTTTGCATTAACACCACCCGCGGGACCCCCGCCTTGCTCCCCAGCCTTTTCCCCTCGGCTGCCTTGGGGTTTTTTTTCCCAGTCGCGGCCATCCCCGTGCCCGTTGGCCCCAAATCCGCGGCGAATCGATCCCTAAATGTTTATTTAAAGGCGAGGCGGTGCGTTCGAGGGGTTCGAGGCTGGGGAAGGTGAAAGCACCGAGGTGGAGATGTTTTTAGGGACGAGAATTTTTTTTGCGGGTCCATCGCGCGGCAACGTTTTGCTCCACGAGTGTGCCCGGGACCTTTCCCAGTGCCAGCCTCGGCCTCTCGCGTTCCTGGAGGCAAATCCCCGTCACTAGGGCCGAACGGGAGCTGGAGGAGGTTTTGGGAGGGCAGAAGGGGAAATGGGGAGCGCAGCAGAGCTGCCCGAGTGCCTCAGGCGGCTGCGGGGAGGTGCGGGCGGCGGGCAGCGCCACGCCTCAGGCAGAAGTTCAGGCTTTGGTCAGAAAGGGAAATTTAAAAAAAAAATAATTAAAAAAAAAATCTTAATCCCCCCCCTTTTGTCTCCCTTTCCCCCCTCTGCCCGTCCCGAGTCTCCCCCCGCCCTTTCAAGCCCAGATTTTCCATGACGTCCTTCGATGAAATATTGCAGCACAGGAATTTACAGCCTTCTTCAGCTCAGGATTTTTTTTTTTTATCCCTTTGGAGTTTTCTGGCAGGACCCAATCCCTGCAGTACAAATCGGTCTCAGCGATAATGAGCTCCGAGCGCTACCACTTAGACACAATCGCTTCCCACAGAGATCTTCCAAATATCTCCGGGTATTTATATCCCTGCTCGGGGATGGATAGCTGGAATACTTTCCCGGGGGGGATGTTTTGGACTGGCTGGGATTCAGAGCGGGGGAACTGGGTACCGAGAGAAACAGCGGGGCAGAGCTGGAACCCGGCAAGGGATGCTCCCACACCCCGCAGAGCGCAAATTCGCCCTCAAAGGCAGCTCGAATTGTAAATCCAGGTGTAAATCCAGGTGTAAATCCGTTGCTGAGACTTCCAGGCTTTCTTGGACAAGGTTTCCTCCCTGGGGGGCTGGGTTTGGGGATTCTCCCAAAGCAAACAGAACCCTTGGGAAGGGATGCCCTCTCTCTCTCTCTCTCTCTCTCCCCCCCAGAAACTTGGCATAGCAGTGCCATCCAAACCAAATTCACAGGCACTGCCAGCTTTTCCAGCACCGAATTCTGTCGGGATAGAGGTAAAATCGTGACAGCGATGCCGGAGAAACCTTTCGATTCGCTGGTGCGTTTTTTGGCATCGGGAAGCACCTCCAGCCCCCGATGGTGTCTCCCGATGCCAAAAGTCCGGCCCAGCCGGGCTGGGAGATTCCCTCCCCGCGAGCAGGACGAGGGACTTCCACGGGGCTCAGCCTTGTTTCCAGCCTCATAGAATCTTTTTTTCCCGTTTTTTTTTCCCCCCAAGTTTGAACCAAAACCCCGTCGAAATGGCATCAGTGTGCCGGAGCTAGAGTAAGGGGGAATTTCAGTGCGAGGGCCGCCAGCCCCATTTCGGGGTGTCCCACAAATTCCGTCTGCACGGAGAGGGGGGAGAAGTTAAACGGAATATCCCACATACAGCAGGAAGGGCTGTTCTCTTCCGCGGGTGCTAAAAGCCGCGGGGATGGTGCATAATCGGGATGAATACCAGGCAAGGTGGAGGCACGGATTGCTCCGAAATCTCGAGGAGAGGGGCGGAAAACAAACCCGGCGGGTTTGGGGAAGGTTCGGCCTCCCTTTTCCAGGGGACAGCGCCCTGAGGGGGAGGACAGAGGGATGGCTGAGGGGAAAACCCCCGGGGGAGGCTGGGGGGTCTCCATGAGCCCGGGGTGCAGATCAGGTGGGCTTCTGGGGGGAAGAAAGGACCTTAAACAGCGCATGGGACCACCGAGCATCACCCGGGGGAAGAAAGAGGGGTGCCAGCAGTGCCCGGGGCAGGTGTCGCGGTCCCCAGCACCTCCTGAGCTTGTCACCTGCCGAGCAGAGCCACCCACGCCGGACACGGCGGTGCCCCGTGGGGAGGGAAGCGGCGAGGACAGGGAAGGATGCTGAGGACAGAGATGTCCCCGGAGGTATCGCCCTGCCAGGACCTGGCCCGGGGAGCACAGCAGTCCCTGGTGCTACAGAACCCTCTTGTCCCTGTCCCCGCGTGTCCCACGCTGCCCAGGGACAGAGCAAGTTCCTCCAATTGCAAAATCAACTTTTGCCGCAGGGAAGCTCGGAGTATTCCCGTGGAGAAAGGCAAAGCACTCAGGAGAGGGGCTGGGCTGAGGAACGGCCTGGTGACCTCCATTTCTGACCCTAATTTCTACAGTAAATCCAGCACAGAAAATCCGTGTCCCCCTTTCCCGATCCAATCCCAAACCCGTGCTCGCTTCACGCGATCACCAACACCGGCAGAAATTCCCACTGCAAACAACCGCAGCTGTGCTCTCGCCGATTTTCTCTTCGCAAGGACCTGGGGATGGTTTTCCTTGGAAGCTTTCCCGACAAAAACTGGTTTTCATCGCTGCAACTCCCAGCTAATGGTGTTGTGCACCAGCGAGCTCTGGGTGGTGCAGATCCGTGATCCCCTTCCCTTTGCAGCTGCCAGATCAGAGAGTTAAAATGCACCAAAATTTGGTTTATCGTCTTTCCCACCTCCTGATAACAGAGCAGCTCCTCGTAAATCGATCCCTTTCGCACAACCGATCCCCACTGAAATATTAAAAGCGATTTGGGGGGGGATTTAAAAATCGTTCTGCAGGGAATAAAAAGCTCGGCTGGCATTCGCAGAAAAGATGCTCTGTGGGTGTTTGAAATGCCCGAGCCAAGGTGGGAAAACTTTCCCCAGGACGGGTTGTTGTGCCCCGAGGTTAAATGATTTCTGCAGCAAAGAAAATGTTTTTTATTTTTGGGAGAACCATCCTGGAAACGGGAAGGGATCGGGTGCATCCATGAGTCCATTTTTCCGTTGTGCATCTTTGGGGGACTTTGGGGTAGGCGATGTGCGTGTGCAGAAGGCAGGGAGGAATAGGGAAGAATTCTGTATATAAAACCCCAAAACCCCCAAAAAACGGAAGAACGTTCCACTGAAAACAAAAACAAACCCCCCACTTGAAAGAAAGAAAAACCCCACCAAAACGAAACACCAAAACTGGCCCAGAACTCCCTGAAAATTCAGATAATGAACCCAGGAATGGTCTTGCTTTTCCTGCTCTCAGAGCCGCTGGCAAAATCATAAAACGCCCCAGCGCGTTTTGCGCAGCACCCTCAGCATCTCTCTCTTAATCTCCCTCGAAATCAAACTCTCAAAATGTACCAAATAATTCTGCATTAAACCTCCCTAAGATCGGGGAATGAAGGGATTCCTTCAAATCCCTTTCTCCCGCAGGTTTTGCGGGATACCTGCGGGCAAAGCTGCTGCGGCATAATCCGGCGGGGATTATCCGTTTCTCCCTCGGAAACGATCGAATTTGATCACATCGCCCAAAGCCCCGCGGGCTGAAGGGGTTTTCCTCCATCTCAGCCGCGGGGATACTGCGGGTCATCGGTGTCCCCCTTGTCCCACCCGTGGGGACATCCGGGAGTGGGGCTGAGCCCGAAAACCGATCGAAATCCGCCCGAGTGGGATCGGCTCTGGGATCAGAACCCTCCCGGCTGAGCTGCGATTGAGCCAAGCGCAGCCGGGCTGGGAAATTTGCCTTGGCACAGCAGGAAAAGGGTTTTTTTTCCTTTCCATCGGGAAGAGGGTTTGGAGCAGAGCTGGAGCAGAGCTCTGGTTCTGGTTTGCCCCGCAGCGCCGGGAAAGGAGAACAGAAATGTTTCCAAATAGTGCAATAAATAAATAAATGGGTACGGGGGGGGAGATTGTGCTGGAGGGGAGAGAAAATAAAAGAGTAGGGGAGAGAGGGAGAACAGATGGGACAGACAGAAGGGAAGGAAGAAGGAGAAAGAAGGAAAAAAGGAAGGAAAGAAGGAAGGAAAGAGAGAAGGAAAGAGAAAAAGAAAGCAAGAAAGCAAGAAAGAGGAAAAAGGGAAAGAATCAATGAAAGAGAAAGGGAGAAAAGAAGGAAACATAATAGAAAAAAAGACTTAAAGATTAAAAGAGCAAGAGAAAAGACAAAAAGAAAGAAGTGAGAAAAAGACAGAAAATGGCAGAATGAGAGAGAAAATACAAAATCAGAAATTCCAAAGAAGGCAACACAGCGAGTAGGGAAAGAACAATTCTTTTCCTGCGAAACCAATAATAAGACCTAGAAAATGGATTTTTTTTTTTTTTTTTCCCTCTGCAAAACAGGGGGAGAGGGAGGGGAAAGCTCCCGCGGGGAGAACAGCCCGGCCCGGTCCCGGCCGCTGTCCCGTTATCCGTGCGCGGAGCCCCGCGGAGCGGAGGATGGAGGGAAAACACGCCGCGATCGGCTGTGGGGATGGGGGGAGGTCGCCGTCAGCCATTCCTTCTTTCCCGGGGGGCTGGGAGAACCAGCGAGAACAGAGGCTGAGCAGCGATTTCCCCGTGGGTTTTCCACGCGGGGCTGCGCGGGGCTGCGCGCTCCCTACACCCCGCGGGGAGAGCTCCGCGCTGCCTCCGCCGGCTCCCTCGGTGGCCGTGTGTATTTGGGCTGGAGTCGTGTTTATGTTGGTGAAAAAGGCTGAGATTACAAACAGAGCGCTGAATGCCCGCCGTGTTGCTGCCGGATTGGGCTGAGATGTGTGCTTCCCAACCGAATGGGGTTTTTTGGGGGAGCAGCAAATAGGATGAAAAGCGATGTGGAATTATTGTTTTTAGCGGCGAGAAATTAGGGATCTCGGCGGCTGCCCCTGCCGTGCGGTTTGGCGGTGGAGCGGGCAGGGATGGAGAAGGGTTGAGGGGAAAAATCCCCACAAATTAGCCGTAAATCCAACAAAAACGAGCCCGGGGCTTCTAGAGGAGGGCAGGGGAAAGGGGGTTCATTTCACCCTCCCTAAATCCACCTCGGCGCCGCAGAAGGGCTCCCGGTGGCTAATGGAATTATGTCCCCCAAAACTTCGGCTGCTGGAGACTTTGTGCTCAGGGGTTTGTCCTCGCCGGGTGGAATTGGTAGAACCTGAAATTGACTCCAAAAATCCCGTTAATTTACCCATTGAGGATGGGATATATATGTATTTCTATTTATAATATAATTCCGGTCTTTTTAAATGAGACTAAGAAAAAGAAATCAATTAATTAATTCGTATTAAAATTGAAACACAGGGAGGTTTTAGATTAATCTTTTGGGGAGAGGGATTGGAGCAACAATCATCATCCTTTTACTTCGTTTTCAGAGTCTGCTTGTGGGGTCAGTCTGCTTCTGCTTTTCTTAACAAAACCACCCTCCAAAATTCTTCTTCCGCCCCCCCCCCCCCCCCAGCTGCTTTCATCCCCATTTGCATTCAAAAGTTTGAACAGCTGATAGTTTAAAAAAATCAGATTTTTACAGCCTTTTTTCCCCTCCCCGCTCGATAAATTCCCCAGCACGGAGGGATCCACTTTGGGAGAGGTTTTTTCTCCCCGCAGCAGCGCTGGGAGCGAACGTGCGCTCAGCCTTTGGCATCTCACTGCTTTTCAACACTTTCCTTTTGTGGGCAAAAGCTCTCGGCGGAGGAGCCCGAGCGGCACAGCCCTGCAGACCTGGAGGGTTCGGAAATTCAGATATTTCACTACTCTTGGAATTCCCTCATTGACCGAAGCGCGAAGAAAATCGAGTCGCCCTCGGTTGAGAACAAAATTCGGGATAAGGGAGATTTTAGCCGGGAAGGTGGTCGAGAAAATAAGGGGGGAAAAGGGAAAATGAAAAAACCCTACATGGATTTTTCCCCCTGTAACGGCTGTGCTGCTCTAGAGAAGCAGGGGAGAATTCCCTCCGGGTTTTGGAGGCAGAGTGCTCTGCAAACAGCTTTTTCTCCCTTAAAATATCTTTAGGGGGTCAAACCATCTCCCCAGGACAGCAAAGTCTGGAAGTGTGGGGCTTAGAGAGACCGCAGAGGAGTTTCTTTGTTCTCTCCTCGCACCTGGAATTAGCCTTTATTCCCTAACGATTTTTTTCCTCTTTCCTTTTGGTTTTTTGAGGGTGCTAGCGCAGCTTTTTCTCGGTGACATTAACCGATTCGTTAGGAGGGACAGAAAAAAACCCCAAACCCAGCAGAGCAGAGAGCTTTGGAGCAAATGTCCCCAAAAGTCACCCGGCGCTGTCAGAGCCAGGTAGGCCCTGCAGGGCTGCCAGGGCTGGGGGACACCGCGGGTGGCCGGGTGTCCCCAAAACCTGCTGCTCCTGCCCCGTGGGCAGCCCCAGCCTAAGGACAGCACACAGGGCTGTCCCCGCCCTGCCACCCACTCAGGGACACCCGCGGGGACAGCGTCAGGGACACGCCGGGCTGTAAGCCCCACATCCTCTCTGGAAGCCCTAACGATGCGGCGGAGCAGCGGCGCGGGGCGAGGCAGGAGCAGATGAAAGTGATGTCACATTAATGTCAGCTCACAGCTCGAGCCCACACAGCCTTGATTGCTCTTATTAATCTTGCCAATTTGTCTGTCAGCACCCGGCTAATCCCTAAATAGCCTCCCGACAGGTGCTTCATGCTTTCCGCCACATCCCTGCTCTCGCCCGCACCCCCCGGCAGCGCAGCTCGCCCTGCTCGGTCACAGCGGCTCTGCCCTGCCCGTCCCAGCGGCTCTGCTCCCTCGGCAGGGCTGCAGGGGACACAGGCGACTTTGCAGATGTTGTTTAGTCTGTCCCAAAGAGTTTTGAGCTTGCCAGGAGGAAGGGATGAGCGGGGTGGGGGGAGAGGGGAGATGCTGCGGGGTGGTGGAGGGGAATTACCTGGGGGTGAGCAAACTCTCCACACGATTTACCATAGCAAAATTTGGCATCTCAAAATTTGCCATCTCAAAATTTGCCATATCGAAATTTGCCATATCGAAATTTGCCATATCGAAATTTGCCATCTCGAAATTTGCCATGTCAAAATGACGCATTTGATTTGCCGTATCAGGATTCCAAAACACATTTATGACGCAAATGTCTCACAACACGGAGCTGCACTGCTCTGTTTTGGGGTGGGTTTGGTGGGTTTTATGGAGAAGGGAGATTAAAACAAAAGGTCCGAGCTGAAGCTGCAGTGGAAAAGCCACTTTGAGCCCTGAAGAGTTTTGTCATAGAATCATGGAATTTTTTGGGCTGGAAGGGATCTCAAAGCTCACCTCGCTCCAGCTCCCTGCCATGGCTTCCAACACCTTCCACCAGCCCAGGCTGCTGCTTATCCTGCAGTTTAGCTGATTATTTTGATTATTTTCTTTACCACCCTATCAGAAAATCCACTGCTTTGTTATGGTGTGTGTTTAGCCAGAAAGTCCCAACCAATTCTTTAGTAAAAGACTAAAATTATTGTGTTTTGAGGCTTAATCTTCCAAAAGTCGCTATTTAGCGCAGTGGTCTTAAGTCACCAACCACAGATTTTGTGTTGAAAACTCTTAATTGCTAAACCCAATTAACTGCTAAACCAAATTAACTGCCAAAGCAGAGTCCAGGTTGTTTTCCTGTCTCTGCATTAAGAGAAAAAAAATAGATTTATTTCTGTTTGGAAACTGTGCTGCATGAAATGTTTTGCATGCAGGTTACAAACTGGTGATTCCTGCTGTGATTCACCTGGAAGAGGCTCTGCTGTGGGGAGAGCCACCAAACCTGGCTCCATGCAGCAGGTTCCTATTTCATTTCCAAAGATACCTGGGGTTATTTCCAACCCCACAGGAAGGAAGACCTTTCAGCAGCATCTCCAGCCATTTCTCCAAGAGCCAAAGTGCTCTGAATCCACCAGAGGAGCTCAGGGCTGTTCATTGTGAACCCTTGGGCGCTCCAGATCACATCCTACAAGCTCCTAAAAACACCATTCCCCACTGAAAGCTCTTTCCCTCCATCCTGACCCGGATTTATTATCAGGAGACAGATTTTTTTTCCCCCTTTCTCTCTCCCCAAGCCATTTATTTCATCCAATAACTCCATCCATCACAGCAAGCTGGAACCGACCTAGGATCCCAGGATATTCTCAGCTCTGCAGCGTGTCAGGAAACGGGCAGCAGCCCCGTGTGATGCAAATATTTGGACGAGCGAGAGGTAGGAAGGATTGTCCAAATGTTTACTGAAGGCTGTTGATAGCCCCAGGATTTATAGCTGGTGGATCATTTCTGCCCCCACACAGCTCCTCCAGCAGGTGCATGCAGTTTCCACCCGACACGTGGGAGCTGAGATGCAGGACAGAGCCACTTTTTGGGCTTTTAGCTCCGTTTTCCCAGCTTTTTAAACTGGTTTGGGCCCCATGGAGCAGCAAGACAGGAGCTCAGGATCCACTCCAAGGATTTGTGCCCCCGAGAGCAACTCAGAGCATTGCTGATGTTTGAAAACAAAACACAACCGCTTGGAATTTGTTAAGCGAAACCAATTCAGGTTTTGAAACCATCCAAATATTCCCTGTCACTCTCCTTCAGCGCTGCAGCGGAGGAAATTCATGACATTGCTCTGCTTATTGTTCTTGGCATTTCACTTCCTCCTTTCCAGCACTGGGATTTGAGCTCTTCTGTCTCCCAGTGAGCCCTGATTGCTGCTGAGGGCACAGCCCAAGGGCTGGCAGAGCAGTTTGAACCTTCACTGGTGTTCAAATTGCTCAGAGCTCACTGGAAAGCCCTCAGAGCTGCTGCCAGGTGGCATTTTCCAACCCAAAGAGGAGGATACATCCAATAAAAACCAGGCTGATGGGCTAGAGATGGGAATACAGTCACAGGAAGGTTGTGAGCCTTGATATCTCTTCCTGTAAGCTCCTCGGGAGGTCTCTGCGTGACCCAGAGGGACCTCAGAGAGCTCCAAACCCAACCCTCTGCTCCGAGCAGGTCCAGCAGCAGCTCCAGATAGTCACCATGGCTTTGTCTGGCTGAGCCTTGAAAACCTCTGTATTCCAAAAATCAGGAATACAGACAGGCCAGGCAGCAGAGGAGCTGTCAGTGCCCTCTGTCCACCCAGCCTCGTTGGGACACTCTGCTGTCAGAGCAGAAAGGTTTTGGCTGCCAGAATTCCCTCTGCCATGTCATTGAGGGACAATATCCTGTGGAAGAGGAGAGATCAGCCTGGAGTTGAGTCACTCAGGTCTGGACATCTTCCCCTGCACTATTTTGCAAGTCCTGCCGACGCTGGGAGCACAAACTCGCAGATTTAAAGTGCTGCAGACACCCAGACAGCTTTTCTTAGCAGTAAGCAGCAACTGCATCTGCTGCAGAAAAGCCTTTAATTCATCACAGCCCCGCAGGAGCAGTTTCCCGACTGCTCCGATGGGGAACACAATGGCCCTATTGTTCTTCCAAGGGGAGATTCCTTCGTTTCAGGCTGTTGCATAAACGGAGTGTTTTCTATTTGTTACCTGACTCATCCCAGTGAACTCCCTGAGATGGGACTGAGACCATTCGAAGTGACAAAAAACCACCTCGAAGGCTGAGGACCAGATTGTTCAGTTACCTATTAATTATTATTAGTTACCTCTTCTGCTTTGGTTCACAAACTGGGAGGAGAACTTGGTGTTCTTCTGGGGGGGAGGAAGTTGAGTAATAAAATATATGGGAAAAAAGGAGTAAGTGCTCAAATTCCAAAGTCATCTGCTGTGCTTCGTGAATTTTTTTTTTATGCATTGAAAGAATTCAGTTTTGTGTTTAATGTCACATTCTCAGGGTGACAATAAATGTGGAATCCTAACTCTGACTAATCTGGACTCTTCTTGCCTTGAATGTATTTTGCAACAGTTAGCAGTATTGGCAACTCTTGGTAACATCCCAAAAATGCTGGAAATGCTTTCCCAGCAAGGATCTGGAGCAATCCAGATGGGATGTGAGGAAGAACAACCAGTTCCCTGTTGTACAGTGTGTGGGACCAGCACTGCAGGTGTAGGAAGATCTGAAGGATTCATGGTGGTAATACATCGATATCTCAGGTTTCCTCAGCTGTGAGCCTTGGGGTTATTTTGGGCTCCAAAGTGGATGTGCTGTGGGGCTGGAAGGGTTTTCCTGCAGGTCTCCTCCCGTGGAGAGTGGCCAGAGGGGTTGCACATGGATCTGGCTGGCTCTGCCCTTTCCCAGCGAGTGCAGCGTGGTGGGAATGTGAGGGACTGGGTGAAGGAAAAGGCAGGATGTGTTGGTACTTCCATTCAACTGCCCAGTGAAATCCCTCCTGGAGAAAGAATTCAGATTTTGTATTAACCTTCCATATTCTGGACCTCTGGGTTGGGGATTCACTCTCTCTTTTCCAGCCAGGTGAGGGAGATCGATCCGGTTTTTATTCTACCAAGCCCTGAAATTTAAGCATCTCACATGGATTTTCTCACCTGGAAACTCTGCTGCTTCATGTCTCACCTTTGCTACAGAAATCCAACCAGGAGAAGCTTGCAGAACCAGCAGGATTTGTCCCATGGGTTAAGCAAAACAGGGAATCAATGAGCTCAGCACATCCTGGTGCATCCCAGCCCCTTTGGGCTTGGACAGGGTGAGCCATGGCTCGTGGTCCAGCCCAGCCTGCTGCTTTCAGCTCCCTCCTTCCCTCCCTCCCTGCCGTGCAGCTGCTCAGCTCTGCGAGGGAAAAGCTCCCAGATGTGCAGGGAGGGAGCAGGCAGAGCCCTGAATTCCACTCCGTGCCGTGTGGACTCTTTGTATATTTTGCTTGAAGGAGAAAATATGTGGAGTCCTTGGAGGAAGGCTGGGGAGCAGGAGTGGCCCTGGGAGCTCAGGCACTGCAGGGTTAGGAGGTCCTGCAAGTCCTTGGCCCTTGGCTGGGCAGCTCTGGGCAGCTGAAACCCATCAGCATCACCCAACAGGTCCCCAAAGCCTCTGCTGGAGATGCCTCAAGGTGACCAAACCCTTTGAGAAAAGCGCCTTGGCTCGAAAGCCGGCAACACCTAAACACCCACGTTTGGAATTTTCGGTATTTTTGGCTCACGGGTGAGGTGCTGTATCAGATCAATAAATATTCACACGCTCTGGAGCGTTTTTTGGGGGTTGGTTTCGCTGCATTTTGAGCTCATTTAGCTGTGGCACTTGGTAGCTACTTGATTATTGCGTGAGGCAATTCGTTTATGAAGTGTTGGCCTTCGTTTAGTTAATCACTCCGTTGATGTGTGAGACCAAAAAACGGTACGAAACGAATTGTTCCCATGGCAACAGGAGCCCGGAGAATGATTTCATATCACAGCTTGGCAGCAGAAAAAGAAGAAACTTCTGTAATTGTTCCCATTAAGCCAGAGCAGAGGATTCATGCTCAATCTCTCCTGCGCTCTGCTCCGCTTCTGCTGTGAATTAGGGGACAAAAAGCCAGCGCAGAACCACATAAAAAAGCCCCGAAACAAGCTGTGCTTTGTGGAGTATTTGTAGTTCTGCCACCAAAACCATTTCCCTTCTGCTTTACAGGTTTCTGGCCAGCAGCACCAGGACTGTCACGGCCAGCCCTTGATGTGGAGATGTGCACAGGGAGGAATGGGGACATCCTGGCCGTGCTGTGGGACTGGAGTCAGGGCAGACTCACCTCGAGGGTGAGTGCTTGGGAAACATAAGAAAATCCAAATCTGAAGCAAAAAATTGGGGAAAGTGAGAGAGGAGCCATGCAGAGCAGTCTGTGTGTGCAGGAAATTATCTTAACCTCCTGACTGAGGTTTTCCCCTCTCCTATGGGGCGTGCTGATGACTGAGGCATCCTAAGGGTTTTGTTCCTATAAAAAATCCCTGTTATCTCTGTCATAGAGGAAATCACATCTTCCAGTTCTCCAAATTTCCCATCAAACTGGGAAATGCCCATCCCAGTGAGGAGCTGCAGATCCCACCAAGGAGCTTTATGGCCATGGAGCATCATTGCAAGCCCAGTTTTAGGAAGCCCAAAGGCTCTGCAATGCTCTCTGTGCACCCATGGAGTTGGGAGCTTCCCACTCTCCCCACTCAGATGGAATAATTTCCACCATTTTCCCATTTTTAGGCTTTGCCTCCAAGCCCAGCCCCATCAAGGGAACCAACAGCACAAAAACCATCCTGGCTACCAAGCCCATGGCCACCCATAGCCACAGCTCCTCTGGGCTGCTCCATCCCAGCGCAGAGCAGCTTTCTCAGTGTGCTAATTACTGCTAATTGAGCCACTTGGCTATCTCAGAGCCTTGCCCTGCACTGCTGATAGAGTATCAGGGAGATACAGAGCACTCAGCACAGGGAACCAAATTCCTAAGGGAGCCACTGAGCTCCTAGGGATCTGTGGAGAGCCTAAGCTTTCTAGGAGTCACGATTTTGGTGACTCAGGAGCTCAGCAGAGCAAGCTGGCATTCATTTCAGAGTAACTCTTTCAAATTTCCTTAACATGCATTTTATTCCTTTGGCTGGCTCTTGCTGTTGTTAATTTAACACCGTGGAAATGAAACTTTAAACATTTTTTTCCCCCTTTTTTCTTCCCTACAGAGAAATAAAATTTTTTTCTTCTAACAAATGCTGTGTCTCTCAGAACTTTTGTTATTTTTCACCACCTACACTGATGGAGTAATTCAGCTTCTATACCATCCTGGACACCAGGTAGGAGTTGCCAACACCTCCTTACCAAAGTGGAAACTTGGACAGGGTGACAATGTTGTTTTTCAACGACTTTTTTTTTCTAATTACTTGCAACTGTAAATAGGAAATCCAAATTACTAGATATTTTTGCAGCCAGCTCTGAGAAAAGCCTTTTGTGTGGATGTGGCTCCTGGGTGAAACCACACATCACACCTGGCAGGTAAAACTCACAGGGTCACAGTCCCTGCCCACTGCAGTGTTTGTGTTTTGTTTTGCACCCAGCAATCTTAGAGCTTGTAAAAATTGAGAAAAAACCACCATTTTGGTTAGGATGAGCCAACAGAACTTGTCTGTGGCTATCAAATCAATGAGAGGGCAACCACACACCTGAGGAGCTGCTGGGACCTCGAATCCAAAGTTTGGGATGTTTTCCACATCCAGAATCCCCATTTTCCTCCTCGAGGTGCCTCAATCATCTGCTTCTCCTTTCGCCCCCATGCACTTTCAGTTTGGGTTAAGTTCCCAAATTTTCTCAGCTTGTTACAGAAAAACTCATAACAAAGTCTGTGGCCAGCTCTCCCTTTGATAATTCCTTCCCCCCATTTGTTTATCTCAACTCCTGAGCTTTGTTCCAGGCCCAAAACCAAAAGCCTTTCTACCCCGTTCTCCTCTTGACTTGTTGCAGATGTAACGAAATAAATCTTTAGAAAGAACAAACCTTCACTTCCTCTCTCCCGTCTGATTCGGTCACAAAGCCCAGGAAAGAAAAATAAATCACAACCTGAGCTGCTCTGGTCTCGAGGGATTGCACGTCTGGTGCTGAAAGCCACCATCCCAAATGGATCTGTCCATCCCTCTGAGAAATCAGCACAGGGACCAAAAAGGATGTGACAACCGGGAAACCTTTATTTTGAGCATGGCCAAAGTTGAGGATTGACAAAATAATTTGTGATCAGCCCAAATTAAGGTTGATGAGCACAACCAGTCCGTTGGTGCCTTCCTTGGTGCTGCAGGCTGGTGTGTGCCTGGCTGTTCTCACAGCCCCTCCCGTGGCACTGTCCCTCTCGTCCCTCCCCTGCCACCCCTACCCCAGAGAACTTTAAATAATTTAAATTTCATTTCAGTTTTAAATTTAAATTAACAGCCAGAAAAATCACCTGCAGGACCTGTTTGGTTTTTCCCAACAGGCCACAGCAAAGAGGTGGAAATTGCCTCCAAACAGAGTTTGTCCTTCTCCTCAGAGGTGTCTCCATGGAAAAGCTCTTCCATCAACCATTAATTGGTGGAGACCGAGGCTTTTCTTTTTCTTTTTTTAAATATATTTTCTATTTTTTTGTTCTGTTTTGTTTTGTTTTCAATTTAAACAAGAGCTCTTTGCACACCCGGCACAATCTGCCCACTTAGCACCGAAGAAAGTGTAATTAGACACTCGGAGAAACTGGAAGAAATTAACTCCAACCACAGCCCCGTCACTCCAACTATTACTTAATAATATTTCCCAAATGTGCAAAGCACTTAGTTTTAGAATAACAGGAAAGAAGTGGAACTTCTCACCCAGAGCAAAGGCTTTGCTGCGGGAAGTTTGCGCGAAAAACCCGCGAAGCCGCGAGACGGCTTTGCCACCTCCCGTCGGTACCTGAGGGGCAGCGGGCTGGTGGCAGCTGGGACGTGAAGGATGGGATTCATGATCCCAAATCCCACCGTGCTGAAGGGCTGGAGAGGATCCAAGAGGAGTGCCCAGCCCCGAGTTACATGCGAGAAGATCTCCTTCAGCTTCCAACACGCCACGGAAAACCGCGGAGAAATTGCTGTTTTCCTTCTCCTCCAGCGCCGGGCAGAGCCTTTGCCTCACCCCACGCTGCTTTCTAGCCTGGCTAGAAAGAGATTATTGTGATTTCTCCCCCTCACGACAAAAGGCCCCATTCATCTGGGCTAATTTTGAGGGGTATCAGTAGCATGAGCTGAATCTGAGTGTCTCGACCACATTTGAGAGAGCTCAGCTCGTCGGCCAGTCCAGCCCAGGGAAACAGATAGCTTTGACTTTGGAGCTTGGGGAGGCAGGGTTGCTGGGATTTTAAACAGAAGTATCTTTGCTGGCCGTGGCGGGGTTTGAAAAGTCCTGACGAAGCAGGGCTGGGCTATTTTACCGGCAAAAACAAGAGGCCATTCAAAAAGTTGGGGGGAAAAGGTTGTTCTCGTGTGTTTCTGCTGCAGGAATCAACATACCCAAATTCACCTACCTAAACGTACCCTGCAAACATTCAGTAAGGCCATTCCCAGAGCAATAAACCTCTTCCCTCTTCCCTCTTCCCAATCCTATTAAAAACTGGATTTTTTAATAAAAATATCCATGATGCCTGAAATGCTTAACTCGTGGTGGAGCACAACTCACAGGACTTCCCTGTGTGTGTGAGAAGAGCTGCAGTGTAATTGCTTTCAGCAGAATATCACTGCAGTCTGTAATTAAAATAGATGAGATTGCCAGTTTCAAAATATTGAAGTGATTTCATGTGTGTCTGGGTGATTGTGTCTCTCTGAGAGGCTCATTTAGAATGATATTTCTATTTTCAGAGCACAAAATGGGTCCTGGGAGAAAGAGGAGGATAATTTTGTTGTCTTCTCCTTTGTCTGAGAAAGCACCTGGGGAAGGTTGGAGACACAGAGCTCAGACTTCAACAGAATATTCCAGCCCTGGGGAAATGCTTGGTGACAGCTGAAGTGACATTCCAGAGATGGAGGGGAAGGTGTCAAGAAAGAAAAATAAAAAAAAATAAAAAAAAAAAAAATTGAAAAACCCGTCACCTCCTAAATCACAGTGACAATTCCAGCAGGGTGTTTACTCCGAGTAGTAAAAATAAATGGCCTGAGGGTGATGGTGCTCACATGGCACCTGCCAGGGGACAGGGATGTCCCTTGTGTCCCTCCTCCCCACCCTCTGCATCACCTGGGAGGGATTTTGAGGCCACCAAAGCTGAGTGAGGGATGTTCACTCAGGAGATGGTAAATTGTTGATGAAAATAAGTAACTCAAGAAGGCAGAGATGATAATGTTGCTGTTGCAGCTGTAATGAGACACAAATGCCGTTCTGATGGTTTTCTCTGAAAGAAACACACAAAGCCCAAGCGATTTAATTAAAGATCTCCCAGGCTTTGCAATCAGCACGGCCACAGATGAAGGGAAATCTACTTTTTTTGTGGTAGAACATGAGTGGTTTTCCCATTAAAACAAATAAAAATATGAGAAAAAAAAAAACATTTTAAGGAGGCTTGGTTTTTTTTGTAAGGACAAGACCTGAAGGATCTACATCCCCTCTGTGAGAGAAAGGCTGATTAGATCAGATAAAACACAGGATTTTGGGGTTTTATTAATGTTTTATGAATACATGCATGACATTGCACTTGTCTGCTTAACACTGAGCACATCTCAAGGAGTCCTTTGGCTAAATCATCTGGAAAGAATAAAAGGGAGAAATTCCTGGGAAAATATAGATGCCAACAGGTAGAAATAAATATTCACCTCTTCAAATTCTGAAGCACCTTTGAGTTTTTTCAGAACAAATGCCCAAAGCCCAGCTTTCAAAGCTGCTGAGATCTTCAAACATAAGAAATAGGATGGATCACTCAGCAAAATGGTTTTTATTTTTGGCAAGGAAGCCTGGAGAAAGCGAGGATTTTTGCCCTGAATGTTCAGGGGGCTTTGACCACCTGGCACTGCTCTGCCTGGAGGAGCAGGAAACACCGTGAGGCTCAACCTGATGGAAATAACTCCTGTTTCCTCTGCATCCCACCCCTGCCGAGGCTGGGAGATGCACAGGATCCCACATGCATCCAAGATTTGCTGCAAAACATCAGGGAAAAGGAGAGGGGCCAGACTAATCCCTTTTACTCTGAAGAAACCCATGATTAATGCAGCTTGGAGAGAGCTGGAGGAAGGGGAATAGCTGAAAAACATGGAAGGAAGTCCATGGTTGATACTATATATGGTGCTTGGTCAGTTGTGCCCCAGGAGCAGCAGCCAGAATTGCATTTTTATTGTATTTAAAGCAGAAAAAGAGGTCAAAGAACTCCTCTGTGTTCAAAGAGCCCCTGGTGATGGATAACGCCGGGAGTGGCAGCTGCTGAATTCCCAGCCCTGGGAGGGTTTTTGGGGCTGTTGAAGGGGTTATGCCCTCCCTGCCTTCTCCAGACCAGTGGCCTGTCTGTTCCCATTCCCTCGGGATTCTCCCAAAGCCAGTTCTGAGGCAGTGGAGTGGCTTGGCAGGGAGCAGGGCTGGGATTGACGCAGGAATTCTCCGGAGCAGAGCTGGGGTGTTTGTGGGGACAGCAGGGAGCAGGAGATGGCAATCTGAGCATGGAAAGGGCTTTCCCTGCTGCTGCTGCTGATTCCCATCACACCAGCAGCCCCAGGATGGTGCCAGGAGCTGTGAGGACAGAGATTGGTGGTGGCCCAGCTGACCAAAGAGGTCACTCCTAGGTGAAGAGACCACTGGTGGCCACAGACTGGCAGAGGAACCTCCTGTGCTGCCCCAGGGCAATCAGCAAGCAGAGTCTCTGCTGCCTCAGAGATATCCCAGAGGATCACAGCTCCTTCCCACTGCCCAGAAAGCCATAACTCACCTTTATCATCAGCACCCCGAAAATCTCAGTGTCCCTTCCCACCTGCCTGGCTGCTCAGGCTCAGTGAATGGGACAGGAGCATTTATTCCCACCATGATCTGCTCACCCAGGCAGGCTGATTTCTCAGCATTAGGGACACTTTGGTTGTCCCAACTGCTCTCCAAACTCATTTAGGGTCCAAAGCACCTAGGGCTGCATTTTTTACAAACCATGAGAGGCTTTTCCCCCCTGGATCCCAGCAGAACTGATAACCAGCACTGCAGAAAGTGCAGGAAAATCCCCCCTCCCCCTCCACTCCCCTTTTACATCTGCTCCACATTTGCATCCCAGAAATTAGAGAACTTAGTTATGCGGAATTACAGAGCTGGAGTATGGAACTGATTGGGTATTCAAGCTAAATAAGATGAATTTAAAGATCTCTCCAGGAAATTGAGTGGAACACCCAAACTGACATTGGGTATTAAATATTATATTTGTGCAGTTGCTCTTTAGAGCCCGTTGGCATCGAACATCTGGGAGCACGATTTGGAACACACAGAAACTGAATACCTGCTCAAAATTATGCTCATCAGAGCTCAGAAATTAAAATATTACTGGCTACACTCTGAGCCAGCCCGTTCCTACAAGGTAGGGCTATTAAAATATGATTAGCTGTGCCATATCTGCTCTCAGAACTGTCACACAGCATTACAGCTGAAAAGCCCTTGATGCAAAGCTATTGGCACAGCCTCTTGCTTGATCAGCAGCGAGATGCCAAAGGGTGAACCTTGCAAATGCTCACCCCGGGAGGAGGGGAATTAAAAGGAATTAAAAAGAGAAGCTGGGGGGGTCTCAGGTTGTGGAGATTGGGGTGGCTTTGGGTTTGTCTTTAAGGGAAGAAAGTGGAAAGCTTGATTGTTTTGGGTTTTTTTCTGATGTGGGAAGAGCTTTGCCCTCCACTGCCTCGAGCGTGTCTTGGGTCTTCATCATCCTTCAGGAGGGAGATGGGGATTTCTTCCTGCCACAGCCCCCTGCAATCACAGCTCCTGTCCCCACCACGGTCACATTTCCAAGAGCTCCACGCGCTCCATGGGTGGTCAGGATTGCATTTCCCCCTCCTGGTGGAGAATAAAACTCAAACCACCGCAGAAAACCTGCAGAGACAGAGCTCAGGTCGGGATAATCACGATCCTCTCCTCCTTCTGGAATCACAGCGAGATACACACATGTATCTGCATTTACAGACACAAAAAACCCTTTGCACTATGTGGTCATCATCTATATTTTTTTTTTTTTTTTTTTTTTTTTTTTTTTTATAAAGCCTGGCTGCATTAAACCAGACACCCTAGGAAGACTCAGCCTTGCAAAAACAAGGCAGAAATGCGGTTGTTGTTTTATTCAGGACCGAGGCCAGGCGAGGTCCGAGGTCCCAGCCCCGGTGTCCCACTTTGCTGCTCCCTGCCGCCCTGATCCGTGCAGAATTCCCCCAAAAGCCAAGGCAGAGCTGCCTGGCTCGGCCCGGCGGGAGCTGCCGCTGCCCGCCTGTGTCAGGGCTTATTACTGCGTGTTTTCACACTTATCCCCAAGGTGTTGAACTCGCCCCGAAGGTTAATTAGTAATTTATTGCCCTGTCATCAGTTCGAGGCTACTAATGGCTTCAGTTTAGCCCCAGGGCTTTTGGTTTTCTTTTTTTTTTCTTTTTTTCTTTTTTTTCTTTTTTTTTTTTTTTTTCCCCTCCTGCCTGCTTTGGAGGATCTGCGAGTCGCAGCGCAGGGGAAAGAAGAAAATCTATTCGGAAAAGCTCCTGGAAATAAAGTCCGAAGGAGCAGCTGAAGATCGGAGAATAAGAAAATGGGTTGGGTTGGAAGGAACCATAAAGATCATCTCATCCCAAACCCCTGCATGGGCAAGGGAATTCTTCCCCACGGGACACATTTTCCTCCTCTCCATCTCCAAGAGATTTTGTCCCTGTTTTCCTTCATCCCCCTCAGCCATGCGCTGTCTGTGACTCTCGAAAAACAGCCACACATCCATTTTTTGGGGAAAATAACCCCATTTCTTGTGTTTATAGACGGCCTTATGTAAACCTGACCCGGGAAGGGGGAAAAGACTTGTGAGGTGCTGGTGAATCCAGCCAGGGCAGCATCACAGCCCATTCCCAGGGCAGGAGGGGATATTTGGGGTGGAAACGTCCCACTGGGGCTGAGGGTGTGGTGGCACTGGGTGGACTTGTCCCTTCCCTGTGTGGGCACTGGGGACAGAAAAATGGGATGTGCCTGGGTGATCCTGGGTGCCATCCTCACCAGGGCTTCACAGGAGAGAAATGGAGTGATTTTGGGGGGAAAAGGGGAAAATTAGGTCTCCTCAAGAATATTGGGGTTTTTTTTTTCAACCAAAAGATTGCAACAAATCCCTTGCAACTGGCTCTAGGGAGGATCAAGGTGGCAAAACCCAGACCCTGTGGGATTCCTGCATCCTTCCCAGTCCTGGGCTGATGGAAGAACCAATCCAGGCAGGAGGGTGGAGAGGTGCAGCTCTCAAAACCATGTGGGCTTCAGCAGGAAAGGAAAAAGGTACTGACATTTAGTTGGATTTTGATTTAAAAAATAAAGTAACTCCAGTTTTCACCTCCACGCACGTGGATTCCCAGAGTAACATTTGCCATTTCCCTCCCTGCTTTAATTTATGGCCGTTAGCTTTAGGGCTAAGGACAGTTTATGGAAAAAAACACCTGCTTTCCCCTACTCCAGGGCAAGGGTGGAATTTGCTCTGACTCTGCATCCTAAATAAAGCTCTGTGATGATTCATTCCATGGCTCACACACACATGCCTTGTGTCAGAGGCTCTCTCAGCATGCTCGTGGCCCCTTGGAGCTGCAGGATTTTGCACAGAATTCTTTTATCCACTTTCAACTATTCATTTATCCATTATCCCAGGGAAAGCCTGAGTCCTGGGCTAAGCTGCCCTAGTGGTGATGGTCACAAAATCAGATTAGTTTGGCTTGGAAGGGACATTTAAAGGTCATCTGGTCCAACTCTGGTCATCAGGGACATCTGCAGGTAGGTCAGGTTGCTCCCTGTTCAACCTGATCTTGAATTTTGGCAGGAATGGGGAATCTATCACCTCTCTGGGCAACCTGAGCTGGTGTTTTGTGACTCTTGGTGTGGAAAAGTGTCGCTGTTGAGCGGCTAGTTGAGGAATGACCCAAGGTCTCAGACAAGGAAAGAGAGAAGAGAGCTTTATTGTTTTGAATTCCATATATATAGAGTTTACAGAGGTGCCCCAGATTGGTCAGCCCGAGACCTCCCCCTAGGCACAATTGGCCAAGCCCGAACTGTCCCAATCTGGAGAAGTTGTTTGCAAAACATCCAAACTTTATCTTATTTATGAAATATAGCAAAATGTTCCCACGGGAAGAACCTGTGCTAGCCACAGAAAAGTCCGTCCATCCATCCATCCATCCATCCATCATCTTTCCATCATCCATCCATCATCCATCCATCATCCATCCATCCCTCCATCCATCCCTCCATCCATCATCTTTCCATCATCCATCCATCCATCCATCCATCCTTCCCCATCCATCCATCCATCCCTCCATCCATCCATCCATCCATCCATCCCTCCATCCATCATCTTTCCATCATCCATCCATCCATCCATCATCCATCCATCCATCCATCATCCATCCATCCATCATCTTTCATCATCCATCCATCCATCCATCCATCCATCCATCCATCCCTCCATCCATCCATCCATCCATCCATCCCTCCCTCCATCCATCCATCCATCATCCATCCTTCCCCATCCATCCATCCATCCATCCATCCCTCCCTCCATCCATCCATCCCTCCATCCATCATCTTTCCATCCATCCATCCATCATCCATCCATCCTCCATCCATCCCTCCATCCATCCCTCCATCCATCATCTTTCCATCATCCATCCATCCATCCATCCATCCCTCCATCCTTCCATCCATCCATCCATCCATCCATCCCTCCATCCTTCCATCCATCCATCCATCCATCCATCCATCCATCTCTCCATCCATCCATCATCCATGCATCCATCCATGTGCCAGCTCCTTGCAGGAAGTCATGGGGAGCTCTGTCCCCTTTAGGGTCACTGGGACACCAGAAAAGCCATCGAGTTTTGCTTCCAGCTTGGCTTCCTACATCCCAAACCCATCCTTTCCATCTGCTCTCCAAGCCCACCTCACACAAGCACCGAGCTCAGGGCAGGTCTTGTTGTGCTTTCTCAGCACTTTGACACAAATCCCTGGCTCTGCTTCTGGCAGTAGAAAAGGTTGGTTTTTCCTGGTGGAGCTTTCAGTCAAGGAAAGAATAAAGGGGGAAAAAAATGAAATCAAAACCAAAACTGAAAACAACCTCCCCCACAAAAAAACCAAAAAATAACCCCAAAACCCCAAAAGCCAGAAAAAACAAAAAACCCAAAGCAAAACAAACAACAGATAAACCAACCAAACAAAAAACCCAAAGAAACAAAAAACAAAACAGCAGAAAAAACAGAAAACAAAAAACAAAAAAACAAAAAAACCCCAAACAAAATAAAACAAAAAACCCAAACCAAACAAAACAAAAAAACCCCAAACAAAACAAAACCAAAAAAAACCCCAAAAACCCAGAACAAACAAACAAAAAAACAAAACAAAACCCAGCCAAAAACCAAAAATTCCAAAAACAACCAAACAAAAAAAAACCCACCCAAAAACAAGAAAAGAAGAAAAATTCAAAGGGAAAAGCAATCAAAATGAGACTTGTGGGCAGCAAAGGGAAGATAAAACCTGGCCACCCATCCGAGCTTGTGTTTGAAAGCTGACAGCCACCCTGGGCAGCTCCAGACCCCCCATGTCACAAACACCCCTCACCAAGCAGGGTGTCCCCCACGGGACTGCACCCCGAGGTTTTTCCCCTTTTCCACAAGATTCTTCCCCTTCCCCACAAGGTTTCCCCCTTCCCCACAAGGTTTTCCCCTTCCCCACAAGGTTTTCCCCTTCCCCACATCCACGCCACTCTCCATCCTCAGCACTCGGGCAGATTTGAATCTGAATTTTCTGAGTACAAGCAGAGCAAGGTGGCGTGGTGGGGCGGGGAGAAGCCCTGTGACTAATCTTGTAACCTTTCCTTCCAGTGTTTAAGGGAAGCGAAGGCTGTTTACAATAAAAGCCAGCGATATTTTTCATCCCTCCAAATGGAACAAGGATTCTATAAACAGAGGAACCTCAGACACGGCAGACACCTGCTGGAGGGAGCTGCTTGGGAAGACACGCCAGGGCTCTCTGTCCATCCGTCAAACCTCCTGGTGACTCTGGTCAAGTTCAAGTTGAGGTACGGGGCACAGATCTGGTGCTAGCAAATATCCCTGGGTTTTCCACGGGAAGTTATGGAGCAGGGAAGAGTTTTGTGCCTCCTGAACTGAGGAATTTGGGTCTGCACGTTCCCAGATCGTTCCCCAGTTGGATTGGAATAGTTTTTTGTGTCATCTGGTGTCGCACTTCCAAGAAGGACCTCCAGTTTGGGAAGTTATGGAATAACCTGTCAAAACTTTCCATGTCTTCCCTACAGCCCCGTGGCTCAGGTTTCAGCCCTGCACCAAAACATGGAAGCTTTGATTTCATCCAAATTGCTGTGGCTTTGAGTTTTTCCCGAACGAATCAAATCAAACACGACCGTGTTCACATAATCCTGCAGGCTGGGTTGGAAATCAGGAACTCCTCAGCCTTGTGGCGGTGAATTCCATGGATTAATCATGGATATCTTCCCACAACATACCCTTCATCATAGCCCTGGTAACTGCTGGCCTAAGGGAGCTAAATCAGTGTCAAAGCCTTTAATTTTGCATTTTTTTTCTTCCCACAGAGATTGGTCAAAGCCACCCAGAATTATGCCAGGGAGCACCTGTGAGCCACCCATGGGTTTGGAATCATGGAATATCCTGGGTGGGAAGGACTCCACAAGGACCCTGCTCCCCTGAGCATTGACATTCCCCACGAGCTGCCAGAAGAGGAATTTCCAAGGCCATTGTTCAAACCCGTGACAATTCCATCCCCGTTATGACTTCTTTTTTCCCTTTCCCACCTCCCCAAGAGCAAGGCAGAGATACATCCTCTGCTCCAGCACGGATTTCTCAGCTTGGATAAATCAGAGCAGTTCCAGCCATGCCGTGGAGTCTCTCCAACTCACCCCCATTCCAGAGCCTGCTCTCCCATATTTTATATCTTATATTTCCCTGGCTGAGGGCGAGGAGAGCTCCATCAAAGTGCAAACTGCCTGTTTATCCTACATCCCATCCCAGAGGATGAGCCAGCACATCGGGACTGGTCGGAAACACGGCTGACAAAGCGCGAAGAAAATCGTCGTCTTCCGCCGCTGTAATCCTTCCGAAAGTTTTGCTTCCAAAACATTTTTCCACCTGTAACAAGAAAGGCTGTGTTGCTCTGCCTGGGCTCTGGAAGTGTGTGCTGACAGGCTGTGTGTAATGTCATCTCCCTGCTTCCCATCCTGCTCCAAGCTGGGGAATCCAGCGGGCTGGGCCGAGGATTGCTCTGGTGGAAGCAGGAGGAGGTTGTCTTCTGTTTTAACTTTGTTTTTAGGGGTTGGTTTTTGGTTTTGCTCCTACCCTAACGAACAGGTTGACATGGATGGTTAATTATCAATGTGATTTAAAGTCATGTTGTCCTTCAGAGCAGCAGATATCTGTGGTCACTTGGTGCTCAGTTCACCCACAGCAGCCTCTCTACTCATTTCCTCTAAAAAATTCCCAAGGGTTTGTTCCATATGCGTTTTCTGTATCCTACAAAATTAAATGATACACGCAGCTTCTGTGGGTTCAAAAACTAGAGCAATTCGAGGATAGAAAATATATCAGAAAGTCATGGAATGCTTTGGGTTGGAAGGGAATTTAAAGCTCATCTTTCTCCAACCCCTGTGCTGTGAGCAGGGACACCTTCCACTATCCCAGGCTGCTCCAAGCCCTGTCCAGCCTGGCCTTGGACACTTCCAGGGATCCAGGGGCATCACAGCTTCTCTGGGAATTCTTTTCCAGTCCCTCCCCACCCTCACAGGGAGGAATCTCTCCCAATATCCCATCTAACCCTGCCCTCTGTCAGTTTGAAGCCATTTCCCCTTGTCCTGTCACTTCAATTCCTTGTAAACATTCTCTCCATCCTTTTTGCAGGCACTGGAAGGGGACAATCAGGTCACCCCAAAACCTCTTCTCCAGGCTGAACAATCCCTGTTCAAGATACTCATCAAGCCTTGGCCACAGAATTCTTTTCTCAAATCACACCTGTATCTCTATCTAACAAGCGAAAAATGGGAATTTTATTTCCTGGCACTGCACATGGGACACACTTTCTGTTTCTTCAGGGTTTTTATTAGGTTTTTTTTCTCGTTTCCTTATCAGTCCTTTCCTGTGAAAGTCATCTTGTTGGAAAGGACACAGTCACAGAGCTCTTAACATTTTCTCTTTATGAAGAAATGTGGCTTTTCATCCTTAAACAATTATTCATCTTGTTCCTTAATATAGACTCGATCTAGCTGCTTTCCAGTAACAGCCAGGCACTATCTCAGAATCGTGACTCATCTTCTTATCCCAAACTGTCCATTTTCCTCACAAAAACACCCAGCTGAGCACTCTTAAATATTTATGTCACCCCCAAAAGAGAGATGGGACTGATATCAGGTCTGAGCCAAGGCTAGGTGTAGAGCCCAAGTTCTCAGCTCATTCTGTGTTTTTTAAAAGGGTAAAATCTGATGCCCAGAATTTGCCTCTTGGCTTGGCTTGGAGTTCTTCATGCACAGGAGTGGAAAATCAATCCCATCCAGTTTTGGGGTTTTCATCTGGATGAACTGAACAGAGCAATGGGGGAATCCAACAGAGCTTTTGTAGGTTCAGAGCTCCTGTGGGGGATTCTCAAGGGACAATAGGAATTAGGGGTTAGGGAGTTAGCCCTGGTGTCCAACGCCCCAGGAGGGAACATGCCTGGGGGTTCACCTTTGAGTTCCTGACCTGGTGTTGTAGGATTGACTGGCTGCAGATCAGTTTGGACCCAATCTGATCCCACTTCCCCTGATTTTGTAACATCTCAAGAAGCGCTGAGAGCGGCCAAGGCGTTCCCATGTGAACACGAGGAAAATCAGGCAGATGAAACTTGGATCTGGACGAGGCTGCTGGGATCCAGCTTGTTGGCTTGAGCTCCCCTGTAACTCACATCCAGCTTGGGCAGCGAGAGCAGCAGAGCAGAATTCACGTGACTTTTTCCCCTTTCCCAGCCTGTCCATGGATCCCTTGCTGCCCCAGGAAAAAAACATCTTTTCTAACACTCCGTGCTCTCTGCATTTCCAAACTCACTCCCTCCAGGTCACCTTTTGGCTGCTTCTTCTCCACCTCCCCTAGTCCAGCATTATCTCTGCCGATTGTTTCCAACTATAACACATCCTGGATTTTTTTTTTAACTTCCAAGATAATATCCAAAGTTCTTCCAAGCTACTTTGTCCTCCAGCCAGTACCTTTTAAAGCTGACAGGAGATGAGTGTGACTTGTATCTCATAGGCTGGTTTCCCACTCGAGGCATGTGGGCACAGCACAGGAGTGCCAAAGGGTTGGATAGAACACAAAACTGGATAAATGCAAAGGCAGATTTAAATAAACCACCGTTCCAAATGTGTCAATACACTCAGGTTGATTGCTGGGCTGTCAGAAATCCAAGCTGAATGTTCAGACTGACAAAACGGGAACAGCCACAGCCCAGAATAAGATAAAATCTCCCCAGAGTGCTTCTTACAGATTCCTGCTGGGTAGGTTGGCTGCCTTTGGCTTGAGCTCCATGGTTCTGTGTCTCTGCCTGGTTTCCAAGGACTGAGCAGGGAATGAGACATCATAACCCAAATTCAAGCTCTCCCAGCAGAGGATGTCCCCTTGCCCAGATGGTCCCACCAGAGCTGCTCTCTGTCACAAGGCTGGACCAGCTCCAGATGTGCAGTGACATCTGTTTTGTCCATGCCAACCTCACCATAACCTCGTAGCTCTGTTTCTTTACCTTCACCTTCCTCCTCCCGCTCCTCCTCCTCCACAAAGAATCACAACAGCGGCAAGAGCCCAGCTTGGCTCTGCTTCCCGAGCCTTTGGACCATAACATCCAGCTTTGCCTGAGCTGATGTGAGACCTTGAACCTCTTTTCCCCAGTCCCACTCCCACCAAGGCCACCGTGTCAGGTCCTTCGTGGCTGCACTTCCCACTGAAGCCACCAAAGCCAGCAGAGCTGGGCTGAAACTCATCACCTGACTCACTTGGCTCTGACCCTCCGTGGGCTTCAAGGAGGAGAAACTCCAGCACTGCATGACTTTTTCCTGACCCCAGAAGAGCTGAAGTAATAAAATGTTCTCTGGTCGTGTCCAAATCCCCCAGGAGCCCTCAGAGGAATGGCCACGAGCGTGTGCAAGGTACAAACCCAGCGCTCGGAGACCACAGCCACGACCCGACGGCTGAGAATGTTAATTGTTCTCCATCGCCCCCAGTGATTTTAGCATTTCGTAACTCCTCCCCTGGCTGACAGCTGGATTCTTCCCTAATTACGAACCCGTTGTAGCTGAAAAATCAGACATTTCCTGGAATTTAAACAACCAATTTTCCACCCGTCAGCATCCAACAACACGATCCTACAGTTTCGTTCTGAGCACGCTGGAAAAAAATCATCAGAGCGTGCTGGATAAACAGGGGGAAAAGGGATTTTGATGACTTCATGCATTCAAATGCACCATTCCTGAATCTTTGGATTTCATTGTAAGGTGGAAATAGCGTTGAGAAAACCACAATTCCATGTTTTTAAAAGGCAGCGTGTGGTTAAATACTGTGCATGGATTTTTTAAACACAGCGCTGGCATCTGACTGCACAATTCTTCCTCTCTGCCTTGGGAAACACATCTTCATTCAGAATTAATTCAGAATAAATATTGGGTTTTTTCCCCCTCATCGGTTGCCACAGGATTTGTTCATTTTCTCTCCGCAGCAAATTGTTGTGACAGTAAGGAAAAGCTGCAAACTCCCAATTCTCAGCCTATTGAAAAGACAAAAGGAAAAACCCTTGGACAGCTGCTGGCCTCCAGGAAACTCCACACACGGAGACCTACGGAGCTGCATCCTAATTACATCCTTGGGGAGCAGCAAAGACAGAGCCCCACACACTCATCCAGCAGAGGAGCAGCAACACCACTTGACAGAACATCTCAGCTGCTTCTTTCTCTTCCAGAACCCACAGTTTCGGCCATATGGACTTTTATAATCTTTTTTTTTTTTATCAGTCTCGATCTCTCGTGGTCATGGGAAAGAAATAACCCTTCATCTGTAACTGATTAAAGAGGTTGGTGCTCGAGTTTGCAAGGAGGCTGAAATGGGAGCTGGTGAGGAATCTGAAGAGCCCTGCTTGCTCCTGTGAACTGTGTGCTGTGACCTCCTGCAGGGACATCACTGGATGGAGTCTTCGCCTCAACTGGGAGAGGACAAATGGAAAAAAAAAAAAAAAAAAAGCATCACATCCCCAAAATGACCTTTGGAGCTGTGACTACGTGAAAAATCTGTCCCAGACTGGAAACCTTGAGCTTGAAAGTCACTGTGTCTGGGGCAGCTGCTTAGCAAGGACTTTCCAGAGGAAGCAATTTTATTTGGGAAAGCAACCATGGAACTTGGAGTTCTCTTTGAGCAATGGAACTCGAGGAACGTATGTATTTCGCATTGTTTTGGGTTTTTGTCTTCCCTTGGGAGCAGCTGGGTTTTCCCCATATTATCCAATTCTCATGGCTTTCCTTATTTTTGGCATCACCTCTGTCTTCCTGGTTTTTCCTGTGGGAGGAGAGCTCCACAGGCAGCTCCTTCATCTTCATCCCATGAGACACAAACTGTCCCCACCTCGGAGCATTAATTAATTAACAAATAAATTCACCTGCTATGCAAACACACAGTAAAAATAGGAAAAAAAAACCCCAAACCTCCCAAACCAAGTTTGAAGAGCACCAAACCATAAAGTCACCTCATTTTGCTTGCTCAGGACACTCAGAGAGGGAACTGAAGAGCCAGCAGGGATTTGTGGGGACACTGAGTCCAGCCCAGTTCCAAACCTCTCTGCCCAGAGCAACTGCAAAGCCGAGCCTGAGGGGATGATGCAGTTGGGATCACAGAGATTTATTTCCCCATTTCCCCATCCTCAGCTCATTTAAAGCAGGTGAGAAGCTGCAGGAAATGCTCTGGAAACAGCGCAGCTCATCGTGGGAGATCATTTGTCCCTGGATAGCCAAAGGAGGAGTCGCCAAAGGCATTTTAAAAGCTCCTTTTGCCTTCAGCAGGGAAAAGAAAAACCAAGGAAGAACACCTGTTTTGAGGAATGGGGGCAACTCTGGAGGGTTTGTAAAATGGCCTCAATGAGCAACTTCAATGGAAATGTTATCCCTAAAATTTATTGTGAGATTTGCGCCTGCTTAACCCAGAAACCAGCAAACAAACGTGGGTTGAACAGAAAGAGCAAATCCCGTGTGGATCACCACAGTTTGGGGGAAATCTTTTCGGGAGAGGCCGCTGGACCCATTTCCACTCCTTCTGCCAGCATTTAGCTGGACATAGCTCACCAGAGAATTTATTTCATCCTGTTACACTCTATTTAGTGGGAGTAGCTCAGCCCGTGGAGGAAAATCAACGATGCCAAGCTGAATCTTCCCCCAGTTATTAGTGCTGGGAAGGGGTGGGGAGATCTTTAATAATAAGGGAGGCTGAAGAGAGATGTCTGTTTTTCATAATTGCACAGTGCTCCCAAGACAGCTGTTCAGCCATCTTGAAAATCAATGTTTTGATGCCCTTTGAACCTTCTTTTCCTGTTGAGTGTCTCTCCTACAGGTTGCTCCCCAGGATGAAAACAATAAAAGCAAATATATAACAGTAGAGGCCTGAGGTTAATGTCTTTAACAAGATAATGTTACTTAAGGGAACTGTAAACCAAATCATTCCTAAATTCCATTTGTTCCTTGCGATCTCGGATATATTATGAAACCATATGTGTGCCTATGGATGTGTGCAAGATTTTTTTACAGGAGCACAAGTGCATTTTGACATCGTGTTTTCCAATATTCCAGCATCACACAGTTTGCTGAGAATTATTATTATTCTATTAATACTTTTATGAATAGCTTGCTGCTGCAGCTGTGCCATAAAGAATCACAGAATAACCTGGCTGGCTCTGGGTCCAAAGTGCAAGATCTAAAAAAATTTGCACCAGCTCGTTTTACCAAGAATTTCTTTGGATTGAGTATCAAGAGGAAATTCAGTCCAACAAACTGGCACATGCCCTTATTATTTTTAAATTTTCACCAGCGAAGAGCTTGCTAAAATTGCTTCAAGCTGCTCTCCTCGTGTGTTTGGGAACCTCAAAAAAGAAAAGCAAGCAGGAAAGGGTAAATAATCTTCTGAGCACATGTGCTGCTTTTTACACCCACTGGAAATTTCTCTCAAGAAAAATGTTCAGGTAACTCTGTCCAGAAATTCCCTTTGCTGAATTCTCAGACGTTCGCTGCAATTCAATTAGCTGTGAGCAAATTTGATATGAAATGAGACTCTGACCCTCTGTGTGTATTTCTTTCTCCTTGATTTTCGTGGAAATGGGAGACTCAAAGAGGTGCAGAGCAAAGGAGAGAGTGGAGTTTATTTAACTTTCTATTATCTACAGTGCTATAAAACCTGGAAATAAAACAGAAACATAATCTGACCAAAACATTTTGGAGGTTGTCCAGAGAAAAAGCTAAGGACACTTGTTCCTGCTGATGTCTGCACCTATGGATTAATTTCCTTTTAAACAAGGGAAGGAAAATCCCTTTTTTCAGCCAGTCACAGTCAGTGTATGATGGCAAAAATCTCAGTTTCTTGTGCCTTCAGATTGCAAACTTAGATGCTGAGAGGTGCTGTTTAAACCAGCAAGTGTTTTTATTTGTATTTATTAAAGAAAACACATTAGCAAGGTGAGGATTTTCCTGGTAGCAAATATATTCCCAGAAATAATTTTTTCTGGAGTGGATTAGAGGAAAACCCTAAAGCATGAATAAATGAAAAGAGCAGCAGACAACATTAAATGGCTCTCAGATTTTTTACACTTGGAGTAAATCCTGAATTATAACTTGGCAAAAGAGAAGAAGATGTGATAAATGTTTAATTATGAGTGGCAGATTAAGGCCGTAAGGAACAATCACTCATTATTTCCTAGAAGCTGTAAATTTCAAATTAAATGATCAGGCTAAAACAAAAATAATCTTTTATTACACTTCGTAATTGCAACAAAAAAACATTGGCCTAAGGATGTTTTGGGTACCAAAAATCCACTCGTCTTCCCTGCTGCTACTGGGAAAAGAATGGCAAATTTTAAATAAAATCAGCATATTTATATCCAAAAGCCCTTGAGCACTTCTGGCCCTCAGCTCTGTTTCCACTGGTTTAAAGCTCCTCGTGGTTTTTCAAGGGATGAAACCCTGCAGCTCCTTGCTGAGTCTTTGCCAGTGTGAAATTTTCCTTCTGGGAAAAGCAACCCCATGAGCAGGAGATTTGGGATCCCTGGAGGTGCAGAAACATGGATTTGGAATGCTTACAGAAGAAAGACAAACTGACACTCCATCCTGACAAACACATTCCCAAACAACTGCAAAGAAACCTTTACCTCGACCTCCCACCCACCCCAGTTATTTTTAGATTTTTTTTTTCCTAAATTAAAAAATAACCAGAGAAAGCCCCCAAAATCTTTTAATCTAATCTTGGCTTTATTTTCCCCTCCAATGCCTGAGGGATACAAGATTATTTATAACAGGAAACCTTTGATTTCAGAGCTTTTATGTTATTTTTTTTTTTTTCCCGATGTTCCAACTCACAAAACACAGAGTTGTCGGGGTTTTGGGCAGAAAGCAAATTGCAAAGTGCATCCAGGATCCGTGGAGAGTTCCTCACTGACTCCATGGCTCTTCCCAAGATCCATGGAGAGTTTCCCACTGACTCCATGTCTCCCACTGCCTTTCTGAGTGACAGGTGTCAATCATCCCTGGGATTGATTAGATTGATTGATTGATTGATTGATTGACATTGGCTGATCCTGGCTGGGGATTGTGCAGACACAAGGTAAGTTCTTCTTTTCAGGAAAGATTTCCCTACAGGACACAACCCATGAGAAAAAAATTCTCCTGAAAATATTTCAGCTGGATGGAGGTGATTTCGGGTGAAGGATTACCATATCCAGCTTCTCTGAAGAAACAGATTTCTCCCAATTTTTTCTCGAGGACCAAATGTCTCCAACTTCTTCTGAGTCTGTCCACCATTCCCACTTTCTCTGAAAGTTAAAAAATAAACACTCGGATGCCTTGGTCCTTACAAAGCCTCTGAATAATGATATTTTTATTGCAAAAAATTGGTATTTTTTAATTGGGAATTTCTAGTTTTAATAAATTTTATGATTAATAAATTTACGTAAAACAAAACCAGTGAACACTGAACAGTGTGAGTGAAATGGAAAGGGAATATGTTTGTAAAGATCAGCATCAGAGACTGCGTCAGACCTTTAATGAATGTCTTTAATAATAAAACAAATCTTCATGTGGTGATGCTTTTCGTGCAAACTTCAATGCCTAGAAAAACAGGAAAGTTTCTCTGCGTGGCTTTTTTTTTTTTTTAATATAAATATATGCATATGTAGGTTTAATTAGGTCCTTGCAGAGGGTAAGATCAATGCCAAGCTTGGCTTATGAGAGGTAAATCTGATTTCTGCACACAGAAATTTCTCTCTTGTTGCCTGCACAGGTTAAATGGGATTTTAATAAAGGAATTTAATCAGACCCTGTGTGATTTCAACCCTAACAGCTTTTTATTGTCCCTTTTAATCGTGCCTGAATTATGGTTATGAAGAATCTGATAATGGATTTCTCTTTTGCTGACAAGATGAGAAAACTGATTTTATATTGGTTTTTCCAGGCATTTTCCAGGAGGATGGGCTGAGCCTGGTTCCAAGCAGGATCTGGGATTGGTTGATCTCCTGAATTCCTCACCAGGGGGATGAGGATGGACAGAGGAGGCTGAAGAGAGGAAATCCACGAGCAAAAGCACATCCCTGGCTGCACCACCCCATATCCCATCTCTGACCCTATAATTCCTTTTCATGCTGTTTATTCACTCCTACCCACACTCTAAAAAAATCTAGTAGCTTCTTCCCATCATGACCAAACTGGAGCCATCACACCTGTCCAGGAAAGGGAGAAAAACTTCATTGTTCTAGCTGAATTAAAACAAAAATTTTTTTAGGACAGGAATTTATTCCTCAAGCCTGGATGGACAAGCAGGGGACAGGGAAAATATGTGGTGAGTGGGGAGGTCATTTCTGCCACCTTTTCAAGGTCCCAAGCAGTCCAGCAGCTGCACCAACTGCTCTGCACATGGACAGTGTGCTTTCCCATGGTCCAGAGGTGCTCAGGACCAGCCAGGAATCCAAACCCACCGAGTGGAATAAACCCCAGAAGATCACTTTTAACTCAAACCACTTAGAATAATAAAAATTAAAAGGCTGCCCTGAGCTCTGGCAAACCCATTCCTTTGAAAGTTGAGTTCTTTTCTTTCCCCATGACAAATGATGCTTCCCCCTGCCTTTCCTCTCCTTTTAATCCCAGCAAAGCTGCATTCATTCCACTTGACCATGGACTTTCCTTCTCCTCTCCCTCCCCTCTGGCTCCAGAGCATTCATGAATGGGAACATTTTTCTTACTTCCAGAGGCATTGCGAAAGGTTTCAAAGGAAATTCTCTGGAAGCCCAAGCAGAACCCAAACTTCCCCCCGTGGCTTCTCCATGGCGAGGATTCCAGCAAGGAGAAATCACCGTGACCCCATTCCCATCAGGAAAAATAAATCCCCTTTCTTCCCTCTGAGCTGTGTGGAACAATTTAAGGTTTTCCTGCCACCTCCAGGCGCTGAGGTTGGTAATTGAAATCCTGAGGATCACAGTTGGCTGGCAGACAAAGGGAATTATCACCCTTTTGGATCTGCCTTGCTTTTGGATGGTTTTGCTGCCAATTGATCTTTGCTTTTCATGAATAATTAATTTTTTTTCTCTTCCTCTCGGGAAGAACAAGGTGTTACGAGTGTTGCCCTTTGGAATTTTCATTCCACCGTGTCCCTCTGCTGAGGTCTCTCCAAACCCAGGAGATGGCTCCAGGGAGGGCTGAGGAAACCATCTGGGTTTTTCTGGGATGCTCAAAGTGCCCAGCCTTGTCGCTGTTGAGCCGCTAGCTGAGAGAAGACCCAGGTTCTCAGACAAGGAAAGAGAGAAGGTGTCTTTATTATTTTGATTTCCATATATATAGAGTTTTCAGAGGTCACCCAGATTGGTCAGCCAGAAACCTCCCCCTAGGCCCAATTGGCCAAGCCCGAACTGACCTAATCCGGAGATGTTGTTTGCAAAACATCCAAACTTTATCTTTGTTTATGAAATGTAGCAAAATGTTCTCACGAGAAAGACCTGTGCTAGCCACAGCCTCTCTGCCAGGAAGGAGCTGATCCCTGCCAGCTCTGGCAGGAGGTTTTCCAGGATGATCCCTGACTACGAGGAATTGGATGGACCTGAGCATCATCAAAGCTGCTGTGGTTCTGACAGCCCAGGAGATCTTCAGGAGTCCCTTCCAGCCTCAATTATTCCATGGCTTTAGCACTGGAGGCTCAATCTTCCTAAGATGAAAAATCCCAAAGGCAAACTCTGATTTTATACAGTGGAATCACAGAATCATGGAATGGTTTGGGTGGGAAAGGACCTTAGAGTTCATCCCATTCCACCCCTGCCATGGACAGGGACACCTTCCACTATCCCAGGTTGCTCCAAGCCTCATCCAACCTGATCTTGGACACTTCCAGGGATCCAGGGGCATCACAGCTTCTCTGGGAATCTGTGCCAGGAAAGAATTCCTTCCCAATATCCAACCTAAACTTCCTTTCCTTCACTGTGAAGCCATTCCCTCTTGTTCTGTCACTCCAGGCTCTTGTAAATAATTTCTCTCCATCTTTCTTGGAGGTTTTAAGGCCTGGAAAGCTCAAACTGGATCACCCCAAAGCCTTCTCTTCCCCAGGCTGAGCAGCCCAAATTTCCAATTTCCAGCCCCAAAGGGAATCTCTGTGTTGTGAAAAATGATTTAAAAATGAATCTTGAATCAAAAAATGGGGAATTGGGAGGCTGGGAGGAACCACTTGGATGAACTCTAGGAATCCAGAGGCATTGGGTCCATCCTTCAATGCACCCAAACTTTTTCTAAAGTCCTCCCAAACACCCCCCATGGCTGAAAGGAATCAAAAATCCCTTCAAAGGTCATCCACGTCAAAACCCAAGAGGCTGGAAGGTACCAGAGGGCTCCAGAAAATTCCTCCAGCCCTCCTGGCTTGTTTATGAGGAGCCTCAGGCACTATAAACAGCTTTTTTTTGGTGTGTGTGAGTTGTACCAGGAAAGGAGCAAGGGAGCAGCACAGAACCGAGGAGACTTGGCTGGAAAAAACACCCAAACGCGTCAGGGTGAAGAAATGTCCTCCAATCCCTCCCTGAGGAGCACTGGGCTCCCTCACACAGCAGGGGTGGAAATAAAAAGTGTCACCAACATCCAGTGTTGTTTTCCTTGGATTGGTGCTGGTGCCACGAAAAGTCACTCATCCGCCTGCTCCAGGTGACCCTGGCACAGAAATCTGGGGAATATAAGTGATATTCCAATGAAAAGTGGCTGGAAAATTTTCCACACATGTTTTCATCTTTCTGAGACATCAAGGCTTTGACCAAAGACAGTTCAGTTTCCCCAGATATGGATTTTTATGGAGGTTTCTCTTCCTCCTCTTAATTCCTCCTAAGAATGAGGATGACCAGGTAATTTCTGCAGCTGATTATTCACTTTCTTGTTGCTTTCTTTGTCCTTTAATTTTAATTTTTAACAAATTGGGGCTGATTTTTTTTGAGAGACTGGGAGAATCCCTCCAATTACGAGCAACAAAAATGGAATAAAAGGAAAAGTGTGTGGAAATGAGGAAGCATAGAGAGGTCAGGTGGGATCAGAGATGGTTTGAGGTCCTGCCTGTGAGCACATCTGCTCAAAAAAGATGCCATAACCCATGATTTGCATCTCCTCCCACCTCTGTGCCTCGATTTACCTTTGGGGCAAGAAATTGTCTCTTAATTAATGTGAAGGCAACTTTAGGGAAAGATCTCCACAACATATCCCAGGAGAAAACAGCCAAGATGTTCTGGGTGGAGAGAGCTCACTTTGGTCCTCCCAGCTTTATTTTCCAATATTGAAATTCCCTGTTTTGGATTCTGAGAGATTTGATGCCATCTTTGGAAAAAAATCTGCGTCCACACATCTAAAAAAACGACAAACAGATTATAATTCGCTGCTCTGTGTATTCCACCCCAATGAAGACTTCAACAAATGTAAATAAAAACAGCTTTTCCCCTTCTGACTTGTCCCATGAAGCTTTACTTGGGCCTCCATGTAATCCATGGGATTTCTGCAGCGTTTAATTTTAACTCAGTAATTTGTATGGCTGCCTGAGGTGCTTCCAAATGTGCTGGAGTTCAGTTTTGGTCTCCTCCCAGCTGCCTAATTAAAACCAGGGAATAAAATCATTTGGCTGAGGTGATTTTTGAATTCTTCTTTCCTCCTCCTTGTAGTTTTTAATCAAAGGAAATCTTCAGAGTCGGGGGATTATTCCAAACAGCCCTTTGGACTGAGCACCTGCTGGAAATCCTGCAGAGCAGAGGAGGAGAGCTGTGCAGAGGCTGAATGCCAGGGGTTATGGCACAGACAGGAAAAATCAAATTGCTTGTGATCCTCCTCCCATTGCAGCATCCTTTCTGGAATGATGTCACGAGGAAAAGAAGATTTTCCCCATTTCCAAAGCCTTGATGAGGATTTTGGAAGCACTGATGGGAGAGCAACCCTGGGGGAGTTTGGTGTGGGTGACAAATTGTGGCTAGCACAGGTCTTTCCCGTGAGAACATTTTGCTACGTTTCAGAAACAAAGATAAAGTTTGGATGTTTTGCAAACAACTTCTCCAGATTGGGGCAGTTCAGACCTGGCCAATTGGGCCTAGGGGGAGGTTTCTGGCTGACCAATCTGGGTGACCTCTGAAAACTCTATATATATGGAAATCAAAATAATAAACGCACTTTTCTCTTTCCTTGTCTGAGAAACTGGGTTTTTTCTCTCAGCTAGCGGCTCAACAGCGACAACAAATCTGCTGCAGGGTGTCCTTTGGGGAGGCAGCAGGACCTGGGAGCATTGAACACCTCTGCACATCCAGAGGAAACCTCCAGCCTGCTGCAAACCCCTTCATGGGGAAAAACCTGAGTGAAATGAGGAAAATCCCCCGTTCAGCACGCAGAGAGCGAATCTGGAAACCTGTGAACAAGCAGAGCTTCCCCTCCTCGCTGTGTCTACAGAGCCAAGAATCCAAATCTGAGCCTGGTAATTGTTTGGTGCAATAACTCCCGGGCTGCAGTTGGGGTTTCGTGGGATCTGGCTCAGCATGTCCACCTCATGTGGATCAAAGGCTACATGGTAGAATTAAGCAAATATAATCAGTGTAATATGATTCATTCTCGTCCTGCTCAGCAGATGTTGGAACAGATGTCAGGTAAAAAAAAAACCAAAAAAACCAAAACTGCTGGGGAGTGAGTGCATTATTTTGAATTAGTGCATTGAAGAGAAGGGAGGATCTTTATGAAACCCACTGAAGGTGAAGGAGAGTATTTATGGCTTTGGTTCCTGGGAAATTATCCTCCCTTTGCCTTGGGCTGTGGGCAGCAACCTGTGGTTCCTTATCAGCAGCAGGACAGTGCTGGTGGGCTGAGAGCCTTTGCTATCATCCTGCCCTGCTGAAATCTCCCTCACCTTGGGAAGCAGCATTTAAAACACTAAGGAATTGCAGGGTTGGAAATTTGGAGTCATTTCTAAGCTGCTGTCAGGGGGAAAACTTTGATTTGGCTTGCATTGTGCAGTTGCCTTCATTATATTATTATTACATTATTATTATTACATTATTATTATTATATTATTACATTATTATATTATCATTATTTATTCTATTATTATTAATTATATTATTTTTATTTTATTATTATAATATTATTATTACATTATTATAAACACAGAGAAAAAATCTTCCTTTTTCTGGGACTTCTACATCAGCACTAAAACCAAGGGAGTCCTATTACACACCTGATTAGTCACAGAATTATAGTAACTGATGCAAATCTGGTAATTAGTGAGAGAAACTCTCTTTTAGCCCTTTATCTGCAGGTTTAGTGACCATCCAGAGATCTCATCTCCCAGTTTAAAGTCTCAGCTGGAGCAGACCTTGAGCATCCCCACTCTGCTCAGCCAGGAGTGTTTCTGCAGAGTGTAAAAGCTCTGTCTCCTTTGTTAGTCAGAACTCCACAAACCCTAAAAAAAACCCTTGTAGTCGATAAAGAGCTGCTTGGAAAAGTGCCTGGATATGAGTAACCCTCAAATTCCAGATTTTCTGAGGCAAATTGCTTGGTCTGCCAGAGCAGTAGTGAAGGACGGGCTGGTGGGGATGGGAAGGGAATTTCTTCCACGTTCAGTGAGATTCCTGTTGGATTATATTCTGGATTTTAATCAGCTGTTGGGAAAAGCTCAGGACACAGGTGGATTTTCCTCATCAGACCCTTTGGCTGGAGAGCTCCAGCAACCACTCCATAAAAAGGAGAAATCAAAACAAACAAATAGGAAGCTTTGGGGTGACTCTGCTCCTCCACTCAGCATTTTTGTATCCCAAAAGAACATCAAGCCCTTCATCTCTGAGGGTCATGGATTTCTTCAGGGATCCTGGATGCTTTCCCTCCGAATCTCTGTGGAGATGCTGCTTTTTATAACTCCCCAGTGTCGCTGGGGAAAGTTTCTGCAGCCAGCACATTCACTGAGCCACCAGCGCTGACATTTCCCCAGTGCTGTGGCTTTGTGAGCTCCGTCTGGCCATGCAGAGCCATCCACATAAGGTCATTCTTTGTGAGAACGAGAAATTCCACTGCCCCATTACTGCAAACCAGAGATACCTGCAACAACCAGCCTCCACTCAAGTTGTTTTATTTATCCCTCATTGCCCTTAACGACAATTTGGTTATTATTTTCTGATTCTCTGATTTTTTTCTGCAGTCAGAACACGTCGCAGCTCTGTCCGCTGCACACAGAGAAGTTCCCATGTTTTGGAAACCTTTCAAGTGGTGAACATATTTAGATGTGGGCCTGAAACACAAGCCTGTGTTGTTGCTACAAGGGTATGGATCTTACTTTAGCTACAAGGCTTGGGAATTCAATTAGGAGAAGAATGTGGAGCAGGAGGCAGCAGCAGGCTGGTGGTTAAAACTCTCCCTAATTCAGATTTTCTCTGGGATTTCCATCCCATCGCTTCACCTCCACACGTGCCTGATCCCTTCCTGTTCACTCATCCCATCTTTTCCAGAATCTGCTCCTAAACCAGCAAACAGGCTATCAGACCCAGATCCCAAAGCTCCTACCTGGGCTCATTTCCAGTGGTATATTTACAAAAAGGCTTTGCTGCAGAAGCATTTCAAAGAGCAGCTGGGACAGCCAGTGCCCCCACCTCGCTGTGCTCCAGAGCGAGCCGAAATGATCCCTCAGACAAATCCCTGCTGTGATCCCTGCTGTGCTCCAGGGACTGAATTCTGTCCATGCTTTTCCCCAGGAGTTGCACCACGGTGCTTATTTTCATTTTCCAAAACAGAGGAGACAGAGCAAAGCAACGCTCCGGGCAAAATTCTTGCACACAAAGTGCTCGAGCCCTAAAGGTGTGATGAAAGCATAATCCTGCACACAGCCCTCAGTTCTGCTGCCTAAAATAATACTCCAGGACGCTGGCAAGGGAATACTTCGCTTCCTGTGAGTGTTTCAGTTCACATTCTCCCAAAAATAACACGGCGACTGTTAACACCTGCACTTTTCAACATTTCCTTGCTAACAACAAGGAGATTAATGGGTTCCATTCAAAAAGACCTTTCTGACCTCATTTATGATGTTGAGAAAGTCAGGAAATTGCCTGCTAATCCAAACCTTGATAATCCCGGGGTCCTTCAGACGAAATTGGGAGGGAGAAAGGTTTGATCCAGGTGGGACAGAATCCACAGGGAATCACAGAGGGTGGATCCTTGTGGGGAGGGATGAAGGGGAGAGATGGCAATGCAGGGATAGAAATTAGAATAGAAACTACCCAACCTTCCCAGTGCTGCAGGAATAATTTCATTTGGCCAAAAGTTTGCTCCCATTTGGAAAAAGGTGGGAATTTGGGAGCCCTGGGGGGAATTCCAGCAGCTCCCAGGAGATCCAGGCAGGATGAGGCCAAACCTGGAGTGACCCAGAGAGACCTGATGCAGCAGCTCCTGGTGGCTCAGAGCCACGGCAGCTGGGAGCTGCAGGTTGGCTGCTCCTGGGAAAGTTCAGGCTGGCAGATGGCATCACTTTGGGCCTCTGCCTGGGATTTCCAGGGGAAGTTTTCTTCCAGTTTTTTCGTAGACAGCCCCAGCTTTCTGCTTTCAATTTCACAGACGACATGAGGGTATTTTTTTATCTTTTCTCGTTTCTTTTAAATTTATTTATTTATTATAAACGTGGACCAAACCCCAAGAGTTTGTCAGAGAGGTGCAGCCTTGAGGAAACAGCCTTGCCCAGACTATTCAAAGTGCAAATATATCTAAAAAATAGCACCTCTACGTGCTGCTGCTTAAGGAAACATTCAGCCAGTTGATCAAACACCATCTTAATTACGAGCTTTGCAAAGTGCACAAATGAGCCAGGAAAAAATCAGAAATAGGCTGGAAAAAACAAACAAAACCAGGGGTTCAGCCCAGGATGGTCAGGGACATGCTGAGGGTGCTTCAGAGGAGGAGCAGCCTCAAAGAAGGAAGGTTTGTGCAGCACAGAATCACTTCTCTTTTATATTTCCCTGAAATCCTGTTGATCTCCATGAAGAAACTCATCCCCTAATTAATTTACAGGTGCCTTTCCAAACCTTTCTCTGCTTTCTCATTAATTCCCTCAATGAACCCAAAAATATTTTATTCCCAGAGCCAGCATGGGGTATAAACTCCCCCAGGTGTGAGAGCAGGAAATAACAAAATGCCCCCATTGTAGAGATTTTTTTTCCCCAAATTGTACTGATTGAGTTGTTTTGCAGCCCCAAAGCAGGTGGGGGGAGGGAAACCACTGTGGGCATTTGAATCCTTTTGCTCCATAGGAAGTTTTCAAGCAGCTCTGAAACAATTGGGGCTGAGAAAGTGCAGCTGAAGTTGTGTTTGTGCCCAGGGGCTGGCAGCCCAAACGTGGAAAGGTCACTGAGAGCTGGGCTGGAGCCCATTGTTTGGAATTCCAGGTTCTCCGTGGAGCTGCAGGAAGCTCAGGGCACAGCTCAGGACACCCTGGCCAAAGTTCCTGCAAAGGTTTTCCCAAGGTGAGCTCTGTGTGCTGCTGGCAGAACAGAAAAATCGTAATTGAGTTGATAAACACCTCAATAATCCACTTTCTGGGTTGGTCAGAGTGAGATTCCAAGAAATCTGGTCAAAATGTTTTGAAATGCCATTGCTTTTTTTCTTAATTAAAAGTTGAAGAACTAACACACATCCCCAAGTGCTTTCTGATGCCTTTTTTTCCATGCTGCCCAATCATTCAATTTTCCCAGAGATTCCTTTCCCTATATAAAGGTAGAGGAAGTTAACAAACTATAGGGAATTTTATTGAAATTATTTGGAATGCTTCGATTCTCTGTGGGCTCGAGCTGCTGCAGGTGAATGTTGGATCTGCTGATTTATCACTGTTCTTATCTGACCAAAAAATGCCTCAATTCTCTTAAATCACAAATAAAATAATTCTGCCACTGCAAACAACGCTGGAGATGCTCAGAAAGCTTGAAATTTCTCTCAGCCTGAGATCTCTTCATGTTTTTTGGGTTCTCCCAATGAGAACATCACAAAAATTCCATGTGCAGCTCCCTCTGTTGTGTGATCACCAGGTCCATCCAAACCCAGGGATTTATAATGGCAACAGAACAAATTTCTCAGCTCAAAGGTAAACTGGGTGATATGAAAAATACAGAGAATGGGGGAAAAAAATGTAAAATCGTGCAGGAAGTCATCATCTCCGAGCAGAAAAAGTAAATATTTTTATCCTAGGAGGATATGAAATTGAGATATCTTCTGAGCAGTCTCCCTGCTTGGGAGAGAGTGAAACGTTTTACCCTTCAAGAGCAGTGGAAAAAAATAAGAACAAGAAATAGAAGCCTGAGGAATGAATTGCTGCTTGACTGGGGTTCTATATGGATGTAAACCATGGCAGGGGTGGAATGGGATGAGCTTTGAGATCTCTTCCAACCCAAACCATTCCACAACCCTCTGATCCCATGAAATCTCCATAAGGTAAAAGTCCTAATCCTGCATTTTCCCTGACTGACCTTCACTGGTGGCCTGAAGGCTCTGGGATGCACAGGAGCCATTTCTGAAGAGGTGAAGAACAGGGAAAAAAATCTTGACATTGCTGCCTAAAGCTTTTCTCTGACGGTGAGAAATTCTCCGATGGTGAGAAATTCTCCGATGGTGAAATTCCTGCCCAAATCTGAACCCTGAAAAATCACTGGGAAATTCTTGCCCAAATCTGAATTCTGAAAAATCACTGGGGAAGCCACTGAATTGAGGGAAGGATTGCTGATTTATCCCAGGATAAAAACAGGATTAGGCTCAGGCAGCTCAAGTCTTTCCGAAAGTGGAGAAAAGTCTGAGCACTGATGAGTTTCAAGCTCAAGAAGAGCCAGACTCAGCAGTGGTTCCACCAGACCACGAGCAATTAAATATTTTCATTTATCCTAGAAATGAGATACTTGATTCAGAGATCCCATCCTGCTCAAAACCAGGGGAAGGCAACTTCTCCTCTGTCCATTCAACCTCCTCTGTGGTGTTCCTACTTTCTGCACCGCCAAGGCAAACCCAGATATTTTGAGGAACATTATTAAAATTTTCTATATTATTGAGGATATTTTGAGGGATTTCAAAAACCTGCGGAATAACCAGAAAGCTTCCCCCAGCCATGCACAGAGCATTTTGTGCTAATCAGGGAGCAAACTCCTCTGCGAAATATTATTCGTGGGACTGAACATCAGCCAAGTGCAAAAACATTTTCTTAACTTGTGGGTAAACAGCCTCCAGTGCTGGCCTCTGCCTCCCAGCATTGAGGTAATTTCACACTTGAAAATTTCACAGATAAAACGTCCAGAGCCGCTCGCAGGAAAATTGCAGCGAATTAAAATAAGCAGCAATTCAGTTTTGCCTAAACTGCTCTGGTCTTTGTTTCAATCTCTTTGCCTGATTTGAGCTGAGCTTCTGAATTAGGAACAGGGAATCTGGGAGAGATATATATATAGATATATATAGATATATAGATATATAGATATATAGTTATATAGATATATAGATATAGATATATAGATATATAGATATATAGATATATAGATATATAGATATATAAATATATAGATATATAGATATAGATATATAGATATATAAATATATAGATATATAGATATATAGATATATAGATATATAGATATATAGATATATAGATATATAGATATATAGATATGTAGATATATATTTTTTTTTTAGGATGAAGTTTTAAGGACGACTGTGATTTAGAGAGCAGCAGGCTGGGAAGGAAGCTCACTGAGGTCAAGGCAGAAAGAAAAATCTGAGGAGGAGCTAAACAGGGATAAAGTGTGCCCAACAGACATCAGATTAATTCTGCCTCTCCTGCCTCACTTGGTGTTTGGGTTTGAGACACAGACCTCAGAACAGGCTGCAGATGAGCCTTTGAGTGCCCATGCTCAGCACCAGAATTAATTAGAGATTTCCAGCCCCACATGGCTGAGGTTTTGATCCAGGGCAAGTTCAGCAAGGCCACGAGGTGTTTTTCTAAAGCTCATTAAGTGGTACCCGACCAGGCACAAAGAAATGAGGCCAAAACTCTGCCTGGGACATCAAGGAACTCCTCAGCCACGAAGAAATGAGGCCAAGACTCTGCTTGGACATCAAGGACTTCCTCAGCCATCATCCCAGCCCAGCTCATGGGCTGAACCTCCAGCCTGGGCTCAACATCTGCTTCTCCACAAAGCTGAGCTCAGCTCATCCTCCAGCAGAGCCCAAAGTCTTTCCTGAACTTTTCTGAGCTTTCCTGAACCTTTTGAACTTTTCTGAACCTTTATGAGCTTTTCTGAGCTTTCCTGAGCTTTCCTAAACCTTTCTGAGCTTTTTTGAGTTTTCCTGAACCTTTCTGATCTTTCCTGAGCTTTCCTGAACCTTTCTGAGCTTTCCTGAACCTTTCTGAGCTTTCCTGAGCCTTTCTGAGCTTCCCTGAGCCTTTCTGAGCTTCCCTGAGCTTTCCTGAGCCTCTGGACATTCAGTCTGAGCATCACCACGTTTTGGGGTTGTTGGAAGGTGACCTTTTCATCCTGGAGAGAAGGAACATCTCCACTCAGGTCTGTTGCCCACATTCCAGCTCATTTTTCACCCCACTTTTGGCGTTCAGATGGGTTGGACACCTCAAGCCCTGGAACATTTAATTATAGTTCATACCATCATTTACCTCGTCCACTAAGCCTTTGATTACATTAGGCAAGAAAGAAAATTTCATCTATGCTCTCCAGCTATTCCTTAGGCTGAAAATAAAACTGGAGTTGGCCAGAAAGAGAGGACGTTTTTCTTCAAGACAGCTGAAGGAAGCTTGAAAACTGCTGTCCAGGATATCCGGGACTTGGCTGGTTCTTTCTCTTCCCTGAGTTTTCTCACCAAATGATTTTTGTTTATGTTATTAAAAAGTCTGTTCCTCTTTGACAGGTGTCCTACAGGCAGAAAATGTGTCTTGGCTAAGGACAAGGAGGGAATTAGTTCTGGGTTTCTTCTCGGGAATAGTGGAATTTTCTCTGCTGAAGGTGCAGGGCAGAAATATTCCTGTGTTTAACTCAGTGTGATGCATTCAGGCACAGAACTTCAGGAGGGATTAAATTATGGAGAGCTGAGAGGCTCCAATAAAAATGGAAGTGGATTTGCAGTGGCAGGTGGAATAGGAACTTTGGGATTGTGAAGAATTGGAGGAGCTTGGATCTGTTTCTTGTGTTCCATCTAACTACATCAAGGTCAACTTTGGATGACCTAAGGAACCAGAGGGAAAATTTTAATGTGGGAGTGGGATGTTAACCATGGGTGAAATGAGAGAACCAGAGCTGAGGCAGCGATTTTAAGTGTTTTTAGGATATTTCAGGGGGAGCTTCCATTCTCTCCAACGTTGATCCATCCTCTTGGCCTGGCAAACATCCAGAGCTGGCTGTTCCTTTCCTCCCCTCCTCAAGTGGAGAAGAGCAGAGGGGTCAGAAGGCTGACATGGCAAATCTCCAGCCCTCTCCAAATACATTTTATTAATCCAGCAATTAATATCGTCATTAACCACTGCCTGCTTCAGCAAAGCCAATCCAACATGTCGGGAGGAAGGCAGAGTGGGAATGATTTAGAAACTCCCATTTCTGGGCCAGGGGCACGGTTAAAAAGCCTGATCCCATAAATCTGTGGTTTCTGTGCGTTTTTAGGTTGTGTGTATGAGCACTCCCACAGCAGACAGTGGGACGTGTAACATTCCCAAGTCCATGAACCCCAGTCACATGATGGTAATTACTGCAGACCTCGAAACACAAAGACCAATAAATTCAGCATGGAGAGCACAGCTCCTGTTCGCTTCCTCACAGCACAGAATTTGGCCAGGATTTGGATGGGGAGGTCTTATCCTTTCAAGCATCTCGATTTCTCAACATGCTGTTGGATCCTTTGGATACCTCTGAAAACATGCTGGGCAAAGGATATTCCACTCAAATGTCCCTAAAGAGCCCAAAAATTCCAACCCAGCTCCTGAGTCCTTGGGCCTCTTCAGAAATCGTCAGGAATTTTTGAGAGGAGGGAATTATAACAAAGTATAAGTGAAGTTTTCCTTTCCAAAATGCAGAGGGGATGTAATTTCCTTTCCAAAATGCAGAACCTTTCCAAATGCAGAGGTTCTTCAGAGCACAGAGCTGAAGATCTTGGGCTGACGTGATAAATATGGGATCACTTCATCCCAGGAAAGATGGATCACACGTACCCTGGAGAGGGAAACCACTGAAATGGGGAAGCAAGTAAAAAATGGGGTGGAAAAGAATTTTCCACCCACTGCAGTGGATGAGAAGCACCCACAGTTGAGCATCTCCCAGATCAAACTCCTAGAGCTGAATTTAGCTTATTGGTCAAAAACTTCAATTTCCAGAGCCATCAGCAGAGATTATTAGAAGGAAAAGCAGAAATATTCATCTCTCTGCTGCTCTGGGTCTCTGAGCTGAGCCTTGGCATGGTCTGTGCAATACTGGACTCTGCTGAGCTGCCAGCTTTTTGAAGGAGATAAAAGGTCCCCAGCTCAGCCAGGACAACCTGGCACCTCGCCACCTCCTGGGAGATTTGCATATGTATTTTCAAAATGCAGCAGTCATTAAAACGCCGCTCCGCTGGGATAATTGCAATTATCCCATTCTTTCGGTGGCCCACTGTAAACAGAGAGGTCACTGTCTTGTCTTTTGCTCGAGCTGGAGAGTCATCCCAATCCCAGGACTTCCTCTTTGGCACCAGGCGATTCCATCTGAATCACCACCCGGCTCTTGCTTCATCCTCGGGCTCTGATGGTCTGATAACATTTACTCAGAACTCCAAGCAATTAAAACCGAGATGACACATTAAAACCATCTCAATTCAGAGGCCATCTTTAAATGATTACTTAGAGCTGATTGGGAAATGGAATTTCTGCTCTGCAGGGAAGTCAAATGTTTCAAAATCCCCTTTCATCACAGCCTGGAATGCAACCTGAATTTGGCTTAAATCCCATCTTAGTTGGACTTTCGGCACCTGGGACTTGCAAACTGCTTAATGTCAGCCGTCACTTCATCCCAGAGCAAAGCGCAGATGTTTCCACATGGGGGGACAGAGTGGCCTCCATTAAAATGCACTCAGCACTGTCCCATTAATTAGCCTCAGGAAAGGCACAATTCCTGCCTTCTCCCCAAAGCCTCCACAGTGGCACAGCTGTGCCCAAACCTAACAAATCCAGAGCCGAGAGGACAGAATACAACTTTTGCCCAGCAGAGCCAGAGTTCATAAAGAGCAAGTTGTGACGTTTCTGAACTTGATGAAGATGAAATTTCCACTTTTTCATGGAAGAATCCTCCTAATGATGTATAGGGAACGTCACAAGAGGATTTCTCCCATCCTCTCTTTTTGCATATAAGGGAAAACAGGAGTTGTCACTGTCCATGAGGGAGATGGAATATTTTCCCAACAGAGGAGCACTGTGGTCTCCCTTCTCACTCCTCACACACTGCCCAGATGGAGCAGCAGACCCTGAATTCCTTCCTGTAGTGATGAATTCATCCCACATAACCAAACTCAGGGATAAAACCTCTGGGAGGGCATCAGATTGGAGCATGACCATGTTGCCCCAAAGACCTGCTTCCTATCAGAATGGAACAAAGGGTTTTATTGGAAGTTGTTGGGCTTTGATAAGAAATTTGAGCTGACATTTATGGCCAAAATTGAGCTTATCCACTTTCTCTGACCAGGTTCACTCTCAATTTTGGTTACCAGTCTCAAGGGTGAAGGAGAAGGGATGGATGAGGACCTGGCACTGCTCCATCCAAGGGGGAATATCTCTCCCAGTTCCCAAGCCCACTTGGGTGGTTGTTTTGCTGCTGTCTCATCCTCTTCCCTCACTCCTGGAGTTGCTGGGGATGCAGTGCTGCAGCAGAGCATGGTCCTACCCTGGTGTGGAGGATGGAGAGCCTGAAATCCTCCCTGTGCTGCACAACCCATGGGCTGCAGCTCTTGGACATGCCTTACATTTTTGTCCAAGCCAGGCCTGCCGTCGTGGCTGTTAGAGGCACCATTCCTCACCCCTGAGTTGTAAAGAGCTCCTCTTTCACAACTGCCTGAGTGATGGGTCATTACTCAGCTGCCTTCGCAGGAAAACTATTTTCACAGAGTTCCTTGCAAATCAAACCACTTTCTGGTTTATTGAAATCGCATTGGCTTGAGCGGCCTTGTCATCACCGAGTCCCTTTGACTGCTGCAGCAAAGCAGCCCCAAGGAAATCTGCCTTTTCTGAGCAGGTGGGGGAAGAGGGAGCAATGGCCTTTGGAGGATGAAAACACATTTCTGACTCCGAGGAGCTCCTGAGGAAGAAAATCAGAGTATGGGCTCTGATTCAGCAAAGCAATTAAGTATATGATTTAAGTCGAAGCCTTGCTTAATTCCTTTGACTCCAATGGGATTTAAGCAAAGACTTTAGACTGAGCTGAATTCAGGTCTAAAAATTCCTCTGACATTTTTTCCCTTCTGGATTGCAGGGAAAGCAAGTGGTTACAGTGCATGCCTGGAGGAGCAGAGGGGTGACGAGCTGTGATGAACATCCAGTCTAACTCAAAGCCTTAAAAACCACTTGGCAGGAGCTGAGCCATAAATCCAGCTGCTCCACTGGTCCTGCTTTGCAACCAAAGCCATTGTCTTCCAAGAGATTGAGGTTTACAACTTCCCAACCAACCCCAACCCCTCTGTGGCCGATCAGGAGAAACTTTACACTTGATAAATCCTCTAATATGCCAGGGAGAGTCCTTCCCTCCCCTCCTACCTCTTTAATGAGCATCCCCATTAGCTTTGGAGTACAAAGGGAGTTCACTTGGTGAGCCTTTGTGCTCTTTGCATGTTAGGAGGGCTAAGGAGCAGTTCAAAAAGCAATCTGCCCAGAAACCACAGTTTATGAGTCCCAGAAGTTTCATTTGCTCAGGTCAGACTGAAAGCTTGGCTGAAGATACAGTAGAAATTTTTCTCTGTCAGGCAACAGAAAGCAGTACAAAGAACCCAGCTGTTAGGTCTCAAAGCCCAGGCCTCTAATTAAAACAGTGGAAAATTAGATAACTTCACAAATTCATCACTGCCACCACTGGCTGTCAAAAAAAAAAAAAAAAGCTCGGGGGTTACCACCCACCTTTTGTTTACGTTGCTAACCAGTGTCTCCATCTCGTGTGTGTGTGTGTGTGGCACAGAACTGAGTTTTTTGAACTGAGTTTTTCTCCCTTCCCCCTGCTCTCAGCCACTTTTTGCAACTCATTCAAAAAAACTTCAGATGAGACTGGAAAGGGGCTGTAAACCAGGTTTGCAGACGTGCCGCCCCACATGGATTTTTAAAGGGTTTTTTTTTCCTATGAGGGAAAATGAAAAAGGCTCAATTTTATTGTTCTCTAAGGAGGAGGAAGGGGAATGATTCTTCCCAAAAAATGCGAGATGCAGTCGGTGTGGTGCTTCTGAACGTCTAGCCTGAGGTCAACAAATGTCATTTGCAGCTTGTGATCAACTCTGTATTAAAAAAAAGACAAAAAAACCCAAGCAAACAATACCTCCATTCCTAAAATAAAGGAGGAAACACCTTGTAGCACCCACACTTCAACAGCAGCCAAAAAAAGAAAGCTCCCATTCTTTGAGAAGTTAAATTCATGTTTTAATCACAGCAGGTAAATTCAATAGCTCTCAAGACTAAGAGGGATTAAAAACGTCTCTTGCATTAAGCCTTGCTTTTAGAAAAAATATAAAAAGCTCTTTCAAAGAACAAAGGGGAGAGATTCTCACCTTAACAAGCCACACCAGGTATGAACCAACTCCTCCTGCAGAAGTCCTGGCACAGGGGACGAGCAGGGGACAGACCATGGCACCACACAGGGCAAGGAGCACTTTAAAGGTGCAAACATTTTATAAATCCTGAAAGGGAAAACCACTTTAGGGTTGGGCCTGGGGATTGTTCTCAGCTTAATTTTCGTTTGAGGCTGTGGGGTAGAGGAGATAAAGGGTAGAAGCTCCAATCCACAGGGTGACACCCAAAGGAGGCAGCCAGCTCCGTGGTTTGGTGGTTTTTTAGTTATAAAGCTTGTCACAACGCCTGGTTATTTAATTCTCACCTGAATATCTGAATCTGTGAGCAGCCAAGGCTGGTGAGGGCAGCAGGTTTGATGTCTCCTGTCCCACCTGGCAGGGCTGGGGACCTGCAGCCTTTGCTGCTCCTCTGCTTTCCCTACTCTGCTTTCCTGCAGCCTTTGGGAAATGTGGGAAACGGGTATTGTTTTGGCATTAAAAATAGGAATTCAAGTGCATGGATAAGAATAGAGTTAACAAAGACACTTTGCAAGATGAAGAGAAAGGTGAGACAAAGATCTACGTTGACCCATTAATTAATTTCCAGTCACAGAGCAGGAGTAACTTCTATTCCAGAGCAGGAATAACTACCAGCCCTTCATGTCCTCCCCTGGTGAAATAAAGCATATTTGCTCAAAGCCATTGCTTAAAGGCTGCCTGGAAAGCACATGTGGTCACTTCAACTAAACACATTTTCCTCTGTGCCAAGGGGAGCTGAGGGCACCCAGAGCCCCCCAGCAGCTCCAAAGTGGCTCCATCAAAGGTTTTTGGGATCAAACACCACGGCTGCTCCTCGGGTGGCCCCGGAGGATGGAGCTGAGGGTGAGGACGTGCCTGGCTGGAGTCACCACGGGGATCAGGGGCTCCCAGAGAGCCAAATCACCCCCAACCAGCACGGCTTCGGCGGTGGTTTGCGCCTTTCTATAATTGGCACGGTCCTTCTCCAAACAAAGAAGCACCACCACCAACCCAAGCCCTGCCCAGTTCTCACCAACAAAAGGTAAAGACATGGGGAAGGACGGCATTCTCTTGTCACATGTTACCTTCTAAATCTTGAGTCTTCCTTTGTACTCTGACAGTAATTTCACATATAGACATGGCTGCCAAGCGGGGTTTGTTTGATGTTCTTTCCTGCCTTTGTAATGGAGTTTCCTTTCAAGCAGGAGGAGGCGGAGGGAGAGGGGATGACAGGGGCTTATAAATATGGAAAAGACACTTTTTGGCATAAAATTCACGTCGCATTTTAAAATATCCCTGTGATTCTTTTCTTTTTCCCACCCGTTGAGCCGGCCACCTCTGGGATTGTCCACTTGGAAAATCGACTGTTAAAAAAAGAAGCACAGAAGGGAAAATCATCACTGCTGGAAAACGCTCAAGACTTTGGGAAGCGAAAAAATAGTCCGGAAAAAAATCCCCTACAAATCCTGGAGTGATGTCAGTGTTGACTCCTCTCCTCTGAAAGGCCACACTGTCACTGAGACACCAATGGGAATTAAAGCCAAGGGAGCAGTGAGTGAGTTGGTGCTCTCTGAAGTGACCAAATCTTGGAAAACTTATGCATTCCATAGGAGAAAGGTCTCAGGAATAAAGCTTGGGAAGATCTCTCCGTGTTCTCCATAGATAAGACAGAGCTGGTGATGATCCAGCCTGCTGGGACTGGGATTCACCCATCAGAGGTGTTAAGTTACACCTTAGAGTTAGCAATCCCAAAGATCCAAGTGGCATTCCCAAGAATCCCAATCCCAAGATCCAAGTGGCATTACCCAGGAACACCATGGGAGAAAGAAGGAGGTGCCTGATCCTCAAAGTCACCGTGCTGATGTCCCCAGAGGACTAAACATGGGATCCTGGCACATCCAGAGCATAAAAATGACTGATCTGGACCAACACAGGATGAAGAGGACAGGTTGGAATTGTGTTATCCCAGGAAAAGCCTGGACAGAGGATGAGGTGTGCTGGAAATCCACCAGCCAAGCCCTCAGAGCTGCTATCCATGGGTGGCTGGTGAGCTCAACGTTCAGTTCCACTCAAATTCCTCATCCCCTGAAATTCACTCAGAGCTCCTCGGGAAGGACCCACACGTCTCCCAGCTTTTTAGCAAATAACGGATGTGCCTTTCATTTATCCCCAGGACTGGTTCCTTCGGGTTGCTCTTGACACTCCACACTTCTCCTGACACACGAAACCCCCTCCTCTGATAAATTTATGTGCCTTATAAACAAAAGCTACAAAATGTAGCCAACGGCCCCACATCCCTGCCAATTTGAGCATATGGAAGAACAAGGAGAAGTCAAGGGATCTTTTTTTTATTTTTTGTAGGAACACCAGAGTTTGAAGCAGAAAGATCCATTAGTCCAGCTAATGAGGGATTGTTCCCCACGGTACATTCCCCTCAGCACTAAATGACTCAAATGATAGCCCTTCCAACACTTCCCTGGGGAAACTATTCCACAGCCTCATAGATCACACTTTCAGGAGCTTTTTTTGGCCAGATGGATTTCAAAGGCTACGAAATGTGCTCGAGTGTTTGGCTTGGAAACCCTTGAAACAGTTTTGGACTCTCATATTTGCGATACCACAGGCATGACTTCAGCTGCTGGAGCTCAGCACCCAAATCCTGCACACCTCTGTGCCCTGCACACCTTCCCACGTGCGTGGGATTGGGATCACCCTGCTCCCTGTCCAGGGAAAGCTGCTGCAGGAAGGAGAGCGCTGAGTGTTTGCTGCTCTGTGGGCAGCTGAAAGCTAAATTGTCTTGGAGGCTTGAAAGACTTGGGCTGACGTTATTCCAGGGGGAAAAAAAAATAAATGCGGGTGTTTGATGTCATGGGGTTGCCAAGAAATGTCGGTAAAGCTACCAGAGGAATTCTGCTGGAGTTTCCCTGTTGAATTTGGGCCCAGGAGCAGCAGATCCTGCTTTCCTGCAGGTGGCTTTCTCCCAGCCTGGCTCCAGAAATGTGGAAATCCCATCTGGCTGGGCAGCAGGTGGGATCTGAGCTCAGCCCTTTCCAGATCCGATTCCCCTCCAGTCCCCAACACCACCTTGGCACAATGGCACTGGACAAGTTTTCCTGGGGATGGACAGAGCCAAAGAGGGAGAATTTTGTCAGCTTCCCACTGGAAGGACCAGAATGGCTCTGCAGAAACTGTCCTGATGGAGTAGCTTGAGCTGTTCATGGTTTTTCAACTGTGGAACCATTGATCTGTAGTTCCACAGTTGAAAAAATGGTGCTGAATTTAAAACCAAAGACAGATGAGAGTCTTCCTGCACCTGGAAAAGCACCTCCTGCTCTTCTGACAGCACAGGCTGAATGTTTCATCCACAGATCCACTCTGGGGTGAGGCATTGCTAGGGAATTGTCATAGCATCATGTAGGATTAATTCAGAGAAGTTTCTTCCTAAGGCAGGGCTGTTATTTGCACAGGAATCTCGGATTGGATGTCCACACAGCTCGGCAGCTCGGGGCTTTCTTCCTTCTCTGAGCTGACCTTAATTTACCTCCTTCAGCCCCAGCTTTCTCTCTCTGGGAGTTTTAAATCTGATATCCCAGTTTTCTTCGAAATGGGGATTTTGGCAAAGCTTTGAGATGTTTGGAAGCGAGCAGAACGAGTCCCTTTTGTCATCATCTGCGTTAACACAATGCTTGTAATTATCTGCCAGGACCCTGATGCTGTACAAACAGCACAGAAATGGGACCTGCTTCACTCTGAACTTTATAATCCACTTGGACCAAGACTGAAAATGTCCTGATTTTATACCTAAAAATAAACCAGAATAGAATGTACTCTTCTCCTGTTACCATCCCTACCACCAAGAGGAGAAATAAGGCAAAGTCCAACCACTTTGGAGGATGAAATGTGATAACAGGTCCAGCAAGGGAAATAAAAGCCATAGAAACTGATCTAAAACTTTAAATGCGTGCAAAATGCACTCGCTTTCTTGGCAGAAAAAAATTTTATGCAACTCGGGCAGGGAAGTTACATAAGGAATCCCTCCCCGTGCACTTTACTGGGAAGTCAAGATGTCACTGGAATTCCTGGGAGATTAAAGCAGAAGAGAAATGTTTATGGGAGAAACTGGTCTGAAACCAAACCTCCTAGGTTCTTCTTTCCCTCCTCTTCACAGGGATTGAAATCCTGATGCTGATGTGAGTAAAGTTTTTGCAAACCATCCAGGTTTTTATGAAGGATGACACTTCCCTTGTCAGGACAATGGGGACAGGAGGAGGATTTAGGCACTGCAGCTCTCTGACACATTTCAGATCTCTGGGAAGGGAAAACTGGGGCTAAGCCATTCCTCTGGCTGCAGGCAGGCATGGATGATCCAACACAAACACTTCTGGGAATCAGAGTTTCTCTTTGATACAACACACACAGGTTTGTCTGCTGGTTCAGGTAACTTGCCACCAGGTAGATATGAAAATGAGAAGCTCTGATAGATGGCACCTCTCCCAAAATCCATGGAAGAGGCTCCGGGAAGCAAAGCTGACAGGGATTACTGCAGACAGAGCTGCATTCCTTCCTGCACATTAAGCTGCTTTATGCCATGCCACGACTTGATATTGATAATGTAACACAATAGGGCAAAATACCACCGAGCCAGGATGGGAAAGGGAGGAAAAGCAGGAAAGGAAGGGTTTGTTTGGGGAAGGATTATCTGTTTCCGACGAGGGCATTCCCTCCAAGGGCTGGGTGGGTGCTCAGCTGGGGAAGGGTCTGCTAAAGGACAAGCTTGGAGTGTCCTGTGAACTTCCAAACACCAACAGCTCGGAATCAAAAGAATTAAACCCAAGCACGGGCTGAAATTTTAATCTTTCCGTACATCCAATCCAAACATTGTTCTGCTTTCTTAAGGGATTAGTAATTATTATGACAAATAACATTGCTTCATCCCCAGTTACTCTGAGATTCCTCCTGAGCTGCTTCCTCAGACCTCACACTGCACTGAGCTGGTGGAGCAGCCACCACTTGTGACGAGGGTTTGGGGAGTCATGGGTTGGGCAGTCAAGAAATAAAATATTTCATTTAGGCACTGCCTCTTTTCCCTAATTTCTATTTCTATTCCTCTGCTCTGATTTAACTCGTTTTATCCATTTCTAGATTAGTGTTATCCAAGCTGAAAGTTTGGCAAAGATGCTTTCAACTCCCTGCAATATATTGGTTATTGTAGTCAAACCACCTCTCAAATTTCAGTCCATAGCACAAAATGCTCAGTTTTCTGTTAAAAAATTATCCATTTTCAGAAAAGGCACTCCCAAAATCCACTTATCTTTTCTCACAATGCATTTCTGGACCTTGCTCTGTTGCAGAAGGCACAGACTGATGGCTAAACACTATGGGAGGAGGAGGAGGAGTTTCTTTTGAAAGGTATATCCTAAAAAAAAAAAGCCTAATAATCCTTTGGAAAGGCTGCATTGGAACAGACTCTGCCCATGGCAAGCGTGCTCACTAAAATGTGAGCACTCATTTAAGTGCTTTGCTGAACCAAGGCCTAAATTCCTGGGTTTATTCAGCTTGGTAGCAGTGACAGAATGAAGACAGGGGGATTACTTTCTAAAAGGTTCTTTTTGGTTGTGTTTCAACAGCTCTCACCAAGATTTCAGCAACAATCCCACTCTTGTTAAACCTCCTCAGTGAGGAGATAGGACCAAACACTGAAAAATGATTCTTAATATTTGGCAGCACCACTTCAGGAGAGATTTTAAATCAATCCCAAAGGGTTGTCCTCAAACCCCACTCTGAGCTGGGGATTACAGCCCTGAGCTCTGGGGATTCTGCTCCTGTCACCTGAGCAGGGATGTGCCAGAGGTTGTGCTGCTGGGATCCAGGTTTTCCTTGGAAGCATCACCACCAGGGACATCTCCTGGTGCTCAGGGAGGCTGGAGGTCATGTCAGCCTGTCCAGAATGGATATAAATCAGGAGAGATCTGTGCAGAAACACAAATGAGCTGCAAATCCCCTCCAGGGAGCTGGGGAGAGCCTTACACGAGCTCACACTCTGAGCTGGAGCCACAGGGTTTAAACCATCTTGGATGGGACAACATGAGCCACGTTCCCAAAACAGCTCAGGAGGTTTGTCAGCTGGAAATTCTGCCTAATTATCACCAAAAATTCAAGAGATTGAAGTACTAAGGGAATAAAAGGTGACAGACAATGCAGAAACAACATTAAATCAACACTTTTTGATTCCCAAGGATGAAGTAAATCCATGGAGGTGATGAGTTTTACAGGAAAGTCATGCACAAGGGAAAACCATCCAGGTGGGTGTGGAGATTTTGGTGGCAGTGGGGTTTCAGGGAAGTCATGTTCAACCGGCACATTCCAGCTCCCACTCCATGGTATGAAGAGCTGGGTGTGATTTAAAGTGAATTTTCAGTTCTGTCTTCAGCTTGGTCCATAATTCTGTGGCCATGAGGCCAAGCAATGAACTTTGGTTGGGACTGAAGGGTTTTTATTGTGGTTTCAGCTGTCAGTGCAGGTCCTGAGATCCAGATCCAGCAGGGCTGGAGGCACTGGGATGAACTTCCATGGGAAACAACAACTCCACTCCTGCCAGGTCATTTTAGAGCACAGCCTGAGGTGCAGCCTAACCTGAGCAGGATTATTTGTCCTCAGCTCTTGATATCAATCCCAGCTGGGTACTTATGCTGAATGAGATTAATGGGATCCACAATATCCTCCAGTTATTCTTAGGTTTCAATGTTCTAAATTCCTGATTTCAGCCTTGAGCCCAGTCCTTGCCATTGTAAGGATTTTCATCCATGGAGAGGCTGTCATTACATAAACCAACATCTTCTCCTGTGTCTGCAGCCCCAGCAAAGGCCAGCATCGACCTCATCAGGGTGGGGATGGGGGAAGGGGAGAAGGGAAAAAAGGAATCAGTTGAATTCTTGGTCAGGAGCCTGGGTGCACTCACAGAAAGGGATTTGTTCATCACAAAAATTGAATTCGCACCACTTCCCTGCTCCGAGAAGACAGATGACATCAGAGCCTTGGCAGGAGGTGCTTTAGAGAAGATTCTAATCCCTGTTCTGACAGGAATATTCACTGGAGCTGTTGCTCACGCTGTGGCCAAGGTTTGATCATGGCTTGAATATGGACCTTGTGCTGGCTGACAGCAAAAATGCTTTGTGGCAGCTGACAAATGAGGTGGTACCCCACAGATCCGAGTGTGATTGTGATGCACAGCATCAGCCTCAGAGCCTGCAGAGAGCAGGGGAGCAGGGCTGACACTAAAAGCCTCCTTGGGCTCCAAACAGCAGCATGTGCTGTGCACTCCCCAGATTGCTGCATCTTCATCTCCGCCTGTGGGGAAAAATAAATGGACATGCTGGATCAAATCTGTGATCCCTGTTGTTTTTTATGGCTGCTTTACAGGCCTACAAGTCACAGGGAATAGATAAGGCTGATCTAGAGGAGTTATCTGGAAGGAAAACGTTGTTTTTTTTAAGATATTGACCACAGTAAACGAGTCATTTTCACATCTTGAGGTTGGATGGAATGGGATTTATCCTGCTTTGTCCAGAGCCCTGGGCAGCTGGCAGGGCTTGGCCATCAGGGTGATCCTCCAGCTCAGAAGCAGCCAAGCAGTCAAAAGGAGTTATTTCCTGCTGGGAATATGTCAGGCAAATCTGTTGGTGCTTAATTAATTCTGTCATTAGTAAAGTGACCATCTAGTGATTACAGCAGCCCGACGATGTGGTGTTACCCCACAGCCCTCTGCCATGGCAATGGCCAGATTTTATTAGGGATGAAAATCAGGAACAATTTCAGATTCCACAGAGGATGATCTCCACCCACCAGAGTAAGCATGGAAAACGAGGAATCAGCATCAGCAGGGCTGCAGACAATGCCTGACTGAGCTCCTCGAGCCTGGATTTCCACCTTGGCTGCTGGCAAGGCTTCAGGCTGTGATCCTGAGCCCAAAGTCCTCTGCTCATTGTCCACATGAGAAGCTCCAAAGCAATTCTGTTGGTGTAACTCAGACCAGAGTGCACGGAGGAGAGGAAGGAATGACGAGGAAGTTCAAAGGAGACTTGGCTGGAAGTCACTGACCTTAAAAGCAGGAAGTGCCTCTCCACTTTTGCCCAAATCCTCATCCAGCAGTTGGAAATCCAAGGCACATCTCCCTGCCTGAACTCCCCTGACCTGCAGCTGCTCTGCATCTCCTGCACTTCCGAGCCAGGAATTTTCTGATGGAGCAGAATGATTGACCCAAGCAAAACTGCTGCCATTCTAGGGACACTTTTTTTTCCAGTCCCTCTCTCTGCCCACCTTGGCTTATGTTCAAGAGAACAAGAACGAAGTAACCAAAAAAACCACAAATAAAAACCACTCAAGCAGAGAAACAGACAAGTTGGTTTAGTTTCTCACAGTGTCCAGCACAGAGAGGAGCAGGACTGGAGCGTGCCAGCATTTATAGAATCATTAAGGTTGGAAAAGACCTCCAAGATCATGGAGTTAAACCTTTCTCAGTACTCCCTGCAGCTGTGCCTGGAACTTGAGTTGCTCTGGAAGTGCACTACATGTGGACATGCTTTATAAAAAGATGTTGAGATTAGGAAAACATTATTTCACTGCAGGAATAACACATTTCAGCTGCCTTCGCTGCTGCTCAGTGGGAAAAATCTTTTCCAGCAGGAAGAGGACTTTGTGAGGAAATAAAGTGACACACACTAGAAGAAAGTGGGATTTGGGATCTGGGTGGTTTGAGGCATGGTAGAGTTGAATAATGTTTTAAATCCAGTGTTAGCCAGGCTGTGCTGCTCCTCAGAGGCTTCAGTGACTGCAAGAGGAGCAAGCTGGAAGCACAACTCCCTCCAAGGAGGCTCTGGCTCATCACCATGGCATGATCAAAGAGAAATCTTGGAAGCTCCACCTGGAGTTGCTGTGAGATGTGGATGTGTTCAGTGCCAGGTGGAGCTGGTGCCACTTCCATAGCCTGACACTCCCTGCCTCCATTCCCAGGAGCATCCTGGGCCTGGGAACAATGGCCAGCAGTTTACACAACCCCTGCTAGGGGTAGCAATCCTGAGGTAGCCACCAGCCTCTCCAGCTAGCCCTCAGCCCAAAGCCAAGAGGAGCTGAGACACGGATATAGGTGATCAATAACTTCCACAGCACTTGTGCTTCCCTAACAGGGCAGGAGCTGTGAAAAACTTTGATTTACCTCTTCCAGAAACCTCTGCCCATCCTTTTTCAGGGATGGCCAGGTCCAGCCACCCACCAGAAGCAGGTTTGTAGGTCACTGGCAGAGCTGCCCGAGCACAGGAGGCTCTGCTTTCCCAACACCCATCCCACTGGATGACACCAGAAAAAAAAAAAAGATTCAAATTAAGGAGCGTTTTTGAAGGCAGTGTTTTTGAGAGTTTGTTTTTCTGGCTTGTTGGCCTTTTCTCCAAAGGGATAGTGTTTCTCCAAGGGAAGTTTCTTTTTGCAAAGTGACTGACCTGCTGGCAGCAGTACAAAGTTTTAGGAGATGAACTCATACTTCTGAGTACGATTCCTTTGCACTGCTGAGAGCTGCTAATGAAGAGGAGCAGGGAGCAGCTAGAAAGGAAACAAGAGCCAGCAGCTTGGGAAATAGAAACAGGGAATAAGAAGGTCCTGATCTGCTAGGAGCATCTCCAAAGCAGAGGGGTCAAGCTCCCCCTCCTCCCCAGAGAGAGCTTAAGGGTCCTCAGCAGCATTTGAACCTCAAAATCCCTCCTCCCTCTCGCTCATCTGCTGCCTGACTCTGGAAGAGCCTAATCTCCCCTGAGGTACTTTGAAGTTAGGCAGGGATTTAGATTTGTGGCTCTTTTAAGGCAAGGCAGAGCTGAGCAGTGGCGGGAGAGCTCCTCGCCTGCCTTAACACAGAGCAGGACTGTGGTGTGACAGCTCAGCTGTGCCTTCCTTCTCCTCCTCCTCCTCCTCCTCCTCCTCCTCCTCCTCCTCCTCCTCCCAGCTGGGTTTGCACGGGAAGGGATCAAACCCGCCCCTGCCCAGTCCTGCTGGATCTCTCTCCCCATCCTGCGACTCTCCAATCGCTGCAAGCAGAGCTCGAGATTTTCTGAGAGCCCAAATTCTTCCACTGCTTGCAAAGAAGAATCCCCCAAAGCTGCCTGAAGGTGCTTCCTACCTTCCCTCAGTTCATATGGATGATAAAGAGTGACTGGATCCAGCCCTGCAAAGGGAATCCCAGATCCATAAAAATCCAGGGATTCTTAGAAACCTCATCCCATCACAGAGACTGACACCCCCCGGATCTGCCTGGCTTGTGCACAGCACCTTCCAGCCCAAGCAACTCTTCCACTTTGCCAAAGAGAACACGATATGTGATGTTAAAATCTGTTTAAGATGGATTGCCAGCCTTCCTTACTTCCTTTCCAAGGAAGGAGAGCAGAGCCAATGTCATGCTGTGAGTCACCGGAAGAACCAAATTGAATCCTTGGGGCCAATGCTTGCAAACAGCATGGCCAGGGATTTTTCTCTGCTGTTTTTGAAATACTCTTCAAGTTTCTCCCCACTCCCCTATCACTGCTCCACAGCATTTGAGAAAAAGTACTTTCAAAACACCATAAAGGCATTGGGGTTTTCACTTGCCAAACCACTGAAAAATGTACCTGCTCCCCCCAGATTTCTTATTATCATTGAAAATCTTGTTATTCCTACTCCCCTCTAACCTCCAGGCCTTGCCCAGCACTATGCAGGCTGCTGGAAAAGGCGCCTGGCCAAGAGCAGATGTCAGGAAGGTTACCCAGGCTTTGTTCACTGGCAGGGAACACAAAATTCCCAACTCCAGGTTCATCCACAGCTCTGCAGCCAGGAGAAGTTGTGAGACCATTTGTGTCTGATGGGAATCATGGGGTTTTACACTGAAGGTGTGGGAGTATCCAGGCAAGGATTTGATTTAGGGGAGTGTGAGATGTGCAGCACCTCTGAGGTTTATAACTTGTAAGAGCTTATCTCCTCTCGCATCAAGAAGTGTCTGGGAAGCAGCCAAGGGCACACAGCAGAGGAGATAGCAAGTGGGAAGGGAGAGGAAAAAAGTCAAGGGGAATAAAGCATATTTATAAAAATCAGAACAATAGCTCCCCAGAGCTGTGATAAGAACTATTCACAAATGAAAATACGACACTGATTTTTTTTTTTTTTCCTCCATGCATTTCACCTCTTTTCTTAAAAAGAAGCAGCCAAACCCCAGCACTTTGCCTGGTGAAAGGTGGATGGAGTTAATCCCTGCACCTCCCAGCAGGGAAACCATCTTCTGGAAAGGACCCTGAGCCTGGTGGTCCTGCCACAGTCCCTGGGGAGCATTTTTTTCAGACCATCCAGCTCAGTGCACAGCACTCCCTCCGCCCTGAAGGGATTGGCAAGAGCATCCCAAAGGGTGGCCTGGAGCTGTAAACAAGCAGGACTTTGCATCCCCAGCCAGCAAGGCTGAGCTTTGCTGGCAGAGCTGCCTCGAGCAGGATCCCTCCGGCTCCCTGCCTGGCCCTTGCAAGTGTTATCAATCGCCTGCTTCCATGAACATTAAAGAAATCAAACTTTTCCTTCTTGCTCTTGCACCCCCTCCCTTTAAATAGCAGCTTGGAAGGAAACAAATTTAGAGCAAGGTCAGAGGGATGCAGAGGCTGTTTCTCATGCTCGGAGGAAATCCTAGCAGTTGGATGGTGGAGGAAGTTATCTCCCAGCCCTATCTGGGCATGAATTCAGAGAAAGGCTGGGAGGGATTTCCCAGGAAATTGCAGTGCTGCCCCCAGCCCCTTTTCCTTGGGGCAAGGCAGGATTTCTCTGCACACCATTCCTGAGAAGTGTCAGAGCAGATCCCACACAGTGGTGCTGTCTAGGATGCACTCATGGGTGCAACCCTGGGAGTGTCCAAGGCCAGGTTGGATGGGGTTTGGATCCTTCCAAACCATTCTGGGATTCTCTCATGATTCTATGGATGCCATTCAGCCTTGGCGTCCAACAGCAGCATCTCCAGACCAAAACCCCTGAACTGACACAGAACCACTGCAGTGATTTTAATAAAATTGCTCACCTGAGCACAGACAGCCACAGGGCTGCAGGTGAGGTGAAATCACATTTGATCCAGACTAGATCTGAGTTCTTAGTTCCCTCTGGAATGGAAGTAGCACTTTCAATATCCATTTACCCATGCAGAACTAGACATAAGCTTCTATAATTAAACACACCTTTGTATAAAGCTAAGAAAAGCTCCACAGAATCCTTCCTCACCATGTAATCACCTCAAGCTATGGCAGAGTATTTCAGTACCAAGAGTTCTAACAGTTTTTAGCTAAAATAATTCTCTCTATCAATTATAATTCTCTATATCAATCTAAAAATAATTCTCTATATCAACTATAATTCTCTCTCCTTACAATTTCTCATGAGCAGATCTTCAACAGGTGAGGAGTGACCCATTCAGCTGCACTTGGGAAAACAACAGAGCTGGGAGAAGAAATCAGATTGCACCAGGATTCTGGTTCCTCATTCAGGCACAGGGCATGTTCTCCCCTCCCCAACCCCTTTAAATCCCAGAGTAACATCTCCCCTTTTCATTCACCCACGTAGCCCAAATAAGTCCAAACGAGGAGAAAATAAAGACGAAGGGTTTTGAGCCCATGTTTAAAACAGCTTATGGATTTTGGAGCTCCTTCCAGCTCCATCTCAGCAACGTTGTGCTGCAAGCCAAGGTTTTGGATGTGTGTCATCAGGGATCACAGCTACAAATGAGATTAAGGAGCGAAATAAAAATCACTTGAGCTGGAGATAACTCACTTGCTGGCAGGGAGTGAGGGGCTGAATTGATCTCCTGGCCCAGGCAGGCTTCTCCATCTGCCAATAACACCCAGCAATTCGTCAGAGCCGCAGCACACAGTGTTTATAGCCCGGGCTTGTAATGAAATCAGCATCTCCCGCAGGGAACTTAACCCCTCCGGAGAGAATCCAACTGACAGGAGTGGCCCTGGTGGAGCAGAAAGGAAATACCCAGCCCAGTGCTGGATTTGACCTGAAAAAGTCTCAGAAAACATCAGAGCTCTCACAGGGTTATTGGCAAACTCTGCCACATAAAAGCCAGGAAAAGGGTTTGGATCTGGTGTCTCTCCCAGGGTTGTTCTGGGAACATCTACAAGGCACAGTTCCCCCTTTCCCACCTCCATGGATGGATTCAGGTGAGAATCAGCCTGGACATGGCACAGCCCTTTGAGGAGCCAAGCAGTTGTTTTCTCTGCCCAACATCAGGGAGTCACCTGCAAGCCCAGACCTGGAGAACAGTTCCAGAGGCAGCTTAGGACTGCTGAGAGCTGGGAGAGGTTCATTTGGGGTTTCTGTTCAGTGCTCCTGTACAGACTCCATCATGCAGGAACACGTGACAAACACAGACCATGCAACCAGCCTTCACACACGGACAGAAATCTGGATTTAGAGTCACTGCAAAGCCTTGCAGGATTTCCAGTCATCAGCCCAATTCCAGACGTTGGAGATCTTCCCCAGCTGCACCACCAGGGCAAGGAGAGCTGTGTCCCCACTGAGCCAGCACTGACTCTGAACCCATCCTTCCATCAGCATCCCGAAAAACTGCTGTGGGATAAATCCCACCACATAGATCCACCACTGCAGAGCCTTCCATTTGCTTTTCCTTCCCCCAAAAAGCTGCCTTAGGCACGAGACATTTTTTTCCAGCCCACGCTTTCCTAAAGGACACTGTGAGGTTTTGTATAAACAAAGAAATGAGGCACGACAGTTCGAGACTGAGGAGAAAATATCACAACCATCCCAACAACATCAACAGTTTAGAGAAAACACTTGGAGCTGTCAATACCCTGCGCTGAGTGGTGAAAGGTTTGGGACAAATTCCAGTTTGGAGTAAGAGACACTTTGCTTGCAAATCTTGGGGGAAGAGTGCACTCCTCAGCTGCAATCCAGAAATGGTACCGACTCCGTGGAAATAAGAACATGCAAAATTCCAAACCAGGATAAATGCTCACAGCCATGAAAAATCTGAAATTAAAGAGCTCTCTGCCAAGAGAGGAGCTCAATCCTTTGGCTCCCCAAAGCTCAGGTCTTAAAATACATCTCAGAGCTCCATGGCTGCACATTCCTAACCCCGGGCTGCCATGTGCACACGTGGCCAGGGAGTGCAGAAAAAGTCAGATTGATCCTGGTAGAGGCGCCTCAAGCGATGCTTCCTCCCTTCCAAAACAAATACACAGTGGGGCAATGATCCCACGGAGCTCCTGAGTGAAGCCCTGCAAACCCTGCTGAGCTCTTGGCTGTGGTGTGAAGCCACACTCAAGGCCAGGCTCACCTTTTGGGCACAGATTTCCATGTCCTGGGCATGGCCAGCACAGTTTCCACAGCACTCTGGGAACAAAGCCCATGGGAGGATCTTGACTGAGACAAGAGGAGCCGAGCTCAGCAGACAGAGCCATGTTTAAATCCAGGTGCCAACACCAGAGATAACAAACGTGAAGAATTGAAGCAATCAGAGGTGTTACTCATCCATGACTTGGGCTGCAAGGAGAGCCAGGAGGTTCCAAGATGAGGACCCAGCAGTGCCTGTGCAGCTGGGCACCATCCCAGTCCCCATTCCCAGGGGTAGCAGCTGTGGCCAGGGTGAGGTGAATGAGGGCACTCAGGGCTGAGCTGATAAAAACAGACCCCAGGAATGCAGTGATGATGAATTTGGGTTACCTCTCTGATGGGTGGAAGGATCCACCAACTACTAAAAGCCCTGTGCTCTTCAGGAGAATGGCTAAGCTCAGGTGCTGGACAAGGACCTTGTGTGTCTCTGCAGGGTTTGGCAGGTGAAGATCTCCTGGATTGATGGGGTTCCAGCACGGCTGATGCAGCTCCCACCCCTCCAGGTATCCCAAATCCCCCCCAGACACCCCAGAGCTGTGGGATCTGTGGGATCGTGGGGTCCACGGCAGGCTGGGCTCAGCACAGCTGTTTTGCAGCTGGATTTGGCTGGTGCAGCGGCAGCAGGCGGCTGGGCTGTGCAGATGGGCCCAGAGAGACTCCCTGCTTCCTCCAGCTCCCGAGCCCAGGCTCAGCTCCCATAAAGCTGGGTTTTATGATCCTCCCCGTGTGTGTGAGCACGGCAGTGTGTGTGCAATCCCAGGGATTTACAGCACACCCCGGCGTCGCTTGGGGCCAACATTTTCAATGCTGTATCCAGAAGCCTGGGTCCACTGGGTCTTTGGGTTGTTTTAGGAGAGTTTATTTTGGATTTGGAAACACAGCCCGGAGCAAATTGACTTCCTGAGCTTCTCTGCTTCCTCCAAACTCTTCTCCTGGTGATTCCTGTTGCTTTAGGATTTCTAAATAACCCTCCAGCATGTCCTGAGGACCTCACTCATTCTCCCAACCTTTTCCCCTTTTGATCACTGCAAGGTTGTTGATTCAGTTGGCAACAAAACACTCTCTCAAGCAGAACTAAGACAATGAGTTGTGTCAAATCCCAGAGGCTTGAATGCATTTTAATTTGCAATATTTGCCTTTTTTCCTTCTCCCTTTAGACTTTGGTCTCCCTGAGTTTCTTCCATGGTTACATTTCTATGTCGTCCATTTTTCTGGGTATATTTTATGTTTGCCATTGCTTAGTTTCCCCCAGCAAAGTGGAGTCCAAACTTAAAAACCTCAACTTAAAACCCTTCCCGACATGGGTTTACATGAAAACAGGAGGTTTCTCCAGAGGTTTGTCCTACACAGCCCTGCTGGAAGGGAAGGAGATGTGGGGAAACTGCATCTTAAGGAGGCTCAGCAGGACTCTGAGCAGAACTGTCAGCAGCAGAAGTGGCTGCCCGGGGGGAACAGCTCCGTAATGAAACCAAGGTGGCCGAGCTGCTGACAGCTGCAGAGCAAGCCAGAGGAGAGGTGGGTTTGGGAGCAGAGGGGAATATTTCATCTTCTCTGACTTGATGAGTTTGCGTTGGCACAAGACAATGAGGAGCAGATGTCAGCCAGAGATGCCAAACTACCCAGCACATTTTTACAGCAGAAATAATGACACTCTTTCAGACCACTAATGTTTGCAGTTTCTCAACAGCATGGACTGATTTTTTTTTTTTTTTAAAAGAAAAACCCTCCTCAAAGTTCTCCAAGAATGGGTTTGAGCCAGGGCTGATGGCAGCAGCAATGATTTCACACGGATAATCAGATAAAACTCCCTTCCCAGAACTAATTGGATGTTGCACGGACTCTGAGCCATCTGCATCCATCAAAGCACACTTACCTGGGACCATTAAATGTGAATTTCTTCCCCAGAGCTTTCTCATGGCCTGAGTAATTGTTTGCCTTTTCTTTTGCCCGAGGGCTCTGTTAATTCCTAGAAATTGTACAATCATTTGGGTTGGAAAAGACCCATAAGATCATTGAGTTCCGTGTAATAATTCCTGTGTTACAACAAATTTGAAAAGTCTTGGAAAACCGAGGAGCTCAGCTGGGCTCAATTTCATCGTGGATGTACTTCGAGTAAACAAAATTCGGGAAGTTTCAGACCCAGACAAAATGACCTGTGAGCATCCAAAATATTCAAGGTTAAATTGTTAAGCACTGGAAGGAGCTGCCCAGGGAGGTGGTGGAGTTTCCATCCCTGGAGATGTTCAAGGAACGAGTGGACATGCTCTGGTCTGGGTGACAGGGTGGTGATTGGTCAAAATTTTATGATCTTGGAGGTCTTTTTCAACCTCAATGATTTTGGGATACTGTGAGAGTTAAGGATTTTAAAGATGTTTTCTCATGGGTGCCTGTGGAGGATTAATATTCTGGTTTGGGGGTTTTCCTTCGTTTCTTGGCTCTGCACTTCCATGTGATCAGGTAAAGCAAAATATTTTTTAAGCATTCCCCTGAAAAACAGGATCCATCCCAAAAAAACACCACGACCAGCTCTGGGGATTTTGTGAAAACCCCCAGAGGGAATTACTCCATGATGTCATCAGCTGAACTGCAATTCAGAAAGCTGTTTAACTTGAGGCTTTGCAAGACCTGCACTTTTCCTGGAAACATCCTACAAGTCTGAACTATAGTTACCTCCTTACAACCTGCCAGATTTTTCCCCATTAATGAGACACAGCTAAGTATTCCAGTTCACCTTCCACAAATCTATTGTGGCCTGCCCTGGAATCCAGCTCATGTCTATGAATGAGTATATTATTATCTTGACTTCCTCCTGCTTATTGGCAATGCCTGGTAATCTTTCAGTTGTGGTATGCAAAGCCAAACATGAACCAGTATTTTCCATGATGGCTGTAATTTTCGCCTGTAATTTTATCACTCCAATCTAAATCCACTTCAGGAACACCATAAACGAATTGTCACCGAGTGAACTGAGACTTCGGAGTGGTTTATACGAGTGATTTAATAAAAGGGAAATAGGAAACAAATGTAAGCCATAATATTTTTGGCAAAAAGGTCAAATATTTCTTTCTCTTTCCCTCGTCTGAATGCAAGGACCTGCTCCTTTGAAAGCACCCCCAGCAGGTTTGTTTGTCTTGGATTACCCAGTAGCAGATAAAACATTTGTCCAGCGAGAGTTGTTTAAAAAGAACTAAAAAAACCCCAAAGCAAGGTAAACAGATCATATTTGTGATATCCTTGTCCTAATTTTTTTTTAAAATACCAAACTCTAAGTGCTAAAAATATGCCCATGTTCTTACTAGGGAGCTGAAGCTGTTTTCACAGTTTGCAAAGCCAAACACTCCCCGAGTTGCTGTAAGTTTATTTTAGGCCCTGAGCTGGATGACGGCTGCGAGGCTGCCTCACTTCATTCATATTAAGAAACAATATACAGAGGATATAAAGTGATCAACTGTGTTTACACTGAGGCCAAAAAAAAAAAAAAAAAAAGCCCCTTTGCATAAGTAGTAAACAGGGAATCTGGGGCTGAGCAGAAAAACTGCTGCTGATCATTCCTGAAAGGAACATTCCCGAAAGGAGCATTCTGAAAAGGAACATTCCCGGCACAGGCAGCTCTGGAAAAAGGCAAATGATGAAAATCTCGGTGTGGGATTTCCAGGAGTAACCCCAAAATAACCCTCTGAGGCTTGCAGGGGTTTCACAGTGACACGTGAAGGTTTCAAGCAATGGCTTTGCAGGGGGAAAGGAGAAAAAAAACAAAAACAACCCCACGTTTATTCATAAAAAATTTCTGCTGCAAAACTGCAGCGGGAGCCTGTTTATAATAAACCACCAAATGATAGAGAGGCTGCTGTTTGGCACGGGAATGGCCTGGGAGAGGCTTGTATTACATTTCTCTCCCCCAGCCTTCATGGTATAAGGCAGAACAGGCTGAAATTTATGTTCTCCTGGTACTGCTGGCCTGGCTGTGCTGCTCCAGAGACACTTCTGGCACAGGCCCTGGCTGTGCTCTACACTGCAATCCCCTGGATTTATTGCTGGAGGTTGGGGTTGGAGGGCAGAGGGGCATTTCTGACTTCTTTATGGTGATGGAGGCACTTGAAGGGGCCAGGCAGACACAGATAAGTAGCCCCAGAGGCAGCTACTGACCACCAGCCTCTCATTGGGTCTCCTTTCCTGGGCCAGCTTGGTTTTTAGCATCAGAGCATCATTGCTGGGCCGGAGTTATGTGTAGGTCTGGAGAAAAATGGGAAAATTGGAATTACTTTCTCTTGGTAGAGTTTTTGTTGCTTAGGTTTTGCTTTCCTTCCAGCTTAGCAAGCAGAGTTGTTTGAGTGAGTCCCATAAATCCATTCATCCATTTATCCATCCATCCTTCCATCCTTCCATCCATCCTTCCATCCATCCATCCATCCATCCATCCATCCATCCATCCACAGAATCACAGAATCCACAGAATCACAGAATCACAGAATCATAGAATGGTTTATGGAATCATGGAAGGGATCTTCAAAATCTCCTCATTCCAAGCCCTCCGCCATGGGCAGGGACAATTTCCACTAGACCAGGTTGCTCCAAGCTCTGTGGAGCAATCCAACCTGGCCTTGAACCTGTTAGCTTTCCATCCATCTTTCCATCTGTCCATCCATCCATCCATCCATCCATCCTTCATCATTTGGTCAGCAAGAAATTTTCTGCCAGAGGCAGCCCAGGAAGGCTCTGTCAAAGTTGCAAAGAGCCAAGTCAGGAAACCCAAACTCTGTGACTAGCACAGGTCTTTCCCGTGAGAACATTTTGCTACATTTCATGAACAAGATAAAGTTTGGATGTTTTGCAAACAACGTCTCTGGATTAGGTCAGTTCAGGCTTGGCCAGTTGGGCCTAGGGGGAGGTTTCTGGCTGACCAATCTGGGTGACCTCTGAAAACTCTCTATATATGGAAATCAAAATAATAAAGACACTTTCTTTCTTTCCTTGTCTGAGAACCTGGGTCATTCCTCAGCTAGCGGCTCAACAGCGACAAAACTCCACCAGGATCTTCTCTTCCAGTGCCTGGGAGGGACCAACGAGCTCTGCTAGGTCACTTTGCTTCCTTTGGATGCAGCAATTTCTCCATCACTGTGAGAGAACCAATGCAGAGAAGATCTGTTGTGTCCTCCAAGTCTGAGGGGAGAAAAAAATCGTGCCACAAAAATATTTAAAAACCAAAAAAAACCCTCCAGGTTCAGCCTCTCCATCTCTGAATCATGTAATGGAGAGGGATCTCTTGTCCTTTGAGGGATGTTTCTGATCACCACAGCTCCTGGGGGATCTGAACATCCACCTCCAGGAGATATTTTGATAATAAAACCAAGACCAAAATCAAAATATCTCATGGAGGTGGATGCTCTCGTTCCCCCAGGAGCTGTGAGTTTGACTCCCACAAAAGCCCCAATTTCCACCAGGAAAAAACCCCCTGACTGAAGCTGCTGAAAAGTTTTCTCAGTTTGGGTAACCACTCTGCTGCCTTTTCCCTTTGCAAAATACCTCGAGAATCTCTGATTAAAGAGCTTCTCAAGAACTGGATATTTCTGTTTATTGTTGTTATTTTACAGAAGTCTCCCCTGTCAGGGAAACAGTAGCAGCATAAAATGCAGTGCTGGAATTACAGTTTATGTCTTGACCCCTACAAATTACTCATCAATGCAACAGCCATGGAAAAACAGAAATCAGAAAAAAAACAAGGGAGGGAAGGTTTGCTCTGTTCAAACCTCACTGCTGGGCATAACTCAGTCTTTATCTAATGCAGTTTCACCAGAGTACCACCCCAAAAATGCCCACAAACTCTATCATGTGAATAAAAATATTAATAAATATAAATGCACACATACAGAAAAAAAAAATTGATGCCAGCCAAGAGTTCAGGTCTTCCCAATATGGACAATTTATTTACATTTCTCCTCACTATTATGGATTGATCTTTCCACCAGCACAACACAGAGATACTCAGGTCATCTCCTTGCTGCTCCTTTCCCTGCCCTCTTTATGAGATAATTGTCAATTAGGACTCCAAACCAACCAGAACTCTTCCACTCATTAGGGCTTGATCCACTCCTGACATTACTTGATAAATTCTCTCTTTGCTTTACAAAGAGACTCCATTTCTGAGGGGTTTTAACCATTTTTTTGCTTTATTCTTAGTATTTGCCTTTTGCACATCACTTGGACAAGGGACACAGCTTGGGCTGTTGAATTTTGGGCAAGAGCTCCCTGCTAATCTCTTTTCTCTTGGATTCCCATGACTTTAGGATTATAGAATCCTGGAATGGTTTGGGTTGGAAGAGACCTTAAAACTCATCTTTTTCCACCCCTGCCATGGGCAGGAATACCTTCCACTATCCGTGGTTTCTCCAAGCCCCTTCCAACCTGGCCTTGGACACAGGTTGGGGTACCCCTGTGTTTGGAATGCCAAAGAAAAGAATATTTTTTGGGATGGGGTGGGGCATTTAAAATTATATCCCAACAGGGTATTTCTTTTTTTTTATGTCGTTGTTGGTTTTAAATTATTTTATTCCCGCTGGTCTCAAATCGGGTTTGGAAGTTGCACGGGAGATTGTGGAAGATGAAGAAGTGGGGAATTTAGGAGGAAATGTGAGGAGAGGGAGAGCAAAACCCCAAAAAGAAATGGAGATAGGAAACATCAGGGAGAAGAAGAGGAGAATAATAGCACAGGTGCCCTCTAGTCACACCAGGGTTTCTATCTCCAGCATCTCTCCCATGTTTAGAGACGGGCAGGACTTGGAGTCTGGCAATCAGCCACAATCCTGAGGAAACAATGCCCAGGAGCTTGGCACACCAGGGCATCCCTCACAGGGCCCCTCGTCCTCACTCCACCCACCTGGGTTCCCCTCTCCTGCCACGTTTGGACCAAGAGCTTGGCGATGGCAGAGCTACCAAAAGTGCCCTGGGATCTGATTTCCTTTCATGGCCAGGTGCTTTTAATAACCCTCTGCCAACTGCCAGTGGTATTGCTGCAAGGGATGCCTGGAATGAAAAGGGGAAAGGAAGAGAGTAAGGAAAAAAAAAAAAGAGTCAATGAGACAGAACAGATAATTTTGCAATTTAATTTTCCATCTCCTCTAATAACGGTGCCGGTGTCACGCTGATGGATGGAACTGTTACATGCGGCCTCTCAAGATTAATTCCCCTCCTGTAACTTCAGCCGTGATTTTCCAGAGCAGCCTCTTGGCTCCCCTATTCAGTCTTCCCCTGGTCCCTTCCCCTCTCCCTTCCCCAGGCTTCTCCTGCTCGGAAGAATGTTTTGGATCAAAGCCGACAAGGAGAATTCGGCTGGGTGTCAGGGCTGGCTGTCGTGACTGCTGAAGAGACTCGGGTCCTTTTCCTGCAGGAGAACACTGCTTTTATGTGGGAAACATCAGCAATCAGACCTGAACATCCTCTGTTCCTTATGTGAAACTCCTCACTACTGCACAAATCCGGGATATCTGCTCCTTCCAGGATCTTGGAGGATCTACGTTTTTCCCATCCCGCTTGGGCAGGAATCTCTGAAGCCCATTAAAAGTTCCTCCGTAATCTGAGCTCCATATTTTCCCAAGCCAGGAGATCTGGAATTTAAAGGCAAGGTTTGATCTTATCTCTTCTTTATCTGATTAGGGTGGCTCCACCAAACAAGATTTATCTATAAAGAAAATAATGCGATTAATGTCCCAGCTGCCCAGGTCTTTATGGAAACCTCTCAGATTTTGCTGAGCTCTCCAATTAAATGTAACCCTGTAAACCTGAGTGAACCAAACCTTTATCTGAGAACGTGCAGCGCTCCTAAATTAAATTTGTGGAGTTGGTGGAAAAGGTTAAGGGTTTTTTTTGTGTGTGAAAGGGACACAGAGACACTGTTCTGAGTAACCCCCAGTCCCTCTCAGCCTGGCAGGGAGAACACACACCACTAACAAGGGCTGTTCCTGCATTTACGTCAGCGAGGAATTTTCTCCTCCTGGCATGTTCTCTGGCATTGCAAGGCTGAAGTGGCTCCAGGGAAAAGCAAATTTGCTGTGTTGGCACAAGGAAAAGAGATACACATGAAGGGTTTGTCCCCAAGCTGTGTGAGACACCAGGAATGTGCATTTGCTGAGGACCACGGTGTCCATGGGTCACTCTGAGTGCCAGGGCTGGCAGGATCTCAGCCAGTCCAGAGGGATCAGCCCAGTAGGATATTCAGATGTTTGAACATCTTCAATAAACACCAAAAAATCAAGGGAGATATTCCTCAAGCTGGAGGCTCTTCGTTCTTCAGCATTTTGGGCACCCCATGGCAAGATGGATACCTTGGTTTTGTTAAAGGGGACAAGAGGGGAAAAGAGGCACAAAATTTGGATCTTTTTAAATATCAAGGAACTTCAGAGCAGCAGCTTCCAGCTGGGCAGTTCCCGTCTCTCTCCAGACTCCTCTCCAGCTTCTCTTCTCCAGCTTCTCCTCCTTTGAGATCCAGAAGTGCAGAGAGCTTGGAAGACCCAAAGTAGGAGGGACAATCTGGGCTGGAAAGGAGTAGAAGGACAATCTGGGAATGCCGTTGCTCTGTGAGCTCTGCTGTTCGTGATCCCACCTTGGACATCACCCCCAGTTTTTTGGGAAAGCCAAGCCAGGCACAGCAGGAGGTGGGAAGGGTCAACAGGACTGGGTTGGAAGGGGAGGCTACATCATGAGCAGCTTCACCATGAATGGGTTCATTCACTGCAGCTCTGATTTCTGGCGTTGCTTATCCGTGAAAAAGCAAAATATGATTTCTGGCTGATCCCACCTGAATTATTTCCAAACTGCTTTTCCTCTGAGTTAGTTGTGTTTGGAATCAGCCTGAAAAAATTAAATGTTCACCAAGTCCTAGGGTTTCAGTCTATCAGCTGGCTTCAGAGTTTCCCAAGCTGCATTTTGGCTGAAACATCCTCCAAGATGGAAAAATGTGTTCCTGTCCCAAAATCTGTCTTAGCCTCTTGTTCGTTCAAGATGCTGATGGGAAGAACTCTTCCCATGAAATAAAAAAATTAAAATTAAAGTTGCTTTGAAATTTGTACAGTCAGGAAAAACAGTGATCAGAAGTTCACACACCTGTTAGTTGCTATTCTCAAACACAACTTTTTTTTTTAATTTTTTTTTTTTTTAATTTCAGAAACCTCTGGGAAATTATCCTCCTCCTCCTTTCTGAATCACCTTTATCTAAGCCTAATTTCCCCACTAAAACCTTCATTTCACAGAATTAATGTTCCTGGCCTTTATGGTTGTTCACCTCCCTGCCCCCATTTTCTTTGTTCGGTGAAGACCATCAACAAAATTCCTTTCTTGTTAGTGAAAGTCCCTTTTTTGATAAACATTGCTTGGAATATACATCTTTTTGTTTAAAAAATGGTGATGCTACTTAATAACAAATGCTGAGGCCTCAACAGATGAGCCTTGCAATCCTGGCTGGAAATAATTTAAAGCAACTTTGCCAGATGTGGAGGGCAGGGGCAAATCCCAAATTCACTTTGTCACAGCCACATGGATTTAGTGCAGTCCTATCTGACCCTAGAAAGGGCTCCCCACTCAGCAGGGGCAGATCTTCAGCTGATCTTCACATCACGTGGTGGAATGGATTGAAACTCAGAGAGAGGTGATTTAAATGGGATTTTAGGGAGAAATTCTTCCTTGGTGGGGTGGGGAGGCACAGGTTGCCCAGAGGAGCTGTGGTTGCTCCATCCCTGGAAATATCCAAGGCCAGGCTGGATGGGGCTTGGAGAAACCTGGGATAGTGGAAGGTGTCCCTGCCATGGCAGAGGTGGGGCAAGATGAGCTTTGAGGTTCCTTCCAACCCAAACCATTCCAGGATTTCATTAACCCCTTCAGTTTATCCCTGCTGACATTCAGGCTGGCTGAAGGCTTCATGGTGGTTCAGGCTGACTTTGAGTGGTCTGGGCACCCTGACATGAAGAATGCTGACCTGGTGGCCCTCAGGCAGATCCAGAAGCTGCAGATGCCACCCTTGGCCACAACCAAGCCTGCCTAGACCTGGATCTGACCCTGCTTTCCTCTGAACCTCCTCCTCTTCCCTCGTTGGGGCAAAAGCTTTCACAGGGATGAGCAGGGCAGGAGCCCAAACCTTGCAATCACTTGCCCCATCCCACTTGGCAGCAGGCTCTTCCCTCACTTCTGCAATGCCACAAGCCTCACCCCTTCCCTAACCAAAGACCTAGCCCACCTCGAGCCGAGCAGATCAGTTCCGTGCAGCAAACCCGAAATTTCCATTCCTTGTGTAAACACCATGTATCTCTCCAGCGGTGTCCATAAAAATGCAGGAAAGTGCAAGCTCAGCAGCTGGAATGGGCTGGGTACCTCCGAGCAGTGAGCGAATCCCAGGTGGTCTCTGTCACGGGAGGTGATTTATGGGAAACTCTCTCCCTCTCGGGCTGCTTTTATTTAGTCAGTGGGAGTTTGACAGCCCAGAGGTCACAGACACTCCAGTCACTCGTGGTTTCTCTACCGAAATGGAGAAATGCCTGCAGGATGGGGAGAGGGGGGACAGGATGGGACGGGGAGAGGAGAAGGGAGCTGAATGCAGGCTAGTGTCAACCCCTGGAAAAACAGCAGGTCCATAAATAGTAAAGGCTTTGGAAGACGAGGGGCGATGAATGGTGCCTTAAACACAACTGAAATGTCAGGGGAGGAGGGGGAAGGGGCTCTGTATTTATTCTCTCTTGCGTGAGATTTCAAACCAGAGAGGCAGCATCCTTGGGGAGCTCACAGTGAATTTTTTTCTGTGTGCCCAAGGAAGGAGCCTGTGCAGGCTTCTCACAGTTTTTCTTTTTAAATTATTCGTTTTAACCATGTTCAACTATAATTTTGGCAAATGAGCTCATGGCACTGCTCCTGTCTTTCACTTTGGACTCAGGCAAGACACTGTAGACAAATCCTTGCCTCAGTTTAATCAGGTTTTGGGAGGGCATCTTCAGAGGCAGCCACAGAGATCTCCAGGGGGAAAGTTCAGCAAGGAGGAGCAGCAGATCCCAAAGGGCTCATGCAGAGCAAACCAATGGAAGAACACCTCCAAAATCCTTCATCCTGGAGCCAGTTTCACTTCCTCTAAGATCCAAAGCCTGGGCCATGGCTACACCCTCACTTTCCACGTGGGGCACGTGTTCCCTTAACTTTGTCTTCATTAGAAATGTGTCATTTGTGATCTCAGCCGTACCTCCACATGGAGCCAGGATAATGCTATTGGCTTCCCTGGAGCTGGGCTGGATTTACATCAAGGTGGATGAGATCAGTCCATTAGCCTCCCTGGCAAGCTCCCTGGAACGTGGTTACAATTTACTCCGCTCCCTGAAACACTCCAATTTTGGCCAATGGCTTCCCTTCCCTTGTAGGTTGTACACATCAAGGTCACCAAATCCCAAATGTCCTCCAAAGCCCCAGGGCTCATGGTTTGATTTCATCCTGGATGTTTTGTGCTAGAAGAAAAATAGTCTGGGTCTTATTTTCTAAGGTCCCCAGCCTGGGAAATGCAGGAAGCTGTTCAGTTCAGGTTTTTCTTGTGTGACAGATCAGCTTTTTAATCCATCTGCTGATACAATGCTCAAGGATAATTTGACTTTCCCAGGGGAAAATCAACAGCTGGAAAAGTTACAGAAAAGAAATAAAAAAGAACTTTTCCCAAGAAAATCTCCCCTCAAGTTCATAGAAAATTGCAGTGACCTACAAAGCACAGAATAAGAATTGATTGGGCTGGAAGGGTTTGAGCGGCTGTTGGAGCTAATTTTTCCCCAAGGAAGAAACAGTTTTCCCTGCTTTGTGAAAGAGACCTGCTCCGTGGGAAGGGATTTGGACTTTATCCCGTGGGCAGTCCTTGTGCAGCCAGGGAAAGCCTCCTTTAGGAAGAGTAGCAGAGCAGGGAGGAATGTTATCAATCTGAATCGGGCGCTTCTCTCCCAGGAGGAGACCAATAAACACTCCAAGATCTCCCGATAAAGCGGATTTCACCCATGTAATCCCATTACAGGGGTCCTGCTGGATGGTTTGTGTCAGATGAAGATAGGGAGCAGATGAAGGGAGGTCTCCTAGAGAACCTCAGCATTTTTGGGAGTGGGAGGTCACTGCTGTGGATGGAGAAGTGCAGTGCAAAAGCAACGTGTTCCCATTTCCCCGCAGGAATGACTCAATCCATGTGCTCTTGGCTTGGGGACATCCCTCCTGCTGACGCCAGCACAGGAGCCATGGGACTCCAACCAGATCCTGAGGTGAATAAACCAGCATAACAAATCCTATTTCCAATTTGGGACTCTCTACTCACACCCTGAGCATTCATCCAGAGTGTCATGATTTGTCTGCTTTTGGACAGAGGAACAGTGGAAAAATATGGATCATATCATTATAAAACATATAAGTTTCATGACTCACTCCGACTCCTGGGCGATCAGTATTTCTGAAAACGGAGCAAATAATTTAAGTGCTCAGTGTGCACTTTAAGCCCCTTACAAGCAGCCCGTTAAAAACCTCCTGTCCCTGCTCGTTCTTGTGCTCAATGAGGTGTTAAATAGGAGATGCTCTTCAAACAAACTAATCCATCCACGAGAAAATATACAAAAGAAAGTCTCTGGAATGACATTTCCCCGCTCAGCGAGCTTGTCAGAAACGCCGCCTGTCTTCTCCCTCCCCATCATCTTTTCAGGGAGAAAAGGATGAAGTGGGAAGGTCTCTGGCTTAGCAAAACAGTTGCCGCAGACTTGAAAGGCGAGGGGCAAGGTAGAGAGGTCTGCCCGAGATCACAGGCACTTGCGGGCAGATAGGATCTGCGGGAAGTGAAGACAAGGTGTGAGAAGTCTGTTCTTTCTTGTATCATCGCAAGGGCCCTTTTTTGAAGATAAGCCCCTTCTCGGGGGGGACGGGGAGGTCTTTGCACTTCAAGGGAGGGCGCGTTTCCACCTCCCCTCTGTTTGTTTTCTAATTTTCTCTTCGCTCTCACGTCGGCTCTTCGTGACCCTCTCTCTCAGCAGCGTCATCAGCACCTCTTGCCGGGGCCCTGCAGACAGGGGTGAAGAGGCCTCGGGAGGGAAGGGAGTTTTATGGGAGGATCTGGAGGAGACAGGCAGCGGCTCAGGTGGATGGGATGTGGGGGAGGGAGGGAGGGAAGGCGTTCAGGGAAATGCCAGGACACCCAAATGTGCTTCAGAGCAGTGACCACCACAGGGATGGACCTCAGGAAGGGTCCTGGTGACCTTCAGGATTTTTAGGACCATCCCCACACAGGTACAGAAGCAAATTGTGGCAGGGGAACCCGAAGGAAACTCAGAGAAAGATCCAGAATTGTGGTGCTTTTTGTGGTGAGGAGCACTCCAAGCTCGTTTCATTCAAAGCCAAAGTGTTGGTGACCTTCTGCCACCTCTCCTTGCTAATTGGAGCTCTTCATTTACAAATTCCACTACTTAAAAATCCTGCAGAGTTTCCCTCCTTTATGAAACAGCCGAGGGAAATCCTGCAAATGCTCCATGGGAAAAAGGCTGCTGGGTTTGCTGGGAGCCCTGAGGAAGGGCAGCCAGCAGGAGCAGCCTCTTGTGCTAAACATTTTGGTTCAGGGATCTTCTGGAGGCTGGGGATGTACGGCGAGCAATGCTGCCATGCAGGAATGATGCTCAAACTCGGTTCTGTGGCACCTAAACCAAAGAGGAGCAGAAAGAAATCCAGGCGTGGCTTTGGCTGTGGGGTTGGTCACACAAAGCACAACCAAGTTGGTCACACAAAACACAGCCAAGTTGGTCACACAAAACACAGCCAAGTTGGTCACACAAAACACAGCCAAGTTCAGAAAATGAAAAAGCAAAAGGGAGCAGAAAGGAGCATGGCCAGGGAGGAAGAGGGAAATGAAGAGGGGAAGGTCAGTGATTTCCCACTTAACTCAGCTCAGGTGTCCCAACTCAGTCTGTGGATCCCCTCCTGGTCACCCATCCCAAACCCATAACACAACCCCAAATGCAGAACACAACCCCAACCCCAAACCCCCAACACAACCCCAAACCCACAGCACAACCCCAAACCCGAAACACAACCCCAAACCCACAGCACAACCCCAAACCCACACACAACTCCAAACCCGAACACAACCCCAAACCCACAACACAACTCCAAACCCCAAACACAACCCCAAACCCACAGCACAACCCCAAACCCAGAACACAACCCCAAACCCACAGCACAACTCCAAACCCATAACACAGCCCACAATCCACAACACAACCCCAAACCCAGAACACAACCACCCACCTTTTCATCACCTCTTCCTTCCTCTAATCCCTCCCAACACAAACGAGTGAGCAGAGGGATTTGTGAAGAAAAAACGGGACATTTCAGGCTCAGGACACTCCCAGGAGCCCTGGGACCTGCTGCTGCCCGTGTCAGGTTGTTGTACAAACATCACCTCCCGCCAAGCCCCGCCGTGGTCCCCAAGTCAAGCGCTGGAGACAGTTTGCCCAGTAGTTTGACCTTTCACCTCCCCTTTACTAAATAGACCTAATTACTGCGTTTGTCTGTCATTTAAGCAACAAATGACTCCATTGAGGTCATCTGAGGGAAGCTGGAGTTCTTAGCTGTCATCTCGGGAGAGCTCAGCTAATTTTATCCTGCTGGGGAAGAAAAGCCCTGTGAAATTTTGCTGGAAGGCTGGTTTGCAATTGCTGTTTCCTGGGGAGGGTTTGGTGATGCTCACTGCTCAGGAAAGTGAGGTATGGCCCCACTAACTCCTCCTGGAATTTCCAGGGATTGCAGGAGAAATCCTAAAGGAGAAACCTTCTGGGACAGTTGAGAGCAAAGAAAAGCAAAGAAAAGCAAAGCAGAGCATAATACTAATAATTATGATAATAACCATCATGGTAATAATCATAATCAAAATCAGTAATGATATGGTAAAGCTACAATGATAATGATCATACTAATAGTATTAACATCGGAAATAATAAAAATAATAATAATGTCATAGGCAATTTTCTCCTCCTAATCCAGATTTTTCCCACTGGAGATATCAATACTCCCAGTGTGCTGACAACCTTTTGTTCAGCCACAGAAAGAGCCAGAAACTACAGATGAATTTGTTTCAACGGCGTTTCCTCCTTAGTTTTCCATCCTCGCAGTTCTGATGGCTCCCAGTTGGGTGCTTTGTGGGTAACAGGCAAAATGGTGATGAAAGAGGGAGGTTAAGGCTGGAGAAAACTCACAGAAAGTGAAATGTGTGCGGGCAAGGAGGAGGCAAACCTAAAAATGGTGGTGTTTTCCCTCTCCCTGGATACCAAGTGAAGTCAGAATTAATTGTGGGGAGGTAAATATATTTATTTACACAAAGCCTCCCTGAGAATGCTCCTATGTCCATTTGCACATGGAATGGTTTGAGCTGGAAGGGACCTTAAAGCTCATCCAGTCCCACCTCTGCCATGGCAGGGACACCTTCCCAGGTTGCTCCAAGCCCTGTCCAGCCTGGCCTTGGACACTTCCAGGGATCCAGGAACAGCCACAGCTTCTCTGGGAAATCCATTTCAGGACCTCCCCCACCCTCCCAAGGAAGAATTTCTCCCTAAAATACAATCTAAACCTCCTCTTTTTCAGCTTGAATCCAACATATGATCTCGAGCACAACACTCTCCGGTAAGAAATGTCCAGAAGTTGTGCCAAGGCTCTCTCATCCCTGATCCGGGAATATCCCTGCATTTCCAGCTGCTTCACCCCCAGGATATCTCTGCCAAGGGTGTTTTTCCAGCTTGCCCTTTTGGCTGCATCTCCCTCCTGCTTGCAGCTCCTGCTCTGGCTCTTCCCTGTGGCATTGGATGTTCCCTTCCTGCCCTCACCTCACAATCTATCCCCACCCTGCCCTCCTCTACCTCTGGGATTTCAGACCTGACCTCTGGATCTGCCCTGATCCCACCTCCACCCCTGCCTGGCAATCCCAGCCAGGACCTCCCTGTTTCCCCCAGGCTCCTCCTCTGGGTGTGAGGTGTCCCCCCGAAACATCTGCAAAACATCTCCAGGCTCCTCAGCCCGCTCTGCAAAGCTCTCCAGCACCGTGGTGCCTCGAAGACAAAACAAACCATGACAGCAGCCGGGATTGTTGTTGTTCCCGTCGCGCTAATGTCAACTGAGCGCTTCCTCCCGCTGTCCCCTTCCATCTCCAGCCATCTCCAGTGCCTCCTCTGCTCCACCACCCTGGCTGAGGGAAATCCAAGGGCTGCTCAGCTCTGTCACTCACAAAAGTCACCTCTCCAGGGAGGAAACACCTTGATTTGAGCTGCTCTGAGCAATCAGAACCATCCCGCTCCAAAAGGAAGCAAAGATGGGATTTTAGCCTAAATTTCTACAACACAAGAGGGTCTTGGTGCCTGCTGGGGCAGTGGGGTAGAGCCAGGAGGGGCTGGAGGATCAGCAGAAATCCCGTTCCTCCATCCAGGAGGGAATCCAGGAGGGAACAGCCCCGTGGAGGTTTGAAAGGTGAGAAGATGGTGACGGATCAGGCGCGCTCAGGCAGCCCCGTCTTTCAGCAGGGCTCAGATTAGGTCTGTCAAACTCGGATCTTTTTCTCCTTCTTCTCACTCCCCCTTTCTCCACTGACACAACCAAGCAGCGCTCAAGGAGTGTTCCCTCAGTTCTTTGCGGCAAAGATGTGCTGCAAAAAGGCAAAAAAGGCAAAAAAAAGGCAAAAAAGGAAAAAAAGGGCAAAAAACGCAAAAAAAAGGCAAAAAACTACCTAAACAAAGGACTAAAATGGTTGTATTTTTGCTTTCCTGGTTGGTGAATCTTCCAGGGATTTGTTTTCTTTCTCTAAGTGAAATTCGCTGCATCAGAAGCACTGTAGAAACAGTTAAAATAATCTTGCAGGGATGTCCTTGCTGGGAGGCGGGGGTTATCCTGCACTGCCTGGGTTAACTGGAACAGAATAAAACCAATATTGAGTTGTTTTGCTGTATTTAACAGCATTTTTTGGAGCACATCTCAGCATTTCTGTCACACCCCATCCCCACATCATGGGAATCTGAGGGGAGGCTGTGTTCCCCCTAATAAAATGTTTTTTAGGAAGGAGAGAGGATCCTAAACGAAATCCAGCCCCGCTGAAGCTTTTCATGTGCAAATCACAGAAGCAGGAAAATAGAGACGGGACTTTATCGTTAGCCCGTTGCAAAATTCAAATAAACATAATTTCTTATGCTCCAAGGACATTTTGATGAAAAGGTTGATGTTATTACAGGTGCTTAAAGGCTTTTTAAAGCCTTATATCACGGCGTGGGATGAAAATGGATAGAAAGAGACAGCGAACATTGGAATAACATCCTCCCGTAGCTCCTCCACTGACAGATCGCTGTTTTGTCAGAGCCCAGGCAGTATTTTAACAAGGTTGAAGCACAGCCTTCGAGTTTAGAGCTGTTCACCTGAAACTGAAAGATTTTCTGAGGTTTTCAACCCAATTTTTTGTCTCTTGTCCCCTAAATCTCGCCTCCTCCCTTCTCCTCTCCGTCACCCCGTCCTGGAGCTACGTCAAGGGAATGAAGCAACACCAAATTCTCCTCTTCCTTCTCAACGAGATGATGGATTTTATTTAGGTTTTGGCATCTCTGTGCTGACAAAAAGGTTGCTCTTAACTGACGTGTTTTCGTGGCGTGTTTGGAGGAGGCAGCAACACCTCCCAGGACTGGAATGGGGAAAAGGAAAAGCGTAAAAAATATTGCTGCGTATTTAAAAAAAAAAAAAAATTTAGGAATGTTGCAACATCTTGCTTAGTTCTCAGGTTTTAGTTCAAGGAAAATGTGTACAGCTGAAGGCACCACAGATTCCAGGAGCTGAGATTGAAGGAATGAATTCTGTTTGTTGTGGAAAGGCACAGAGAGGTTGTTTGTGGAGAGAGGTCAATGTGGGACCATCAAGTACAACCCTAAATTGTGACCTAAAACACCCAACCCAAGCGGCCACCGTTGTTTTATTGGTTTGTATTGGGGATGGGTGAAATCAGCTCAGGGCTTTTCAGGAAAAATAAATATCTATGGGAACGAATTGTCAAAAAAAAAAAAAAAAAAGGAGAAATAAAACAAAATAAAGAGCGTGGTGGAGCCTTTGAGCCAAGCAGTGGGAGTGCTGACCTCCTGCTGTCTGTGTACCCTTGCTGAATAAATATTGCTGTCGTGCACAGATAAAAGATTATTTTTATAACAAAATTAGCTTCTCTCCCAGTTCTCCACTGGTTTTGCTTTCCAGGCAAAACACTGAGTTTCATTTGTTTTTTATTGAATGGGGGAGAGAAACATCCCAGCACCCAAAAATTACGAGGAAAGACTGATAAAAATCATGGAAAAAAGATTATCTGTGTATTTTTTCTTGGTTTTTCCTCATTTCCCTAGATCTGATTGCTGCAGCTGCCTGGTCTTGCATTTGCCTCTTGCCTTGGCATTGGTCTGACATCCCCTGGTGGATGCATCAATCCCAAATGTGCTGACCTTGGACTGCACTGGGTTTTCATCCCCCTTCCCACATGGACATCTGGGGGAATGGTGGTGGAAAGAGGAGCTGCAACACTCAAACATCATTTTTTAGGCATGGTGAGGACAGGACATACCAACAGATTCCGAGGTCTGGAGATCCCCCAGGCAAGGTGTCCTTTTCCCTGGCTGTGGGGATGAATCAGCTTTGGGATCTGAGTGAAATTCCCTTCCTCTGGCAGCTCTGGGCAACTCCAGGGCACCTGAGGACAAATCTTTCCATCTCGAGGTTTACATCCCATGTTCACTGGGACAAAGACAAATCAGTGTCACTCTGCTTCCATCCAGTTAACACTGAAACACTGGGAATACAGTGGGAATACAGGGATTTTCTTTCCTGTGTGAAGGAATATGTGTTAAAAGCTGAAGCAAATGGCACTGGTTGTCCAACAGGATCCCCAAAAACTGCCGCCCACATCCCGAGGAAGCTGGTGAGCTCTGCTTGCTCCAGCTGAAGATGATTTCCCCCTTTTCCTCATGGATGTCTCCTCCTGGATGGATGGATTGGACCCACCCATCCATGGCCACGGATTCATCAGCTCCAGCCACCAGCTACACACCTCTAGCTCATTCAGATTACACTTGGGATATCCTGAGCTCATTTTTGAAGAGATTCATGTCCTTTTAAACTCCCTTCACCTTCCAAAGCCTTTCACAAGCCAGAGAGGCAACAACCCTGAGGCTATTCTGGCACTCAGGGACCCACAGTGGTCACCCAGCGGTTTGCCTCCAGTAAATAAATGTCCTTCCCTCAGCATTTGAAGTGCTCCCAGGGGAAGAGCGAGGTGAGGTTGTTTTGTTATCTGAGATATCCAGGGAGTTTTTTAAGGGATGAGCTCGGCGTGGCTGTGTATATCCAGGCAGGGACATGAAAGACCCCGTTATAAGTCCCAAATTTAGGTAAACCTCCTCTAGACCTCGTTAAGATCAGGGCTGGACTTGGCTCCGAGGTTCAAACTCCATCTGCTGCCCTCAAAAGATCTTTGTTAGCTGTGTTTTCGTGTCGTGGGGCTGAGGAAAGCTGATATAGGGAGAGGGGTCGGACCTGGACTGCTCCAGTTTTAAATTTTGGGGTAAATCAGGAGCGAAAGGGTCTGGGGTGTGTTTAGGATCTACTTTCTCCTAAAGAGCTTTTCCTCCTTCCCAGCTCCAGTGCTGTGCAGGAAGGATTTCAGATGGATTTTGAAGCCTCTTCTGAGCCCAGAGAACAAACCCAGCAGGAAGAAAAAAAAAAAAAAAAAAAGAAAAAAAAAAAGAAAGTAGCGCTCAGCAAAGCTGCCAGATTGCAAAACCGCAGCGGGTTCGGACCTGTTGCTGGCCTCTTCTCCTCCTCATCCCCCTTCCTTATCTCTCCCTCTGCCCTTTCCCTTCCCCTCCGAACCGCAGGGAGCCCCGATGGGGTCATTTATCAGTGTCCCCATGGCACTGGTGGCTCCCAGTCCTGCCGGGCTGGCTCTGCACCCTGAGCAGCCTCCCCGCATCCCACGGAGCTCCCGGGGGGCTCGGGATGCAGCAGGCGAGCACCACTGCTCCCTTCTGGAGACTCCTGTGCTGTATTTCTAGGAGCAAAGAGAGGGTTTTGGGGTTTTTTTCCCTCCAGGATAAAAGCTGGAGATAAACTGAAAAGAGCAAGGAGCCTGCGGTGAGAGACTCAGGGTAAAACACCCAAAAAAACCCTCCTATTTTGATTTAAATGCCTCATATTTTGCAATAAATGAACTTTTCTCCCACCCTTTGGGAAAGAAGGGGCAAAGCCCTTTTGTGATGCCGTTTGAGGTGGTTTCCCTGGGGTTGGAAAATAAAACTCGATTTCCTAACGAAGAGCGAAACCACAGGCGGGAGGGTGTTGGAATTGGGATCGGGGAGATAAGGGAGAAAGCAATCCCAGATGCAATGGGGTTTGGCGGTTTTGGGGGAAAGAAAGACTGAAATCAGGTTGAAACAGATGTTCCAATGTCTGCATTTTGCCAAGCAGTTAATATCCAAAATATCCCAGGGTTTTTGGTTGAACCTTGTCTCACCAGATGGGAAAAATCTGTTGAGATCAAATAAAAGCATCAACCTCTTTACCAGCAGACGACCCTAAAAATAGATATTTTTTTCAAGTCTGAAGGACTTTAATTAACTCCTTTTTTTTTTTTTTTTTTTGATAGTTGCAGTTTTTCTCCAGAAAAGGGGATCCAAATTTGGGGGTGCTGCTGCTCTCAGCTGAGGGCAGCAGAAGGAGCAGGAAATGGAGAAGAAAATAAGAGTCTCTTCTGGCTGGGCTGTAAACTCCGAGTGATAAGATTTTGTTATCATGCAATTCCAGGGAGGTTTAGATAAGGCTGGGGCTGATTTAATAAACTCCAAGCTGAACTTCCAGACTCTCCGAAAAATCTCTGCATCTTTAATTGCTCTGGAGAACGGGAAAAAAATGAACAATTTCGTTTAATTTTATTGAAAGAATTACAAAGCTTAATATATGGATGGTTATTTATATAACCCCAGGATTAAATCAGATAAGGAGTGGCTATAATTATTAATTAATATCGCTGCAGGAACAACCCCAGTGTGTAAAACCCCAGCAAAAGCAGAGCTGCAGCAGAGGGAGATAAGAAGGTGAAATTCCAACCCAGAATCCACCCAGCTCTGTCCCTCATCACTGCCCACAGCTGTGGGGACAAGGGACACATCTGGGGTGAATCCTTTAGGGCGAGGGATGCTCCTGGAGCTGTTTGGGATCACAGGGATTGCAGCTCCTGGCCAGGCAAGGCTTCTCCTGCTTTCTTTTTAAAGGAAAGTTTATCCTTGGGCAAGGGCTGTCAGGGAAGATGGAGCATAAAGGATTTGATCCTTCAAAATGGGATTTAGGAGAGAGAGGAGGCAGACTCCTCCTAAAAACTATTATAGGAGACCTTTATAAAGCAAAATACAGGACATAAAACCTCTTTGCATGCCCCAAACTCCTCTTGTTGCTACTAAATATCAAATATTTAATCCACCACAATCTTCTGTGCGTAGTGTACAACATAAAAATTCACAGGAAAATGAAAAATTATGGATGTACACATCTAAATGCAGGTACAGGTCAATTTATTTATTTATTAGAGCATGAAATAAAATTATAAAAATAATATTATTTATTATTAATTAATAAATAATATTATTTATTATAGCTGTGATGGAGTAAAGAGGAATTCAGAAATGCAAACTCAGGCTAATAATGAAAGTTTGGCTGCACAGTGCCACTGTTGTTAAGGCAAATCCAGCTCTCATTCCTTGCTTTGTCTCTGCCTGAGGATCTGGGAATTTTCTCCTCTGTGCCCCTTAATGCTGTTGCCTATAAAACAGTGAAAACTCCTTTTGGCAGCCCAATCCTTAGTTTACAGCTTCGTGCTGCAGTTTGTCCTTTTTCCACTCAAAAAGCAGCATTTCTCCTTCAGATCACATCTCCCTGCAAATCAAAGCTGAAATAACCCAGCAGCCCTAAATGTATTTCTAATTTCCTTCAAATAAACCATTTTGCTCTGTCTGGAAAATATATTCCAGCGAGGAAAGTAGGGAGGAAGAGCTAGCAAGGTATTTCTTGCTCTCTTAATTTTGCATTCATCTTCAGAATGTCTCTTTTTTTAAAATAACTTTTTCTTCTCAGATTTTTTTTATCCGTGTGATTTTCCTTCACCACGCTGCCATAATTTTGAAATTCCTGTTTTTTCCAAGGAGTAGCTGCAGCATCAACAGAGCACAAAGCCACACACAGAGCTCTGCACACAGCAGGTACCCAGAGATAAAACTTTAAAAAATGGAGTTTCCCAAGTTTAAAAACTCCATAAATAAAGGTCAAAGCTGGACTCTGTAAACGGTAAAACACAACCTGGGTGTGAAACTCACTCTTAAATTCCTTGTAATCCTGGCAGGAAGCAAATGTCCTGTCAGGAGGGATCGAGAAGACAAATTGTTCCTAGCTTTGCAATCAAGGCTGAGTTAGACAGATGAATCCAAAAGCGCAGAGTGTAAATTAATAAAAGGCTGAGCAGGACTTTCAAGCAGATGCAGGACACTGACAGTTCATTTAGCTTTTCCAATTAATTAAGAAGGAAGCTGAATCAGGACGCTGTTCCAAACACATGGAAATCGAGGATTCTCTTTCATTTCCATCGAGTTTGGTCAAGGTCCAGTTGTTTAAAGAACAAATATTCCCATTCCTGGGGTAGAAGGATCTGCTGCTGTGATGTCATCCCTCAAATTGCAGGGGAAATGAAGTTTGCTTTGAGCTGATTTTTAAAGAACGAGAAACTCATTCTTTAAAAGAGAAAGAATTTTAAATTCTTCAAAATTCTTTAAAATCCAAGAAAAAGAATTATTTCTTTCTCTTGAATTTTAGCTCTCAGCTCATCATCATCATTATTATTATTTTTATTATTATTAGGACCATTGTTTATTATTTTTAAAGAGGAAGAGCGCAAAATTCCTACATTATAAAGAGATGTCCATAGGGGAAAAAATATCAAATCCAAATCTATGATGTTGGGTGGAAATTAATTTGAAGAAACACCAATTCAAAGTTCACCTGGGCAAAGGAAATCACATTAAAATGGGGAATTTCGGGCCGGGAGGTTGGCTGGGCTCAGCAATTACAGCCACTCAGGGCGTGGAGGGGAAGGAAGCCCAGCTCTCTCCACGCCGTGTGCTCAGAAATACGCAGATTATCCTCCTGTTGGAATGCATAAATCTTCCCTGTGCGCCTGGAATGCGCCGAGCAGGGCTGAGCCAAGGCGAGCCCTGTCCAAATTTCCCTGCTTTCCAAAGGATGCCTCATTTATTAGCACAGGCAGCCCCGAGTCTCCCGGGATGTGAATCCTGGAGCAGTAGGATCTGAGCTCAGGAGGAGCCTGGGGCTGGAGGTGTTTCCTCCAGCAGGGCAGGGGAATTTTATTTTGGGCAAAGCACCGCTGGGATCCTCTCTCCCACACCCAAATAAACACAAATCACTCTTATCTCACTCTTATCACCGAGCCAGCACAGGTACAGCAAGGCCATACAAGGTATTGTCATCACAGATTGTTGTTATCACTTTCAATGTAAGAATTAAAGTGCAAGAATTACAATTTTTGTCTCAGTTGCCTCAGCTGTTTTGCGAAGAAAGCTTTGATTTTTGCCAATGTTGAAGCAAAAGGAGGCTCAGCTGCTGCTTTGCTCCCTGCTCATCAAAACCGAGGCTCTTGGAATGATAAAAACAGAATTTTGGGATGATTTGGGTTGGAAGTGACCTTGAAGAGCATCTCCTTCCACCCCCTGTTATGGGCAGGAAAAATCCCACCAGATGAAATCTTCCAGCAAGTCAAGAATATTCTTGATGTGTGACAAAGCAGGGAAAGAGTTAATTCTGTGTTTGCAACCCAAAACGAAGAATCTCCACTCCCACCTCCCCAAAAACCACTCTGGGCCCTGTAGGTGCAGTGGATGCGCCTGAGTTTGAAATCCCTTGGTTTGGAGAGGAATCCTGCATTCTGCCTTCCTCTCCTGATTTCCAGCGGAAAGGAAATGAACAAAACCGAGGTTATCCATTCCCAAAATCAACTGCAAACTCAACCTCATCCCATAATTGCAGGGAAATCTATCCGAGGCTTCGGTTGGTGTTCAAACTCAGCTGGAGGACACTGAGCATAATTCCATGTTATGGATACTCCGACTTGTTAGCAAAGACTTGGGGCTAAAAGCTTTTTTCCTCGTGTTTGGGTTTGGGCACGAGGGATGAGGGGATGGGAGGGAGGAGGTGACTCCCCTGGCTGTGCCATCTGACATCAATTGTGCCACGGATTTTCCGGGTTTTTGGGAGAGGCTTCCCAAAAATGTCAGAGGAATTGGTATGAAATCTCTACAAGTACTTCCCTAAAACCTCAGTGAAATTTCAGAGCATCTTTTTCAGCCAGAGGGGAAATTTTTGGAGGTCCAGGTGTCTCACCCCCTGCTGCAAGACCCTCACAAATTCCCAGGAACAAACCTCTCTGCAAACTCCTGCAGTTATTATTCTCTATCCACGGGGAAAAGGCAGCAAAAATAAATATATTCCTTCTTTTTGGCCATCCTCATCCACAGCGGGGTGAAAGCAGCCCTCCCTGGAGGAGCCACATCCTTACTCCAGAGGCAGTTTGGATTTTTGGCAGAGATGCTCAGCAGGTATCATCAATATCCTTTACTCAACATCCTCAATCCTACATTTTCTTTGGAGCACAGAGGTGACAGCAGCTGGAGAGGACAAGGAATTGGCCACCAAATGTCACCCCATCTTGTCCTGGGGTGGCAGCAGGCAGGATCCCCTCAATCCCAAGGGATTCACTGCATTCCATCCCAGGCTCTTGGGAATCCACAAGGATTTGGCTCAGGGAATGAGGGATGAGCATGGATTTTATTTTTTCCCTCCTTTTTTTGGGTGAGCATCGAACAAGCACCAGGGGAAGAGAGATGTGTACGTGGGCTGCTGCACGTGGCTGGGCTGGATTAGGACTCTGGAACTCAAATGAAAGACAAAAAAAAAAAAGGAAAAAATATATATTTTTATATTTTTCGTGCGAAATTCAGGAAACCACCCCAAATTTCCATTGCAAGGTAACCCGCTGCAAACCCACCAGGGAGAGGAAGTTGAAGCAGACTGGCTGTCCCCAGTCTCAACCACACACAGGACACTGGGACACCATAAAACACGGAAACTGGGGAAAGGAAAAGAAGCAGAAGCATATTTGGCCATCTTTCAGCCTGAAGTGCAGGTCTATAATTGTTAACAAACCGTAATAGAAACAAGGGATGCCTCCAGCCGCGACAAAAAAAGCAGCGTCGGATCTGAATTTCCATCTCCCGTTTATTAGAAAGTGCTCTTTGCAGTGGGAAACCTTTCAGCATTGTTCCAGGCCAGGATCTATTTAGGCTCCAGCAGGAAAAGCAGCTCCTAAGATTTCCTCATGAATTACAAATAGATCCCAGCAGTTCATCCACTGCTCCATCCCCCAGGAGAAATTCAGGAGGAGCCGCTTGGCGCTGGATTTTGGTTGGTGTAGAATTAGGGATGACGTTCTTCACACGCGCCTTTCAGCCAGATTTTATTTTAATTCATCATTTTTTTATTTATTTTATTTTTATTTTTTATTTTTAATACTCTCGGGAATGAGGACATTTTTGGAGGGAAGAAAGCAAAGGGGAGGGAGGAGGGATGGGCACCTGGGTGTTGTGTGGTAAGCAATAGAACTGCTATTTTTAAGCCTGGCAGAGCAAAAGTTCTTTGAAACAGGGAGGAGGTGGGAAATTTTTGGTGCCTGGATGGACCAGAGCGCTGGAAGACAATGGGATGAGTGCCAGTGAAGACCCTGTGAGATGCTTTTCCAGGTAGATAATGGAAAATGGTGACCCTAAATCCACAACCTGGAGCAGGGAGAACTCCTGCCATCAATATTTTAGGAACAAACCCCATCTCTGGGGTTTTCGGCAGCTTTATCTCCAAAAATAAAACACGGCATCACCCAAAACCCAACTCCTGCTTGCACCTGACGCTGGGCAGAGGATGTGCAGCCATGTGGGATTCTCATCTGCCAGGATCCTCTGGGAAAGGCTGGGAGTGATTTATTTTCCCCAGCACGCCGAGGTATCCTCTCCATTGTTTTCAGAGGGGTCAGAGCCAAGGGAACAGAGAACTGCCCAGCTCACGCAATGCTCCAGCCTGGGGCTGCAGTAAACAGAATCTCCTCAAAGGTCACCTCTTCAGGCTCCTGCTGCAACTGCCAGAGGAAACTGCAATCATTTTTCAGCCCTTTTAAACGCCAGACTCCAATGTGCTCGGCCACGGCTTTGCTACATGTTCCTGGTTTGTGAGGAGGCTACTTAGGAGTCATTTCCTTGCCAAGAAAAGCTTCTCTTTCCTCCTGAACCCGGCTGAGACCCAGGCAGCTCTGTGCAGAGTTAGGGGTCAGGTCACTGGGGATGAGACCTCGCAACTGTGCTCTGCAGGGCACCCCGAAGGAGGAGCCTTTTACAGCAGCAGCAGCAAAGAAATCTGGACAACTGAAATACCAAAATAATGCTCGAAATACCACTGGAAAAAACCTCCCTTGTGGATATTGGTAGTGTAAGAATGACCAGCTCTGGGCTGAGAAATCATAATGTCTTTCTGCTTGGAAAAATCATTAATTGCATCTCCTTCTTCTCTCCTAAATCATCATGAAAAATCTCAAAATTTCTCATGACGCTTCCCCCCCCGCCCAACCCCAACCCCAGCAGCAACAACATTTCTAAACCCCCTTTCCCCCCCCTTATTTCCAGCAGGGAATTGGGTCTCTCCTTGTCACTCATCCTCCCCAAACACCCAGCAAAAAACTCAGCTCTGCGGGCAGGGACTGCGCCACACCCGGCTGAGCCCCATCAGCATCTCCCGAGCCTGAGTGCAAACCCGGCGTGAATTAAGTGCTGTCAGAGCTGGCGTGGCAAGTCCACCCCGAGCACTGACCCTCCATGAATGGCCACTGTGTTTGTGGCAACCACCCACCAGATTGCTGCTCTCCTCCCGGGAGCCCCAGCGTGTGTCAATAAAAATCTCTGGGTTTCATTAGGCAGCCCCTGGCTGGATACATAAATAATAAGGCTGTTGTCAGATCTCCCCGTGGTGTGTAAGGGCAGAGCTGGAAACCTGAAGGCCACGACCTTCGTGTTTCTCAGCGGGGACCGAAACGCCCTCGGAGCCAAAGGAGTGGGAAAATGAGAGTCTGTGTTATGCTTTAACATGATACTGACAGGCAAATGCGATTTCTCAGAGTTCACTCCAGCCAACGCTGATCTGGTTTGTAATCTCTGGCCTGGCTGAGCTCCGGGGCTGCTGCAGGAGGGGATGGAGGAATGGGGAGATTCCCCCTGGAGCTCTGCGTGGATTGCAGGGGAACCTGGAGCTGCTGCAGGAGGGGATGGAGGAATGGGGAGATTCCCCTTGGAGCTCTGTGTGGATTGCAGGGGAACCTGGGGGTGCTGCAGGAGGGGAGGGTGGGAAGGCAGGGCTGTGTTTGGGACGTTTGGGATGAGGAAAAGGAGGATGAGCTCAGTGTGTTGGGAGGGTTGGGGAGGAGATGGTAGAGGGGAGAGCTGGGATCCTCCCCACCAGGGAGAACCCTCGGCAGGGCTGGACAAGAACCTGCTGAAAGGTTGCTGCACCACTGGGAATGTGAAATAAGGACTGGGAACCATGGCAGGCTCTTCCTCTGACCTCCAGCTCCCTTCCACCTCAGCCACTTCCAGGAAATCCCTGCTTTCTCCTGTGCTGAGGGCTCTGCTCAGCCAGCTGGGAGCAGACAATGCTGGAGCAGCTCTGGAGGGACCCTGAACATGTGGGTTGGGGTGCAGATGAGGAGCTTTTAGGGCTTTTCAGTGCTGACACCTCCAAGAATCCAGATCAGTCCATCCCAGTAGGCCCAGCACCAAAACATGGAACAGCTTCTGAGCCACAAAACCCAGGGAAGGACATGGGCTGGGGGGATGCCCATGGTGTGAAAACAGGCTGGGATGGAGGGAAGGGCTTTTGGGGATGATGGAGGGCTGGAGGAGGATGTGAGCCAGCTGCTCAGTGTGGTTCAGGGATGCTCTCCCTTCATCTCAGAGTTCAGAGATGCTCTCCCTCTCTTCCTCTCCTGGGGTTCAGGGATGTTTTCCTCCATCCTGGGGCTCAGGGATCTCTCCCTCCATCCTGGGGCTCAGGGATGCTCTCCCTCCCTCCTGGCATTCCAAGGAGGAAGGATGCTGTGCTGTGCCTGAGCACTCTGGTCACCTGTCATCACCAGGTGAATTATCTGCACACACAGCCCAGCCCAGGGAGACATTCCCGTGCCAAGGCAAAGCTTCAGGAAAGGTCAAGAGGGTTTTCAGCCTCGGCACACAGCATTGCTCCCAAAAGGGCCTTTTTGGTCCAAAAATGGGGGAAAGAGGCTGCTAACTCCAGTCTGGTACCTCGTCAGGGAGCGACGGAGGTGCCAGCGGGAGGCAGGAGCCCTCCAGGCCGGGTTGGAAGGCAGCAAGGAGAAGGTCAGCAGATGGCTTTACGAGCTGTGGAAGTGGCGGTGGCGTTTTTCCAGGAGTACACTCTATCTTCTGCCGAGGAATGCACACCGCGCTCCCCGCGCCGGGGGGACAGCGTTCATCACCCTGCGAGCGGGAGGGAAAACGGGGCAGGAAACGCTTCCCGGGGCGGCAGAGCGGCTGGAGCCCCCGGGATGCCGGCAGGGAGGGAGGGAGGGAGGGAGAATCCCGGTGAAGGAGTCGGGAATTGCGTGCGGAGCCGGTCCCTGTGTGGTCCGCAGGGCTTTGCGTGTGTGGTCCTGCAGAGCTCTGCTCATCTGTCCAAAGGCTGCTAACTGCCTGCTGAATGACCACGGCTGTTTACTTTAGCTCTGTCTGCACCAACTGAACTCTGATCGCTGCCTTCCTCCAGCTGGGCCGGCTCAGGAGCCCGGCGAGGAGGAGAGCGGGACAGCGAGCTGTGTGTGTGTGTGTGAGGCTCCGAAAAAAAGAGAAAAAAAAAAGAAAAAAAAAAAAAAAAGAATAGGCTGCAAATGGACTCCAGTGTAAATCATGGCCAGCAATTTATGGGCCATTTTGTCTCCCATCATTTCTTCTCTGATCCCCACCCCCACCCCCCGCTTCTTCACTCAAACAGAGCAGGCTCATAAATTGCCCGTGCTGAGTGCTGGCAGAAAGGTTTTTCATGTTCCTGACAGCTGCAATAAAAATATGCCTGTGTGTCTGGTGGCTGCGGGAGGGGGGAGGTGGGTGTCCCTGCAGGGTGCCCGGCGTGGGGATGGGGGTGTGCTGGGGTGGGCTGGGGGGACAGCGGGGTGACCTGGAGTGTGTGCGGTGAGCGCTGGGTGTGCTCCGAGTGGGCTTTGATTCCGTGTTTGTGCTGTGATTCCATGTGTGTGCTGTGATTCCGTGTTTGTGCTTTAACTCCATGTGTGTACTGTGATTCCATGTGTGTGCTGTAGTTCTATATGTGTGCTGTGATTATATCTGTGTGCTGTGATTCCGTGTGTGTGCTTTAATTCCGTGGTTTTGCTGTAATTCCATGTGTGTGCTGTGATTCCGTGTTTGTGCTGTAATTCCATGTTTGTGCTGTGATTATATTTGTGTGCTTTAATTCCATGTTTGTGTTTTAATTCTGTGTTTTTGCTGTAATTCCACGTATGTGCTGTAATTCCATGTGTGTGCTGTGATTCCATGTTTGTGCTGTGATTATATGTGTGTGCTTTAATTCCATGTTTTTGCTGTGATTCCATGTGTGTGCTTTAATTCCCTGTTTGTGCTTTGATTCCATGTCTGTGCTGTGATTCCATGTCAGTGCTGTGATTATATTTGTGTGCTTTAATTCCATATGTGTGCTGCAATTCTACATGTGAGATTGCAGTGGTTCCATTTTTGTGCTCTAATTCCATGTGTGTGCTGTGATTCCATGTGTGTGTTTTAATTCCATGTTTGTTTGTGCTTTAATTCTGTGTGTGTGCTGTGATTCCATGTTTTTGCTGTAATTCCATGTTTGTGCTGTGACTCCATGTTTGTGTGTGCTGTGATTCCAGATCCACACTGTAATTCCATGTGTGTACAGTGATTCCACGTGTGGATGCTGTGATGACAGAATTACACTTTAATTCCATATTTATCCTCCGATTCCACAGGTGTGTGTGCTGCTATTGCACATTCCTGCTGTGATTCCATGTCTGTAGGTGCTGTGAATCACATGGATGCTCTAATTCCATGTTTTCCTGTGATTCCAGCTGTGAATGCTGTGATTCCATGTGTGGGGGTGCTGTGATTGCACCTTCATGCTCTAATTCCATGCTTATCCCGTGATTCCACAGGTCTGTGTGCTGCTGTTGCACATTCACACTGTAATTCCATGTTTGTGCTGTGATTCCATCTGTGTGAATGCTGCGATTCCATTTTTTCTCCTGTGATTCCATGTGTCTGAGCAATCTGAGTGCACATTCATGCTGCAATTCCATTTTTGTGCTGTGATTCCATGTGTGTGTGAGTGACCTGACTGCACATTCATGCTGTAATTCCATTTTTTCTGCTGTGAATCCATGTGTGTGAGTGATCTGAGTGCACATTCATGCTATAATTCCATTTTTTTCTGCTGTGATTCCATGTGTGTGTAGCAATCTGACTGCACATTCATGCTATAATTCCTTTTTTTGTGCTGTGATTCCATGTGTGTGAGTGATCTGACTGCACATTCATGTTATAATTCCATTTTTTCTGCTGTGATTCCATGTGTGTGAGTGATCTGACTGCACATTCATGCTATAATTCCATTTTTTCTGCTGTGACTCCATGTGTGTGAGTGATCTGACTGCACATTCATGCTGTAATTCCATTTTTTGTGCTGTGATTCCATGTGTGTGAGTGATCTGACTGCACATTCATGCTGTAATTCCATTTTTTTTTGCTGTGATTCCATGTGTGTGAGCAATCTGACTGCACATTCATGCTATAATTCCATTTTTTGTGCTGTGATTCCATGTGTGTGAGTGATCTGACTGCACATTCATGTTATAATTCCATTTTTTCTGCTGTGATTCCATGTGTGTGAGCAATCTGAGTGCACATTCATGCTCTAATTCCATTTTTGTGCTGTGATTCCATGTGTGTGAGTGGTCTGACTGCACATTCATGCTCTAATTCCATTTTTGTGCTGTGATTCCATGTGTGTGAGTGGTCTGACTGCACATTCATGCTGTAATTCCATTTTTTCTGCTGTGAATCCATGTGTGTGAGTGATCTGAGTGCACATTCATGCTGTAATTCCATTTTTTCTGCTGTGAATCCATGTGTGTGAGTGATCTGAGTGCACATTCATGCTCTAATTCCATTTTTTGTGCTGTGATTCCATGTGTGTGTAAATCTGACTGCACATTCATGCTGTAATTCCATTTTTTCTCTGTGATTCCATGTGTGTGAGTGATCTGAGTGCACATTCATGCTGTAATTCCATTTTTTCTGCTGTGATTCCACCTTTGTGAGTGCTGTGATTGCACACTCATATTGTAATTCCACATTTGTGCTGCAATTCCATGTTTGTGGTTGCTCTGATTGCACATTCCTGGTGTAATTCCATATATTTGTGCTGTGATTCCGTGTTGGGGAGTGCTGTGATTGTACTGCAATTCCATATTTTCCTGTGATTCCGTTTTTGTGGTTGCTCTGATTGCACATTCCTGCTGAAATGCTTTTCCAGCCCAGGGGGAATATTTGAGCTGTTCATTCTTTAAAAAAATCAGGATTAAAAAGGCAAATCATGCCCTTCTTTAATAAACACACTCCCTAAACGAGCAGACATCGATTTTTGGACTGGATCAAGCATGATAATTTTTCTGATGGGAATTTCTTGCTTGAATCCCAAACCTCCAGGTTACTGTTAGCTTAAATCTGAGACTCAGAATCAATTGAGTGGATAAGCCCAGGCTATGGAATTTTTCAATGCAATGCAATTTCGATTCAAGCAGTAAATTTTGCAGCTCTAAATGGAAATAATCTCATCCCTGCCAGCCAGTCTGGGAGGAAATCATGCTCAGCCAGGGGATTCCTAGCAAACAGATTTCTCCTTTTCATCACTTCTCCATATTTGCCTTTTGGAATCCCCACAAGAAATGTAATGGGAAGCAACAGCCCAGCAATTCCCAGGGTGTACAATGTGTTACCCACAAAAACCAGGGAGTTTTGATCCATGCAGGGAATTTTTCCCCTCTGTTTCTGCATTTTGCCCTGAGCCAGTTTGGTTTCTCTATATCTTTATCAAAATTCCCCTGCCAGGGTTTTTATTGCAACCGGTTTGAGAAGATTTTCTTTGATCGAAAGATTTGAAAGATGATGAAGAAGGTGCAGAGTGACACACGGGGAAAGAAATCAGAATTTAGTTACTATCAGAGCACCCAAAAATCTACATCCTGATAATCTATAGAGATTCGTTAGGAAAAGGCACAGAGACCTCAACCTGTGCAGAGAATTTTCCCCAACACAAAAACTCCGTTGGAAGAAAATCCAGATAAATCCCAAGCAGTGATGGAGTGAAACCTCCACAAAAATACAAATCAGGATTTATCAGTGAGCTGCTGGCTCGCAGTGATTGTCCCTGGCTGGGCAGGAGCCGCTGGAAAACAGCGCTGGGATGTTCCCGAGCCCCAGGATCAACAGCCCCGGGTGTGCCTGCGCTTTGTAGCTCTAAGTGCCTCTGCAGGGAACAAAGAAAGAGAGTCAAAATTGAATTATCCACTTAAGGTTGTGTCAGCTTTCCGTCATAAATCTTTTTTTTTTTTTTTTTTTTTTCCCAGAGGTTTATTACTCATCTGTAGAAATTCCTCCCAGCCGTCGCCTTTGCATGCACGACGCAATTTCAAGGCTGGGAAAAAAAAATGGAATCTAACAAGGTTCAAAACTATCGTTTTATGCAGAAAGAAATAGTATTTCTCCCAGAGGAATGAAATCAGGAGTGAAATGGCTGGAGGGAGCCCTGGCAAGCTCGTGCTGTGGAGGGGCAGCTGCCAGCAGTGCCCAGGGCACTGGGAATGCTCTGCTCACTGATGCCACGGGCTGGGAGTGAATCCCTGCATGTAAAGAGCATCTTCAGGCATTAACCACCTGTGCTGAAATCAGTCTGTATTTAAAATGGCAATTCTTTCCCCCTTTCCTTTTTTCCCCACCTTCTATTTTCCTTTTCTATTTTCCTTTTCTATTTTCCTTTCCCTTTTCCCCTTTTATCTCTCTATTCATTTCCATTTTCCTTTCCTTTCCTTTCCTTTCCTTTCCTTTCCTTTCCTTTCCTTTCCTTTCCTTTCCTTTCCTTTCCTTTCCTTTCCTTTCCTTTCCTTTCCTTTCCTTTCCTTTCCTTTCCTCTCCATTTCCTTTCCTTTCCTTTCCTTTCCTTTCCTATCCTTCCCTCCCCATTTTCACCCATTTTTCTTTATCCTTTATTCTTATTCTTATTCTTATTCTTATTCTTTTATTCTCATTCTTATTCTTACTCTTACTCTTACTCTTACTCTTGTTCTTGTCCTTGTCCTTGTTCTTGTTCTTATTCTTAGTCCTAGTCTTAGTCTTAGTCTTACTCTCTACCCTCTACTCTCTACTCTCTACTCTTATTCTTATTCTTATTCTTATTCTTATTCTTATTCTTATTCTTATTCTTATTCTTATTCTTTTATTCTTTTATTCTTATTCTTATGCATCTTACATTCTTACTCTTACTCTTATTCTTATATTCTTACTCTTACTCTTACTCTTATAATCTTATTTCAACTGTTATTCCTATTTTTCATATCATTCCCCCTCCCAGCCCTCCCCACTCCGGAGGGGAGCTACCCGGGCCGGGAGAGCCGCAGCACGGAGCCAGCGGGGCTGCGCTCGGGGCCGGGCAGGGGGTCCCGGGGCAGGGAGGGGTCCGGGGGAAGCCGAAGGGAGCAGCATCCCCCCGGGCGGGCGCCAGGCGCTGCCCCCGACCCCCGGCATTAACCCCGCTGACACGGGCGGGCGCCGCCGAGCCCCGCCGGCCCCCCGGGAGATCCCCCCCGGCAGCACTCCGGGTTCTCGGGGGCTGACAGCCCACCAAGGCAAAAAGGAGAGTTTGTCCCCTTCCTTCCCTGCCTCGCCGCGTTCCTCTTTTTTTCCGGTCTGGCTCCAATTTACGGGAGAGAAGGGGGTCGTTTAAATGGGAGGAGGAGGCGGTTTGGGGAGAGAAAGAGGGGTTAAATGGGGGGAGAAAAGAGAGTTTGGGGATGGAAAAGTGTTTGAATGCGGTGAGAAGAGAGAGTTTGGGGACTGAAAAGTGTTACAGCCTGCGGGAAAAAAGATAAATCCCGCCAGGTTGGGTTGGGTGGCTTGGGGAGTTTGTCACTGCATCCTGTCCTGCGGGAATCGTGTGCGGGGCGGCAGAGGAGCACTGAGCGGTCTCAGGGAGTTCTCGGTGCATTGCCACTCAAGCCCTGACAGATGTCACTGGAAAATAAAGTGGTTTTTACCCAAAAAAAAAGATCCCCCGGGTGTATCTCCCTGCCGGATGGTTGCAGCTCCTTTTTCCCTCCCCGCTCCAGAGTCCTTGGCAGCTCCTAAAGCCCTGCAGAGGGAGGAAAGTGGGATTTCCCTTCCATCTTTCGCTCCCCAAACCCCATTTCTGCCACATTTTCTACATCCTTTTTTTTCCAATTCCTTTAAGGCTGAGCTCCTCATTTTACCGTGCTCTCCTCCCGCACAGGGATGCAGTGAAATTGCGGCTGCATCCCAGATTTTGAGGAGAGGTTTTGGTGGAAGGAAGGAGCCCTGGACCCCCCAGGAGGAATCAGGGCGAGGAGGAAGGAGCAGGCTGGGGATGCCCGGCGTTGTCGCTCCGGCAGGAATGAGGCACAAGCAGGGAAGGAGGGAGGAAAGCTGATCCCGAAGTTTCCATCATGTGAAATTGAAGCGCATGTGCCTATAATGAAATATTTCCTCCCATTTCATGGCAGCTCAGTAATTCCTGATGGCAGGGAGCCTGGGAAAACAGATCCCCCCTGCTCCCACCCACGGCGCCTGACCGCACGGGCAGGACGAACAAGGGCTTCGTTCTGCCGCTCCTGGACGCTTCCCCACCTTCCAGCATCCTCCAAACGCAGCCCATCGCCCCCTTCCCCCTCCTCCAGCACGGAAAATCCACATTTTCCGAGGGTATTTCAGTGCTGGGCTGCAGGAATTTATCCCTCCCCACCCGTGTCCCCAGGGCTGCCACCCCCGGCAGGAGCCGCTGCTTTCATTTACTTTGGAATTATGTGGTTTTTCCAGCTCCTCTAAATTTAATTAAACTTTGACCAAAATTCTAAGCAGGGCAAGAGAATAGAAAAGGGGTTTTTGTGCCAGAACAAGCAGAGTAATAATATTAATAATAACAAAAAAAGCAACAACAAGCCCTTAAACACTTCGGGGTTGGGTTGTGGGAGTTCAGGCTGCTGGGCTGAGTCGGGCAGAGCACTGGGAGACCTCAGGTCGCTTTGAGATGCTCCTGACACGGGATAAATGCAGCCAAGGGCACCAGAAAGCTGCTGGAGCATCAGATTTCAGCTTGGAATGGCATTTTCCTGGAAAAGATGACCAAAGAAAGCACGGGGGAACTGGCACGGAAAGAGGCAGAGATGAGGGTCAGTTGGAATCCAGCTTGGGTTGGGAGGGAGAAGCTCTGATGGGGAGCTGGGTGAGTTCTTGGTCTGTCCTGGGAGAAACAAGCCAAGGAGGAGGAATTCAGTGTATTGAGGGAAAATTCCAGCGACCACCACCCTCAAACCCTGGTTATTTTGTGTCCCCATTTGTTGTGGCAGCACCTCAGGACTGGACAAATCTGTCGTGGTGGGTAGGACATCCCTCGTGTGTGGATTCCACATCCATCCCAGTGAGTTCCTGCTCTGCCAGAGGGATTTCCACATTCCATTTTCAGGGAATGCAGCCCTGCTCTGCCCTGCCATAGGTGCCTCACTCACCTGGAGCCAACGAATAGGTACTGCCCTGTGAATTTACATCTTCTAACACTCCATTCTCCACTTTTTCATATAAAAATGTTAATATAAAAATATAACCCCGCTGTTTGGTTGGTTTTTTGGTTTTTTTTTAACGCAGGGATTCTTGAACCCTTAAAGAAAAATCATTTTCTCCCTCCTGCTCTCATTCTGCTCCCTATTAATATGATTAGAGTTGATCAAAGCGTTAGTTCAGGCTCAGCTCCTGAGATGCTGCGAGCAGGATGGAGTTGGGACCATAAATTCCTCAGCCAGATAAATGTCCTGTTAATCCCTGACAGGAGCCAGTCCCAGATGCTTCCCGGGATGTGAGGAGGAACCTCCACTGCATCTGCCCGTGGAATTACCTGCCCACAAACAAACCATGCTCCTGCTGCTGATCACTTACTTAACATAGAATAAAAACTCCTGAAAGGGAGGGGATTTTTACTTTTATAAAAATTATAAATTAAAATTAACTAAAATTATTTATTAAAATTAATTCAGAGAGTTGACTCCCAAATCCAAAGGCTCCATAGTCCTTCCCAAAGTAGGTTTTGCCTTAATTCCCACATTCTGAGTGTGTCACAGGAGTGGGAGGCAGGACCTTGGAATCATCCTGCTCCCAGGAATTTGCAGTGAACATTACTCATGTACAAAACCCAACTGGGGGATGTCAGGACCAGAAAGACCAACGGGAAAAATGACTGTATCCAGCATTTCCCGTGCCTGCTTGGGGTTGTGGAGGCTCAAACTTATTAATGTTCTGATTAGACCTAAGCTTGATTAAGTGATGCTGGGAAAACAAAGCATCCCAGATGAGCTGTAGAATTGAGCCAACACACTGGGAATGAGTTTGGAGCACAAATTGTGGGGTTTTTCCAGCTAATGGAACCCAACACATTCAGGTTGGGATGCTCCAAACCTTGTTTAATCCTTGAAGTCAAAAAACTGCAAGAAAATATATTTAGTGGGAGTGTGCCAGGGGAGCTCCTTTTAGTAACTTTGGAGGGAGAAAATCCTGGTGGAGTGTGTTCCCTGCCTCAAAGAATTTTTCTAATTTCACTGCAGGTTTCCCTCTGCAGAGAACCCTGAGAGTATTCCCAGGAAACATCCATCATGGAGCTCCTTACTCTTAGGAAAAGGAGCTTATTTAATGCTCCCAGAGAAGCTGTGCTGCCCCTGGATCCCTGGCAGTGTCCAAGGCCAGGCTGAACAGGGCTTGGAGCAACCTGGGACAGTGGAAATTGTCCCTGCCATGGCAGGATGTGGCACTGGATTATCTTTAAGGTCCCTTCAACCCAAACCTTTCCAGGATTCCACTTGTTCACATGGAGACAAACACACATTAACTCCTGTGTTCAGCTGGATCCCCACCAAGCTCCATTCAAACCACATCTGGTGGGGTTTTTTCCCTGATTTTGGTTCCTCTCCTTTCAGAAATCATTTACAAGCTCAAAAAGATGAAAGAGCAGCTTCCCAAAACCACTTCTGAATCCACAGAGCATTCCCCTGTTCTCCTCAGGCTTAGGGGAGGTTGATGCCACATCTGATATTTTGCCTCACTCCTGTCTCTCATTCAACACTCTTAAAAATTCTCTTCAGGAGAAAAAAGTCGTGTTCCTTTTAATTTTTTTCCAGTCGTTTTCCTACCCACCCCATTTTCAGCCTTTCCAAGTCCGAAGCATCCCTTCGTTTGGTGGTTTACTGGAAAAGCTGTTCACATCTATAAACAGAGCTTATTCCTCCTGATTTTATCTTTCTCCATTTTATTGTTTCCGGTTGTTATTCAGCCTGGACGATGCTTCCACAGGGACTTTCCAAAGGAGGGAATCCAAAGTGACATAAAATCACGTCCAGGAATAAAAGTGGGGGGTGATCATAAATGCATGACTACCTTTTACTGGAAAAAGTGAAACAGGCAGGAAGAAATTTGGGATCAGCCTGGGAGAGCTCCCCCTGAGGGTGATCAGCTCCTGTGCTTGGGAGAGACTCAGGGAGAAAAGGATCAATCCAAAAAATGCTCAAAAGTCTCCTAAAAAGAACTTTCAAGCCTGAAAGTTCGCCTCTTTCTCCTGTCCAGATGGGAATGAAGGAGGGAAGTTCCTCTGTCCTACAAACACTGTTTCATCCAACCCTTGGTCTGGCACCTTTTCCTTCCAGGACCTGTTATTTTCAAAAGGATTTTAAAGCCCAATTTGACTGATCCTCCTCAACCCAATCCTGGATTTTCCTGGGGAAAGGAAATGCCTTCAATCCATTTGGAATCCTGGAAGCATTCCCCCTGATTGTGAATCCCTTGGCCAAACCTTATCAATTCAGCCACAACTTCCACGGTATTTTTTTTTTACTTTCCCATTCCTTCTTCCACGTTCCCCATTTAAAGAAAGTTCATCTGATTTCTGGAGGCTGAATCCACGACTTTTCTGTGCCTTTTTCAAAACCCTTCCAAACCGAAGAGCTCACGTCATTCGCTTATCAGATGGGACGGCGCAGCTGGGTTTGCATCAGGAGCTAACGGATGGGAAGCGCTGGAATTCCATGAAAACACAAAAAGGGTGGATTGGGAACCTCTGCAAGATGCAAACCAGGCAGGACAAGCTCAGGAGTGCCCAAGGAACAACTCCAAACCAAAAAACACCCAGCAAAATTCCGTGTTTTTCCTCCCTTGCTCTGCTCATCCCACAGTGCCACACGGGAATCCTTGCTCTGGAATCCTTCCAGTCCCACAACTCCAACCAGGAAAACACCTCGAGAGGCAGCAGCCTTTGGCACATGGACAAACCTCCCTGCAGCCTGCTTTTCCCATGGAGCTGAGTTTCAGCCTGGCCTTCCTTTCCTTTGATTTCCCCACAGGAAAATGGCTTGGATCCTCCAGGAGCAAAGGGCAATAAATCTGCCTCAAGCAGGAGCAATCAAGCCCACTAAATTATCCCATGGCTACAACTTGAAGGGAAGAAGTGTTCAGGATTGTAAAATACTCTCCAGCAACATTTCAGTGGCACATCTGAACCAGTTTTTTGGAATTTCTGTTCCTCCTCTGGCAAATTTAGGATTTTTTGTTTCATCCCCAGCGTCGCTTTGTGCATCCAACAGAGGGTTTAGAAAATCTGGTTGAAAATTTGGCTTGAAAATCTGGTTGGGTTTAAAAATTTTTCTTATTTATAGCAAAAGTCTAGGGGCAAACAGGATCCCTGTAAATTCTTACACACATGAAAAATCAGCCTTTCCATGGCTGAACTCTGGGATTATCAATAATCCAATGGTACTCAACCATAGAAATCCTAAAGGTGAAAAGGGGGAAACAAATCTGGAAGGGGATTTGGGTTACACGAGGTCACTGTTGGATGGCAACAATGATAAATCGACCTCAATTTATTTATTAGGTCCTGACTGGAAGGTTTTAGGTACCTTCACCCAGCTCCTGAGCAAGACAGGAATAAAATATGGATGGAACACTTGGGAATGGGGATACGAAATCCCACGAAGTCCCATGTTTACCTGGCCAAGTCTTTTACAAGTCATTCCCCAGCTGAGCTCCTGCCTGGTGCAGAGCTGTTTTCCAGGTCTCCAGGTAAATAAAGCCTTCAAAACACCAAAACCCAGCTGCTCTTCCTTGCTCACATCCCAGGGCTTTCTTTAATAAATCCCATCCCGGGGAAGTGGAAAACAGAATTGTTTTGTGCTTTTGGAGCATTTCAGTCCTTCTTTTCTCCTTTTTTTCCCAAAGGCTCCTAGCCAGGAGCCAAGTTTTCTGTTCTGTAGGAAGGGATTTGTGGTGGGAAAGACATTAAAGATGTGACATCCCCACAAGGAATGGTCACATCAGGAGGACAGGATTGGGACAGGAAAGGTCCTTGTGCTTGCCTGGAGGAGCTTGGACCTTCACATTTCTGCAGAATTCCCTAATCCCAGCTCTCCTCACGGCAGATATTCCATCTGTGCTCTCCCCTCTCCCTTTCAGCACTCCAGGAAAACCCATTTGCCCGGCTTTAGGATTTCTATAAACAGCTGAAATCCGGCCCTGGGTGACAAATGCCCACGTCAGGCACCTCCTGCCAAGCGCCAGACTGGCATCCTGTCTGCAGCCAGGCACACGTGGGAGGCATCCCAGCTCATGGAATTGCTGGACTTTTATGGGCATGGATAGGGAGCTTTAAACACTCAGGATTTCTGTGCATTAGGATGTGTTGGCTCAGATATCCCTCAGAGGTGCTCTGGAGAGGACATGGAGGGGTTGGCACAAAGCAGAGGCTCTGCCTGCTCTGGGAGGAGCCATTCATCATCTTCCTGCTCATGGGTCTTCTTCCATGTCTGTCCTGGTTTGTCCCAAAAAAATAATAAAAATATGGTCTCAAATTCCAGGCTTGCATGGGATCTTCTCCCACGTCTGTCCTGGTTTGCCCCAAAAAAAATAAAAATAAAAATATGGCTTCAAATTCCAGGCTTGCATGGGATCTTCTCCCACGTCTGTCCTGGTTTGTCCCAAAAAAAATAAAAATAAAAACAAAAATATGGCTTCAAATTCCAGGCTTGCATGGGATCTCCTCCCATGTCTGTCCTGGTTTGTCCCAAAAAAAAATTAAAAATAAGGCATCAAATTCCAGGCTTGCATCGTTAGGTAATCACGGCCATGGTGGAGATAGTCTGGGTGAAAAGCAGTAGGAAATGGTTTCTTACAGGACACAAGGAGGAATTCCCAGGTGGGAACTTCAAACCCATGGAAAAACCCACATGGTTTTGAGAGGAACCAACTTCCAGCACTGCAACAAAACCCAGCATCGAATCAGAGAAACAAAAACCAAACTGCTGCCAAAAAAAGGTGGCAGAGGACTGCTGGAAAATGGGATCATGCTTGATTTCTGTTCTCTCCAGAAACATGAAGGAAAAGCTCTATTTTTTGGAGTAAAACCTGAACGAGCAGAGCACCGTTTTGCATCCAGATTTTGAAGGCATTGTGACAAACCTCAAAACACACAGACTACCAGAAAAGCACGTCTGACCCTCTTCCCTAAGGAATACCATGACTCCAGAGGTGTCTGTGCCTGCTCCCTTTGAAGGGAACGGCAAAACTCGCATGGACAAAAGCAAACCCGAGCCTGTGAAGTGTAAACTCTCACAGGAAAACCCATGTGCACTCCTCTGTGCTCTTCCAGCCAAAATCCCTTCAGCACGCACCTGCTTTCTGTTTGTTTTGGTGAAAACATGGAAAAGTTTGCTGAAAAACAGTTTCTCTAAAAAAATATTTAAAAATTTAATTAAAGCATCGTTTGCTGATTTATTTCCCCCCTTTGGGTTTTAGTGGGGTGTCATTAAAACCCTCTGGTGGACCCAGCTCTATTTATTGCTGGACTCCATGAAGGTCCTGCCTGCTTTGTTTGTTACTCTGAGTCATCTCACAAACATTTCAGCAAAAGGTCCAAAGCCTTACAGGGAAAACAGAGAAGCCAAAATCGCCAGATGGAGAAAAGCACATCTTAAGGGGATGACATTTGGCATGAGAAGCAGAAGAGAATTCAGGGTTTGGTTTGATCTGCCCCAAATTATCTCAGCGCTTCTGCTCTGCAGGAAATTGTTGAGGTTGAACCAAAATCAGGATCAAGTTTTAGATGGTTTTCTCCTTACACATTCTTCTGGGACCCCACATCCCTCAGCATGCAACCTATTAATTACAAATACACACACACACACTCACAGCCCATCTGATTATTTGGGCTTCGGCTGACCCTTCAGAGGGAAGCAGATGAAAGTAATAATCAGTTCATTCAGCTACAAAGCGAAAAGTTTAAAAAAAAAAAAGAAAAAAAAAAAAGCAATCAAAGCTAGATAAACATATCCTGTTCTCATGGAAAACAACAACAAAAAGGGCTGAGCTGGCAGGGGAATTAACAGAGCTCTTCCACACCTCTGTCAAAATGGGATGCTGGAATCCATGGGTGGCAAAGGGCGTCCAGTGGGGACCACGATGTCCCTGCTGTCCCCTGGGGTGTGAGGGGGGCAGAGCATCCCAGCGTGGTGCTGGCAAGGCTAATTTGGCTAATTTGGGTTGTTTTGTGCCTGGTGGGAGCTGCCAGCCCCCCGAGCCAGGTTGTTGATGCTGGAGCCTTCCACAAAGCTTGCCTGGCTTTCCTGGGCAGCAGAGCAGGAGGAGGGTGAAGGGCAGAGACTGTTTGCCAGCAGGGCCTGGCTGTTCCCAAAATGCCTCTTTGAAGCTGGAGAAATCACATCCTGAGCATCCCAGGGCTCACTTCTCAGTCCTGCCCTCATCCAGAATGGGAGGGGGAACAGGCAAAGGGAAAATGATGGGACTTTCTGGAAAAACCCTGACTTAATGATGTTTTCTGTTGGATGGAGGTTCTTCCCTGAAGCCAATTCGCAGCTCTCACACCAGAGCAGGGAGAATTTCTGGCTGTTTGAGACAACCAAATCAAGTTGTTCCATTGGTTGGTGTAAAAACTTCATCCTTCACCTTGCTGCAGAGAGCTATGGATCAGATTTGTGGGGTTTTTCATCACAATATGATATTTAGGATGATTATTGCTACCCTGATTTAATCTGATTATTAAAACAACCAGGGGTGTTGCAAGCTTCAGTGCTTGAGGGACAGACCATGCTTCAAACCCAGCTGGGGAGCCACAAAGGTGTCGTTTTCCCTGGAAAAATAAATTATTATGCTGGATTTAACTGCCCATCATCTAGGAAAAAAAAAAAGAGAGAAATAACTACAAGGAGACCACCTGAGAGCTGGGAAAATACAAAGTTTTTCTAAGGAGAAGGAATTACAGCAGCAGCAGCAGAGCTGGGCCAACACACTTTGGAATTACGTGCAGAAATGACTGCAGAGGGCTGTTGCTAAGCTGAAAACTGTTCTCACCATGAATTCCAGGGAATGCAGGAGAGCTGCAAGGGAAGAGCTGAGGACAGCACGTATCCCATTACGTTTTTCAGTGCCCGGATTAAATTGTGAGCTCAACGCGAAACCCACAAAGAGAAGCCAGGGAAAATGAGCCTTTTGGAATCAAGAAAAATGGAGAAATTTCAAATAAAATGCCTCCACCTCCAGTAAAAATCCCTAATTAAGCAACAGCCTCATGCTGTGGGAAGTTATTTCCCCTTCAGCCATCTACATTTGGCCCTCGCTGAGCTGCTCCACTTCAGTCTCACTTTAGGCTCATAATATCCAATTTTTTTTCCTGCAAAATGCACTGGAGCTGCACACAACTCGTGGAATCGGGGCTGCATCTCAGCTCCTGCCACAAACTGGTGCTTCCAGTGGCTTTTTTATCCGGCAGCAACTTTTCCAAGGACAAACCTTGACATTGCGCAGGAGCCAAGAGCAGTGGGAGATGCTTTCTGTCACAGGAGAGGCTGGGAGTGAAAACAAGAGGTTGTGGGCAGAGAGCAGAGCCAGCAGAGCTCCGAGTGGCTCTGTTTGGATGATGTTTTCATGCCTTGCAAAGATCCTGACACAAATCAGGGCTGGAGCACGCTGGGGGTTGTGTGGATGCCTGGCAAGAGTCTTGCCTGCCACAGTTTATGGTGCAAGAGCTCAGCTGCAGAAATAAATGTGCTAAACGATGCAGCTGTGCATGGCTGGAGGTGTAAATCCATATTTTGGGAGATATGGATCCTCATTGTGGAGAGGCATCTCCCTGACTGGGATCTTTGCAGCCAAAAATTTGAAATTAAAAAAAAAATGCAGTGACTTTGCGCTTCACCTCCTCCAGGCAGGTTCCTCAGGTGAGAAACCTGTCGCTGTTGAGCCGCTAGCTGAGGAATGACCCAGGTTCTCAGACAAGGAAAGAGAGAAGGTGTCTTTATTATTTTGATTTCCATATATAGAGAGTTTTCAGAGGTCACCCAGATTGGTCAGCCAGAGACCTCCCCCTAGGCCCAATTGGCCAAGCCCGAACTGACCTAATCCGGAGACGCTGTTTGCAAAACATCCAAACTTTATCTTTGTTTATGAAATGTAGCAAAATGTTCTCACAAGAAAGACCTGTGCTAGCCACAGCAACCCATTTTTGGCCAGGTAATTCCAGTTCTGCAGGAATCCCACACGAGGGAACCAAGAGTGGTTTTAAATCTGGCCATTGGCTTGTGGAGAAGGACCACAACCATTCCCATGGACCAGAACATCCCTGGATGCTTCACACTGATCCTATGGGCATTTGGGGGGATGAGAACACAGCAAATTTTTGGGGTCAAAACCCCATCAAATTGATCATTTCTCCTTGAGCCCGCTTGAAGATGAGACACCCAACAACAACAACAACAGAATGTTTTCAGTGTGGGCTGTCAAGGATGGAAGGATATTTGTGGTGAGGGAGAAATTTGCCACCCACTGCTGCTGCTTTGGTGTTCGATTTCTGCGGTCACACTCGGTGCAGCCACTGACAGACACCAACACAAAACCAAATTCCAAGCTATAAAGTGGAATTTCCAGATAATGCATTATTCCTTAAGGGAAGAAAAAAAAAACAAAGAGCATTGGGTCACTCTTTTTCCCTGCTTCATTGACCTTTTCATATTTTCTGGCATTTTTGTGGGATTTTTTATTATTTTTTCATTATTTGCAATCCTCTGAGCTGTCCTCACGTAGATCCATGTAGGATCAGTTCCTCATCCACTAGCACCACAGGCCTGAAGTGAAACAAAACCAAAAGCAAAGATCGTTGCCAGTGATACAAAACCTCAAAGGCCCCTCTCAAGGATTGGTTCAGCCACCAAAAATTTGGATTCTGGCTCAGGCAAACCAGCCAACCTCCTGAATTTGTGAAATTCAGCTGGAGTTTCTGGAACTCTTGGAAAGAAGAAAGGATGGAGGGATTTGGTGCTTTTTTCTGTAATTTTCCATGGTACGAGGAGTTGTCTGATGGCAGTGGGGTGGAATGGAGGAGCTTCAGGAGAATTAATGCTCTCTTTTCCCTGTCTCTCCAAACATTTATCCCTTCATTTAGGCCAAAAAAGAGGAGAATGTGCCAAGATTTGGTGCACTTTGGAGGGTCAGGTGTGATTTGATTTATAGTTCTGGTGCAGAAATCCTGAATATTCCAAAGTCACAGCGCTGCTCTCCAAACCCAGCACTGCCATGCTCCTCCACACCCCATCCAAACCTCACACCAGACTTTCCTGTCAATCCTCACACCTAAACACCCAAAAATCCATGCAAGGAGCATGACCCAAACCTTGATCTCACCTACATGAAGAGAGGGCTGGGAACTGCAAGAATTCCAAGATCTCCTTCTCTCCACTACAGATTCCTCACGCCTCGCTTTGCATGAACACTTTCAAAACCCCTTTTATTATCCCTTTTCTGCCAGAAAAAGGAGACCCCAAAACCCTCAGAGAGCTCAGAACAGGCCACATGCTGCCTCAGAGCAAGGATAATTCCTCAGTGGGAATTAGGAGGATTGTGAGAGAGAATTCCCACATGCTGGGAGCAGCCCTGCCTTCCAGAGGGTTGCATGAGTCTCCTGCCCACTGGATCCGTGTGTTCCTCGGGATGACGTATCGCGTTACTAATTCCCCTAATTGCATGTCTGGGCTAAAAACAGGCTGAGTTTTCCTAAGAAGTTACATTCTTAATAACATTACTTCAAACACTGCGGTAACTCCGAGTCAATTTTTCAGCGGCGCACGTAGGTTATAAATCAGAGGAGAGATGCAGATCGTGTTTACCTTAAGCTTGTTTATCTGGCTCTGCCACTCATTTGTTCTGGGGTTTGCCAAAATGCAGCAACACCAGATAGAGGGACTGGAAGGGATTCAAGCTTTCCTTCTCCAGGCTCCTACTGCGTGGAGCCATTCCAGGAGCGCAATGCCCCAGAATAACCACACGCAGAACTCTTTTCCCAAAGAAACTCTAGCAGGGAGATGGACAGCTAGATGGAGATTTTTTTCAAGATCTCAAAGGCTGTTGAAGCAGATTTGCTCCCAAGGGAGTGAATATTTGAAGAGGAAAGGTCCTCAGGGAAATCTTGGATGCAGGACAGCTCTTCCAGATGCGTCTCTTTGCGCGGCGTGTCGGGGAACACAGCCCTGCCTTGATGCGTTTTGATAATCTAGAGATTATTTTCAGTTCAAATTTCATTGTCTCACTTGGAACAACTCCCTGGAGACCCCCAGGAGATGCTGAGTGCAGGAGGTGGGGAATGTGAGACATCCCCGAGTCGCCACCGCCACGCCGGCTCCGTCCCTCCCACGAGGACCAGCAGGACAACGCGGGGCTGAGTCACCAGGAGAGGAGGACACAGCCTTGGCAGGGCAGAGCGAGATGTGCCGAGGCACTTGACCGAGAAGTGAAGCAATCAGGAAAGGTGGAATTTTTGAGGGGAGTGGGCGTTGATTTTCCAAATGGGATTTTTTATTTTTTTTCCCCCAGCGGTGAGTATCAATCCCGCAATTTTCCGCTGGGATCAGGAAATGACACACATGTGCATTGTTGCCACCTCCAGAGGAGAGGGGAGGCTGCCCTTGGCCGTGGCCCAGCAGCAGTGAACATGCACTTTTGGGAAGAGCATGAGCTCACCATGGAAAGGCCACTTGCAGAGGGAAGTGGATTATTCTCCTCCTTTAAATGCCAACATCTTCCCTAGAGCGCCAGGAAAACATGGAGAAACTCTTCTTTGGAAACACAGAAAGCTGAAGGAAAATACTGCCCAGAAGGCTGCCAGCCCAGGGGTGGAATTCTGTGGGAGATTTTCATGGAGAGTTGTCACTCATTGTCCCCATTTCCCTTTCCCCACCAGCACCGATTTGGGATGTCCTGTGGGATGGGTAGCAACACCCAAGGTAAATTCTCTGAGGGATTCAGGAAGAATTTCTTCATGGAAAGGGTTGTTAAGAATTGGAATGAGCTTCCCATGGAGGTGGTGAACCCTGGAGGTGTTCAGAGAACACCTGGATGTGTTTGGGATCAGTCACGGCCCAGACTGGAACATTCCTTTCCTTCCTCCAATCTCCATCCACCCTCTGCTGGACTCCACCAATGGAGCCAGGCTGCATTTATGACATATGTATTTATCCAGGATTTGTTTCTATTTTTCTTCTCTTGGATAGCTTAGAAGGCAGCAGAGGAAGGAAGGAAAATACTCAACTTTTAGATTTTTGAAGTGCATTTGAAGGTGTGGTGCCCCTGGAGCCACCACTGCCATGCCAGGGAAATGAGTTTGTTGCAACACAGGGGAGGAAAGATGTGTGCATCACTTCCCAGCAGAAAATGCCTTTTCCTCTCCTGGGTCTTGGACACTTCAAGCCTGGAAAAAGTGGATTTGTACAATTTTTAAGTGGTGAAATTATGATACTTTGAATTTTCAGAGTTTGCTCATAAACCCAACCCTACGATTTTCCATGTCCTTTCATCCATGCCATCCTATTTAAATTACCAAGACCCACATCAGCAAAAACCCTTTCAAGGGCACTGTTTTGTCATCAGGATCATTACAGGGCGAGGGACTAATTATGAACAAATCTCAATGAGTGTTTTCCATCCCACACGCATCAGCCACAGGGATGTGTTTGCATCTCACTGCTGCTTTGCTATGAATAATGGATTTCCTGTTTGCCAGGACTGATGAGCTGGAGAAAATAATGACAATAAAAAGAAAAAAAATTGGATGACTGGCCAGAAATCCAGGATAATGTGGTTTTTAAGGAGAGCGAGCTTGAATGGTAAATAAAATTGAAGTGCAGGCTGTACTTGTCAGAGCCAAGTGAGTTCAGCTCTGGACAATGTCCAGGGAACCTTTGTTGCTTGAGGGAGGAAGGACAGGGAGAGTTTGATGAGATTTTCCATCACACAGGTAAGGAGGAAACACCTTCCTGCTTTGTGCTGAGTTCACTGGTGGTGGCCAGATCCAGCGAAACCCTGGAAATTGTTAGGAGAATTATGTTTTTTCCCCATATCCAAATAAAAAAAAGGATGGACAAGCTCTTCAATTGTTCTCTAAAGAGAAAACTGAGCCTTTTCCTCACAAACCAAGCCAGAGCCTCTCTGAAAACTCAGATTAAAACTGGAGACCTCAATATATCCACCTGTCCCCCCTAGATGTACACATTCCTCCCCAAAAAAAGAGCTTTGGATGCTGCTGGAGCAGGGTCACCCCTTTTTCCAGACCAGATTTATTGTGCTCCAAACCAACATCTGAGGTGCTTTCCTGCTCTCCCTTGATTGCTCAGCGCACATTTTTGTGGGCTAAATTAATGCATTTTTGGAAGTTGACAGCTCGTTTACAGCCTCAGATGGTCAAAACCAAAGAATTTCTCTCGTCCTGGGATTGCGTTTTGTGGGCAATTGGTGAAATTGTTCCCGTCGGGGAGATTTTCCCTCCACCACAAACCTGAGCTGAGCTCAGTCAGGCAAGTTCTGCAGAACACTCACCCCTGATTTAATGCCCTTAATTAACGACACACATCTTTAATGAATTAGGCTCCCCTTTCATTCCCAGATTCTCCTCTCCCTCTCTCCAAAGCCTTGGCTGATTTTCCAGCAGTGACTCAGGACAGGGAGAGGTGGCAGAGGTGACCCAGCAAAGGGGTGGTAAAATAGGTGCTAAAATTCACCTTTCCCACCCCCTGCCTTCCCCAGGCACTGCTGGAATAATCGGGGTTGAGCATCTCCCAGGGCAGCTCCTCAAACACAGAGGGAATATTGATCCCAGATGGGTGACTGTGGGAGGTATTTTGTGGGGTGGAGACTCTTCCTGGAAATCCAGAGTGTCTTCCCCAATTCCCTGACTCCTCTTCTAAAATAAGAGATGCTACACCCTAAAAGAAATCTTCCTGCTCACTATTTTTGGGGTTTTATCCCTTCCTGCTCTCCTGGCTCCTTCTGTGCTCCATTTCTCCTAAATTCACCCCATTTTTCCAGCTCCAGGGCTGAATTCCTCCCTCTGCCATTTGGAGGTGTCTTTCCCTTCTTTACAAGATATTTTTCTTCCTGCTGAACCACGATTTGGGATACCTGAGATCTTCCTAAAAATCCCTGCTCATCCTGAGATCTTCAGCCATCCTAGAAATACAGCAGAGAGTTCCTTAATTTTAATTGTGTTGCACAATATTTAATAAAAGAAAACATTTCCTGTGAGTGGCAGCACTGGGACAGCAAATCCAGGAGATAAGTTTGGAGTGGGATGTGAGATATTTCATCAAACCAAATCTGGTAGACGTTGAACAAAACTCAAAAAGCTTTAAGATTCAGAATCCTTTCAAACTCCTTCTTTTTTCCAAGTCACGGCACAGAAAAAGAGCCATTTGTTAGAAAACCAGTGTCAGGGAAGGTCCATGTGACATTTGCCAACGTTACATCATCAAAGCTGAATCTCTGACAGATCTGTAAACATCAACTTTTCATAGAGATGTCAGCAGAGCCTCGAGCTCCTGCCTTCCAGCTCAGTGTTCCTGCATCTGCAGCGAGGAGAAAATGCATGGAAAAGGATCAAACCTCCTCACAGTTTGCCTGTCCTTCACAGGTTTGGAATTCACATCCTAAAACTGAGGTTTGCCTTTAAAATCTGAAGGAAATGCTCCAGCCTAGGGCAGGTTGAGGGAGTGAGCGCTCCTCAGTTCCAGGCAGTGGGGCAGGATTTGGCTGGGGAAGGTGATCCAAAAATCCAAAATAACGTCTTGGGAATTCTCAGGGAGCATGCAGGAGATGAGGATGGAAAAGTCACCTCTTTCCTCAACGCTCTGAGGAGCTGAGGCTGCAATGAGGGGCTGGCGAGATGGAAAAGTGAATTAAAGTCACTCATTATCCCTCCCAGGGATCTCCAAGGAGTCTCCCAACTCCACATGCCAGTCCTGCTGGGGAGGGCAGGACTTGGTTTGTTCTGCTCGCCCAAGGATCACGTGCATTTTAATTTCAATAAACAAGAGCTTAAGATATTACAAAACCCTTCCAGGAAGTTGAGTGCAAGCAGCTTATATTTATTTTCCATTTTTTGTTTTCCTGCCAGTCTGATTTCCCTGCTCACCTTCTGTGTTCTTGCATTTAAATATTAATTAAAATTGATACTTCCACTCTGAGCTCTGACTCCAAACACATCTCATGTGATCCTGCAGTGTAATTAAAGGGATTTGCTGAAAACACAAATTTGTGTCATCTTTCTGAATTTTTCCTGCTGTTTTCCCTCTCTGTGGGACACACACTCCACTTGCTCTCAAGAAGGAATAAAATTTTATTCCATGTTTTTTTCCTGTCAGGGTAATTTTAAGCTCCCACCGATTTGCAGAGGCACTCAAAGGATGTGCTGATGCCTCCCAGGGTTGTGCCCACCATCCCCAGGATGGTTTTCCATGGCTTGGAGAGACCATGTGGGAAATCCTGCTGGAGCTGCTGCTGGAGTGACAGGCTCTCCACAACAGCAGATTTTCACTTCATCCATATTTATAGCAAAATGGAAACAAAATGTGCTTTAAAGTAAACAGTAGAATTTTCAGAGTCAGGCTGATTTTCTGGCTTTGGTAAATTCCCAACCAAAGCTTTTCACACTGGGAGCAACCAGGGAAAGGTAAAGCAGGGAGAGTGAAATCCCAGCCTGACTGAAGGCAGTGGGAAAGTTGTTACTGATTTTAACAGGGCCAAGTTTTGCCAAAAACCTCTATAAATTGGGAACTAATAATAACATAAATTTGGGGACTAAAAAAGGGAGAAAACCTGGTGGCTGAGATTTCTGCTCTTCCCTTGCCCATCAAAGTTGGTGACATAAAAACCTGGTGACAAAAAACCTCAACAGCATCTATTAAACACTGCAAATATTTAAACTGAGTTATAGAAGGAAATTTGATGTCAGGATGAACCACAAACTCAGAGAATTTGCAGCCTGGGGTTTGCATCCTTATTTTATCTGCACAGGCTCAAGGAGGGACAACTTGCCCTGGTGAGCATTTGCAGAAGAACGGATTTACCCAAATCTGATTAAATCAACAACGGCCGAGCGTCACTGCAGAGCTTCTTGGGTTTTTCCCTTTCGTCAGACGAGGAAGGTGAGAGAGCAGACATGACCACAAAGTGTGTCATCAGGATTGTTTGGTTAGTGTGGATTTCGCCTGCAGGAATTCGGTGAGGCATCCCAGGGCAGGAGGGTCTGGACTGTGGGATCAGCTCGCTGGAGAGGAGGTGAACCAAGAATCCATCCTGTGAGGAGCAGCTGAGGGAGCTGGAATTGTTTAGCCTGGAGCAAAGTGGCTCAGGGGGACCTTGTGGCTCTGCACAGCTGCTGGCAGGAGGGGACAGCCGGGGGGGTCAAGCTGTGCTCCAGGGAACAGGGACAGCAGGAGAGGGAACAGCCTCAGGCTGGGCAGGGGAGCTCAGGTTGGACAGCAGCAGGAATTTCTCCATGGAAAGGGTGCTCAGGGATTGGCAGGAGCTACCCAGGGAGGTTTGCAGTGCCCATCCCTGCAGGTGTCCGAGCAATTCCTGGCTGTGGCACTCAGGGCTCTGGGCTGGGGACAAGGTGGGCATTGGGCACAGCTTGGACTCGATGATCTTGGAGGATTTTTCCAACCTGAATAATCCTGGGATTCTAAGGACTAAGGGCAAAACAGAGAGTTTGGCTGAGTATGTGCTGGGATGTGACCTGGACACCTCATTTTGGAAGAGAATTTAGTGGCATCTTAACATCAGAAAAATTCAGATATCCTCACTAGGAGGGACCCAAAACACCCCTTTGGCTTCACATCTTGTGTGACCCCAGTGAGCTCCTTCCTCATTCTGCTCAGGAGGCAGGAATTTTCCTCAGAAACTCCCTGCCTATGTAGATGCCAAGGAAGCCAAAAGGAAAACAACAGAAATAATAAAAATAAATAAAGAATTATGCAAGGGTACAGGGCCTGGCCACCTGTAACCCCTGCAGAGGGTGCTGGGGGTGATGTCCTAACCTTGACCCAGGGCTGAGATCTGCAGGAATCATCTCTCTGTGCTTCATTCCACCCCCATTCTTACTCATCCCCAACGCCTCAACACATCCCGGATTTTCCAGCGTGGAGTGTAGGCCGGGGTGCAGGGAAAGGCGTCACATCCGTGTCCCCAGACATCATCCCCACGTGCTGGAGGGGTTGGGGAACACAACTCAGGAGCTGCCAGCTTGTGAGGATGAGCAGATCCAGCGCATCTCGAGGTCAGCACATGAGGACAGCTCGGCCGGTGGTCACTGCTGGCTCCTCACATCTGGAACAGCTGCTCCCAGCCATCCAGGCACTTCCCACCCTGAAGGAACACCATCTCCATCCCCAGCGCCTCCCAAACCCTGCAGAACTCCCTCCCCAGCAGCATCTTTATTCCGTGAATTATCCTGGAATATTAACCAATATCCTGATTCCCTCTTTGCCTTCGACTTGGGCCAGCCGAGCTCCAGGGCATGCTAAATCCAGCCCTGCATTTATTATCCTAAAAAATGTGGGAAATAGGAAGGGTTGTAATTTCCCAAATTACTTTTCTTCTCGCTAACAGAAGCTGGCAGCAAATATATTTCAAATGTAAATATTTAAATACTTACTTGCAAAGCACAATTACCTTTTTTTTTCTGTCCGTGACTTGATTCATTCAGAAGCTAAAAATACTTCCTCAGGAAGCAAAAGTCTACGCTGGGTTTTGGGGAGCAATTTTAAACCCCCGTCTTAATAATTCTACCAGCAGTTAGTTCTACCAAGGGTTAATAATTCCAACAGTGTTTTCCCTGCTTTTTTAAAATCAGAAAACACGTGGATATGAAATAAAATTTCATTGCAAAAATATCGCAGTGTCCAAAAAGGACAATACTTGTTTATAACACCCAGATTAACGTCGGGAGGTTCATTTAGCCTTCAGCTTTTCCTTGGCTCCTTCTGAGCATGGAATTATTCCCTCCAACGCCTGAGAAACGAACAGGCTTCAGCATTTTTATTTATTTGGATGAGCACAAAGCGAGGGGGAAAAAGTTCCTGCCTGCTCTCGAGGCGGAGAAATCGCCGTCGCTTCTTTCCCCCGCGCCGGCCGTAAAATGTACAGAAATGTAAAGCAATAAAAATTTTATGAGGGGTTGTTTTTATAATGTTTACCAACCTCCTGCCTCTCTGACGCTTTCCAGAAGATAGGATTTTAATAGGGCTTCTTTCAGTCCATAAGGGAAAATCTCAGTTTTAGGGGTTTTTTTCAGCGCGGTGGTTCTCTCTTGGAATTTTGTTTTTTCAGCAATCTGCTCCCTAAAATTCTCCCTCTGTCCCTCTGGTTTCACTGTCAGGCTTTGGTTGTGGAAATAAAAAATATAACATAGATGACAAATAAAACGGAGGTGTAAAACTCAAGGCAGATGTGAGATACAATGTAAAATATAATGTAAAGAGAAAATATAGCATTGATGTAAAATATAATGTAGATAGAAAAGGCAACGCAGGTAGAAAATTCAATTTAGATGTGAAATGAAGATGTAAAATACAATGTAGGTAGAAAATACAATGTAGGTAGAAAATACAGTGTGGATGTAAAATGTAATGTAGATAGAAAATACAGTGTGAATATAAAATACAATTTAAAAAACCCCTTAATTTAATCTAAAATTTAGGGGTGAAAATAACGTAGATGTAAAATATCATGCAGAGATAAAATACAATGTAAATGTCAGATATCATGCCAGCGTAAAATACCTTTACATTTTATCAACAATTAGGCAGCTTAAATTGGAGAAAAAAATGCCTGGAAAGCATTTATAAGAAAACAAACAAACTCTTCATGTTATTCATTTTGCTGCTGATTTCAACAAATCACAGAGCCACCGGAGCTTGATTTTGAAAATTTCTTTGGGCAGCAATTTAAAAAAAAAAAATTATTGGGATTTCTCCGAAGATCCCAAATTCTGATTTCTCTGTTTGGATTTCCAAAGCTCGCCCTGTGCCTGCCGTATGTTCCCAGCTGACGTGTTTACAATAGTTCTGATTTACACCTTCCAGGTGTTTCTTTTGGAAAATATCCCTGCCTGGGGTTTGCACATTTTTCCAATATATTTGTGGTCATTGGCAAAGTCCCTCGTTTGTTACAGGGGATGTGGCAGGAATCAGGAGTGTCATTTATATCTGGTGAAATTCTGATTTTTGGTAATTTATTGACAGAATTAATAAAATTCCCCAAATCCATATTTTAGATTAAATTAGGGGGGGTTTTCTGCTCAGAGTCTGGGTGTGAGTCTCATGCTTTTGGTGCACTTTTCTTTATACAAAAAAGACAATTTTTAATCTAAAATGGGTGGAATAAACGTCTTTTATAGTTTTGTTTTTCACATTTTTTTAAGAAGTCAACTTATCATCACACAAGAAATAAATGCTATTTACACCATCAGAAAATATTTTATGTTTACAACATCCAGCTGCATTTTCAGTGCAAAGCTTTTCGTGGAACCGGGGCAAAAAGAACCAGGCAGGATGTATCCTGAGATTGTCAAAATGGTAAAAATAAAACCAATTTCTTTAAATTTATTTTTGATTGTGTGTAAGTTTAACATTGATTTTTAACGCTGGATTATCGCTGCTTTTCTATTCCAGGTCAGAAGCCAGGTTTTGTTTCTGGAAGGTTTAGAAAGAAAAACTGTCATTAATTAAGTGGTACGAAGTAACTCAGAAAATTGTTGTTTTAATTCAGGAGGAAAAATATTTTCTGGGGCTCAGTTTGACTCTGCAGGAATAGCAAAACCTTCTCCTTTAGCACTCGGATCTCCATGGGTTTTCCCACTGCTTCCCTGTCACCCAAATCCTAGGAAAACATTTTTAAAATTATAATTACATAGTCCAGCAATATTCACAAAATAATAGGCTTTAATAAAATATTAATATGATCCTTCAACATTTTTTCCAGATAATTCTGCACTGAAGTCCACGGGATTTATCTGCAAGAGAAGACAATTAACTGATTAATTTAGCTGTTAATTTTATTATTTTTTTAATGAAGCATTTGATTCATTTAGTTTTATCCTCATGCTTGTAAAACTTCTTGAACACCTTGAAAAGACACAAAAATCTGCATATTTGACATGAGAAATGGGAATAACGTGCACAGCAGAATTTGGGATAACATCCATATGAAAAATGGGAATAAATGCTGAGAAACACAACATTGTGGCTGCTGTGGTGCCAAATCCACACGGAAATTGTTGGCAAGGCAGAGTCCTCCTTTCCCAGAGTCTCAGGCATCATCTGCATGGAATACCAGAGAGGTATTCCCAGGGAATATTATTGAAATATTATTAGAATATTATTGGAATATTATTGGAATATTATTGGAATATTATTATCATGCTTTCCTATGGAGGTTAAATGAAGGAAATGAAACCAGCGATTATTTGAATTCCAAGCGTGTGGTGCTGACAGCGGAAAGGGAATCTAGAAACGCAGATTATTTTATCTGAGGAAACCTGGAAATGCAGATTCATTTCTCCATTTATCCCGAGGCACTGGGAAGTGAAAAGCTGCATTTTCCACGCTCATCCCAACCCCAAAGTTCTTCTCCAAACCCCACCAACCCTTCCTTCAATGCCCTCCTTGGAGAGCTCATCCCACCCAGCTCGTGAGCCACCATGGGTCAACCCTGGGCTGCTCTTCCCAAGGCAGTTTTCCTCGGAATTAGGAAGCAAATCCAGGGAACGAGGGATTGCGTGACGTAAATTAAAAATATGAAGCAAATCCTCAGCCAGCAGTGGAAGGAGAAAAGATTTGACAGCTGTCAATGAGTGGCAAATTGGGAGGCAGATTAGCAGCCTTACTTTTTGAACGTCCAAACATCTGAAACCAGTTTCCTGTTCAAGAAAAAAAAAAAATCAAATCTAGGTGGATGACCACAGGCAGGACGGTTTTTTTATTATTATCATTAACAAATGCAAATTGTACATCATCGTGGCGAAAAAAAAAATTAAAAAAATAAATTAAAAAAAATTAAAAAGAAAGACCACTCTTGGTGGTCTCAATCCCTTCTGTATATGAGAGAAAGGGAGGAAAAAAACCAGAAAAAATAAACTTTACCTTCTCACTTTCAGGGTGGGCAATGCCATTCCAGCGGTAGGGTCCGCGGCTCTGGGCAGTGTTAGCGCTGTCACCGCAGCCCAGGTCCCACCGGCGGCTCTTCCCCGGGTGCTCCGAGGGAAAACATTCCCTAAATTCCTCCTCCTTTCGCCCTATCTCTGCCCGGGATCCGCAGGTTCACGGCGCTACTGTCAAATTGCAGGGGACAGGGCTAATCTAAAGCAGCAGCGACTCAGCAGCGAGGAAAAACATTGACAAATTTGCTGTTTCCAATCCTTTCTACTCTTTCCAGCCTGTTGTGTTTTGGTTTCTATTTTTTTTTCTTCTTTTCCTTTTTTTTTTTTTCTGTCCTAAAGCTATAAATACGCAGCAGCAGCTGTAACTTGTTGCTGAAATGTGCTTTATAGATCTGTTCTGGCACAACACGTTCTACTGGCCCGGGGTTCGAATTTGATATTGGGATTTCTGATTTTTCCCTCTTTAATGGTGCCATTGGCAGCTGCTGGCTTTGAGCTGTGTTTTCCTTTCCCCCAGTGAGGATGGAAGCTCTAAAAGCTCATAAAAAAATAAAGGTAACACATGCTCAAAGATCCATTTAGTTATTAAATCATTAAAAAAAAAAAAAAAAAAAAGCAGTTATCTTTTTAAAGCAGTGCATATTTCATGTTTATACTCTGATTTTATGCAAGGTCTTTGGCAAACCACAGAATCATTAAATTTGCCTTTTCTTCCCCATCTTTGGGACACTGATTTCCTACTGGACATCTGTCACAAGGTTTGAGGGTTTTGCATGGAAGAAAATTCTCTTTAACCTCAGAAAGAGGGAATGCAGGTTAGAAATTATCTAGATAATCAGCACAGAAAAAATTCAAGGATTTTTTGGCCAGTCAGTCCTATGCCCAACCAATAATTTTGGGAAATTGCAGGTCTGAGAGGTGCACAGGTCTTAGTTCATAATTTAACACATCATTAAAATCTATAATCTGTGTAAACTCTTACCCACCCATTGCTGTCCTCAAGCTGTGAATCAGACCCAGAATTTATAGCTACACATTTATAATTCCCCATTATTATAAATAATTTGCCCTTTATTACGCATAAATCACCCTTCTTCACCCCAAAATCTGCTCTGAGCACACAGCCTGGAGAGGAGCATTCCAGACACTCATTCCCAACAACCCCAGCAGTTATTTTTCTAATGAGCGATGACTCCAACATTAAGAAAATCAATTAATCTTCCGTGGGCTCTTTCAAATGAATCCTCATATTATCTGTCTATGCCCTCAGCCGGGATAGTTTAGAAAATAGCAGCTCCTATCTTATCTTGTCACTTCTTACGCTGATGTGGGGGGAAAAATAATGGCTGGGAGAGCCACAGGGGAGGATAATTAGTAAAATCAAGTGACTCGCTGTTTGTTTGCTCGGCAAAATGAACTTTTACCCCTCCACCGCCACTCCGCCCCCCGATTTTCAACATCTTATCATGCAGCATTTGACATGACAGGTTAATGAGGAAACCCCCAAATTGGGCTGCTGCTGCTAATTGTGGCAGTGGTGGCTCTGGGCTGGGAGGGCTCAATGGTCCCCAGGAAATCTGAGCTCTCAGGGAATGCAAAGGCTGAAAACTTATAGAAACACTCACATATGGACCCTGAATTTCTGTTATTTTTGCTTTGAATTCTAGGGGAATAAATCTGCAGATTTTACAAGATCTGGACTTGGAGAGAAGTTTATTTCTCCTCTTTTCATGCATTTCATAATTATTTTTAAGGTGACTGAAGCATCCCCCCAGTCTCCTCCACAGCGCACTCCTTCAGAAATTACAATTTTTAGATGAAAATGCAAAGATTTGGACAACTGATGACAAACTCCTGCCACTGGTGTGAGTGGAAAGAGAAGCACATGGTGGACCCTCCCTAATAATTATCCAGTGGATAGCATGAAGTCCTGTGCTCTTAATTGACATTTCCAGAGAGGGTGTTTTCAGGGAGTTAATTTTTTTTAGGGGTGAGTAGGGATGATGCAAAATTTGGGGCTATTTTTGGTGCTGGTTTTGGTTGGTTTTTGGGTTTTTTACAGCCTTTTGCTGGTTGTATTTGAAAGTGAAATGTCATTTATGGGTGAGATTTGGACACAAATTTTGCCCCAGTACCACTGCTCTCAGCAATCCCTCGCAATCCCTCCACAGTATTTTCTCCCCACCAGATTTATTCCTTCTCTTCTCCCTCTCTGCTCCCCATCCCAGCATCTCTGCCTGCTGAGACCCCCACAAAACAGGCTCTTTCCACTGAAATTTTATGCCAGCAGGAAAATCAGCTCCTGCATCCCACAGGGAAACACTGAAGTCCCCAGTGACTCAAGAACATTGAGTGAGGAAAAATCACTTTCTCCAGCTGCCTTTTCTCCATGAAAACACAGATACCATTAAATGGCCACTCTGGTGATATACCAATAAAAAAGCTGCTGCTTAGATTTTTCTCCAGAAATCTTCACTTTTACACCGTATGAGGTTACTCCACGTCGTCCACCCCAATCCCATGACCAGGACACACAGCCAAACTCTCCTAGCAAACCCCTCAGCCCAGTTCTGCATCAAATTTCATCCCCAGTCCCTGGATTTATTGACATTATAATGGGCAGGCCACACAAACTGCAGCCACGGGGCCAATTAACGGCACAGACAACACCAGACATTTGAGAAGTTGCTAAACTCGGTCTTGAAAACGATCTCGGCTCTCTCCCTGTAAAAGGATCTCGTTCTGTCATCGTGCATTAAACTGGAAAGCTTCACGTTGGACGAGCAGCACAAACTCATATCCTGATAAGGCCTCACATCAAATTTCAGCAGATCATATCTCCTGTGGCTTCAGTTCCTATCTGCCACGGGAATGTGAGGGTGATTTGCAGAGGGAAAAGTCGCTGCAGACGCTGTAATTAATTTCTTGGTTCGTTTTATTTAAGTTTTCTGCCAATAATTGAAATCAGGTCTCTGAGCTAGGGCTGCTGAGGAGACTCTTCCTAAGGAGGGAATGAAATGGGACCTCAGAGCTCATCTCAACCAACGTGTGTTTAAAAGCAATATTAGGGTCATGTTCCCAAACAAGACCCGAGTGTTGGACTGAATGACCTCGGAGGTCTTTTCCAGCCATAACAATCCCATAATTCCATGACTGAATTCATAAATCTGGACATCAGTCAGTCAATCATTAACATGAACTCCACCCCAACAAGCCCTTGATATGATTTTTCATAAACACAACGGCAAAATTACCTCAGCCGTGCTTTTCCTCCCAAATTCCAACGCGGAGACTCAAATTGACCGAAACATTTGGAAAAAGTTGTGTTGATTTCTCTGAATTGTTCTCCCCATCAAAAGCCTTTTGAAGGTCACCACCTTCTTTTAGACATTCGTGGAAGCATTGCAGATAATGCCACAGATTCCTTTATTTTAAAAAAGTTCAAAGGTCCATTAAGGCCTTCCACGCCGTACAAAAGGCTCAATCCAACGGAAACCATTTTTCTCCCCCGATTGTTTGGAGCAGCAAGAGAACCAAACAATCCGTTATTCACACAGATCTACCCAGGAGCGCATTTCCCGTGCCCAAGAGGTCCATGCTGCGGCTTAACAAAAATAACTTTCAGCTGGAATGCTTGAAAACATCAAATTTATCCATAAGCAAGAGTTTAACAAGGAAATCTGGGTAATATTTGTAGGTGTTTGTGGTAGGTGGGAGTTGAGATCACAGGGTGCAGAAGGAAATGCATTGTCTGAAGTTCAACTCCGTATTTTGTACCTTAAACTCATGGCTTTAACGTGGTGTTGTCGAAAAATACACTAAAATAACAGAATCAGTGGGGTCTGACCATTTTTCTTGTGCAATTGCCCAGTTTTAGGCCAAATCTTTGCTTTCCCACCATGACTTTGGAAAACAACGGGTTTCGGCGCTTTTGAAGGGACCTGCCTTGAGCGGAGCCCGCCGTTCCTCCATCTCGGCTGTCCAAGTTGCCCTGTGTAATTCCAATGTTATTTCCTTGATATTATAAATAGGATTTGGGTTGAATATGAATAAACTCATACCCATTGGTATGCTTTGTAACTCTAATCAGCGTTTTCCTGCGAAAAGAAAAGGGAAAAAAAAAAAATAAAAAGGAGGAATGTTTATGTGGAAAATAAAGAGGTGCTAATTTTATCTTGTGAAAGTGGATATCTCCTTGCGTCCCTCCAACTTCGAGGAAGATAACCAGAATGTATTATATCATCTAAATCCAGCATCCTAGGAGATCAAACGGAATAATGTACACATCTGCCAGGGCTGATTGAAGTATTGCTGGTGCTCACTTCCGCCTCGCTAAGTATGTGTTTCATTGATAGACGGAATTTGCCACCACCATGAAAGAAACTCCAAGTCCTCTGTTTGTGCCAGTTGATTTCTATGATATCTCGGAGGCTTTTAAAATAGGGCTCCAAAATAGATGTGCCCTTGTCACCCCTGTGTTTAAGCTCTCTCCAACAGGAAATGGCACGAGTTCAAATTTTTTTTCTGCTGGAAGCCACGAGGAGATAGATAAGAATCATGTCTTGTCTATGACTAAGCATTGACATTTAAATGTTTAAATTGTAGTCAAAATGATCCATGGCGAACCCACCTGAGACTATTTTTCTTTGTCTCAAGTCCTACTTTCGAGCCTCTTGAAAGGGAAGGTGGAGCTCTCGGGGTTGTGACATGACCATGTTATGGGAAGGAAATGGAAGTTTGCTTTATTGTTGGTCTTCAAAGATGATTTTGCTACCGTGCACCACATCATCTCCACCAGTTTACCCCTGGCTTCTCCATCCTCAGGATGGTTGGTTTAAAGCACCAGGTTTAAAAGGCAGGATGGATGAAAAAGGCTTTCTCTTTGCCAGATCGCAGATGTCGGCTTCAACACGCCTGGAAAAAAAAAAAAAAGAAAATTAAAAAAAATGAGTGGTATTTCCTTGGAACTGCTGTTTCTTCTAGAGGCAGGGGGCAGCTGGAGGGGTGAGGAGGGCTGGGATGTTTATGAAGTGTGCAGGGAATTTGGAAGGAAGCTCACTGAAGGAGGACAGATGGCTGGGGGAGCTGGCAGTGTGACACTGAGCCTTTCACTTCTGGGTCGCGCGGTTCAAGCGCAGCCTTGGTCAAGGATGGCACGGAGCCATCTCCAGCAAGAGGCTGTTCCGTGAGAAATGGGGCTGCTGAGGAGGGAGGAGAGGGATGGCTTTTTGTATTCCTGATCCATTAGAGGAGACGCTCAGGAAATGTACAGAGGGGACTGGTTGGGTGGCATGGACTTTGTCCAGGCATTGCCTATCTTAGCCAAGAGGAGGGATATCCATGGGATGCAGGTGTTGCTGTGGGTAGGAAGGACCATCCCCAAAAACGAAGGATGTGTGTCCACCTGCCGGCACCAGCCTTAAATCCTGGAGAGGAAAAATCTCCTGTTTATGTCTATTTAATTCCTGATAATGCTCCCATTTACCTCAGGCAGAGCCATGGACCAGCATCTCCTTTTATTCCTAGAAAACAAGGAATAACTTTTCTACACTCAAATCCAACCTCACTGGAACTGTGGCCTCAGGGAAACATTCCAGGTGTGTTGGGAGATTACTCCGTGTTTTAACCTCATTTTACTGTTGCTCTTTAATTTCACCCTAAAATACCCAGGGTTTGGAGGAGATTGGATTTTTAAGTTGCAAAATAATTTTTGTGATCACTCTTGAATTTTAGTGCAGCAGGAGAAGGAGAAGGGAAAAGGGGGAAATGGAAGAGGAAGAGGAAGAAAAATTTAGAAATACTCCCAGCTCTTAAAGCAAAAGTCTTTGCAGAATACCTCTTTTTTGCATAAATGTTACTCCTATGCATCCATGAGGATCCTACACCAGCTCAGCTCCAGAAAAGTTCATTGCACAGTTCGAGTTATTAGGACATTTGATATATTCAGTCTCTTACCAAAATCATTGAAGCTGATAAAAAAATCCATGGAAGATTAGAGCAAGCTGTGGATAACTGGGATAACTGTGATTGACACATGCCAATCTTAATACTTAGCTTAATACTTAATATTTAATATATATTTTTATTAATGTCGTTCCTTTGCTGGGAAGAAGGACATGTAAAGAAAAAGGAGGGAAAAAAAGGAGAGAGGGATCTTGTGTGGCTTTGCAGGGGAATTTCTCTGTGCAAAGGGATCATCCCACCAGCAGAAGGAGCTCCAGCTAAAATCCTGGCTCTGCTCACTTGGTCCTGATGAAGATTATGGACCTCAGGAAAGAACTAAGGGAAAAGGTGAAATAGCCACGCTCAGGAGGAGAGACAGAGGAAGGACCAAAAAGTGATTTGGGCACAGATGATCATGTTGACCCATCCTTGTCCTCAGGAACCACGACCTTCTGGACTGTCCTTTCCTTTTCCAAAGGGGAGGCTGGTAGGGATCCAGCAGGATGTTGTCGTTCCAGGAGGGTCCTAACAGGTCCAGGTGGGATCAGCACTCGAGCAAGGAACAAGACCCACATTCCTGTTTTCCATTGGCTTTGGAGGTGCAAAGTGGTACAAAGGCAGAGTTGCTCTTTCCAGAGTGAGGAATTCCCTGAAATATCTCCGCTGGCTTTAATGTTTGATATTAAACAACGGAAGAAATGTTAAAAAGAGAAGAAAAATAAATTAAGAAAAGAAAGGGATAAAGCTCAGGGGGAACGATCCAGTTGGCATAAATTAATGTAATTATTATTATTCCAGGGAAGTTCTCATGTTTAAGGAGAGAAAATAAAACCATAGGATGCCAAACCAAAAACCAAAGTGCCTCCAGCAGGTCTTTACAATTATCCAACATTTCTGCTTGAACAAAACCAAGTAATGAGATATGGGAAATACAAAATATCCTCCAACACAGAACCAGGAATGCCTGCAGTGGTGAATTCCGTAAATAAAATGCACTCCTTAGTTTAAAGCTGATAAAGCTGCTCTTCTGCCACAAGCTGTTCCACAGGCTGTGTTTCCCTGCAGAAAGTTATCCACAAGGATTTAGCTCCCTTATCCTTTGTTTATAAGTGTTGATGATAGTGCAAAGGCACTAAAGAGCTTTGATAAGAGATTGTTACTCCTGAGTCACAGACACACTGCAAAAATCTTCCCCTTGAAGACAAGAAAAGTCCATAAATTGCACAGAATTTTTTTCTGCAAGTTCATGCTGATTTAGTCTTGCAACATTCGTGAGCCACAAAATGCTCTGGGATGTCTTTAAAGATATATTTTATTTTAGAACTAAATAAATTCAAAAGGCAGGACGGATATTCCTCAATGCCAAAATCTTTTACTCCCTTATCAAATCAATGCACAAGAAAAATGAACAACAAGATAAACACGAAAAGGAGCAGTAGTGTTTTGCTGATTTACATAGCTCTCATTTTTAAAAATGTGTATCTTATGTATACATATGAATATATTATATATATGGAAATATGAAAAGGGAAAATATCTGTCTTTTCTGGTGCAGGAAAAAGAAGCAATTGGAAGAAGCAACCCTTGCTGCTCTTCCCCTCTCGGCAACACTTCTGAGGTTAAAGGAATAAAAATCCATCAATTTGTACAGGCTGACCTTGCAGCGTTGGGTTTTAGCTGAATTCAGATGTGCAGGATTAACCCAGCAAACTTTACATGACATTGATTTAAGAGCTGCCTTACAGGACCTTCCAGTGAGTTCCATTAATCGGAATCTTTAATCGGGCCTTGGGATGAGGAAAAAAAGTCATTCAGCAGACGTGCAATGTATGATAAACAGATGTCCCTGTGCATCAGATAAATCCAAATGCAGCCATGGATCACTAATCGAGGACAGGGTTTGGGGCAGGGAGCAGTTCTTTAGCTATGGTTTTGCTGAGATGAAGGCAGCATGGAGATCTCCGAGTTGGAAATGGGATTTTTCACAGCACACGCTCAGGAGTCACCCAAGAGCACCAGCTTGGGAATGGACTCCCAGCTGCCAGGGAGAAATGACAGTGTGGATGGCTGGAGCTCCCAAAAAAGGCAGGATGGATCAGTGGAGACCTGGGAAGGTTTTAATGGGAGTCACACCAAGCAGGGAATGTCCTGATGGTCATGGCACAGCAGTGGGAGAGGACATGGCTCTGTCCCCAACATGGGGTTTGTTGATGGATTTGGCACTGAAAAGTTCTCCAGAAAAACACACTGAGCCCTTGGGCCAGAAACTTCATTCCAATTCTGGATTTTTCGTTTTAGTTTGGTTTTTATTTTTAATATTGGCTGCTCTCACCCAGTATCTCATCTCCTCTGCAGTCCAATTTAAACCCCCATTTCTTTTTTAAACCAATTTTCTTCCCTTATTATCTTCTTCTAAAGCAACTCCTTTTTCTTACACCCTTCACACACCAGCCAGGTCACCTCATTTACCATTGAAAGGTACCAAGACACATCTCCTCACTCTTGAGTCTCATGCCTAAATCCTGAATCTCTTGGAAAAATCCCACCCAAACTCCCATGACCCCGGCTGGAGCACACCCAGCCCAAACCAGTATCTCCAGGGAAGTCAGCTGTCAAATCCTAGCAGATCTCCCAGGCAAAAACACAATTTTTCAACTCCTTATCGCCTTGCTGTGCTGGGGCAGCTCTCGGCAGGGACAGGAAAAGGGCAAACAGCCTCTGGAAAGCCAACGCCTGCCAAATTCCCCATCATTTCCACAGCCTGGCCGTGCCAGGATTTCACGCAGGAAAGCCAGCCACGGTTTTCGGACGTGAGCTTGAAGACCCATTTCCTGAATTATTAGGATTGAAATTCCACAGAGAATAATGGGAACATGAAACCAGGCTGGGGTAAGGGATGTGTGGATGGAAGGATGTCACCCAAGGAGGTAAAATTTCCACCACTTTCTGAATAGGAAGATCTTAGAGCAGGAGTTGTTATCAACTTAACAACAACATGGTTGCCCCATCCACATGGATCACACCAAATCCAAAATGTTTTAGCTTTAAAACTCCATGGAAATCTCTCTTGACTGCCACAAACCTCTCTCACCCCAAGCAGAGCTCCAGGATCTCTATTGCAAGAGTTTACACGTGGGAGCCAACTTGCAGCTCGGAATTTGGCCCATTTCTTTGGAGGACATGCCAGGAGTAGCCTGTGATGTTGTTTGGTCTCTGGAGGCAGCCCAAATGAGAGCAGAACAAAGCTTTGATGCAAATGAAAACCTACCAGTGAGTGCAGCTAAATAAAGAAAAAAATTATTCTTTGTTATGGAAACCAGCGGAGGAAATCTTGAATTAGTCAGTGCATCGTGACCTCTCTCTGCCCTCCTGAAAAAATGTGCATTTTCTTGAAGCCTTTGGACTTTCCACTGCCAAGAAGGAGAAATTGTGTGACATTTCCAGCCACCTGGTGAAAAGCCCAAACTTTATTTAGTATGGGGGGAAAAGAATCATCCCTATTGTACAATACAGGTTAAAAAAAAATAGGTAAAAAGCACAATTTGTGCAAATCTGAATACTTTTGAGTGGTTACATCCAATCGTGGCACAGACAGGAAAGGCTTGAGTTGATCTTGTGAATGAAGCATGTGGTAATTGTTTCCGTACATCCTCGTTAAGATGAAAAGCTACACAAATAAACAACAACAAAAGCTCCTCTGCGCCAATCGGGGGTTTGTTCCAAAAGAAAAAAATTTTAAAAATCAAAAGAAAAAAAAAAAACCAAAGGGAAAAACCTGGCTGGGAATATTCTTCCCATGCTTCCTACCAGGAGGAATAATGGATTGATGGGGTCTAGGGGAGGTGGCCCTGCATGTTTTGCCTTTTCCCTGGGTCACATTTGGGCTCGGCTGGGAATGAGTCAGCGGAAGGTGAGGAAGGACATGGAGAGAACCAGAAGTTATGGGGAAACACGACAATTAACGCTGGAGAAACTGCCCTTGAGGGACCCAACGGAGTCACAACAGAGAGGAACCTTCTCTGCACAGCTGAATAATGACATTGCCACCCACCGGGTTTTACCGCCACGGTGATGAGGCTCACCAGAAAGGTCCCTTTGAAGTTTTGAAAGGGACAGGGCAAAGGTGACCTCCATGCAAGCTCCAGGATCCTTTCCTGCAGCAACTCCCCGCCACAGCTGTGTCCCCAGGATGGGGACCTCTCTAATTCGGAGCTGGAGACGATCCCCAGCTGACATTTCCAGTGAGGCTGAGCTGGCTGAGAGCTGCACAAAGAGTTGTGTATTCCCCATAATTGTCCTCCTTATCAGTGTGGGTGAGTGTGCAGTAGTCTAAATCACACAGTCATGACACTCCACATGGCTGAGCAGGAAGAGCCCACTTGGCCTGGGCTAGATTAGTCTAATCCCACCTCCCTTGTTCTGTCATAATACCCCTCCATCCCCTCACTCCCTATAAAAATATCCAGCTGCTGATTAAAATTAGTGAACTGTTGGCTTTCGGAGTCGAGTTGGCAGCTTATTCCCTGTGTTTCCTAGATATCTCTGGATGAATTCCCCATTTACTCGGCGGCCTGATCCTGTGAACTGCCAAGCTCTCCCGAGCAGGCGGGATCAAGCCTTGGCTCTCCGGAGGCGCGAATAAATCAGGGCTGAACGGCTTCCTCCTGTTCCTCCCCACCAACCTGCTCCCAGCACTGACATCTTCCCTCCACGGGTGTCAGGCTGCTTTTGGAAAGAGGAAAACAAACCCTGGCCCGTCAGCTGGGTGCTCTCAAGAGTTCCACTCCTTTGAAAAGGGGACTAAAATAAAATCTGGTTTAATGCCCCCACCCGGCTCCAGGCTGTGACAGGATGATGGAGGAAGCCACCAGGCTCTCCTCAGCTCTATGTCTTGTTCAGCAATCCCAAGCAGGCTGCAGAGCACCAGGATTTTGAGAAAACTGCTGTGAAATGTGAAATATTTCCATGTCTCAGCCCAGATTCATCGTGCAGAGCCTTTGCTGTGGCAGCAAGAGCTTGTAAAGAAAAAGCTGGGGGGAGAGCAGCCCATGCAGAAAAAAAGCAGATAAAGTCGTGGGTGCAGTTGGAGGAATGTTTTGGAGGGGAGGATTCATTTTTTATTGGTTTTCTTCCTGTAGATTCTTTCTGGAGGGCTTGGAGAAATGCTGGGAATCCTCAGCTGGTGCGTATTGCTGCTGGATTTATTTTCCACCAGCAGAGGATCTGCCTCCAGCTCTCTGGAGTCCTGGGAAGTCAGTGGGAAATTCCAGCTGTTCCTAGAAGGACTGGGAGGCTCAGGACACCACCAGCTGAAGAGATGAACCCCAAAATATCAGCAAACTGATGTTTACAGCCATGACTGCCTCAGGTCCAAGGTGCAGCAGGCAAATAATCAACCTCAGTGACTCCATCCTGTCCTGAATGGGATCACTTGGGCCTGACAAAGGCAGAGCAAAAGGGTGTCACCTCACAGTGTCCCTAAAGCCATAGGTATCCATTAAAACCTCTGTTTGTCCCCAGTGTTGGGACCTCACCAAATCCAAACACAGACTGGCTGTACCAGGAAAGTGTTGTTGGAATTTAATATAACTTTTTAAATTATTTCCATTAAAAAGGACCTTGCAGCTCTGGTTTGCCAACAGCAGGGCACGAGGAACAGTTTGAAAGAGATCCTTCCCTACAGAGCTGGAATTCCTGCAAGGATACAAGGAGGATCAAGCAGCACTCCACAGGTCAGGCTGGGGGTCAGATGTCCTGTCATTTAGCTATGAACTCTTTATTATAATTTCCAAAAGGAAGCACAAATTCTGCCGTGCAGGAACAAAATTGTTTTTCAAGAAGTCTTGACGATTTATTTTTAATATTGTGCTTACTGTAATATGTTAAAAGCATAGAATAATAGAATTATGGAATTATTTGGTTTGGAAAAGACCTCTGAGAGAGCCCAGAGAGGATTTGTATGCACACATCAATCTACTGGAGCGCCGTGGAGAAACACAGGGCAGGAATAATTCACAAAATATTTTCCTAAATATGTTTTCCCCCAACTTTCCACTTTCTTCATTCACTTCAGTCGATTTTCCAAGAGAATGTGAAGATTTGGGATCTCCTGGGATAGCAAGGGTGAAGGCATGAGCTAAGGGGAGTCAAGGGAAAAAATCCAGCAGCGTGGATGGACAGGGCAGGGAACATCCTGGAGAAATCCCTGCAGGAGAATTGGAGCCTTTCAGACATGCCTGGGTGAAGAAGCCTAAAAACCAGGATTGCTGTGGATGCTGAGAGCCACATTCCCACAGCACAGGACTGCAGGATGTCCCTCCTGGCAGAGGGGTGACACAACACCAAAGCATTCCAGGATTTGTCAGGATTCCAGCACTCTGCTCATTGCCCACTTCTCCCTTCAGTCCTGAAGCAATCTGCTTGTGGTGTGTCATTAACTTATCAGCTCAGCCCCAATTTATCTGCATTCACCAAGATCTGAAGTGGTGATGTTTATTCCCACCACTCCGTGGGCGGAGGGAGATCCGCTGTGAAGATTTTCCAGTAATTTCCTTTGTGTTCCTTTTGGAAAAAAAAATCCCTGGATGCAGCTGCATGACTGTCCTGGGTAGGAGAGAAGGGACAGCCAAAAGCCTGGATCCCAACAGAAATCCCATCCAAGCCCTAAAACAATCTGATGGGCACTGGAATAGTCATCTTTTCCAAAGGTCCCACGGAATTTGGTGCCGACAAGCTTTAGCCTCTGGCATGGAAACTGAGCGGGCTTAGAAAATTGAACATGCTTAGAAAATCGAGCACGTTGCTACCTCACACCCTTTGGAACCTGCCAAGAGCCATCTCGGATAATTGGCTTGATGCTCTGCAGGGTTTTCAGCGCCCTAAAAGGAGAAAGGCGCAGGAAAAATGTGGTTCCCAGGATTGAGGGTGGACATCTCAAGAGATGGAGGTGGTGGTTTCCCAAGGAAAGGGAATCAGAGAGTTGTGCTCATCAGTCTGGGCACCAATAATAATAAAAATTCCCAGGGAATGGAATGAGAATGGATGCCATGGGTATTTCCATGAGATGACTGGGATGAAAAGGAACATTTAAAACCCGTGGAAGTGGTGTTTATCTTTTTGTTTCCCACCCAACCCAGCACGCACATCCCTTCCTTTCCTGGATTTGATGAATTCCACTGAAATTTCTGCTTGCTTCCAGCAAGGGCAGCATGACCTGCAACGTTCCTGGCAAAAGAAATCAGCAAGCCACAGGAACACAGCAAGGATTTGCAGAGTAAATACAGTTTTCTGCCTGTGAAACCCCATGGCCAGTTCTGATCCATCCCAAAATCCGTGAACACAACCCATGGAAGAATGGGAGGCCACGGATGGCATTTGGAGAGCAGAGGATCAGAGCTTTGCAGTGCAATTCTGAGCTCAGAATGGATTGGAAATGCTGCCACAGAGCAGGAATGCACAAAGGAGCTGCAGGGTTTCACTTGGTGCACACAAAGGTGTGCAATGCCCACGGCTTTTCCTCCTGGAGTTTCTTTGTTCCTCCACTTTGTGTTCAAACTGCTGAGTGTGGCAACCACGTTGTCATAAACGGCTGTATTTGCCAGAAAACTTCCCTTTGCGATCACCGCTGGGGGAAGTACAGGAAATTTTGGGAGTTTTTCTGCCAAAATTATACGGATATTCAGCCTGAGCTCAACAATCCTGTGCAAGAGCAAGTCTAGAGCAGATTTAGACAGAGGGGGACAACCTAAACAGCTTTTATTTTATTACCCTGATATGTTTAACTTTTTTCCACCCTTTTTTGAAGGCTGGAACTGCAGGATTTGCCCTTTGCAGCTGTATGAACTGCATGTTAAGAGTAACAGAGCAGCCTCAAATCCCTTTGTATTCCAGGGACATTTTTCCAAGGCATTTTGTCTTTGTAACAATACCCAGAGCTCCCTAAATTTTGGGAAGGTCATTTGTTTCCTAGCAGAGAGATTCCCTTATCCAGAGCTTACTAGAGCCCAAACAACAATTTATAAACTCTGAGCTCCTTTCTCCTTCAAGATGAAGTGCTTTAGTGTTGAAGCCAAACTAAATCTTTAAATGGTATAAGAGGCATTTGGATTTTTTTTTCCCTGCCCAGCTGACAGTAGGTTTACAGTTTATAATCTGGCCTTTGTAAAGGCATTTGTCAGCCTGGATATTTCATTTTAAAACACGACCACCCATGAGGACACACAGACAGGAAGCGTTTGTTCACTTGCACCAACAGCCCATTTGAAGGTTGGCTGCAAAATAACAGAATTTAGTCACAAAGGCGACGGTTTTTTTCTTTTTTTTTTTTTTCCTTGTGCATTATCTCCCTAACATCTCGTTTTAAAGAGCAGCCTTTGTTTACGGGAAGCGATTCCTCCGCTCTAAATTTGGAAATTCGACGTATTCCCCTAATCCCCTCGTCCTCGCAGGGATGCTGGCCGCGCATCTTTGGCCTCCCAAAAGACAGAGCTGCTTTTATCTTCTCTCCCAGGGTCCCCAGTTTCTCTGCCCCACCAAAGGAAGAGGAGTCTTAGCACTCCAGGGGCAGAGGGGAAACGTTGAACCCAAGTTAATGGTTCCCACTGAATGAGACCCACTGGAAGTGCTGCACCTCCTTGCCCATCTTGTTTTCTTCATCTGAGTTTCCACATTTAGCACAGATTTGGTTGAGTCAAATGTTGGTTGCTTTTGCAATGGAGTAAAAACCTGTCCAAGCCAATAAAGAAAGGCCGAAAAATAAGATTTCAGATTAAAAATAGTGGCCTCTACTTGTTAAATGGATGAGTTTGTGTCTCCATGCCTGGGGCTGAGGGGGAGAAAGCAAGGCCAGAGCAGAGGGGCTCTTCCAGACTGTACCACACAGAATATTGCATTCTTTCTCCCAGTATCACAAGTAACACTCACTTTTTATCTCTATTGCTCAAAGGTTTAAAGGGAGGAAATTGTTCCAGCAAGCGATAAAGCTTTCAGCTTTTTTCATTTAACTCGGTTGCAAAATATGAGGATAAATAATGATTACCTCAAACACCCGTGGCCTGGGGTTTAGCTCTGTGTCCCCATCTCTTGTGGGGACAAACCCCTTTAATACCCCAGGAGGAGAGGTTTTATGAGAATTCCCAGCCTTGCAGCCCCCAAAACATCTGCATTATTTGCAATCCTTTTAATTCCCTACTTCCTACCGGGTCCATCATTGTTTTGTCACTCCACAAAGTCTTTGCAGCCCTTTTATTGTTCCTTGGCTGCTGGAGCAAACTTTGATGTTCAAGAAATCTGCTACAGCAGAAACCATGATGATTAAAAAAAAAAATCAAGGGACAGAAATTCACCAATTCATGGAATGGTTTGGGTTGAAAGGGACCTTAAAGCTCATCTCATGCCATGGGCATGGACACCTCCCGCTGTCCCAAGGTGCTCCTTGGACCCTTCCAGGGATCCAGGGGCAACCACAGCTTTTTTGGGAATCTGCACCAGGCCCTCCCCACCCTCACAGGGAACAATTCCTCCCCATGGAGCCCTCTCAGCCATGGGTGATGGATTCTTCAAGAAAAGTGCAAGAGCTGGTGATATCTCCAGCACCTCTTTGGGCAAAGAGGATTTCGAGAAGGTTTGTATGGAGAGATGCAAACAAAAAACTGGCAAAAACAATGGGACAGTGTCAAAAAGCAACAGGACAATACCTGTGCCATGGGAGGGAGAAAACACACCAGGCTGGGTATTTTAAGTCCTCTCTCCACGTCCCAAATGTCACTGTTGTTTTGCCCCAGCAGCTCTGTGGCATTGTGCTGCCAACACCCCTGTGCATGCCAGGGGGAAGCTGCTCTGTGTCCATCTGTCCTCCTGCTGCAAGCCTGGCTTTATTCTGCACCGATCTGACAGTCCAGATCATTTTGGGTTCATCCAGACCTCATCTCCTTGGCTGCCAGCACAGCTCTCCGAGGGCAGAGTGCAGGACATGCCTGTGGTGCTGCTGCTCTTTCTGGCCATACCTGGGCTGTCCTCTCTCCAAACTTGGGCTGCGAGGCAGCTGCGGTCACCAGGTTGAGTCTCTGGCTGTCCATAAGCCTTTCCAGGCGTGCTGGAGAGCAAACACACTTTCCAAAAGGGATTTCTCACCGTGGCTGATGGCTCAGGCTGTGCTTTTAGCGGTGCTGCTGCGCAATGTAAGCTCGGAAGGAGGAAAATTGAGTTTCTGTCTCTCATTAGAACTCATCGTGCTGATTTACATTGCTGTCTTCTCGCCCCACATGACTCTTTCAGCAGCTTTGCCACATTTCTTCCTAGCACAGAGATCCCCTAATCAACACCCTCCACAAACCTTGGAGATAACATTTATTTCCCCCTTTTCTGAAGACATTCAAAGCCAACACATTTTGCTCACCATATCCTTCGCTGAGTTTGAATTTAAATCATTATTTTGGGTTGTCATGGCAATTCACACCACCCCAAGAGAGGGGGAATTGCCTTTTCCAGTGCCTGGAGCTGACACAAACACTCATGGCTGAGACCATGCTATTTATTGGGAGTCTGTTCCCTGCTCAGCCTTGAGGATTTAGGGATGTGACCCTCCAGGCCTGGGAATGTGTCAGGAAACCTGAGGAATCTCTGCCTGCCAGAGATGCACCCCCAGCCCCTCACAGCCCCTCGTTTAGCAGCTCCAGATGTGCTGCCTGGTTTAGTCTGGATTGGGACATATTTTAAGTCACGTTGGCAGATGTGAATTCAGACCAAGCAATTCCGGGTCAGTTCATCCACTCCCGTTCTCACATTCCCTGTGTTTTGCAGGAATCTGGGTTTCCCTCAGCCTTGCTGGAGCTGTCTGGACCTCCCTGTGACTATTCAAGTTGAGTTTAAGTTTTCCAGGAAACCTGGAACAGCCCCACTGACCCAAATCTTCTGCACAGACGATAAAAATTATTTTATAACAACATGTAAACCACTCCACGGTGTTTCAGTAAACAGTAAATTTATTTTGGGATTGTATCCCAGCTGTAAGACTGCTTCATTTTCCTCAATAAAGACTATTCCATTATTAGTTTTATCCTTATGAATCTCCTTCCCAACACTCAACCTTTATTTATTATTTAAAAGGGACATCTATCATCCTGCCTTAGAACTGTAAATATTCTACTTACACCGAGCACAGCACATCCTCTCTGTTTAAAATCTGAGCTGTGAGGTTTTATATAAATTTTGTTTCCTTTCCAAGCTGGAAGGTCCCAAAGATAAACCCCCAAGAATCCCAAAGTTGTGAACCCCAGGCTAAGCCCAGCCTGACCCTCAGCCCACCCAAGGGATCTCCTCAAGGCTTGGGTTGTTGCAGTGTCAGCACCCAAAGGAAAATAATGATTAGGAAGAAAAATAATTACCTGGAATGCAGGTGGCAACTGAGCCTAAATGCAGCCAGGGAATGAGGAAAGGAGGAACTCCTGGGATGCATTCTTGGGAAAGATTATTCCATCGACTTCCATGGTGGATCATAAGGCTACAAAGGGTTTAATTGTAGGGCTGTGATGTAGGGATTTGTAGAGATTGGGCATAGGAAGAGGAGAATATCACCCAAATTATTCATCCAAACAATTTGAAGGAGCAACCTGGTCAAAGAAAGGCAATTCAAATTCAGCTTTGAATGGTGCCTGCATTATTTCTGAGTGATCAGATAAATAAAAACAGCACTGGGTGGTTTTTCTCCAGAGCAAGAATCACCTGCTGCCTCAGCCTCCAAAACCCTGTCAGAAACGCAGAGCCCGTGCCAGTATTTCAGCTTTTCAAGATTAATTTGGTTTTATTTGCTTCATTTCCAGCAGAATGAAACACAGGATTCTCCTGGCAGGCCCCGAGGGGTTCGATTTATTTTTCATTAGCTCAAAATTAGCCCAACGATGAGACAACTTTTCAAAAGGAGAAGTTTGAAAGCAGCTCCTTTCAGAAGAAAGTCAGAAGGAGGCACTTTGTGGTTTGTTTGGTTTCTTAATGGTTTCTGTCCCCTCTCTGAAATCCTCCTGGCTGCCCAACGCAAACTCAGGATTGATTTTAGTGCAGCCAAAGGTGCAGCTGAACTATTAAATTACGTAAAACAGGAGGCCACAGAGGTCTCCTTGACACTGGCACAGGCTGTGGTGATGATAAAGTGGTGTTTTCACATGCCTGGGGTCGAATTCAATTTGTAGTGAGGATGGATAATATGAGGATGTGGCTGTTTTCTGTTTTCCCTCCAGCCCTGGAGTGCTGGATCCCAAAAAAAGCCTGTTGGCCCAGTGGAAATTTCCTTTCCCAGCAGTGCCAGTCCCAAACCACACTGGAGCTACTCTGGGGTCATCACGTCCTCACCTGATCCTCACAGCTTTGGCACCTCTGAATGGTGAAAACCCACCTGGCACCAACCCCAATCCCAACCAGCAAGGGGTTAACAGCCCAGCCTGGCAGGAAAGGCTTTGTCAGGAGCAGATCCGTGGCAAAAGTGAGTCAGTGACACTCCGAGGTCACTCCGGCGCGGTGGCTTGGCCACTGTCCAACCCAAGGAAGAGCAGCTGCAATGACCACTCGAGGTGCCATCAACACCCCACCGCTGGGAGATGACCCCAGAGAGGTCCCTTCTTTTTTTTCTTTTGGACCCCCCAAATTGGTCTTTTTTGGGGGAGGATTTCTCACTTTTTTTCCCTTTTTCCATGAAGGAGAGCCATGCTCGTTGTGCACGGATGGAAAGAAGGGGCGAGAGGATGTTTCCCCAGTGATATCACCAGCTCTGAATAAATTCCCTGACCAACAGTTAAGGCCAAGGGAACAATTTGTGCTGCATCCCTTAAATGCCAGATCTCCATTTGCGAGCGGCAGTACAGGAACCATCAGGGCACTTAATAGCCAGCTGCGAAGTCGTCAGGTATAAATATTTACAGAGGTCTCTTGCAACATGGACATTCCTCCAGATGCAAGAGGATCCCAGGCATTTCACGGCATTTTCGCCTTCTGCAGAAAGAATCCTCCTTTAGGCACACTCAGCCATAAAACGACAGAAATAGCATTTTATGGAAAACCCACGCTGCGCCCATTCCTTGGGAGATGTTCCCTCTCTTCTCCTCTTTTGGAATGGTTAGGGATCTCTGTGGTTTTGACTCAAAGAAGATGTTAGAAAGCAAAGGTTGCTCAAGGCATGGAGAAAGCAGAATCCTGTGGAGATGCAAAGTGATACAAATGGATTAAATGAATAGGAATGGGGTGGGGTTAAGGAAGAGAAAATCCCTGTTTTATGGCAAAGCATATCCAGCCCCTTAAGAGAAAAACTGAAACCTTATTGCTGAAGATATCCAAAACTCTACAAATCACAGTGCTGGCAGAAGGGCCAGAGGACCTGGTGAATAATTCATGTGGTTAGGGATAGATCCAAGGACACTCAAACACAGTGGGGACTTCCAGCAAGTGACAAACAGCTCTCCACCCCATCTTGTGCATTCACTGCCGTTCCACACTGCCCTTATTAAAACCATCCCTCTGTTCCTGTGCTCCTTCATCACCTTTTTCCTTATTCCCAATGCAAATTCTCAATCAATACCAGATCGTGGCTGAGCACCTGGGAATTCCGGTGGAAGAGTCCAGATCTTTCCAGGCATTCCCTCTTTGTGTGCAAAATATAGCCAAGGAAAAAAGGAACTTCAAGGAGGAGTTTTTCTTGATGGGGAAATGTGGTTTTAGGAGCACAGAATTATGGATTCATGGAGTTCAACCATCAGCCTCATGAGATTGGCACAGCCAGGCTCTGCAGTGCTCCCAGCTGTGTTCTTTTTCTCCCCAGGCACCAAATTTTGTAATATTTGTAGGACTTTGTGAGGACAAAGTGGTTTTGTGTGTTCATCAGCCTCGGCCAGAATGCACAGAAGTTCACAAGTGAAAGTTGCCCACCCCATTTCCCTGGAAGTCACAAGATCAGGAAGCACCTCACACCACCACCAGCAGAATCCACAGGACCCAACACAGGCTAAATCCCAATTAAAACCAGGCAGTTTTCTCATTTCTGAAGGTCACCCTGCTCTCCTTCTCCACTCACAACCACATTCCTCCAGCATCAGCTGTGGATGCTCTGGCTGGGATTGGCAAACCCAATTTTAAATTTCCTTTTATACCTCCAGTAATTCCCTCCATGGCTTTGGTGAGAAATTATCACAATGCAGTCCAGGCTGGAGCCAAGATCCAGGAATTACAGCAAGTTTTCAATGCAAATCCTATTGGTGGGATTCTAAAAAAATCCTAAAAGGTGCCGATTTTGTGCTGGAAAGGGAACAGGAGCCAAATTACAATATTCCTGCCTGCCTCTTTTTACTGATTCCAGACGCCAGGCCAGGCAGGATCTGGCTATTTTCACTATCATGTTATCACTCCACAATATGTCAGCAAATTCTTGTCCAAACATGATTTTTTTTTTTCCCAAGCCACGTTTTATCACTTCTTTTCCATAATCATGACTGATAGGGAATCTAATCTGAATTGGGCTCGGAGGAGGCACGAGAACAATGAAGTGCAGTCAGCACAGAGAACATCCCTTTCTTTTATTCCTCAAGCCAGACCTCACTTCAGAACAGATCCCCCCAGTGCTGGAACGAGGCTGGAGAGCCAAACATGCATCTCTTTAGGCACCTGAAGTTGGGGATAAATCAGGGAATGTCAAAATACAGGGATGTCAACAGGCTCTGCTCTGATTGTGCAGGGGAGCAGCAGCCCCTTGGAGCTGCTGGGTTGGCTCAGCTGACAGCTCCAAACCCAGAGCTCTGGGCACTTCCTTCCATCCCAGAGAGCACAGAAACATGGGATGGGTTGGGTTGGAAGGGATCTCAAAGCTTGTCTTGTTCCACAAATTTCCAGCCTGGCTTTGGGCACTGCCAGGGATCCAGGGGCAGCCACAGCTTCTCTGGGAAATCCATCCCAGGGTCTCCCCACCCTCACAGGGAATGATTTCCTCCCAGTATGCAACCTAATCCTACCCTCTCAAATTAAAAGTTTATCCCCCCATCCCCTTCATTAAGTATTTCTCTCATTTCTTTCAATTTTTTAAAATTTCCTTATTTATGTGTCATTTTCCTGCTTTATTAAAAACCAGTGTTTTCACTCTGAGGCTCTCCTTCCCATTTCATCTTTATTTTTTTATTATTTTGCGTTCTTAGGTGAAATGGGTTGCAAATAAAGAAAACAGCAGGTTTGCTTTGTTTCAGAGGGACCTGACAAAAGGCAAACAAACCTTCACAAGTTTTCATTTTGTCTCAAAAACAAAATTCAAAGAAAAGCAAAGCTTTTCTGAGCTGTATTCATCAAATACAACATCCCTGCTCTGCTGAACTCAGGGCAGGCTGATCATTCCAACAGATTTAAACCTGGAATTTATGACAATTTTCCACATCCAATCACAAATTCAATTGCTATTTTTGAGCCCAGCTCTTGACAGCACAAAATCACAACCTTTTCTCCCTCAAATAACCTCTACCTGTAATGACAGCTCCACTAATTAATAGAGGTGACACTTTCCCAGGCCTGAAACCCAAGCAAGCCCTTGGAAATCTGCTTTTTGCCACATCTAGTGTTGACATGGATGTGGATGAACCTCATGGAAGCACCCAGTGACCGCAGAGGGCAGCTTGTTCTCCAGGCAGGAATATTTTTGGACAATGTTGCAGGGCAAATAGGAGGAAAAGCAGTGGTTTAGCAAGCACAAACCTCTCCAAGCTGCCAAGCAAAATTAACCCCTCTCTTAATTTTTTTTGGTTTTTCCCCAAGCTGAACAATGCTCTCTAAAGGGGAGTGGGTTTTGTGCTGTCACACTCAAGAGGTAACTGAGCCTTTCAAGTGCTGATCTGACTTAATCTTTCAAAAATGTGTCCAAATTGCCTGGGCAAGGGAAAGCCCATCCATCCCTGCCCTCTCCCCAAATGGAGAGATCCTTCAGAGCAACGCCTGCATTCCAGAGGTAATAACCTCCAATACCTTAAGTCAAAAAGCCAAGCCAAACTTGCCGGGTAATGCATTTGGGATTAAGGTTAAATAGGCTCCCGTCACTAATAATGCATCTGCTCCCGATGGAGAGATTTGGTGGGACTTGAGGGATGGAGACCCTGCTGTGCTCCCCAAACAAACCCAGGGGTGTCAGAGGAGCACCCCAACCCCACTGCCCCCTTCTTGACTCCCACCCTGGCTTCTCAGGGAGGGGGACAAAGGGGGGAAAAAGCTGGATTCAATCCATTTGGAGCTGGCTGGATGTGTCTGGGATGGAGACAGATGCTGTTTAGACAGGCTGGGTCGGTGGGTGGCCGGGCGAGGAGACCATGGCTGTACAGTTTATAGAAAGCTCCCGGCATAAATGAACTGTTGAAGACCATTGGAAGCCTCAGTGAAATCACAACACGCAGGAACACAGGGGAGGGAGGGCAAAAAAAAAGGGCTCTTTTTGAAAAAGCACGGGGAGAAAGGGATGTTTGCAGGGACTGGGGGAAAATCACAATGAGGGGGGTTCTGAGGCGGCCATTCATGAGCCCCAGAGAAAGTAAACAAGCCCAGGAGGGGCTGAAAAAAATAATAATTAAAAAAAAAAACTGATCTAAAGAGCTTCCCTGCATCAGGGCGAAGGAACAGACGTGCCTTTGCCCTGCTCCTGTCTAGTCTTGCTAGGTGGAAAGCTAATATTTGAGGTCATGCTTCAGTGGGGGATATTTGGATATTAAAAAAAAAAGCTGTCCAGGCTGCTTCGCCCATTGCCAGCCTGCACAGGATAAAAAAAAAAAAAAGGAGCTGATTTGGAGTTTCCTGGGTTTATTTAGAGATAAGCCTGAGGTGACCTTTCACTCCCACACACACACACATTCACCTAAAAATGGAACTGTCTGATCCTTGAGGTCTGTCTTCAGGAAAATCTGTGGTTTAATGTGGCAAATTGCACCAGAATGCTGAAATTTGGAGACTGGCAGGGTCTGGGATTGCAAGGAAAGGCACTGGAATGAACTCCAGCCTGTGTTCCCCACTTAGGGAGCAGCAATTCGCATGAGCTGCTTGTTAAACCCCAAGACCAAAAATCCAGTCATCATTTTGTTCCTGCATTTTACCTCTCTTCCCTTCCAGGTGAGAGCCAAGGACTGGGAAAATGCCCAGGATGTCCCATCTCCTCTTTCCTTTCACTCCCCAGCTCTTAGAGAAAAGAAACACCCCAAAATCTCAGAATTCAGGAAGGATGAGATGATTTTACATGGATGCAAAGCATCTCTCTGAGTATTTTTTTTTCCCCTTCTCATCCCAGGCTGGAGCTGGATGTTCAAATGCTCAAAATCCCATGGGAAATGTTCCTTGGTGGCCTTGGGAGTGCTGGGTTAAGGGTTGGACTCAGTGATCTTCAAGGCTTTTCCAACCTCAACAATTCCATGATTTTGTGAATCCGTGAAGGAGGGAAGACAAAGGGAAAGAAGAACATGGAAATCAATCCAAGTGTCCAACATTGGGAGAAGAGGAATTCTGAAGCTCTTAGTTGATGCAACTGGTGAGACCAAAACCCCAAATATTAATAAATTTGATGTATAATATATTAAACAAAAGACTCCTAGACAAAAAACGGCAAAAAGAGAAGAAAAATCCATCAAAAAAACCCTTTATGATGAGAACCTGCAGCTAAACCCTGCTGGAAATAAAACATTTCCAGGTCAGAAGAGAGGAGTTAAAATGGATCTAAAAATAATTTACTGTTCTGAAGCAAGCCATGACAAATTTATCTGTGGAGTTTGGGGGATTTCTCTCCGTTTATTGGCATTGCAAGTGCTACGATGAAAAATAGAGGCATCAAAAATAAACTCTGCTACTTCATGTTTAAACTCCTGTGACTCCCTGTACTCTGGATTTTCTGGACCTCCACAAGAATTCATTCAGCGAATAAATAAAACTGTCCAGCTATTAAAAAATGTGCAGCCTCATCCTAATTAGTGGCTGATAAAGCAATGGAAACCATACTTCTCCTAGATTTGACCAAAACAAAACGAAGATTAGAGCATTTCACAATAAAAATTCCTTTTATTACTTAAAAAAACCAAGAGATCAGGGTGCATTTCACCTAGCAAAGGTCAGTTTATTTAATTCCAAGAGTCACAGAGTATCAGAAACTAAAATATTAAATGGTATCAATGCTGAAGAGGCATCTTCATGCCCATACATTATGCACAGAAGCAACAGTTCAAAGACAACCCTAATTAATTATTTGAAATATCTCCAGCTCCCACCTTACCCCATATCCATAAAAATAAAACCAACCCAGGTTCATCATCCCAAAACCAATCCCACTCCTGTTCCTCCGCAGGATAAAACGCTGATTTCCATTGCCTCCTTCAAATTGCCTCCACGGAAAACCAAACCCTATCAGCGGTGATTTTTCTCCTGTCTCACCCCTGCTGCTGGTTTGATAAGGGGAGCTCTCTCCTCGCCACGACTCCACGCTTAATTAGCTCCAGATGCCTCCTAATTAGCCAGTCTGCAGGGCGAGCATTGTTGTGTTGTCACTCGAGCCCGAGTGGAAGAGCTGAGATTGAACATGAGAACCAGATGCTCGCCCTGCTCGGGCTGCCCATCCCGGGATCCCCCTAATCCGGGGGGTGAGGGATAATAAATGTTGTGTTTAAAAGCCACGGGAACGGCCGGAGCCTCCCGCGGTTCAAGGGAGACGGTAGCTGCGCCGCGGGAAGAGGTCGCGGCTTAAAACAACCGATTCCCGCTAATTCTCCGTCGGGCGTCCTCGTGCCGGGGGTTTGGGACAAATTGCTTTGACATCCAGCACAGTTTTGCTCAGCAGGCTTTTGGTGTCTCCCTTTCCTCACTAGATGAAGCCTTTAATTCCTCTGTAATCCCGCGGAGATACCTCTCGTTTCACCACGGAGGTTTTCCGTGATTATTTTTTGTTAATTTCGAAGGTTGGCTTGCTGGGGAGGAATTCCAAGTCTGGAATTAGGGGAATCAGCAGGAAAATCAGATAGGCAAAGGGCCTTACCCCTAATGCCATCTGACACACTCGTAAACCCGACATGATTTGTACAAATCAGGAGGATGAAACTCAGCCAGCAGCCTGGGACGTGTTCTGGGAGCAAAAGGATGGAGGAGGATGGGAATTTCTGTTCCTGTGGTTCTAAAATTTGTTGTGGTTCTGAAATTTGGGTTGTCTCAGAACATCAGCAGAGCAAAGCTGGGAATGGATCCTCAAACACTTTCCAGGTCACCTTGCTGTTCGATTTTATCAGATCAAATTAAGACAAAACCAAATGAAAATGGTGAAAAGGTGTTTCAGCAGCAATTTGACCCAGCAGGACCTTCTGCCATCTCAACACTACTAAAATTGCCACAAGGAAGAGTGAGTTCCCCACGTTCCAGGGACACCCATAGTATAGAATTCCAGGAAAAATGACATCTCTGCCCCACGGTGGCTTTGATCTGTTTCATTTGAAGTGTGGGTTGGAATATTATGCAGGAGATCCAGCCAAGGGCAGTGTAGGGATGAGTTCTTGGAGATGAGTGCCTGAACGAAGATTCCCTGAGCTCAGAACGGCTCTGCGGAATGTGTTCCCTGTTTATTATGATTTTGGGTGAGGAACCAGCCTGACTCTCAGCAAATGACACCAAACCCCAAGTTGCTTCCCCAGAAACCTCATGCAAACACCTCGATCCTGTTATCAGCCCAGCTGGGGGAAAAGCTATTTGTGTAAAAGCAATATTTAGTTTAATTGGAAGTTCAAATGACTCCATGGACAAGTCCTGTAGCTCGGAGGGGTTGGAGAACAGAATAATTTCATTTCTCAGCTGGATGTGGCTTTGTCACCCCCTGTGCCTGTCTGTCCCCCCTCTCCTGCCAGCAGCAGGAAACCCAATCCCAAGGCACGGTTTTTTCAGCATGATTACAGTTTTTTTCCAGGCTTTCCCTGTGCCTAATTATGGTGGAGCAGTGAGGTAAGCAGGTATAGGTTTCAGGATTTCAATGGTTTTGCCTGGAACTGCAATCCCATGCTCGTTTTCAGGGAGCTGAATGGAGATTGGAGCTTCATTTGAGCACAAGGGATTGAAGACAAAGCACAGCGTGGTTTCAGTCCAGCTTCTGCTCAGAAAGTGTCTTGTGATTCAGCTGAACTCACCTAAAATAAAAAGAAATCACAGAAAATTACAGAACTGCTGGGGTTTGGTTTGGTTTGGTTTGGTTTGGTTTGGTTTGGTTTGGTTTGGTTTGGTTTGGTCTGGGTTGGGTTGGGTTGGGTTGGGTTGGGTTGGGTTGGGTTGGTTTGGTTTGGTTTGGTTTGGTTTGGTTTGGTTTGGTTTGGTTTGGTTTGGTCTGGGTTGGGTTGGGTTGGGTTGGTTTGGGTTGGGTTGGGTTGGGTTGGTTTGGTTTGGTTTGGTTTGGTTCCCATCTTGCCAAACCAAACTACCACTGAAATCCATCCAGGAGCACCAGGAGCCAAATCCTCTCTGTGACTCCAGTCCTGGGTGACCTCTCTGATGCAACCAGGCTGTTGAGGAGGTTCTTGGGGTGACGACTCTCATTTGGCACCTTTTGTACCTTTTTGAACTGAAATCCCTCAAAAATTTACCACCTCCTTGAGTCCAGAGTGACCCTGCCAGGCCCAAAGCCACCCACACACAGAAATGAGACCTGGAGAGAGGAAGGTTTGATCTGAATCCACATAAAACCAGCTTTTTCTATTTTTTTACCCATTTCCAGATTTCTTCTCATCAGATCCTGCAGCGAATTCACCAGAGGAAACGCAGAGAGAGAGAGAGAGAGAGAGAGCAAAATCACTTTCATAAAGTCTGGAAAAAATAATTCATCTATGGCACATCAGGTTAAGGAAGAGACATCTGGCTTTTATTACGTTTTATAAGGTTGATAGCAAATAAGGGTATTAGAGTTAATTTACTTATTTAGAGAGAAACGACTCAATCACAGAAGCCGTGATTGTGACTGCATGTTCAGAGAGCTCCAAAATTCCCTCCAATCTCCTCTGGGAGTGAAACAGTGCCAATGGTAAAGCAGCTTTTTTTTTCCACTGAGATATTCCCAAAGGGATGCAAAGATTAGAGGGAAACCACCAGGAATAAGCCTTTCCCAGACATCCTGGCTGTGTAGGAAAATGTGCCAAGGTGTTGTTTGGTGGTGGAGGGGTAGCTGGAGGATGAGGAAAAGATTCAGTGCTGGAATTTATGGAAATGGAGATCCAAAGAGGATGAGGTGTTACAGGTGGGACAGAGGAAAAAGGGAGGAGAGAGGGTGGATTTAGAGGAGTTAGAAAGGCAGAGGTGTTGCTTGGAAGGGACATTTAGGGGAGTGGATCAAAGCCAAAATGTCACCTGCAAGGTGTCACATCCCTGGAGCTCTCAGGGATCTGTCCCAGGGCTGCCTCATCCTCCTGGGGAGGAATTTTTGTGTCCAGACCCCATCCTGACACTTTGGCCACTGCCCTTTATAAATCTGATCCTTCCAATCTTTTCCTTAGGAATTTCTCCATGTCCCAGTTATCCCAAAAACCCAGCTCTTGCTTTTCCCACAGAGTGGTTTGGGCTGTTCCAGGGGGAAGATCTGCACTGCCCTGGCAATCTGCTTCCCCCAGGGGTCATTCCGTGGCTAATGGCACCTGATAGCTCCAAGGAAGCTTTCAAGGGTCCTTTCAGCACACCTCTGTCCCGACACATCCATCCCAGGGCACTCTGTCACCAGCTCTCCCTGCTGCTGCTTTAAATCCAGCACGGATGAGGGGTTTTCCCCATTTTAAGGAAGCAATAAATACTTTTCATCTCATTTTCGGGCAGCATACCTGAGATTTCCACAGCATTGCTTGTAGATATCCTTCCTAGGGATTTTTTTTTTTTCCCTGGTTTTGTTTTTCTGTTCAACTTTTGGTGGAAAAGAAATTGCTGCTGCCACCAGCTGGAGTTTTTTGGAAATAGCATTGAAACGTTTCCTTGCGTCCCACGGACAGAATTCCAGCTGCTCGTACTTTTATTCCTGCTCATTGCACTCAACTGGAAACAAATTTGAGCCCAGCTTGCTTCTTGCAGGCACAGAACAAAATTATGTGACAGCTGATGAATTTTGCTCGAGCTGGGTCCTTCAGTGCCAGGAATTTGGACAGAAGTTAAATAAAATCCATTCTCAGCTGTAATTTCAGCATTAAAACAGCCATGAACAAGTGGAATTTTGGAGTCAAAAGTGGTGTGAGGACTGAGGTCCTATCCGTAATTTAAAAAAAAAATAAATGAACATACCTGGAGAAATAATTGAAATAAAATTCAGGATCATCTCTTGGTAATAATCCCTCCTTTGAGGGTCATGGTTTAGTGGTGGACTTGGCAGTGCTGGGTTAATGGTTGGAATTTGACAATCCCAATGGTCTTTCCCAACCTAAACGATTCTATGGCTCTCTAGCTCTTCTTTCTCTCTCTTCCATGATTAATGTATTGATGGAAAAGGAAAAGCTGTGAATTTGCAAATGATCAGCAAAACACTGGGGGTGACAGACGCTGAAATTGATTTTCATGGAGCTGAGAAAAATTTTTCAGAGGTTTTCATGCCTCACTTCCAGCTGCAGCCAGAAATACCCATAAAAAAACCCAACCAACCAAAAAATCCACTTTCCCCTAACCCAGTGACTCTCACTGGGATTTTCTACCCTGAATTTACACCACCAAAAACGAGGTGCAGGGCTGGAAAAAGGAGAAGCAGCCCCTAAAGCCCAACCCCACTCCAGGAAAAGTGATTTATTCGGAGCTGAGCGCCCAGATGGATGTTCTGGGCTGCTTTGCAGCAACGCCACTCACAGATAATTTTTGATTTAATCCATGCCACATGGGGCGGTGGCTGGGATGACCCTTGGCTTTTAACCCCGAGACCTTGGCTGTTCTGGCTGAAGGAACTACTGTCTGTCCTCTGATAACCCTGCCAGAGCTCAGCCAGGCTTGATATCTCACACGGGTGTTTATTGATAAGGATGAGGGATCAGGGGAGCACGTGAGCAGCTAGAAATGACCACACAGGCAAGGCTTTGTATTTAAACCCCACACAGGCAAGATTTGCCCTGCTTTTTAGGCCTTGGGTGCATCCAGAATTTTGGGGAGAGCCATGAGCAATGTTTTTAAAGGTTATCCCTGGAAAAGCTCTGCCCCAGTTCCTATTCCATCATATCAGCAGAGGCAGCACTGTCCCTGAAAATATTCCCATGTAGTAAATCCCTTTCTCCGACCACAACATGCACATATCTTATTTTTTTAATTTAATATTTATATGCCAGTCCCAGTGCTGGTATGTGTTGGATTTGACCATTATAGGATTCAAAAAACAGATTCAATTTTAAATACATTTGTCTTTCTACCAGCTCAATGCAAATTTGGCTTTTCCAAGCTAAAGTCATCACTGTCTTCTGGTTGCCATTCCAGTTTCTCCCATTAGCCAAAGCATCTTGAATTAATGCCTTTTCTAAGTTATTAATTCTTTCCTTTAATTTAAGTCATGAATTCCTTCCTTTTACACCTCTAAAATCCCATGGTGTGTCTAAAACCCATGGAAGATTTTCATCCTTCATCCATGTGAGATTGAACTCCATTCCCTCTCCCATTTGCCCACCTTAACAGGAGATGGGAGAGAAGCACTTGGAAGCGTAACAGGTGTGAATCAAAAAAGGGGGAAAAACGGGAAAAAAAGATTAAATGGTCATCAGAAAGACCAGGAATCCCTTGAGAAAGAGAAACACTGCTGGGAACAAAAATGAAATGATGGTCAGAAGGACCAGGAATCCCTTGAGAAAGAGGAACAGTGCCTGGAAAAGGAGGAGGTGCTGGACGTGCATTCCCCAGGGAGTGCGTGGTGGAGAAGAATTCGGGTCTCACCTACCCCTCGCCTCAGCGGGATTTATCGCCCTGCTCCAGGAAAGCCCAGGGATGATGGATTCGGTGTTCTGCTGGGAAAACAGCTCCTCTCTGGTGGTGACTGGCCACGGCCGGAGCCTGCGGAGCGCCGGCAGTGCGTGGGGGTTGGATGCGTTGGCTGATAACAGGCAGGGTTTTATCTCCAGCAGAATTTCAGACTAATCTGGGCTTTTAGAGAGAAATGTGTTGGGGAGAAGCCTGGCAGAGCCGCAGGTGGCTCTGGGGTGTTGCTGGAGGGATGCTCGGCATTTTTTGGGGAGGTGGTGCTGGGGGAGGTGGGTTTGGGGCCGGGGTGGTCCTGGCAGGGCGCCGGGAGGGTTTTCATGGGGATCCAGCTGGATCTGCCATACCTGGACTGCAGAAAACACCCACCAGGAGTGCCCAGGGCTTCCCACTCAGAGCAGGGATGCAGATTGGCAGGAGGGAGATAAGGTTCTGCCTCCCTTTGAAAAAGGAGCACAGCCAAAGCTTTCCAAAAATTGGGTTTGCCCAAACCCACAAAGATCCATCATTCTCCCAGAGCTATGACAGTTTAAAGTCTGCGGTCTCCCCATCCCTCCCCACCCTTCTTACTCCAGCTCAGCCAACATCTGAAGGAGGAACAGAGAGGAATGAAAGTGATAAAAAATTGCTATAAAATGTTTAATATCTATAAATCAAGTCTGCAGCTCCAGCGCTGCCTTCTGCCTTTCCCTCGCAATGATGACACTGAACAGTTGCATAAGAAAATAACTCCCAGTCTCAGCTGTTCTGGTTGCAATCAATAATATCAGCAATTAATTTTGGGATTGAAGGGGGATATCTGTTCTTGCAGCAGGCAGGTGAGAGGTTTTAATTAAACAATTAAATGAGGTTCCATGCAGTCACAAAAAGTGACATATTTCTTTTTCCCCCTCTGTCCCTGCAGGTGTAAATCAAACCATTCTCCAGCCTCAACAGGATGGGAGTCACCAATTCTGGTGGCAACAACCTGTCCCTCTTCCAGCTCCTCATCCCTACATCTTCTTCCCGCCAGGATGTTTTTCCCCAAGGTCATACTCCAGCAGCTCTCAAGGTCATTCCCACTTAGCAGCTCTGCAGGAAAGGAAATATTCAAAAATCAATCTGCTTATTTCTTAGGTGCAAAGATTTCTAAGGGCAGGAGGCAAACAGGTTACCTAAAATCCAATTTATTTTCCTCTGTATTTTTGTCTGTGGCTCTAAATTACTCCTAAAACTTGTGATGGTAAAAAATAGGGAAAAGAGCAGGTTAAAGTCACCTTTCACCTTTGCATTCTCCTCATGGGGGATTTTTGGGTTTTATTTGCAGCTCTTTGCTCCATCTTTTCCATCCCCACCCGAAGCAGAGGAATCTGGAGTCAGGATTTGGGGTTGCAGATGCAACAGGGAGATACACAAGTGCCTTAGGAGCAGGAACTCGGATGTGGCCGCTGTGCCAGCACTTGCCAAGTGTTTATATCTCCATATTTAAAAAGAAAAAATAAATAAATAAACTTTTTAATTAATAAAGGTAAGCACAGAAGAGAAACACAAGGGAAACATTTGGCAAAACATGGTGGCCCAAGGAAAATCTAAACAATAGTCTGGGAGGGACAACGGAAGGGTAAGGCTGCGTGTGCCACAGGAAGGCTGGGATTTAACTGGAGCTGGGAGCTCCTGGAGACAAACCCACAACCCCACTCGTGTGGAGGCTCCTGGAGCTCCAGAGTGTCCCTCTGGTGTCGCTCCATGTCCCTTGGCGTGGTGGTGACATGGTTTTGTCTGGCCCAAAGTCTCCCTCTACAGACCGATCCCAACCCTGCCGCCATGGCCGCGCTCCGTTTTCATCGCGGTTGGGATTTGTTGTTGTCTCCTTGGACCTCTGACAACGTGAGGTTTGCATGTTCGCTTGCCTGTGCAAAGCCTTTCCTTGGGACTCATCCATCATTTTCCAAGTTAAAACAGAGCTGCTTGTCCAGAGGAAGTCATTTGTCTCTCACGAAAGAGTCACCCTCCCACCCCCGCCAACCACTCCATGGCGGTGCAAGCGAATCCATTAACTTCCCTGGAAAATGCATCATCTGACGTGGGGACTAAACTTTAGACTAACAAACCCCTGGAGAGGATGAAGGAGCCATCTCTGTCACCCTGCTCAGCGCTCAGGTCAAAGCCTGACCTCTCTTTCCATTAAATCTTCGACTTTTAAGGGAAAATGTCGCAAATTGGCAGCTACTCCGGGTTTGGTGGCCAGAGCTGATTTCCAACCTCCCAAGGAGGCTCCTGGCTCTGTTCAAAACCCACCTCTGGAGCTGCTGCCTCTCCCCACTCCCATCCTGCTCCTCCAGAGGGAAAGCGGGAAGGAAATGCTCCTTGGAGGGGAATGGCTGGAAGATCCCAGAAATAAACCCTGGGAGCAGGAGGCAGCCCGTGGTAGGAAGGAGCCACTCAGGCCGCGGTGTCCGGCAGCCCTGCCCACTCCGCACCTCGTGGGAGCAGTGCCGAGGGCAGAGCTCCAAAAAAACACCCCAAACTCACCCTCAATTTCATTTTCCATGGGCTTAATCCTATATTTTAATATTAATAAGTCTCCCACAGTCGCAACCCCAGACTTGCAAAGCCTGGAAGAAGCACAGGAGATAAATTTTCCCATCCCAGCACCCAAGCAGGACCCAGGATATTTCTTGCTCAGATGACTCCAGAGATAACATCTCCAAACATCTCCAAATGCATCACAGCCTTTCTTGGTCACAAATTAAGGAGATACCAAGTGCCACACTTTCAAGTGGGAATTCCCAAGTGCATCCAGGAGAAATTTTTTGCCAGGGAATTTCATCTGCAATTCAACATAATTTCCTGTTCTGGAAGTTTTTTTCACTCAGTTTTCTTTTTCATACCAATGGAAGAGAAGAGAATTCATGCCATGAATTCTCACATTGAATGACAATTTTATATTATTTGTGAGTTTCTTTAAAATTTAACAGCCAAAGTCAAAATTATTAACAATCCAAAAAGCCAAGAAAACCAACAAAATTGGTGTTCTGCTCATCTAACTATTTCCTTTTTTTGGAAAAAAAAAAAATTGTTTGAAATTATTTTTCCTTTTTTTTTGCTCAAGCAGTAAACCCCAAAATTATTCACTTAGGTTTAAAGAAAAGAGATGAAAGACAAACTTTTCCCCTCAAACTGATTGGGAAGTGAATGGCCTTTGTATTATGCATAGGGAAAATAAAAAAAGAAATTGAAAATAAAGGTGCCAAACGAAAACTGATTAAAAACCCTGATGAAAAATGAAACATCTTGGAAAGTTCATTCCTGGACTTTCTGGGACAAAGCTGCAAAAGCAAATACAGCTGAACTCCAGCGAGGTGGGGAACGTCGCTGCTTTGAGACAGAGCTTTGTAACAGATTCGGATTTAAAGATAACAACTTTATTTTTCTATGGCCTTGAGAGGATTTAGAGAGGAGAGGAGTCCTGCTCACCACTGGGGATATAAATCCTGGAGGGTCACTCCGTAGCCATCCGTCAAGCCAGAGGAAGGGAGGAGGCAGAGTCATTTTCAGTAGTAAATTTGGGAAGAACAAGCACTAATGGCCTAAAATTAAGAAAGAAAAACATCAGGCTAAATAGTAGGAAATGCTTTATAATGGTGAGGTCAGGCAGACAATGGGGAAACCTGTCAGGGGAGGTCAGGGGCTCTCCAATAACGGAGATGTTCAGGGATGGACCGAGGAGCCACGGAATGGGAGCTGCACTGGAATCTCATCCCTTGAGCCCCTGGGATGGGGCTTTTCCCATGGGAATGTGCGTGGTGCCAAGCTGGTGGAGATTTGGGGGGAAATGTCACGTTTCTTGCCAGCTTTCTTGCTGTCTCCCACCCAGCAGCAAGGTGCAGGGCAGGCAGGGGGGTTTGGCTGCTCAGAGCAGCCGAGATCTGCCCCAGCTGTTCCCTTTTCCAAAGGAAAACAGCGGCTGTCTGCAGAGGTGGATCATCCACGCGGGGAAGGAAGAAAGGAGCCTTTCAGCAGAGCCCTCCCGCCGGGAAAGGCGGGGGACGAGCCGGGGGTCTGCGCGGATTCCAGCGCCAGGCGCTTTCCTAAGGTTGTCAGGTTGATTTCCTGCCGCTTCCCGCTCGGACACCTGCGCTCCATTCCCCACACGTCGTTAGGTTTTTCCAACTTCTGGTGTCCATCATCACCCCCGGGCAATCAGAGCCGAGCTGTGATAAATGATCCACAGGCAGTTTATTATACACACTAAATCCTCTTTGCTTGGCGCTCCAAGGGTGGGCTTAATACATTTTGTTCCTCTTCGGCTTGGATTTGGATCTTGGATCTGTTGGAGACCTCCTGGCAAATGTGGGGTAGGTGCAACACACCGTGATTTGCTCCAAGCAAAATTATTTCCCATCGTTTCTCTGGTGAGAGCTCAGTGACACTCAAATTTTTCTGTGTTCCTAGAAAAACTGACCATGTCAGAAATACCGCCCAGCCAAAGCAGGGAATGCCGCTGTGACAGCCCAAATCTCCCTGTGGAATGAGGCTGGAGATGTGACAGCGACTGGAAGATGGAGATGCTGAGATCAGATTCAGGGAAAGCCAGAACTGGGTCCCTTTGGGATGTGACCATGCAGAGGCCACCACACTTGTTTTTTTTTAAATAGAGATAATTAACAACTCTAAAAAATGAAAAGCCTGGTGTGGGGCTGGCCTGAAAGACAGCACAGGGACATCCATCCATGTCCCTGCAGCTGCCCTCTCCTCTGAGAGTTTTCCTGCTTTGATATGCTGTCCCAAACACCTCCCGAAGGGAACTGTGGAGGGCAAGGGAGTGTTTCTAACGGAGAAGGTGGAATTAAGTGCTGCTAACACAGAGCAGAGGGCACAGCTCCCACAGAAAGACTCTCCTTCCTCCATCTGCACCCTCCAGGTTTCCACCAGCCCACTGGAGACAGCATTCCACAAATTTGTCCCTTTTTGCCAAGAAGTGAAGTGGGAAGGATTTTTCTCCAGTGCTGCTGCCACTCAGGCATTTGGAGGTGGTGTTCCCAAATTTCCCCCTCCAGTATCAGTCTCTTGTTTCCAGGGGATGAAAAACCAGGAGGCTCCAAAACAAACCCTTTGAGAAAGTGCCTGGCCATGGTTTCTTGGCTGGGGAGGTCAGTGGCATTGAGGAGGATAAGGAAGGAGGAAGACAAGGAATGGGAATCTGAAGAGAGTGGGATGGGAGGTCAGGGATGATTTTTGCAGCTGCTTTTGGACAAACCATGAGCACAGAGGGGTGGCAGGGCCCCAGTGCCTGCAGCTCGTGTGTGGACATGGAAATGGCTTGGCAAATGATGGGAGGTGAAAAAACAAGCAGAGAGAACATTGAGGAGGCTGAGGAGAAAGGAGGAACTTCAGAGGAATGGCACCGTCTGCTGGACTAAAGGGCAGCTTTTCCCTCTCCAAAAGCTTTGTTTCTGTCCAGCTCCTGGGGGAGGAGAGTTGGCCTGGAGCTCCAGCAGTAACTTTGAGTAACTCCTCAGGAAACAGCTTATTTAGATAGCACTGCCTATTCTTCAGGGGAGGGGAGAGAAGAACATATTGCCTGTTACTAATGAATGGCTTTTCCACAACTAATGATGTTTCCAGGGATGGATACTCCAAGGTCTCCCCAGTATCTCCACTAACAGGATGGATTTTGGCACCAGGAGAGCTCAGCTTTTCCACACACACACACAGGAGAGAGTTAAATCTCTTCTCTGCTTTTAATGGAAAATTAAGCAGGCATGACGCATCTGCTTAGAAGCCTTTTTCCTTATCTCCAGGATCAAAAATAATTCCAGAGCTCCAAGAGCAGAGACTGAGAGCAGTTCATTCCCTGCCAGCGCGTGCAGACTGGAGGAGTTCAGGTTGGACACAAGTTAAGGGTTGGAGTCTCACTGCTATGAAGAGATTGTTTCCACTGCCTGCAGGAGGAACAACTCTGGGTCTTGATTTCTCTGCTCGAGCTTGCAGTAAATAAAAGCTTCAAGCAGAACCCATTAAAGCTGTTTCAATTTCCAGGCTCTGGTCTTTCCAAAATTAACTCTTAGCAAATTCAATATACACAAATGCCCCTCGGCTGAGGAGGAGGAGAAGTATGCAAATCATCAGATGTTCACAGCAACATTCTGGGTCAAGGATGAGTCTGTGGATTTTTGCCACCCAGCATGGAAAAGGATTCAGCAAAGTTTTCCCAGAGGCAATAAAGATCCTAGGGAGAAAAAAATAAAAACGAAAGAACATTTAAAGAATTTTGCCGAATTTTGCCATTTAAAGAATTTTGTCCAGATCCTGCTCCATCTTTGCACAACAGGAATTGATGCTCCACCTTCTGTTCAGGCCCCTTTCAAACCTCAATCCACAAAGCTGACCTGTTGGGAGCTGGTTCAACCTCAGCAGAGTTTTAGGTGTGACTTAAAAACCACAAACCCCAACCCCTGAAGGACCCAAGGGCCCTGGGCGAGGTTTCCCCTCTTTTTACAAAGCACAGCTCCTCTGAAAGAAAGCAAACAAATCTTAATCGCTGCTACCTTGAAGCAGTCAACTCCTTATTCCGTGACACGGTAGGTCCTTAACTCCAAATTCTTGGCTCTGGGAATTTTTATTTTGGTGGGGTTTTTTTGCTGCGCCTGGCCGTGCAAGTTTTTCTAACGTCATTTCTGATCAAGGTAGTTCCCAGTAACAACTTTCAGCATATTACAGGTCAAGGTTAAGAGGGAAAGGGAAATTGCACAGGGGAGGTGCTCCTGCTGCTCCTCGAGGCGGCAGGGCCTGGGAGAGAGGGGATTGTTCAGAAATTAAAGGAGCTCTAAAGATTAATTGGCAACGACAGCAAAATTCGATGCTATCCTTACAAATTCTCCCTGCCAGCCCTGATGGGATTTAGGGATCACCAAGGCAAGGAGGACAAGCTGTCTATGCTGAGGCCATGGATGGTGGGGTGTGGAGGGCAGGATGGTTTCCCAATAAAAGGGATACAGTTTTTTCCATCATCCATCCTAACAGGAGTGTCTCTCATATGGCAGGGCTGAGCTGGGACAGAAAAATTGGATCATAGGATTAATCTGGATATATTGAGGCTATTTGACAGGGAAAATACTGTTCCCACTTGGTTTTGGGGAAAAACCCGAACCTTTCGCATTTTTATCTTCCCTTGGATTACAGTTCTACATTTTGTACCCAGATGTGGAGTTTTTTAACTGCAGCAAAGCTTGAAACCCAAACCACTCTGGTGGAAAAAATTCCTAACCTGGAAAAAGTCCATGAGAAGCCTCAGCCCTCACCTGCATGGCATGGCCTGTGAACCTCACAGGACCCCCCTGTGCTCCTGAGAGACCCCGAAATGCTTCCTGCTTCCAAGAACTTCCACTAAGGGAAAACTCAGCTTCTGCCAGAACAGCAACATGAAACCATTTGAGTCCAGAGAGGTTATGGGAAGAAGAGGGAATTTGAAGAGCAGAAAGACCAGGCAGGAGGGAGGATTCAGTTAGGAGAGAAGGTTGGCACGGCTGCCACCTCTCTGTCTTCAGCCCTGCTGTTGGACACCCATGACTTTACCCAGACCACACATCCCACATGTTCTGGGATTCCAGCACAATGAGGAGATGCCACCAGCATTCTCCATCCCAAGCAGCATCTTCCAGAGCAGTGGGAAAAGCTTTAAACACCTCTGGGGGGTGGTTTGGAGACAAATTCCAACCCATGGCCCTGATTTCTTGCCTCCCCAGCTGCCTGGACCAAGCCGGTTGATAAATTTGGGATGTCCAGGCTGTCTGACCTTACCCAGCCAGGGCACAGCACTGCTCCCACTGCGTCATCTCCCCCAGTGCCCCCTGCTCTTCTCTCCCACAACCCCGAGAATGCCTTTCCTTGTTTTGCAGAGCTGCCCATTGTTCCTGGCAGGATGGGCAGAGCTCAGGGCTCACAATGAGGTACCCTCTGCTCAGGATGTACATTGGTCATCCCAGGGCAGGAAAATGCTTACAGAGGGCTTTCCTCAGCCAGCTGCCTTTAGCCTCTCACCATCCCTCCCCCTTCCCAGCAGATTCCCAGGATGGTCCTGGTGGTCTAGTGACCAGCAGCCCTTCAAGGAACATCCTGTAGGTGAAAAAATGTTCATCATCCATGAAAGATCCCATGAATATTCAAAACCCGCCACAGGTAAATGCACCTCTATCCCAAAATCTGGATCCCACCCAGTGCTGGAAGATCAATCCAGAGGGTTGTGTCCATTGTGTCCATCCCACCCCACAACAGCAGCTCCATCCTCCCCGACCTCGTGTGAGCAGTAAACGAGTCCTGCAGTCCTTTCATCCCTTGCCAGCCTTTGTCCTTGGCACACATGAACCTCCTGCTCATCCTGAGCGTGGGGCCAGGACTCCATCTGCTCAGCAGCTCGTGGAACAAAGACTTCTCCGGGTGTGCAGCCCCTCGCCGAGCTCTGCAAATGACATTAATTAGTCTATAATTAGCGCTCAGCCCCGCATGGTTCAGGACGGCGTGTCCACGTCAGCCCCACGTCGTGGACATCCTCCCCAGGGGCTTGTAGAGCACAAGGAATTCACCCTGACATCACTGCTCCTCGTAAATCCCAGATCTGAGGCGGCTTTTTCCATCCTTCAGGCTTGAGTTCACTTCCTGGAATGGCTCGTGGTGAATGAGGGCTGTGGCGGTTTGGGTGGCAATCCCAGGCACCAGGTTTCTACACACCCTGAGAGGTTCAGGGTGAAACACAGGCTGGATTTTCCTGGGACACTCAAATCCGCTCAAAACCTCATCAATAATTATCTCTCAGCACAAGTCATGTCAGCCCTGCCAGAGGCCAAAAGCATCTTCATGGACAGACCCAGCTCACTTGGAGCCAAAGAATCCAAGGATTATTTCGGTTGGAAAAGAGCTCCAAAATCATCACTCCAACCTGTGACCAATCTCCACCTTGCCACCTCCAGTTCTTCCTTAGACACCTGCAGGGCTGGGGGTTTTTTAAACCCAGAGTAGGGGGAGTTCAGGTAAACCATTTGGCTTCTTCTAACACAATATTAATCCAGAACATCCAGACAGTGTTTTCAAACACCAGTATCTGAGAAGCTGGTGCTTCTTTTTTCTTCTTTTTTTTTCTCAAGTACCTTGTTTTCTGCAGGGCTCACTCAGAAATCAAAGGTGGCCAGATGTGATTGCAACAAGAATCTGCAACATCTGGAGGTCTTTTTGGAAGGACCCAGACCTGTGATGAAAAAGAAAGTTCTGGGAACATCTACAGAATTCCCAGGCCAGGTGGGAAGGCTGAATACAGATCTCCAGGGCTGAACTGACACGGTCATTGTCATCCAGCAATCTGACTGCCATCACCCAGAAAGCTTCCAGAAAACAGCAGAAAGGAGGAAAGTCTTGTTCAGATGAAGATATAAGCTAAAATATTAATTTTGGGATTGAATCAAAGAATCTTAGATCACATTTGAAGCCCACAGTGTAACAAATGATTGTCAGCCAGTGATCTCTGTGAGGTGAGAAATCAGGGGGGAAAACAAACTTGTAATTTGAAATGTAAGGGTGGTCTGATGGGATATTTCAGATCAATTTACAAACCAACAAACCAGGAGGAGCACATCTGGTCCTTTCAAACCCCAGCCCCGATGAATGCCTGGAAAGGTGGGCAGAAAAGGGAGCTGCTGGCAGCCAAATCCTGTAACTCAAGTCCTGTTTGTGAAATGAATGATGAAAAGGGGCAATCCTGATCTGATCCCTGGCCTTACTGTGCAATTAGGAAAAGTGATAATCTTCGTTTGTAAAACAAGGAAAATTGGCAGCTGGGAAAAAATAAAGGAAGGAGTTCAGCTCAATATTAGACTTATGAAAAAATTGGCCATAAAATCTGTACTGAGGCTGGCCAGGACAGAGCCTCAGAAATGTCTGGGGAATATTCTTCAATCAGCTCAGGGAACGTGAGGACATGAAGCTGAAAGTGCTGAGCTCCAAAGGAATGAGGATAAAGCTTCTAGCTTTTCTCTAGATTTGGGCAGTTTACTTTCTGAATGGGTACTGGGATCTGTGAAAGGAATGGAATAAAGTCCCCTTTCTCAAACTGGAGTTATTGGACAAGGTGGACTGAAATAATAAATTGGGCACAAGCAGGGAGAGTGACTGCTGGCAGACATGGAGCTTTCCAAAGGTGGGGAAATTGATTTGGAAAAGTCATCCTCTCCGAGCAAGAAATGTAACTGAAATTATGGATAAGCCATGGAAGGATTTGGAGATTGTTATGGCTGGAAGTATTGTCTTACAAACGAAATCCCTGGAAATTTTCTCTAATGACGTGGCTCAGATGAAGCAGAGAATTTTTCAGATAACTGATTTGGAGCGAGGAGATTTTCCTAGTGCAGCAGGCAACTCCTACAGCAGCTCCTCGCGGCAGTATCTTTTCACCAATTTTTTTTTTTTTTTCCACTTCATTCCAATTTAGCAACTCCGTGGAGCTCCCCTTTCCCTAAAAGCCTGGAAACAGAGGAAGCAGTTCCTGCCTGCGGCTGCACGCAACCGGCAAATGCCACAGCTGAATGTTGTTTTCCTGTCCCTTCCTGTCCCCTTTTACTGCTCCGTCAGCTCCCTGCAGGGTCCGAGGGGACATCGGTCAGCCCAGGGAACAACTGCCCTCCTGGAGAGTTTTCAGAGTGCTGACTCTGCTCCAGCGCTCGGGGTGATGGGAGAGGCAGCCAGAGAATGATGCTGCACTTTGGGAAATCAAAATGCTCAGTTTTGGGGAGAAAATTGGGATTTTTAAATTTTTTCCTGGGCGTTTCTAGGTTTGGGGAGAGATGGGGAAAGGCAAATTAAAATGGGATGTGGCTATAAGCATTCCTGACAGCACAAGACACACATGAAACCTTGGCTTGGATGGTTCCTAAGGGAAGGTCCAAGGCCAGCATGGATCAGGTTTAACAGGGAATCCCTTTGTTTTTCCACCAGGATCCTGCCTGGCTGATCCCAGACTGGAGCAACACATGGATATCTCCATAGATGCTTCACTTGCTGTTTCCCTCGAAGACCCAACTTCAAGACTCATCTAAAAATATTAAAAATATATATATTTGAGGAGGGGGGGGTTAAGCTCCATTTTCATTAGATTTTGGAAAGGAATCCTTCCCTGTGAGGGTGGGGAGGCTCTGGAATGGATTTCCCAGAGAAGCTGTGGCTTCCCCATCCCTGGCAGTGTCCAAGGCCAGGCTGGATGAGGTTTGGAGCAACCTGGGATAGTGGGAAGTGTCCCTGCCATGGCAGGGGTGGAATGGATGAGTTTGAAGGTCCCTTCAACCCAAACCATTCCCTGATTCCATGATTTTATGATTTAGCTGCACCCTTTTTCATTACCCAACATGCAAGAAGACCTACTATGCATCCATGAGGATCCTGGACCTCCTCTAACCTTTCCCAGAAGGATCAAAAGGAAGCTGGAATGAGCTCAGCTGAGAGCTGCCAGGATGTGCAGAGTCACACCAGCCAGTTTCCAGTGGGTTCACACACACAGAGGAGGAAAAAAATATTAAAAAATCAAAGCAAAAAGAAATATTCATGTTGCAGCTTTTGCTTCTGGAAATCCCCTGCTTGGCCCAGAGCGAGTCAGCCAAAATGTTGACCTTGGAATTATGATGGGAATGTTGTGTGACATAAAAGGAGTGCAGAGCAGCCCAGCTGCAGCGTGGAGCACTGGGATGAGCCAGGAGCTGATGAGATCACAGCTCTGACTGTGCTCAAATGCAGCACTGGTGTGGGAAGAGATTTACCTTTCTGCCATCTCCAGCAGGAAGGCAAATCCAAGGAAAATATCTCCTCAGTGGCTGCACCCTGCATGGAGACCTATGGGATGGGTAAGAGACAGGTTGTCTGAATAGTTCCAGAGTGTATTCCCATTTTAATCCAGAATTTTTCCAGGTTTTGAGGAGGTTCATCCAATGTCTCACGCCTCGAAGCAGGCAGAGAAAGAAAATCCAGTTGAACAACTTTTGGCCAGGAAAGGTTTCTCAGTAAAATGTCCTAGCAAAGCCAAGCTCATTTTCAGACCCACAGAGGGAGGTGTGGAAATGTGTAATTAATTAATTAATTGATTGATATCAGAGTTGTTGAGGCAGGGAGAAGATAAGGAGGGAAGGAAGGTGGAGCTGAGTCACTGTCAGGAGAGAAAGGTCAGATCCTGAAAACTCATCTAACACTGGAAATCCAGATATGGGAATTCAGTTATGGAAATATGGGCACAATTTTCTTCCAGGTTTAGAATCCTTTGCCAGGCACTGACCTGTCCATGGAATTTTACCCTTCCTTCCTCTTAGACTGAAAAATCCCCTCTTTTCCTGGAACAAGCAAAAATTAGGAGGAAATTGCAATGACTTTTTTCCTTAAGAAATGTCTTTGTTTGCCAAGGGGAAAATCCAAATGTCACATCCAAGTTAAACATCAGTCAGCATGGAGAAGTTCTATATGGATGTATCCTAGAAATTATCGCTGTCACTTCTGATGTCCAGCAGTTCCCAAAGCATGATGGAATATGACTTTTTACTGGAAAATCCCACTGATTACGGCAATGCTGGAATAAGGCATCAAGTACCTGCAGGGCTGAGAGAATTGGGATCATTCCGCATGGAGAAGAGAAGGTTCTGGAAAGACCTAAAGGGTGTCCGAGAGAGCTGGAGAGGAACTTTGGAAGAAGACCTGGAGAGACAGGACAAGGAGGAATTGCTTCCAACTGACACAAGGCAGGGTTGGATGTGATAGTGGGAAGAAATATGGATATTGAGAGCAAGATGAGCTTTAAGATGTCTTAAACTTGAACCATTGTCTTCCAACCTAAACCATTCCACGATTTTGTGATCAGCTGGGCTCCAGCTGAGCAGTTGATATCAGCACAGTTTTTATTCACTGATTTCCCAGGAAAGCAGAGGTTGGCTGCATATTTGGGAATGATAAGGGCAAAAACGAGTCCCTATAACCTCACTCTGACCTCAGCAATGGTGTCTCACTTCTAGCTTCTCCTCGAGGATCTGTGCCTGCTGCAATTGCCCTCCTGGTGTGTCCCGCGCCTCCTCCGCTCCAACCGCGTCCTCCTTCGGAGCAGGAGCAGGAGATAAGTGCTTAATGAGTTAGCAGAGCGCATAGTTTCCCTGCAAGAAGCATCTCTCCAGGTTCCTGCCAGATTCCGAGCCTCTCCCCCGTGCAGACCGCCCCGGGAGTCAGGAATTATCAGGGGATTTCAGAGACTTCCCACCGCGGCACCAGACGGGGAATCCGCGGACTTTCCACTCCCAAAGGCGAGTGCAGCTTCTTGCTGGTTGGGGTGATGGTTTTGGGGAGGCAGGGAAAGCCCTGGGAGTCGTGCTGGAGGTTGGGAACACAAGGAAAAAGGGATCCCCGGAGTTTAGGGATCAGCCAAGTTGGTTAATGCTGGGAGCAGAGGAAGGCTTGGCCTCAATTCCTTAGGTCACAGCGACAGCAGAGGAAGTCTGGCAAGCCCACGCCGTGGGATGGAGATTGCTCTCCAGGGTGACTCCAAAAGGCAATAAAAAAAAGACAATAAGGACAGAGATAATAAAAACCCTCCAGCTTTTGATTTTCTCCCAGCAATGCCAGGCTTTTCAGGAAGACCTAATGTTTGCCTACAGATTTACTGTCCCCCAGGTGCAGGGGGCAAAGGGACAGAGGGGACATTACTTGGCAGCTCCAGCCAAGGCTTTGCCATCGAGCTGAGTAAAAATAGGTGGCTGGGTAGAAATAGGGTCAGAATTATCTTTTCCCTGAAAAAGGACCAGGACCTTAAATCAGAATTATTCCTGCTGGAGGTGGCTTTTTCTCTCTCTAACAAACACCAGCTTGTCCTGCCAGGAATAGGAAAGACCCTGGGCAAACAATGTCATGACTTCAGGGCGTTTAGCTGGAAATCCTTGGGATGATAAAGGCTGATGTTGGCTACTCCAGGGGTCACGAGAAGCTCCAGTTGTTCTCCTTGGCCTCAACCCCAGCAGAGCTTTCAGCCCTGGGCTCAAACCCTTTGCTGCTGATGCTCCAAGGACAGCAATGGGACGGGCTGGGGAATGGGATGTGGAAAGAGCAAAAAACCTCTTCTGAGAGGAGCTTGGGAGTTTTGTTTCCACACTTCACTTTCTCTTCTTTTTTTCCCCTTGGAACAAGGATGTCTAAATACAGATATTTGGAACCACTGGGAGGTTTTCTTCCAGGACAATTGAAATATGATGGTAATATTAAAGAATTACAGAATTACATGAATATCGATATGAAAGGAGAAGGCTCAGCTTGGTTTCTTTTATATTCTTCTGTTGATATAGTTTGGTGACACGAAGGCACCTCCTGAGAAGGATTTGATTGCAGCAAAGCCATTTCCTATGGAAAGCTGCTCTGCCTGCCTAATTCCAGTGTCAGGGAATACGGAATTACACAGATAATGGGAATATGGAATCTCATGGATAATGGCCAATATCATGGCTGGTGGTGGAAAAATAACACATGGAGCATCCAAGATGTTCCTTACTGACTGCTCCAGAGGAAAACCCCCAACAGCTGAAAATCAAACATTTATCCTCACCAAAGTGACGTAATTCTTAGTTTTATTCTCTTTCACTGTTTTTTGGGGGTTTTAGTTGGGTTTTTTCGTCAGTGCTCTCCAACCATTTACTCTCTCTCCCCCAAAAGCCAAAATCCTTCTCCACCCCTCTTGCAGTTGAGACACCTTGACCATATTTTGGATGTCCCCCAGTGCCAGAAGTCATTCACACACTATCAACACTGCCAGAAACGCCTGGATATCAGGAAAAATCCTAAAAACCACCCAAGCAAAACTAAAAATCCATGCCTTTTCACCATGGATGTGTGGAAAAACACATTAATCTCGCAGAACACGGCCAGCAGACAGGAGCCAAAAGGTTGCCACCGGGGTGTGGTGGAGGGGAGACATTTCCATGCTATTGCTCAGCAGGTCACAGCAACAGGATGCTGATAACATCCTGCAAACTTCCTCCCTCAGCTGGCCTGGAAAAAAAGTCCCGAAAATGAAGGCCCTGAGGCACAGCACGAGCAGCCAAGCATTCACAAATCCACCTTCTGGGAATGGTGTGTTTTGGATCTGGCTGGGGATGCGTTGCTTTTCTGTGGTTGTAAAGGAGACAACTGGAAAGGAAGGAAAACAGGGGGAAAACAGGGAAAACATGGGAAATGAAAACAGGGAAAACAGGGAAAACAGGGAAAACAGGGCAGAGCTCCATGGCCAGCAGGACTTTGGGGTGATGGCTCAGGGAGCACAGTGCTGGCACAGCCACTCCTTTCATTGTTCTAGATGGATTTTAAGTGGAGCAGCACTGGAATGGAGGGTTTTTATTAGCTTGGTTTGCACTTTTTCCTTGTCCTTTGGAGTTCAAAGAGGTTCAGGTTTTTGCTGTCAATGGCACAGAGATAAATCCAGAGGAAGGCAAAGCAAAAGGACAAGAGGCACTGTGGATTTCCTCAAAAGGCAGGGAGAGCAGGAGATTCCCATCACTTCCAACACCTTTAAAATTAATTCAATTCGAGCTTTGACCAGAGATGAGCAGGATTTCTGCAATGCAGGGGGCAGGGAGAAGAAAATTGTTTGCCCAGAGCACTGAGGGATTTTTTTTTTTCTCCTTTTGCAAAGGAAAACACAAAGAGAGGCTCAGAAAGAGAAGCGAAACCTGCTCGCAAAGAAAAATGGCTGAGAATAAAAAAAAATCTAAAAAAAAAAATCTAAATATAGCTTGGTTTGAGCAAAATAATTTCCTCCAACAGGGTCACTAAATTCCGCCTCACTCCAGTCATGACACTCACTTGGTTCTCAGGGAAGATGGAACAAAAATCTCTGTGAGATGCCAAGGCATTCCCAGACCCCAGGGAAGGGGATTTTGCCTCTGAACACAACTCAGATCCCCCAAATCCTGTACAAGCCATTTCCAACCATTTCTTCTCTGTATTTAACTCTCACCCCCTAAAGGGGAGATGTTCTTGGTGGGCAGGAGGAGGAAGATGTGGGACAGCACTGGGGATTTCTCCTGCTCAGAGCAGTGTCACCAGCATGGGTTTAACCACAGACCTGAGCTGTGGGGACACCAAAATGCCACAAACACCAGGGAAATGCAGTCCTACCCCCCATTTCCTCAACTCACTTGAAGTGGATGAAACCCATGGAATTGCAGAGGGTTTGGTTTGGAGAGAACCTTCAATCTCATCTGGTCTCACTCCCTGCCATGGCAGGGACACCTTCCACTGTCCCAGGCTGCTCCAAACCCTGTCCAGCCTGGCCTGGGACACTGCCAGGGATCCAGGGGCATCCACAGCTTCTCTGTGCCAGGGCCTCTCCACCCTCCCAGGGAAGAATTCCTTCGCAATTTCCCATTAAACTCAGTCTGAAGCCATTCCCTCTCTCTTGCACAGCAATGCAAAGCCTCCTCACCCCCCTAACTCACCAGCTCTGGGTCTCTGCAGCTGACCTTCCAGCCCCAGGAATGTGATTGTTCCCAAAAAGGGGACCAGCTGGGGACAGTGTGCCGCTCGTTATCTGGCCACCCTAATTAACACCTTTGAGCGGCCGCCAGCCGCGGGTTGGGAAGTCAACTTTGCTCTGAACTCCGTTCCTCGCGGCAGAGGGAGCTTGTCAGCCCCTGCCTGCCCCCCCTGCTCCCCTTATCTCCCCCCGGAGCTTTCCTGTTTACATTTCCCATTAGATTCCTGTAATTAATGCACTGACAGCCCAGAATTCCATGTTGGGAATGGCGCTGGCCCAGCGGGATGAGCAGCAGCTCCCACACCTGAGATGATCCCAAACATTTGGGGTGACACCCCCTGGAAGGCTGAGCAGGGATTTGTCCAAGGTTTGCTTCCAGCAGCCCAAAATGCAGCTGGGATGCAGAGAGATCTGCGTTAGGATTGATGCAAGTGTTCCCTGTGCTGCACACCCCAAAATTCCAGCTCTGGGACTGAAGGCAGCCTTGGCACAAGGGGACAGCTTGTGACAACGTAGTGGGCACTGTGCAAGATGGCACATGGGGGCTCCCTGATCCTTTAATCCATCAGGAAATGCACTTAATTTTCCCAGAAAATGCCAAATTCTCCCTATTTTCCCTCATTTATCCCCATTTCACCTCGCAGCAAATAAAAGAGCTTATGCATTCAGGCACAACTGCTGGTGTCTGTCCAGTCTCAGGGGATGGAGGAGTATTAAAAACTCAAATGCAGCTTTTACACATTTTCTTCCATTCCTATTTCCCCAAACTATCCCTAATTAAAAAAAAAAAATTTAAAAAAAAAAAAAAAAAAGGATTCTCAGCTCTCTGTCTGGGAGTCAATCAGGTTCGATGACCAGCAAGCACTTTTCTGGAGAGAAGAAGAAAGACAAACCTGCCCAGATTTCCCTGCAGCCACCAGGAGAAGACCCATGGCAGTGTTCAGACCCCACTAACATCCAGTGCCATTCCTCCCGACGCCAGTGGGGGAAAGCAGAGCCATAAATCCCATCCCTCCCCCTTCACTGCAGGCCAGCCCCGCGCAGATCACTATCTGAATCAAAGTCCCCAGCTGCCGGGCGTGTGGCAGGGAGCCTTTGGTGGAAACAGCCCCCTTGCTGTTATATGGCATCCAGGGGAGCTGCGGCTGTCGCCTCTCCAGACCTCTGGAATCGCGGGGGATTTAGGGAGCTGCAGCACAGCTGGGCTCACCTCATCCCCACGGAGGCAGCAGGGTGAGAGGAACCATATAACAGAGCAGGGTGGGGCAGATAGGGATCTTCAAGGAGGGAGGGAATTTAGCAGGAGGGCGAAGTAAAACAGGAAGAAAAAGAGAGGAGGGGGAAATGGAAGCTTTGAAATCCAAGCCCTGGTTGATTCCACCAAGAGGTGGGGAGAAGATGAGAGGGGAGAGGTGGGCTGAGGAGGAAAAGCCATCCCTGGGATGTGGATGTGGCTGTTATTGACACCTTTTGGAGGTGCACAGAAATCCCAGAAATCAGAGGCTGAGGTGCCTGTGCTCCTGACTCCTGACCAGGCTTCCTTCAGGAAAATCCATTTGGCTCCAGCGCCTGGGAGCTCTTCTGTTTAACTGGTAGCCCCTAAAGCATCGATATTCAGCCTTTATCAATGCGTGCCGGAAGCACAACAGAAATTAGCCCAAATCTGGAGGGAGGGGTAGAGCATTTTTTTGCTTCCAAATCCAGAAAACATTAAAACCACACTCTGCTTTTGGCCCTCAATATGGACATTTTCACTGCCTGAAATCACAGACACATCCCCTGCCCTGTGCTTCCCTCCAGCCCCCATTTTTCTAGCACGTTCAGCTCTTTTTTTTTGCCTTCCATGCAGTAAATCCTGCTCATTCTCTGAGTGTGATCAGCACAGAATCTGAAATATTCCCACATTTCTTGCCCGTGGCTGATCCCTCACTTGTTGTTCCTTCACAGCTGCCAGGTTCATCCCTGCCACAAACCTGAAACCAACATTTTCCTCGGCAATCCCCTCCAGCTGCCAGGGCAGAAGGGCTTGGAAATAACCCCTCTCCCTGCTCCTGCTTGCCACGCTTCATGTGTTCCCCAGCTGGAAGTTCTGCCTCCAGCAGCGCTGACCCTCCTGCCTCTCCTGACCGGGATTCACACCACCCTGGGCTGCCCGAGGTCGCTGGTGGTGTGGGAAGGGAATTAACCTTTTTACAAGGATGAGTGAGGGAATTGCTGGTCTTATTTTCCCCTTTCCCTCCAGCAAACCTCGCTGAGAGTTCTGCAGCAGCCTGAGCTGCTCCGGCTGGAAAAAACCCACTCCATGCTGCTGGGACAATAAATATTTTCCCTCCACCCAGCCGGGTCAAGGACCTTCAGGTCAGCCTGGAGGAGCTGAGGATGCTCTTAGCTCGCTGCCCTGCGTGCTTCCAGCCCCAGCATTCCTCCCGCACATCCCCCCGCAGGAGCTGCCGCCGATTTAGGGTTTAGGATTTAGGATGGCATCCAAACCCTTTGGGTTTGTGGCTGGGCTGTGCCAGGAGCTGCGGCTCAGCTGTGACAAGGGAGAGGGCAAAGAGCAGGAGCTGGACATGCCCAGGTGCTGCCCGTGCTGCTCCAGAGGCTGGAAAAGATCCTTTGGTGTGGCAGCTCTGCTTTTCCTGCTCTGGTTGCCAAGGGCAGCCCGGAGGAGCTGAGCTGCCGGCAAACCCCTGAGGATGTGGGGAAATTATCCAGCTCGTTTGATGAAATCCTACCCTGGCTGGCAGAGGAAAAATCCAGCAGCACAACAAATCCTGCCTGGGGGCTCTGGGATTGGATTGAAAACACAGCAGCCACTTGCCGCAGAGAGCCGGGTCGCGATGATTTCAGGCTGCTGGTTCACAGCTGCCCGCTGGCACATCCCGCGTGGATTCGGGAATTGTTTGTGTCACCGCAGCCTCCTGCCTCGGACAGCACCGCTTGTCCCCAGGCAGCGCCGCACGGCTGGCACCGCAATGGTAAATCGAGAACCCGCGGGGTGAGAGGGTGGAACGAGAGGATCCGAGAGGATCCTTCCGACCCGAACCATCCCAGGATTCTGCAGGCACAGCTCCAGAGCCTGTGCCCTAGCCAGGTGTCACACCTGAGGCTCGCTGGGAGCAGCTGGATGTGTGTAGTGTGGCATCCCCGACATCCACAGCATCCAAAATGTGCACAGCAACCTTGGAATGCACTGGAGAGCACCCAAAATATACACAGCAGCCTTGGAGCATGCTGGAGAGTAACCAAAATGTGCACAGCACCCTCCGTGCATTCAAACCAGAATCCAAAACGTGCACAGCACCCTTGGAACACACTGGAGAGCATCCAAAAAGGGCACAGCAGCCTTGGAATGTGCTGGAGAGAACCCAAATTGTTCACAGCGACCTCGATGCATCCAAACCAGCACCCAAAATTCCTTGGAATGCACTGGAGAGCACCCAAAATGTTCACAGCACCCTTGGAAGGTGCTGGAGAGCATCCAAGATGTGCACAGCAGCCTTGGAGCATGCTGGAGAGTAACCAAAATGTGCACAGCACCCTCCATGCATTCAAACCAGCACCCAAAACGTGCACAGCACCCTTGGAACATGCTGGAGAGCATCCAAAAAGGGCACAGCAGCCTTGGAAGGTGCTGGAGAGAACCCAAAATGTGCACAGCGACCTCGATGCATCCAAACCAGCACCCAAAACGCCTTGGAATGCACTGGAGAGCACCCAAGATGTGCACAGCACCCTCGGTGCATTCAAACCAGCACCCAAGATGTGCACAGCACCCTTGGGACATGCTGGAGAATATCCAAGGTGTGCACTCAGAGCAGCATCCAAGATATGCACAGCACCCTCGGAACACACTGGAGAACATCCTAGAAGCGCACAGCACCCTTGGGAGGTGCCGGAGAGCACCCAAAATGTTCACTCGCAGCCCCCCAGGTCCCCGCAGCACCTCCAAAGCCGGGCTCAGCTCCCAGCAAGCCCAGCCCGGCGTGCGGGAGGCTCCGGCTCTCACTAGAGGGAGGCAGTGTCCAAGAGAAGCAGCCCGAGGAGCTCTCCGGGCAGCAGGAGCTTTCCCATCCGCCTGAGGAGGGACTGAAGCAGCTTTTGGGGGAGTTCTGTGCTCCTGTCTGGGGCATTTGTCAGATCGCGGAGCTGCCCGGGGTTGGAGCTGTGAGGATTCTCATGGAGATCCGGGCTTGTCTGGCACGATTTTGGGTAGCTGAGATGCCCCTGCATCCCTAAATTCCCCTCAAATCCCTAATCCCTCACGTCCTCGGAGGCTGGGATGTGCCAGCACCGTTCACCCAGGGAGTTTTCTCTGTGCAGAGCTCCAGGTTTGAGATAATCCAGGTTTCCTCCATCTCCATCTGATCTCCTTTCCTTCCGTTCCTTACTGTGCAGAGAAGAATCCCTGGGAATCTGTTCTGTGGGGATTAGAGGGGTCAGGCCAAGCATTTCTCACAGGTGGTTTAGACCAGCACAGAAAAGAGCAGTTCCCCTCAATTTATTATTAAATAAATAAAATTATTTCTTAATTTCATAAATAAAATATTTACTATAAAATAAGAAATCTAATAGATTCAACCAGGGAGTTAATGTGCTAATTGCCAGCCTGAATAGGCAGGAGTGGAGGAATGGGACTGATAAATGCATTTTCCCCACTGCACCAGGACTTTCTGAGGGAAAAAATGACTATGGAGGTGCTGAGAAGAGGCCTTTTAAAGAAGGCAGAATGAGTAAAAAAGCAGAAAATTGAGGGGTTTGCCTCAATTCCTTCTCCAAATGGGTTTGGTGTGGGATGGGTTTTAGCTGGGACGTTAAAGTTTGAAAATAGTATTATTCATACATGCACAGGCATTATGTTGAGGCATAAAAAATATATGGATGGATGTAAAAAATACAAAAATAAAATATAAATGTGACCATCCTTCCCAGGTTTTCAAGAACAAGGAGCAATTTTAAAACACAATATAATCCCTATTTTAAGGTATCTAGAAAATCACTTGCCAGGCTGGGCAACTTGTTACACACTTAATGATTATTTGATACTCAGACCTGCCAGAGGGAAAGAGAATAAAAAATGTGGTGCAAAATCTCTTTTTGAAGCATTGAGCTTCGCATCTAAATCCTGAGTGCTTCTGGAGAAAATCAGACATTTACAAACCAATAGGGGTAAATGGTTCCACTTCCCCTCCCGCCTTAGGGACAGCAAGAGCCCAGGGAAGGAATAAGTTAAATTTTTAAGGAAGTCTGACAAAAGGTTCGATTTTGAAACTCCAGAGTGCCTTTTCTAGGCTGATTTAGGGGAAAAAGCAGAGTTTCTGCTTTCTCATTAGCACTCAGGGGGACATTTTTGCTGCTCAGCTGTCAGGGCTGCTCCAGCAAAATCCCTCCCAGAGCAGCTTCCCTAGGGAAGGGAGACCTCATCAAATCCAACCTCCCTGCAATTAATAGGGAAATTTTTAACTAGTTCATGTTGCTCAGAGCCCTGGACATCCTGACCTTGAATGTTTTTAGGGATGGGGCAGCCACCACCACTCTGGGCAATGCACACCAGTGTTCTTCCACCTTATTGCAAAATCTTCCTCCTTTTATTTAATTAATGTTGCAAAAAGTGCTTCAACCTAATATTCCAGGAGAGCCTGGGGCAGATGTTCCCAGTGGTGCTGCTGCTCTGCCTTTCAGCACAGAATTTACAACAATTATATCAGAAAAAAAAGCTGATTTTATCCCCTCTAAACCCAACCCCAAGGGGGTGCACAGTCAGAATTTGTCAAACCCACACAGGCTGTGTTTATCCCCAGCTCAGCAGTGCATCCCACAAAAAGAGGAAATGGTTTGGAGGCTGCAAATCTTTTTGTTGTTGTTGTTGGTTTTTTGGGGGGTTTTTGTTTTTTGCAGATGAACCAAGTGTAAATTAAATGCTGAGCAACAGGGAAGGAGTTTTGCACTGGGAGAAAGTTTAGCAGTGGTCAAGCAGTTCCCACGGGTGATTTTGTGCAGGAGGGGATCAGCTGCGCTGCAGGACACGAGGTTTGGTGGAGGAAATGCTGCTGCAGTGGTGCCTGGGGGTGCCCAAACAGCTGCTGGAACAACCAGATTAGTGCTGGAATAATCAGGATTTTTCCCTTGCAGAAGCACCAGGTGATTCCTGCAAGAGGTTTTAGGTTAAGCCCTCCGCCTTGAGAGCAGGATTGAGGGAATAATTTCTTCTTAATCCAGAGCATCCCAAGAGCTGCACCTGAGATAGGGGATGAGAGCTGAATCTTCTGGCTCTGGATATCCAATACTGGATTTCTGGGCTCCTCCCAGATTTCCAGCCCTGCTCGTTTTGCCAAGTTTTCTCTCAGGAAAGAGGAGGACACTGAGAAGCAGCAGCCCAAAGGTGTCCCTGAGCAGGTTGTTCCCATTGCCTGTGGGATGGGGAAGGGAAGGCAGCTCATCCCAGTTCTCATCCCCATCCGCTGCAAAAGCAAGTATTTATCAGCTCACGCAGGAATTTGTGTCCTTGCAGAGCAGCCTAACAGGATTTTCTGAGCAGAAAACCCCAAGGAAGGGAGGAGAGCAGAGAGGGGACACCCAGACACCCCATGATGGGGGACCATGGGGACAAGGGGAGCAGCAACCCCTCTCCAGCTGGCCCAGAACAGTCACCACTACACCAGAAGGATTCCTGGAGTCCCAGCTCTCCCCCCACAATTCCAGGATCAGGGAATTTATGCTCCATTGCAAGCCTTAAAGAAAACCTGCCAGCAGCCATTAACTCTGATACAGCTCCCGGCGGGCTCAGCCAGCTCTAGCTCAGGAAAAACCTCCTCCAAGCATTTCCAAGGGATGCAGAGCACACTTGAAATGAAATATTTGCTGCCCTACCAGCTCCAGCAGCAGCTGGAAGCAAAAAGGAACAAGCAGCTGGCTCAGCCATGGCAGCAAACACCTCCAGCCCTTGCAGGTCACAGCCTTACACGAGCTGCTCCAACCACTGAAGCATCAGAGAAGAATATAAATAATAATGCTGCAGCAAAAGCATTTCGTTTCCTCTGCTCCTAATTAGCCTCATTAGCCACAGCAGGGTGCGCTGCGCTGAATTTAAAGAGTCTGTGGTTAAATAGGTGTGTGGGAGATGTGTCTGCCTAAAGGTGAGGGTGGTTGGCTGTGTAACTAATGGAAATAGGGTTTAAAATGCTGTTTTAGGGTTAGAGCTGCTGCTGTTGTAGGTGGCTAGAATAATTCTGTTTATTGGCTATGATTTCTAGAGGTAACAATGCAGAAATACAAAATATACCTGCAAAAAAAAATCCCCAGGGGAGCTAGAGCAGAGAGTAGGGATTGCTGAGGGGATTTTGCTGTTTCATGAAAAAATCCATGAAGGCAGAAAATGAGCCCCAAAGTGGGACCAATCCTCTGGAAAACCATCAAAGCCAGGTGTCTGATGGCCGGGGTGTCTCTGACCGTGTTCTCTGTGACACAAACCTGCAGCAGCCCCAGATTTAGAAATTATGCCCTGGTTTATGGTTTGGCATGACCTGAGCTGAGGAACAAGCTCAGGGGTGGGGGGGAGAAAGGAGGTTGGACTGTTGATCTCCAGAGGTTCCTTTTAACCCTAAAATTCTGGGATTTTATGAAAAGGGGGTCTTGGAGACGTGAGAATGTTTCCCCCAGGACCTTCCCTGAGGATGAGGTCTGCCAGCCTCGGGGTAGAGCCGCTTTTAGGGTATGACCCAAGGTGCATCAGCACGGTTTTCTCAGAGTTTCCCTGCAGCAGCACCAGTGACCTGCACCAAAGGAAAAAAAAAAAAAAAAAAAAAATTAATAATAATAATAATAAGCAGTTTTGTGTCTCTCCTACGCAGCCGAACCCCCCTGGTTGGGAAAGGAGCTCTCCATGTTGTGCCAGGTGTTTCTCCATCCCTGATGGAGGGAAAAGCCGCGGATTTTCTGCGCCGGGAGAAGCGATGGTTTCTTTTCAGGGAGCTCGCAGGGCTAAGGAAACTCGGCGCCAGCAGCCGCTGGGTGGCAATCGCCATCCGGCTGCAGCGGCAGCCCGCACCCCCGGGACCGCCGAGAATCCCTCCCTCCGCCCCGCATGCAAATATGGCAACATCTGGCAGAGAAGACTTATAAAGATAGCCCTCAGCTAAGCAAATACAGGAACAGGGGCTCAACCAAGCTGCCATGTAGCTAAAGCTTTTTTTTATTTATTTTTTAATTATGCTTTTTTTTTTTTTCCAATGCTCATTTGCCTGTTGTTGCTCGCCCTGCTGCATCTTGCTGGGTTTTATGGCTTGTCTGCAAGAGCTGTGGGGTGGCACGGTGGCACAGAACTGTGGAATCTTCGGGTTGGAAGGGACTTTAAGCACTATCTAGCCCCAAATCCCTGGCACAGGCAAGGATGTTTTCCTCCAGACCAGGTTGCTTCAAGCCCCATCCATGCCTGTCTTCATCCTGCAGAGGAAAAGTTTCCCTCGTCATTTGAAGGGTCAGAATTATCCTTAAAACTTCTGTTTTGCTCTCCCTGGTTGTTTTGAGCAGGGCTGGGTGTCCCTTGCACCAGGTTGTGCCCAGGACTGGGCTTGGCAGCATTTTGGGGCAACCCAGGCAATATTTGGGAGGTCGCTCCAAAACGCAGCCAAGGTTTTTGTGCAATTTCTCCTCACTCTCTGCAGGCTGGTTTGGGGTTAGGACTGAAGGACTGGGAAGGAAATCTGGGGTCTGGGAGTCTGGGGCCTGCTTGGGGTGGGAGCTGGAGGGGATTCACTGCTCTCCTGCCCAGGCTTCCTGTGCAGCCTTGGGGTGTCCCTGTGTGTCCCCTGGTCCCTGCTCAGAGTGGGGACATCAGCACAGCTCGGCCCCAGGGAGCAGCTCTGAGGACAAAGGGATATCTGAAACACCCAGAGTGCCTCAGCTGTACTTCCAGCAGGCTTTCTCACTTATCCTGCAGAACAACCCAGTTTGGACACAAACCCTGGTGATTCAAGCCTAAATCAACAAGAGGAAAACCAACCACCACATAGAGCATCCCTTGGGGTGGGCCTGCCCAGGTGTCCACTGCAGCTTCCAGAGCTGCTTCTCCCCTGAACCCCATTGACAGCAGCCCTACAAACAGCACCTTCACCCCTGAACCCCATTGACAACAGCCCTACAAACACCACCTTCAACCCCATTGACAATAACCCTACAACCACCTTCAACCACATTGACAACAGCCCTACGAACACCACCTTCACCCAACCCCATTGACAACAACCCTACAAACACCACCTTCACCCCTGAACCCCATTGACAACAACCCTACAAACACCACCTTCAACCACATTGACAACAGCCCTACAAACACCACCTTCACCCCTAACCACACTGACAACGAACCTACAAACTTGTTGTCAACCCCATTGACAATGAACCTACAAACACCACCTTCAACCACAGTGACAGCAAACCTTCCAACACCACCTTCACTCCTGCAAAGATGCCTGAACCAGACCTTGGACTGTGCAGCCAAGGCTGGGTTTGGAAAGCCCCACAATGTTGAGTTGATGGCCATAGAGGACACCCTGGAGCAAACACTCACAGCCACCTCTTCCCCCTGTCCCCAAACCACTGCCCAGCGGGAAGGAGGCGATGGGACAGCATCACCCGGGCGCCAGTGAGTAAGAGGCTGTGGTTCCCCTCTGGTTTTGTGGGGCCAAGCACCATGGTTGTGATGCTGCGATAGGTCCCTGGAGTCACCACTGTGGTCAGCACTGAAGAAATAGTGCAGTGGAGCAGGCAGAGAAATCACAGCCAGTGGTGGAGTGAGGAGAACCAAGGAACAATGGGACAGCTCAAGGTACCTGGGACTGGGGCAAGGGCAGAGGAAGGGGTGTGATGGAGAGGTGAGGCGGGGTGGTGGTGCAGGACCAGCTCCAGGGTTGCTGGGTTATCCAAAATGGGGAAAAGGTGGGGCTGGCTTGGAAGAGTGGATGTGAGGAGGAATGGGGAGGAAAGTTGAAGAAAAGGATGAACAGAGCAGGATGAGACACCTGTGCAGTCACCTGCAAAGTGCATCTCTGTGGGCTTGGATGGACTCGCCAGAGGAGCCAACGATGGACTTGATGCTCCAGGAGCATCCCGGGAGGGGGAATAAATCCCCATTTCAGTTTAGGGAAGGAACCAGAGGATGATGGCCTCACATCTTCTGAGAGGTGGCCAAAGCAAACCTCCCCCAGCATGGCAGCCAGGCTGCCTCGTTCCGCAGGTGTTGGGTTCCCCTCACCTGGTCACAGGTGGCCCCATGCCGCCCTGAGCACGCAGGTAAAGCAGTGTTTGTCATCACCTCAGCAACAAGAGCTCCTTTCCGACTCCAAGAACAGCATTAACTGTAAAACAATCCTGCTCTTATTGGATGAAGGCCATGAGGGAAGGATTGGCATGGGCGTGGCATTCCCAGAAGGGGTGAAGCCAACACCTCTGCTCTCCACTCTCCTGGACACAAATGCCCTAAGCCAGCTGTCCCATTTCTCATGCCAAGCATTAAATAGGAAAATGCCTTCATGGCTCACAAGAACTTTGCTTGTCGCCAACATCTGCTCACTAAAGTATGCCTGCCAAAGTTCCCAGGAAACCCTCTGAGCCTTTTTTATCTGATTTACTCAGTTTTGTAACTCAGTGGCACATTTTAGGAGAGTGTCTCAAGACATTAAAATCCTGATTTTAAACCATGCAAATGATCTAACAAGGGTTGGGTGGAAGAGATGTTCAGGCATGAAGGGACTCTGTTCTGCTGGTTTTCCAGACATGGATCTGCAGATAAACACAACAAACTGTTGCTTGGGCTCTCCCAACTCCGAAGTTGATTGCAGACCTGGTCTCTGGCCAACAGGACCTCCAGACCCTTCCAGTTCATCTCCAGATGTCACCTCAGGTAACATCAGCCGGTCACGGCTACAGAGATGGCTTCACAGGCGGTAGTTGCAATTCTCATTCTCAACCAACCCAACCACCGGGTCCTTCCCGTTAACCTGCAGGAGATGTTATCTAAATTGGCATCAGCTGGCTGTGTCTGCAGAGAGGTTTTGTGGGAAGCAGGAGCTCTGTGTGGCTGTGCCCATGTGGAAGTGAGGGCCCTGCTGCAGTTTCATGCAGGTGGAACCAAGAACAACGGGAGGCACCAGCACCGAAAGTCCTGTCTTGGTTTCAATGGTGAACCACACGGTTTTTGTTGTATTGTTTTTATTCTCGGGCCCAAAAATTACTCCCATCTGGTTATTTCCCCCGAAACCGCGGCGAGTCGGCACTCAGCCAATCGGAGAAGGGCTCCTCGCCCAAAATTCCGTTCTTCCCTTTTATGGTCATAATCTGGCCTCTCCAAAGATAAAAAAAGGTAGGTACGGACCACGCCAAGATGCGGTCGGTTGGTTCCATGTGATAGGTTGTCCCGTGACCTGCTCCCGTCAAGCCACCGCAGGGCCAGAAAAGAGGAAAAAAACAGCGGGCAGAAGGTGATGACAGTTTTGGGCTCAAAATAACAGGGTTCCAACAGATGTCCGAGGCGGTGAAACACGGCGAGCTCCAGGGAGTGTGGTGTCAGGCCCCCCGACCTCCCCTGCTAATGAGCATCTGCTAATTGGGGCTTGGAAAACAGCACTGGGTGCCATGAGCTGTACTGGGTGCGGCTCTGGGGAGATTTCCAAGGCTCGGCCCAGAGTTGGACCCTTGTTGTCCAACTGATGTGGGAGAAGAAAGCTAACAGAGAGAGCTCTATCCGAGGAGGAAAAGTTTTTCCTCCTCCCAGATGTGATCATGGGAGCTGGCAGACACTGATTTCTGTTCATGGGTTCACACATTATTGGTGTTTCCAACATCTCCAACCCACGGATCGATTCACGATCAAACCCTGAGCTGAGATTTGTCTGCAAATTCAGAGTTCTGCCTGAAGACAACTGAGGTCAAACCCCACCACCAAGTGGCAACCCAGACCTTGCCAGAACTGGAGGTGTTTGGATCTTCAGTTGTGTTTTCTGAGCTCTCCCTGATTCCCAACCAAGTGATTCCACATCAGTCTCCACTCATGTCACCCTGCACTCGAGAGGAGGCCGATAACCAACAAGCCATACAGGAAGCCACTTTCACACTCTGACCCTGAGCAGCCTCTCTGGGGGCCTTTTTAGGAGCACGGGATTGTGACAGAATTTGCAATTTTTTGGGTCTTTTCAAGCAGGAAGAACTACCAGAAGGAGTTGTGGGGATCAGAGATCCTAACCTTGGTCTCTGACCCAGCAACTCCACTAGATCCCAGCTCCATCCACCCACCAGTGCTCACCGTGCAGCTGCCTCCTCCTGCCCTTCAAAAAATGCAGAACATTTCACAAGCACAATCCCTCGTCATAATTTGTGGCTCTCTTAATTCCACTCTCAGACAGAAAAAGAAACAAATTACTGGAAAAGGCAAAGCACCCTTAGAGCAACATATGACTCCTGTCTGAGCTGATCCTGAGTCTGGGGCAGCCCTGTAAGATAAATAGATAAACTCCCTGGAACATGTTTGTTCCCAGCACCCTGATGTATTTCCTCATACTGATCATATTTAAAACTCCTCTCCCGGCATGAGTGCATTCGAGTATTTGGTTAGGAGGCGGATTCCTCTGCCAAGCAGGAAAAAAAGAGGTGGCATTGCTTAAAGAGGATTTCATGGAATTCATGCCGGGCCCAGGCTGAGTTTTTGTCACTTAAAAAGCTCTGTAACCAAGGCAGGAGATTTGGTATTAATGAGCAGGGGAGCAGCTCTGAGTTTCATCAGCCCTTCTAGGGCAGCACAGCCACCCCAAAGCTGCGGAGGAGATCTCATTTCTCTCATGTGCTGCTTCTGACAGTCCCATCATGCAAAATTAGAACATGGGAAGTTTCAGGAACGAATTCTCAAATGTGCTTCAGTTGCAAGAAGTAGAAGAAATTAATACCATGGGGAAAATTTCCTCCCAGGCTGAAACTCTTGTCATGACAAATGAAGAGAGAAATGCCCCACCGAGTCACGGGTGAAAGGAGTGGGGAAGGATGGAGGAGGCTGAGCACTTAATCTACATTTGATCTCCAAAATTCTTGACTCTGACTTTTCATGGCTCTTCATAACCAACACTGCAAACGCTTGTGCAATTCCTACTTTGCCAATTCCTGCTCGTTAAAGGGATGCAGCGACAGGAGAGGTAGGAACAGAAGGAGCATTTCTGGGCAGCCGAATCAGCCCCGAGAATCGTCTGCAAAGCCTGGGTAATGTCACTGTATAAATTCATGAGCCCATTCCTCTGGGGAGCCGGGCTTTAGTGCCAAAAGATATTGCAGAATTACAGCAATCAGAAAACAATAAAGAGCTCGGGAAAACGCTGATGAGGGAAACCAGAGAAATTAGGGTAGTTAGAAAGACAAATGAGGAGGAATAAAACCCAGGTATTAAATAATTGGTGGGAGGCAGGAGGTAGATTAAGAGCTGTTTTCATGGCTTGGACTCGGAGCACAAGGAGCCATTAGATGAAAGGAATAGATGGGAAATCAAACCCCCCCAAAGGGCAGCACTTGCTCTTGGCAGAGGTAATTAGAGCAGGGAGTTCAGGCTGAAGCCACCATCTGAAGAGGTTCACGGGAACAACAAGAATTCCGTGTGCTCTGCTATTAGCAGCAACAAAAGCAGCTCTGAAAGGGCTTTCAGCAAGCCAGCCTGGCCCCCTGCCTCTCTTGCTCTTTTCCTTTCAACATCTGCAGGGAAGCAGCTGCTGGACCACAAGGCTGAAGCAAGAGCCTGATGAAGTCCTGACATTGGCCAAGAGAGACCTCAGCCACACCAGGGGCTGCTGACACCCACGGGAGTCTTCCCTCCCAGCCTTGACCCACTCCGTCCCACGGAGATTTCAAACCAACCCCATTATTTATCCCCATGGATGACCTTATCTCAGCAGATTTCTGGGAATCCAGCGCTGTGACAGCTCGTTAATGTTTAACTCCAGATTGGGGGGTTGCTGCTATCACAGCACAGGCAATATTCCCCCAAGCCCTGATAAGAGATAGCACATCCTACTCTAGGAGTTAAATAATCAGGGATTAAATAATCAGGGGTTAAATAACACACCGGAGCTGATGGAGTTTATGGCCTGACTCGCTCACTCTTTGCCCCATATTGGTATTATCTTATAAACCACACCATATTCTAGAAGAAAAGTGAGAGTCCCTTATTGCAGCCGAGGTTTAACAGGACCAGAGGGAAGCACAGGTGATTATTCACCATTTTAGGATGAGTTGTACAATGCTTGTTAATTTTTTTTCCCCTGTAAATCTGCAGCTCCTGGAGTCCTGTCATTGCATGAGAATATCACTCTTCCTTTTTTTGAAAAACAAGAACTGCCAAGGCTCCCCGAATGGAGGGACAAGACACAAACGGGTGGTTTTTTACAAAGATTGTGCCTTTTAACCCAAATTTTCTGGCTTCTCTCCGGGCTGACTTGTGGCACTCAGGAACATCTTGATTTTTTTTTTTTTTTTTGCGTAATTCCTGACCTTGGCAAAAGCACAACGAGCTGGTGACCAGCAAGATAAAATAACTGGGGTGATTAATGCTGCCTCTTTAATTCTGCCGAACTTTGTAAACAGCTTGACCTCGGAAGGCAAGAGCTCGAAAGCGAAAATAAAAGCCAGGACAAAGGTCACTCATTCCATGCTGGGAGGGGCAGAATTTGCTTGGCTTTCACAAATACTCTCCCAGAAAGTTTTATGAATGACTTGTCAGATTTCTCGGTGACTCTCACGTCCCCAAACAGCCTCCAGCAGCTGGGACTGGTCCAGATCCAGCCCTCAGGGATCCCAAAATGGGAAAAACAGGTCAGGGGCATCCCCACCTCTGTGCTGCAGGTTGAAAATGGGATTTCCTCTCCATTTCATTGCAAAACTTCCAGGAGAACGAGGATTTCTAAGGGAATGGCTGCAATCTCTCCGTTTCCAGCCTCCCTACCTCTCCAAACATCAGGAGGTGACGTTTGAAGGAGAACAGCCCAAACACTGAGGACCTTGACATTCAAAGCTGCATTGCAGATGTCCTTCTCTAAACAGTATTTTTAGTTCAGGAGCAGCGGCTCTGTCTGTTTCTTCCTCCTTTCCTATAAGTTAAATAAAACCAAAATTCCTGGAATCTCATTTAAGTGACTCCCTAGACAAAAAATATTGAATCACCAACTCCACAGCTGCTTTGCAAGTGGCCACGAGCTGCAGCTTTAAAATCTCATCGTGCTTTGAGTTTTTCTCCTCCTGGCCCCATCAATTTGCATTAATACTAATGGCCAATTTTCCAGCAGCCACAAGTACTTAGAATTTAGGATTTTATTTCCTCCTCTGTTATTCCACTCTCTCCGATCAGCAAAACATTTTCCTTTAGGCGAGGAGAAAGTGTCACACTGTGCATGGCTTCTGTCACATCCTGGGGCCAAAGGACACCTGAAACAAAGTTTTCCACATGGGGTGCCACTTTTTCTTAGCTCATAACCCACGGTAAAAAAAAAAACCTAATATTTTTAGATGTGCCTGATGATATTCCAGCTCCCGGAGGTGCCACCTGCTCTGGCTTGGAGATTGGTTATACTGTGGGATGTGCATAGTCTGGAGCAGAGTCACCTCACCAGTTTTGCCTTCATCCTCTGTGGGATTTTTTTCTGTTGTTTGGAAGGTTTCAGACACAAATAGCATTTCCCCAAGCCCAAAATAGGCTTTCAAATATCTAATTATTTTCAGGGTGCCTGCAGGGAGCTGCTGTGAAAGCTGTGGTGCACCAGGGGCACATCCTTCCCTGACTGGTTTGGGCCAGCAAGTGGAAACACCACTAATTCAAAGGAAAAAAAGGTAAAACTGATGGGAATAGGACCCCAAAACCCTCATTCCCCCTGGTGTAGCTGTGCATAGTGGGTGAATATCCAGCAAGATGCTGGAAGTCTGTTTGAATTGAATTTTTTGCAGTGCATGGGCACACGGACACTCCTCACAATTCCCATCCCTAGAGCTCTTTAGTGCGATTTGAAGTGGTTCTTGCAGGTTTTTCTCACCCTTCCCAGGGCACCATCACCCAGGTGAACCCCTAAGCAGGCAGAGCCTTGCAAAGGCCCTTCAGGCCTGGCTGGGGCTGTGTTTAGTGTGATTTGACGTTGTCTTTTGCAGTTTTTCTCACCCTCCTCATGGCACCATCACCCAGGTAAACCCCTGAGCAGGCAGAGGTTGAGCAGAACCATTTGAACTTTGCATTGCCATTTGAACCTTGCATTGCCATTTGAACCTTGCAAAGGCCCTTCAGGCCTGGCTGGGGCTGTGTTTAGTGCAATTTGACATGATTTTTGCAGTTTTTCTCACCCTCCCCATGGCACCATCACCCAGGTGAGCCCCTGAGCAGGCAGAGGCCGAACATTTGAACCTTGCATTGCCATTTGAACCTTGAAAAGGCCCTTCAGACCTGGCTGGGGCTGTGTTTAGTGTGATTTGACATTGGTTTTTGCAGGTTTTCTCACCCCTCCCAAAGCACCATCACCCAGGTGAACCCCTGAGCAGGCAGAGGCTGAGCATTTGAACCTTGCACTGCCATTTGAACCTTGCACTGCCATTTGAACCTCGCAAAGGCCCTTCAGGCCTGGCTGGGGCTGCGTTTCCTTTTCTGGATTCGATGCCAAGAGCACCCAACTGGTGTTGCACAACCGAGGCCATCGCGGCTCCCAACCGTCGGCGCTCGGAGGAGGCAGCGGCGGCGGCGGCGGGAGGGAGGGAGGGCAGGACGTGCAAAGCCGATGCCTTTCGAGGCCCCCCGGGCTCTTTTTATACTTTAGAGAAGTTGGGTTCATCCCTAAGTTCCTCTCCCACAGATTGTTCCTGTTGTTGTCGCTGCTCCGACCCCGCAGATCATGTGGCTCGCGGTGACCTGCAGGCAGCAGAGATGGTGGCTGGGAGCTCCCGGTGGCTGTCCGTGCTGGGGACAGCAGGGACACTGGGGGACAAAGTCCCTGTGGCTCCACGGCTGGGTGCTTTTGCCTCTTCACCAGCTCCTCACCCTCAGCCCATCCCTTTAGGGAACTCGCTCCCCCTTTAACTTCCTAAATATGAAGCTCACTCTGTTCCTCTACCATGGAGAATTTTTCTCCGTGCCAGGGAGAAACTCTGGCTCCAGGACCCCAAAAAGCCGTGCCAGAGCAGAGAGAAGGGATTTCCTTTTTCGGGAGCATCCCTTGAACACACTTGGCAGGACAGGCAGAGTCACAGTTAAAGGTGAAGCTTTCCCTGCCAGCCGCTGGGTATCTCTCAGATTTTATCTGCTGCACCATGGCTGGGTTCAAATTCCCCGTTGTTTGGGTGCAATAAACTCTCATTTATTTGTGGGATCGGGTTTGCCTGGGGACTCAGCCAGGAAACTGAGCCACAGCCCTGTTTTGATGCACACCCGGACACTGCCACCCGGCCAAGGTCACCCCTCTGTGCCCCAGGGAGTGCAGGACACACCAGGCTGGGGGCAGGAGGGACAGAACTCACGGAATCATGGAATAAACTGAGTTCCAAGGGACCCTCAGCTCCTCACTCTGCACAGGACAATCCCAGGAATCACACCATGAGCTCGAGAGAATTTCCAAACCCAAATCCTCACTCCGGAGGACATTCCCAGAACCAGGCAGGCAGGGAGAGCTTTAAAACCCAGAGTCGGGACAGTCAGAGGCTTTGCTGTGGAACAGGTGATTGATTAACAGGTGATTAGCCTGCTCCTTAAGATGGCTTTGGGGCAGTAATTCCCCACAGTGCTCTGTTTGGAGCCACTTGGGTTTTTTTTCCAAGGTTTCCAGTGCCGCTGGGCAGCGATGGATCCCATTCCCTGTGCCTCCCGCCAATTCCCAGGAGCCAGGAGTCGATTTTCCTACAAAAATCTATTTTTCAAAGGGAAAAACCCCAAAGAGGAGAGCAGACACTCGGCAGTGGAGCAACCACTCAGCCTCTGCAGAGAGGGAACCAAATCCATGCCCTGCACACACAGGTGTGAACCAGCCCATTCCAGGGAATATTTGAAATTTTCCACGCCCGTGACCATTTCCTGCATCAACTGGAGCGATCAGCAGTGTAATTCCTGCTGGAGGGAGCAGTCGGCGAGTCAAAAGAGCAAAGTTGGTTGTTATATAAAACAGGATGAACAATAATGGTGAGACTCTGACCGTGCCGTTAGATTTATGGCCGGAGCACGTGGGGAAGGGGGTCAAGGGGTGCAGGGAGGAGGGACAGAGGCAAACCAGCCCCAAACCATGGAAAAAAACCTCAGCAAGAGGTGGTGGAGGTTTGTTTTTGCCATTTCTAGACCCAAAGTGAGCTGTAGGTGGTGGTGGTGGTGGTGATTTGCTCCTAGCGCTGCAGAAGGCACCACGAGTTCCAGGATTGTCACTTATGTCACCAGTAGGGTTGGGAAAGCTGTGTGAATTTATGACAGAAAAAGAAAAAAAAATAGAAAAGTCATGAAATCGGAAGTTTTCGGATTTGGAGGAAGGGGCAGGGAGATGGTTCCCGGGGGAATGACCACTACATCCAGCCCTGGAGGTTCTCCATCCTCTGAGCTGCAGCCAGCACGTTCCAAAATCCCAGAAGAGCTGTTTCCCAGGCTGGCAGTCCCTCCTTCCCTGGGATTCTCCCTGCTTTCTCCGCGTTATCCCTCAGTAACACGCAGTGCACCCATCTGGTTTTTGCAGGACCTTCCAGCGGTGAGAGAGCCGCGATGATTTGGGGAAGTGATTTTCCACAGCCCCAAAGCTTTCTCTGGGGAGAAGAGCACCCTAATCCAGGGCTGCATCCAGCCCTAGGAGCTCTGCCTGCACGGGGATGGAGGAGAAAGGTTTCTCCATTCCCTGTTTTCCACTTTTTGAGGATGTGGAGCCTTCACACTTCCTGGGATGCACATCCCTGGAGAGGATCCCCTTCACCCTCTGAGCCTGCAAAACAGGGCTGGAACAGGGGAAAAGGGACACCATTTCCATTAGTTTGGGTTGATCCCAATTCCAGGCTCCTCCATCACTCAGGACCATGGAAAATTGCACCTGCTCATGTATTTATATTGTTTGTTAATTTTTTTTCCCTCTGACAACAGCCTGTGGTTTTCCCAGTGACTCAACACAGGCTCTGCCAGGCTGGTGTCAGACTCTGTTCTCAGTCAATCAGCCCTAATTAACACTGACTCTAATGGCTGTGGATTCTTCCTGTTTGGATGGAATATTCCCACTGTTCGCTTCTCAGGCTGCGCTTGTTATTTCTAGCAAGATCTTTTCCCCCATGAAGGGGGAAATCCAGAAGGATGTGAAGATCCTAATTTCTGAGATTTGCTCAGAAGTCATGTTTTTCACTCTGTTATATTTATTACAAACAGAAAAACAAATTTTTTTTTTCCAAGCAAATACCCAGAATAAGCAGCTAAAACATAAATCAACATCCCGAACAAGTCCCTGTGATCTCAGCTCTGTGTTTTGGCAACACTGGAATTGGGATATTTGCATTTTGTTAAGGTGTGAGATGAGTTTGTAGCAGCAAAATAATTCCCAGCTCCCTGTAAGATCCTCAGTACAAACATTCCCACTTTCGATGATCCAGAGGGCTGCTTTGGGGGTGGAATTTTAAAAGAATCCACACAGAGAAATGTTTTCAGCCCCTGGAAGCGATGAGGAAATATTCAGTACAGGCAGAGGGAGCAGTTTGGCTGGGGAAGCAGGGAATGTGGGATTCATGGCAGACATCAAGGAATGCACCAGGGGTTGTCCATAAGCCTTAATGGTCCTCATAAATAGAGGGGAAAACCCTCTGGATTTGTTATTGGTGAGCTTAATCTTGTCTGGAGGAGCAGTTGGTGTCTGTGGAGGGTTTGTGTGCGGGGCTGATTAGAGGGGAGGTGATTTAACGAGCTCATCGCAGCCTGGAGGGGAGGCGAGTGTATGATTTATAGAATCGTGGAATGGTTTGGGTTGGAAATGGGCAGGGAGTCCTTCCCAATCGATCTGTGATCCCACAGGCAGCAGGAAATGGGAGCAGCGCGATGTTCCACCAAAACTGCTGGAGTGACTCCACAGGATGATCAGAGGGATGGAGCAGCTCTGTCGGGAGAAAAAGATGGGAGAATTGGGATTGCTCAGCCTGGAAAAGAGAAACTTCAGAGTGATTTAATTGTAGCCTTCCAGTGCCTAAAGGGAGCCCACAGGAGAGATGGAGAGAGACTTTGGACAAGAGCTGGAGGGATAGGAAAGGGGGAATGGCTTCAACCTGCCAGAGGGCAGGGATGGATGGGATCTTGGGGAGGAATTCCTCCCTGGGAGGGTGGGGAGGCCCTGGCACAGGGTGTCCAGAGAAGCTGTGGCTGCCCCTGGATCCCTGAAAGTGTCCAAGGCCAGGTTGGACAGGGTTGGAGCAACCTGGGATAGTGGAAGGTGTCCCTGCCATGGCAGGGGTGGAATGAGATGAGATGATTGAGATTGAGATGAGATGAGATGAGATGAGATGAGATGAGATGAGATGAGATGTGATGAGATGAGATGAGATGAGATGAGATGAGATGAGATGAGATGAGATGAGATGAGATGAGATGAGATGAGATGAGATGAGATTTAAGGTCTCTTCCCACCCAAACCATTCCATGATTCATGATCCTGCTCATCCAGTGGCTGCATCCGCTCCCCACCACACCCTCACGCCACCCTCCCAGGCCAACAGCCACCCCAAAGCCACCCCAAGTGACATTTCAGTGTCACTTAGTGCCCAAGAACCCCCACCCTCCCCACCCCGAGCAGCCCTCGCCGTGTCCCGGCAGGGAAAGCGGTCAGAAAATGAAAATGAAGTTTCCCTCAGCAGCAGCAGCAATCTGGGGCGAGGGGGATTATTTTGGGTGCCAGCTCCAGCCAAGCAGAACCAGCACTGGGCTGTCCCCGCCTTCGAGCAGCACCCGCTGTGCTCTCACCCCTCTCTAGCGTGGTTCCTGCCTGGGGTGGCTTCTGTCACCAAGCCCCAGCTGGCTGGCATGACAGAGGTGCCCAAATGCCACCAGCATGCTCCCCCAGCTCCCCTCAGCACCCCCAGCAAGATCAGGGGGTGAGCAGTGCAAGGAGATGCCACAAAAGGGTTTTATTTCCTTACGAGCTCCATGATTTCAACTCAAATATTTATTTTTTTCCCCCCACTGTGGCTTCTCGCATGCAAGGAGCCTTTTCTCGGGAAAGCCGTGGCTCAGGGGGGATTTTGGAGGGTGGGTGAGCTGCACCCAGCTCTCCCCACAAAGGGGTGGAATGGGGAAACGCTCCTGAGATGCTGCCCCGAAAGGCTGAGCTGGTTTTTTTTTTTAATATTTTTTTAAAATATTTTTAATTTTCTTTTCAGTTTTGCACTACCTTGTGGCTTCACGGGAACTCGTGGGAGTCTTCAGGCACGGAGCATTTTCATTAAGGAACAAGAATCCTGGTTTTTTTTTTCTTTTTTTGCAGCCCTTCCTCATCACCCAAACCCAAAGGGAAGAAAGAAGATTATTACCCTGGAGACAACGAAAGTGGGTCTTCCTAAATCTGGGGTTTGCAGCTCGTGGCTCCTTGCAAAAGCTGTAAACAGCGGGGAGAAAATCCAGATTTAGGATGGGATGAGGCTGTGATGCTCCAATCCCAGAGCCTGGCCAGGTTCTGCTGCCCTGAGCAGCACCTTCAGCTCCATTTGGGCCAGAAAAATGAGATTTTGGGGATGGGAAAAACCTCAGGATGTCTGTAACCACCCCTGCCACACACTTCACATTTCCTAATTGCCTTTCTGCAGGGGTTATTATTGAGTAATGCCTATTTTGTTGAAAAATTGCACCATAAACAGCCAACGGGGAAGGAAATAAATAATTGCTAATAAATGTCAGAGTGGATTAGCAAAACAGAAAGGCCAAGAAAGAGCAAGTTTTTTTTCTTTCTCTTATTGGTGTTTTTTTTTTTGGGGGGCTTGGAAAACAACTCTGTGCAAAGATTGGCTTTAATGAAAACTGCTTCAGTGCCTTGCAGGGGAGTTAATGCTTTGTCATTTCCTCAGAGTGGGTTAAAATCTGTCTGACTCCCCCACAGTCTGCAGCCAGCCTGGAAAAACAACCTTTTCTTCTGTAAAACAAGGAAAAGACATAAAAAAATTGATGGATTTCTCCCGAGCTCACCAGGAGCTCGGAATACTGCGGGTGAAGAGCTCAAGTGTTGGGAAAATTGGAAAATTTGGCAGGTTTAGTAACTCTGCAAGGTTTGAAATGTCATAAGATCACGTGCAGCTCACTGATATTTTGCAAAAAAAAATCAGCTTCCAGGTCCATTCAAAGCAAGAAGGGGGAAAAACGGATTGAGAGCCTCAAATTAAGTGTAAAACCAGATATAAATTAGCAAAAAGTGAAATATTAAAGTTGAAAATGCTGTTCCTTGCCACAGAGTGGGTGTTGGGGAGTTCTCTGTGGCCCTTTCTCTCTGCCAAGGAGACACCAGGCTTGCTTTGGCCACCACAAACCTTTGATTTAAAGACTCATTAACATCCCTGCAAAGCTGTGCTTGCCAGGGTGGCTGCTGGGAGCTGTAAAAGTGACTTATGGAGAAGGGAAAAGAGGGAAAAAGAGAGGAAAAACCCCCTCAGATTTGCCCATGGATCCACAGCACCATCCCAGGGTGTTTCCCTTCCCCAGGCAGGGCTGGTGCCTCCTGTTGCTGCAACGACCTCAGGTTTTAAAGCTCAAAAAGCTGATTTTTTTTTTTTTTTTTTTAACCAAAATGCAAATAAACAGCCCGATTTTGAGCAACTTCTGCACAAACCCCGAGCAATTCTTTTCCCTTTTCATCTTCTCCTCTCTACCCATCAGAACCTCGCATTTCCTCGCCGAAGACAGAAAAACCTCAAGAGCAGAGAGGATGCTGAAACGAGCGGCCAAACCCCTCTGTTATCCCTCGTGGCTCCCCTCACTCCTGCCAGCTCAACTTGTGGTTGAGATTACAGCGATAAATCACAAGCTTCTCTTTGAAATAACAGCTCTGATTTCAGCCGGCACGAGGAAGGAGAAGGAGAAGGAGAAGGGCGGGGAGGGTTGTGCAAGGTGGGGGGGATGGAGATGGGGAATGGAGAGGTCCCTAATGGAGCCACACACAATTATTCCAGGGGTGTCCCCAACCTGAGGATGGAAATATCAGGGAGATTTGCACGCTCCAGCTGCTGTCTTTGGGAAAGGATGAAGGATTTGGGGGTTCTCTGGGGCAGGATGGGGCTCAGCTGGAGGGTGAAGCTACTCTGAGATGCTGGACTGGACCCTCTGGATGAGGCAAAGGCGCCAAACCCCCAAATTTGACCCACAAAACTAAAATTTGTGAGCACAGCACAGCTGCATTCCCCAGAATGCAGCTCCCTGCAAGGGTGGTGACCCCAAAAAGCGATGCCCTGAGGTGATGGGGACACCCCACTCAATCCATGCCCCATTCCTCCTGCTGAGCCCCCTCAAGCAGAAATAACCCCGAAGGTACCCTCAGCTTTTCAGTTAACCCAGACTGAGTTTCACCTAAGAAACTTGCACCACACCCTTATTTTTAGCCTGTCCTCTCAGTCCCAGCTGCTCTGGCTGTGAGACCCTCGCAGGACTCCTGCGGCCAGGCGTTATTTTGGGGTATTTTTAGCTGTGTCCATCTGTGACAGGCCAGGCTGGGTGAAGGAACGTGTGGTTTGAGCATCTGCAAGCGAGACAGGCCGGGCTGGAGGAGCAGAAACGGCTCCAAGGGCCTTTTGGCCGTGGCCAGCAGCAAATGTGGAAGTGGCTCCTCGATCCTGGGGTCGGGGAGGGTTAAATAAAGCAAAAATCCGCTGTGACTGGTGGGTTTTGTGCAGCTGAGCTCGACCTCACTGGCAGGAGGGGAGAGATGGAGCAGCTCTGTGCCCAAACTGTGCTCCTAACAGGGCAGAGGAGGAGGAGAAGAGGTTTCTCCTCTTCTGAATCCCCCTGGTCTCCTCCTGCAGCTCCTGGCTCTGCCACAGGCACCTCAGCATCGCTGTTGCATGGCCTGAGCCCTGGTGCAACCCAGGCTGCTGGAGTTCACCCCAATTTCACTCTCCTGAGGGGCAGATCCACCTCTCCCCAGAGCCCAACGCTTCCCTTTTCTCAGAATAAAGTGTGATGTTTCTCCAAGGACATCAACAACATTTCAAAAAAAAAAACATAACCCCAACAAAGCAACCCTGGAACTTTTACTTTCCTTGTGCCCTTTGCTGTTTCTCAGGTGGGATTTGGGAAGTTGGCGCAGGTTTGGCAGCTTTCGACTTCGTGTTTTCACTTTTTAAAGTCTGCTGCGGTGGCTGAGATCTGCCTGCCCTTCTCACACTACCTTGGCCTGGAAATACCCATTGGTACATGGAAAATGAAAAAAAACCTCTCCAATGGAGTGTCTGGTTTCCCTGATGGCATCACCAGAATCACTGGGGACATGTGGGGACCAGGAGCCCATGGGTGGGTGGGAGCAGCTTCTCCAGGGGCAGTGGTCAAGGCTAGTAGTGGTGACTCCAAGTGTGGATCTGGCGTGGTTACCTGGCCTTGCTGATCGTGGAATCTTGGAATTTTGGGTTGGAAGGAACCTTAAAGCTCTTCTCATTCCAACCCCTGCCATGGGCAGGGACACCTTCTGCTAGATTGCTCCAAGCCCTGTCCAACCTGGCTTTAAACACTTCCAGGAATCCAATCCTGGATATTAATCCCTCATCACCCAACCTCTGGGGGGAACATGGAGCCACCCAGGATTTCATCCTCATTGGGACAATTAAAATTCAGCACCACCTTCATCACCATCAACACAGGGGATACCCAGGAGCTCCTGGGTGGAGTCTCCACCCCAAACCTGGTGACATGGAGCTGTCCCACCATCTCAGCTGGCCATTCCCACCTGGACATCACTCCAGTTCATGGCACGGAGCATCCAAGCCTGCCCTGATCCCACCCCACACACCAGAGCCAAATTCTGGTCCACACTGGCTGCCCTTCCCCTTGCCCTCTCCTGCACCCTTCCCAACCGGGGCTTGTCTTCAAAGCACACGGCTCAGGATTTATAAATAAAAGAAATAAATAAGGCCTTTTCATGTTCAAATTTAGCCCCGGGCAGACAATGTGTCCGCGCGGTGAAAGACTCGGTTTCCTGTCTGTTTGTCGGGGCTCCTTAAGAAGCTTCCTCTGCTCAACAAACGCTGCCAGAGGGCGGAAAGGGTAAGGACCGAGCTGAAAAGTGAACAGTGGGATTGCACAACATCCCTGGCAGCCTCCAGGCTCTGTGATCCGCCGGGATTTGGGGTGCAGAGTCCCTTGTGCACCCACCTGCCCCGGGTGGATGAAGATCCCCAGCAGCATCAGCAAGGGGAGCTCGCCGGGGGAGGCGCACGCCCCAGCTCCAAAATAGGTCTTGGGATCCACAAAATGACTCATTTTGGTTTCTCGACTGAAAATATCTCCCTCCTCAACACACGGGGCTGAAGGGAAAAGTCTGCGCCGGGCGCTGCTCAGCGGTGCCAGCGGATCCTCAGCCTGGAGGGCGTTTGGGAGGCTGATCCCGGCTGGGAGTGTGGGAAGAGCCAAGGCAGAGCTGAGAATGATGATGCAGCGTTGTTCTTGTGGTATTTCTGGCCCAGCCAGAAGTGGGAAGTATCAGAAATCTCATGAGGCGCGACTCGGCCTTGTGAGATCTCCAGCTATTTTGCAAACCCGCTGAGGCCTGGATTCATCTCTGACCTGGTTTTGTCCCTCTTTTTATTGTTTGTTCCAATAAAACACCCTTTTGGCCTAAAGGGATGCTCAGTTCTGTCTCCCACCTCAGTGTAGGTGCAAGGAGGTGGAAGGAGCACAAGGATGAATGTCCCATCCCACCCTGCAACCTCCTGCACCAAAAAATGATGGGAAAAAAAGGGACAAGGAGTCCATGGCATCAATAAGAGCAGGAAAAAGGAAATACCCCTCTCTCCTTCAATATGGCACAATAAACCTCCTCCCTGCCCTGCAGCTGGTCTGACACAGCATTTATTGGATAAGGAAAGTGTGGGATGCCACAAAAGCTCTGTCAATAAGGACTGACCCCATTAAATGTGTCCCTTTCCACATGGTTGTCCCCAAGCTCATCTCCTGCACCCATGGCCAGCAGGCTGGGGCTTCAGGGACGTGGGACAAAGACAGCCACAGCATTCCGGGGGTCAGACCAAGGGAATCCATCTACCAGCGTGGCTGGAATGCCAGCTCTCCTCCACAAAGCGCTTTCATTTCCTTCAGGTCCAAAGATGAACACTTGGGAATAGCTTTGGGAATTTTTGTTGGGGAATTTTGTTTGCTCCAAGAACCATCCAGCACTTCCAAGAAGGGGGCAAACCTCCTGGGAAGAGCAAATATGACAACAGAATTGTTTAAGTCAGAAAAGATCTCTGAGATCATCAAGTCCAGGCGTTAAACCAGCCAAGGCCACCAGTAAGAGAGGTGATGAAGGAGAGGCTCAACCCCATTAGAAGACACCAGTGAATCCACCCCAAGAAAAAGAGTTTTGGCAGCTCTCAGGGCTTTTCCCCCTTGAAGATCTTCCTGCCAGCCCTGAGAGAGATGAAACCAATGGGGGATTTTAGGGCTGAACCTGGTGCTGACAGGAAAGCAGCTCACGGCTGACTTCTGTCCCGCTGAGATGTAAATGAGCCCCGAGGCCACTCCTGCACCCAGCCCAGCACTCAGCACCCTTTCTGCCAGAATTTCTGCGAGGAAATTCTGATTTTTAAAGTAGGGGCACCCCCGAGCTCAGCTGGGACCTTGCCAAGAGCAGCGCTCTGCAGATTAATTAATTTCCTGCAGAGGCCAAAGTCCAAAGCCAAGACTCATTTTGTCACAGGGAATGGGTCTCATCCTGGCTCATCCCAGCAGGAAAAGTCCTCCTTGGCTATTTAGGGTGTTCTGTCGAGTAAAGTAAATGTTTATTTAGTGAATTTTGTTTTTCTCTGCGCACTGGTTTTGTGCACCGCAGCTGATTGGTTTAATTTTTTTTTTCTATTTGCTTTTGAAAATTCAGTCTCAAGCCAGAGTTCCTCTTAAATTCCAGATTCAAGGGGAGGCTGTAATGCAAGCACACAATAAATAGCTGGAAAAGGAGAGGCATTACAGGATGGGGAGGCATTTTTTCATCTCGTTTCAGTGAAACTCCAGGTTTTGCCTGCACAAAACGGAGAGCAGCTCTTGGTGTTGGGGGAAAGGAGTTGGGGAAATTTTTTTTTGCAGCTCTTGTGAATTTTCAAAGCTTGCCTTTTCCAGGTGGAGGGGATACCTCAGAGCCAGATGAATTAGTCACGTGATGGAAAGATGCTGGTTTTGGGGAGAATTGGGTCTGTCCCAAATCCAGCCTGTGGAAAGCTCATTGAATGTACAGGACAATGGCTCTGCCTCTGCCAGCCTTCACGGGTGGCCCAAAAAACCCTAATAAAATAGCTAAGACAGCAGAAAAATAAGGAACAGGAGAGATATGATCAACTCACCACTATTTCTTATCTCAAGGAAAAACAGAGGTGTGCAAAAGTCAGCTCAGATTGGGGTCACAGGTCCGTGGGCAACCCCAGGCACGATTCCCGGAAAGTCGGGATTACCACATTGTGCCCAACCGACAGCCAGGGCTGGAGGTGAACCTTTACAGCTCACCAATAAACAGGGAAAACAAATGTTACCTTTCATTCCCATCCTCCTATTTTAAGATCTGGCCCTGCCCTGAAATCAGATCCCCTCTCTGGCATCGGTGATGGCCACACAAATCAGGAGTGAATTATTAAATTCGCCGGGCTCGTTTCCAGCCTCACCTCTCCCGATAGCCCTGCTGGGATGATAAGGAACAGGATGTCTCAAGGATTGGGCTGTGATGAATCAGCTCCTCCTGAATGGCTCCTGGGTGTTTGGAGATCCATGAAATCACCGTGGGGCAAGGTGAGAACTGGTCCTGGGCGATTCACCCTTTGGAAAATAAACCTTCGTGGACAGGAAAAGCTTTTCCTGCACCTGGAGTTGCTGCTCCTGAGCAAAAATGCTCCAGAGACTCCAAGCATCGTTTATTCCCTTCATATCATCTCTCACTTTACAAAGAGGTTGCTACAAACTCTACCAGTTCCATAAAAATTAGGGTGAAATCTCCAGTTTTCCACTGTTGTTGCTTCAGAGTTTAAACTATTCAAGGTGTTGCTGCTCCTGGATCCCTGGCAGTGTCCAAGACCAGGCTGGACAGGACTTGGAGCAGCCTGGGGTAGTGGAAGGTGTCCCTGCCATGGCAGGGGTGAAATGGGATCAGCTTTAAGATCCCTTCCCCTCCAAATCATTTTGGGATTCTGTGAAAAACCAAAATTAGGAGAGAGGACAAGAAAAGACACAGTGATCTGTTTTCCAACAGCTCTGAAAGATGACGTCACTTTACGAGAAATATGGAAAAATTTCTGAACAAGGCAAAACCAAACCCAGGTTTTGCTTTCACATCAAGACCTCTGCAGTTTCAAGCTCACAGCAATTAAGACCTCAAGGGATAAAATAATTTGGGGTGGAAGGGGCTTTTAAAGTTCATCCAGTCCAAACTAGATGGCATGGGTGATGGCCAACCGGCCTGGCCAGACACCTGCCTGCATCTCAAAATCCTCCCTGATACTCAAAATCCTCCTGCAACAACATCTCTTGGCCTCATGACTCATCCTGACGGTGAGAAGAAGCTTCACCCAGAAAATCTGATGGGGGAAAGTTAAGAAGTTGTGCTTTTTAACACCCCAGACCATTGCCCTCCTTGAAAATCAATTTTCCCCTGAAAATCAATTTCCTATATTTCATCAGAGGGCACAGCTCTCAGCCTGAGAAGATGGGAAAGGACCTTCCAGGGGGTCACAGTCCTGAGAGCTCACATTGATCCCTGCTCCAGCTGGGACTCAGTGTTTCTCCCAGGAGAGTTGCACCCCATGATTTCACTGCCAGCACAGCAAAGCTGTAAAACCCCTGGGTTTCTCACAACCCACGGCAAAGTTAAAATTACCCCAGAATTTCCAGGCTCTTGTAGAGACCGAGAGTTTCCTACATGCACCCCGAGGGCAGAGCCAGGCAGGGTGGGCACAGCAGGTTTGTTTTCCCCACCACTCAGCCTGACGTTGATCTCCTGCCTCATCTCAGCCCCACGAAAGGAGAGCCAGAACTGTCACTGGCTGTGGGCAGAAAGAGGAACCAAGCAGACATTGTGTGCTGGAGATGCTCCTCAGGAGGAACCCAGGAGATTTCCCCTCTTCCAGGAGACACTGGTGCTGTATCCTGCAATGGGGTTGACCCCTCTCTCCTCTTCCATCCCATCCCCACATAATCCAGCTCCTGGCCATCACTCCATAGGGTTGATCCCCACAGCCATGAGCAGGTTAAGCTCATTAAAGACGTCCATGGAGAAGGGCTGTGCTGGGGGCTGTGACCTTCCACGTTGCAGACACAACCCATGGTCCAGGCTTTCCTCAGCCACTGGTTTTGGGGTTAGCTCAGCCATGTTTCCCCCTTCCCTTCCCTTCCCTTCCCTTCCCTTCCCTTCCCTTCCCTTCCCTTCCCTTCCCTTCCCTTCCCTTCCCTTCCCTTCCCTTCCCTTCCCTTCCCTTCCCTTCCCTTCAGTCTGTTGGATGATATTTAGGACCAGGGCTGGGTGGATGTTTGGCAGGGCAGATGTTCACCTTCTCCACTGACATCCTGAGCTGCCTCAGGAATGAATCTCCCTCCAACCATCACCATCTCTCACTTTCCCCCACCTTTTCAATCTCCTGCTCGGTGGTGAACACCACAGACCACCTTCCCCACCTTCCCAACCACGAGTCTCCTTCCTCCAGGCTCTCCTTGCCCTTGCTGGTGACACCACAAGTGAACGTTTCCCACTGCTTTTTCCTTCCTTGCCTTAAGTACAACCAAATTTTCCCTTCCCTTATCTCCTGAAAACAGAGCTGAGAGGCTCTTCCCATCTCTCCATGGAGAGAATCTCCTCCAGACCTCACCAGCTGGCCAAGGAAGGACAGGAGGTTACAGTGGTTGTGAGCACTTAGGAGCCAAAAGGAAAAATCTGGATTGAAACAGCAAAGTAAATCAGCAGATTTGAAATATTTGGGATTTTTACAAAAGAAGCGTCCAGACCCTCCTCCAAAACAAAACCAGACTACCTTTCCCAGTACAGAGGTGTAAAAACATTCCTCAAAATGATCCTTCTTGCTATTCTCTAGTCATGATCCCAAATGGGAAAACCAACCTGTGGGCTCCCTGCCTTTTGCACCCTGCAGACCTGTCCGTGAGCCAGATTTATCTCAGGGAGAAGTGGTTACTGCTCAAATACAGAACAGAAAGGTACAGGCGAGGGAATCACTTGTTTCAAACCACCCTGTCGCTTCCACATCCCTCAGGCCTCCCTCTGAAGCCCATCAGAAGAAGAAGCAGGAGCCATGGGATGCTGGAAATTGATATTACTGAAACTCGCGGTCTAATTGCTCCAAAATTCAAAATCTTCCTGTCGTTTTGGGGTTTCGAGCAGCCTGGTCTAGTGGAAGGTGTCCCTGTCCATAGCAGGGAGGTTGGAATGAGAGGATTTTTAAGTCACTTCCAACCCAAACCCTTCCATGTTTCTTTGAATTGCATTTCTCTACAGAACACCCAGCACAAAGTAAGGAGGTTTTACAAAACCCATGTGAATTATACTGGAGCTGTGTCGCTGCTGAGCCGCTAGCAGAGAGAAAAAACCCAGGTTCTCAGGCAAGAAAAGAGAAAAGTGCGTTTATTATTTTGATTTCCATATATATAGAGTTTTCAGAGGTCACCCAGATTGGTCAGCCAGAAACCTCCCCCTAGGCCTAATTGGCCAGGCCTGAACTGCCCGAATCTCGAGACGCTGTTTGCAAAACATCCAAACTTTATCTTTGTTTATGAAATGTAGCAAAAATGTTCTTACAAGAAAGACCTGTGCTAGCCACAGAGCTGGAGTAACTCTTCTGAACACCCAGCTCCTCTCACACACTGGGGGTAAAAAGAAGGAAAAAGATGTTTCTCCAGCTTGAAGAATTTTTTGGATCATCACATTGCAAAGACCTCCTTGTGCAATGGCCTGAAATGCCCTTTTGCTTCTTCCCATATTCATTTTAGGGCTGACTCCAAGTTCTTCCACGTTACTCTAAGGAAGAGCAGCAGAGATCCAGGTTACCTGGTGGCTCTGGGTCACACAGACCCACAAAAAATCCGACTGATTTTTATGGCTCCTCAGTGCATCCGGGTGTTTCACTATTGCAAACAAATCACCTGCAATAAAAATATGTCAGAGCAGGACTCAGCCCCTGAGCACATGCAAACCGAGGGGGAAGGGAGGGGATTTCAGCCTGGACTTGGTTTGAGACTTGGTCTCATAATAAACCCAAAGTTCTGAACGAGTGTCACTAGATTTCTCCTCGTCCCTGTGCTGTTTTTGCCGCTGTGGCTTGGGTGGAGTCTGTTTTCATGACCTGCTGTCTGGTGTCATGGCAAAGACCTGCAGAGGTCATCTCTCAAAAGCTGGTTCTGAAAATGAAGTGGCTGTCAGGCTTTCTGAGGTTTGGGATCTCCTTTGCTCTGCACAAGACCTCCCTGCAGCCAAGTCCAGCTTGAGGAAATCCTGCAGCTTCAGCTTTGCACCACTCAGCTCTTCCCACCACCTCCTCTTTTGATGGAGCTGAGGAGGTGACTTTGGATCATCCCTGCATTGCCTCCACAGGTTTCACCTCATATAAACTGTGGTTTGGCCCTTGAGCCAAATCCCACCAGCCAAGAGACAATTAAAACCAAGAGAAAAATTAAAAAGTGTCACATAACACCACGTCAACAAAAAAAAAAAACCCAAACAGTCACAAAATGGGGCAAACCCCTTGATATCCGCCAAATCCCACTCTGGGTGGGTTTTCCCATCACAAGGCATCATCCTTGGCCATCAGACCACCCAAGGAGATATAAATCCCTTTGGAGAGATTCCCATCACCCCAAGGAGGTGTCCACCTGCCAGAGCCCACGTGGAGGGAGCTGCTGCCCAAATTACAACACTCTGGCAGGAAGAGCCCAGAGATGCTCGCCATGGACAAGGCTGCTGTGCTGAAATGGGGGCATTGAGCAATCAGACCAGTTGGAAAGGCCGGTGGCTAGAAATAAAAAGTGACTGTTTGTTTTCTAACGCCTCGAGAGGCGTCTGGGGGGGTCGGTGCCAAGCAGGGGCAGCTTGGAGGAAGCAGCTGGAGATGGTTGGTCTTGGATTCCCGAGCAGTTCAACTGTGAGCTGGGAGCTGCCACTGCCTTGTGGTTGCAGAGCACTGGATGGAGATGCTTGCAGAGCTTTTCCTCTTTCCCCAGGCTGAGTTGGTCTAAATCTCAGGAGTTTTATCTGGAATAAACCCAATGTTCCGCCTCCCCAGCCTCTCAAACTTCTTCTCCACTCAGATTCAGCACTAGGAAACTCCTCACACTGGGTTTCAGATGTGTAGAACAGATGGGTGGACACTGGTTGTCCTCGTGGACACTGAATTCTTCTCCTGAAGCCACCTGCAGTGGTGCTTTTGGCATTTGGGAAACTCCAGAAACACATTATGAACGAGGCTAATACAACCCAGGATATAACCCAACTCATTTTCTCCCAAGGAAATTGTTTCCCAGTGCCTTCCAATCACAAATCTCAGGAGTAAGGTTGGCTCCGAACCCAAATGACATCCCTGAGTCAGAGAGCAAAACATCAGGTGGCTGAAGTGTCAAACAAATCCTTTGCAGCACCTGGAAATCAATGTTCCCATGTCCACCATGGAGTAGATGTTTTTACGTTGGAAAATCTTAGAAAATTCCCTCACATTGCCTTCCCTGGTCCACCCTTCTCTGCCTGACGTTAGGAGGATTTGGTGAGCACATGGCTCCTTCCCGAAAATTCTAAAGGAAACCAATTATCTCCTGCAAGTGAAGGTTTCCTTCATGGAAACCAAACTCTGCTCTCCTACCCATGTGGAAATTTCAGCTCCTAAAGACAGTTTAGCCTGAACATCTCCCAGAAAGTCCCTTCCCATTCCCACAGGGCTGCAGCCCTCTCGGACCTGGGTTGGCCTCCCTGGGAAGCAAGGAAATATCTTGACATCAAGCAGGACTTGGATGGAGTTGCTGCTCTGACTCAAAGCGTAGGAAACCACCAAAAAACAGCAAGAATTTTAGGGAGGGCAGTGTGAGCTTCTCATTTATGCTCCACCATCCTGCTACACAGTGAGGATCATTCAGCAGAGGGGAAAACATCACCCCCAGGGTTTGGGGACAGAGTCCTCAGCCAAAAAATTTGGGCCACAGCTGGGACTTGCCGGTGGACAAGGCAGTGACAGAGAGAAGCCGATGCCAGCGCTGAGGTTTCACTTCAGGGAGGTGACAGAGAGGAACCCAAATGAACAGAAACCAACGAAAGTATTTGAGTCACCAGCCACCCCAAACCACCAAGCAGGGCACAGCTGCAGCAGCAGCTCCCCAGAGCAAGGGGCAGGGATTGCTGCCCAGGATGGAGACTCTGCCTCTGGGTTTGGGATGTTCCCAGGTGGGGATGGCAGTGCCAATCTGGTCTAGCTTGCAGGAAAAGTGAGAGAGGTGAAGAAATTCCATCTGGAATTTTACAGAGATTGCTGTGAGTTTGGGCCAGAGCAGCCCTGTGTGAAATCAGTGCATTTACCCTGAAATCTGTGCTGGAACATCAGCCTCAGAGGCTTCCTCAGGATGGATTTCAGGATGGGGAAATCCAGCTTTAGGCTTTAAGCCTAAACCCAGCACTTCTGCAACCCCAACCTGAGCAAGAAGAGGATCCCTGCCTGCAGTCATTTGCCCACCCTGTTATCCTTCCTGCATCCCAGTTTCCTTCCCACTCCCTCCTCAGCCACCAGCGATTTCCTGTTGGAAATGTTTGGGATGGGAGCCATGCTGCTGGTGAAGGTCCCAAACCCAGCCCTGGGCTCTGAGCCATGCTGGAACACTAAAAATAACCAATAAGAGCTCCCTCAGCTCCCCACGGCTCTTCCGCGGTCTGGGGTGGAAATCGAGAGAGCCCTGGCTGGGAGCAGGTGGTGCTCAAGGTGGTGGTTTCTGAGGAAGGACTTGGCCCTGCGCAGCTGGGGAAACCACGAGTGGGGTTTTGGGTTTTGAACCCATCACGTGTTATTCCAGCACAGCCCACCTCGGCCCTGCTGGGCACCTCACCTCACCCTCTGAGGACGGGAGCAGGATTAAAGCCCATGGGGTCCTCAGGAAGAGCAGAGAAATACTGAGGTCAGTGCTGAAGGTGCCATCCCCACCTCTGTGACAAAGCATCCCCTGGGAGCTTACAGGGATTGCACTTGGGATCCTGGTGCTTCCTAAAAAAAAACAGCAAATCCAGGTGCTGTGATGCCTGCAATGATGAGCATCCCAATTCCTGCAGGGATGCAGGAATTCCCTTAATCCTAATGCTTGATCACAAAGCTCAAGCTGGTTCTCCCAGCTCAGGGCACCCCACCCAGAGCAGATGTCTTCCCACCAGAGATCTGGGTGAAGTGTCCTTATTTCTGCTGGGATAAAATTTATTTTCTTCTCAGCAGGGATAAGCAACTTCACTGTGCAGCACTTGTTTCTTTTGGCTTTTATTCCTCTTTATTACAGTTCCCTAATTATTAGATATTTTTATAATTAGAATACCAGAAGGGTTTGGGTTGATGACAGTGGGGAAAATGCTCCCATTTCCCACAGGAGAAGGAAAAGAGGAAGCCTTGGAGCAAAACCATAAATAATTCCCCCACCCCATGACCTTGAAGCATCACACCCAGGGCAGTGCTGGGGCAGATGAGCACGGAGAGATCCTCCTCCTCCCTGCAATGAAGGATCTCCAAGTGATCTCATTTCCCTACTTCCACTGCATTACAACATCTTGACTCATTTCTTTCCTGCCTGGAGATCAATCCAGGAAGTTATGGAAGAGGAAGGAGATGCTTAACACAAACCCCACCACAGGTAAAACCAAATTAGGGGCAAATCAGAGATACCAAACTCTCCCCAACCCCACTCAATGCACCAAAAAAAAAAAAAAAACATGCTGCAAGAGAAATACAAAATATAGCACTTTATTTGCAGGGAGATACAAAAATTTACCAAAAAAAAATTAACAAACTTCAGGTGTGCAATAAATAGGCAGCTTTGGTGGCACGCACACATGTGCAGTGCTGGTCTGGGAGGCCCCAGCAGCTCCCCAGAGCTGGGGGCACACATGGAGGGGGTGAAAATGAGGATTTACACATGGATGGCGCTGCCTGGACACGCTTGGGAGAGCCCCACAGGTGTGCTGGGGAGGGTGAAGCCAAGCTATTCACACTGTGCTGCAATCTTGAAAAATTAAAATTCTATGTATTTATATAAACTCTGGCTCTGGTCAGGAAAAATTAAGATTCCCAAGTTTTCATCCTCAGTATTTACATCTAGAATCTCTGCATCTGCTTCCAAATTTCAACCCACTTTGGTATGAAAGATAAACACATCAATCTCGTAGCAAAAATAAAGAAGAATCTCAGGAGTTCTTTTTGGAAGGTACACCCTACCTTCCATCAGCAGGACTCTTTGAAGAGGGAAAGCTGATTCCTGGATATAAATTTCCTAAATCTGAGCATTCTAAGGCTTTTCCAAGAGTCACCTCCTATCAAACTGCTGCTCTCAGCAAGGTCTGAGCTGCAGATTGTTGGGGCAGGTGGTTATAGCTGTTGATTTTTGGTTCTGCTTGACTGGCCATTAACAAAGGCAACACAAAGCAAAGCCAGCCCCAGCCTTCCTGGGACTAGAAAAGTCATTTTTATCCTAAATTGTTCACAGGACAAACACTGAACATCAACATCCAACCTATTTGCTCGCGGCAATTTTCACCACTGGATTTATACAGACTCTGCACTGGAAACAGCAAAGAACAAAACCCAACTTTCCAAAAAAAAAAAAACAACCAAAAAAAAGGGGTTTTAGGCACTCAGGGGACTAATCTGGGTGTAGCTTAGGGGCTCAGACTGCGATCTGCTGGTTCTCTCGGAAGAGAGGCCGCGGGTGTGTCGTGCAGATGTCCTGGAAGATCCGATAGCCCTGGTCGTGCTGGGGCTCATCAGCCATGGGGAGCATGGGGCTGGAGCTGCAGCTCTTGCCAGCCTCGTCCACCAGCTGCCTGACGTACAGCTGCTCCACCTGGGACACGGGAAAAAGGTCAGGGAGATGTTGAGTGAAGAGGGAGCTCTCTGGGGAATCTCCTGCTGCTCCATCCAGCCCAGCTGCTGGGGGACACACAGCAGAGGCTCCAGAAATCCTCTCCTCCGAGGCTTTTTGATCCCAGAGCTGCTGCAGCATCTCCAGGGAGAAATTTCCAACCAGAGCCATACGGACTGACCCCATATCCCATCCCCTCCTAAGTTTTCCCAACCCCACTGCTACCCACTCATTTTCACCACATCATCGACTGATCTTAAATCCACCACTCCAGGGACTTACTTCCCTATTTCCCACAGGAAGAGGCAGAAGTCCCAGTGCCAATGCAGGGTCAGGAGGGAAAGAACTGATTTCCCTGAAGTTTACAAAAGCTTGTGCAGTTTGGGAACTTCACTTGCAAACCCAGATCTGGGAATTTGATAACCAACAGGCCAAGCATCTCTCAGGAGGCTGTGGAAAAGCACCACACTTCCACCCTGCAATCCAACCCAAACTCCCTGTGGCTCCAGAGGGTGGAGCTCTGTTAGCAGAATTCCCACCCTGTCTGGATCCCTTTTTCTCCCAGCCCTCCTTACCTGGACAAGGATGAGTTTGCACCTCAGAGGCACTGCATCTGGGAACTCCTCCCCGAAGCACAACATCACTCTGCTGTCTGGGAAACGACCCTGGTTGTTGTAGTACTGCTGCAGCTCTGCAAGGACAGGAAAACTTGGAATTTGCTTTCCAGAGGCTACCAGCCTTTGTCACACATCCCTGGGATCAAACACCCTGCGAGGAAGCCTCCAACTGGGAGGAATTTCCCACCAGCCCATTGTTTCGTCCCAGATCTGGTGGTGTCACCTGCTCACCCAGAGCACCTGGGAACCCAGCAGTGATGGCTTCAAAGTGCTCCAAGGAGAAGGGGCTCTACCCCTCCAACCCCACCACAGGGCCCAAGGAGGTCCCACACTGGGTTTGAGCTCCAGAAACTCCTCGTGCATTTTCCCAAGGTTTTGAGATCCCAGAATTGCCTCAGCTTTTCCAGGGAGCAGTTTCTGGCCAGAGCCATGGGGATTAACCCCCTTACCCCATCTCCTCCTCCACCCTCCTCCTGAAGGTTTCCCACCCCAAACTGCTGCCAACCAGGGTTGTTCACCACATCACCACACCACCCAACCCAGGGATTGATTTCCCACAGGAAAGGGCAGAATTCCCACCCACCAAAAAGCAGGAAGCTCCCACAAACCTCTGAAGAACAAGTTGGTGTCGAAAATCTTCACCACCTCATCCCTGTCCAGTTTGTTGGGCCTGTCCTTGTAGGCCATGGTGTTGCCACTCCAGAAGACCCTGCCCTGGCACAGCCTCTTGATGAAGATGCCCTGCTTGTTGCTGTGCAGGAGGACACCTCTCTCCAGGTGCCCAAAGAGCTTCCTGGTGATCTGCTTCTGCCGGTCGTTCTGGATGGCGTCGGCCGAGGGGAACCGGACGTTCTCCAGGGCATCAGGGGCGTAGAGCTTCTCCCCATGGCCCGAGGGCTGCCCCAGGGAGATCCTGCAGCCCTCAGAGCACGAGGTGCTGACGTGGCCCACCAGCCTCCCGCTGTAGTAGAAGCTGATCACCATCTGGGAATAACCTGGGAGGTGAGGGATGTGCACATTTTGTCAGGAGGAGGCAAACCAGCTCCTCGCTGCCCAAATCCCAAATTTCCTGGGAGTGGCTCTCTCTGGATGGAGGGGTATCACCCCCAGGCTGGTGCAGCGCTGACCAGCAAGTGGCAGCTCCCAATATTTGGGAATCATGGAGTGGTTGGGGTTGGAAGGAACCTCTGGAGATTACCCACCACCCCTCTGCCCAGGCAGGGTCCCCTGGAGCAGGTGACACAGGAACACAGCCAGGTGGGGTTGGAATGTCTCCAGACAGGGAGACTCCACACCTCCCTGAGCAGCTGTTCCAGGGCTCTGCCACCCTCCATGGGAAGTTCTTCCTCATGCTGAGGTGGAGCTTCTTGTGGCTCAGTTTATGGCCATGAAATATGTCAAACCTCTTCCTCCTTCCTTTGCTCCACACTCCCCCCACACCAAGGGCAGATCCCCCCCACTCCAAAGGCTGGCTGATCCCAGCATCCCAAGCAGCTGCTCCCTGTCCCCGTGACACCAGGCAGGATCCATCCCTGTGGATATCTGGAATGGTGCAGCACCTCCCAAAGCCCAAGCAAAGCCTCCCTCGAGGTGAGGAACAGAGTCAGAGCCACCTCCTGCCACCCCTCCAGAGCAGAGGCACTGCTGGCCAGCTGAGGAGCCTTACCTGAGTGATACTGCTCATAGCTGGAGTATCCATTCATCAGGGGCAACGCTGTGGGCACAGACAGCCAAGCTGAGCCTGCAGTCCCAAATCCCAATCTCCCTGTTCCCCCTCATTTTCTGTCCCAATTTCAACCCAATCTCACACCAGCCCCCTCATTTTCTGTCCCAGGCTTCCCACATCCCATGTAGAAGATGCCAGAAAGAACTCCCAGGTGGATTTTTTAACGAGTACTTTAAACATTCTTAACAAGGAAGATAAAATAAACTGCTCCCCATTCCACAACCCTGCACAGGAAGATTTTTTTCTGCCCCAAAACTCTCCCAAACACCACAAAATCTCCCAAATACCACACAAACTATTGGCCACTCACCAGGGCTGGGCTGCTGCACCCACCAGTCGGGTATTGGGGGGTTCCTGCAGGTCTCCTGGGGGGGTGAGGGGCTCCTCTTGATGATCCCCAGGTATTCATCCACACAGGGGGACTGGGGGACAGCAGACACCGAGATCAGAGCAGGTTTGACACCTTGCAGCACTCAGGGAGGGTCCAAAAAGCAATGCCAACCAATTTTTGGGGTCGGGGAGATCAAGTCTGGCATTGCCCAGGTTGGACACTTGAAGTCCCTCAAGAGCTACTGAGGGGAAGCAGCCAGATGTGACAAGAAGGGACACAGAGCTGTGACAGGCTCTGTCCCCAGGGAATGTCCCTCCCAGCTGGATGCACACCAAGCAGGAGCCAACAGGCTGCTGCTGCCTGCCAGGAACGAGCTGCAAATCCAACTCTGCAGCTGGGATTTTGGGAAGGCAGTGCTTTACTGGACAATTTGATCCACCACTCCACCTGCAGCCCAGGTGAGCACTCACCTCTTTGATGAGCTCATCGATGGCAGAGGAGCTGCAGTCCATCTCGGTGACATCATTCAGGCTGCTGCCGTTGGAAATCCCTGCTTTGCCTGCAGGGAGAGGTGGGGATGCAGTGAGAACACCAACACTTCCCCAGCACAGCTCATCTCCCTGAAGGGTTTTACCCTTTTTCACCCAGTGAAAGTTATGAAACCAAGAAACAGCACCTTGGGGACACTCACAGCTCCTCCAGAGCTGTTTTTGGGGCCAAAAATCACTTTACAACCCATTTTCTCCCTGCACGGGGATCAGCAGCGAGGCAAACCAAAAGCCTGGCTGGTAGCAGAGACAGAGCTGGAGCAGAGGAGAAGGTTTGGGGTTTTTTTTGAGCACCCCAGAGACTGGGGCTGGGGCTGCTGCTTCTCCTTTTTCCACCAGCCACCCCAGTGCCGTGGTGCTGCTGGTGGGAACCTGCAGGGCCATTTGCATAGTGGCAGCACAGCCCCTGTGTGAAAGGGCTGGAGGGGACAGAGATGCTAAAGGCAGATTTCCTGACTGCAAAACCATTCTTTTTCTGCAAGTTTTTAACTTAAAAAGGACAAAGCGCGCAGAAAAACCACAAAAGAGTTATAGTTAGTGTGACCTGAGCCACACCAGGCATCAGAGCAGCTCTCTGCAAAATTATTGCTCCTCCAGCAGTGCTGGCAAGAAAAGGGATTTATTGCAGCTTCTCAGCATCCTCACAGGGCAGGGGTTGGGAGGAGAAAAGGTTGAGGTTCACATCCTTTCCTCAAGCAGGGAAAGTGGGATTTGCCCCAAAACATCCTTAGGGGATGGGAGTTTCCATAAGGCTGCAGCTCACCCCGATTTCCTAGGGGTTAAAAAACAAGCCTGGCCTTTCTCCTCCCCTCCCTGTCACCACAGGGGGACATCAGCAAAGCAGGACAAGCAGGGAAACTGAAAAAAAGCTGTGCTCAGGGGCAGATCAGCAGCACAGCTCTGTGCTCCCAGGATGGACCCCCAGCAGGGCTCAGCCCTTTCCTGGGGAACTCACACTTCTGCTCCTCCTCTGGCACGATCCTATAGACCTTGTAGGGCTCGGAGATGTCCAGCTGGGACCTGTCTGTCACCTCCTCAAAGTCAGGGCTCTTGTTCAGAGCGCAGCGAAGTCGCGTCTTCCACGTGGCTGGCTCAGCTTTGTCACCTTCCTTGAACTTGCCTTTGAAAACTGCCCAGGCCTGAAGCAAAGAATTGAAAAAAAAAACCTAAGAAAATCCTCCCTGTGAGCTCTACAAAGCCTCTCAAGGCCAGGGAGGAAGAGCTAGGGTAGCAGAGAGCATTTTGCATCTTGCAGCCTCTCGAGCATCCCCTGGGGATTTGGTGTTTCGCTCCTAGACTGCAGCCACCTGCACAGCCACCACACCTGGGGTGGCTTTTGGGGTGCAGGGCAGCACTGCCTGCCCCAAAAAATAGAGAAAAGTCCTTTAAAATCCAGGTTTTCAAAAAGCAGAAGGCGAAACCATCGTGTGTTGATTCATCTCTGCACCTACATGTCAGGAGCTGCTGGGAGCATAAGGAATCGCTGCTCAATTAAAGATCAAAATAAACTTTATTTTTCCAGCTCCTGGCTAATAATAATAATAATAATTTTAAATATAATTATAATATAATTAATAATAATAATAATATTAACTCGTTTCTCTAAGATGAGAACGTATTTTGTGCTTTTGGTAAGAGAATACGTTTTAAGCCTGAAGGGAGATTGCAAAATAACACATTTTTTTAAAAATATATACATATCTATTTATTTTATAAATATTTCTATATTTTCAGATGGCTGAGTTCAGTGCCGTCCTCATAACTCAGTGATCCCAAATCAGTTGTCATTGCCCTTAAAGTAACTCCCTGCCAGTGCAGATTCTTGGAAATGGGGACAGAGGGAATTCCTGGGGAAGACCTGACCTTTTTGCTTCAGGATGGAATTTTCCCATTTTTTCCCCAAAAGTGGAAATCCCCCCTTTCAGTGAAATCCTTCCTTCATGCAAAGCCTTTCCAGGTTTGTATTGTTTTTAATACAAATCCAGCATTTTATCAAGAAAAGCTGGTAAGTTTAGATCAGATCAAAAGCAGCACATCCAGCTCCTTCTCATGTCAGACCTGGATTCAAACCTCCTGAAAACAAACCTAAAACTGCTACTCGTGCTTGATAAAAAGGTAATAAATCATCCCCAAAAAATCCTGGGAGACCAACTGCAGCATCTCCTGCAAGGGTTAAAGATGCAAAAACCAGAGACAGCCTAAAGATGTAAAAACTAGGGCAGCTGATGTCCCACCAAGGGACACCAACAGCACCCCAGAGCCCAGGATTCCCCCAAAAACAGCCACCAGCCGCCTGTCCCTACCTTGAAAATGGAAGCATCCACCTCCTGGTTGTAGTCCTGCTTGCCTGCATGCTTCCAGGGGATGCGGAACATGGACTTCTCCTCGTTCTCCCAGATGAGCCCCGGGTAGAGCTCGCTGTCGATCTGCTCGATCAGCCACTGCCGCAGCCGCCGGCCGCCGTTCCTGTCACACATCCTGCCGGGACACGGGGCCAAGCCGGGTCACATCCCCCAGCTCCATCCCAGCACGGGGTGGTTTGCTCCGTGCTCAGGTGGCAGTGGCACCACCTGCAGCTTGTGGCACCTCTGGAAGCCCCACATGCCAATCTCTGCCTACAGAATGGGATGATCTCTAAGGTCCCTTCCAACCCAAACCTTCTCACAGTTCTGTAATTCTATAATTAAAATACCCCACACCCTGCTTCTTTTTAACTGAAAAAAAAAAAAAATCAAGGCAATTTCCTTCTGAGTTACTACAAATTCTTCCTCCAGCTCTACCAAAGTTCCTCTCCCAGAACCAGCTGACTCAGTGCTCTGCCTATTCCTATTTTGCTGCAGGATAGGAAGCAGATGGATGGGGATTGAAGCCCCCAGCTGTGCTGTCACCTGAGCAAGTGACACTGCACAGGTGATCCTGGGCAGACACACCTTGCCTTGGCACAAGGGTTTGTCCCAGAGGAGACAGCAGCTCCTCTCACCAGGCACTGTTTGGGATCCAAACTGCATCCCAAGTCCTCACAGGGACAAGGAACACACAGCCACTGGAAGCAAAGTGCCAGGTTCAACCCTCCCTGTCACCTCCATGGCACAACAGGAGCTGGTGGCCTGGCAGAAGTGACCAGCAGCTCCTGAATCAACTTCCCAGGCATTTTTGTCTCCAAATTTTACTGGACTGCCTCTCCTTCATTCATTCCTTATTTGCTGGAAGATTTTGGGGAGAAAGCAAGGATGCTCCCAGCACAGCCTGAGTCCCAGTGGTCCCCATGGGCTGCCACCAGCTCAGTGCCACCAACTTCCATCCCTTCTCCACCGGCCAGCAGGACACTGAGATGGCTCTGGCTACTCACAGCACACACCCTGGATCTTCGGGATGGTGAGAACCAATGCCACCAGCCCAAACACCACGGAGGATGTTGGATGGCATGTTTGAATGCCCCAAAGCTCAGCCCTGGAGGAGTGGGGTGCACACAGCCTCTCTAGAGGATCCTGCACGAAGTGATGCCGAATGGAAGAACCCCAGAAATCCTGCTGAAACGGGACGCTCCGAAATCCCCCCGTTTGCCAGAAAGCTTCTTCCCATCACCGCCCGAGGCCGGAGCTCCCTCTCCTCTCCCCGACAGGCAGTCCCACACACGGGACAGTGCCAAGGAGCTCTCCCCACGTCACCCCGCGGCTCCACCCCGCCCAGCCCGGGCTCTGCCCTGGAGCACCAGGGACAGCACATCCCGCAGCCCCGGAGGGCTCTGTCCTTGCGCAGGGGACCACGAGCACCGCGCTGGGGACATCCCGCATCCCTCCGCTCCCCCGAGCTCCCCGCTCTTCCCCGCAGCCCGGAGGCGTGCGGGCAGTCGGGGGAAGTGTCGGGACCCTCGGTGCCTTCCCGGTGTCCCCTGGCAGAGGATGGCCGTACCTGTCCTGTCCTGTCCCCCGGCCGGTCCCGCTGCGCGCTCCCTATCCGCGCTCCCGCTGGCGGAGCCGCGCCCGCGCGATTCGCCGCGCCCGCCCTTATATGCGGCGCGAACGCGGTGGCCACGCCCATTTCCACGCCCCCTCCGCGCTTCACCAATCACCGGCCCCTCATTGCTGCCGTCCCAGCCAATGGGGAGAGGGCGCCGTGTCCGGCTGGCCAATGAGAAGCGTTCCGGCGGGGCTCGTGCCGCTATTCTCTGAAAGCGAGGCTTTCCCCGAAATCAGCTGACGGCGGGGGGCGGGGCCTGGGGGCGGGGCTTATGCGGATGGAGGCGTGGTCTGTTACAGAGTGGGCGGGGGCTTGAGGGAGGGGGCGGGGCTAACCTGTCCCGGTCTCTCCTGGGCGGGTTCGGCCACGTTGCTCCAAATCCCAAATTAATCCATTACCGGTTCCAACCCAGTCTCCCCAGTCCCAGACTGGTCCATCACCAGCCCCAGATCAATCCATCCGCCATCTCAGACCCATATTCCCAGTCCGTGATCAATCCATCCTCAGCCCCTGACCAGTATATCCCGAGATCAATTCCCCCAGTTCCAGATCAATGTCCCCACTTCCAGATCAGTCTAGTCCCATACCAGTCTTCTCCGTCCCAGATCAGTTTCCCCATTTCCACATCAGTTTCCCCATTTCCACATCATCCTCCCCAGTCCCAGACTGGTCCTTCTCCAGTCCCAGATCGCTTTATCCTCGATCCCAAATCAGCCTTCCTAGCCTCAGACCAGTGTCCCCAGTCCCAGCACAGTCCATTCCCAGTCCCAGGCCAGTGTCCCCAGTCCCAGACTGGTCCATCCACAATTCCAGATCACTCCCTCCCAACTCCCAAACCAATCTCCCCTATCCCAGACTGGTCCATCCCAGTCCCAGTCAGTCTCCCCAGTCCCAGTTTAATCCATTCCCAGTTCCTTTCTGGATCAACCCCCAATCCTGAATCACTCCCTGCCCCAACAATTCCCACTGATCCCAAACTGGATTTGGTGCCCTGACAGTCCCCAGCAGCCCCAGCCCAGCCTGGCCAACCCCAGCCAGAGCCACCAGAGCATGAAGGACCATCTGCAGCCTGACTTCAGAGGGGTTTTTTTGGGATTACCAGATTACACACACATTTCTTGGAAGAAAACCATAATTACTCCCACGTGGGTAATACAGAGAAATGGGAAATGTATGGAACCGCACAGATGGTTTAATAAAAATAACGCTCCGAGGTGCACAACCTTTCCTGTCATTTCTAATAAAGAACGGCTGCAATGGTCCTTGTTTTTAAACACCCGGCTGATCCCCACTGGATCCCCCCCGGGAGATTTGGGGAGAGCCAAAAAACGTCTTTTGCAATCAGATACAGTCAGGAAGATTAATTCTCTTTTTTGACCAAAAATACGAGTTAAGCTTCGCAGAGGGTTTGCATCACCACCTCCCCCTGGCAGATGGAGACCCCCCCTGTAAAAAACTGTTTATTTTGTACAAGTCCTAGCAAATTTGTGATATTTTAAAGGGTCTTTGCATCATCAGACTCTCCATCCCCTCTGGAGACCAAAGACCTGGAAACTCATTCCAATGGAATGGGGTGACTTCATCATTCCCAGCTTCATTTTGGCTCTGCAGCCTCACAGGCAGCCTGGAAAGGTGAAATCTAAATTCCCTGGGGTGAGGAGAATCCCCGTGGGAGGATAAAATATTAAACCATTTTAAATGGGTTTTCAGGGCTTTGGAGCAGGCTGGGAGCTGCCCAGCCCTGTTTGCTGCTGGGAAGGGAAGATGAGGATGCCAGCAGGGCCAGGAATTTGTTGTGAACGATTTCCCCGTGTTAGCAGCACTCTGGGAAGCTCGGTCACACTCCAGCAGAGCCCTTTTTCCCGTGCCAGAGGCACCAGGCTTTTGGGAATGCTGATGTGGGACAGCAGAGCTGAGCAGCCAAGCGTGAGTTGCCCTTGGCAATGTGGGAAGAGGAGGAAACCAACCTGGTTTTACCTGTTCAGGGTTTGCCTCCCAGCTCCCAGAATTCCTAAAGCCGCCTCAGGTCCCACTGATGGAAGCCAGAGTGGAAAAATGGATATATTCACCTGGGGCTCCCCTCAAATTCCAGGGAAATGTGGGTTAGGGGGAGGACTTTGGACACGGTGTGTCTGTGATTTCAGGCATGGAGGGTGCAGCAGCTCCCAGGCATTCCCTGTGATTCCCCAAATCGGGGGGATTTTTCCAGGTTTTATTTTGGTGCTGCTGTTCCCTGGGAATGTCTGAATCCCGGGATGGCTGGGAGGGACAGAGCCAGCCAGGCTGGGGAGGTTATCACACCTCCTGCAAAGCTAATCTCTGCTTATCTCCCATCTCCGATGACTTCCTATTAACTCCCACTTTCTTCTCTTTTCTCTTCCTGCCTGCAAGTTCCATTTTTCTGCTGCCTGCAACGATAGCAAAGCCTTTAAATCCGATATTGATCGTGTTTGCTCAGCCTCCCTTCAGTCCACTCCACCAACAGCCTTGATCTCACTAATTGCTTTCCCACACAGGCACAAAACAGGCACAAGGACTCCTTTCTCCACCTAAAAAAATGGGGGAAATACCCATTTTTTCCCACTGGAATTCTATACATCATGGCTTAACGCTGAATATTTAAAGCTTTTCATTTTGCTGGTGGTTCTCATGGAGAAAATGGGAAGCAGAGCGGTCATTTCAGTCCATCTCTGCGTTCCCACCAGGAACACCACAAATCAAGTCCTGCCACCCTCCCGATTTTAATCACTCTCATCTTTTTCTGGGAGCTAGGCGAGTCACCCCTGGTGCTGTCACACGATGAGTACCCAGAAATGTTCCTTAAGAGAATTCCTAGAAATGTTTTTAGTCCCTTTTTTCTTGGAAGGAATTGCAGAACAGACGTTTTTGAGTGGACAAATAAGGTATTTATAGCAAAAGGCCGAGATGGTATGGAAGGGTTGAAGATTTCCATGTAGAAGGGCTGAATCCATGGGATGGGACCCTCCTTGTAGGGCAGATGGGGGAATTCCTGCCAAAAAAAAGCTCTGGAAAAGCATGATATGAGTTTGGGATGAAAAACTGGACATGGCCACAGGTTTTAGGTATTAAAATGGCTTTTGGAGGGGGACAGAGTTAAACTGGTCCATGAGTTGGCTGAGTCTGACCAAGATTTTGGCTTCTTTTGCAAGCAGGGTGATTCACATGGGGCTCAGGGAAAACCCAAAACCATTCTGGCTGCAGGGATGGAGGCAGTGGGACAGGCAGCCTCCAGCATTGCTGGATTTTCCCCCTCCCGGGGGGTTGGGATGAGGGAAATGCCAGATATTCACCCGCCAAGGACAGGCTGGAGTGGGAAAATCCAAAGTGGCAGCCCCAAAGAGCCTCCAGCCCCTCTCCCCACCCCACTGGGATCCAGCTGGGGCTCAGCAACATCCCCACACCCCGGGATTCATCCCTCCTTCCTCAGGGAAGCAGAGGATGATGTGACCTCTCTCCATCTCATCCCACCTTGGATTTCCAAGCTCTGCAGCACCATTCCCATGTCCTGCCAGAGGAGCACTCAGATATTTCAACGAGGAGAGAGGGACAGGGCTGGCTGCTGCTCTGAGGGTGGAAAGGTGGCTCTGATCCCTTGGGAATGGGGCAATGGGACACAGCAAGACACTGTCACCCATTCACTGGAGCTGGCAGCCCAGGGTGGGGTCTGGCAGTCCTGTCCCCTCGCTCCAACCCTGGAGCCCCTGGCAGCTTTGTGCCCTAGACATGAATCCCCGGAGGTGCTTGGCAAAGGGAAAACGGAGTTTTCCAAGCCCCATGGCCGACGCCTGCCCGGGAACAGCCGGCTGCTTATCTGTTCATCCATCTGCTGCCACCGGTGCCACCTGCGTGGCAGGGAGGAGGGAAGGTGGGAGCTGGGGAGCGAAGCCAGGAGCAATCCCTGCTCCCCAGCTGCTGCTCCTTCTGCCCCTCTTGCTGCTGGCCCAGCAAGCGCTGCAGCTCCTCCTGGTCCCGGAAGGGGCTCCTGCCGTAATCCCGGCGGATCCAGGCACGGTACTGCCGGGAAAAAGCCGGGAGAGGTTGTCAGGGTCACCTGGAAAGGCTGGGAGACCCCCAGAGAGAGAGCAGGGCTGTGACAGCTCTGATGGAAAGCAGCGAGCCAAGCAATTCCTGCTGCACCCCAGCCCTCCACAGGCTCTCTGCAGGCACATCCAGCACGCAGGAAGATCCCAATGCCACAGGAGCTCACACTCCTCACACCATGGATGCACTGGATCCCCCAGCCCAGCATTCCCCACATCCCCAGCCCGGCACAGAGCTGGCAGCATCCTCAGCTTCCCACTCTGGCTGCAGCTGGGACAGCAGCAGCTTTATTTACTTCTGCTTGCCAAGAAGCTGCTGCTGTTCCTCATGTGCCTGAATTCCCATTAGGAATGTTTCCCCATGTTTTTTTTCCCCACAAGCAGCTCAGCCAAGCTGGTCCTTGCAAGGTGAGGCAGGTTTGTTGTCAGAGCACCTCGGTCACCGCTGGGAGTTTTTGGGGAATTTCTCATCCTCCTCATCCCCACTGCTCCAGAGGCAGGAGCATCCCGGTGGCCAGGGGCCAGCTGGCAGGAGGCTGGGGCCTGGAGGTGGTTGGGAAGCAAGGGATGGTCCAGAGAAACTGTTCCCGTTACTGCTGGGATGAGGAAACAGCCAGACAGTCCCAAATTGCAGCAGCGAGGAGCAGGAAGGGGCAGCTCTGCCGGGATTCACCATTCCCATTGGAATTCACCATTCCCACCACCTGGGGCTCACATGGAGCAGGCAGGGCTTTGCCATCTCCCTGAGGAGCTGGGAACTGGCTGCTCCTGCAGGGATTTACTGGGATGAGTGGTAGGAGCACAGCCAGCGACACAAAACACCTTGAGGGAAGTTGTGGGGCAGAGAGGGATCAAGCATCAGAGCCTGGAGGCAGGGATGGGATGCCAAGGGATCCAGAGGGACAGGGGAGCAGCTCCCATGAGCAGCCCAGCCTTGGCACCCCCAGAACGAGGTGTCCTTCCTGTGGATTCCTCTTCCTGAGGTGCTGGGGCAGAAGCAGAAGCCACCAAGCTCCCAGGAAAAGTTTGGGATGCAGGATGGCAGAATTGCAGCTCAGGCCTGTCCTGCTAGGACTGGACGAGTCACGAAGGAAAATATTCTGAGACTGACCCTGGTGGTATCCCCCTCTCCTGCAGCCAGGGAAAATCAGCTGGGGCAGGGGGATTTCCACTGGGAATTTCTGGATTTCCCAAATCCGCTCCCTCTGCCAGCAGGACTCACCACAGCTGGTATACAGTTGGCCACCTGCATGCAGGGACATCCCTTGTTCAGGACAGTGCCCAGATGTAGACCTTTCCTTGCTAGAAAACAACCCCAGGGAAGTGAGACCCAAAGGACTTGAGACAGGATTTGGGGCAAGAATCCATGCCAGGATCTCATGGGGGGAACATTCCTTCCATGGAAGCCATCCAGAGGGGTGAAGCTCCATGGGAAGAGGTGCCTGGCACCCACCAGGACTCAGCACCCACCTCCCAGGCTCAGAGATGACTCCCAGCATCCTGGAGGAGGGAAGGAGCTGGTGGGAGATGGGGGAAGCTGCCAGGCATTTCCTTTTAAAGCCAGAGCAAGAAGTGGTTACAGCCCATTTCCTCCAGTGCTGACCACCAACCCACTGCCCTCCTCTTCCTCTCCCCCAGGCCAGGAGCACCCAGCCCATCTAGGGTGGCACCAGGGGGAAGAAGGCAGCCTGGCCAAGGTGTGCCAGCACCACAGGGGACAGTTAACCTTACCCATCATCCTGCTGCTGCTCTTGGTCCCTTCCTCCCTTCTTTATCCCTCCAGCCCGGAGAAAGCCCCATTTGCCAGCTTGAAACCACAGCTGCACACTCCAGCAGCGAGGCTGGGCAGCCCCAGGGAGCATCTTCCCCATTCCTACCTCCCAGAGTCCCATCTGAGGTCCCTGAGATGAAGGAAATTGAGGCACCACAGCCCCAGGAGGTCCCCAGGAGAACCAACCTGTTCCTCCCAGGTTTTAACCACCAAGGAATGAGGCTTTTCCCCACCCTGAGCTTTCCACCCACCAGGGCCATTCCCTCCCCAGTGCTGACATCACAGGGAGCACTGGTGGGAGTTTCAAGGAAAAGGCAGCTCTTGCTAAATCCCAGGATGTGTCAGGAGAACACATCCAGGCACCTCCACCCTTGGCTGTGCCGTGGGTATTTCAGGGAAAGGGTTGCAAAGCCACTGGCAAAGTTTGGAGGTGATGGAAAAGGCGATGGGAAAGGGAGGAAAGTGTGGTGGCTGTGGAATTTCAGTTGGATTCCAGTCTGGGATTTGGGGAGCAGGAGGAATAACTGGGATGGAGGGAGGAGACAACCAGCCCCACATCAGAATCTGTGCTGGGATGTGGCCAGAGAGTCAGAAGGGCTGGGGAGAGCTGGCCCAGCCAGGGGAAGCCCTGCAGGGAATCTCCAGCCCCGTGTGTGTTTTGTAATCCCTTGGAGCATTTTCCACCGTTTCTGCAAGCTGGTGACAACGGGGCAGAGCCACATCCCTCATGTGACAGCGAAGGGAACTTGGGGTTGGGGAAGGGGCTGGCCTTTGGGCCAATGTCACTTGCTGTCCCTGCTCCCTCCTGGGAGGACAGGAATTCCCTCCAAGGGCTCAGCATGGCTGGAGGGACCCCAGGGTCCTGTTTGTCACTGGGCCACTGCAGGATGCTCGTGGCTGCAGTGAGTGTGATGCTCTCCCTCCAGGGATTGGGACTGAATTTGGTGACACAAGCTGTGACATCCCTCGGACACATCTTGTCCAGGGTCACCCTTTCCTTGCTGAGGTCCATCTGTGTCCCATGTGGAGTTCAGGACTCTGACCCTTGGTTGTGGATGAGCAGTGTCCAGAGTGGGAGGCTGGAGGCAGCTGGAGAGCCAGGTGGGAGCTGTGCTTTTTAAGGCTTTTCCTTTTGCTTTTTAAGGCTTTTCCTTTTGCTTTTTAAGGCCTTTCGCTTTGCCTTTAAAGGCTTTTCCCTCTGCTTTCAAAGGCTGTCCAGGTCAGAAGTGCATCTCTGATCTCTGCACTGAGTGCTCTCCTGGTTAAAAGTTCCACATTTATCCCAGTTGCAGGAATCCAGCTCGGCTCTGCTCCATCCTCCCTCCCCTGCACGGGACGGGAACCCATCCATCTCCCAAAGTCTGCTGCTCCACCTCATTTTGGGCAGGAGAGATTGGAGATTTCTCCACCCACACTGTCACCTCTCTCTGAGAGCAGAGGACTTGCTGTCACAAGGAGCCCTGGCAGATCCAAGTATGCTCAGACATCCTGGAATTCCTCACAAGAGCCTTTCTCCCTCTCCTCTCCCCCTCTCTGCCTCCAGCTCCCGCTGTGCTGCACTGCCGGGAATTGGCTCAGCTCCTTCCTGAGGTTCCCAAGTGACAAACTGCTCTCCTGTCCCTCCCACCCTGTCCTAACTGAACCCTCAAGAAAACAACCGAGGGTTTAGGGTTTCCAAGGGTTTTTAAAGTGCACTCACATCATATCAAGGCACTCCTTTTTTTTTTTTCCTTTTTCTCCTTGCATGCAAACCCCCAGATTTCCAGGCGATAAATGACATTCCCAAAATCCAGCTGGGGCAAACAGAGAGCTGCATGCAAAGAAGCCATGCCTGCCTGCAAAGTGCTCCAAAATTTATCCTAAAAAGGGTTTTACCTCCCGGAGAAGAGTCCTCTCATATTCCTGCAGCTGCTGCTGGAACCCGGAGTTGGGGCTGACGTAGGAGCGCACAGCCTTGGTGGCAGCCAGGCAGCTCTCCCAGCCCAGCTCTGTCACTGTCATCAGGTAAGCCACCAGGACAGTGGTGCTGCGGGACACCCCAGCCAGGCTGGAACGGCCCAAGGAGTCACATCAGGGAGAGGGATCCTGAGGGAATCACCCATGGAATTCCCATGCCAGTGGGGTTCCCTGGCATGGACTGGGAGCGGTAGGGAGTTTTCTCATTCTCTCATCACTGCTGTCACCCCCCTGTCCCTCCACCCCACATCCTGGATGCTCAGGTTATCAGGGCAAGGATCCCCACTGACGCCTCAGGATTTTTAGCTTTTATATTTTTCACGTATCTGTAATTTTAGTGTGACTGAACTCCACACAGGGTGCTAAAGATGCTGCCCCCAGCATTTTAGACAAAACAATTCCTCTCAGTTAGAAAATCCAAGGACACTTCACTGCCTCAGAGCCCCAAAATATGTAAACAACGGTGAATTGGGGGGGAGCAAGCTTGGGGTAATTGACATCATTATCTGAAGGTGTAATTGAGAATTAAGGCTCAATATGTTAATGGACAGAACTTATAAAATGTGACAGAACTCATGACTTGCTATCCATTTTGGGTGTAGCCTCTTGAGTAGGCTCTGTCTACCCTAAATGTACCTTAAAAGCCTTTAATAAATTTATCTGCTTTTTGTTCTCCTAACTTTATCTAGTCCCTGTTTCAGGTAAGCCCTTTTCAGGTATCACCATCCCCGTGGATCCAGAGGTGGAGATCTCCCCATCGCCCTCCCACTGTTCCGTGCCTCCTCCTCTCCTTCCTGCCCTTCCCCAGGGATGGCCACCACCAAGGACACTTTTTGGGAGCCCAACCCCACCTCCCAGGGGGTCCCAGCAGCTCTCACCAGTGCACCAGGCAGCCTCCCCCTCCGAGCCGGCACTCGTGGATGAACTGGATGCACTCCTTAAAATGCTGCAGCCTGCGGGGAGAGAGGCAGGAGGTGAGGAGGGAAGGGCTGTTCATCCCTGCAAGGCACCAGGACACCCTGGGAACAGCAGTGGTGTCACTCCCAAGGACTTCCAACCACCCTGGGGCCACCAGTGTGGGGTTGGAGCAGAGATCTTTCCTCTGCCGGGTGAAGGAAATAACCTGGGAGTGTTCCCAGGGGGTTTCCTGCTTCCTAAGGGATCAGGGAATGATGGTGATCAGACAAACCAGCTCAGCCTGCAGGGAAAGGTGTCACCTTGTGCCACCTTGTGCAGTTCTCCTGCCTCACCCCTAATTCCCACACAATGCCAAGCACACCTGCTTCCCCCCAAGGGAAACATGGAGAGATGCCAGCAGGGAGGAAGAAAGGGAGAAAGGGAAAGGCAGGAAATGCACAGGAAGGCCCGTGGCAGGGAGGCAGAGCTGCCAGCAGCAGCACAGGCACATCCATGGATGGCTGCCAGCATTCCCAAAAGCACAGCCAGGAGCTGCTGGCAAAGCAGAGGGAGCACGTTCCCCCAAATGAGAGCATTTCACAGCAAAACAGGGCAGGTTGGAGCCTGGGCTTCCCGATGGAAACCTGGAAAACTGGAGAACTAATTCCATATGTACTGATTGGATAGAGCTAGAGGTTTGTGGCAGGCTCTGGTGAGACACATCCCTCCTGCTCACCCCCGGGTGGCAATCCAGGAGCTGTTGTGCCACTGAGATCCCACACTGAGCCACCTATTCCCTTCCTTCCAATAAAACCTTCCCATCCCTCCTAGCCCTCAGCACCACACCGAGCCCTGGGGCAGTTTTGAGGCAGAAAACCTAATTCTGGTCACTTGTGCTGCTGGTGGTTTCCCTAATCACTCAGCCCTGGGTTTTCCAGGAGGAGAAGAGAGTCCCTTTGGCAGCATCTCTGCTCCAGCACCGGACTTCCTCTGCTCCGCGTGACGGGGTGGGCGTGAGCCCACGCAGCCTTCCTGATTTCTCAGAAGCCAAGCATGACCTCCCACACTTATTCCCACTGTCTCCCTAGCCAAGGGAGCTGGTTTCCCTCTGGGAACAATCCAGAATCTCCTCCATGCCTGCTAGCCCATGGAAAAGGTGCTTTTCACCTTGCCTCGGCAGCTTCTGAGAAGCCAAACAAGGATGAATTTATTCAGGAATAGCAGGAGGTTCTGCTTTGCAGAAAGAGGAGGAGAGATGAGGGAGTCACTGTGGTCAGGATAAAAATACTGAGCCTCTCATTCCTGGAAAGAGATGCCAGTCCGAGGAGCTTGCAGCACCGTAGCAAATGGAGCATCACTGTCTGGGAGGATTTCCCCTGCCTAAAGTTTGTCTCAGGGGATTTCATCTTGTCCTGCTGGTCTTCCCAGAGCAGACAACACCCCCCAGGGGCTGCAGGCACTGCCTGCACAGCTCCAAGCTCTCCAGATCCCAATCCCTCGGCGGGAGCAGCAAGAATTCCCACACTGCAAGGACACAACGCTCCAGCCTGCATCCCTTTCCCACCCCATCCCAAAGAACTTCAGCCTCCCATCCATCCTCACCCACTCCGGGGGTGTTTTCCCCCAGGCAGGAAGGCAGAGGGAAGCTCTCCCTGTACTTTTCCAGCCCCAAAGCTTGGGATCAGGGAGAGGAATGGCAGCACTGAGAGCCACTGAGCTCCTCAGTGGCCAGCAGGACACAAAGTTCACCAGGATTGTGAAACCCAAGGCATAAACTGACAAGCAGAAAATAGTTTCTTGAATAACTCTTCCTTCCTGCAGGCAGCCTTATCTTTTTTTTTTTTTTTTCCCCTTTTGTAGACACGCCACAAACGCAAAGAAATGAGCGAAGGGGAAAAAGAACAGCCAAAAATCCCAGTTCTTGCTGAGGCAGGGTTTTCTTGTAAAGCTTCTCTTTCCGCTCAGCGGGAGCATGAGCAAGCAGAATTCCACCCCCAGGCACGGCTGCTCCCAAGGATGCTGGAAAAATCAGCATCTCCACAGGCAGGGCTCAGCCTGGGCCCTGGGAATTAAGTTTTGATGCTTTTTAGGGTTTGATTGGAGAGAAAAATCCCTCGGATTTGCCAGTTTGCTGGTGCAAATGGATGATTTATGGGTGCCCAAAGCAGCAGCATCCCACGAAATTCTGGGATTTCCTCCCAGCACCTCTCAGCAGCTTCATCTCCAAAACATCATTCAAAGACTTATGAGCATCTGTGCATTATATGGTGGGAAAAAAATTAATTTTAATAAATTTCTCTTTTTTTAAAAAATGCCTGGAACACTGACACAAATCATCTTTCTAACTCTCCAATTTTCAACTCTGCTCAGTGGAATAATTCTGAAATTCGATGAAAAATTTAATTTCCTGACTACAAGCACACACAAAAAACGGATTTAAGGCTCTAAAATGTTATTTACTACACAAAAATGAAACCCCAGCTTCTGTGAAGCTCAGGAATTATATGAAATTTCACAGCATGAACGAACTAACCCTTGACCCTGAGCTTTTATTGACTGACAACTGCCAACAGGAGAAAGGCTGGGGAATCACTTACAGGTTTTGACTGGATGAATCCGAGGCTGAGATACACAGATAGGTCATGTCCTGCAGCACAAAATAAAACAGCAATAAAATACCTCCAAGAAGCATCAAATCCTCCATTTCTCTCTTTTTCCCTTCCTCGGGTGACCCTGAGGGGAGGGCAAAGCTGAAAACCACTTTGGGGTTTGCTCCACACCAAGGCATGGGTGCATCCATCCCACCCCAGGCTAGTTCTTCCCATTCCATCCCAGGGGACAGGCCAGGCTGTGGGAACACCTAAAATGCTCCCCAAAGCACAGCCAGCCCTTTTCCAGGCCCCAAGCTCCACCAGGAAGATGGGTGTGAACACGCACTGACAAAGCCACTCTCATCAATGAGTTATTTCCTCCCCATCCTTTTAATACCCCATAAATCATCTGCTGCCTGCCTGGCCTAGGTCAGATTACTTTCCTCTCCTCAAAACATTGCTTCCTCGATCCTCCCCGTTCAGAGCTAAATTTAGATCCATTTTATCTGGGGGTTGGGGGTTTTTTAAATTCTTTTTTAGTGAAATGGGGGGAAATCCTGCAGCCAGAGCACCAGGGATTGTCCCATCTCCATCAGATCCCTCCTGGCTCATGCAGCCCAACCCCATGGACCACTCTTCATGGTTCTCCACCCTCCACCTCCTTCCAGGAGGCTGGAAAAAGTGGCTTATTTAAGGAGGGAAGGGGCGGAGAAGGATGGAAAGAGGGATAATTCCTTGCTGGGAAGGATGAGGATGGACAGGCTTCCCCATGCATCACCTCATCCCATCCTGGTGCCATCCCAACCTCCCCACAGCGGGAAGAGCCACCACGCCATCCAACCCACCGTGGAGCAGCCAAAACCACCTCAACCCACCCCAAACCCCAATCCCAGATTAACCCTTCCCCACGGGGCTGGCTGTCCCCATCCCACCCGGCAGAGCAGTACCACGCATGGGAACGCGGCTGGGCTCTGCGGTTGCCGGCGCAGGGCTGTGATTGACACGTTGCTCAACCCCCGTGCCTTTCCGCTTCCCCTCCGCGCGGCTTTGCTCCGTGTTGTAAGCTCTCCGTGTGGTTTGCTCCCCGTCTGGCTGATCCCTGCACTCTCCAGCCACAGCTGCTGCCCCAGCCCCAGCCACGAGCCGTTTGTCCTTCCCTTTCGCTCTGCCCCACTCTGCGTTGCTCAACGCCTCGGTGGGGAAAAGCTCCAGCTGGGGTTTGGTTGGGTTGGGGTTCCCTCCCTCCCCGTGGTGGCCCTAAAGGGATGAGGAGCCCTGGGAGTGCTGTTCCCTTCCTGCAGCATCCCAACACTGGGATGAAGCACTCTCGGGACAAGAGGGATGTGGAGATGTGGAGAGAATCCAGAGGAGCCCAAGGAGAGGCTCCAAGGAAGCCCCTCTGCTCTGGAGCCAGGCTGGGAGAGCTGGGGATGTTCACCGGGAGAAGAAAAGGCTCCAGGGAGATCTTAAAGCCCCTGCCAGGGCCTAAATGGGCTGCAGGAGAGCTGGAGAGGGACTTGGGACAAGGGATGGGGGGACAGGACACAGGGAATGGCTTCCCTCTGCCAGAGGGCAGGGACAGATGGGATATTGGGAAGAAATTGTTCCCTGAGAGGGTGGTGAGGCTCTGGCACAGGGTGCCCAGAGAAGCTGTGATGCCCCTGGATCCCTGGTAGTGTCCAAGGCCAGGTTGGATGGGGCGTGGAGCAACCTGGGACAGTGGAAGGTGTTCCTCCCGCCCCCCAAGGGCTGTGCCTCCTACTCCTCGCACATCCCAGGAGCCAAACCTGCAGCTGCTCCTGGCGCATGGAACCATCCGGGCAGGATTTGTGCGCAAACGACCTGTGTGACACCTCTGCCATCACCCCCAGGGGCAGCTCCATCCTGCCTCAGTTTCCCCACCGGGAGCCCGGGATCAGCGCGGCAGGAGCGGGAGGGACACCGAGCCGGCAGGGCCAGGTCCCGCCGTGTCACCTCCCCGCCGGGGCTCCATCCATAGGGCACCGCCGCCCTCTCGTGGGGACCCCCCGGCAGCACCGGGTCCCGACAGCGCTGTCCCCTAAAAACCAGCGTATGGTGCCGTTAACCCCTAAAAACCCCGCTGCCCCTCCCTAAAGCTGGCGCTGAGCCCCTTTGGGCAGCACTGCCCGGTGTAAATCGGTGTAAATCAGTGTGTAAATCAGTGTAAATCCAGCATTGCTCCTCCACGGGCCAGGAGAAGCTCCTGTGTGTCCCATCTGCACTTTCCCTGTTCCTGCTGTCCCGGGGTGATCCCCCAGACCCCCAGCGGGGCACGCACCTCCAGCACGGGCTTGGCGCGGTTGTGGACAGACAGGATGTGGGTCACTCCCTTCCTCAGCAGGTTCTCGTGGTCCTCAGAGTCTGGGAACAGGAGCCACGTGGGAATTACTGCCCTCACCCCCCATTCCAGCCCTTCCCACTGCCTTTCATCCCACACGGAGCAGGGAAGGAGATTGGAAAACTCCTTCCAAGCAAAATCTCCCTTGGATCCCCTGGGTACTCAGCAGGTGCCTAAGGTACCCCCAAAATCAGAAATTATCCTGATAAATTGGAAAAGGCTGCTGTGTTCTTGCTGTTGAGGAGGTTTTCAGACATGCCATGAATTTCCTGGTGTTCCAGCATGACTGGTGACCACAGCTCCCAGTGGACATCCCTGTCCTGGGCTGGGGTCACTGGCAATTGGGATGGGGATTTTGGGCAGCTTTGGATCTCTGGAAGACGCTGATATTCCCAGTTGGGAGCACATGGAGCTCCCAAGGGGAGGGAATCCTCCAGCCCTGCCAGCTGTTCAGGGATCCCACAGCACCATGGAGAGGCTGGGAAAGACACTTACCACGGATATTCCCGAGGTAGAGGCCGGTGACAATCTGGGAGGTGACAAAAAGGAGAGAGAATTCAGATGGCACCAGGAACAAGGTTCATCTAATGTGGTGGGAAGATTGAGCTGCAGCTCTGGTTCCAGCAGGGCACCAAACTGCCCAGGGCATGACAAACCAACCACCCAAATCCATGGACCATCTTCATAAACAACCAGGAAAGCCTGAGCCCAAAACCCCTCAGGAGTGCAGAGCTCAGGAAAACTCAGCACAGGAACGGGAGGGGTTTGGATGTGATCATGCAGAGTTCCAAAGGTTGCATCTGCCAGCTGGGGATGGATGGACAGAGGCTATTAATAGCAATATTTACATTACTGCAGTTAAGAGATGGCAAGGCTGCAAATTTGGTCTCTGACTCACTGCTGCAGGGTTTTGAAAAAGGGCAGCTCAGGGTGTTTGAGGGGTGTGAAAAACCACCACAGCATTTCCAGAGGCACAGAAAGCTGATTGTGACATGGACTTGCTGGTGCCCATCTGGCAGAAAACCCCTGCTTTGAGAAGTTTTAGGGTTTTCAACACCACTGGGTCACATCCAGCTGAACCCCAGCCCATCCCTGGGTGTGACCCAGTGGATTCAGCACAGCACAAACTGTGACCACTAAAAGGGGTGCAGAGCCCTGCATTTTATCAAGTCCAAACTTGGATCCTACAAAAGTATTTGCACCAACCCAACCCCTGGCAACAACAGCCTGGGCTCCCCAAAAGGGTTTGGTGACACTGGGGGCTGCAAAAGCCACTTTGCCTGTCAAGCTGAGTTCACAGCGGGTGAAACTCGGGTGTTAAACCACATCAGAGCCATGCAGAGGGAGTTTGCCCTGATCTGATCTCTCTGTTTTTGTCCCAGAGTCTAATTTTAAACTGGAGGACTCACATTCCAAGTGGTTATTTAAGGACACCAACAGAAATTGATCCCCTCCTCCAGACCTGGAGGGAAAAGCAGAAATGAAGCCCCACTTCCCCCATTGCTGGGGCACATCCTAGGGTGGAAAGGAGGGAATTCCCCTGCAGGGACCCCTGCCACCCCTAAGGATGACAATGCCAAGGCTTTACCACCCCAGGGACGAGCATTTAAGGCCAGCTGTCACTTTTCTGACACCTGCAGACACTGAGGATTATAAACCTCGGATAGAAATCCCTGTTTGTTTTCTTAATTCTCATGAAGTGCTTGGAATTTCAAAGGGCTGTGGGAAAGAGGAAGGTGGAAATAGTTGTCCTTAGGGAATCCTGGTGGCCTGGGAAGTGCATCCATGAGCTGCAGAAGAAGAGGACATGCTGGCCACCATCCCACTGTCCCCCTGTACCTTGCTCATGCCACTCCCCATGGATTTTCTCTCCCCAGGATCAGGATTTGGGTGCTTTCTCCGTCTCCAAGGCTGCCTGCAAATAAACACCCAAAAATCCCAAAGAGGACAGTGAGATCTGACCCCCTCCAAGAGCTCATCCCTCTGCCAAGAGCAGGAGGAAGGGAAACATGCCAGGAGGGGAGCAAGCAGAGCCCTGGCAAACTCAGCTCACCTGCAGGCTGCTCCGGCAGGTCCTGCTGCTGCTCCAGAGGGCAAAGGGAATAGAGAGTGGCTGGAGCCAGGAAGGGGAGGATGAAATAAGGATCTGGGATCATGGCAAGGCTCAGGTTTCTCTCCTGGGCTCCCTGGCGTTCCACAGCCTTTTGGGGAAGGACATTCCCAGGAGGAACTCCCTTATCCCAGCAGTTTCAGCAATGAAACTCCAGCATTTCCTTCAATTTTTTCTTTTAAATCACTCTCCAGGCACAAACCCCTGGCAGCTCCATGTTCCTCACCCAGCTCGGTGCCACCAGGTAAAGAGCAGGGAAAAGAAAAATTCCAGCCATCAGCAGCCTGGGATTCTGTCACCCTCATCCTTCTCAGCACCCCAGAGACAAATTTTTCACTTAAGGGATTTTTCAGGTGCAGGAAGGGGAGCTCATTGCTTAACTCCCACCAAATTATCTCACCTTAAAAACCTTCCCCAAATTTTGGAGTGGAAGGGAAAGAGGGACCAGGAAGCGGCTGAGACCCCACCACAGCCCCCAAACCACAACATCAAGTTTCCTGAGGGTTTCCTGACATCAGGAAAAGAGCAAACTGAAGTCCAAGCTTGGTTTAGTCTTCAGAGAGGCATTTTTACACCAAAACCCTGCAGAGTCCAGGAGCCACCAGCTTAGCTGAGGGGAGAAATTTGGCAGCAGTTTTGTTAGCCCTGAAAACATTAAGCCAGGAAGAAAATCTCATTCAGAAACCAACCTCCCACCCCAACAAACACACCCAGAAACCAGGAACAGGCACCTCTCAAGTTAACCAGACATTTATTAGCATTTCTGGAGGTGGAGAGGGTGTTCCAGTACAACAAGCAACGAGGTCACACACAGGTGATGGAATCATTTCATATTCAAGCAGAGCAGGTTCCACTGAGTTGCTTTATTTCTTCCATTCGTTCTTGTCAAAATCCCACTGGGCTGAGATGCCCTCCACGGGGTTAACCCTCATGTCCAACATCCTCTTGGTCTGAGCTGACACCCACTCCTCGGAGAAGGTGTGAGGGATGGGGCCGTACACTGCAGGGTGGGAAGGGAAATTAGGGAGTTGTGTCCTGATGCCAAATGAGCAAGGTGGGAATTTTGGGGTAAGGTTCACTAATAAAAGGGTTTTTCCCTCCTGAAGTCACCCCACAGAGAAGCTGTGGCTGCCTCATCCCTGGTAGTGTCCAAGGCCTGGCTGGACAGGGTTTGGAGCAGCCTGGGATAGTGGGAGATAACCCCATTCCAGGGGTGGGATGGGATTATCTTCAAGATCCCTTCCAACCCACACCAGCCTGTGATCCTGTCATCTGTTCAGTTTCTGCAGCATCCAGCTCAGACCACATTCCCACATGGACTCTCTAGTGGTTTCCTTCATCATCAAGATAACAGCTTCCTGCTTTCCTTTTTTTGGGAGCCTCAAGGCAGGGAGCAGCTCCTTTAACTGCTGCTCTGCCTCCCGGCAGCTGGAGGCTCCCTGGAGGTTGGATCTTTAGCTGGGAAAGCAGCCAAGCATGGCAGAAACCCAAATGTTCACTACCAAGGCAGCAAAAGCCTTTCCAGCAGCAGAGAGGGGAAGTTCTGGGATCAGGAGTATCATCATTTAATCCCCTTCATTTCCTGTCCTCCCAAAGCTCCACCACCTTTCTGCGAGTCAGCTTCCTGGAGATTTAAGCTACATCCCCACTGATCTCCAAGTCACAACTCCAGGATGGAGTTTTTTAGGGACTAACAAACAGCTCCTGCTGGGAAGTCCCCATTAAAGCTGTTCCACAAACCAGCCCGACCCCACAGAATTCCCACCAGGCATCACCTGATCCATCCTGCTCTCCATGGAAGAATTACTTACTGAAGTGCTTCTGCCAGATGAGGATGACTCCAGTGACACCAAGGAAGAACAACACTCCCCCCAGGATGGTTTTCCACTGGTTTGTCCCTTTGTTCATCTCTGCGTAGGTTTCGTTGAATTTCATCCGATACACTGGGGATAAAAAGTATCAAATCATCTCTTTGAAGTTCTCCTGGGATTTGCAGGCGACCCTGAGCTCTGAAGAGGGAGGTGAACAAAGCCTGAGGCTGCCAAGAAGGGGATGAATGTTAAATCAGGTTTGGCATCTCTCCCACACCGAGACCAATGAGTTGCTCCAACCCCACATCAGTGTTAGTCTCCATTTTCTAGATTATCCTAAAAGTTGGGCAAAAGTTGCGGAATAAACATGAAAGAAGGAAAAATGGGAGCTTTCCTTCCTCCCTTCCAATTCCCAGTATGGTTATTGACCCCAAAACTTCCTAGCAGAACTAATTCCAACAGGAATGCTTTGAGCTCAAAAGGTTTCTCAGCTGTCACTGAAATCCACAGGAATTTAAAATCCAAAACAAGAGAGGATTTGGAGAGTGCTCAGGAACATCTGAGCAGTTCCTAGGAGAGGTTTTAAACCCTTCCCAGACCAGGTTGTCCCTTCATACCATGAGAGCAGTTAGGAAAGATGAGGCAGTTTTATTTGCAAGTCAAAACACCCACAGGGAGCTTTAATTCACTGGAATTTGGTTCATGCCAAGGTCAGTGGTCATTAACATTCAAATCCATGTTTGTGTTTGGGGCTCATTTCACTCAGCTGGACTAACAATGGCACATTGTTGTACTGAAGGGATTTTTTTCCTGGCTTGTTGAAAGCAGTTGGGCATCAAGAAATAAATCTAATTATTATGATTTGGTTTCTGGAAGAGGAAGGAACGGTGGAATGTAGCCTCAGGTTTGGAACAGAGGCTACAGCAGGTGCATTTCATGTTCTGTAACAGCACCAAAGATCCTGGGAATAAAAACCATGGATCTCTACCTCTGTGCACACAAGGAGCTCCAGCATAAACAATAAAATTCCTTCAAGGATCACCTCTGTTCACACTGGGGAAAACAGGGATTAAGAGCTGTTCCAGGCATGGCCTGGAATAAAAAGCTGTCAAAGGACTTGTGACAAGAGCCTGGAGTAAACAGGACAAGGGGGAATGGCTTTGAGCTGAGAGTATGTTTAGCTGGATATTGGGAAGAGATTCTCCCCTCTGAAGGTGGGGAGGCTCTGGCACAGATTCCCAGAGAAGCTGTGGCTGCCCCTGGATCCCTGGAAGTGTCCAAGGCCAGGCTGGATGAAGCTTGGAGCAACCTGGGACAGTGGAATGTGACAATCTCCAAGACCCCTCCCAACCCAACCCACTCCATGACAGTGAACATAGCAATCGTGCTGCTGCTGCCACTGAGGTCACCCAGCACCCCCAAAACCTACATTCCACTTTCTCCTCCACAGACAGGGCGCTCCATGACGCCTTCTCCTTCTCCTTCAGCGCCTTCTGCTGCGCAGAGAGGTCCTTGACAAAGGCCACCTCGGGCAGGGGGACGTCCCGCCGGTCCACGTAGGGCGGGTGGGTGAAATCCTCTGCCTTCACCACGCCTGCTGAGGGGACACAGAGGGGACACAGAGACACCTGTCAGGGTCCTGGGCAAACATCTCGTATTGGGCACGACACAAAAGCTCCCACAGGTGCAGGAATCCAGGAGGGAAAAGACTTGCAGGTGAAGTGTTTTTAAATGGAGTGAGGAAAGAATGCCAGAATGGTTTGGGGTGGGAAGGACTTTAAGGGTTAGGTTGGACAGCAGGGGGAATTTCTGCATGGAAAGAATGGTCAGGGATTGGCAGGAGCTGCCCAGGGAGGTTTGGAGTGTCCATCCCTGGAGGTGTCCAAGGAATTCCTGGATGCAGCACTGAGTGCTCTGGGGACAAGGTGGGGATTGGGCACAGCTCAGACTTGACCTTGCAGCTCTTTGCCCACCTGAATGATTCCATGAGTGTGATTCCTGCCACCTCCCAGCGCTCCCTCCAGCCCAATCCTCCCCTCACCCAGACTCCCAGAGCAGCTTCATGTGCTCCTCTCCTCCAGGACCTGTTTTATTCCCTCCCTGACCCCCTGTTTTATCCCCCTGACCCACCGTGTCCGTGTGCCCTGAGGCACAGGGAGGTGGAGATGGATCTCCTCCCGACGAGGCTGAACGCTCTGGAAGCCAACATCCTGCAGGGGCAGGCAGCAACAGGTCAGTGCCCGAGGTGAAATGAGAACATTTTCCACCAGTTTATATTTAAAAAAAAAAAAGAAAATACAGCCTAAAGATATCCTGCTCCTTCTCAGTACATCACTCCATGCTTTTCAGGGATATTCTCACACTAAGCTGACTCGGATGAGCGTTTCTCTCCGATTTTAACCCGAGCCTCGCACACTCAGAAGCAAAGGACATTCCCTTATTGAAGTCACCCTCCTGGGAGGCTGTGTTTCCAAAATAAACCGTTCCCGGGCAGATTCCAGGAGCCCCAAGCACATCCCGCAGTCCCTGCAGCAGGGAGCAGTCCCGGCACATCCCGGGGAAGGGCGGGATCCCACATAACGGATTCCCACACACGCACGGGATTCGAGTGCCTCCGGTGACCCCAAAACCGCTCCAGCTCCCCCGAGGACACGCTGCCTGTCCGTGACCTCGCCCTCCCTGAGTGTCACCTCAGTCCCGCCCGGCATGTCGCGACACCGGCGACATAACCCCTCACGGACACGCTGAGACCCTCAGGAGGGGTCGCGGCTGTCCCCCTCACACCCTTCCCCGCAACCCGCCAACCCGCGCTGCCCCGCCAGCCCGGCCGCGGACGGGGATGGCGGGGGAGCTCCCGCTGTCGCTCCCAGCCGCTCCCCCAGCCGCTCCCCCTCCCGGCCCGTCCCGGCCTCACGACCTGGCGACCGTCCTCTACCGCGGGCGGGACCGGAAGGAGCCGCGGCCGGAAGCGCAGGGCACGCCGGGAGCGCGGAGCAGCGAGAGGGGCGGGCCGGAGCGGCCGCGCGCGGGGGATGACGGGATGCGGGCGGACCGGCGCTGGAGGTTCATCCCGGATTTCCAGAATCCCTGGATGGTTGAGGGTGGAAAAGAACTGTAGGGTTGTTAAATCCCACCTTGTCACCGTCTTGTTGGGGAATAGATCAGGTTAAAAATTTTGTATAACTTTAGTCAAAGGTTCTGTTTGTCTTTACCCCGGGAAATTTAGGAAATTTAGAATTTTAGGTTTCTTTCAGGGCATTGTTCTACCAGGTGAGGTCTGGTGGACTCAGAGTATCAACAGATTGGGAGTGACCCCGAAAATAACCAGAAAGATAAAGACTATTAACAAAAAATCTACGAGACAGCTACCCCAGACCACCTCCAGCAGGGCTGAAGACATCTGGTCAGGAAAGGACTGATAAGAAAAACTGAAGAATGAAGAATCTAATTAGCATCAGAGGCGAAGAAATTTGCATCCAACGAGAGACTGAATATCGAGGGTTTGCTCAACTTTAGACCAATGAACGCTGAGCCAATGTTTTCCTATGCGTTTTTACTGTATAAAATATCTGAAAAATCAAGTAAAAGCCATGTATCCTGGAATGACTCTCTCTGCACAGCCGGGCTGTGTGTGGATGAGATGATTTCTGTGGTACATCCTGGCCAGAACAACATCCTGGCCAGATAATAAAGCAATGCCTTGACCCTCTAACATTAAAATGTTGTTGGAGGGTTTTTGTGGTTTTGTGAGATCGTGTGACAATCTCAGAGCACTGGGTGCCACGGCCAGTCATTGCTTGGCCACCTCCTGGTTTGGACACCTGCAAACCTCCCTGGGCAGCTCCTGCCAAGGCCTGGCCATCCTTTCCATGCAGAAATTCCTGCTGATGTCCACCCTGAGCTCCCCTGGCACAGCTTGAGGCTGGATGGGAAAACCAGAGGGTGGGAGAACCAGAAGGCATCCAGGAGTTTGGAAGGGGAGAGGATCAGTGTGACAGCTGGGGACAAATGTGCCTGAGACATCACTGAACTCATTTTGGCTGTTATCCTTTATACAGAAAGCCATTCTCCTGCATTGTTTGGGATTCCCAAGGCCAGGTTGGATAGGGTTGGGAGCAGCCTGGGATAGTGAAGGTGTCCCTGCCATGGCAGGGTGGATGGGATGAGCTTTAAGCTCCTTTCCAACACAAACCATCCCAGAGCTCTTTCCCAACTCCACAATCCCAAAGCCTTTTCCAAGCTCACCCACCCCGCGATGTGAGGGATGGATCCTTCACTCCATGTGGCTGTCGTGACCTGAACCCCAAAACCAGCGGTTCTCCCTGCTGCCCTTCCCTCACACACCCCACACACTCCATCCGGATCCTCCTGCCTTTCCCTCACACATTCCATCCGGATCCTCCTGCCTTTCCCTCACACATTCCATCCGGATCCTCCTGCCTTTCCCTCACACATTCCATCCGGATCCTCCTGCCTTTCCCTCACACATTCCATCCGGATCCTCCTGCTCTCCTCACACCCCACAGACTCCATCCGGATCCTCCTGCTCCCCTCACATTCCATCCGGATCCTCCTGCTCCCCTCACACCCCACAGACTCCATCCGGATCCTCCTGCTCCCCTCACACCCCAAACCCGCCCAAAATCGCTGTCGCAAAGCCGGCCGCGCTTGGCGGCGCTTCCCGGCAGGCGGCGGCGCTTGGCGGCGGGCGGGAGCGGCGTGAGGGCGGCGGTGGTGCCGAGCCGGGCCGGGCCGAGCCGGGAACGGGAACGGGCCTGACCGGGCCTGACCGGGACCGGAGCGGGACACCATGAAGCTGACCACCCAGGCTTACTGCAAGATGGTCCTGCACGGCGCCAAGTACCCGCACTGCGCCGTCAACGGGCTGCTGGTGGCCGAGCGCCCGCCGGCCCCGCGGCCGCCGCAGCCCGCGCTGTTCGTGGATTGCATCCCGCTCTTCCACGGCACGCTGGCGCTCGCTCCCATGCTGGAGGTGGCCCTGACCCTGGTGAGGTGCTGCCGCGGGGCTGGGGGAGGTGGTGGCAGGGCTGAGGGTTGTGGGCAGCGCGGGATGGGGAGATGCTGGAGCTGGGAGTGTGCAGGAGGTGATCCAGGGGTGGGAAAACTCTGCTGGGAGCCAGGCTGGGGGAGCTGGGGTGTTCAGCTGGAGAAAAGAAGCTCCAGGGAGAGCTCAGAGCCCTGACAGTGCCTGAAGGAGCTCCAGGAGAGGTGGAGAGGGACTGGGGACAAGGGCTGGAGGGACAGGACACAGGGAATGGCTTCCACTGCCAGAGGGCAGGGATGGATGGGATATTGGGAAGGAATTGTTCCCTGTGAGGGTGGTGAGGCCCTGGCACGGAGTGCCCAGAGGAGCTGTGATGCCCCTGGATCCCTGCAAGTGTTCCAGGCCAGGCTGGACAGGGCTTGGAGCAACCTGGGACAGTGGAAGGTGTCCCTTTCACCAGATGATTTTTTAGGTCCCCTCCAACCCAAACCATTCCCTGATTCCATGTTTATATGATTATGAGCAAAGGAAAATCCATCCCTTTTTGACATCATTAAAAGTAACTGATTTCTGGTTCCTCCAGCCTCCTTGGCTTTAATGTTTCCTCCATTCTTTTTCATCCATCAAAGGTTTCGTTTGTAAATAAATTCCTGTTGTTTGTAAATAAATTCCTGTTTCCTCCATGATGCCATGGAAATGTTGCCATCTTTGAGAAGCCTGGAAATGGTGAAATGCAGCCAGAGGTACAGGGACAAGACCTGAGCCTGAGCCCTGACCATTTGGTTTTGTTGTGAAACACACAATATTTACAATTTTAAACATACTTAAATGTAGGAGTAGCAGAGCACTGTGTGTTTTCATTAAATTATCATTAAATGTCTTTCCACAGGGTTTGTGGCAGTGAACTTTGGTAAACTTTAGGCCTTCAGTGCAGCTTTTTAGTGTAGATCTTGCAGCAGGATGAGATTATTAGGAAATAAATCCTGTTTCTTGCAACATCTGCAGGAAGAAAATTATCCTGGAGCCATAGCAGTGGCAGAATTTTATTTATTTACTCTCAATTTTTGTACAAACAGGTAGAGATTGGAAGTTTCTGATGTTTCCCACATTAATTAGGATTTGCTACAGCTCTGTGTGGTTCACAGCCACTCCTGTGATCCTTTAAAACACAGAATTTTACAAGAGCCCAGGGCCTTTGGCTGCTGTTCTGGGTTTAAACAAAGGCAAAGGTGTCAATAAATCCTGTCAGAGCAGCTGTGAAAATTGGATTTTCTCGTGGAAAGGGCTGAAAGGAGGTGATTCCACATCTTCTGTACAACCTGACGTGTGGATCCTGAATAAATCAGGGAGATCAGGGTGGTTAAACTCAATTTTTGTAGCCAAGCAGCTTCGTGTCTGAAGGATTTCACAGCTCTGGCGGGATTTAATGGGATCTGGTTCTTTTCCAGTTCAATTCTTGCTGATGAGTTCTTGAATTCTTGATTCTCTCGGTGGAGGGTGGCACTGTGGGAGAAGTTTTAGAACCAACTCCATGGGTTTCACCTCCTCCTCCCTGCCCTGAGTCATCCCAGGGCATTAAATGGGAGGAGAAAACTCCAAATTTAATCTGAAAATGGAGGAGGCACTCCCCAATTTTAGGGCTTTTACTTCAAAAACTTGCAGGGGTACAAGGATTCAACAAACCCTAAACAAACAACCAAACGTGGAGCTGTGCCAGGGGAGGTTTGGGTGGAATATTGGGAAAGGTTCTTCCCCCAGAGGGTGGTCAGGCACTGAATTCCCCAAGGAATGCTCACATTCCCAAGGCTGCCAGAGCTCCAGGAGCGTTTGACACCCCCAGAGTGGGATTTTGGGGTGTCTGTGCAGAGCCAGGAGTTGCACTGATTCCCTTCAGTGTCTCTCCCAGCTCAGGATATTCCAGGATCCTCTGATTCCCTGAGGTTTGTAGCTCTGGAGGGCAGAGCAGAAGCTGCTGCGTTTAATTTGCACTTTGAAATCCCTTTCAAAGGCAGAGTCATTAAGAAAAAGTGAATTAAGTTTCACTTGAGCCTCCGAATTTCTCGGCTAATTGATGTGGTTTTACAACCACAGCTCGAAAAAGGAGAAACCAAGGAGCACTTCCCTCTCCTTCCCACGCCTGATTCCTCTCTGGAACAGCACTCAGCTCCTCCTCCTCCTCCTTTTTTTCCTCCTCCTCCTCTTCCCAGGGTTTTCCAGACCTCCAGGCACCCCCTTTGGTGGCTGCAACAAAGCAGAGCCACTTTGGAATTTTCCTTGGCAGAGCTGGATGTGACTAAAAATACCAGGAGCTAATTGCTGTAGGATACCTGTGGTGACAGTGCTGTGCTTGGAAATTACAGCTGGAAACAGCTTTCATTCCAAAACCAGATTATTTTCCCCCTTTTTTAAATTTTTTTTAGGCAGAAGCAATTTTTAACTACCAGTTAGAAAAGTGAGAACTTAAAATCGTTCTCTTGTTTCTTCCCGAAGCAATTTTTGGTACAGAACAAAAATGGATTTAGGATTGAGGTTTTTTCATTTTTTAAATTGATGGACTTATTTTTAAATTATTATTACTATTATTATTAATTTTACTGTCTGAACTGCTGGCTCTAATGCCAGGCTTTCAAGCCACTAACAATTAAAACCAGAGTCCTAAGCCCTCCAAATGGGTTTGAAATTGAAACAGCAGCTCGAGCATGGCTGCACAGCTTTTTTATTTTACCACTTTAAATCCATGTCATCCCTTGGATTATTCACGTGGCTGTTTTGTTTGGTTGGTTCTGCAGTCTAATACTATAATTATTGCTGAAAATGAGATTGATTTGACTTGCAGGATGCGACAGGTCAGCAGCAGATGTATTTTTGGAGTCCTTTTTAATAGAGCTGGGAGGGTTTTTTGAGGCCGTGCTCTCTAGGGACTGAAAAGGAAAATTCGAGCTGCTTTCTCCCCTTCTGTCTTCCAGAGCTCTGTATTTTGCTGACTTGATACCCTCAATTCTAAGAAAAAACATATATATATATAGATATCATATATATAGATAGATATTTTCAAAGACAGGCTCAGCAGGAGGAATTCAGATCCAGTTTAAAGCAGAAAGAACGGCGGTGTTAAAACCCAATTAATTAAAAAACAACAACCAGCAAAACTGCCTGAGTTTTGCACTTGTGTGAATCAAAAGTTGTGTAAATTATATGCAAAAAATACATATGTTTAAGCATTTACATAGAGATCTTAAATAAGGAAGTGCTCTCAAAGGAAAAGAATTTTATCTCAGTTGAAAAGCTGGTAAATGGGACAAACTTCTGCCTCCCGTTTACCTTTCACCTCAAGCTTTATTTTCTAATGAAGGCCCAAAATGGTTACATCTGAACCTAGAAATAAAATCTTTCTGCAAGGGCAGAGCAGCCACACACCCATGAGGGGAACATTCTCTAAAGTCTCCTGTCAGGGGAACACTGACAGAAAATTGTCCCAGTCACTGGTGGGTGAGACCCAAACCCTCTCCAGGCAGTGTTTAATTGTCCTGTCACTCGAATTTAGGCCAGGCTTTGACTGAGACAACTCCTTGCTCTTTTGCTCCATTTGGTTAACGTTTCCCATCATTCTCCAAATGCTCCATTGGGTTTCTCCATCCCAGCTCAATCAACCCAACAGACAGAAATATGGATTTATTTAAAGAACCGAGCGGCAGAGATGTAACAACGCTGGCTTACTTACAGAACAGCCATGAGATTTCCTTAATCCTAAGATGGTTTGTTTGGGGTTTTTATTTTTTTTCCCCCTCCAAGGATTTATTGTTCCCATTGCTTTTCCAGATTGACTCCTGGTGCAAGGAGAACAGCTACGTGATAGCTGGATATTACCAGGCAAACGAACGCGTGAAAGATGCCAGGTGTGTTGGGCCAATATTTCCTTCTGTTTGCTCTTTTCGGCTGTACTTTGGACTCTGCCAGCAGCAATCATCCCCATAAATCAGGCGTGTTGATTCGCTCTGACAACTGTCAGCTGCTTCCACATTGTCTCCGTGGGGCTGCGGGATGTGGCCTTTTGGTCAGGTGCAGAAAGTCCAGGCTTTCCAGAATCCCTTCCTCTCCCGTGGCTGCTATAAAAGGCCACTCTTTGAACGGGTGCCAGCCACTTTTAATTGCAGTTGTCAGGGAAAAAGCCAAAATCTGCGGAGTGTTTGCTCGTGCAGTATGGATCTTGTAAAGGCTGACGACTCCCAGGGTCTTATGGAAAGTCAGGAGTGACCTAATTCTTTCTAAATTTCTTAATTATCTCTTGAGTTTTTTCAGAGCGTTTTTCTGCGTGGTAAAGGGATGCTTTTGAGGTGGAAGCTGATGTCAGTCAAGCAGTGATATCTCTTATTTATCACTTCTTTGCCTCAGGATTAGTCTTTTTTTTTTCCCTGCTGGCTGACTCAGATTACTCACTAAGCACTAAGGGACCTTCCTGTGGAGCCACAGTTTAATTTTAGATCTGTGTATTCTCCGTTTTCCCCTCTATCTATTGGACAAATCCAGGATTGGGACTAATGAGAATAAAACCAACTTATTTAAACTATTATGCCACATTCCCTGGAAGTGTCCCAGGCTGGATGGGGCTTGGAACAACCTGGGATAGTGAAAAGTGTCCCATGGAAGAGGCTGGAATGAGAGGATCTTCAAGATCTCTCCCAACCCAAATCATTCCATGATGATCTGATTCCACTTATTTGTTAATGTGTATTCAGACTCAATTTTTTAGGTAACACTTGTTACTTCTAATGTATCTAACAGGGATAAAGGCATTATTTGTCCTTTCCTCACAAAGGAAATAAATCTGCTGGACACATTTTTAAGGAGCAGATACAGTTTGTTCTCTTTGAGGTTTGAAAGAATATCACAGGCTTGATGTTTTTTTTAAATTTCTGTTTAATTTCTGAGGGTAACTGGCACCACACAGAGATTGTCACCTTTGAAATGTGGTGAAGGTTTGCAAAGGTTATCTGATTTTGGTAGAGAAACTGGACACGTTTCAAGTGCAAACTGGGCAAAAAACTCAGTTTCTCTTTCAAATGCCTGCCAGGGCAGAGTCTTTGGTCTGGGGGGAGAAGACAGGAGGGCACAAAATGTTGATTCCATGTCATCCCAAAACCATTTCCTAAACACAGCTGAGCTGCAGGTCGAGTGCTGCAGAGCCTCCTATCAGCTGTGCCATCAGCTCCTTATCTCGTTCCTGTTCTCCATCACCCAGAGCCACTCTCACATCTCCCTGAGCTCATTTCCTGCTGCTCTCAGCTGCAGCTCTGTGCCTCCCATCACTCAGTTCCTTTTCCCTTCTGCTCCAGCCCAAACCAGGTCGCAGAGAAAGTTGCCTCCCGGATTGCCGAGGGTTTTACGGACACGGCGCTCATCATGGTAAAGAACTTCCTTCCCCTCACCTCCTGGTGTTCTGAGCCTCCTGTTGGACCAGGGAAATGCTGTTCTCTGGGTCCTACAATGAGGAATTCATTCATTCAGTTTCTCTTCCCCTCCAAAATGTTCTGGGGAAGGGCTGCAGTGAGCAGTGAGGTATGAAGTAAATCCACAGAGAGACTGTGGTGAGCTCTCTGCCACCTCAGAGGGACTGGAGGCCTTCTCTGGCTGTTCAGGCAGCAATTTCTGCCTCCAGCCCCCCAGTTTCTGGCTCCAACCCCCCTTGGGCAACCTAAATTCTTGTTTTTAATGTCACCAGTGGGGCTTTGCCTCCTCACTGCCGTGACAAAGGACATTGGCACCTTAAATTTGGCTGTTTGAGGGTAGAACAACAGATGGGTGTAAAATGCCCTGGTTTTACAAACTGATTTGGGGTTTATTTCATCTCTTGGGCTGCTGAGGAGGAGACTGAGGTGGTGTTTGTGTTTCCCACCCCAGGTTGACAACACTAAGTTCACCATGGAGTGTGTGGAGCCTGCAATCCACGTGTATGAGCTGCACGAGAACAAGTGGAGGTGCAAGGATCCACATGTGTGAGTAAACTGGGAGTTTACTGGGGTTTGGGGAGTGGGGAAAAACGGGTTTTCTGTGTGAGGGCAAAATTTTATGCCACACTATGGGTGAGGGCAGGGATTTTAAAGCTGTTTCTTGCAGTGAGAGGAACAGTTGGTTCCTACAGCCAGGCCGTGGTATCCCCATCATGTCCACACTGCACTGTGGCTTAATTTCCCAGGTTTTTTTGTTGATTCCTGTTTATTCCTGGTTCTTTCCCATCCTAGTGACTTCTGTGAAGATTGGACCGAGGCCCAGAGGATCGCTGCATCCCTGTTGGACAGCAAGTCCTACGAGACTCTGGTGGATTTCGATAACCACCTGGACGACATCCGGAACGACTGGACAAACCCGGAGATCAACAAAGCTGTGCTGCACCTGTGCTAGGAGGGATTCTCCTGACTAATCCATGGGCATTCCCACTCTGTACTGAAGAGAGAAAAAATGCTATTTTTGAATGTAAATAGAGTTAATATTCAGTACCTGGTGTGGAAAGCTGACTGATTAAAGAGGAGTGGCCTGTCCCATGGCACAGTGCTGTGTCGGTGGTGACATTCCCTGGAAGAGCTGCCAGCTGTCACTTCCAGCTGTCCTCGTGGACACCATCCCACTTGTAGTGAATGTTGCTATTCCTTGGAAACCAGAACTGCTTCTGCTTGGCCCCCACTGTTCCTGTTCCAAAGTTTTGACTTCAGCTTTTCTAATCTTTAGAGAGGTTACTTTTTAACGATTTATGGAAATACCTTTCCAAAAAAAATCAATCCTGTCCTCAGGTGATGAGAGATTTTAAGGGCAAATAGATAACACGGGAGGTGAACGGTTTCTTCTGGCCTGGGTTGGAATTGTAACTCTCTTGGCACAGTAAAATTCAAACTGCTGAGGATGTTCCATGCTCATGTGTCACCTGTTTTGCAGTGCTTTAGCATGACACAGCTACAGAGAGTCTTTTAAAGCAGTATTCCCAAATAATCTGGTGATTCCTGCTCTCCGTGGGCTTGGCAAGCACAGTTACTGCTTGAATGTGTTAAACCCAAAGTAAATGATTTATAAAAAGGACTGGAAGCACACTGCTGAGTTTGAGTCTACAGTAGTGCAATACTTTATTAATTTCATGCATTCTGGGGGTGGGTTAATCAGCAAATCTCATTTTCCACGTGGTATCCATTTAAGGAGGTCCAAAATGTATCCCTCTGAGTTGAAGGCATCCAAGTGCATGGAATCAGGGAGCCTGGATACAGTCTGGTTCAGCTTGCCTTGTCTTTCCCATTAATATTTATTTCCAAGGAGCAGTTTCCTGGACAATGAAGCTTTTATACCAGACTAGAAGAGCTCTTTGTAAACCCTTGTTGCCTCACTCCTCGTGCTTGTTTGCCCAACTGGAGTTAAACACAGCCTCAACCTGCAACAATCCCTCCAGATTTCCTTCTCTTCCTGCCCAGAAATGTTTTTGCAAGGAAGATCCAAATAGCCACAAAACAATCCGCCTGTCCCCAGTCTTAGTGTCAAAATCACAGTGAAATTTGGGTTGGAAGGGACTTAGAGATCATCTCATTCCATGGGTTGTTCCAAACCCCATCCAACCTGGCCTTGTTTTAAAACACAGAAGATGAGATTGTCAAAACCTCTTGATTCAATCAGTCCAAGTTTTACGCCTGGTCTTGGAGAGGGATGGATTAAGGCTAAAATCCCATTTCCAGCAGGGAATAGGACTCCAGGCTGTGGAATTGCTTCCAGGTGAGATTCCGAGGTGAGGTTGGAGGGTGGAGAGGAAGGTTTGGCCGATTTGTTTTTTATCTCCCTGCTGTGCAGGAGTGAGGTGTGATTACAAAGAGTTTGGCACCGAGTCAAGAACCTTCCCTAGGCTGAGTCAGGCCTGCAGGAGAGGGAAGTGTTTTCACTTGTTGACTGAAAACATGTACTTCGCTCCCAAAAACAGCGAGATAACACATTCCAGTGGCTGCTCCACTCCACATCTGGAGGAAAATGTATCCTGGGAGCACCCAGGCTGCAGGAGGAGGACTTTGTACAAACACCCAGTGAAATCCAAGGCGTTGTTCCAGAGGCAGATTGTTATCTTAGCGAGATTCCTCGTGTGGGGTTGTCAGAAAGAGCTGCTGTGTCTCCTGAGCCACAGGAAAACCGTTTCTTGTTCTTTGTAGCAGATTCTCATAATCGAGCTTTGATCATACATATGCAAATTCAGGCTAATCCTGCTCCCCCTGTAAGGCAAAGTGTCTCCTCAGTGTGTAACCTGCTGGAATATTCCCTGTGACTAACTCGGGACACACTTTTAGTGCTTTGTCTTCCCCTTTTTTATCTTCCCTGTGCTTTCAAATGAGGATTTTTTGCCACCAGCAGAAGCCCAGGCTGGCTTTAAGAGAAGAGGACAAGAGCTGCAGATCTTATCTCCCCTGGCCTATTTGCATTGAAGGCTGGACAAAAGCAGCAATTCCATAAATCCAGGCAGCCACCGTGGCTCTCCTGAAAGAATGAGGAAGCTGCAGGGCTCAGGGAAGGCTGTGTTCCCCTTTCCTGCTGATGTGCCCAGAGCAAATGCTGCTTTCCTGGCTGCTTGATCAGTTGGATTCAGCGCAGGAATTCAAGGTAATTCCTTTTTCAACTTCAGGGGGAGGAAATCTTGGGGAAGACATCTCTTGCTGGAGTGATCATGACAGCTGGGATGACAGCACTGGGAATAGGTGCCTTACTCTTTGTTGGTTTGTTAGCAATTAATGACATGCAGGATTAATCTTTTTTCTCTCTATCCACCAAAATTTGGAGATTTGGCATTTGCCTGGCCAGATGTTTTAACTGCCAGCTCTAGCTCATCCACAGGACCTGAAGCACTTGGAATCCCTGAATGGTCTGGATTGGGAGGGACCTTAAAGATCATCTCATTCCACTCCTGCCATGGCAGGGACACCTTCCACTGTCCCAGGCTGCTCCAAGCCCTGTCCAACCTGGCCTTGGACACTGCCAGGGATCCAGGGGCAGCCACAGCTTCTCTGGGAAATCCATCCCAGGGCCTCCCCACCCTCACAGGGAAGAATTTCCTCCCAGTCTCCCATCCATCCCTGCCCTCTGGCAGTGGGAAGCCATTCCCTGTATCCTGTCCCTCCAGCCCTTGTCCCCAGTCCCTCTCCAGCTCTCCTGCAGCCCCTTTAGGCCCTGGAAGAGGCCCTGGGGTCTCTCTGTATCCTTCCCTTCTCCAGGTGAGCACCCCCAGCTCTCCCAGCCTTGTAGAATTCTTTGTTCCCCACTCAACCTGATTTTTCAAAACAGTGACAAACATTCCCACGAGCAGATGGCTGACAGGAGCCATGGAGTACCTGTTCCCAGGGAATCCCAGGTGCCATTTTCTCCCTGAGCTCATCACTCTCTGTGTGTATATGAGGATTTGGGGAAGTTTTTTCCTCATCCAGCAAGCAAAGCAGCCTGCTGCTGGCATTTTCCCTCTCCCCATCTGCTGATGGGATGTTCCCTCCCCTAGGAGAGCGAGCAGAGATGTAACTCCTGCTCCTGGAGCTGATGTGGATTCGGGAGCAGGTGAGCAGTTCAGAGTTCACCTGGCACAGCTGGAGCCAGCAGCAGACAGATGTGCAGGGCCCACCCCAGCCGTGAGAGGCAGCTCCCTGCCCCCAAGAATTCCTCCTGCGAGTGGCAGGCGAGGCGAGGTGACAGTGACAAATGCAGGAAGCAATCTCGGGTCTCTCTGCTCGCTGGCTCCAGGCCTAATCGCTGCACTCCGCGATCTGGGAAGCGTCTGGAGATGCTGCTGGAGGAGGGCAGCGCCACGGGAGAGCGAGGCTAATGCTAATGGAGGAGGCTGTTAGCGGGGTGGGCTCGCGGTTGAGTGCAGCTTGGAAAATGGCCTCGAGGGGAAATGTGCTCGATTGGTGAGCTCTGCTTCTCGTTGGGGTGGAATTCAGCTCCTGGAGCCAAGCTGGAGCACCCGCACGAGCTGGTCACTGTTGGGCTGGTCAAAGCTGCTCCACTCCCATCCTGCCCGGGCTCTGCTATTCCCAGCTAGAGTTCAGCACCTCATCCCAATTCACCACATCCCAATCCTGAACCAAACCCCTCCTTGCCTCCCCCAGCTCCCTGCCCAGCCCTCCCGCAGCCAGCAGCACTGTGTGCCCAAGGATCCGCCGAGGACTTTATCGATTTCCCTTTTTTTTTTTCCCTGTCGCTTTTAGACCACATTTTCACCCAGCCTTCTCCTCCGAAAGTACACCCCAGCTGCATCCCTTCCCTTTGCTTTCCCGTGGAAGGCGGCAGAGGAGGATTCGGAGAGCACGGAGCCGGGGGCTGGCAGAGGGGGACTGCCGGAGCTGGGATGAGGGAAGCAGGGAATTCTGCTCTTAAAACCACCCGGTAGGTGGGCTGGGGCTGAGGGGTCACTCCGTGAGTGCTTCCAGGCAGCTCTGGCTGCAGCACTCGAGCTGGATGCGGGCAGGATCCGTGCCAGGCATGGCCCGCTCTGCGCACAGCCAACCCACCGCGGCCCGGGGAAACGGCGCAGCCCTTCCTAGAAATGCGCCCCGGAGCTTAAAAGATGGGCCTAATTGAAGGAAAAAAACTCTCTCGAGGTTGTAGCAGGGGATAAAAGGGAAAGCCGGGCCCAGATTAACCTGCAGCTCAGCGAGCCGGGAAGCGCGGCAGCCGTGGCCAGCTCCCTGAGCCAGTTCCCGGCCGTGGCTTCCCGGCTGGATCCATGGTTTGTTCTGGATGCAGGAGAGCCCGGCACGCCCTGGGTCTGTGCCTCAGGTAGGTGCTCGCTCCCCGCTTTGTTCCCGACCCCTCATCCCGGTGGATTTTCTCCGGCGACGCTTCCTGCCCACGCGGTTCCTGCCGCTTGCTCACTCCGCCGGTCCTGCCAAGAGCCCGAGCTTGGGGAACGCTGGAGCTGCTCCAGTTTCCCCGCAGCCTGCATCTTCAGCTGCCTCCTCGTGACATCCTCCTCCCTCCCCACGCCTGGCATCCCCTCCGCTACCTCCCGCCAGCCCCGGAGGACTGCTGATCCCTGGCAGGGAGTTTCTCTCCCCCTCCCAACACCGGTTGCCACTTCCAGCTCCAGCAAGCGCCAGGCAGGACCCCGCAGCCCCTTTCTGGGGCAATTCCAGAGCCAGGCTGGGATCATCCCTTTCCCCTGCAGGGATGGGGGCAGGAGGGGACAGGTGGTCTCGCTGCTCCGTTAGCACAGAGCCAGGGTGACGTGTCACCTGCGTGAGCAGACCCTGGGACTCTGTGACCCAGAAAGCTGCTTCCTCCCGCTCCGTGCCGAGAGGAGCCCAGCTGGTGTTTGCAGGAGCAGCTCCCCGAAGGAGAGCACAGCCGCTCCGGGCTCTCCAGCCAAAGCTTGCCTTGTGGCCAGTGTTTGCTAAACACAGCTCTGTCCCTGCGGTTCCTCTGGCGCCTGAGAAGCGTCAGCGCTCGCTGTCCTTCCCCCGGAGGGAAGTTCAGAGGCTGCCTGCCCTCCATCCTCACCCCCACCCGTGCTTCAGCCCCTCCAGCCTCCTCGCCCTCCTCAGCAGGAGGGTTGGGAAGCACTGGGAGAGGAGCAGCCTGGCTACCAAAGGGACTGGAAACTAATCACTGACCACATCAGGGTGATGTGGTCACCCTGACCATTGATGGTCAGGTGCTGGCCAGCTCTGGAGGGACAATCTTTTTTGATCTAAATGCATTTTTTACCTGACTCCTGAACTTTGCAGCTGAACGGGTTAAAAAAAATCACATAAATCAGTTAATTTGTTGGTTTTCTGGGGAAAAAAAAAAGAAAAACAAGAAAAAGGGAAAAAACAGGAGCTGTGGGTTGCAAACATCTCTGCCCAGGGCTGTGCCTGCAATCCCTGGGGAGTGAAGGTGGCTCCACACCCACCCATCCCCTGAGCCCATCCTCTTCCTCCCCCTGGCCAGCTGGCTCTTGGTGGGCTCTGGTCACTCGCCCTGATGTGACACTCAGCAAGTCACAGCTCAGAGCCTTGTGACGAGGCTCAGGAACTCCTGGAAGGGATGTGGGGTGTCTCACAGTGACCCTGGAAATGGGCTGCTGAGCCCACTGGGCTGCTCCTGCTCCTGGCACTCAGCTCTCCCTAATGCTGGTCACCCACCAGTGACCAGCACTCCACACCAGAGGGGCTCCAGGCCATTCCCAGTCACTCAGTGTGGACAACCCCCACCTTTTAAACCTGCACGAAGCTTTCTGCTTTGTTTCCCAGCCCTGGGGAAGACAGGAAGGGCTGTTTGACGCTGTGTTTGTGCCTATCAAGTGTCAGCAGAGCAGCTGGAGCTGTGCTGCACCCGCAGAACTAACCACAGGTATTTTAGCAGCCTGGTGTTTATGTTTCCCTCCCCTGCTGCAGCAAGACAATCGCTTTCTGTCACCGTTGTAGCAACAACTGCTGCTCCAGGCCAGGATAATTCCAGCCCTCGTGGGTTTGGGGCTGTTTGTTCTCACCCAGCAGCAGCAAACAGGTAGTTTTGGAGACAGGCAGCAAAATAGCTCAGTGTGGAGGCGGGATTTTTGCTGCTCTGGCTGGATTTGTGCTGCCAAGGAGAGATCCCTGGCATGCGCAGGATGCTGCGTGCTCTGAGTTTGGGATGGGATCTTGGAAGATCAGGTTTGCTAGGCTCTGGCTCAGGACTTGTCCTCTAACTCCTGGAGTTCGCAGCTGAAGAGGAAAAAAACTCATGTAAATCAGTTGATTTTTTGGTTTTCTGGGGGAAAAAAACTGAGCTATGGGTTGCGAACATCTCTGCCCAGGACTGTGCCTGCAGCTGGAGCTGCAGCCTTGCCCCTGTGCCACCCTGCCTGCTCCTGGAGCTCTGCAAGAACTCAGTTATTTGACAAATCAGAGGAGTCAGGTCGGGCAGGAAATCAGCTCTTCCCAGATTTGTGATTTTCATCAGACATGGCAGGACCAAACCAGCAGAAAGCAGAACAAAACCACCTATTTCCTCTCCCTGCCGCCCTTTCTGCCCATCCCAACCAGCCCTGGTGGGGCTCTCACCCCACCGTTGACCTCCCACACTGCCGGGATCTGCTCTCTCCCGATCCCTGGGTGAAGTTTCAAGCTTTCCTTCCCTTCCCTTCCGTGCCTCCCCCAGCCGGGGGGTGTTTAATGTGCGGCCGGCGTTCCCTGCAGGCCGGCGGCCCGCATTTGAACCGCTGCCTTTCAGCTCCGGCTGAAAAGGAGCCGGCGCGGGGCCTCGCCTCTTAATTGCGGAGGAGGGGAGCATGGAAAAGCCTCTGGCTGCTGCTAATGCAGGAGAAAGCGGCTGCTCCGGAGGCACAGCCTTCTCCTCCCGGGCATCCTCCCAGCGGGGTGGGACCCGACCCGGAGCGCTCGTCCTGGGAATGGTGAGGAACGCGCTGCCTGGAGCTGGGTTTGGGGCTGGGAAGGGGAAAAGATCCTTCCTGCAAGCTGGCGAAGGTGGAGATGCTCCCAGAGGTTGATGTCGCTTGACATCAGCACCTCAGGGATGGCGATGGGTTTCGCCCAGAGCTGGGTGTGGATCCTCACACCCAACCGGCTCTCGCCTTTCCGGACACTCGGTAGCCCTCTGGCTACTTGTTGGGCAGCTGGGTGCCCAGGGGCTTTGCCTGTAGCCGAGGGCACTCCTTCCTCTCTCTGTCTCGGCTCTGGAGTGGCTTGTGCAGCGGGCTGAGAGTAAAGCAGCGTTTCCTCAGCACCCAAGGGCTTTGCTGGGCATGGCTGGGGCTGCAGCGGGGGCTGGAGAGGAGGAGCCGGCGCTCCGCTAACCTGATTAACCAGGTTCCGAACCAACCTCGCCAAGCCCAAAGCCAGCCGGCTGCCACCTCCTCCTGCCCTCCTCCCGGGGCACGGCTGGTCCCGAGGGGAACAACCCCCCGCCAGCCTCTGGCATCAAGGAGGGAGGTGGGATGCGACCGCGGGCATCGCCCCTCCGGCCACCGGGTAAGTGCCACCCCCTCGGAGCTTTGTCCCCTTTTCCCCTTCCCAGCGCACCCCAGAGTGTCCCCCGTGCCCGGGCAGCTCGGTCCCCGCTCCAGTGACGCCCGCGATGAGCGTCTGGGGGTTTTTGGAGCGTGAACTCGTCGGGATGCAAACAATTCCTTGGCCTGGCGCTGGCACACGGGAGCGAAGTTGGAGCCCCAGCGGCAAGCGCCGGGAATCCCGCTGGAATGCCGACAGGGGGAATTCTCGACCCGAACTCCGGTGCTGGAGTTTGGCCCTCATTGTGGGGAGGGGGCTGCCGTGTCCTGCAAGGGTTTGGCCATGCGGGGCTGATCCCAGAGGATCAGATCCCAGAGGATCAGATCCCAGAGGAGACCCCCTGTGTATGGAGCAGGGTGTCCCCAGCACGACCCTCTTCTGTCCCTGAGTGGTGTGAGCCACCAGCAGGTGCCAAAACCCACAGGATTGCTTCAAAAAACAGATGTCTTGATATTTGGGCAGCCTCCCAAAGTGGGGTGCTGGGGAAGACTCCACTCCCCGGCCCTGAGGGGGTCACAGCTCAGGCTGCACCTGGGGAGCTGATAAAAATGAAGAATTAAAAGCAGAGATAGCAAATTTTCGCTTCCCCTTGCTGGCTGCTGCTGGCCCACCTCAGAGCTTCTTGGAAAGGCAGAGGTCAGGCAGGGGGAGCTGAGGCTTTCCTTGGCTCTCTGTGTGGCCCAGAGCTTGGAAGAGCCAAAATGAGTCACTGAGCCTCATCCCAATAAGCTTTTCCCAGCAGCTGTGGGAGGAGGGGTGAAGATTTCCCAAGAAAGGGACTTTTTTTCGCAGAAAAATTTCCATCATCTTAAAAAAGTGATGACCCGCAGTGGGAATCATCCATCCAAAAGCTCTTGGGGCATCAGGGATACCCAAGGGGAGGAGGATGATGTGAATTCCAGCAGTGCACCCCGGCAGCTGATCCAGCTCAGCCCCAGGGAGGCAACCCCAGGAGTAGCCTTCTATTTCCTGCGTGTGGACTCGGGATTTTCCTCAACCCAATCTAAAACCAACCCAATTCCTTCTTCTCTTTGGATCTTCAGATCCCCAAATCCTTTCAGCCCAGACCCCAGGGAGCAGAGAAGCTGGGATGGCACCCCTCACCCAGCAACAGGCTCTTTCTCCACCCTCCCCAAAAGTTCTTCCCGAACCTCGTCGGACCAGATTGAGTCACCGAAGCGCCGTGACATCACTCGTGGTTTTTGTGAGCGAGCAGCAGTTTCCTGTGGTGCCCAGGATCCTATAGATAGCGACAGGCACGGAGAGATGTGAGCTTTTAGCTCCTGCTCCTTCCTCCCTCCCTCCCAGGATCGCTTCCCTCAACCTTCTCCTCTCTTTCCCAGCGCCAGCGGCGAGGGCCAGCGGCGGAGCTGGAGAGCCGGATCCCGCTGAGAGGATGAAAACATGGGCCTCAAGTTGTCCTGCCTGAAAGGTGAGTTTGGGGTGGGGGTTTTTGGGGTGGCTCCTGCTCTCTGGAGGTATCTAGGGGGTGGTTGTACCTGGAGGAGGTTTAGGGATTGGTGGAGTTTGGGATTGGGGTGGAATTTCTGAAGTCCCACGGGTGACCTGTTGCTCCTGGATCGCCCCAGAGAGGATTTCCCCAGCTCTGTTTTCCCAGTTCTGTGCTTGTCCCACACCCTTTACTCTGGAGAATCCATGGGTTGATGGCAACCCTCAAGAAATCAGGTGGGATTTCCTTGGAGGTGGGAAAGGACCAGCAAGGATGGGTTTCTGATGGGATGCAGGGGTCAGCCCAGAGCCAGGGTCCAGCTTCCCAACCTCCAGCCCTACCCCCGAGCGTCCCTCACTGCTCCTCTCTCCCCAGGGATACTCCAACCAGGAGCTTCTTCCCCAACTTTCATTTTCTTAATGGGTTTAGGCTGGGAATGGCGTCAGGGATGTCTGCACAGGGGAAAGTGGGAGCTTTTAGTGCTCCTGGCCTCGCAGGGCGAAGGCTGGATATCGCATCTCCCATTAGCTGTGCGTCCCACTGACTCCTATTAATCATCCTTGGGGTCGTTAGGGATGGGAATTAATGAGTATCCCTCTCTAAGACGCAGGGCTGCCTCTTCCCTGGCTTTTCCCAAACCCAAATTCTGGGAGACTCTGGTTGTGATGGGCACAGAGTTAGGTGCATCACCCAAAAATGAGCTCTGCTCCTTCTCTGCATCAGGGATGCTGGGAGGGGGTGGTCTGGGGGGTTTGGGGGTCCCACAACCCCTCCAGTCCAACACAGGATAACTGAAGAGGGGAAGTGGGCAGCCAGGGAATCCCAATCTTGCCCCAAATCCAGGGCAGAGCCCCAAAATATTCCCCCATGGCTCCAGACCCCTCAGACAAGCTCGGAGTCTGGAAAAAAGAAAAGACCCTCCCCCTTTTCCAGCTCCCTTACATAAGGCAGGGCTTTATCCTTAATTAAAAAGAGATTAAAAATATCAGTGTCTGTCCCCTCCGGGCATTTTCCTGCTTGGGAAGAGCTGAAACCTCCCTGGATGCCGCCTGTGCCACACGGGGCTTTTCTCCTGATTAAAAAAGCAGATTAAAGCGATCTGCTCCCCTGATGGGGGGTGCCGCGGGCAGGTGGTCGAGGGGAGGAGGGGATCCACCTATGAAACCCCCCAAAAAACCAAGGTGGATCCAGGGGAGGAGATGTGAGGGCGCTGGGGATTCTCCAGCGGCTCGGAAAGGCTTGACACGGAGGAGGGCGGGGATGCAGCCTCGTGTTTGATTTGTCTTTTAATCCGCCTTTTATCCCCCAAATTTCCCCAGGCTTGAAGACGTGCGTGAGCAGCGGGAACGGCGGCGACGGGACCCTGGCGGCGACCTCGGGACAGAAGCACCTGCACGTGCCCTCCATCATCGTCACGCCGCCAACGCCCACGGGGACAATGCTGTCCCGCGAGGGGCGGCGCGGGGGGACACCCTGCAGCCAGTGCTGAGCGGGGACGCGGGGGACAGCCAGCCCGGCGGGACCTGGCCCCGCTCCGCCGGGATGGAGCCTCCGGGATGCGGCTCGGCGGGAGCTCCGCAGGGACACACGGGGCACCCACGCGGCTGGGTTTGGACGCCAGGGACTGGGTTTTGTCCCTTTTTCTAACACTGGGATCCCCTCCCGGTGAATAAAACCCCTGGGGTTCCGCACCCCCGGTTTGGCTGTGTCAGCGGAGGGGGCAGTGGGTTGTTCCCCCAAAACATCCCATCACCACCGTCCCGGAGCCGCCCTCGTGTCCGTGGGTGGCCAAAAGTGAGGACCCCCCCACCTCTCCACCCGGGATTGAAGAATCCGTCTCGGCAGACAGCGCCGGGAAAATGAACTCGGCGTCACCTGCATCCCGCCGGCTCGGCCGCATCCCGGGAGGGAGCCGGGGGCGATGCTTCCCGGGGAGCGGCGGCACCCGGAGCCGGCGGGAGAGGCGGGAGTGTGAAAGCAGATGGAAATTTAATTTTTTAATGACAGCAGCAGATGGCAAAAGACACGCGAGGGGAGGCGCAGCGTGGGGGGAGACGTTCCTGGAGCGCCCGGCACGTGCCGGCGGCACCGGGGGTGCTCCGGGAATGGGGGCTCGGGGACCCTCCGAGTGCCACCCATGGCGGGGGGTGGCTGGGGGTCCCCGAGGCTTGGCTCCCACCCGTTCTAGGGGTAATGCTCAGCCCAAGGGTCGTGGTTGCTCCACGGGTGGTCCTGGGGCTGAGCCCGAGGTGGTTTGGGAGAGGGGTTGGGGAGAGGTGGGTTTGTCTGGGGGTGCTTTTTCCATGGGGACTTGAAAACGGGGTGCAGCCCTCCCGGATCATCTAGAAGACACTTGGCTGGGCTGGGTGTGTAGGTGGATGGGTGGATGGATGGATGGATGGATGATGTGGTGCATGGACAAAAAGAGGACTGATTGCTCCTCTAAGGCATGGATGACTGGATAGAGGATGGACAGAGAACTGGATGGATGGATGGATGGATGGATGGAAGGTGTGGATGAATGAAGGTGTGGCCGAACTGATGGAGGCATGGATGGATGAAGGGATGGCTGGCTGGGGGGATGAACGGCTGGCTGAATGGATGGGTGGGTGGATGGATGGATGGTTACATGGAAGCATGGATGAGCGATGGAGGAGTGGATGGGTGGATAGATGGATGGGTGGGTGGGTGAATAGCTGAGTGGGTGGATGTGTGCACTGAAGGATGGATGGGGATGGATGGATGGATGGATGGATGGATGGATGGATGGATGGATGGATGGATGAGGAACAGAGGGAAGGGACAGGTGAGTGATGGCAGGTCCCCCAGTGCGAGTGTCAGCACATGGACAACTGAACAGACAGACAGACGGATGCTGCTGCTGGTCCTGCGCAGGAGGGCAGCTGCTGGGGCCTGGGTACAGCCCAGGGACACCCACACACAGCGGGGTCACCCACCCCAGCCCGGACACCCGCGCACGGCCCCGGGGGTCGCGGGGCGCTGCCGCTCCCGGCCGCCAGAGGGTGGTAGCGGCAGGCTCCGCCACTCCCGCGGCGCCCGGCAACAAGTGCCGAGCGCTGATTGGTCGAACGCCCAGGGGGAGCGCCGCGATTGGTCCCCGTGGCCCGACTCGGACCTCCCCCAGCGGGGCCGCGGCCGGAGCGCGCCGGGAGCAGGATGGCCAATCAGAGAGGCGTGCGCTACGGCAACGACGGGGAAAGCCAATCAGCGTGCGCCGCGCCGAGCCAGGCTCCGCCTCCCCTCGAAGACCGCGAAAACGCGACCGGAGGCGGGAGCGGCGGGCGGTGGGCGGGGCTTGGGGCCCGTCAGCCAATAGGGAGCGAGGGCGCGCGGCAGGCTCGGCCCTCAGCCGGTCCTGGTTCCGGCCCGGTGTGATCCCGGTGTGATCCCGGTTCGATCCCCGGCTGATCCCCGATTGAGCCCGGTCTCATCCCGGTCCCATCCCGGTTCGGTCCCCTCTGTGTCCATGGAGCCGGCCGAGGTGGAGTTCCTGGCCGAGAAGGAGCTGGTGACGATCGTGCCCAACTTCAGCCTCGACCGGATTCACCTCATCGGGGTCGGGCCTGGGCTGAGGGGGCTCCGGGAGAGGCTGGGCTGGGGACAGGGGCTGAGGGTCTTACGGACACTCCTTGAAGGCTGGCGGGGGCTAGGGGTGACCGAGAACCAGTCTGGGGGGCTTGAGGGGCAGGGCAGGGTCTGGGTGGGTCTGAGGGGCAGGGATAGGGGGATTAGGTGTGGGGAGTTGGGTTTAGGGGGTTGGGATTGGGATGCAGGAGTTGGGGAGATGGGGGAGAGGGGCTGGGGGGATTAGGGTGGTCTGGGGTGGTTGGGAACAGGAGGAGGAGATGGGGTCGTGGGAAAGGGTCTGGATGGATTGGGGATGGAGGGGTTAAGGGGTTGGGGAATGGTGGGGAGAGAGGGAATTTCAGCCCCCAGGAGGTTTGGGAGGGGCTGTGCTGTCCCCCACAGCTCTGGGGGTTCCTGCAGCCCCTGAGCCCCGGCTGGGAATGTCCAGCTGTCCTGGGTGCTGACCAGAACCTGGGAAACCTCTGGGAGCCCTCAGGGTGAACCCAGAGGCTGCATGTCCAGAGAGACGAAATTTGTAGCTGTAACTCCTGTGAAATGCTTTGAAATAGAAAATGCACTGGAAATGTTGGTTATTCCTTCTCAAGGGAAATTGGGAAAAGTCTGAGAGCAAGAATTATGGGAAGTGAGAGGAGGAAATACAGAATCTGTTTGACTCAGGCTTTTCCAAATCCTCTGGAAACTCACACTGCATTAGCAGGCTGTGCAGCCTGAGCCCTGGCTGCTGCCTTACTCTCATCCTTAATTTGTTTTCCAGGGAGATTTGGGTCCCTTCAATCCTGGTTTGCCAGTGGAAGTGCCTGTGTGGTTGGCCATTAATCTGAAGCAGAGGCAGAAGTGTCGGCTCATTCCCCCAGAATGGATGGATGTTGGTAAGGATGGAGGCTTTGGCTTCAGCTCTGGCCTTCAGTGGGTGCAGTGGAAACATGAAATTAAAAATAATCTGGTTTTTACCATTAGTGGGGAGCTTAATTCAAAAACACAAAGTAACAGAGAGAGAAGGATCTCATGTTCCACCACTGGAATATTTTATTTACTCTGAGGGTGATGAGGCTTGTTCAGAAGGAGCATTAGGGACCTTGAATCACAGAATCCCAGAATTGTATGGGCTGGAAAAGACCTCCAATGTCATCAAATCTAACCTGTGACCAGTCCCCACTTTGTCACCCAGCCCAGAGCACTGAGTGCCACATCCAGTTGTTCCTTGACCACTTCCAGGGATGGGGACTCCACCACCTCCCTGGGCAGTACTTTCCTAAGTTTAACAACCCTTTCCTTCAAGAAATTCCTCTTGCTGTCCAACCTGAACCTCCTCTGGCAAAACTTGAGGCCACTCCCTGTTGTCCTGTCACTAATTCCCTGGAAAAAACTCTGTATGATGCTCTGTGTTGAGGGAGGCTTTGGAGGCATCCATGTCTCCTGTGTCCCTCCTCACAGCAGCCTTTTCCTGCCCTCACATCATTTGAGGCTTGGACATTGAGCTGATCCTACAGAAACAACACGGGTTTTCCTGGGGAGGGGAAAAATCCACCTGGAGCATTGAAGGCCTGGCAACACCTGAGCATCCCTGGTTGCATTTTAGGGAAACTGGAGGAAATCCGGGATCAGGAGCGCAAAGAGGACACCTTCACTCCCATGCCCAGTCCCTACTACATGGAACTCACCAAGCTGCTGCTGAACTAGTGAGTAGCAGCTGAGCTGGGCCATTTTCCACCCCACTACGTGTGAGCACGGACAATTTTTCAAGCTTTGCTTGGCAGCAGCCCCGCAGGGCGGCGGGGAAGGCAGAGTTAAGGGAGCTTTATCCCTCAGCCTGCCAAGATTTCGCGGCAGCACTTCCCTCGTGGTAACTCCGCGTTTCGGGAACTTGGGGATTGCTTGTTCCATGGCCTCATAATTGGGGCTGTGCCGCTTTATTGAGCAGCAGCTCAGCGTGCAGGCCTGGAGGATCCGCCACACGTTCCACGGCTGCAATCTGTTCAGCAGCCCAAAGCCTCCAGGCTTCTTCCTTGGCTCTCCTTCAGGAGGAAAGCTCCTCTTCCCTCAGCCTGGGAAGCAGGAGGCCGGGGATATTCCGAGCCTGAGCTCCTGCCTGCTGAGGCATTTCACTTGTAAAATGTGCTGGCTGGTATTTGTCTCGGCGAGGGCTCTGCTGACTTTAAGCCCTCGATTAAGCAGGGTGGGCATTCCAGCTCTGGCTTTTCCTCTGGAGATGAGGCTGCTGGCGTGCTGCTCCTTCCCAGCACGCTCCAGCAACCCTGACAGCTCTGTCCGTGCGCATCGATCGCATCTCCCGAGATCCTTATGGCAGCGCTTAATGGGGCAATGTGGCACATCCCATCCAGCCCTTCCTGCTTAATTCTCCCTGATGGAGCCCCGGGAGCCCTGAGCTGGGATTTCATCGGGGCTGAGCCTTCAGATTCCCTGGCTGGCCGTGGGTTTGGCCGGGTTAGGGGCCCGCTGTGAGCCTCGTACCAGCTGGGCAATTAAAGAGCAGAAGGATTCGAGCGACAACCAGCTGCTGCGTTGGAGCTGAGCATTCCTGGGTAGATAAAGCATCCCAGAAATCCCAGCTGCACAAGGAGCAGAGTGGATTTTCACGTGGAGTCGCAGATTTTCAGCAAACTGTCCTGCGAGCGCCTCGGGGGGGATGAGGAGGTGACAACACCACTCAGTGACATAACCACACATCCCTCTCAGCCTGCTCTGATCCTCCCCTTTCCCATCCCTGTTCCAGTGCCTCCGACAACATCCCCAGAGCGGACGAGATCCGGACGCTGGTGAAGGACACGTGGGACACGCGCATGGCCAAGCTGCGGCTGTCTGCGGACAGCTTCGTGCGGCAGCAGGAGGCTCACGCCAAGGTGGGCCAGGAGCTCATCCCAGAGGGATCCAGCTGTCCTGGGGGTGCTGAGGGATGGGGAATGAGCTGCTGGGAAAGGCTGCCTGGGTTGTGGGTGTGTCACTGGGGAGGTGGAGCTGTGAGTTGAGTTTTGCAGGCCAGGGGCAGCTCCCTGTGCCTTGTGGGAAGCAGGGAATCATGGAATGGGTTGGGTTGGGTTGGGTTGGGAAGGGACCTTGAAGTTTAACTTGTTCTACTCCCTGCCTGGGCAGGGACACCTTCCACTAGGCCAGGCAGCTCCAAGCCCCATGCAGCCTGGCCTTGAACACTTCCAGGAATGGGGAATGCTCTTGAAATGGTGCTTGGGTGTTTCTCTTGAGCAGCTGGGTTGGTCCCTTGGGGTGTCACCGGAGGGAACTGTGGGCTTTGAGCTGCTTCCCAAGTGCCTTGTCTTCCCAGATTCTATCATTTCCCCTTTTAGCTGGATAACTTAACCTTGATGGAGATCAACACCACCGGGACTTTCCTTACCCAGGCCTTGGATCACATGTACAAGCTCCGGACTAACCTCCAGCCTGGCGAGAGCTCTCAATCCCAGGATTTCTGAGAGGGAGCTGGGGAGGAGCTGCTTCACCTGGCCAGCCCCACCTCCCTGCAGGGACCTCCCAGCCCTCCTGTCCCCTCGGGGTTGGGTGGGAATCACTCCAGAGCTGCACCAGAGCATCCCCGAGAGCCTCTGTGCAGGCGGTGACTCGCTGGGCGGATCTCTCGGGTTGTACTTCAGCGAGGGAACTTCTGAGGGCAGCACAGGCCACACACTGCCTTGAAAGCCATAAATTTCAAGGCGGTGCTTCCATGGATTTTCTGAGAGCCTTGGGGAAAAAAAAAGGAAAAAAGAAAAAAAAGGAAAAAAAAAGGGGAAGATGTGCTGGCAATGAGGTGTCTGCTGGGGAGATCAGCTGGGAAGCAGATCCATCTGCTCTTTGGAGAAGGACAAAAGAAAATGGTTTTCCCTCTCCAGCACCAGGCTGCGGGGGAATATCATCCATCTTTATTTTTGTAATAGTTTGGGTTTTAATCCGAAACCGCGTGCAAAAAAAAAAAACCCCAACAACAATAAAAAATAATTGCAGCCGAAGAGCAGCATCGAATTAATCCTGGCTTGTGTCACAGGCAGGGGTTAAACAATGCTTGGAAAAACCTGCAGCTCTCCTCTGGCTGCAGCCCCGTTTCCCTGCGGCAGAGCGACAGGCAAGGGCAGGATGCAGGGCAGGATCCAGGCGGGATGCAGGCGCTGCCGGCCGGAGCCAGGCTGTGCTGATGGCAGATGTAATTATTCCTGGCGCCCGAGGGTGCCAGGCTGCCAGCGCTGCCCTTCCCCGAGCATCTGGGCCAGCCTCCCGCTGCCATCTGTGCCCTGCCTGCCTGGGCTGCGCCCCAGAGGGCTGGCACGGCGGGAATGATGGCAGGAATGATGGCAGGAGCTGCCGGGAATGCTCGGAGCGGGGCTGGGGATGCTCGGAGCAGGGCTGCGTTCCCAACGCCGCCGGCGGCGCTGCAGAAAGGATTCCTTGCCGTCATGGTGGAAGAGTTTATTTTGGTTTTTCTGGGTTTTTTTCAGGAATTACAGCAATATATTCATAAATACCTAATTACTACATTCGACAAATAATATATTACATTACAATGAATTCCAACAAGTACACTTTGAACATGTTTAGGGTTGGGTTTTTCTCCTTTTTTGGGTTTTGGGGGGTTTTTTTGTTGTTTCACAGCATCCAACCTGCCCCCAGCAGGCTCTGCCTGCCTCTCCTTCCTCCCAGCCCTTCCAGGCCCTGACACAGCTGCTCCAGCAATTCTGCACGGGGTGTGCACAGACACAAATGCTCACCACAACCCTGGCAGGGGGGGAAAATTTGGTCCAAAAAACCCAAATCCAGGCTGGTGAGGAGGGCAACTCAGCACAGGAGCTGCTACAAAGCGAGGCTGCATCCCAGCCAGGCTCCTCAGCACGGCGAGGGATAAATTGCCAATGATTTCCCACCCCTGGCTTCTTCCCCCTCCCTCTGCCACGGCACACAGGAAGGGAAACGAGTGGAGCAACGAGCGTATTTTGCCGCGTTAAAATTCCCTGTGAAGCCCGGAGTTGGCAGCGGCGAGGCCAGAGGCTGGCGAGGCAATTGGGGATTTAAAAAAGATTAAACTAATTTCTGTCACAAGGGCATTTTGCTTTTTAATCTTGCCCAGCTTTTTTTTTTTTTTTTTTATTTGGTGAAGCCAATGAGAGAACAGGGAGCAGGGGGGGCATGGGGGGAGGTTAATGCTTTTCTTTGCGAGTGCAACGAGGGAATTTAAAGCAGGAAGCAGAGGTCACCTTTTCCCGGAGATGTGAGCTGGTCTCGTGGCGAATTAGAAACAATTTCTAATAAATAATTTAAAAATAACAATCAAAAAAAGGCTCCCCCGGGGGTGGGCGGGGCACGGGATGGATTTTAGAGTGACACCGAGCCTGACGCTGTCACCGCAGCCTGGTGGCACCAGGACATCCCTGCCCGCCTGCGGGCACAGCTCCACCTGGATTGTCCCCACGGTGCCACCAAGAGACCCCACAGGGCCTCTTCTCTCTGTGCCCAAACAGCGCCGCTCTGATTGTCTTGGGATTTTGGGGAGGGACAAGGACACCCCAGTGCCACCCACCCCCCACCCCTCCACCCGCTCGGCACCATTCCTTGGGGTTTTTTATTTTTCATTTGGCAGATGGAGCTTGGGCAAGGCTCAGACACCTCCCAGCACCGTGACACCCACGACGACCCAGCTGGAGCAGAAAAACCTCCAGAAAGCAAAGAAAAAGGGTAAAAATTTAAAAAAACCAAGAGGGTGGAAGGGCTCAGCTTCTCAAGGGATTGGTGGTGGGACAGGACCTACCCCACTGGAAAAGGGGATTTTGTTTTTTCCCTAGGTTTTGATTATTTTTAAAACACTTCAGTATCTTTTCTGGCCCGACCAGCAGCAGTACAAACACTAAAATCGAGTAAATCCTTTTGCCAAAAAAAAAAAAAAAAAAAACAACCAAACTAGAAAGAAAACAAAAACAGGGAGGGAGAAGGGGGCGAAAAAAAGGAAAAAAAAAAGCAGAAACATCTTAAAAAAAAAGGCAAGCTTTTTATAACAATAATTAAAGCAATAAAAACATACAAAACTTTGTTGGTTTTTAATATATATACACAGTACAAGGCTGAAGCACCTTTCTTTTTTTTTTTTTTTCCGCCTGTTCAATCCCAAAGCCGGGGTGACAAAGTGACCCCGCGCGTGTCCCTGCCCCTTCCCCGCCAACCAGGAACAAAAAGGGACCTTCAACCAGTTTATTGACTTTATTTTTTTTTTTTTTTGATAGCGAAGTGCATTTCCAGGGGAAACCCCGGGCTGGGGGTGCCGTGCCGGGAGCAGGATCTGGCAGCACCCAACACCGCGGGGCCCCGCCGGGTTTAGTGTTGTCGGTGGAGTCTTTTTCATTGTCTTTTTTTTTTTTTTTTTTTTTTAGAAAAAAAAAACCAAAGAACCAACAAAAATGAGCGTTATAAAGTGTGGGTGGGTGGAGGAAAGGGGGCTTCAGCGCCGTGGCCCCCAGAGGAGGGGACAGGAGGGGACATGCCGGGGGCTGCTGGCCGTGGGATGGGCTCCCGGCTCCTCCCGGCTCCCGTTTGCTTCATGCATGGCACATTCTCCATTTATTTATTTATTTCTCTTTTTTTTTTTTTTCTTTTCTTCTTCCTTTTATTATTAATGGTTTGTAGTTGTTTTTTTTTTTCTTCTTCTCCTTTTTTTTTTTAATTTTATTTTTTTTTAGCTTCAAACCTCCCAGTGAAAAATATTAAATATTCAAGGTAATAAAATAGATTATTATTTCTAGACTATATGTTCGGCCTGGCCCAAGGAGCGTCACCTGGGATACCCCTTGAAATAACCCCTAGACCACTGCATTGCAGGCAAGGCAAGGCACTTCCTCAGGTGATCCAGCTCGGCTTGCAGGCGTTCCCGCTCCGACACCATCTTCTGCTTCTGGGTCCTCAGCTCCTGCGGGCAGCCAGGGAATGGGAATGGTCAGCGGGCACTGGAGAGCTCGTGGAGAGGGGGAATGGGGTGGGGGGACTGCAGGGAGTGGGTGATGCGGGGTTTGGGGTATGGCAGGGGATGGGGTATAGCAGGGGATGGGCAGTGCTGGGTTTGGGGTACAGCAGGGTTTGGGGTACAGCAGGGTTTGGGGTAATAGCAGGGGATGGGCAGTGTAGGGGTTGGGATAAAGCAGGGGATGGTTAATAGGATAAAGCAGGGGATGGGACACTAAGAATTTGGGCGGTGCAGGGAATGGGCAGCACAGGATTTGGGATACAGCAGGGTTTGGGATAACGCAGGGGTGAGTAGTGTAGGGGTTGGGATAAAGCACGGGATGGGACACAGAGTTTGGGCACTGCAGGGAATGCACAGCGCTGGGTTTGGGATTCAACACAGGATGGGCAGCACTGGATTTGGGATACAGCAGGGAATGGGCACTGGAGGGAATGGGATCCCTTGTGGGGTGCTGAGCTTCTCTGGATGTCCCCAAAGGGAAAGTGGGTGCTTGGGAAATAGCAGAAGAATAGGGTGGGGGGCAAGGAATGGCCAGTGCAGGGGATGGGCAGTGCAGGGTTTGGGATACAGCAGGGAATGGGGAACTGCAGGGATGGGACACTGAGAGCTTGGGCACTGCAGGGATGGGACACTGAGAGCTTGGGCACTGCAGGGAATGGGTGCAATGTAGGTAGACAGGTTTGCTATGGGAGGATTGGGTGTCTTGAGGCTGGATCCCTCACAGAGCCCAGCAGTCCAGGGGGATGTGTGCCCTGGGAATGGGATGCCCAGGGGATGGGATGCCCAGGGATGTGTGCCCAGGGAAGGTGTGCCCGTCCCCACTCACCGCCATGCTGTGTGACAGCTGCTCTGCCGTCAGGCTCAGGGTGTAGTGCTGAGCCTCCAGCCGCCGGCACTGCGTCTGCAGCACCTGGCGCTCCAGGTTTTGTTCTGCAACAAAATTTATGTCTTTGTTATGCAAAGGACAGGGGCTGAACACCTCAGGCTCCCTGCACGGCACAGGTGCCACCACGGAGGGTGCCAGCCCTGCTCGAGGCTCTGCCCAGCAGGCAGTGATCACCCCCAGCACCCCACGGCATTCCCAACCCTGGCACTGCCTGTGGAGAACCTCCAGCTCCCACTGAGAGGACGTTGGGCTGCCATGAATACACCGATTTTTCATGCACACCTCGATTTTTGCGACAACAACAGCGCCTGTTGCTTCCATGCTGCTCTTGCAGTACTGGAGATCCCCCAGTGCCTCCCCAGCCCATCCCAGCAGGAACCAGCAATGCCTCCCAGAATAAACCAAACCACAAAGCAGCATTTTACCCTCCCTGTCCACCCCCCTGCACCTCCTACCTTCTATATGTTCCTGGTAAGCTTCAAAAATTGCCTCGATCCCTTGCCACTTGGGCCTGGGGTAGTCTTCCTCCTCTTCCTCCTCCTCTTCCTCCTCCTCCTCATCCTCGGAGGCAGAGTCCCGGGGCAGGGGGGCAGTGGCCGGAGTGGCCCCTCGGCCATGCCGTTGTGCGGAGGTCCGGCCAGGCGGCTGGACGCCTGCAGCTCTGGGATGTTGTAGTGGATGGAGGTGTCCAGTTTGTGGTTCTGCTCCGCCGTCAGCGCCGCCGTCCCCGCTGTGGGCACCAACAGTCAGCCCCTGCCTGCTCCCCACGGCCCCTCAAGGCATTCATTCCACCCTTACAGCATCTTCTCTGGGTTTTCATCACTCTCCATGCACTGGAGTTTTATTTATCCCAACCACTGGACTGAGTTTGGGATGGTCAGAGCTGCATTATCCCTTATTTTTAGCTTCACCAATGAGCTCCTGGGATGCTCCAGGAAAGAGGCTGTCAGTGCTAAACCCCGGTGTGGGGACAAGGGGGTGACATCCCAATGGTGCCCAGACAGCTTCCCACATCCCTGCTTAATTTTCCTGGACATCAGAGAGAATTTCTGGACTGAGAAGGTTGTTGAACACTGGAATGGGCTGCCCAGGGAGGTGGTGGAGTTTCCATCCCTGGAGGTGTTCAAGGAACAACTGGACATGGCACTCAGTGCTCTGGTCTGGTGACAAGATGGGGATTGCTCACAGGTTGGACTCAACCTTGGAAGTCTTTTCCAGCCCCTATGATTCTGGAATTCTAGGATTTGTGCTTCTATGGTGGTGTGTCCCCCTCACAGCACGAGCTGGGAAATGCTCATTAGACCTTGGCCTTGATGAAGAGCACCTGGGCTCAGTTCCTGGGCTTATCACAAACCCTGTGCTGCAGGAACTGCTGCTGTCCAACGAGCTCCTGCTGTTCCACCAACTGCCTTGCAAACTTATCTTTCTTGCCTCGCCAAAAACCCAAGAGGGATCATAATTTTGTTATCAAACTTTCACAGAAAGTCACCGACCTGAACTGGGGCCAGGATGGAAAACTGCCATGAGTAAAGCCCTACAAACAGCAGCCCTGAGACCCTTGGAGCTCTCCTAGACCACAGTGGGATGGGATCAGCAAACTCCCTCCTAGGGGGGCCTCTCAGATCCAGGGAATTCTCACATTTCCTGCAGTCAGGGGATCCCTGAACCATGACAGACCCTGGGCTGATCCCCCCACTCCTCAAGGCTCAACACTTCACTCATCAAGAAGATGCAAAGGCATCCAAAGTGAGCATTTCACTGAATTCCAGAGGAATTTTTCACAGGTACCTTGTACAGACTCTTTATGTCCATGTGCGAGGGTGAATATGTCATACCATATATCCTGGGAATTTTACTCTCCTGGATTCTTAAGTGTTCTAGATTTGTAAGTTAGGCCTGTGAATAAGTTACTGTCGTGGTAAATTCTATATGAATCTACAGAATAATCTATAATCTATTGCTAAATTGTTTAACTTATCAATTAGGTATAAGTTTAGGTTCTGTTGGGCCTTTAAACATAACCTGTTGATCAAGTGCAGGCTCAGTTTAGCACAGGGGTCTACCCTGAACCTCTGACTCAACACAAGGGTTTTCCATATTCCTTTCTGTCCTTACTCTTTCCTATCCTTTCATTCGCCCCCTCCAGCCTCCACATAGATAGTCTGGGATTTATTTATTGGCTTTGGATTTTTGTTTGCTTTTCCCTGGAGTGCTTCAACCATCTAGGAAGCCATAGAGTGAACCTCGCCAACAAACCTCATGGTGCTGCTGCTTTTACACCAAACTTGGTTTTGCCAATCCTTTTGCTGCCGATTTTTTAAGACACCTTACAAAAACTCTCACTCCCCAACTGCTTCCCATTACCTTTGTGCTTCTGCAGCGCCTTCTGCGTGGACTGCAGCACCGACTCATGGAACTGGTGGGCAAATTCCTCGGCAATGAAGGGTTCCCAGGGCTTGCTCTTGCCGTTCATGCTGTGTGACAGCGGCACCGGGATGTCCTTGGGGAGGGGACCCCTGACGTAGCTGAGGATGCTCAGAGCCTTCTTCCCGGGGTGCCCGTCGCTCAGCCGGGGTTTCTCCGGCGCCGTGCCCGACTCCTTGGGCCTCGGTGTCTCCTGAGGTCTCAGCTGCTCTAACCTGGAAACTTCCGCTGTTTTCGGCACCTCCGGCACGGAGACGGCGATGCCCACGGGCTTATCCAGATCCAGCAGCAGCGGCGGCACCGGCGGCTCTTTGGGAAGAGGAGGAGCAGTTGGCCGCAGCCAGGACTCTGTGTGTCCCCAGGGCAAAGCCATCCCGAGACCCAGGGAAGGTTTTGGGGTGCTTACCGGTGCTGGGGGCACTGGGGCTGTCCCGCGGGGAGCTCTTCACCACCACGGCAGCCGGCGTGGTCTTCTGCTTCATGGCCTGCAGCATCTCCACCAGCTTCTCCTTGTCTGCGGCATGGGAAGCTGAGGTTTAGTGTAGCCTCAGCTCAGCAGAGCCAGCTCGGGGCCCCAGGCAGGACCCCCACGGCACCCCCCAAACCCGAGCGAGCACGGGCCATGGCTGTTACCTTTCCTCTTCTCGGCGCTGATGTGCGTGAGGTTGAAGATGGTGAGGAAGCGCTTCTTCTCCTCGAAGTTGGGGCTGTTGTTCATCTCGTCGGGGCTGTAGCGGGTGGAGAGCGGGAGGCGCGGGGGAGGGCGTGCGGCGCTTGTTCTGCACCGTGGGCGGAGAGGGGCTCCTCTCCCGCAGCATCCGCCGCCGCTTGCGCCGCTTCTGGCTCAGCAGTTCCTCCTTCTGCTGCTGCGTGGTGAGGCCGAAGAGCTGCAGGAACTCCAGCTTCTGGGGCGACCAGGGGGAGAGCAGAGGAGGGTCATCCCCAGAACAGTCTCATCTTCACCCCCATTCTCATCCCCGTTCCCATCCTCATCCTCATCCTCATCCTCATCCTCATCCTCATCTCCATCTCCATTCCCCACCTCCATCCCCATTCCCCACCTCCTCCCCTGTGGCTAGCACAGGTTCTTCCCATGGGAACGTTTTGCTATATTTCATAAACAAGATAAAGTTTGGAAGTTTTGCAAACAATTTCTCCGGATTGAGTCAGTTCGGGCTTGGCCAATTGGGCCTAGGGGGAGGTCTCGGGCTGACCAATCTGGGGCACTTCTGTAGACTCTATATATATGGAATTCAAAACAATAAAGTTCCTCTTCTCCTCTCTTTCCTTGTCTGAGAACTTGGTCATTCCTCAGCTAGCCGCTCAACAGCGACACTCCCCCATCATCTCTATCCTCATCCCCTACCTCATCCATCTTCATCTCCACTCCTGTCTCCATCCTAATCTCCATTCCCCATCCCCATTCTCATCCCATTCCCTTCATCCTCATCTTCATTCCTGTTCCCATGCCCATCCTCATCCCGCCTCCATGCCCATTCCAATCCCCATCCTTACCCTTACCCCCATTTCCATCGCCATCCTCATCATCTCCATCCCCATCTCTAACCCCCCAGTGCCTCTGCAAAGATCGGGGATGGTGACTGTACAGGGCACTGGGGACTGCTGTAAAGGAGGGGCTGCTCCCCCAGGGGACAGCAGGGAACAGGGAGGGGACAGTGAGTGCCATCAGTACCTCAGAGGACGTGTCCAGCTTCAGTGGGGGCTGCTCGGCCACGCAGCGGAGATGGGCCCGCACCTCCTCCTCATCGCTGTCGTCACAGGAGTCATCCAGGTCGTAGTAGTACCCTGGAGATGGGGAGAGGCTGGCGTGAGACTGGGGACACCATGGGGACCTGCTGGGATCCTGGGGAATCTTCTGGGACATGGGGAACCCTGCTGGGGATGGGGGTACAGCAGGGTGGGATGTCAGGGGAGGGATGGGGATCCAATGTGTGGCCCAGCAGGGTGGGGGGTGCAACCCAACAGAGCCCTGTCCCCTCTTCAGCAGCTGTGGGACCTTGGAGGGCATCGCCTGTCCCCGTGTATCCTCTTGGCATCACTTTGGGATGGGTGGTGGGGGTCAGTGGGGCACAGTCTGGGGACATTGGAGTGGTGACAGCAATTCCAGCCCCTCCAAGCGCTCCATCTCCTCCTCACCGCTGCTCTCATCCCCACTCCAGCAGCCCCATCAATATTTAAAACCCTCTTATTAGCTTCAGTTCATCATTTATTAATTGGGCACGTCTGGAGCGCAGGGTTTACCGAACCGCTCGGATGCGGGAACGTCGGCATCCCCGGGAGACCCCCAGCCGCACCCCCAGCTCCCGGTGCCAGGGGGATCCCCAATCCCTCACCTTTCTCTCGGGCCTCCCGCCGCCGCCGCTCCTCCAGGTCCAGTTTGCTGACCAGCCTGCGGTGCTGCTGCACGAACTCGTCATAGATGTACATGGGGTCCTGGGCACGGGGCTGGGGGGGCCGGTAGGGCGAGCTGGGCTTGGTGGCCTCGGGGAACGGAGCGGCCGGGGTTCTCTGCTGGCTCAGGATGCTCTGAGTGGACTTTTCCAGCTCAGCTAGGAAGGGGGTGTGGGTGAAGGCGCCGTGCTCCGGGGCGCCGGGCTCCCGTGCCGGAGGGTATTTCTCCAGAGCATCCCTCTTCCTCGGTCCCTCCTCCAGCTTCTCCGGGCAGAAGACCCTCTCCACCTTCACCAGAGGGATGCCCTGGCGGCTGGGCTCGAAGGGCGCCGGGTGGCTGTGGAGGGTGTGGGGCTCGGGGAGGCGCCGGGGAGGGTCGGGGGGCTCTCCATCAGCGAGACGGGGTTCCAGAGGGATGTGGTGATGGGGTGGTGCTGCGGTTTGGGGGAGATGAGGGGTGGCGGCCCGCCAAAGTGCTGCCCTGGCTCCCGGCTGCTCGGCTCGTGGCGGCTCGATCCCAACCTGCGGCGACAGGAGGGCACGGCAGAGGTGAGGAGCTGGCACTGCCATAGGAGAGCTGGCAGCGCTCCAGCACCGAGGGATTTTGGGGAGAAACGCGCCTGTTAGGAACACCCCAGAGGGGTTTGTGCATGTGGGGCTGCCGCACTCATCCTCTCCCTGCCACCAAGCTGAGGGACGGGGCCAGTTCAGGTTGTTCAGGGGGGGTTGGGCAGGGCTGTCACTGCATCCCAGGAGCACCAGGCAGGAGACCCCAGCCTTGACCCCCGTGTGGGGACAAGGGAGCCACCAGTCCTGGCGCAGCCCGGTGGCGAGGACAGCGCCCCAGTGCAGCCCCCCTCCGACAGCCGGAGCCAGCCCGTTAGCGGGATAAATATTTCATGTGCCCAAGCTGTGCATTTAACACTTTTCCGCTCCAGCGCCCCGGAGCTCAGCGCACGGAGCAGCGGGTTCAGCTCAGCACCGCCATCGTGTCACCACCGGTGGGGAGCACCGCCTGCCCCCCGGGATCTGTCTGTCTCCCGCCCCGCTGGATGCGGGAAAAGGATGGGGACGGAACATCCCCCGCTGCAGGTGTTTTGGGGTGACCTTGCTCTCTCCTCTCCGGTTTGGGGTGGGAGGAGCGGATGGGGAAGGGAGCCTGCGGCGGGCGCGCGCCTTTGTGCCGCCCCGTGATCCGCTCCTTATTATCCTCGATGAGCCGCGCTAATCCCCTGGATACCCAAAAATAACAAAGGGAGCAGGCGGCAGAGCTGGCTGGATGAGCCTGCACCGCTTAAGTGCTCAGCCACGGCAGAGAGCAAGCCCTGTCAATCAATCGGGGGGTGTGGGCACGCTCTGCTGCCCCCCAAATCGCCCGGGCTCAGCGCAGGTGCCCCCAAACCAGGCATGCACCGCCCGGCCCTGCTGCCCGCGAGGGGGGAGCTGCAATTAGCCGTGCCGGTGGCTGGGCAGCACCTGGCCACTCGCCGCTGGCCCTTGGCCACCTCCCGGGCTCGGTGCCTGCCGCCGCGCAGATGTCGGGCACCGGGAACGCCGGGCACTGCCAGCACAGCCGGCCTGGCTGGCACCACACTGCAGGAGCCTGCTGGCACTGCCCAGGCACTGTGGCTTCAGTCTGTGGGATGTGTGAGGGGCAGCATGGCTGTGGGGTGATGGATGCCTGATGGGGGCAGAGCTGGGGAATGGGGTGGGCACAGCCATGGGTTGGGGGAAAATCCTATAGATCATCATATTGTGGCATCATGGAATGGTTTGGGATGAAGGGACCTTACTGGTCATCTTGTTCAACCCCCATGCCATGGGCAGGGAGCCTTTCCACTATCCCAGGGTGCTCCAAGCCCTGTCCAACCTGGCTTTGACCACTTCCAGGGATCCAGGGGCAGCCACAGCTTCTCCTGGCACCTGTGCCAGGGCCTCAGCACCCTCCCAGAAAATAATTCCTTCCCAATACCCCATCTAACCCAGACCTCTTTCCATTTAAAGCCATCCCCCCTTGTCCTATCATTCCTTTCCCTCATCCAAAGTCCCTCTCCAGCTTAAGACACAGATATTACAGCAAGGACAGCTGCAACACGGGAAAACACAGCTCAGTTTTGGGGGAAAGCTCCATCCCTGGAGCAGGGCTGGCAGCATCCCTACCTGGGATGTTCGGGCCGATGCTCAGCCTCAGCTTGGCTCGGGGCACGCCCTATGTCCAGGTGCTGCTCCAGCACTTGTTGCCGGAATTCCGAGACTTGGGACTGCCGATCCTCCTTCTCCTGGCGCAGCCGGCGCTGCCTGGCCAGCCACTTCTCCTCCTCGTTGGTGCGGTGGATGAGCAGCGCCGTGGCCGCGCTGCTGCCGGGCAGAGGGAACACGCTGTGGTTGGGGATGAGGCTGGGCACGGGGTGGTGGGAGCCGGGCGGTGGGTGCAGAGGGTGCTGGATGGGCTTTGGCGTTGGCAGCACCGAGTCCTTGAGCTTGTCTGCGTTGGAAAAAGGGTGATGGTGAGTCAGGGTGTGGGAAGAGGGGGCTATTTTGGGGTGAGCACCCCTGTGGACGGGAGGGACTCAGAGGGGGGCAGCCACTGGTCAGAGCTCAGCACGGGGGGCTGCCTGCCTGTGCCAGCCCAGCTGCCCGCAGCATGCCAGGCACAGTGCCACCCCGGCCCGAGTCAGATGGCACAGGCACCGCGCCGCCACTCCAAGCCGCTGCAGCTGGGCTCCTGGCAGAGTGAGCTGGCAGCCAGGACAGCCTGTCCCCATCCCCAGCCACCTCCCGGGGCCACCAACCCCCCTCAGCTTTGCCATCTGGAGGGGACAGGAGACCACAGCAAGCAGTGGAAGGTGGGCATTACCTGCCCTGCCAGGTGCCAGCGGCTCCACCGGCTTGCCCCGCTCCTCGGCTGGGTGTCCCCGCAGCCCGTGCAGCTCCGCCACGGGCAGGAAGGGCCCCTCCATGGCTTTCACCATGCTCAGCTCCTTCTCCCGGGCCCGCTCCCGCTGCCTCTCCAGCTCCCGTTCCCGCTCCTTTTCCCGCTCGCGCTCCAGCTCCTTCTCGCGCTCCCGCTCCCTCTCGCGCTCCTTCTCCCTCTCCCGGTCGGCTTCTCGCTCCCGCTCCTTCTCCCGCTCCCGCTCCCGCTCCCGCTCCCTCTGCCGCAGCTCCTCATCCATTTGCAGCCTGCAGGGAAAAATCAAAAAGAAAAGCACCAACCCCAAACATCCCCCTTGGGGCACCCCTAAAATCAACTCTGAATTCTTGTCAACATCCCCTGGAACAGCCCGGAACTTCTAGAGCACCCCGAAACAATTCCTGGGCACCTGCCAGCATCCTCTGGAGCACCCCCAAACCCCTAGCCACCTATCTGGAGCACCCCAAAACCACCCCCAGTCCCCTGTCAGCATCCTCTGCAGTGGCCCATCCATGCCCCCTACCATCCATCAGCCCCTCTGTACCTCTCGGCGGCCAGGCTGGAGATGCGCTCGGACTGCAGGGCAGAGATGGAGGAGTGGGAGAGCTCGGGGGGGTACCGGACCCCCGAGAGGTGCAGGTGCATGGCTGAGGGGTGCAGGGGGGGCAGCGAGCCTGGCGCTGGCAGCGGGTAGAACGGGGAGCGCAGTGCTGACAGGCAGTAGGACTCATCCATCCTGGGAACACAGAGATACTCAGGCAGGCAGAGGAATCCCCAGTTCCCCTCCCAAGAATCAGATCAGGCCTGCCTTCTACTGGGAGAAAGGAATGGAGACCCCAAAACGCCCTCAGTGGGTCATGCTGCCACCTCCCCAAACCCCAAAGCTCATCCAGCAGCATCTCCCAGGGATCCCAAGGTGCCCACCTGAAGGCAGGATGAGGGAAGGGGTGATGCGTCAGGTAGCTAGGGTGGTAGTAGGCGGCAGCGGTGGCCGGGTCGAGGCCGAGGGGCGGCAGGGAGGACATGCGGAGGTCCTCGGCCGTGTGGTAGGGACGGAAGCTCCGCAGGTAATCCTCGGTCACCGCGCTGGGAGGCACCACGTGGTGGACCGGCCGCTGCAGGCTGGGGGACAAGGAGATTGTCACCATCCCTCCCTGTCCCCCTGGGGAGATGTCACCTCCCCCAAAAGGCACCGGAGATCGCAGGTGACACCCACATCCCGCAACCCCCCGTCCACTCCGAGCAGACTCACTTGAGAGGTGGGAAGCGCGAGTCCTGGACCACGGAGCTGGGGGGCAGCCCGAAGGAGTAGGGTGTCCCCAGCAGGTGGGAGGGGACAGTGGGACCCCCCGCTTTCTCCTGTGTCAGGGGTGGCTCCGAGATGAGGCGCTCACGGCCGGCGCTGCTGCTGCTGCCTCGTGACCCTGCTTCCTGCTGCAGGACAAAAGGGCAGGAAGGCCAAGATGGGCATCAGGGGACAGCCTGGGATGGGGAACTGCTGTGTCCTCACCCCAAGACTCTTGATAAGTCCCCAGTGTGCCCACAGAGTCCCTTACTGGCAGCAGCACCCAGAAGAGGATGCATCCACCAAAACATCTCCTGCATCCAGGCTTTGGAAGGGCAGTTTGAGGGGTGGGAGGGTCTGGGTGATGACACTGGGGGGACACCAGTGGGAAAGGAGGTGCTGGAGCCGGGGCAGAGCTGAGGGCAAGACACCCATTACCTGCCCAAGATTTATGGGCCCCTTTGTTCTCCAGAGCTATTAATCATCCGGGGAGGAATGACACGGCCGGTGGAAATCCAGCTGGCCTTTGATAAGGGCCATAACCCAGGGGTCAGCCCAGGATCCCCCCGGCAGCCCCCCGGCACCAGCACCCTCCCACAGGGCCTCAGCCGCTTTCCATCAGCTGCCACCCTCGGTGTCAGCATGAAGGTCACTCCCTGCCGCTGGGGACAGACCCCTGGCAAGGGGGAACCACTTGGGGTGACAAGAGAGGTCTGACAATGAGCAGGGTGGCACCCAGCAAAGCAAGTTTTGGTTTAAAAATTATTGTTTTTCCTTGCACCTTCTCCATTTGGCAGCTCAGGAGGAGGAGGATGGAGGTGGAGGAGCATCCCCCACCCCCTGCATCCCTCCCCAACCCCTCCAGGGCAGGGCCAGCCCCAAGGTCACCACAAAGGGTGCCCTGTCCCCCCTCTGCCGCCACCTCTGCTGCCCGCACGGAGCTCATTGTGCGTGCCAGGCTCTGCTCTAATTACCTCCCGTCTCGGGCGTCACGCTGCGAGCGCAGCTCTGCCAGACAATCACCACGCTCGGTTAACCCCCGCGCCGGGGGGGGACACCGGGGGGACACGGGGGTGACACCGCGCTGGGGAGCACCCAGACACCCCACGCACCCCCGGAGCTCCCGGGGATCGCGGCTCCGTTCATTTCCCCCCCACCCCGCCCCTGGCGTTTCTCATCCCCTACCCTCGCCTCTCCGCTTTGTGGTTTAATTAGTCTTTCCAAGTGGCATAATCCCCCCGGGAATCTGCTTGTAGCATGCGGAGGAGAGGAGAACCACTAACGATGCTTCTTAATTAGCTGCTCTCTCCCCCCTTCCCCACCACTCCTCCGCCTTCCTCGCACTCCCCTCCGGATGGCAGCCCGGGGATGGTGATGGCAGCCCGGGGATGATGATGGCAGCCCAGGGATGATGGCAGCCCAGGGATGATGGCAGCAGGGGGACGATGGCAGCCCCGGTGACAACGGCAGCTCTGGGACATGGTGAGGAGGGCAAGGGACCAAACTGGGGCAGCCCAGTGATTCCTCGGGAGCAGTGCATGGCGTCCCACACCCTCCATCCTTCAGACACAGCCATACCTGTCTGCCCTCGCTCCTCCAGACCCCGTTGACCGTCTTGGTGGGGGCGATGGTGACGACGGGTGGTGTGCTGGGCACGCTGTGCCCCCCGGTGGCACGATGATGGGGCCCATGGGGCCACGCTTGGGCGTGCTGGCGGGGGAGCTGTGGTTGGTGGCCGGCGAGGACACCGGGGACGACTCGCTGCTCAGTGAGGACCCTGGAATTGAATCAAAAATTGAAATGAGTAGGAGAAACAGCGGTTATCTGGATGAAACCGCCCTGTGGAGGAGCTGGAGTCATTCCTGATAGGGAATTCACTGCAGGGAGCAGGGATGGGGCACTGGGATGCACTCAAGGTGCTCAGCATCCTGCCAGACCCCCAAGCTGGACCCCCATCCCACAAGGGAGGTTCCCAGGAGTGCTAAAGGCTTCCCCCAGCATGGTGGGACAGGGCAGCCTCTTGCTCCCATCCAAACTGCCCAACCCCCAGGCCCAAAATGCCTCTTGGCACAAGTGACACCAATGCAATGCCAACACCAGACAGCCACGTCTTCCCAAGGCAAACCCAGAGATTCCTTAATCCAGCTGCGAAAGTTGTCACGGACAAGCCTCTGGAGACACTGGGATGAAGGAGTGACTCCTCGAAACCCTTGGGCAAGGCTTTGGTTTCATTTGCATAATACATCTGTACTTTAACTTATCCCCACCCCAGGGATGCTGGCCATATTTCCAAAGGAAAAATAAAAACGGAGTGAAAGCAGAGAACAGGAAAAGCTGAGAAATACAAATTCCACATTAAGCAGGGCACAGGGAGCCTGGTGCCTGCTCCACAGAACACTGCCCACTCCTCAAACCCAGCTGGGCAGCCCGGAGGGCTCTGACCCCCCAAACTCTGCTCCCTCCATCCCAGAGTTTGGGTCAGAGGGAGATCCCAACACGCCAGCAGGGATCAGCTGTTGCGAGTGTCACAGCAGGGTGAGGTGACAGCGATGCTCCCAGGCAGTGTTCAGGGCACGGAGAGGAGCCTTGGCTCCTGTGAGTGTGCAAGGTGTCTCCTCACCTTCCAAGTGTGCAAGGCCACTCCCCTGTGTGTGCAAACCATCTTCTGTCCGGTGGGCACACCAGGCAGCTCCCAGAGTGTGCCAGCAGCTCCTCACCCTCCGTCCCCTCGCCCTCCTCACACCACACAACGCCAGGAGGGAACCAGGAAGGAAGCAGGAGGCTGGGAATGCCGAGGGCAGGCAGGAGCATCCCCAGGCAGCGGGAAGGATGCTGGGAGGGAAGGATGCTCCAGAAGGACGCTCGGCGGGAAGGATACTCAGCGGAGCAGAGGCCAAGCGGAGCATCCCACTGCCGGCCGCCCTCCCTGAGTAATTATTCCCGAGTCGCTCCGAATCGCTTTCATTTGAAGAGCAGCGAGACTGGAGGAAGGAGAAAGGCTGTCCCCGACAAAGGAGGCCGATTTGACACCCACTGAAGTCTATCTTGTCAGCGCAAGGCCAACAACAATTAGCAGCCTAATCCCCTCTGAGCTGGGAAGCCATTACTCACCACGCGATAGCGTTAACAATCAATACCATCACAATGAGCCCGGCAATTAATGAAGCTAAAGTCTTACTTCAGAACCTTAATTCTCGCTGTGTGGCTTTAAACGGGAGGGTTTGTGATCGTTATAATTAACTGGTGGTATTCAGCCAGGAGTTAGTCAATGAAACTAATCTGGATTGGAGATGACAAGAGGCACAGTGTGATGGTGTCACCTTTGTTTTCTGACCTCCCGCTTCCCGCTCGGCGATAGCAGATTAGCAGCCTGGGCTGACAGGCAAATGTAATTAACAGCTGAGACCCTGACGGAGAACTGGGAAAAAAGAAGGGAAGGGGGGTTGGAATAAAACCCACCCTGCGGACAGCCCCGGGCAGGACAAGAGGCAGCAGCCCCTGGGCAGGCGGTGGCTTTGTGGGGATTTGCTGGGAAGGGGTCAGTCAGGATGAGCCTTGACAGTTTGGGATGCTGTGGAGCAGCAGGACATCCCTAGGGATGTCCCAGCACACCTGTGAGCCCATAAAGCTGGAAAGAATACAGTGATCCTGGGTGGATCTGGCATCTGCCACAGCAGAGCATCTCCCAAGGTGGGAAGGGAAGGATTTGAGGGAAAAACAATTTGTTTCCTGGTGCTAAAAACCACAGCAAGGAGAGAAACCCCCTTCCCAACACACCCCCAAACCCACACGGATCAAAGCCTCTGGGATGGGCCACGTGAGGCACACAAATGGGGGAGGGAGGCGTTTTTGCAAACAAACTATGCAGGTGTTAAGGGGAAATCCAAAGGGAACGTGGCTGCTTCTCTCCAGTGCCACAACATCCATGCCCAAACCTGCTGACGTCCCTTGGGATGGGCTGAGCAGCACAGGGAGGGCACGAGCTATGGGGTGTGGAGGGGGGAAAAAAAAGCAAAATAATTCCCCAAACTCAATCAATCGCTCCAAAGGAAGCAGATGGGTTCCAGAGGAAGCAGCTGGGAAAAACCAGGAGCTTCCAGTGAGGATGAAGTATCGCCAAGATCTGGTTCCCTCAGAGTTACAGGGGCTTGGTATCCCCACATGTCTTCCTTGGGAGCAGCTGAGGCTTCAGGTCATGGCTGTGCCAAAGATTTTGGGGCTGAAAAATCTTGCAAAAAAAAAAAAAAAAAAAAAGGAGGGTCTTGTAGATGGTGCTTCCAAAAAGGATTTTCCAAAAAGAGCCTTGCAAAAGGGGTCTTGGAAAAAGGATTGTGCCAAAAGGGCCTTTTAAAAAGGGTCTTCCAGAAAGACCTTGCAAAAAACATCTTGAGAAGTGGCTGGGTGTCTTCTCCAGGGATCAAAGTGCCCAGGTAGTGGGCAATGATCCGACAGGAGCACCCACCAATGGAATACCAGGAATAAAGACTATTCCATCCCAAACTGAGGGTACCAGCAGTCTTCTGAAACACTTCCCAGCCTGGGGACTGGCTGCCTCCCCATCTGGGTGTGGTGACTCCCATGGGACAGACTCCCTGTGGCAGTGGGGACCTCAGGGTGCTCCAGAAGCAGCTCACACCCAGCATCCCTCATCCAAGCAGAGAGGGGTGTGATGGAGGACATGGGTGACAAGAGCTGGGGACCTCCTGGGACTCCAAAGTTGGGAAATTTGGCTGGGGAAGTAGCAAATGTGAGGAAACTCTGGAAAAACCAGCAGGGCTGATCCCTGCCATGCCGTGCTCTCCCAGGGCACAGTGAGTGATACAGCACTTGGATTACACCGAATGAATTGTATTCCCAAACTGCTCCCTCGAGACACAACGCCGGGGGAAAGGCATTAGCTGGGAAATGGCAGGAAAACACCAGCTCTGGCTGCTGGGAAAGGCCCTGGTGTTTGTCACCCCCTGTCCCTGTCCCTGTCCCTGTCCCTGTCCCTGTCCCTGTCCCTGTCCCCACCTCGGGGCTCCTCGGCTTGCTTGGCGAGCTTGCGCAGAGCGGCGGCGAAGCTGGAGGAAGGTGCTGCCTGGACGGACAAAGTGCTGCTGGCGGCGGGGCTGCCATTGGGGACGATGGAGCCGTTCAGGGGGACGGGGTCAGGGGGCTCACGGTGGCCGTGGTGCGGGTGGCGGTGGAGAGCATTCCTAGGGACGGCGACTTCGGCTCATGGCTCATGCCTGCGAACGAGAGAGCCAGGGTTAGAGTTAGAGATCCACGTGGAGAGTGGATCCTCATTTTCCCCCAAAAGCTGGGACCAACACTTTTCCTGTGGTTCACCATCCCACCCCAAAATGCACCCCGAGTTCAAGCAATAGAGGGAAGCATGTCCTGCATGCCAGCATCCCACAGCCCCACTGAACCCCTGGATAACAGAGCAGGGGGCTCAGCAGAGCTCTGCTGGAATATTCTGGGGACACATGGGCTTCAGCACCCTGATGGAGGTGATAGGGAGAGGCACAGTCCCCTGACTTGCATGGTGTTGCCAAAACCCAAAGCACCACTGCTGCACCCCTAATTGCCGCCACTGCACCCCAAAATCCCAGCCACTGCACGCTCAAATCCCCATCACTGTACCCCTCAATCCCCAGTATTGCATCCCTGGACTCCCAGTACTGCACCTCCAAATTCCCATCACTGCATCTCTGGATTAACATTTCATCCCTGGGTCTTCAGCACTGCACCCCCAAATCCTCAATAAGACACCCCTGGATCCCCAGAAATGTGTTCTTAAATCCCCACCACTGCACCCCCAAATCCCCAGCACAGCATCCCCAGCTCCCCACTCTGGACCTTCAAATCCTCTCCCCCCAAATCCCCAACGCTGCACCCCAAAGCACCGAGGTGCTACAGGGCACAGCGACCCCAAAAGTGGGGTTCATGTGCTGAGCAGGAGGGTGCAGCCCTCCCAGAGCCCCCCAGCTGTCACACCAATTGCTCCAGGGCTCTCCACCTCCCAAAACAGCAACTGCTGATGTCAGGGCCCTTAAAATAGACTTCCCCGAGCAGCTTCATTAACACCAACCTAAAATTAGCCCCGCTCCCAGGTGGGCAGGAGGGCGGGGGGGTCGTGGGGCAGCCCCCAACTCCCGGCGGGCCTGGAGGCAGCTCGAGGCATTGAGACGGCACAACACCTGGAGCATCCGCTGCAGAGCGCGGATGGAGCATCCCCGGAGCATCCCGTGGCAGCGGATGGCCGGGGAGCGCGGCGGGCGCCGCGGGAGCCGGGGGGGCACGGGGGGCACTCAGCGTTGATTAATCTTTGCCCCCCGGCCCCAGGAGAGGCGGCCGGCGCTGCGGCGCGCTCCCCTCTGCCCTCATTATACAAGCATTTATTAACTCCGGTGCTCTCAGCCATTGACTGCCGCCTTGTCGACACGCTCGGCTCATGTAAATTCATTACCGGAACAGCTGGGAAGCCAACCCGCCACGCCAGCCTGGCCCCGGCACCCCCGGGCTCTGCGCTGGCACCCCCGGGCTCTGCTCCAGCCCCGGGTGAGTGCTCGGTGCTCCCCCGAGAGCGGGGCACCGGGATGTGCCTGCAGCACCAGGCACCCACGCACCATCCAAAGGGATCGCAGCCCTCCAGGCACAGCCTGCAACTCCCATGCACCCGCTGAGCACTGCCCCACATCCACCAGGCACAATCCTATATCCTCCAGGCACTGCCCCCACATCCCCCAGGCACTACCCCACATCCACTGAGCACTGCCCAACATTCCCCAGACACTGCCTGGCACCTCCTTGGCACAACCCTGCATCCCCCGGGCAGTGCCCCACATCCACCAGGCACAATCCTATATCCCCCGGGCAGTGCCCCACATCCACCAGGCACAATCCTGTAAACCCCAGGCACTGCCTGGCATCCCCTTGGCACAGCCCTGCCTCCCCCTGGCACTGCCCCACATTCCCCAGGCACAGCCCTGCACCCCCCAAACACCTCCCAGTGCTCCCCCAGTTTCTCCCCACTTATCAACCCCAGCACAACCCCCTCTCCCAGCCCCGATCCAGGTCGGGAGACGCTTTGCCAACCATGCGGCGGGATCAGCAGGCTGGCGCACGGGCACGGGGCTGGCGGCAGGGCATCACCCGTGTGATGCTCAGCTGATCCCCGCGGCCCCAAACGCCTCCCGGCCAACTCATGATCCCGATGGGATTTGCCAGGCGAGCGCAGGGCAGCTGGGAGAGTGGCCGGGCAGCGTGCGGGGAGCTCGCGTGCCCCCCGGGCTGAGCTGTGCCGCTGCCCCAGCCGCGCTCCAAACCAGTTCTGCCGCTCCTTCCCGGTGATAAAATCGGCGCCTCCGCCCCGGCTGGGGCCCGAGCAGCGCCGCTCACCCGCCGTGCCCCGCCGGCGCTGGCGTCCGTCTGTCCGGGCGTCCCTGGGCTGCTCCGTGGGCCAGCTGCCAGCTGGGGAAACTGAGGCACGGAGAGCTGGCTGGGCGGGAGCATCCGCATGGGGATGGGATGGGATGTAGGGCCGCACTGCGTTCCCCCATCCCTCCGGCATCCCGTCACCGGCACGGCGTGGGTGCCACTCACCCCTGCGGGTGGCTGGGGACGCCGTGACGCCCCACGGTGAGGTGGGGCCCCCCCAGCTCTGCCCCTCCCCGGCTGCTTCTCCCAGCAGGCAGATCCGTGCAGAAAAACAGGTCAAGTTTGGTGCCTGGAGCAGCCCGGGGTCATGGCAGCGGTTGCCTCAGCAGGGTGGGGAGATGAACCCCAAAACGGGACAGGCAGTCCCTCCACTGTCCCCAGCCCTGCGGGGGTACAGGGCTGGCGCTCCCAAGTGCCACTCCCTGGGAAGCTGTGCCTGTGCCCTCCCCCACCAAGGCAGGGGGGCTTCAGTGGCTACAGGACACCTGGGTCCCCCGCTGAGGCCACAGGGGAGGTTGGGAAGCGGGCAGCAGGCGATGTGTCACCCTGTCCCCGTGCCTCCCACAGCATGGGCCCGGGCACAGCAGTACAGGGAGTGTCTGGCATTCCCGGTGCCCGCTGGCCGCCCGCCCGCGGGAGCAGCAGAGGGGATGGCAGGGTCACTGCTGCTCCCCCCTCACCCTTCCCCGCGCCACTCCTTCCCGCAGCGCCACACATGGCACCCGCCATGGGGCTGGCATCTCCCACGGCACAGGACCCCAAACCCCTGACTCCCGGAGCGGTGCTCCTGCCCCCCCTGTCCCCCCGCATGCCCGGCTCAGGGCTGGGAGCCGGGAGCTGGGAGCGTGCCATGTTCTCTCCATCTGCTCCTGATGATGCTGGCGGGTTTTTTGGCAGCGGGAGCCTCCTCCGGCAGCGAGAGCAGAACCAGTCTGGCTGCCTGGTGGGGCTGGAGACAAATAAAACCCCTTGGCAGCCACCGCGGGCAGGCAGGAGCGGGCAGCGAGGGGCAGGGATGTGCTCCCAGCGCCCTGAAATCCCTGGGCACGGGGTCCGGCTGTCGGGAAACGGGAAGCGGGGCAGGTTTAGCACCTTGGCTCCCGATTGCCCCCTTCCCAGCACCTTGAAAGGCCTCTAATGAGCGTGGAGTGCCCTTGGGAGCAGATTGCCATTGAACTCGACCTGCACCAGCCGCCCGCTCTTACAGCAGCTATTTTGAGCTCCCGGGCTCCCAAGTGCTGGAACTAATAATTTATTACCAAATACGATCAGGCAGCAGCTCCAGCCCCTGGCAAATGGAGCGGAAAAAAACCCAGTGCGGCGGGAGGCCGAGGGAGTGGGGAGAGACGAGCATCCCGCATCCTCCTCCCCGGGGATGGATCCGCACCCACCCCGCAGGACCGCGCCTGGGACGGAGCCCGCTTGGCCAAACCCTCTGGAAGGCTCCACCACACTGTCGATGGTTCCCCAAGGGATTAGGGGTGATGAGGTCCCCCCTCAGCCTTTCCCCCCTCTCTGCTCCCGCTCCGCAGCCACATCCAGCTGCACGCTCCAAGCAGGAACAGCTGCTCTGCATGGATTTTCAATGCTAATGGCCTCGCATTGTCAGCCCCCCTTGCCGCCGCCTGAATGCAGCAGGCAGAGCCCCAGGATGGAGGGCAGGGGGCCAGGGCCAGCACGTGCCCATCGTCCCCCTGTCACACACCCTGTCACCCCCTCGGGCAGGGGACAGGCAGGGGACAGGCAGAGGGGACCAGCTTCTCTCCCGGTGATGCCCCACCGAGCCACTGCACGTTTTCCACCCCTCATTAAAGCAGCTCTGCCGCCGCACCTCCAACATGCTCCATCAATTAATTAATTGATCGATCAGAGCCCGCATTCCTGCCCTTCCTCCCCACCTCCCAGCACGCAGCTAAAACGAGGAGAGGTGGCCAGGTTTGGTGTCCCCAAGTGTCCCCAGGCATGCAGAGATGCAGGCGCAACCTCTGTCCAATTTTAGGGTCCGTAGAGCAGAGCCCGGAGCCCATCCTGGGAGCAACCCCCAACCCCTTGGAGAGGTCTGCATGGGTCCCCCATGGTGAGGAGCACCTTGGTGGCCCAGGGTGGGATTTGGGGCTCCCTGTGGAGCCCGGCATGGCACCGAGCATCCAGCACTATTATCCGGCTGGGCCTCCATCGATCACTCCTCCATGGACCATTGATCTGGCAAATGACAACAAGCAAACTAATAAGAGCTCGTTTGGAGGGCGCAGCGCTGGGGATGGAGCCATGCCGGGTGGTTTGTCTCCCTTCCCTGCCTTCCCGTGCCCAATCACACAGCCTTGGGAGCCTTTACAGCCCTCAGGAAATGGAGCCAGCGAAAGATTTACTCCAAAGCAACTTTCTCCCCTGTTTCTGCCCTGTTCTGAAGCTGGGGGCTCTGAAAATCCATCCCCTGTGCCCCACGGGTGCTGCTGGGCCCTGAAATCCCCTCTGCAGCTCCCAGGTTGGGTTGGCAGCTCCTCTTGGCTCCTGATGCCCAGATCCAGCTGCCAGCCATCTTCCAAGGATCCCCTTGATTTGGGGGAAGTGGGGTACAGCCCTCACCCCTTTGCTCTGGTGTCTTCTGGGGCTCAGTGGCTTTGTGGGTTGCTGGGTGCTCCATGGGGCTGCCAGGCATCGCTGGGGAGAGACTGGGCATTGCACTGGGATGCTGGGAATAGCCTGGGAGAGACTGGGCACTGCACTGGGATGCTGGGAATAGCCTGGGAGAGACTGGGCATTGCACTGATGGACACTTAGTGGTCCTGCCAGGCACTGTTTAGTGATGCTGGGCACTGCACAGTGGCATTAAACAGTGCCACTGGGCATCCCGTGGTACCACTGAGCACTGCAAAGTGGCACTGGGCATTGAACAGCGCCGCTGGCCGTTCCATGGTGGCAGCACTGGGCATTCCAAAATGCCACAGGGCACTGCACGGTGGCACTGGGTATTCCATGGTGGCAGCACTGGGCATTCCAAGATGCCACAGGGCACTGCAAGGTGGCACTGGGCATTCCAACAGGGCCGGTGGTGTTCCTGGTGGCAGCACTGGGCATTCCAAGATGCTGCAGGGCACTGCACGGTGGCACTGGGCATTCCACAGAGCCCTTGGGCAACGCATGGGTCAGAGCCAGGCACCACATGGTGCTGCCAAACCCACCAGGCACAGCACAGCCCCAAAGTGGGCAATGCCTGGCACATCCAGGCTGCCCTCCCATGCCCACATCCCCGTGTCCCATGTCCCCATGTCCCCAGGCTGGCGCAGGCGTGAGGCAGCGGCGCATTGTTTTGGGCCCAGGATCCCTTGCCCAGCAGATGGCAGGTATAACAAAGCAGCTTGCTGCGGCCAAGCCAATTATTTATCTAATTATGATTTACCACTTAACCACATGATCTTTCTGCAGAGTTGTAGGCAATTAAAACCAGGGTGATTATGTGGATTATGCAAATCGGCTGGAGCCGAGCGAATAAAATTGGAGATTAGAGTTTCACGCAGGCTGGATCTTGCACGGGGCAGGTCCTGGAGGGGCAGGGGCAGGGCAGGGGGGCTGCAGAGAGGGGCAGGGGGCTGCAGGCAGGATGAGGGGCCAGTGCTCAGCCAAGGGATGGGGCTGCAGGACAGCTGGGAAGTGCCAGGACAAGGTGAGGAAATACCTCATGACACCCCACTGCCCTCCAGCTGCTGAAACCTCCTCCAGCATTGGGCCCACAGCCAAAAAACACGCCCATCATGGCGGTGGGACTCCACTGCTGGTGGGTGACTCTGCTGGCACTGGGGACTCACCAGCATCCACCCTGGCTGCACCCCAAAAAGCAGAGAGGGGCTACACAGCCCCTATCCCTTGCCCCAACCACGGGCAGCTCACACGAGGCTCCAGGGGCAATTAATACCAGGTACTAATAACAGATATTAATAACGAGTATTAATAACGGGCATTAATAACAAGTATTAATAAGGAGCATTAATAACGCCGCCTGGCAGATCACGCCGCCCGCCCGGCTCGATATGAGATTTATGGATGGCGCGAAGTCCGGAAATACAGGAGTATTAATGGTAATTCCTCGTGTCCTAGCAAAGGTCACAGGCAATCTCCATCAATCCCACTGCAGAGCCGCAGGGCCAGCCAGGATGGGGGTCCAGACGGGATGGGGAGCCCACCCTGCACTGCCAGGATTCCCCCAGACAGGCCAGAGGTGATGGTTTTATTTTGGGATAAGAAATCATCCCTGGCAAGCAGGGAATTTGCTGTGTGGATTTTCATTTTCCCAATACTGGCGCCACCTGCTCCTGCTCGGTGCCTCACGTCCTCAGCTTTGGGGTACAAGATGCTGTGGAGGTTTCGGGAAGACCTCGGATTTCTCCAAGTTTTGGAGCACCTGCAGTGTCCCATGGTCCCCCAGGGCCACCTTGATGGGTGTTTCCCTTTTAATGGAGGTCCTCAAGCAAATGGGCACCAGTGAGGAAGGTTTGAAGGAGCAGAGCTGTCTCTGGAGCCAGACTGTGCCAGGGATGGGGACACCACGCTGCCAGCACTGGTGGGACAGATCCAGCACGTTCCTCATGGCAGGGAGGATCAACCAAAACCCCAGCAAGGGGAGCAGACCCCTCTTCACTTCCCACGGCGGGATTTAGGGTGATTAATAGCGGTGATCCCATGTGCCAATGCTGGGAAGGCCAGCCCGTGCCCCCACGAGCAGCATCTTCCCTTTTCGCCTACAGTAATCCTCAGCCTTTCGAGCAAATTATTAAAATTCACTTATATTTAATCTGCCTGCTGGAATTAATTGAATTTTTACGCTTGGCAAATGTCAGTGGGTGCACGCTGCCTCCCAACGGGGACCCTGCTGCAGGTGCAGCGGGCACAGCCCCCGGCTCTCGCCACTCTCCAGGGATAAATCCCACCCTGGAGCAGGGGACGGGGTGCCCCACTGGGAAGGGCAGTGGGATGCCAGGATGCCAGCAGCCTCCTGGCTCTGCAGGAATTCTCAGTGACACCAAGCATGCCTCCCCCCAACCTCCCTGTGGAGGGAAGCTCCCCAAATCCCACAGGATTCCCACTGCAGTGGCTTTGGAGGGGACACGGGGAGCCCCCCTCTCCCTTTCCCACACCATGCCAGAGAGTGCCAGCGCCCTGCCTGGCACTGTGGTCTCCCTCCGGGCGATGAGAGCGTTCCTCCCCTCCCCATCCTCCTCCCCGCAAATTGCCAAAGCGTCTAATTTGCCCGCTGGGAAGGCCGAGGGAAAAGAGCCTCTATTTTGCCGGTAATAAGCCCTCCAGACAAAGGCGGGATGAGCCATTCAGCGCCGGCAAGGGGGAAGGGTCCGGCCCCACGCCGGAGCGGTGCCAGGGGCTTGGGGAAGCGAGAAATTCCCTCCGTGTCGGGGCAGAGCCAGCACTGGGACACACACAGCATCCCAGGGTGACCCCGGGATGATCCCGAGCTGCTGGATGGGTGGTGGCATGGCCAACCCCCGCCACCGCGCTGGGGACAATCCGGCTGTGCAAAGTGACACCAATTCCAAACCCCACGCGGCCTCACTCCCTGCTGCCCCCCGGAACAGCCCCGTTCCCTGCTCCGGGATGCTCTCCCCACCCGCCGGGATGGAGAAGTTCACGGTCGGCCGGGGAGTTCACGGTCGGCAGGAGCCACGGGGGACCCCGGGCCCCGGCGGGCAACTTCCAAACTTGACTGGCGCTTGCCCCCCTCCACCGCCCGCCCGGGATTATCATAAATTAAGACGTAATTACTCCATGGAAATTTACAGCACAAAGCTGCGGCGCTAACAAGTGTGTTTGGCGGCACCGGGGGGAGATACAAAGCGCTATTGTCTGGCAGGCGCCAAAAAAGCTGCTCTGCCCCCAAAACCACACATCCCGGGGACAGGGATGAGGGTGGGGATGGGGAATGGAGCGACACCATGGCAGCAGCGCAGGGAGCCACGTTTGTCTGACACGGAGCCCCAAAAGGAGGGTCCCGGCAGGGAGGGGTGGGTGAAGGCTGCCCAGGGTGATGGGTGCCCTCCAAGCTGTGCTCCCCGATAAAAACACCTCCTTTATTCCCTCAAATAATCCTCAGCTCCCACCCATGGGTGCTGCACCCAGCAAACCCCTCATAACCCGTTTTCCCCCACTCCAGCACACACGGGGTTAAAACTAAACCCCCTGGGGACCTGGAGGGGGGACACATGGGGACCAGTGCCAGCGCTGGCTTGTGTGTCCCCCCCGGTGCTGCCACATTCCCCCAGCTGTCACACGCATTAAAAAATAATAATAATCAACGTGGCAAAAAAAAAAAAAAATTTAAAAACCCTTAAAAACAAAACAAAACAAAAAAACAACGAACAACCGAACCCAACAAAACAGTGCGAAAAAATTCAGGCGGCTAAAACAAATCCAGCAATAAAGGAGCTGGGATCCTCGGAAAGCTGGCTGTGCAATTAAGCAGTTTTCTGCTGTATGCCGATAATCACCTAATTATACTATTAATGACAGTTCAACCTGCTCGGAAATAAAAGGACATTCTTCCATAACAGGATGCCAGCTGTTTGTTACAGATGTCAAACATCTTTAAAGCATTATTATTAAAAGAAGGGGGGAAGGAGGAAGCTTGGGGATGCTGAAGCACAGCCGTCTTTCCCCCTCACAGCATCTTGCAAGGGATGTGGGGGGATTTGGAGAGTCACCCCCACCTTGGATCCAGGGGGAATAATCTGTCAGAGGGGTTTTTTCGGCGGGGGTCGATGTTTGGAGTCATAAATCCCCCACGTCGGGCTCGCGGCGAGAGGCGCCTGGGTTTAATTAAGCGCAGCGTTTGGGAAATAAAGTTAAAAATCAGTCATAAAATTAGAGGGGGGCGGGGGATGCTCCTGCTGCTGCCAGGCTCGGGGCAGGGCCGGCCCCGCTCCCCCCACCCCCTGCCACCCCCTGCCACCCCCGGCTGCCACCGCCGGTGCCTCGAGCGCGCCTGCCGCCGGCGGTGCCCGCGCACGTGCCGCGGTGCCGTGCCAAGGAGCATCCCGGCAGGTGCCGACAGCCGGTGCCAAGGCGAGGGAGAAGGGGGGACACGCCGGAGAGAAAGGCAGCACCTGCTCCCCCTTCAAAACCCCGCGGTGCGTTTGGGTTTGGAGGTGAGCGGTGCCCGCTGCACCCCGGGGATTGGGGTGCCGGCAGGGTGGGACGGCGGCAGGGGTGTCCCAAATCGCCAGCTGAGTTCCCGCTGGGGTAATTCCACTTCTGCCCCGGCAGCTCCGCGGCTCCGTACTGGCACAGCCGTTCCCGGGGGTAGCCGGGTGCCCACCCGCCGTGGGGTGCTGCCAGCGCTGGCGTTACACAGCCACCCACACTGACACCCGGCTTTACAGCCTGTCCTATATAGCTACAGGCAAATCTGCCTGTAAAACCATCAGGAACCAGGTTTAGCCTGGGAATAAAGAGATTATGGGGGGGTGAGAAAGAAAGGAGGAAGGAAAAAGGGGGTGTCTGGGAATAATCCACCCCCCTCCCAGCCACGTGGCTGCTGATGTCCTGGGTACCTGCGAGGCCCTGGCATGAGCAGGATGGCTGCAGAAAGGCACCGGATTTGGGGGTGCCCCAGAGCCGGGGGGCTGTGATGGAGCCCCCTCCCCAGGCCAGGACCCCCTCACCCCTTGGCACGCACTGGGCTGGCACCAGCCCCACTCGCCAGACAGGATCCAGCAGGAAAAAAACCATCTGGGAAGCAACCCCCCGAGCTTCGAGCAATGCCCCCAGTCCCCTCCTTCCCCTGGCTTCCCTCTTCCCCCCCTCCTCTCCTCAAACCATCACGGGGAAGCTGGAAAGTGGTTGACATGGTTGCCATGGCGACCAAATTTAGGACTGGCGAGAGGAGGAGGAGGAGGAGGAGGAAGATGGTGGGGTGGGCAAGGGAGGAAGACAGGAGGACTTCCCGGCACCCCAACACGGCTTGGAACCCCCTGGCATCACCAAGCCCCCCTCAGCACCCCACAAGCACCTCCTTGTGCACCCCTCGACCACACACCCGGCGAGGATGAGCAAGGGTATCCCCAAACCCCAGAGCGAGCTGAGGGGATGCCAGGAGTGGGGCTCAGCTCCGAGCACCCCAAACCCAGCCCGGGGGCGACTGTGCCCGCCCGGCTCTGCCGAGAGCCGCCGGTGACTCACACCTCGTGCCAGCAGCACCCGCTGAGCGGGGTGTTTACGCGGCATCACCCAGCTCCTTCCATCTGCTTTGATCCAGGGGCTAAATATTCCCGGCCCCGGCATAAAAATAGGAACCATTTGGGAAGGTCCTGAGTCAGCAGCATCCGCTGCCGGCACCCACCGCCATCCTCCCCGGCACGCCAGGCACCCGCCGGGGAGCCCCAGGGCCCCTCCAGCACCTGGGGGATTTGCCGGATTTGGGGACACCCGTGGGGAGGGGGGACCCCCAAAAAGGCTGGGTGTATCCAGGTGCCATCCTTGTGCCTGCTGGAGCGAACAGCCAGGCCCTCCGGGGATGCTCTGTGTCCCCGAGGGGTGCTGCTGTCCCCAAAGGAGGGTGATGTCCCCGAGGGACGCTGGCACCGGCCATAGGGTGACAAATGCACCCACGTTATCTCAGGGAAGATCAGCCTGAGCGTGGTCCCCATAGGGACCAGCAGGGAATGGGGTCCCTTCCCTGTCCCCCCGCTCTCAGCAATGCCTGATGGCAGGTCCCCAGAGTGTCCAGTGTCCCCTTGCAGCCAGCTGAGCTCTGTGACACAAATCCAGCCCTATGACCAGAGGGACAGAGGGAACAGAGGCATCGGTGACCACAGGGATAAAAAGGGACAGAAGCATCAGTGACCAGAGAGACAGAGGTGACAGGAGCACTGGTGAGGTGACCAGAGGGATAAAAGGGGCCAGAAGCATTGGTGACAAGCAGGACAGAAGCTTCAGAGGCCAGACGGATAGAGGGGACAGGAGCTTTGGTGACCAGAGGGATACAGGGAACAGGAGCTTCAGGGACCAGACTGGACAGGAGCATCGGTGACCAGAGAGACCGATGGGGACACAGAGGAACCGGCTGGATCCCGGGCCAGCCAAGCTCAGAGAACAAACCACCGAGGAGCGTGTGACACGGGCCACGGCCAGGCAGTCCCCGAGGCGGTGACAGTCCCCAGCAGGACTCGCGCCGCTGAGTCACCGCCACCAGCCCCGCGCTGATGAAAGCCCCGCGAGCCCAGGGCGGGGGGAAGGTTCCCATCTCCATCTGCTCCCACCCGACCTGGCCCACCGGCATCTCCCAACGCCCGGCAGCTGCCGCCAGCGATCCCGCTGCGTGCCAGCGCCTCCAGCATCATTCCCCCTAATTGCTTTAAATCTCGCAGCCTGACACTTCCATGTTCCTCTCCGGCTCGCTTTTCTCCTCCGATTTGATTATTCCCCCACCTCCGAGGCGGCTGGGGAGCCGGCCGGAGCAGGGTTTTCCAGGGCGCAGGAATTAGTGCATCGCCAACAACGGCAAAACCAGAAGTTTCACGCAACAGGAGCTGCCGCCGGGAACCCCGGCTCGACCGGCGCGTGCTAAATATGGAATTTCAGGGGGGAAAAAAGCCAACCCCCAACCCGTCTCCCTGCACCTGCAGCCCTCGGAGAGCTCCCCACCGCAAGGGACGGCTCCGAGGCCGGGCAGGAATCGCCCACGGCTGCTGCAGGCGGGGGAGAACAGCGAGGAGCGGGCGAGGCGGTTTGGGGGAACACGGGGAGCGGGACCCCCACAGCCGGCACGGGGGAGGGCGCAGGGTCGGAGCGCGGCGGGAGCGCGGCGGGTGTCACAGGAAAGCAGGTCACCCACGTCCCCACCGCGGCACAGCGCTGGCAGGGGAGGTCACAGCGCAACCCCTCCCAGAGGGGGGACCCCCAATTCGACCCCGGTGCCCCTCGGCCGCCCTTCCCGGCTCGCCTTCGTGCGCTCCGGCGCAGGCGCGCTGGAAGAGCCGCTCGCTCCGGTAAGAACTGCCACATGCCAAAGCCATTTCCTGAAACAAACAACCATCCGCGGGGGAACGGCCACGCGTGGGCACCGAGCCCCGGAGAGAGGCCCGACACCGCTCCCCAACTCTGGAGAGCAGCCCTGAGCGCACGTCCCGAGCCTGCACCCCCAGCCTGCACCCCGAAAGCGCCTCGAGTTCACGGCCGGGGTTGCCAGCCCAAGGCTGCATCCGGAGGCTGCACCCCGAGCGTGAACCCCGAGAGCAGCCCGAGATCACACCCTGAGCTCACAGCCCGAGTGTGCTGAGCCTTCAGCCTCGGTGTGCACCCCAAACACGCACCCTGAGCCTGCACCCCCTGAGCACCTCCAGCTCCCACCCCAGAGCACCCCAAAGCCCCCCCAGACACTCACCCTGAGCACACACCCTGCACGCACCCCCCAAGCCGGCGCCCCAGCCTCACCGATGCTCCCCAAACCCCCCCGGGGGAATCCCCCTCCCTCGCCGGCTGCCGCGGGGGTTGGCGCTGCCGGCTGGGGTGGCACAGCAAACTTTGGTGCCCCAAATCCCCGCGCCCTCGCAGCGCCGGGGCTGCTAGCGGGGACCTCCGCCCCAAAACACAGCGCATCCCGCATTTCTCCCCATCCCGCCTCGGCCAGAAAGCCCCCGGCTCCTCGGGGAGCGGAGAAACCCCCAGGGCGAGGGAGTGGCAGCGGGAGAGGAGAGGGGGATCCGAGCACCCCCAAACACTGCAGTGCCGTGCCAGGGCTCTCTGCTCCCCCCTCTTCCCCCCGACCCCAAAACCTCTATAAGGTGCTGGAAGAAAGTAACTTCACCCCCAAATCGCCCTTGGCTGCCGCTGGCTGGGGCGGACAAAGGGGAGTCTCCGAGATGGGGGGGACCCCGCGGGGAGACCCCAGAGTGAGGGGAGAGGGAGTGCGGAGGGCTGGCGGCAGCATCGCTCGGTGCCTTACCTGGTAAGTAATAGAGAGGTGGTTTCAACCCAAACATGATTTATGTTACAGTTCCATTGCAGCCAGAGAAAAAAAAAATTTAAAAATAAAAATAAAAGAGCCAACGTGAGGAGGATGTGTCAGGAAGCAAGGAAAAAAAAAAGGAAAAGGAAAAAAAAACCCCAAAAATTAGCACCAAGCCACACGGAGGGGGTTGGAAAAATAAACCAGAGGCGAAAAAATACGGTGGAGCGGGGAGGAGGAGAAGGAGGAGGAGGAGGAGGTGGAGGAGGAGGAGGAGCGGGGGGAATCAAGTGCGTGGGGGGAGGAGGAAAAATAAAAATTGAAATAGCAGCGAGCCCAGGGCGCCGGCGGAGGGTGGCGGTGGCGGCTGTCACCGGCGGGGCCAGGGCAGGAGCCTGGCTGCCACGCGTGACGCCTTCCCGGGGTTTTTCCTGCCGCTGAGCCCCCAGCTGCCAACCGCAGGCACACAAAAAGCCAGCGACGAGGAGGAGGAGGAGGAGGAGGATGATGAAGAGGCGGTGGGACCCTCGGCTGCGGGGAACGCACCCCCTGATCAGTGCAGTGGGGTTCCCCCCAGCCTGGGGAGGGTGCTGGGGGCGTGGGGCGGGTGACCCACGCGGGGGCTGCGAGCCGATGTCCCTCTGTCCGTCCGTCCGTCCGTCCGTCCGTGCGGCCGGAAAGCCCCGTCTCCGCGGGCTGCGCCAAGGCGGGCGGGCGAGAGGCGGCAGACTTGCCCCTCGATCAATTTTCATGCAAGAATCATTATCGGTAAATTGGAAATCTGGCTCCTTGACAGCAGATTTGTCTCCCCTAATGACGGGGAGCGGGCAGGAGGGCGGCCGGCAGCTGCTCGCCCCAGCACCCTCCGCCCACCGCCCGCGTCCCCCGGGCTCCAGCCTTTGGCCCCGGCGGTTTCGGGGGAGGGGGTGAACCCCCGGGGTGCCCCGGGGAGCAGCCTCCTTCCCCCTCACCCCCCCGCTCCTCCTCCTCGCCTACAGACGGAATAATTTTAAATTTTTCTTTCTTGCCGTTTTTCTGTTTTCAAACAGCTGCCGATACGGCGGGCGGAGCGGGGCGGCGGGGAGGGGGTGGAGAGAGAGAGAGAGATGGAAAATAAAAATAGGAGCCCCCCCAGTCGCTTCAGGAGGGAAAATTAGGAAATAAAACAATAAATAACCCAACTTTCCTGCCTGCCGGGAGCTGCGTGCTGCTTCACAAAAGGCAGGCGAGGAGAGCTGCATGCCCCAACCCCGGCGCGGAGGGCTGGGGGTGAGCTCCTGCCGCCCCCCCAAATCCCCTCTGAGCCCCTAAATCCCCCCTCGCCGGTCTCGCCGGTCGTCGGGGGCTGTAATGAGCCGCCCGATAGGATCTCCCCCATCCCCTCTCCGCTGATGCATTAGCAGATCCGGGAAGACATGCTTGCAGGCAAATAGGGCTAATAAATGCTATTACGGGAGCGCGAGGGAGGCTGGAGATCCTGGCTGCACCATAGTAACGAGGGCCCGGCTTAATTTGCTTTAAGCAAACGATCAGCCAAGGCGGGGTGGAGAAAGCAGAGGGAGGGGAGGGGAGCGGGGGGGAGCGTCGCTGGCTCCAGGCACGCAGGGGCGCGCTTCCGCGGGCACGCGCTTCCAGCGGGAGCGCGCTTCTCCTCCTGGGAGCGCGCCCCTGGGTGCACGATGTGTGTCTGACCCCTCTCACCCCCACCGCGCCCCCGCCCAGCTCCGTCCTTCTCTTCCCAAACTGGTTTTAACACCAAAGTTCACGAGGGCGACGTGTGATATCTCGCCCCTGCAAGAGAAGCCACATCCTGTGTGATAATGACCAGCCCTTCAAACAGCTTAAAGATACAGAGGCCATTCCCAGGCGCCCGCTGCCTGCCCCTGCCTGCACCGGAGCGTGGGGACGGGGGGCACGGAGGTCACCGTGTCACCCCAAAGCCATCCATCCATTCCCAGGTGGCCCCAGCCTGCTGCAGAGCCTGGGGAGAGAGGGGCACGGGGGTCACAGTGTCACCCCACGGCTGGGCGTGGATGGTTGGAGGGGGTTTGTGAGAGGCCCTCTGGCTGCACACGCACGTGGCGTGCACACTTGTGCGCGCTTGCATGCACACGTGTGCGTGTGTGCACACACAGGTGTCCCTGCACTGCCACCCTGCCAGCCGTGCTCCCCAAAAACCCACCTGGCAGAGGCAGAGCCTGTGAAAACCTGCACCCTCCTCCTCCCCCCTCCCCCCTTAAATATTGCTTTCCCGATTCCAGGTCGGGGGATTATTATTATGTCTTCTCTTCCTTCCTAACCTACATCTGTCAAGATCGGCGCTGGGAGTATTTCTGGCCCGTCCCCTGAGTCATCGTCGCTCACATCCCCGTTCCCTCCCAGGCAGCTCCCCTGTGTCACCGTGCTCTGCGGGGTGCTGGGAGCTGCTGCTCCCACCCGTGGGGTGCTGCTCCACCGTGTCCCCCCACCCCACCTCACTGCTGCACTCTATAATGTCACTTATGGGGTGACACACCTGTGGGTGCCCCAAACCCAATGTCCCCTCCCCCAGTGGGGACCCCCCCCGCCGTGTTGGGAAAGCTTTGGGGTCACCACGTCACCCAAATCCCTCCCAGCTCCTCGACTCACTCGTCGAGGGGTTGGATTTGCTGGGTTCAGGCAAGCACCGGGGGACCCCTCCCCTGCTCCCCCCCCATGGCAGGAGCCATAAAAATTAATTTGCAAACATGTCATTACACAATAGCTGTGCAGGCAATAAACCTGTAATTACAGGCGGCTGGGGGAGCGGGCAGGCAGGGAGGGGAGGCCAGGGAGGGGAGGGAGGGCAGACCTGCCTGCCAGCTCCGGTTTTGGGGTTTCACCCCCCCCCTCCACTCCGCTCCCTTTATTCATTATGCAAACGAGAATTGCTTCACTCCTGGAAGTTGGGCTCCACTTCAAAGGGGCGCCCTGCCTGCGCTCCCCGCCCTGCCTCCCAAAACCCCAACACCCCAAACCAGGAGCACCCGTTGCTTGGCCTGGGATGGGGAAACCGAAGCCCAGCGGCCGGGCAGCCCCGTTGGGAAACCCCTGCCCTTTGCGACATCGGCCCAACCGAATTATCCGCCACCCTCCCGGGCTGTTCCCGCTCTGCGGGCGACCACCCTGCCTCAGTTTACCCACTTACCACCCCGCGGGAGCCGGGACGCCGGGCACCGGCCGAGACACCCGCCCGGCCACCCAGCAGCCGGCTGGGCCACGCCGCGCCTCGCCCCTCGTTAGCGGGAGAGCCTGACGAGCCTGACCCACTTCCCCGAGCGCCGGGAGGATTAATTGGTTCCTTTGCTCGCGCGAAGCCGCCGGGAGCTGGGGCAGGTGCCAGGCGGGATTAGCAAAGCATGAGAGCGCAGCTCGCGGGGCCAGCCCTGCCCACGCCGCCGCCACGGCCGCGCCACGCCGCTCGGGCATCCCGGATCGCCACCGGGACACCCATCCCGGGGATGCTCGGCCTCCCCGTGGGTCTCCCCACGGGACGGGATGTGGCTGTGATTGGGATATCCAGCCTGGAGCCCCCAGTGTGCTGCCCAACCCCAAGGGATGCCCGCTCTAGGGAAACTGAGGCACAGGCTGCACTGCATTCCCTGCACCCTGCGAATATCCAGCGGTGGGGACACGGGATCAAGAGGAGGGAGCGGTTGCCTCCCATCGTAAATAAGCAGCTCAGCGATGATTTCCTGCTCTTGTTGACCTTTGACTATGCAGAATAAAGACATAAATCCATATTTTAAACCCATCTGAGCGCCAGCCAGGCCCACAAAGCCATTTACAGCCTGCGATTTGGACGGGGCAGTGAGCAGGAAAGCGATGGTTTCTCGAGGTGACATTCCCCAGGAGGGAAATGAAGTGTTTTATTTGCAGATATATAGGGCACGGTCGTTCCTCTGCTTCCCCTTCCCTCCGCCCTCGGCTCATAAATAAAACATACGGCCATGTAACCGGCTAATTACGGGAGGATGGCAAAACCCCGCCGGTCGCTGGGAAAAGAAATCAGCTTTTTAATCAGCCCACTTTCCTCCCCATCTAACTTGAGGAGAAACGGGCATTTCGGGTGCCGGGATGGAGCCGAGACTCTCCGGCGGCTCGTAGGCTCCCTCTGGGGTTGTGCACCCCGATCCCTCGGGGCAGCTTTGGGGTTGGGTTGGGTTGGGGGGTGGTTCAAGCTGCTTCTGGTGGTTTTTTTTCCCCTCCCCTAGCTGGGAAAAGGATGTCTTTGAAAAGTCTAATTGTTCCTTACACATTAGATACATTAATGAGGTCTCTGATCAAGCGGCTGGCTCTCCGGCAAGGAGGCTTCAAGTAGCAATTTTCCATTTGTGTTTCAAATTTTAATGAATGTTCCTGTCTCCGGCTGCGATGCGCGGTGATAATCCGTACGGCTCGGGTCAGCGCCGGAGCAGGGGCTGCCGCACGGGAGGGCTTGTACAAGGGTTTGATTTCTTTGGGGAATAGTTCATACAAAAAATGGTAATGGCAGAAGACAGTCTTCCTTCCCCCTCGGCTGCCAGAGCCCAAGAGCTACAAATCAGAGGGTTATTATTTCTTTCCGATGTCCCTAAAGTATCCTATATCTTTAGCGGGAGAGTAAAGTTCAGCCCTGATAAGATTGCGGCGCTGGGCGAGACGCGCTTTTCCTTTCCTCCTGCCTTGTTTTTTCTGCCCTCCACCTCCATCTTCCTCTCTCTCCCCATCCCTGCGGAGGCCAGCAGGGTGTCCTCAGGGCCACCAGCCCACCCCAGGGCCCCCCGAGAACCCCAGCGCCCCACATCCAAGGGCCGGATCCGGAACCCACCCCGCCAGGACAAGATTTGTATAACCTTGTTTTGGCATGCCTGCCATTAACTTAATTTAACATCCATATTGCCGCTACTTAATTAAATAGATGAACTCATTTTACATTTGCAAGTCTTAATTCATCCTGAACAAAATTGGCCATGTTTCGTTCTTTCTACGCTACCAGCTCCCCGGAACAAATGACTGCCTTTTGTAGTTAACTGCTAGTACAGGTTAAAAGCTAATTAGCAGCCCGGGTTGGGTGTTAACTTCCTTATTTATCACCCGGCGCCACTCGAAGAGCGAGGGGGCGCGGGGCTGGCACTTCCCGCTCCCGCAGGGTCGGGGCAGCGGGGCTGGATGAGTGCGGGATGAGCCATGCGTGGCACAAGGCTCGGGGACACCGTGGGGACATGTGGGGCTCAGGGCATGGCGCTGCTCGAAGCTTGGGGCTCCTGATGGGCAGAGGGCTCAGTGCAGGGGGTTTGGCACATCGTACAGGTGTGTAGGACACGCTGGGCTTGGCCTGTGGGGTCAGCATGCTCGTGATGCATCATTTGCAGTGCATGGACTCAAGGCATGATGCTCGACATGCAATGCATGGTGGCGTGTGGGGTTCAGCACATCGTGCCCCATGACCTGGCACATGGGACACGATGTGTGACACGTGGCCCATCACGGCTGATGCACAGGGCTTGACCCACAATGCACGAGGGTCGGTGGCACTTGGCACATGTTGCACTTGTCACGGTGCTCAGAGCAGCACTCAACCATCACCCAGGCACCCAAACATCTCCCTGGAGAGCACCCCTCCGCCTCACCACCCCCCGAGGCACCCATGCCCAGCACAGCCTCCCTGGAGGCATGTGGGGAGAGGTCCCAAAGCGAGCACCGCCCTGGTTTTCCAAGCATGCTCCCCCACAGGCTGCTCTGGGGGAGTCACAACAAGTGGTGATGCCTGGAAGCTGCCAGACCTCCCCACATCCCACCCACATGTGCTCCGTGCAGCGCTGGCTGTGGCAGGGGGCACAGCAGGGCCGGGGGACACGAGGGACCCCACCGGCGGGGCGGCCAGGCCGTGCTGAGCCTGGCAGGAAGCCGCTCCAGGAAGGCTCATCTGGTTTGACTAACAAATCGCTAACTGCTTCCCCCGAGGCAGGTGGAAGGAAACAAGCTCCGTGGCTGTAAACAACCCTCCCGGCCCCCCGCTTCCCACCCACGGCCCCCCACAGCCCTCCCCAAGCACTGGCCAGGGGCAGGTTGAGACAGAAAACACTTGTGCAACACCCCCTTGGTGCTCTGATGCAAGCCCTGACGGGGGGACAGGCCCCCCAGCCCCTGCGTGGCGCCCAGGGATGCTGGCACCCCGGGCAGGGCGTGGGGTGACGCAGAGCTTGCGCCAGCCCAGGCTGGCCCTGCAGGACAACACCTCGCCGGCGCCTGCCGTGACATCCCAGCTGCAGGCGTGACTCAAGGGGAAGAGCCCAGGTGGTGGCACGGGCCAGCCAGGGGCAAAGCCCACCATGCTGGTGACACTGCGGTCCCTCTGCCAGCACCAGCCAGGGTGTGACCCCAAAGAGCAGCGTGCCCAGGAGAGGTGACCATTGGTGATGGCAATTGCCATCACCGGTGATGTCCAGCCCCGCTAACGGGGACGTGGCGGAGGTGGCATGGGGACGAAGTGGCGGGAGGGGACAGATAGGCATCTCCCCGGCCTTGTAAACCGATCTGCCCCCACCTGCTGAAATAACAGCGAGGGGAGGCAGCTCTGGTTACCGGCAGTGCCGAGGGCCGGCTGGGTGCCAGCGCCCTTGGCCGAGGGCCAGGCAGCTCTGCGGGCACCCAGCGGGGACCCCCGTCCTCCCCCCTGCCGCAGGCACCGCACGGAGCTGCTCGTCCCGCTCCCCGGCGTCGCCACCCCCGCCTGCTCCCTCCCCACCCGGTATTTCAGGTCTGGCACCCAAGCCGGCGCCTTCAGGAGCCAGCGGTCCCGCAGGGACATCACCCCTGCCCGGGGCCACCGCCGTGGGGATGACACCAGCCTCGCCGCGTAGGAGCAGGAGTAATTCTCCGGGTTATCCCGAGCGGTTTTGGCTGCATCCCCTTGGAACAGCGGGGGTCAGAGCACCAGGATGAGGAGCCGCCACGGCCAAAAAAGCCAAGCTTGGTGGTTGGATCCAGCCTCTCTGGGAGCAGGGATAAGCGCTACCAGGTCCCCTCGCTCCCCCCAGGCCCCACCAGGACCCCATCCCAAATCCCTGCCATCAGCAGAAGCGCAGGAGAGGGGCCGTACGGAGCGAGGGTGATAGATAACAGCCCTCTGTGCCGGCGAGATAAATAGCCCCAGCAGCGCCAAGCTGTACTCGGCCAGAAGCTAATAGGGGCTGTCAGGGCGGTTTAGAGGAGCAGAGCATCGTTTCGGGGCCCGGCTGGGAGGACGCCGAGGGGAAGTGACAAGGAAGCTGAGCAGAAAGCGACAGGCAGTACACAAAGAGCATGTCCTCTGTAAGTGGTGATAAACCTTGGAAAAAAAAAGAAAAGCTAAATCAGTTGTTTAGCCGATGTACCACATGCTGACAGGGCAAATGTGAAGGCTTTTATGGCCACATGGGTTTTCATTTGCAGTTATTCATAGCGGAGCCGGGCGCTTTATCTCACTTTACATTATGTGCAACCACAATGCAGACACTTGCACCGCAACGCATTGCCTCCCTGGAAAATATTAATATGTAAATGTCAGGCTCGGAGGGCAGCGAGGGAGCAGCAGGCAGGGAGCAGGCCGGGAGATAAAACCTGCCCTGGAAGGGAGGGGGGCGAGCAGGACCCCCAGCCTGCACCCTCGGGTGTGCAGGAAGGGGGAGGCACACCTGGGATGGAGTGTGCCGAGAGGAGCTTGTGTGTGTGCACATGAGTGTGCACCATGTACACCAACATGTGTGTGCAACATCCCTCAGCAGAGAGGAATATGTGTGAGCACAAACATCAGTGTGCAACATCCCTCAGCAGAGAGGGATGTGTGTGTGTGTGTGTGTGTGTGTATGTGTGTATGTGTGTTTATGTGTGAGCACAAACGTGTGTGCAATATCTCTTAGCAGAGAGGGATGTGTGTGTGTGTGTTTGAACACAAACACGTGTGTGCAACATCCTTCAGTAGAGAGCGATGAATTGATGTGTGTGCACTCACACACGTGTGCACAACACCCCCTGGGCAGCACAGGGTGCATCCCTGGCACCCCTGCAGAAGGACACTCAACCTCAGTGGCCTGACATGTGTCCCAATCCATGTAGAACACCCACAGCTCCACACCACGCACACCTGAGCGCCCCCGTGCACCCACGACAGTCCCCATCCTGGCTTCCCGGGGAGCTGTGCCCACCCCGAGGGATGGTGGCCAGGCCATGGGCCACCAGGCTGGGTTGGGAGGCAGCCCCGGCCGGGCAGAGCGCGCCGGCTCGGCGTGCCAGCGCCTGCACAGCCCCGGTGGGCAGCGCTCCAGCCATGCCTGCTGTTCCCGGGCTCCGTTCCTCTCCAAGAGCCTCCAGCCCCGGGGTAGTGCCAGACTGACAGCCTGGAGGCTATTTATTCGCAGGCAGAGGCAGCGGGAGCTGCTGGCGGATGCAGCCGCCTTTGTCCTAAAGGGAAGTTTGCTCCCTGCCTCCTGCCTGCCCCTCATCTCCCTGTTTTCCACCTCCACACCCCGCTGTGCCATCCAAACGCGGGGAGGCATTTGGGGCCCAGGCCAGGCTTCCCAGCCCCGGTGCCCACTGTGCCATGGCAGGACTCGCCACAAGGCCCTGGCACAGAAGGACACCCGGCAGCTGCCACGCTCCCCCCGCCCCAGCAGCCCTCAGCGTCACCCACCCAGGCCAGGGGGCTGGAGGTGGCACCCCAAAGGTGGTGGGGGTAGGAGGAAGGTGGCATCCACCCTGGGCTTTGCTGCTCAGCACGGTGCCCCACCGGGGTGGGGGGCACCTCCAAAACGCGGCCCCCTCGGCCGTTACCAGGAGAATCGCTGGCAGCCGGCGCTGGCACGGGGACAAGCCCGGGAGGGAGGTGGCCCCCCAGCACCTCGGGGAAGGGAACAATCCCTGGGCATTTCTTTTTTGGCAGGCCCCGGGTGCCCCCCCTCTGCGCCCCCCGTCCTCCTCCCGCGCTCGGGCGCGGGGACACAATTAAATCAGTGTTCTGCTAACAATCTGCCGGCTAATAAGACATTTTCCTCCCTCTCCCTCCTCCCCCCCACTCCACCCCAATCCGTGTGTGATGGGAGCGCTTTGATATGAGAGTGGACTCTAATGGGTTCGGTGTAAGGGAGCCTTAATTTATTACGTGCCTGTAATTGATGTTTGTATAAAGTAGCTCTTACAGCTCCTCAGAGCGGGAGATGAAAAGCAATCAGTCAGCCATTTGCCTCCAAAGGAAGGAGAGAGGAGAAGACAGACAGCGAGAAAGAACCAGACATACTCATCAAGCCTGGAGAAAAACCCAGAAAACGAGGGAACAAACAAAATCACCCCCGCGCAGCCTCACCAGCAGCTCTGGCACCGCTGCGTATCACCACCAGCATCCCCGGGTACCACCACCAGCATCTCGGGATATCACTGCCAGCATCCGTGGGTATCAGCACCAACATGCCTGGGTGGTGCTGCCAGCATCCCTGGGTACCACTGCCAGCACCCTCGGGTATTACTGCAAGCATCTCTGGGTACTGCTGTTAGCATCTTTTCCTGGGTACCACTGCCAGCATCCCTGGGTATCAACACCAGCATCCCTGGGTACCACTGCCAGCATCCTTGGGTATCAACACCAGCATCCCTGGGTACCACTGCCAGCATCCTTGGGTATCAACACCAGCATCCCTGGGTATCAACACCAGCATCACTGGGTACCACTGCCAGCATCCCTGGGTATCAACACCAGCATCACTGGGTACTGCTGTCAGCATCCCTGACTGCCACCTACAGCATCCCTGAGTACCACTGACAGCATCCCTGACTACCACCTACAGCATCCCTGGGTACCACTGCCAGCATCCTAGGGTACCACCCTGGGTAACAGCTGCCAGGATCCCGGGTGCCCCACCACCCCCACATTCCCAGGGCCGGATCCTGGTGGGAATGCCGGGGGAGGGCAGGATGAGGCCCCCTCCCGCCCGGCCAGGGCTGATTAGGCTGCAGCAGCCGGTGCTGAGCTGCTCTAATGACGGCGGGCGCTGGGGAGTCACGTGCCGCCCAGCGCCGGCTGGGGAGCCGTACGTCACCGGCCCCGGCAAAAAATCGGTGCTAAATTGAATCAATCCATCTTGGAAATGGCTCTTGTCAGCCGGTGTCAGGGAGAGCGTCTGCAGGAGAGGGATCAGGCGGGGGCAGGCCGGCGAGGGCCAGGCAGGCGGCACTGCTGCCGCGGCACTGCCGGGTGTCTCCTGACCCCCCCAGATGGTGGAGATGGGGGGTCCTCCTGCTGTCAGCGGGGGCAGAGCAGGGTGGGATCCTCATCCAACCGCGTGCCTCAGTTTCCCCACACTCCGTGCCCCTCTATCTGGTGAAGGAGAGAAGCTCCACACCGGGAAAAACCCCAGAAGGGCTGGAAACCCCCCAGTGCCCAGGAGCACCCCAACACCGTGCCCAGGGCAGAGTGTGACAAGCTGGGAAGGACGATTCCACACCAGGGAGACAAAGACGCCGGCACTTGACACAAATATAGATGGATCCTCGGAGTACGGACCCCGCAGCCTGGCAAATTAAAACGTAGCGCGAAAGGGGGGACGGAAACAGCCCCGGTGATTGATTTTCCATCCAGACATTCAAACCAACCGAATATGTCACCCAGACAAGCCCTCGGAAAGCGGCGGCAAGCCCAGATTTATCCTCTGCTTGGACCAGAGACCATCAATCCCTATCCAACCCTGGGAAATGGCTTCACGCCCTTGCCTTCCCATCACGGTGCCCATCCCACTGCTGGGACAGCGGGTGGCATGGGCACCACGATGGGAAGATGGGGCACAGGAGCCAGCACCACGCCAGGAAAGAGGATCCAGGCCCAGGGACACATACCCAGGCTGCTAACGAAGGCAATTAGAGGGGAAAGCATCCCTCGCACCGCTTCTCCTAATTAAGAACCATCCAATTCCCCAACCCGCCTGTTCCCCGGCTCCGGTACAGCCTGTTATTTACCTGCAGCTAATAGGTTGGGCGCAGCTAATGATAGTCTTGTATCAAATGGCTGGATCTTGGCTTCTGACAGCTTTAAAGACCCGTCTCGGGGACACGAGGGTTTCTAATTACGGGGTTCGTCACAGGAAGGCTGGGTTCAATGCCAGTCACTCTCCCCGGGTGACATTTCTGCCCGGATTGGAAATCTAAACACAGCCCAGCCAGTTAAGGTTAAAAATACGGCGCTTGACAAGACAAGGGATCATAATTTGGGTCACCGCCGGGTTTAATTAATTGGAATGGAGCAATCAAAGCACAGCGTGCGGTAATTACAGCCCGGGTTGGGGCAGGGCTGGGGGAGGCGGGTGAAGGGATGGGGGATGCTCCCCACCGTGGGGACGGGCAGGGAGGCATCGCCCTCGCCCCGGGGTGCAGGCAGGCATCGCGTGCAAGGAGCTGGCAGGGCAGGCAGGGAGATGCGAAGGAAGAGAGCTGGAAGCCTCCAAGCACGCCATTCCCAGCGGATCACACGCTGGTCCCACAGGAATCCCGGCCAGGAAAAGCGGGTTCCATCCCCAGTGTCCCCAGCCCCACAGCGCCACATGGCACAGCCCGGGCTCCCAGGCACCTCTGCCGGGGCCTGCGCAGAGTGATTTATTTTCACCAATTACCAGGGCACTTTTCCCTTCGCCAGGACCACGCTTAATTGATTGGAACCTATTGAAAACAAATTAACCGGCACCGGGGCGCGAGGACCTGTTTATGGCTCCTCCGTGGGGCAGCAGGGAGGACACGTGAGTGGCTCTGACACGTGGGTGATGCACGGTGGGATCAGGAGGAGGAAGGTGGGACAACCCAAATATTCCCCTAAATACCCCAGCGCTGCTCACTGGCTCTTCTGTGATGGCTATTGCTGATTCAAGGGGAAACTGAGGCACGGAGCAGCATGGAGCTCACATCCTGGCACTTCCTGGCTGGAAAAGCTCTCCATGGTATGGACAGGACCAAAATGTTCCTCCCCACCCCACTGCCCTGGAGGAGGGATGCTCATGACGGTGACCCCATTAAGCGAACCCAGCTAGCATTAATTTGACCCCATCCGCCGCGCGCTAATCAGCTGTAACCGTGGCACCCAGCTCAATCCAAATTGATTTACCGAGGCTGGAAATGGATACAAATGTGATTAAAGGCTTTTTATTTTCCATAGGTCCTCTCTAAAATGATTTAAATCAATTGCTACGTGCAGGGTCCTCTTCCTCTTCCCCGGCCGACCTCGCGGCGCCATGCTGTCGGCCAGGGCGGGGGGGAATAACACCCCGCTTTCCCCATCTACCCCACAAAACCCACCCAGAGGGGAGCAGCACCCCAGTTTCCCTCGCTGACCCACCGGCACCCCTCACCGGACCCCTCACATCCTTCCTGGGCGGGATGCCGGCGCGCCGGGCGGCCCTGGCGAGCGATCAAAGCCCATTAGGCTGAGCGCCGATGCGCGCCCGTTGTTCGTCAATTATTCAAACAATAATTGCACCCTTATTTAAAGTCTAGTCTTGCGTGCGCGGCACTGCAGGCTGCCAAGGCCCACGTTAGATTTACACCCCCGGTGCGCTCCCGCCGCCAATTAATTAAGCAAACACATTCCTCCGCACGCTCTCAGGTGTGCAACCTGCCCGGTTCAGGTTCAGCCTGGCAGCACTGACACATCCCCACCTGGGCAAGGGGTCACAGCCCTTGGGGGGCACTGTTAGGGTTCTCTGGTTTTAGGATTTCGCTGGGGATGGCTGCTCTCACCCTACTGCAAAGCTGATTAAAGATTCAGCTGTCTCCTCATCTACCTCCCTACAAATTTTCCCAAATTTTGGGGGGAAAAAAGCAAGGAGGAGGGGGCTGACACCAGAATCTGTTGTTAGGGGGCCCCCTTGTCCCCAGCAGTACCTAACGAGGGGGGAGGCTGGGAGTGACAGTCACCAAGAGGTCAATTCATTCATCTGGCCATGTTATTACAAGTCCAAATTTATTGTCACCAGGCCACATTAGCGCTGGCACGGAGGACGCGAGGTTGCACCCCTACTGAATAAGCAGATAAATGAAAGACATCTGGAGAGCAGAATGAAGGGGCAGATTATTAATGCTGAAATTTAGAAGCCAAGGTCTAAGCCACGAATCCATCAGCGCAACCAGTTATGTCCAATAAATTAGGAGAGATAAGGATTGAAGGATGGTATATTAAAGGCAACATTCATTTCTGAACTGGCACGAGGGCTTGCAGGCATCCTGCCTGTGCAGGGTTAACCCTTGGTGGGCAGGGATGTGGGATGTGACAGAGTCAGCAAGGCCAGTGGGTCCCTGTGCAGAGCCCATCCTGCCACCAGCTGCCTGATTTGGGGTTGTCACCAGTGCTCACAAGTGGGTGGGAAGGAGGGTGCACCACACTGGAATAGAAATGATGGTGGAGCCTGAAAGGTGAAAATAGAGGCTGGCACAGGAGCTCAGGGCATCCCATGGCTGCTGGACATGGAGCCCAGGGGTCCTAGCCCTTCCCACAGCCCATCCATCCTCCCCGATCAAGGGTGGCCTGGGGTCTGTGTGGCTCCTGGCAGCATCTGTGAGCTCCATCTCCGGGCTGGGGTCCAGCTGGCCTGGACGGTGCTTTGGGGACTCATTGCCATGGGTGACAGGTAAGGACTGAGGGGACAGAGCCTGTCTTTGCACCCCAGCCCCAGGCTGGACAGCTGTCACCAGGAATTGTCCCCCTGTTCCTCCTCCCTTTGCTGCAGCCCCCATCCCACCCCACACCGCAGGTCCCACCACACCAGCACCTCCCAGTGTGCCTCAGTTTCCCTAATGGCATCACAGTGGGATGGCAGGATCTGGCTATCCAAGGACTTTTCAGTCCTCATCCTGCTGAACTTCGGGGTGAGGCTGCAGCCTGGCACCTCCAGGATACATTTTTCCCCTTGGGAAAGCAAGGGGACACAGCAGGCCAGGGACTCGTGACCTGCTCAGTGGCACAGCCCTGGGGACAAGTGAGCACCTCCATGTCACGACGCCTGGAAGGGGAAAATCAGGATTTGTTGCTCCCAAGCAAGCAGTTTGGCTGGTGACTGCTTGGCAGTGGGGAAACCCACCTGTGTCTCCTCTTGGCACCCCACAAATATCGGGACATTTTGGAGGAGAGATGAGCAAAAATGGGGACATGATGGTGAAACAGGGGGTTCCCTGATGCTGGTCCCTCCTGGCCCAGCAGCAAAAGGGTGTAGGGCAGGAAGGCACACAGGGCCCCCCAGCACTGATGTGGTCCCTACAACCCCAACTGAGCCCCCTGCCCAGCCCCAAGCCCTCCCAGCACCCACCCAGCTCCAGCCTCCCCAGTGCTCCCACTGCTTCCAGCGTCTGACCCCCTCCCCACAGTGGCTCCTGAGCAAATTTCGACCAGCCTCATCTGGCATCTGAGGGATTTGGGATTTGTTTAAGCTCTTTTCACCCGCCGGACTTTAATCGGCGCGTTTGCCTGACCTCCAGCCCCGGTGCAACCCCGGCCGTGCCGGCGGTGCCGCCCGAGGGTCCCGGCTCGGGGCGATTCCCAGCGCCAAAGCCCGGGGCTGCCCCCAGGATAGCTGGGATTAGCTATCAAATAACTTTGCATTTAAACCCTTTTTAACAGGGCTGGAGGTCGGGAGGGTAAGGGCAGAGGTTAAGCCTGGCCGCGGCCGGGCGCTGACCCCGCGGCCGGGGACGCCGGAGAGGGGACGGGGGCGGCACGTGGGGCCGGGGGTGCGGGACCCTCGCCCCGGCCGTGCCACCCACCCGCTCCCCCTGCACGGTGGGACCGGGGAGGGGGCGGCTTGTGGGGTGTCCCCACAGGAGGGGGTGTCCCCACAGGAGGGGTGTCCCCACAGGAGGGGTGTCCCCACAGCCCCCAGCCTCGCCACCCCCGTCACTTACTGAGGCTCTGCAGCAAAGATGACCAGCTCTTCATCTCCAGCATGGTGGGGGTCCCGTGCCCCCCTCCTCACGCCGCTGCTCAGGCTGCTGGGGAGCCCAGGGCCGATCCCACCCCCCGGCAGTGGCAGGCACAGCCCCGACGCTGAGCCGCCGGCGGGTGACAGCGACCATTTTATTCCCTTTTAACTCTGCCTGCGTGGCTCCGGCGCGCTCATCCTCCCCCCTCCCCGCCGCCCAGGCTGGTCCTGAGTTGGGGAGCTTTGCTTTTCCCTCCCTTCCCTCCTCCTCCCTCCTTGCACTTGATAGCAGCCTTGTCAAGACCGCCGAGCTGTGCTGACCCCTGCCCTGGCGCTGCTAATTAAGGCGGCACAGTGACAGCCCCAGTGCCTCGCCACCGCTCTGCAGCACCACAGCTCCTAATTGGAGATGCTTTTGAGTTCTCAAAAACCACCCGGTTGGGGCTGGGGGTCCTGGGGGGGTCCTGCACCCATGCCAGGGGGTGGTGCTGCAGGGGGATGCAGCACCCAGCCTGCTCCCATCAGCATCCAGAAATTACTGAGAAGGTGATGCAAAATTGGATGAAAAGACCCTGAAGTCAGGAGAAAAGCGGGGCTGGGGAGGATGGAGGTGAGCAATTCCCTCAGGAGCATTCCTTGCATGAGGGGCACCTCGTGCTGGGGCCTCCCGAGATATTTTTGGATGGTGAGGAGTGAGGGCAGCGGGCATGGCAGGGAACCAGGACATGGGGCTGTATCTCCCTGCGGCAGAGCAGGGGCTGGCGAGGGTATCAGCCGGGACACCTGGATCCTGTCCCTGTCCCTACCCCCCTGCTGACACCCTGACCACCCCGGGGAGCCCCAGCACGGCTGGGGGTGTTTCCAAGGGCACGCCAGCACCCACCCAGCGCCGGGGCCGTGTCCCCTGGGCCGTGCCAGCAGCCTGACGGATCTATTGTGTCGTGACAGACGAGCTGTTTTATCGCGGTGAGGCAGCCAGCGCCAGCCGTCAGGCTGACCCCGCCGGCGGGCTGAGGAGAAACAGAAGAGGGCTTGTATCATCCGGGGGGTCAGAGGGCACGGAGGCAGCCGGCCCCCCCGCGCTCCCGAATTCCTGGGATGCACGCCCGGGCAGGCAGCTGCATGCGGCCCCTGAGCCGCAGGTGGGGGGCTGGCAGGGTGTGGGGACAGACAGCCCCCCATAGCACCCCCAATGCCAGCCCAGCCTCCCCTTGTCATCCCTGTAACATGGGGACTGTGCCTTGAAATGGTGTCCCCAAGCTGTCATGCGCTGCAGCATGCCTGAAGGGGTGTCCCCAGTCTGTCCTGTCCCATAGCACCCCTGAAATAGTCCCCAGCCTGTCCTATCTCACGCCTGAACTGCTGTCCCCAACTGTCCCATCCCACACCAGAAGCTGCCACTGCAGAGGGACACACACAGGGACAAGGATGCTCACAACCACCCCATGTTTCCCAGCCCAAACCAGTGAGCAGGAGGTCACCGCTTTTCCCACACCACCCCAAAATCTGGTGTCACCTCCATGTTGGGGCTCTAGTGGGACAGGCAAGCTGGGATGGTGATTGCAGCCAAGATTCACATGGAATTCATTGGAAATCGCATCCCCGAGGCCGGAGAAATGTCCCAGCACAGTTTTGGGCAAGCATTGAGCAATGCTGCCCCCCAGATCTGTACCCAGGACTCACATCCGTCTGGGCTGACATCCCTGGCATCAGGCATGGCCAAGCTGTGGGAGCATGATGGTGCCAACCACATGGGTCAGAGCCTGTCTCTGCCCCCTCACCCTGGCACTGGGGGTCTGTGTGGGGCAGTGGGGAGCAAATCCCCCCTGGAACCTCGCTGAGCCCCCCATCCCTTCCTCCCCTCCTTTCCAGCAGCCTTTGTGCCGCCGCCAAGCCAGCACCTCCGGGGTGGATGCATTAAGGCAGCACAAAGCAGAGCCGAGAGGCATTTCAGCTGCAATTTTCCCTGCTCCATTATTGACAAACAAGCTGCTTTGCGCAGGTGACGCCGAGGCCAGTGCGGCAGCTGGGACACCGTGCCACGCCGTGCCGAGCTGTGCCAGCTGGACAGCCCCACTCCTGCCCCACAGCCAGCCACACTGCCCTGCCATCCGCCACATCCCGGGTCACACAGATCCATGCCACACCTGAAAACCAAGGAGGGAAGAGGCAGGGGGAGAGCTGCAGGCTGAGCCGTGGTGCCCGGGCAGGCGCTGGCATCTCCACCGGGCAGCCCCTTTCCCCCGGCCGGGGTGGCTGGGCACAGCGTGCGGCGAGTCTGTCGTTAGCGCCGTGCCAAACCCAAAGTGGCTGCTTCGGAACGGCAATCCAATAAAAGTGCTACTTGTCTATTTATCATCCTCAGGGCTTTTTATCACAGTGCAGATGGCTGCTACCTTCGCAAGGCACAGCAGTGTGCTGGCACGCGCCCGCCGCACAGAAGCTCGGGCGCCGCGGAGTCTGTGCGTACACCTGCGAGGAGCCGGCGGCCGCCTGCTCTGGAGAAGCCGGCCGGGAGCCGGGCAGCACCACCTGCCAGCGCCACGGCACCCCAGGACACGCTGGGCGCACCGGGCATTGGCATCAGGGATGGGCACTGGGCATTGGAATGGGGCATTTGCACTGGGGATGCCCACCGGGGTGTTTGCATGGCACATTTGCATCAGGGATGTTCACTGGGCATTGGCACTGGGCATTCCCCATCCCTGGAAGTGTTCGAGGCCAGGTTGGACAAGGCTTGGAGCAACCTGGTCTAGCAGAAGGTGTCCCCGCCCATGGCAGGGGGTGGAAACAAGGTGATCTTTAAGGCCTCTTCCAACCCAAACCATTCCACAGTTCCATGATTTGCCCTAGGGGTGCTCACGAGGTGCTGGCACAGGGCTGTTGCAGTGAGCTGTTCCCTGGGCACTCGCAGGGGGTGTTTGTTTGCACCGGGCACCTGCACCGGGGGTTATTAGCGGGCGTTCCACCGGGCACCCGCAGCCTGTCATTACCCAGCTGGGCGGGCTGTGGGCAGCAGCAGCAGCGGGCACAGGGCGGTGGGTGGGAGCCGCTGGAGCAGGTGATTAAAGCTGTATTAAGTATCTGTCTGCACGCGGGAGAAAACACACCTAATTATCCACCGGAGTCGGCCGGGAGGGAGGAGCGGCCCCGATCGCAATCGCGTAATGAAGTGGAACACGGGGCCAGGCCTGGCGCGGGCGGTAATTAAAAGGCAGCGAAGCCAGAATTGCAACGGTGGCAGGCAGCGGGCAGGGTCCCAAACCCGGAGCCTGTGACTTCCCTGGGAATCCCTCCTCAGGGAGCTCACTCACATGCCCACACTAGGACATTGGCCCAGGCACCGTGACCTCAAGCCCCACCCGATTGCACCAAACCCCCCATCCACGGCACAACGCCGGCGCACTCCAGCAAAGCCACCCGGGTGCCGGGAGGCGGTGCCAGCACCCCCGCCCTGCCCGCGGGCGCCGGGCAGGCACCGCCGTGGCACCGTTGCATGGGCGTCGAGCGCGGCCCGCTGCGCAGAGGCGATGCCGGGACACGGAAGGCCGGCGCCGCTGGAAAAGGCGGCGGCGAGGCGGCAGGGGCGGCCGGCCCCACCTCTTGCACCGAAGCCAAAGCCGCCAACCCACGCCGCCGCTCCCCGAGCGGGTCCGGCGGGTCAGGAGCGCCCCGGGGAGACGCCGCGTCGCCCTGCCTGTGCCCGGCGTCCGCAGCACCGCTGCAGGGACCCCACGCCCGCGCCTCCCCCCTGGTCCGGCCGCCCCAGCCGGTTGGGAAGCGGCCGGGCTTGCCCGGGAGTGCCGCTTGCATCAGCCCCGGCCTGGCTGGCACCGCTGGCAGGCGGGGACGTGCAGTGCTGGCGGGCAGCACGCTGGGGTCAGGCCCTGGAGAGAGGCAGCGGGGATGAGGGCATCCCTGGCAGCACCGCAGGGACCTCCACATTCCATGGAGATGGTGGCACAGGGGACACTCAGAGGGCCAGCCGCAAGCCATCCCATCTCCCTGTCATTCCAAGTGCAGCACGCCACGGTGCCAGCACTCCCAGCCCCATCCATGGCACGGTGACAATCCCCACTACAACGTGTGGCACGGTGGCAGGCGGTGAGGACACAGGAGGACGTCCCCTCCTTCTCCTCTCCCCGTCTTTTTCTCCTGCTAATTTTTTTTTCCCTCCAAGCTCTCCAGAACAAAGTACACACTCTACCTCTTCAAACCCACCACCATCTGTCCGTCCGTCTAAGCGCCGCAGCCCCGCCGCTCCGAGCGGCCGCCTCCGAGCAGATGGTGACAGGGGAAGGACAAGCCGCTGCCACGCAGGGCCTCGACGGCGGCGGGTCACGGCGGCTCCATCGGCCCTGACCTCCTCATCCTCCCCGGCACGGTAATTACCCACCGCGCCGAGCAAACAGCCTGCGCCGGGTCATTGTGCCGGACACCAACAAAGGGCGGCCGACGGCGGGACCTCCCGACCCCTGCCAGCCCCTGCCGACCCCCGCCACCCCTGCCCTCCGCCAAAAGAGCAGTAAATCAAAGGGGATGGGATGGGGACAGGCCGGCAGGCAGGGATGGGGATGGGGACTCCCTCCCCACCAGCACGAGGGTGCACCCCCTGCACCCGGGAAATGAGCACCGGCTGCTCCTCAGCCCCCCTGGATTAGTGAGGCTGTGCAAAGCACGGGGGGAATCTCTCTCCCCGGTGGAGGGGACAAGTCCCTGCTGCCCTTGGGGACACACAGGCTGTGTGTGCTTCCAGGATGAGCAGAGATGAGCGAGGGATGCTTCCTCCCCCTCCACCCTCCGGTCACAGCCAGTTAATGGGGAATTTCATGGGTGCGGCACAGCGGAGCGCGGCCGGGAACATGCCGGAGCCATCTGCTCGCAGGACCTGGGGCCGTCGAGCCGCCCTGACCTCGGCAAGGCAAACAATTTGCAGGAGCAGATGTCGCACCCTCCCTTCCCCCCGGGGCTGTGGGTGTGTCACCCCCGGGCTCGGCACCCCCACAACCCCCCCGGCACCTCGGGGTCGTCCCTTGCCCCGAGCTGGGGACACAACCAGAGAGCACAGGCACATTGCAGAGACCTGGGAATCTCACTGCAGGAGTGACACCCCCAAAATGTGGAGCCTTTGGGAATTTGGGCACGGCACAGCGGCGCAAAGGATTCCTGCTCCTTCCTGGCACGCCACAGCCAGGTGCCACCTCACAGGCTGGCATCCCCGCGTGCCTGTTGGCAAGGATTTGGAGAGCCGGCTGTGCCCACAGAGCTCATACCCTGCAACCCCCCTGCCTCGCCAGCAGCGCACAAAGGTGCCTGGCTCTGTCACCACCCGCACGGCGTGGCACGGGGGCAAAGGTGCAGGCGCGGCTGCTCCGGCAGCAGATCCCGGCTGGATCCAGGCTGGTTTCCCGCAGGTCTCCGGGAGGGGCGAGCACCGGTGTCTTTCGGACTGATTAAAATTCATTCTGCATGATTTAGGACCTAATCTCGGTGAAACTCCACAGCGCTTTATTAATAGCGCATTAGTGGATAATTCATGCGTTCGGATGAAAAATCAGCCCGTGTTATTCTCCGGGAGGGGGGACACGGTGGGGGGGGGACACGGGCGCGGGGAGGGGGGCACCCCGCTCGCCCAGCCTCCCGCACCTCCCCGCCGCCGCCGCATCCCGGCGAGGCAGCAGCCCTTCTGACAACTGCCACCACTCATTAATCTTGACGAGTTTTCTGCTGAATATTCTTCCACAGGCTTTCAAACCGTTCACTAATTGCAATTAATCACTTACCGAAACAGATGTCAGGAACAATGGAATTGGGAAGTCTGGAGGCTTGATAAAGCTGTCAGAGGAGCGCGCTCGTGTGGCAGCGGGTGCCAAAAGGCGCTGGCAACACCTTCCCCCAGCCATGTGCTGGGGGCACCTGGTGACCCCGTCCTGCCCGCGCGGCATCTGTCCACCCCGGAGAGGCAAAACGCACGGAGAGGGGGCACGGGAGGGCTCTGTGTCCTCATCGGCCACCAGCGCATGGGATGGGGACATGGGAACTGGTTTTTGGTGACGGGAGTGGCACACCTGCGGGGAATATCGCGGATCCCATCGGCACGGCTTCACCCTGACACCGGGGCGGCTCGGGCTCTGCTCTCCACCAGGAAAGCCGCACGGAGCCCCGGCGGGGCGTCACGTCCGCCGTGCCTCGCGCAGGCGACGGCACGTTCCCCGTCCCTGCCAGACGCCGCTTTAGCACCAGCAGGGATCCAACAGCCTTCCCCGGCAGGCGCGCCACGCTGTTTACCCATCACACATGAAAGGTGCCGAGCTGACAGCTCCCGAGATGGGAGAGAGCTCCCGGAGACACTGACAGGGCCAAGGCGCCCACGCGTCTTCACCTCCTGCCCTTGGAGATCCCGAAGGCCACCCCATAGGTGACCCCATCAAGGGGCAGCCCCGGGGCTTCAGCTCCCCTGCAGCTTTACCAGCTGTGGCTGTGCACACCCCCGTGTCTCAGCTGCCCCCTCCAGCTTGAAGACATCCTTTGGGAGCAAGGTTAGGACGGGATGGGAGAGGGAACACTTTCCCAATCCCCCACGAGGCAGAGGATGCCACACAGCCTGAGGCCACCAAGCACAACTAGCCCCGAGTCCCCCGGCCACTGTGGGGACACCGCCAGGGGGGACATCCACACCTCCCCAGCAGGCAGAGCCCGGGGGATAAGAGCATCCTTCCGGGGCTGGCGCAGCGTGAGCCCAGCCTGGGGCTCATGACCGGCGCAGCCCCGACACATGTTATAATAAATATTCCGCACAGACACCGTTCCATATGTATGATCCGGTGGGGTGATGATTTTTCTACTGATCACTGGAAGTGACAGCTGTGCGGAGAGCAGGAGAAACAAAGGCACCGACTGCTCTCCCCGTTACACTCCGCTAGCGACATGATGGTGTGACACGGAGCGGCAGCATCTGGTGGCACGGGGACTGGCGACCGGGACGGGACGCCTGTTAGCGCCAACCACAAAGGGGCAGCCACGGGGTGGGGATGGCGATGGGGTGGAAATAAGGATGGGGTGGCCATGGGGATGGGGTGGAATTAAGGATGAGATGGCAATGGGGACAAGGTGACAGTAAGGATAGGGTGGCAGTAGAGATGACATGGTCACGGGAACAGGGTGACCACGGTGGAAATGAGGATACAGTGGCAATGGGGACAGGGTGGGCACAGACCTGGAGTGGAAATATGGATGAGGTAGCAATGGGGACAGGAATGGACACAGGGTGGCAATGGGTATTGGGTAGCAATGAAGATGGAGTGGCCATGGGATGGGGCAAAAAGAAGGATGGTATGGCAACAGGGTGACAATAGGAATGGGGTGGCAAAGAGGGTGACAATGGGTATGGGGAGGCCATGGCAATAGGATGGAAATAAGGATGGAGTGGTAATGGTGACAGGGTGGCAATGGGGACAGGATGGCAATGGGAATGGGGTGGAAATATGGATGGATGGCAGTGCAGATGGAATGTCAACGGGGATAGGGCAGAAATAAGGACAGGGCGGCCATGGGCATGGCTCCCATCAGCCCTCTCATGCCCCACACCAGCACCCAGCTGCTCCATCCTGCCCTCCTGTCCCCACAGCAGCCGTGGGACAGGTACCGGGAGCACCCAGCCACCGCAGCGCCCGGCCCAGGCAGGGTCAATATTTGCATTTGATTTGCAAGCGTTTCCTCCCCCCAGATAACGGCGGGGCCGCCGCACGTACGGGAGGGAGAAGCGCTGGGTTGGGTTAATTATTAGCGAACATGCAAATTCCCCCTCCACGAGATAACAATAAACACCATGATTTCAGCGAGATAAACAGGGCTTTAAATTTCCAGCAGCCTTTACTGGTGTAAAAATAAGCGTCCCTTATTTATTTAGCTCCTTTGAGGAACCACATCAGTCCCCAAACACAGTCTTTTACTGTCAAGCTACAGTAGAAGCCTTTATAGGCGGCGAAGATCCTGACAGCTACCCCTAGCACAACCATCTTTTATTCATGCCCATAATATAAACTGTATTGCCTCAGAAACAAAAGGATTTAACTCGCTGCTGGCCGGGTGGCAGCGGCCGAGCCGAGGTCCCTGCTGGGGGCACGTGGTTGGGATGGCTTTGCTCTGACATGCCACATCTCTTCATCCCACAGGATGCCTCCTCCTAGGGACAGCGCTGAGACAGACCCCTGCTCTGATGCATCAGCACATCCATGGATAAAATAAGCCAAAATAACAATTCCCCCCCAACCTGGAGCCATTAGGCAAAGCCTCCGTGCTCTGCGGTTCCGAATCCCACCCTGCCTGCACAGACACAGGAAGAGCAGCGGTTACAAGAGTGGTTCGTATTTAATAATGCAATTTATATTCCACTCTCAACATAAACTATTGTAAAGGCACACTAATGTAAAAATACATCTGGCTTGTCAATAGTTTATCTTCTGGATCTGCATCTAAATCCCTGGGCATTCTTGACTTATGGCTGCACCAGTGTCTAATGAATAAAAAGGTGCAAATTATAGGCCTTGCTTTAATGCTCATCATAAAATTAGATGATAGTTGCAAAAGCTGCATTCTCCTGCCCACAGTGCAGCAATGGTAAGCTATAAATAAAGTGTATTTAATGTATCCCAGCGCTGCGCAGAGCCAGGAAACAGTATGTTACTGCACAGCCTTCAATGGATCCGCCACCAGTTCAATGAAGTGATAACTGATCCATCATGTGAATTTATGTTAACTGTCTGCTCGCAAAGTCACGGCCCCAGCACTGTAAATAGCCCACAATCCTTCCAGCCCAGCCTGCCTGCCAATAAACCTGTCACCGGCAGCCTGGGAGCAGCCACCTTAGGACACCGCAGACAAACCATTACAGCTTGGGTTTCCTCCTGTTTTTTCCATCGCTGCCCTGCCTTGGTTTACCCGCAGCCCAGCACCCTCCTCCTCGGGGCTTCCCAACCCCGTGTGATGCTTTTCCACCTCCCTGGAGCTGTCACATCAGGGATGCGGGAAGCCCAGATGGGACCCGGGGGCTGGCGGGTGCGTGGGTGGGATGGCTCCCGTTCCGGCGACAGGCAAATGATGGGAAGGGGGGACAGGATGGAAGCGGAGCCCCTCCAGCTCCTGTGACAGGCTGGGATGCAGAGACAGGAGGGCATGGGCATGGTGGGAACAATTCACTGGATGGAGACAGAAATTCAACTGCATCGTGGCTGGAAATCATCCTCCTCTGACAGAGATGTGTGTCCCAGGGCTGGCACCTGGGAAGGAGACATTCCTGGAAAAGGAGATAGTCCTGGGAAGATGTGGTCACCAGGAAGGAGATGTTCCTCTAGATGCAGTCCCTAGGGAGGAGACATTCTCAAGAAGATGTTCCCAAGAAGCCAAGATCTTTGGGAAGGAAATGTCCCTGGGGAGATGTAATCCCCTGGAAGGAAACATCTCCAGGAAGGATATCCCTGGTAAGGTGTCCATGGGAACATGATGTCTTAGGGAAGAACACTTCCCCAGATAGAGGATGACACTGAGAAAATATGGTCCTTGGGAAGGAGATGTCCCAAGGAAGCAGATGTTTTTGGGAAGCAGATGTCTTTGGGAAGGAGATGTGTTTGGAAAGAAGACATCCCTGGAAGATGTCCCCAGCAAGGAGACATCGCTGGGAAGGTGTCATCCACAGGGAGTTGTCCCTGGGAAGAAGATGTCTCTGGGAAGATATCATCTCCTGGAAGGAGACATCCCCCGCAAGGATGTCCCTGGGAAGGTGTCATCCACAAGGAGGTGTCTCTGGGAAAGTGTCAGGAAGAGGATGTCCCTGGGAAGATGTGATACTCAGGAAGGAGATGTGCCTGAGTTGTCTCCAGGAAGACACAGTCCCGGGGAAGATGATGTTCCTAGGAAGCAGACACATTTGGGAAGATGTCATCCCCTGGAAGGAGACATCCCCAGCATGGATGTCCCGGGGGAGGTGTCATCTGCAGGGATGTGTCACTGGGAAGAAGATGTCCATGGGAAGAAAACATCCCTTAGGAAGCAGACATCCCCCTTCAAACAGCCCAAACCCCTGGAGCCCCAGCAGTGTGAGACAGGGGACACAGTGATCCTTGGAGAGCTAGGTGGCACCCAGGAGGACACAGGGGACACCGCGCCCACAGGAAGCAGCGTTCACCATCACCTGGCTCTCATTAACGCGGTGCCGAGCAGCCCCTAATAATAGCAACAGTAAATTCTCCTACCCAATTCGGGTCCATTTCTATAAATAATGTAGAATCTTTTTATTTACTGACAGGTTGTAAAAGTATCAGTGAGAATAATGTGAAATCAGGCGCTGCTGAATAATTCATGGCAGCAGCTCTGCTCTCCGTGTCCCCGCGCTCCCCTGGCCCCGGCGTTTACACGACAGCACCTTGCGCCCGGGTTTATCTCGTAAAAACCAGGACTAACGACCTGGCACTAATTCTTTATCAACAGGGACTTTTACAGCGAGGGGAGGAGGAAGGAAATAGAGAGAAATAAAAATAACCCCGGGTGCACCCTATAAAAAATGCATGGACCCGTGTCCTTGCATTCGCACGGAGCTGGCCATGCCTGGCACCTCCCATCTGCAATTCCCCCCAGACCCCACAGCCTCTCCAAAAATTAGTATTAATTAGCAGTACCCACAGCCCCACACTGGCATCCTAGGGCAGTGAGTGCAGGAAGGGTGACACAACCCTGCTGGGACATGGGGACACCAGCAGGACCCATGGGAATACCAGAACTGATGGAGGGTCTGGCAGGACCCATGGGGACAATGGCAGGACCTGTGGGGGATGATGACAGGAACCATGGGTATTATGGTAGGACCTACGGGGACACCAACAAGACCCATGGGGATGGTGGCAGCACCCATGGGATCACCAGCAAGGCCCATGGGGATGGTGGCAGGACTCACAGGGATGGTGACAGGACCCATGCAGATGGTGGCAGAACCCGTGGGGACACTGGCAGGGCCCACAGGGATAGTGGCAGGATCCATGGGGACGATGGCAGGATGCTCCTTGTCCCCATGCCACCCCCAGGGGGAGCAGACCCCTGCTGGGGGCAGATGGGTTAAATTTGGGCAGAAAAATCTGATCACTGGGGCAACTAATCCCTGTAACAACCTGATCCGGTGTCCCTCATCCCTCCTGCCACCGCTGAGGGTGACGGGGACAGCAGGGACCCCCCCTGCAGCCGCCCCCATCCCCTCCCCAGAACAATACTTACCCGCCGCTGTTTTGATGTGCGGCACAAAGCCGGGAGAGCTTTCCATGTAACATGATAAAAGCAAGTCCCCAGCCAGCACAATTATTTGATAATTCTCCCTTAACACCCATCAAATTAAAGCAATGTCCAAGGGCTGCCTGAAGTGGCACTGATAGGTATTAAACTTTAATGAGATTTAATGGCACTGCCCTACTTTTTAAGCGCTCGGGCCTACATTTATGAACATTTAATTTCCCGGGCCCTGACCTCTTTTTTTTTTTTCCCCTTTTCCCCGCAGCCCCCCTGCTCGCCCGCCGGCACAGCTGGATTCTGTTAGTCCTGGGATGCTCGGGATGCTCGGCCAGCCCTGAGCCCATGGAAATCTCCAGGTGCTGCAGGGTGAAATCCTAAATCCTGCAGGGAGCCAAGAAGAGAGGGGGAGCCCAGGGAAAAGCCAGGGGGGAAAGGGAGGTGCAGATGTGATTTACCAGCGGCAAATGCAGCCAAAGTTCTGCAATGACTTAATTAATTTGCTCCTGGGATGAAATGACACCATGGGTCCCACTGGTTGGAGAGCCCTCATCCTGCTGCAATGGGTTTGTTTAAGCATCTCTGAGAAATAAGTGTGCCCCTGCTGCAAACCCACTGTGCCAGGGCAAATCTGGGGGGTCAGAGCCCTCAATCCCCCCAGGGACAGAACACAGCCCGCTGATCCAGTTTATTGCTGCCCTCTAGTGTGTATGGGACAGCCCAGGCAGGCCTGCTGTCACTTGTCCTCCTCCCCATGTGTCTGTCCAGCCACTTGGCCACCCAGGATGCTGCATCTCAAGTGGGGACAGCTGCTGAGATGCTCAGAGCCCAAATAACCAAGGTACCAGAGAGCTTCACCCCAGCACCCCAAAATCCCACTAATGGGGCTGCAAGATGGGCACCATGGCACAGACTGGCACCAGTGACCCCGGGCATCACCTCCTGCCCCACAGCAGGGCAGGCCCAGGTTGGACAGGGCTTGGAACAACCTGGTCTAGTGGATGGTGTCCTTGCCCATGGCAGTGGTTAGAATGAGAGGAGCTTTGAGGTCACTTCCAACTCAGACTATCGTGATTCTATGGTCCTGGTGGGATACAGGGTTCAGCATTTCCCTATAATGGGATGCAGGAAGGGTTAGGGGCCCAAGCAGCAAGAGGGGCTGCTGGCATGGGTGCCCACCCATGGCATGAGGGTTAGGGAAACTGAGGCACACACCAGTGAGACCAGATTGTGCACTGGGAATGTCCCTCTCCCGCCTTCCCAGCACCCACCTCAACTGCAGGGAGCCCAGCAGCAGGAATGCAAAGGCAGGGCAATAAAAGGGAGCGTTATCAAGCCCCAGCAGAGCTGACAGCTCAGGGAGGAGAGCAGGGAGGGAGGGAAAGGAACAGAAAGGAAAAAAAAACCCCACCCTTAACCCCGAGATCACTTATCATTCAGGCTGCATCACGCATCTAGAAAGTGCAGACACAAAAATGTAATGTCATAACATTCGCAGTTCAATAACCTTTGCTTCACGAGACGGCTTGAACTGTCAGAGGAGCTGGAAGGTAAATATTTCAGCGCCCAGGCACTGAATGCAAAGGCGTGGGGAGGGGGTCGGCCTCGGCTTCCCCGGCTCGCCTCGACACGTTCAAATATCCCCTGCCGTAAATCCCGGCCGGCACTGGGGAAAGGCCGTGGCACGGATAAAATACGAGCAGATATAAAGCCAGACACCTTTATTGTTCGGCAAAGTCTTCCAACAAGTTATGAACCCGCAGCTTGACCCTAACCCATCATCTTGTTATACAGCGGAAACAAAGGCAGCGCCGGGAGCCGGGGCTGGAGCGGGGCAGGATGCGGGTGGGAAGGAGGAAAACCCAGCCTGCCTCCTCCACGGGGGATATTTGGGTGTAATTCATCCCTAAACTCCATGTCTACCACTCTCCAGGCTGCCTGTGGGGAGCAGACCTCGTGTTAGCCCCTTCCAGTGAGTGTCCCTGCCAGGTTCAAGGGCACAGAATTCCCTTGGCTGGGGTTAACAGGAACAGGACCTGGCAAACAGCAGTTAACCGGGGCAGCTCATGTGCCATGCGGGCAGGAGGAAGGAGATCACACAGCCAGGGAACAACGGCTGTGGGGGGTGTAAAACCAGTGAGGGATCCAAGGGGGAGCAGAGAGAATCCCCAATGGGGAAAATTCCCCTAACAGCACTGGGAAGGTGCTGGCACCAGGGCTGTGTGTGTAAAGGGGCTGCATGGCACGGTGGGCAGTCCCAGGTGGCTGCACGGCAGAGCAGGCAGTGCCCTGGTGTCCAAGCGAGCTGCATGGCACAGTATGGCACAGCACGGTGGGCAACAGCAGTGCCAAGCAGCTTGCACAGCCCCAGCGTGGCACACGCTGCACAGACCTCCCCGATCCAACTGCACGGCACAGCTGGGGACAACCGGAGCCACCTGCCTGCAGCTGCGCTGGCTCCGCCACGGCGCACCCCGAACGCTGCGGAACAGCAGCGCCAACACTCCCAGGGGACAGGACACCCCAGTGCCAAGCAGGGAGGGTGTCAGAGGGGGCACGGCCGAGGCAAAGAACAGTTAAACGGCCCCCACCCGCACGGGGCATGCAGCAACAGGCACCGTCGCACCCTCCCCAAACACCTGCTACCGCCGCGCTGGCACGGGGCGAGCGCCCGGGGCGGGCAGAGCAGCGGTGGCGGCGGCGGGGAGCACGCCAGGGCCCGCAGCAAGAAGCGGCATGTCTGCGCTTGGCAGCACAACAGAGAGCAGGTGACAAGCGCGCCGGCGGTCGCTTTATTACAGGAAGCGAGCACGCAAGCATCTGACGCCGCGCTGCCCGGAGAGAAAATAAAACACCCCCTCCCCTGCCATTAACAATCCCTCCGCGGGCGAGGGAGAAGCGCCCCCGGATGAGGGAGGTGGGTGCCCTGCTGCAAAATGATGGCCCGGTGGCATCGCAGCTCAGCCTCCCCCCCTGCATCGCTCCCAAGGCCAAGTAAATCCCAAGGGAGTATAAAATTATGTGTGTGTGTGCACAAACATTTCTCCTCGGCAAACACTCCCCGAGACAACAAAATCAGCCGCCCCTGCACCCGTTCCCGCGCCGCCCCGCTCCTCTGACCCAGCAATTAGAGGCAGGCATTAATATTTAAATATTGCCAGCTCGGGAGAAGGGAAATCAAATAAAACACGCCAGCACGCCGGCAGCACATCCAGCTCCCACTCCACAGGCCTCAAACAGGGTGCACGGCAGCAGTGGGGGTGCTGTGCCACAGCGCTGGGGACACCAGGCTATTGATGTCACAAGGGGAACCCCCTTTCTGGGCCAAATCAGGGTGAGCAAGGAGGCAGCGAGCAAATGGTGAGCAAGCAGCAGTGATGCTCCTGCCCGCTCAGCTGGGGGGGGTTTCAAAGGAACCCCAACCCTATGCTGGCCATGTTTTGGGGTCCCCACTCCCTCCCAGCCATAAAGCCCGAGGGGTGCTGGGGAGGTGACACACACATTCAGGCTGTACCCCCCCGGGAGTCACCCCCCGGTCCTGCGGGTGCTCGGAGGCGGCGCTGGCCCAGCAAAGAGGATTTACTGCTCAACGCAAGGGGCTTTAGAGGCAATAACTTTCCCTCCTCTTGACTTAAATGGATTTGAAACTTCAAAAAGGATCGAGGGGGCAGGCTGCCAAGCGGCCGCCCCCAAGGGCTGACCCCGCGGGGGCTGGGGGGGGGCCGAGGGGGGCTGTGAGCCCAGCCTGGGCCAACGGCCATGGCAGATAAGGGCTGGGGGAGCCCAGAAGGCCCTGAGATAAGGCGGCCGCCGTTACGGGCACGGGAGCTCCGGGGCACTTCCTCCCACCCCGCGGTGAAACCGCCGGCGGGCAGTGGGGTGGCGGGCTGGGGGGGCCTGGGGGGACGTGGGGCAGCCGGGGCAGCCGGGGCATGAGGCACGAGGCATGGCAAGGGCCAGTTCAAGGGCAATCCCCCTGGCAGGCTGCCCGGGCAGCTGCCGCAGGCCAAGCTGTGTCCCGGCTGCTCCTTCCAGGGGCTCGGCAGGGCTGCCCTACAGCCCCTCGGGGGCACCGCGCACCCCACAGGTGGGTGATGTACCCGAGCATGGCTGGCACATGGGGTCTGGCTTGGGAGTCCTCACTGGGCCGTGATGGCAGAGGCCATCTGCTGCTGCCTGCAGGAAGGCCAGGCCTTGCACCCCGGGCTGGCACTGGTGCCAGGGCTCTGGGACAGAGGTGTGACCCGTGGCACCGTGCCCTGACGTGGGGAAGAGCACAACCACCTCCCACACGGCTGGCACAGGCACAAACCCCCAGGAACAGCCCCTCCAGGCCTCAGCCTCCCACAGGCCAGACGCCAGGGTGAGAGAGAGGGCTGGGGGGCCAGAGGAACAAACAGAGGAGCAGAGATTAAAACCAACACCCCTCCTCAAGCTGCCCCCCAACCCGTACCCCTGCCCCAGCTGCTGGCATGCCAGGAAGCAATAAACCATCCGGCGTCCTTCGGCACCCCCCTGCACCCCCCGGCAGCCTGGCCCCCCGCCAAAGCCACCATCTCCTCGCTGCAGCTCCCTGCCCTGCAGCCAACACACTCACCCCCCTGCGCCTCCCAAAACAGGCCCCGTGTGTGCACACACGAGCGCAGGCCCGGCGGGACGTGCAGGCACACGCACCCCCTGTGCCCCCGGCGAGGGGTCACCGCGCCCAGCACGCAGCGCTCGACACCCCGCGGTTGTGCAACACGCACACACGCTAACACACACGTGTGCTCACAGCCAGCTCCCCCCACACACCGAGCCCCCCAGCCCCGTGGCCTGGCCAGCCAGCCAGCCCTGCCAGGCCGCCGTCCCCTCCAGAGCCGCCACCTCCCCGGCAGGTTACACAAACAGGCTGCCAAGCACACACGCAGCCGGGCGCACGCTCGCCTCGCTCACACCCACAAACCACACGGGCTCACCCCGGTGCTCGCCGGCGCACGCGCGCCCTTGCAGGAAGAGGCGCTGGCTTCCCGCTGCCTTTTCCCTCCATTAACTCCCTCCCTGGATCTGGATCCTGCTCGTGGCCCAGCAAGAACCCACGCAGCGCCCACCCCACAGCTCCGCGCCCTCGGCTGCGGGAGGAGGATGGGGATGAGGATGAAGAGAGGGGGGCACTCTCCCTGCTGCTCCAAGGGCTGGCGGTGGGCACTTGTCCAGGGCTTGGGGACAGATGCCACCGATAGGGTACTCATTTGACAGATGCCACCCATTGGGACTGGCACCCCTGTCACCATGCAAAGCAGACACGGGCCCTAGCAGGGCACGGTGAGCCGGCGGCCCCAGGGCAAAGGGCACGGCAGGCGGCACAGGCAGGGCTGGAAGAGCCAGGATGGAGCAGGGCAATAAAGGTGGAGGCAGGCGAGACGCCGGGGCCGCGGCATCACCCCGGCTCAGGGTGCGGTGCCCGGGCTCCCCACGTCAGGCTCAGTCAGCAACACGGTCCCTCCCCAGCTCCAGCAGTCCTGAGTGTCCAGAAATATGGATATACAGCAGTGGTGGGTGGGTAAACTGAGGCACGGCCCCATGCAGCAGTGTGCCCACATCAAGAGAGGGACAGGCAGCAAGGCAAGGAGGAGGGTCAAGGTCAGGGCCACCATGTGCCCCCGTGCCCTGCCAGCCTTGGGAAATGACCCCAAGGGTCTCTCTGGAATGTGGGTCACGGGGACTGAGTGCCTTGGCTGGCACTGGACCCTGAGCCTGCAGCACCCAGAGGGTCTCATCTCCCAGATGAGCTCCCAGATGGATCCCCAACTCCAGGCCCATCCTCATCTTGCACACTGTGGGGTCCCCCAAGGCCAGGGTGACCTCTGTCCACAACACCTCAAGGCACCTGAGGCTCAGGATGACCTCTGTCCCCCGCATGATGGGGTACCCCAACACCAGGGCCACTCTCACAACAGAGTCCTCCAACCAAAGGTGACCTCCATCCTCCAGGCCACAGGGTCCCCCTGACTCAGGGTGACCTCCACCCCCAAACAACAGTGTCCCCTGAAGCTCATGGTGACCACCACTCTCTATGTCATGGGGTCCCCCAACTCTGGGGTGACGTCAGTAGGCACACAATGGGGTCCTTCAACTCCAAGGTGACCTCCACACCCCACATCACAGGGACCCCCAACCCCAGGGCAACCATGGGGTCTCTCAACCCCAGGGTGACCTTGGTCTCCCAAAACATGGGCTCCTCCAGACCCAGGGTGACCTCTGTCCCCTGCACAACAGGGTCCCCCAGTCCAGGGTGACCTTCATCCCCCACACCATGGGTTCCCCCAAACCCAAGGCGACCTCTGCCCCTTAGACCATGGGGTCCCCCAACTCCAGGGTGACTTCCACCAAACAACAGTGTCCCCAAATCCCAGGGCAACCTCCACCCCCTATATCATGGGGTCCACCAACCCCAGCGTGACCTCCATCCCCCCCCACCACAGTCTCTCTCAGTCCCAGGGTGACCTCTGTCCCCCACACCACAGGGTCCCCTGACCCCAGAGTGACCTCCATCTCCCAGGCGGGACCCCCCAGCAGAGGGTCTGGGGGGGTCTGTGAGCGGCGGGATCACACCAGCCCCACGCCACCCCTCCAGCACAACCCTCGCCCGGGGGCAACCCCGCTGCCCCCTCCCCACGGCGCTGGTGGGGGGTCCCCGTGGGGGGGTCACTCACCCGCGGGCCGCGCCGTCCAGCGGGGGCTGCGCTCCTCCATGGGCAGCGCCGGAGGGAGCGGAGCCGAGCCGAGCCGAGCCGTGCCGAGCCTTCCCCCGCCGCTTCCTGCTTCCCTCGGCGCCCGCCCGCCGCCCCGGGAGCCGCACGGCTGGAGCGTGACTCACCGGGGGCCGGGCCGGGCAGGGCAGGGCGGCGGGGGCGGGGGCGGCGGGCACCGGGAGCGAGGCACGGGGGGCTCCGAAAACAGGGATGCTGGGCAGAGAGCGGGACCCCCGGCCCGGGACCACCCCCCAGTTCACCGGGGATGGGGGTTCCCCCAGAGCGGGTGGTCCCGCGGGGTCTCAGTCCCTCCGCAGCGTGCCAAGAATTAGGGTGATGTGAGTGTCGCCCCTGACCCCAGTGCACAGGTGACCCCTCCCCAAATGTGGAGATGGGGGGATGCCTGTGCCAGGCACTGATGTGGGCAGGAGGTTGGGGTGGGATCCAGGCCTTTGACCCCCACCCCAAAATGCTTCAAGACACCCAGGGGTGCCAGCCTGGCCCAGCACAGTGTGCACCCAGGGTGGTCCTGAATCCAGATCCTACTGACATACAGGGTGTTCCCAGGGCAGCCCCCTCGGGACACCCCCTGCACCAGGTGTGGGAATGGCAACAGCGCTGTTCCCCCCCCAGGTGGGGATGGTGGTGGGCACCTCTGTGCCATCCCACCGTCACCTGGGCTTGGGGACACCAGGGACACGAGCGGGGTGGGGCTCAGCCCACTCACAGGGAAGGAAGTTGCCCATCATTCACCAGCCACGCCAGTTGGCTCCACGTGCAGGACAGGCTTGGCTGGCTCGGACAGGCCAGACCCCCATCTCCCCCGGGCAGGAGGGAGGCTTCAGCGAGGAATCTCATCCTGGCACTGCCAGCCATGAACTGGCATCTCTGCAGGAGGAGATGCAGGCCATGACAGGCCGTCCCCAAACAAACTGCCACACCACACGCCCACCCCCAACCCCCTTCCCAGCTCACCCTCGCCTCTGCATCCCCTCCATCCTCCTCCTCTTCCTCCAAGAGGCCTCAGTGCCCGCCAGGCCGGTGCTGCCGTGGTGCCGCTGCTGCCCGCCACCCCCCCACCCTCCTCGTGCTTCCCCCCCCACCCTCCTCGTGCTTCCCCCCCCAACTCCCTTTTCCCGTTCTATTTTAAATTTTTATTGCATTCTTTTTAAAGAATACAGAGGAACAAATGCCCTTATCAGCAATTCTCACAAGGTATAAAGAGCCGCTTTTATCTCCTGCCTTTACTAATCTAGAGCGAGCCAATGCCTGTTAATTTTTTAATTTTCCTGGTGAATGCATTTGTGGTTCCGTCAGCATCCATCCGGACACGCACACAGGATCCCCTCGGCATCCCAGCCCAGCCACCCTAGCATGGGATTGACACCGTGCTGGAAGAGCAGTGGCTCATGGTTTGGCAACCACAAAGGGGTTTTGTGCCCTGGGAAGTCCCAGGTGTCACACGAGGCTCACCAGGACACCCCGGGATGTGTCACCACCCCCAAGATACAGAGGTGCTCCCAGGGATGCCAGCCTGGCTCTGCCTGGCCACAGAGAATGCCGACAGAATGGTCTCCATGCTCAGCGCGGGGGTAGATCCCATGCCAAGCCATCCAGCTGTCATTGTCACCCTCCCTGGCAGAGGTCCCCGTGGGGGCAAAGGGGGGTCACCCCGTGTCGCCCCCAGGAAGGGACGCGGCGCAGGCTGCCCGCACAGCAGGGCTGGGAGCGCGGCAGCCGGACGCGGTGCGCAGATGAGATGTGGCAGGCGTGTAACAAGCCATTAGTCACTGTCACCTTTGCCCGGCAGCCACTGGCAGGGTAATAAATCCCGGGCTGACTCCAGCAGGCCCGTTCCAGGCCACGGCTCCCAGCTTGCCTCCACGCCACTGCCGGCTGGGCTGTGAGCAGCTTGTAAATGCATCCCGGCCCCCCCGGGGGACACAGCGCCTTGCAGGGTCCCCAAACCATGGCCAGATCCCCGTGGGGCTGATTGATGGGTGGCATGGGCTACTGCATTCCTGGGAAGTGTCCTTCTTAGGGAATGTTCAGGGTCGCCATTCCCCCCCCACCCAGCCCCCCAGGCTGCTGTCCCCTGCTCTCCCTGCCCTCACCGGCTTCCCGCCCGCTGCACCTTGCGGTTCCTGACTCTTCCCAGCCCAATGCCAGGAACCGGCATCGGCGGTTGTTACCGGATCAAAGGAGCCTGGCGTGGCCCAGCACAACACGGCTCGGCGCGCCCGCCGGGAAGGGCTGGCAAACAAGCCGGTCCAGGGAGGCGGCAGGCGGGAAGCATGCATGATACCTCTCCTAAAAATGCTGCTGCTCCTGACGGACGGGGCAGCCGAGTCCCTGGAGTCGCAGTCCATCCCAGCCCCGGGGGCCCCCCAGTTCCCCAGTATAGCCAGCCCAACACCGCGGCTCTCCCTGGCGCCCACGGCCTGACTCACGGCCCCAGGGATGGCGGGCAGGGACCGCAGTGCCATCGGGGTCACCTTCCCAGCGGGACTGCGGGTGTTGGATCCCAACCCCTCACCGCTGGGTGTGAGCCTTCACCGGGAGACCCAAGCAGCACGTCGGGCTGATGGTCACCCCACAGTGGGACAGGGGACATCCCTTGGGAATGGCAGCCTTTTACCCCCCGCTGTCCCCCGGCATCACCTACTTGTGGCTCCAGCGTCCGCGCCCTCCGCATCCAAAGGCGTGCGCTGGCCGATGTCCGGGGCAGTGCTGCCCGTTCCCGGGCTCTCCCCAGCGCTGGCCACCCGGTGCCGGGACTCACCGGCCGCAGGCTTGGTGACGGCTGTCTCCAGGGACGAAGAGGACGCCTGGAAGAGAAGCAGGACAGAGACTCAGCGCCGTCGCCTCTCCCGGTCGGAGCAGCGCCGGCACGGGTGGGGGGCACGGGGGAGTTCGGGGAGCACAGACACAAGATGCTTTTGTTTTGCTGCCGGCCGGTGCACGTGGCCAGCGCGGGAGCCGCACGCCAGCCCGCGCCGCGGGGCTACAGCTGGATCCGGCCGATGGCTCCCAGCACAGCCAGACAAGAAAGGCTGCAGGGGGGTGAGGACATGAATCAAAGCGGCGTCCCCTCGCCCGCCGGCGGCAGCTGGCCGGTTAGGCAGCTCCCGATTACTCAACCGGGCAGTGTTTACTCGAGATCAACAACCCCCCATCGCCTTCCCTGCCAGGCGGGCGAGGGAAACGTGCTGCTGGGATGGGGATGGCATTCCCGCTGCGCCTTGTTTGGGGACAGTCGCCCTCCTCGACCCCCGGGCGCTGCTGTGGCCCCGGGTTTGTTGTAGCTGTCACCCTCCTGCCCGGGCACACAGCTTGGGCTGTCACCGCTCCTGTTTAGCTTTAATAAAGCAACAGCCAGTGACAGAACGCTCATCCCAGTACTGCTGTGCCACTCTGGGAAAGACACACGGATAACCCAGGTCCCCAGAATGCCACGCTCACCCTGGGCATGGTGGGATGCAGGTGACCTCCCCCTGCCACAGGTGACATCCACAGGGGACACTGCGCCCCTGATTTTGGGACCTTAAGGCCGTGTTTGCAGCACAGAGAGGATTTTATGTTGATCCTGTTTTTCTCAGGATTACTCCTATAAACACAGAGATGCATGGTCGGCGAATGTTTTGCTGGGAAGCCCTCAGACTCAATGAGCCACGCACACGAGAGGACGTATAAATTTACCGTTTGCTTCCTGGAAAGGTTTAATTTATGGAATCCATATGGCAGCACTGCACAACCGCGAGTGCTTGGCACATCCTCTGAGTCCTCGAGTGCCACCACGTCCCAGCTCCAACTGGCAGGGTGCCACCGGCTGCCCCGGCAATGGCGGGATGCTCTTCCCCTTCCCAATGACTAACAGAAGGTGACTTTCACAGCGGGCAGGGGACAGCCCGGGGATCAGTCCCCATCCCTGACAGCTTGGTGTGGGATCCCTGGAGGTGGCAGGGATGTCTCAGGGGGGAGGCTGTGCCACTGCTCCTCCTCCCGGGACAATGCCACCGGCAGCTGCAGGCAGCAATCCCCTACCTGTGGGCATGGGAAAAGGCTGGGGTGCACTTTGATACCTGGAGCAACTAATCATTAATTAGCATTAATCATTCCCCGTCACGTGTCACAGCAGCATTGGGCAAGACGCAGCTGGGAAGCACCAGGTCAGGGTCTTGGTGGGGAAGGTGGATTTTGACAGCTCGGCCAAGGCTGGCACCCTCTTGAGCCCCCCAGACGCCAACCCACACCCCAACCCACCCATCAGCCCCACAGCACCACTTTTATTTTCCTGCCAAGAGAAGCCAAGATCCAAAGGTACCAGAGATGGGTCCCACCTGCCCAAGGGCAGCCAGGATCTGCCCCCCTCCCCACCCGTGTCCCCTGGGACCCCCAGGCTCCACACAGAGCACCGGCTGCCTCCTTGCTTTAACTTCACCCGGCGCTATCTGTCAGCAAATCATCCCCGGTTACACAGATAAGGAATAATTGATGCAAAGGAGCCATCTGTTTGCGAACACGGAATATCTGCTCAATTAGGAGGGATCTGTCCACCCAGATAAAGCATGGCGGCAGCCCCTCGGAGGGGGGCCTTCCTCCCCAGCCACGTCCTCAAAGACTCACCCCCAATTAGAGGCGAGCGGGTTGATTTGGGTGCTAATTTGTTAAGCAGCACCCTGAGGTGCTTGGGAAGAGGCTGGGAGGGAAGGGTGCTCTGCCACCAAGCGCTGAAATTTGAGGGGAGGGCTGGCAGATCCCTCACGTCCCACTGTGATGAAACTCAGCTCCTCCTGGCTCTGGAAGATGCTTATCCCATATCTTTCCAGAGGTGGAGAGAGATGACCAGGATCTGCGCCTGCTGAATGGTGCTGAGCTGAGGCCAGGCTGCTCGTGACATGAATCAAAGGAGCTTGCAGATGGACAAGCCTGCAACATTCCCAGGACATCCACAGCAGGGATCAGGGACACAGGGCACAGCCTCAGGCACAGCCAGGTCAGGGGTAGGTGTGCAGCGAGGTGACAGCAATGTGACATCGCTATGTGATGTTATTAACACGGGAAAAATGGAGCTGCCATGCAGGCCAGCTCCACAAGTGACAAAACCCACAAGTGACAAAACATGAAGAAAAGGTGCCAACCAGAGCTGGCAGGGATGGCCCCATGGCATGACACTCCTCAAACCCCTCCTGGGTGGTATTTGCCCCCATCTACCCTAGCAGGTTCTTGGTAGGAAGGACATGGAGTACTCAAGTGGGGTCAAAGCACAGCTGGTGGCCTCAAGGGACAGGAACAGAGAGGCAATGCCAGACCCCACATCAGCCATGTCACCTGTACCTTACACCACCAGCATGGTGCTCCCCTGCCCTTGGCATGGTGCCCAGATGGCAGTGTGGCAGTCAGGGGACACAATGGCACCAAGGGCAGGGGATGGTGTCCCCCATGTCCCCAGTTGGTCCCTCCCTGCCAAGGGCACATTCCTTCTGCTCCCATCACTGGGCCAAATCCCCACTGCAGCTCCCAGCTCTGCCCCCAGCTTTGGGATGGCAGGGATGGAGCAGGAAAGCAAAGGGCAGAAGGCCATGCCAGCACACTTCCTGTGCCTTCAGGACACCCAAAAACGTGGCTTCCCCATTCCACCTCCCCTGTGCCTCGCCTGCTGCTGGGACAAGCTGCAGCGTGCACAGCGCCGATGCCGCCCACGGGAATGCCACCCATGGGAATTCCACCCACGGGAACGCTGCGGGCACGGCAAAGCCCCCACCACATCACCCCAACCTCCACCCTCCCGGGTGGCAGCACCCCGGAAAACCCCCGTGCCGCCAGCAGCCAGGGCACCGGGGGTGGATGCAATCTTTGGCTCTTGGCTGGCATCGCCCCGGCAAGGCGGCAGGCACAGAGCCCGGCAAGCACCGGCACAGCTGCACCGGTGATGGGGTTTGGCACAGCCTCGGTGCCAGCTCTGGTGAGCGAGCAAGGGATGAGGTGAGGAGAATGCCCGGCGCAGAGGGCTCACACCCTGCACTTCCCAGGGGATGCAGAGTGCCAACAACTGGCTTTAAGGCCTAGGGGACACAAACCCTCGCTGTCCCCTGGCTTCCCCCAGGCCTGGGAGGCGGCGCTCGGGATAAAAGGTGGTTTTGGAGTGTTGAGGGCTGCAGGAGCAGGCTTCCCCCGGTTCCCTTTGTCGCTGAGGCCCTCAAGGCCCCTGGCTCCCGCTGGGGCTTTATCACAGCACAGCCCCTGATGTGTGTTCCCCCAGACAGTTCCAGCTGCTCTTCCCTCCAGGAAGCCTCTGCCCTCCTCATCCTTGTTCCAGCAGCCTGAAAACAGAGGGTATTCCCACAAGAGCAAGCTAGGGTCCCCCTGGGGAGCTGGGGTCCCTGCTGGTGGCACGGCTTGGCCCTGGATGGGTGCCCACGGGAGGGGTGGTGGCTGGGTCCAAGCATCTCCAGCGTATTTAAAGTTTCCCAGCCATGTTTGCTGGAGGAAAGTTGGAACCTACAATTACAGCTGTGCTAACCCCTCATTAAAGAGGGGAAGGGGGAAAAAAAATGGGAAAGAAACAAAAGGCTCCAGAGTGAGACGCGATGCCATTAACCCTTCCCAAGATGGGGATGTGGCCCCTGCAGGAAATTCATACAGCTGGAGGGATGGGTCACAGTGGTGACAGGTGACACCGTGTGCCGAGGGTCTGCCCATGAGCATTGCTGCCCACCTGGGTCCCCAATCCATGTCCTGGTGCAGTGGCGGTGCTGGCTGTTCCACAGCGCCCGCGTGGGCACGGCTGCGGCTGTGCCAGAGCCGTTTGTCACGGCGGGGCTGCGGTTCCCGCTCGCTCTCCAGCAGCGACACCGTGACGCCTGCTCCAGGAGCCCACACAATATGTTCACACTCATCTCGCAGCTGCCCCCAGACAGCCCGAGGTGCCGCGCTCCTCCCCAGTGTGTGCCAGCAGAGCCACGGCGGGAACCGGCACGGCTGGAAGGGGCTGGAGACTGTGGTCAGGCTGGGTGCCACAAGGGCAGACGTGGCTGGAAACACCACTGGCATGGGTAAGGGATGCACCAGTGGCCTCCCATGCCCGAGCACACTCGCTCAGGCTGTGCCACAAGCCCTGGGAACAGCAGGCAGGGGACAGGCCTGGCCATGACCCCCGTGTGTCACTGCAGCCCACCCTGCACCACACTGAGCAGAAGCTGCTGCGATGCATGGGGTGAAGTGCAACCCCCCAGGACCCCATCTACGGCGAGGGTCTGACCCTGTGGCCACCTCAGCACGACCACAGCCCCCCTCACGCCCCTGTACCCAGGGAGCAGCGGGTCCCCGCGTCACTCTCCAGCCACCCCTGGCGACACCACCTCAGCGCCGCAGCCACAGCGGCTCTGACAGCAGCTAACGAGCTGCAGGCAGCAATTTGGGTTATATATAGCCCCAAAGTGACTGCATCTAATTGCTCCAGCGCGCACCGGCCCCGCCGCAGGGTCTGGGTGCTGGACACAGGGGCACAGGGTGAGCGGCACGTGCTGAGCCCCCCTCCCCCGGCTGTCACCCCGTGTGACCCCCGGGCACCCTGAGGCTGGCGGGGCACAAGCGTCGCCCCATCCATGCTGGCCCCGAGGAGCTGGGCTGTTCTGGCAGCTTTGTGCCGGGCCATAAGCGGCTTTGCCTAAAGCCGCCGTCCCAGCCCGTCCCAGCCAGGGACCCTAAGGAGCTTTTGTCCCCTCTCATTAAGGGGTTTGGGCCAGGGGGCAACGGGGTGCAGCACCCAGCACCCCCTCTCCGCAGCCTGCGGGCTCCGGCCAGCTGCTCCGGCAGCCCCGGGAGAGAAGGCCGGCTGGAGGGAGGGAGGGAGGGATGTGCTCCCTTTGTGGCAGCCCCCATCCCCTCGCAGCAGCTGCCAGGCGAGGCGGCGGGCGCGCAGATGCGGCCGGGGAGGTGGGCTGTGTGTGTAGGGGGGTCCCCCGCAGCGGCTCCCCACGCCGGCGGGGCAGCGGCAGCCCCCGCGTGCAGCCGCCGGCGGGGAGGGGGAGCCGGAGCCGAAATTGTTTGCCAGCTTCCTCGAGACGGCACAATGGAGGGCGCGCAGGCGGATCCGGGGTCAGGGGTGAGAGCAGCAATAAGTGGTTTATGCCTTTTGTGAAGAGGCTGAACTGACAGCTCGCTGGATTAACAAAGACGTCCTCTGTTCCCGGGCAGGTCATGTGGAAAGCGCTGCGCCGACCCCTGTCACTTCTTTTTTTTGCAAGAACAGACATTTGTTCGCCAGCGAACAGGGAGGTGATGGAGGGGGAGGCGGGGGGCATGCAGCCGCCCGCTCCCGGCTTTTCCTCGAGCTCCTCCGGGGCTCTGGGCGTGGGGACCGGCGGCTGCTCGCTGCTCCGGCAGCCCTGGCCGTGCCGTGTCACCTCCCGTGCCTCAGTTTCTCCAGGTTGTGGGAAGAGCCGTGGCTGGTGGGGATGTCAGCACCTGCACCCCACGGCCGGGCCGTGCTGAGTTCGGCGTTGCTCCACGTCCACACGAAATTCCCCCCATGCTCATCCCTCCATCACCCCAGGGCCAGGCTGGCTGGGCAGGATGTGACCCGCATCCTGCTCGGTCCCTGTCCCACCGAAGGGACACACATTTCTAGCTCACGTTTGCCAGTTCCTGACAGGCTGGGGAATGCTCTCTTCACCCTTCTTTCGAGGCAGAGAAACTGAGGCAGGGGAGGACGTGAGCATCCCACCAGCACTGCCACTCCTGGTCCTGGCCCTGCAGGGAACAATCAGCCTTTTCAAATCCGCAAGGATTTCCTCAAGGTTGTGCAGCACAGAGCCGTCGCTGTCATCGTTAGACTCCAGAGTTAACAGCTGCAATGCTGCCATTCCACACCGAGACAAACTGCCCGGGCTGGGACAGTCACTCCCTGGCCTCAGATGTCCCTGCAGCTCCCACCTCCCTCTGCCACCACGCCCCAGCCCTGGCTCCAGGTCCCTCTGAGACCACAGGGCCCAGAGCTGGGGTGGAGGGGATGCAGCTAGGTGTCTGACACCCAAATCCTGCTGAGGCCCCAGAGGACATGCTGCTGCTCAGCCCCATCGCCACCTCAGGGACACCACAACCCAGCACAGCTCACCCACCTCCAGCTCCGGAGCTGCCGGGCACTCTGTGACAATTGTCCCCTCCCAGCCACCCTAAATACCTGTCATGGGGAACGGCAGCTGCCCCACGGGGCTTTTCACTCCGGAAAACCCCACCCACTCCAGGCGGCTCGTGTTTTCGGGACATTCCCACACGTGCCAATCCCCGTGTGCTCAGGGGTAAACTGAGGCAGGGAGGAGCAGCCAGGTGGGTGCAAGGCTCTGCTGGGTGAGGGGACACATCTGGGGGTGCCACACCACGGCAATCCCCGCGGTCCCAGCGAGGGCCGGGCGATCAGCTCTCGGCGCGGCGGCATTAAAGCCTCGATCCGTGTCCCTCAATCCGCCGTGTCCCCCTTCTCCATCCCTCGGGCAGCTTAGCGCCCGTTCCCGGCTCCTGCCTGCCATCTAAAGACGGACTTACCGCCAGGTCCGGCGCTGCCTTAAGCCGCGGATTAAACGTGAACCATCTGCAAGGGGAAACTTTAATGCAGGATAATACCTGCCACACACACCCCGCCGTGTCACCGCGCGCCCCGGCCAGGCGGGCGCAGAGCCCCGCGGTGGCATCGAGTCCCTGAGCGGCACCGTGTCCCTCCATGGCGATGCTGAGGCTCTGCACATGATGTTCCCATTCTCCTGCATGTCCCCACCGTCGTTGCTGTCCCCTCCTGGCACAGCCCTGTGAGGATGCACGGCTGGGAGCTGCACGTTCAGCCAGCCCCCGCCTCACCAGGCTGTGCCCCCCTAAAGCAGCCCCCCCCAGGCAGGGGACACCCCCAGGCATGGGGGAGCGTGGTCCAGCCAATGCCCCACCTGGTTAATTACTTTAAGTAATTAAAGTCTCTTCATCAGGGCAGCAGATTAGACCCTGCAGCTGGGAGCTGTTTTCCCTCGCAGTCTCCTCCCCCAGGGGACAACACGGGGTGTCCTGCACTGTCCCCATTTTTAGGACCGAATTCCACTTCCCCAGCCCCAAAAAGCTTGCCCAGGAGCTCTCTGTCCCCCCAGCTCAGCAAAGCCCTCGGGGATGCCCAGACCAGCAGCATCACCCGGGGTGCAGTGGGGACACAGGGTCACCCAGGCTGTCCCTCGTGCTGGTGGGGACAGAGCCGGGCTCAGTGTCACACAGCCAGGAATGACCTCTGCAGGGAGGAGGGATTCTCGGGGGGGCAGTGCACCCCAAAGGTGGGTAGGGGAGGATGAGACACCCTCCTGCCAACTCAGCACCCTAGTGAATTACACAGGATCACAGGTCAGCAGGGAAAGGAGCCAGGGAGTTTTTCCACCGCCCAGCCTGTTCCTGATGGAAAATTTACAGCCAGGATTCACTACGGGCTCAGTAATTAGTGTTGGGATGCTGAATCAGCACCTGGCCATCAGCACTGGAGGGATGGAGCTGGGGGGGCTCTGGGGACCCCCTAGGATGGATACAGGAGGCAGTGGGGTGACCCAGCAGTTCCTGATATCCCTGTGTCTGGGAACACTGAGGGAAAGCTGGCTAGCACAGCATCCCATCCCAATCTGCTGCTCCAGATCCCTCAGACATGACTTTGGGAATGTCCCAGGATGGGCAGAACTCCCCATCCTGCTCCCCTAAAGATGAGCATCACTCTGCTCCTCCCTTCACAGCCTGGATGCTGCATCCCAAGACTCTCAAGCCCTGGGATGCCCGAGCATCCTCCCAGCTGTGCCCGGGCAGCCCTCTGGCCTTCACGTCTGCCATCAATTTCCCGGGGTCGGGAATGGCAGGGCCGACTCCCCGGCAGATCCAGCCTCTGCTCCGTGGCTGATTACAGCCATCTCCCTGCCCGTGCCCCCTCCCCCGCTGTCTGCCTCCTGCCTCCGTCTGCTGCCTGGTTTTACGAGGGCCATTTCCAAGAGGTCGCTGGAAATAGATTTTTATCACCTCGTGATAAATATCGTTTATGGTGACATTACTGCTCCGAGCAGCCGTGCAGGGGAGGGAGGAGAGGCAGGAGGGTGCCCGCTCCCAACCCCAGCTCCGTGGGGCACCGGCTGGGCCCCTGCTCGTCCCTGTCCCCATTCCCGGAGGTTCGGGCAGCACCATCCGACACCATCCATCCACCCATCCATCCATCCACCAGGCGGCAGGAACAGAGGGAGCTGCATCATTAGCCCCGCGCGCCATTAAGCACTTAAAAAGCCATAGGAATAAGCCGCGCCATTAGCTGGCAAGCGAGCTGGGAGGGGAGGGATGCACGGAACCAAGCGGGGACCAGGGAATGTCACCACCCGGAGGGCTCCAGTGTGCCCAGGAAATGGGGACAGAACAGTCCCCTCTGGCACACGGCTCCAAGGTGGAAAACCAGGGGCTTTCAGAGCTGACACATCGCTTCTGCAAGGGGTGACGCCACCGGGCACCTCTCCAGAGGGACTTTTCGGCTGGGTAGGGAGAAACGGCTCCTCGCTCATCCCCCCACTCTGCCTTAGGGATAGAGCTGGCATGGAAACCTGGGAGAAAAAGCCAGGCTGAGCTGAGAACCATAAGCTCATGACAGCTGCGGGCCCGGGTGTTGCAACCCTGCACGGAGGTGATCCGGCGGCCCGGGGGAGCAGGGTCCTGCCCCGGCCGAGCCCGCAGGCAGGACGGCTGCCAAGCCATACCCGCAGGCAGCTGCCTCTGGAAAAGGGCACGGCAGCAGGCAGGGGGCCAAGGCCAAGCTGCTCTCTGTGCCAGCCCTGCCACACACAGCGCCGGGCACAGGCCACCCCCGGGGGGAACAGCCACCCCACTCAGCAGCGCCAAGGTGAGGGGGTGTCACCTGTGGGGACAGAGCCGCAGTCCCCAGGGAGCCAGGGCTGGGGTGCAGTGCAGCAGCAAAACTACACACCCAGCAGAGAGCAACCCTCGCCCGCAGGCAGAGCGTGGCACTGCCGGCCGTGCCAAGAATCCTGTTTGCTCTCCCCTGCCCTGGCACCGGATCCCTCGGGCAAGCCGCCTCCTGCCCCGCTGCCTCAGTTTCCCCAGGTGGCAGGGCAGGGGGTGGGCTGCCATGGGGGGACCTCAGCGTCGTTGTGGCTCCTTGTGACACACAGCACGAACCTGCTGACCTGCTGTGACACAGAGCTGTGATGACTCACTTGGGAAGAGACCCCGTGGCATGGGGCCAGGAGGGAGGGGGCAGTGGGGTTTTGTATGGGGACAGGCATGGCCAGGCAGCAGCAGCAGCCACCTGGCATGGTGGCACGACCCTTCCTCAGCTCCCCACACCTGGTGGGCAGAAAACAACCCCAAAAAGGGCCAGCCTGACCACCCTGGTGGCACAGGGGCCTGCATGGGGACAGCCAGCCCCACATGCAAGGACGAGGAGTGCTGGTGGAATGGTGTCCACCCTGCCCCTCTTTCTGCTGCCAGGACACGTGCATGGGTCATCCGGTGCCACCCCCATGTCACCACCCACACCAGCAGCTGGCACTGCCCCCTGTTGCCACATCCCACCTCTAGGACATGGGTTCCCCGAGCCACTGAATCCCCTCGGGAACAAGGAGTCCCTTGTCCAGAAACCCCGGAATGCCTGGCAGCAGGATGCCTGCGGAGCCAGCTGCCTCCTGTGCCCATGAAAGGAGATTTGTTCACCTGGCCAGTGGCTCGGTGACCCAGGTCCGGCTCCTGCCACCACCTCGTGGCTCCTGGCACGCAGGAGGCAGCACGCCCTGGCAGGGCCACCTCGCGGGCGGTCGCGGTGACCTTACGCGCCGCTGCCGGAGCGCTCCGAGCCCAGCACTTGGCTCGGCACTCGGATCCTCCGGCCAAGGCGGGCTGGCGGCTTGGCACCCACCCTCCCACGGCGCGGGCAGCCGCCCTCCTCACCCCGGGCTGGCAGCGAGAGGGCAGCAGCAGCTGCAGGAGGTGCGGACAGACGGACAGACAAGCCCCGAGCCCTGGGGTGGGGGGTTGGGCATCCCCTGCCCATGCTAGGATGGGCAAAGCCCAGTGGTCGACCCCACAGGGACTGGCAGAGCCACCAGCATCCCTCACTGGGGTCAAATCCCACCTCAGCACCCCAGCAGAGCACCCAGGGGTGCCCACATCACCCACAGATGGAGCCTCGCGCTGCCAGTGGTGACATCCCCCAAACCCTTCGCCCGCTGCCCCTGGGGGCCAGGCCAGAACCCCTCAAAGGTGGGGGCATGTGCTGCAGCCCCTGGGTTGGGGTACCCCCCATGCACCCCATTACAGCTGCGTATGGGCCTGCTGGGGTGCAGGGAAATCATTTCACTACTTAAAAAAAAATTCAGAAAAAAAAAACCCAACCCGCAAGTGCAGAAGGTGCTTGGCAGCATCACACAAAGTTTGCAGCAAGTTCCACAGAGATCCCTGCCACAGGTCAGGGGGCCACAGGGGTCCCCCCACTGTCACCCCACTGTGTCCTCACACCCACCCACAGCAGGAACCCCAGCACACACACAGAAATTGGGGGGGCACACGCAACAAGTCAGGGGGGCTATAGGGCTATACCTCCCCCAACAAGGTTGGTGGGGTGCCCCCCTCAAGGCTGAATGGGGTGTGGAGGGGGTTTAGGGAGAAGGAGACACAGGCAGGGGGTGGGGGGGCGAGTGGGGGGTACAGGCAGGTGGGGGGGGACAGGCAGTGGGGTACAGAGGAGGTGGGGGAACACAGGAAGGGGTGGGGGCATTTAGGATGGGGATGGGGGTACAAGTGTGGGGGGTACAGGCAGAGATGAGAGAGGTGCAGGTGGGGATGGGATGGGATGGGATGGGATGGGATGGGATGGGATGGGATGGGATGGGATGGGATGGGATGGGATGGGATGGGATGGGATGGGATGGGATGGGATGGGATGGAGGCTACAACCAGGGGGTGTGCTGGGGATCTAGGTAAGGCGGGGGACAATCCGAGGGGAGGGCACAGGCAGCTGCCTGCCCTGCACGTACCTGCGCGGGCGCTGCGGGGCGCGGTGCGGTGCGGTGCGGGGCGTGCGGGGCGCGGGCGGCGCGGTGACCCCGGCGGCGGCAGCGGGAGGAGGCAGCGCCGCGCACACGCACACGCGCGATCACATCCCGAGCCGCCGGCGAGAGGCGGGGGACACCACACCACACCACACCACACACACACACACGCACGGCTGGGGAGGTGGGGGCTGTGCCGAGGTGGGGGGGTCAGGGAAATTAATAAGCGAGAAAAAGGCACTTACCCCCTCCGCGGGGCTCGCCACCGTGCCGCGGGGGTGGCTGGAGGGTGGCGCTGGGAGGGGAGGGGGGGATCAAAGGCTGGGGGGGGGGTCTCGCCAGCCCCCGCTGCCTGCCACAACAAAGAGCCAGACACAACAAAAGCAGCATATGGCCAGAGCCGCGCGGGGCTGTAAATTAAACATAAAGGGAAGATTAGATAATTAATGAGCGCTCCCGGGCCGGCCCCGGGGGAAGGGGAGGGGGGGCTGCCTGCTGCGGGGAGCCCCTCGCCCCTCGCCCAGCCCCGGCGGGGAGGGGGCCGGGGGGCACCTGTTGGGAGGGAGGATGGGCAGCGGCCGGGCCAGCCTCGCCAGCTGCTCCGGGGCGCAGCCTAAGAGGATTAGCGGGGGCATCCCGCCCCCGGGAAAAGGGCTTGAAGATGCAGGGCTGGGGGTGGGGGTCCCTTGAACCCCCCCATGTGGGGTGTCGCCTCCGCCCCAGCCCCGGGCAGCATCCCGGGGGGGTTGGGCTCCCATCTCGCATTCCTCTGCCTCGAAGACCAGGAGCCACGGCCACGCAGGGATTCAGGCACGGCTCAGAGCGTTCCCCCTGCCCGCGACCCCACTCCCACGCGGGGAAGGCAGTTCCTGCCATGCCGGGAGCACAGAGCCCTTTGGAATGCCCCAAAGCCACCCTGCTAGGCAGAAGGCGAAACTGAGGCAGAAGAGAGGAAAACGGGCAGGAGTGGGACACTGAGGTGGGAGGGAAACTGAGGCAGGAGGGGGTGAGTCCATCCCGATGGCTCAGCTCTGCACGGAGGCAAATCGGGGCTGTCCCCAGCTAGCCACGGGACATCACCGGCCTGGGACACAGCAGCGGCATGTCCTGGCGGGCTGGCTGCCCCCAGCAGGCAGGAGGAGGGGGTAACCCCGGCAAGGGGGTGCCAGAAACAGCGTCAGGCTCGGCCCCGGCCAGGGGAAGGAGTTAATCCCATTATTGGCAGGCTCACAGATGGCGGCTGCACTATTCCCCTGCTTAGCAGATTGAACAGATCAGGCAGGAGGGAGGGAAGGAGGTGGGGGGGGAATCTCCCCCCCAAACACCCACCGAACAGGGGTGTGAGGGGCTGTGAACGCCCCCTGCACCCCACGAGAGCCCGTGAGCACCCAGGGGTGCTGCTTTGCTCCCCACTGCACCCCTTGCCAGCATAAACCCATCCGCCTTGCCCCGGACACGGGGTGGCAGACACAGCAGGGGATTTGGGGACACCCCTGCTGTCCCCACGCCAAACCTGCCACCCCCCAGATTCCCCGGGAGGTCAAGGGCCAGGTCCCATTTCCCTGGCTCGGGGAGATTGCAGCAGCTGCTCCCAGGGCGTCAGCAGCCAGGGCTGGAGCCCGGGATTAGGGAGTGTGGGAAAGGGCTGGCAGGAAGCCAGGGACACAGAGGCTGGAACATCCTGAGCAGGGAGGACAACCGAAAAGGGATGGACAGAGGGAGGGAGGGACAGAGGGATGACAGGGGGGAGGGAGGGATGAGGGAAGGAGGGAGGAAGGGAGGGAGGGGAGAACAGGAGCCAACAGCTCCTCACCCCTGCGACACCAGCGTGGAACCACAAAGCTCCACCCAAGCGCCTCCATCCCTGCCACGAGCTCGCCAGGGCTCAGCGACCTCCACCCCACAGCCGTTTCCCACCGCAGCCCCCTGGAGACCCCAGATGATCCCGAACGCCAGGTCCTGGTGGCTCCCAGCCCAATCCCAGTGGGCAGGATGAGGCTGGCCACCTCCAAAGCAAAGCTGCCCTCTTGCCTTTTGGAAAACAGTTGGAAAACACCGTGCCTTTGATTCTGTGGGGTGAACAGCAGTGCCCAGCCTGGCACCCTGCAAAATAACCCCCCTGGGCACCTGCAGCAGCCCCCACATCCCTCTCATCACCCTGGGGGCACCCCAAGCATGGGGAGGGCACATGGTGAGATCCCCTTGCAGAAGGCGCTGAGCCACCATGCTGTGGGTTGCCAAGGCAATGGGAGAGCAGGAATCTGGGTGGAAAGGGTTGGGGATGCAATCCCACAGGGCTGGAGGGGGATGCAATCTGGAACAGGGCTGGGGGTCCCTCCAGCAGCGCCAATGTCAATGGGAGATGGGTTGGGGGGCCACGGCACCTCTCAACTCCCACCCCAGGCAGGGAGTTGGCATGTACCCACTGCCTGGCCCCGCTGCTCAGGGCTGGGTGTCCCCATACCAGTCCCTACCCTTTCCTTGGGGGGCCACTGCAGGTTTGGAGGTGCAGGAATGTAAGCAACTACAGCCCCAACATCCCAACACCGCTCAGCTCAGTGGCACTGAGGGAATCCCAGCCAGAGACTGACCCCCAGCAAGAGGGGACAGCCCCAGAGCGCTGGGGACACCAGGGGGTACCGAGGGAAGCGGGAAAGCCCTGGTGGCACCCTGGCCACGCTACAGCACAGGATGGAGCCCAGGGCAACACCCCACAGGGTGAGGGCGGGCAGGAGGGTGGGCAAGGTGCTCCTCAGCCCTTCGTGCCTCAGTTTCCCCCGGCATTCCGGCTTATGGCTGCAGGCAGGAACACCACGGGCAGTTTCACCAGACCCTGCCCAGCCCCACGGCTCACCCAGCCCGCTGGCAGCACGGTGACAGCGCTGCTTCCAAACCTGACCTTCCAGGAGCTCCAGCACAGCTCCCAGGGAGCCACCCCAGCCACGGGCACAGGGGACAGGGTGCTTGGTGGCCACATGGCGAGCATCTCTCTCCAACCCCCGCTCCTTGCTCCAGGCACAGCCAGCTCAGGGATGTGTTTGTGCCTCGAGAGCCAGGTCAGAGTCTTTGTAAACCCAGTCTGGGACATCCCCAGCTCCTGCCTCCACCCTACGTCAGCACAGAGTTCCCAAAAACCTCAGCATCCTCGCTCTGGAAGCTCAGCCCGACCCCGCTGCTCCCACAAACCGGCTGGGCGCCAAGCTGTGGGGATGCTCAGCCATCCCCAGGTTTTTGAGGGGGATCCCCCCCATTCCCAGCTGGCTACTCCCATCCATTCAAGATCTGAGGATCCATCAGCTGGGAGCAGACAGGTTGAGGCTGGGAGCTGCCTCCCGTGCCAGCCCAGACAGGCTCCCAGGGGACTAATACCAGCATGTAAATATTAGATACTTCTGTCTCCTCTGAGGCCAATTACACAAATCGTGGCAGCTCCCGCAGGACTCTCCGCTCCTACTTACTGTATCATCATTAACAGCTTATTAGAGAACAGCTGCTCCAAGAGGGGGAAACAAAAAAAGGAGAAGGCAGGAGGAGAGGAGGGAAAGAGACAGGCATGTAGGAGGACAGGGAGGAGTGACCTCCACCCTGTCCCAGCACTCAGGGACACCCAGGGACATCATCCCCACGGTGGCACCAGCATGCTCAGCCCTCTCTGCAAACCCAGTCTGAAAGCCATGGTGGGATCTGCTGTGGGGTTCCCTGGAGGTGCTGGGAAGGGGGCAGAGGGATGGGCCTTGTGGGTGTTGGACTGGGAGGTGGCTGGGGACAGGGGTGAGGTGGCTGCAGGATCTCCAGGGAAAGCTTGGAGTGAAGTCACCAAAGCAGCCTGGTACCTCTTAATGGGCATTTTGGGGCTGGGAGGTCCCTCCATGCCCAGAGGGAGGACATTCCTCAGCCTTTGGGTGCTGGGATGGGAGGACAGGAGGTTTAGGATGAGCCCACCAGCACAATCCAGCCTCCCTGAGGAGGGACACACATTCCCTGAACCAACTGCAGCATCATTAAAAGTTGCAGCTAATTGGGAGCCAGATGCTCCTTACTCTCCTCCAGGTCCCCCAGGGGTGACAGCAGCCAGGCTGGGATGGCAGAGGGGTTTTTAGGGTGCCACATCCCTCCATCCTTCCCACTCCCTCGGAGCGCAATTAGCCATCAGCCTCAGCCCTGACACCCATTAACGTCCCCTGCGGCCACCGCGGGCAGGCGGGGTCCCCAGCGGGGTGGCCGCGGGCAGGTGGCCGGGGCAGGTGGCCCTGCTGGGAGCCGTGTCCCCGGGAGGATGTCACGACATGCTTCTGGTGCGCTCTAGCGTCAGGCAGCATTAATGCATTGCTGGCAGCAGGCAGGAGCTGCACGGCTGGACACGGGGACAGGGACAGACACCTGGACATGCACACACACAGGGGGAGGGACACTGGCAGGGCCACCAGACCCCCTTGGGCAGGGGACCCAGCTCGGGTGGCTTTGCTGGGCTGATGTCCCACACTGGGGGCACTGGGGGGCAGATGTCCCATGCGGGGGGGACAAACCAGCCCAGGGAGGGGCAGATGCTCTGCGGAGGGGAGGGGGAGCAGGGCTCCCCAGGGCTTTGGGGGGACGGCGAGGCAGCAGCTTCCCGTCTGATTGCTAATTATCCTCGTTATTCCGTGTCAGACACTTTATGAAGCACCGGAGTGATTTGCTCTTTCCCTGTAATTAGGCACGTCGCAATTACCATCTAATTCAAGTTCAAGCTCCGCGTCCTCACGACCTTCCCGGCCTCGACACGATGTCCCTGCTTGTCTCTCCGGGGCCCCCCTGATGTCAGCCCTGCCCCGTGTCTGGTTCTCCAGAGGGGACAGGGACACCGAGGGGCTGCTGGAGGACAAGGCACACAGCCACATCCCCCCGAAAAATCCCCCCAGCTAAATGTGACACCACAAGCCCCAAGCCAGGTTTGGGGTCCCCCTCCAGGAGGGTGACAGTCCCCAGCACAGTGCTCCTGAGCATCCCTGAGCCCTTTGGATTTTGGGGTGAGAGCTGAGCCCCATGACACAGCCAGGCCCTGCCCATACACAGCTCCCAGCCAGCTGCCACCTCATCCCCTGTGGTGTCATTTTAGATTCCACAGGACACATTTAACACATCCATGTCACACCCTCACTTCCCATCCCCACAAGGACAACAGCTCAGAAACAGCAATTAAAAAAAAAAACCTACAAGGTTTTTTTGGGGGGAAATAAAGGAATATATAGAGAACAGGAGCCTGGGTGATTGATTGGCAGCTCTTGCATCTTCCCAGCATGGCACTGGGATTCCTTTTCCCCACCTGGCTCACGGCATTTGCTCCAGGAAGAGCCACATCTCCTTCAGGAGCATCCCAAAAACGCCGCCAGTGCCGCAGCCCCGGGCGCTGTGCCGTGCCAGGCTGTGGTGGCACCGGAGTCCCCGCAGAAGGATGCCCCCCTCCTCCTCCTCCCGGCAGCTAATTAATCCTTCTGCTCAGGCAGAGCTCATTAGCGCTGGTGCAGCGCTGGGCTGCTCGGGCTGCCCGGCACAGCCGCCCTTCCCAGCGGACAGCAAGGTCAGTGCCAGGGGCCAGTGGCACTGCCAGCACCACGCTTGCCCTGGGCTCTGCTTCCCGGCCCCCTTGGTGGCCTTTCCTGCAGCCTGGTGGTGTTTTTCCAAGCTTACAGCATAGGAAAAAAAAAAAAAAAAAAAAGACACCACGGGGAAAAAGAAAAAAGGGGGGTGAGGAGGTGGAGAAAAGGCCCCCCCCGAGCGTGAGCGGGGGGAGCAGCAGCCAAGGAAAGCAGAGGAGTCAGCCAAGTGCCTCTCTCCGTGGCGGCGGGGCGCGAGTGGGCTGCCCTGCAAATGTTTTGAATTTCCAAAACAGAAGGGAGAAGCCAAGAGCTGCCGAGTTCCCCCACACGCCAAGAAGGACAAAGGGCATCCCTGTGCGCTGGAGGGGAGGGCAGGCGCCCAGCTGCCCCCGGGGTACGCTGGATTTGGGGGAGATGTGGCACAGGGTCCTCCCGGCTTGGCTCTGATTATATCCAGGGAGAGGAAATGGGCAGTGCTAGGTGGGGGTGGACACTGGGCACGGGGCTGGTCCCACATGGGGGCAGCTGTGATGGGATGTCACCCACGGGGACAGCCCGGAGCAGAGCCTGGGGTGACCCAACACGTGGCAAAGTCCCCAAGTCCCTGTCCTGGCACAGCAGGAGCCTCCCAGCTCCCATCCTCTGGGGAACCCACCCGCTTCAGGAGCCACATGAGCTGGAACAGCCCCACAGCCGGCATGCTGGAGGCTCTCCTTGCTGCAGGAGACTCCAACACTGATCCAGAAGGAAATCCCAGTGCCCACCCCAGTGCTGGCAGGGATGTGAGGATGCCGCATGGGTGGTCTGCTCCCTCTGAGTGATCCCATCCTGAGGGTGATGCTGTGCCCCAAAAAGCAGAGCCTGATCCACAGGGAAGATGGGAGATGGAGCAGCATCCATGGGAATGCTGGCAGCACAGGCTCCACGCTGCTGGGGAACCTCACACCCCTCCCTCCCCTGCAGACTAGAACCTCACACAGATTATAATCTTAAATTATAATCCCCCAACAAATCCCAACCCCATCTGCCTAATCCTGCCCCCCCAGCACAAACCCCACCCTGGGGGGGACTGGGGCCACCTGGATGCCAGCCCTGCTACCGGGAGGGGTGGGAGAAGCCCCGGGGGGAGCTCCCCCAGCCATGCTGGGAGCAGGCAGGGAGACAATATCGGGCCTATGCGGCCCCCTCGCCGCCAGATGTGTGTTAATAAGGCAGCTGCCCCCTAAGCTAATAAGGTCACTTACTGGCTCCAGCAAGACGAGAAAACAAGCAGGGGCTTGGCTGCGGTACAGCCTGACTTGGCACTCGCCTCACGCCGGCTTCCTGAATTCTTGCCGCTTCCAGAACAGCGCAACGGGGTGGAAAAAGCAGAGAGAAACCTCCCTCGCCCCCCAAAAATGCACCCCCGCTGCACCCCTCCCTCCAGCATCCCCTCAATCCCCGGGTGCTGCCTCCTGTGCCCGGCTGTCTTCACCCCTCCGCTGGGTTTATTCCTTGGGGAAAACCTTGTGGAAGGGCTGGGAGAGGGGGGATTCCTGCAGACTTTCCCAGCACGGCGAGCAGAGCAGGGAGAGGGGAGGAGAGGAGAGGAGAGGAGAGGAGAGCAGAGCAGCCCCCCGGCCCCGCTCCCTCCCTCCCTCCCTCGCCTGCCCCCGATCATGGCGCCTACAACTCCCTTTGTTTTAATATTCTAAAGCGAGCCAGATGCCGGCTTTAATCCCCTCAGCTGGGGAGGATTTGCAAACACATTAGGAGGCAGAGCCGGCCCCGGCCCCAGCCCCAGCCCCACGGCGGCACCGCGCCCCATCTGCCGCCTCGGCAAGGGGATCCCGGCCCCTAATTGCCTTCTCATGTCGGGATTAGGAGCTGACAAGGTGTCCGACAACAGGGACACGAGCATCCCCTGCCACTTGTGGCTGGGGCGCACCGGGAGGGCCTTTGGGTTTCCCCCGCGGGTTTTGGGGGGTTTGCCCTGGTGACACGGTGACACGGGGATGGGAGAGGCACGGATGGGTCCTGCAGGGTGGTGGATGCTCGGGATGGGGGCAGAGGGTGGGCAGGCAGCTCTGCTGGGGACAGGATGATGGATGGCGTCTGTCCCAGCGGTGCGACATCACAGCTGCCCGACCGGAGCGTGACCGGCGTTCCCACATCCCTGTGGACACGGGATATTTTGGGCAAAGCTCTGGAGGTCCTTCCTGCAGCATTAACAGGGGAAGGGACTTCCATCCCGACAGAGCTCCTGCTCTGCCGCTGCCTCCTTCCCCTGGGAGTCAGCAAACGAGGCTGAGATTAACCAGGGAGCGGGAACAGGAGGAGTCACATCCCGCAGGAGCGGCTCCAGGTGTGCATCGCGTTTGTCCCACAGCAGCCAGGCCAGCTCCCCTGCACACAATCCTGACTTCCCCGGGCCCTTTGCACCGTCAGGAGGGGGAAGTGGCCTCTCCAAAGCGGGGAGAAGCAGTAGCAGAGCCCCAGGAGCCGCAGGGTGACGGGAATGTGATGCTGGAGTGAAGTCCCAACCCCGCAGCATCCCAAAAAGGGAAATAAGTGCCACACAAGATGCCCCAAAAACCCCCTCCTCATCCAAGGGCCAGCTCACAGGACACCCTCACACCTTCCCAAATGCTGGGGGCTCCCTCCAGGCCCCCCAGTCCAGGCTGGGCTTTGTGGGGGATCTCAAACAGCTCACAATCCTGCAGGGACCAAGCACCCCTCCACATCCTCCCCTGCCCATCCCAGTGCCCACAGGAGGTTCCTGCTCTGGCTTCCCCAGGGAAACAGCTCCAGGAACACACACAAAATCCAGCCCGAGCTATCCCAGACCCCATATTCACACTGCAAAAGCAGCAGGGCTTTTTTCTGAGGGTGTTTTTCGGTGTGGTGTTGTTTTAAGACCAGGATCTCCTCCACAGCACTTAGCAGCCAGGAGTTCCGAGGGAGCAGAGCTCAGTGCTTTAGCACGACGCCTCATTTGCCAAGAAATAATCCCGAGAAGAAAGAAAAAAAAGAAAAACCACCACCAAACCAAGAAACACCAAAAAACCCAGACTCAGGAGATAATTAACTCCACAAAGCAGCGACCCTGAGAGCAGCTCAAGTCTTCACTGTAACTCCCCAGTCGCTTCTCCAAGGAATTATTTCTTCCTGTCTCCAACACAACAGCACCAGCACTCGGAGGCCTGGGGATTTTATTGGGGCTGTGTGTGTCCCCCAAACACTGCTGACAGATTTGCCACCACCCAGGCATGCTGGGGGACCCAGCCCCATATGAGACCCCACATCCCTGAGCAGGGTGGCAGTGGGGTCACTCCTTATCCTGATGGAGGGATGGAATAGGGACTTTGAGGATGTGGGACTCCATCCTTGGGGGGACAGGACCTGGAGAACTGAGGATGTTGCTGACCCCAAACACCCCCCAGCACCCCTTGGAAGGGAGGAGAGGCAGCAAGAGAAGACAGAGCAGATAATTTGGGGGGGGATTTTAGCCCCCCATTCCCTCTCCCACCTTTAGGGCTGGCAGAAGGGATGTTCCACCAGCAGCTGACCCGAGTGACCCCAACAGCATCACCCCCTGCCAGCATCACATCACCCCCCTGCCCCTTCCTGCCCCACGCCAGGGAGGGGAATAGAAGAGAGAAGAGCTGAGAAAAAGCAGTGCAGAGCCAGCCCTTCCCGCTGCTGCTCCCCCCGGCATCCCCCTTCCCCTCCTGACCGCAAAAAGCCAACATCTCCCTGCGCCCCTCCAGCCAGGGGATGGGAATGTGGAAGCAATTGCACTTGGCAAGGCAGCAACAGTGAGTCAAAAACAGTTGTTTGGCTTGTCAGCCACCCAGGCCCTGCAGCACTCTTGTTTTCCTTTGCCTGCCTTAACCCCTTCCAGCCCCACATGCTCTTCCCAGCAGGACCCACAGTCCCCAGTCGTGCCATGGAGAGGAGATGGGAGCTGGGGAGAAGTCTCATCCCACAGCCTGACTGTCCTGCTCCCAGAAATGGGATATTGGGCAATTCCCTGGCAGGAAAACCTGCAGGGAGGGTGTGCATCAAACCTGCTGTGGTGCTGGGAGCTGGCATGGGGCACAGGGATGTCCTGAGGCCACCAAGGTGGTCCTGGAGCATCCCACCCACTCACCCCAGGAAAGGCAGGGAACTCCTTGTCCCTGCTATGGCGAGTGTCCCAGATGCCCCTCGGCAGGCTGAGGGGACATGGCCACATGTGTGGGGACCCTGTGCCACCCTGGGGTGGTCAGATACCCCGGGCAGTGCCAGCCAGGTGGCACGGAGTGATTGAAAACCCAGAGCACAGCCAGCCCCATCCCATTTGCAGCAGTTTAGCACATCCCAGGCTGCTTCCCACCGGCTCCTCCAGCCTCTCCCCTGCTGGCCATATGGCAGCGAGGCCAGGAGCACATCCAGAGCCACCACGTGCTACAGCAGGGGCTCTTCTCCATGCCCAGGCCACCCCTCACACCCCGAAATGGGAGTCACACACTGCTGGGACCCCAACTCATTCAGGGCAAGGTAGGGGGACAGCAGGATCCATCCATGGAGGGACAGCCAGGGGGTCAGGGTATGGGTCAGGGTATCCCTCTGGACATCCAGCCAGCACCCACACCTCTCCATTCCCCCCAGACTGGTGCCAGAGAAGACAGACACGAGGAGAGAGCCCAGAAATGGGGGTTCTCCCTCTCTCCACCCCCACTGCACCCCTCCAGCACAAGGGAAGCAGGGCCAGGGGATGGCTGGGGAAGAGTTAAACCCTCTGGAGCTCGTGGAAGGGGAGGAAAAGTGGAGGGCAAGGCTGCGCCCGCCGGGAGAGACAAAGCAAGATGCAGGAGCCAAGAGATGAAGGCGAGGATGCGATAAGAGGGGGAGCGGGGTGTGTGCGCTGGAGCGAGGGAAGGGGAGGAGGAGGAGGAGAGGTGGGTGATGACCAAAGTCATTGAACATTTTTTGGCACGCCTACCCCCGAGTATCCTGGCCGTTGGCCCAGCTCGGAGCTGAACTTAAACAAACTCCTGTTGCAGCCATCTGCTTGATTTTAAAATAAATCAAACAATCTGTTGAGCCGTGGGTGATCAAATTTCCATCTGTGCGGACGCCTGCTCGCCTCCTCGGAGCCTCCGCTTGCCTCTACCAGCCAAACACTCCTGGCAGCATGTGGCCTCCCTAATTCCTCCAGGAAAGGGAGAAACCGGACCTCCCCCTGCACCCCGGCCCCCTCCCAGCCCTTCCCCGCCACCCTCCTAACTCAAACCAAGTGCTATTTTTACAGCCGCCCACCAAACAGAGACACATCCCGGGCTTAAACGGGAGGAAAACGGGGCTGGAGGGAAGATCCCGAGAGGGATTGAGCTGCTCCGTTGCTGCCCACGCTGGGGGGATTCCTCATCCTGTCTCCAGCCATCCATCCCACGGGTCTGAGCGAATGGGGAGGGAAAGGGCAGCAGCTGCTGGCCCCGGCGGTGGTGACTGCGGTGCAGAGGCCAAGGACTGGCCAGAAATAGCAGCTGTGGAGCCAGCGCTGTGTGGCTGTCCCCAGGACGGGGACACCGGGCACACGTCACCTCCAGGTGCCTGAGGGTGCCCAGCCAGCAGCCACCCTGCCCAGCCACCCCCTCAGGCAGCCTGCTGGCCCTCGAGTGCACCCCAAATCACCTCATCCTGAGGGTTCCCCCATCCTCTGGGAGCAGGGAACCCCACAGGAGGCAGCACCACTCACATTTTGTCCCAAGGTCCCCACAGTGCCGAAAGAGGGGTGACATCTCCCTCCTCCACTGTCTCTTTGCATCCTGCAAGACCCTTGCTGGCCTGGGGGAGCAGCACCCATGATATCCACGGCCCCAAACCCCCTCTGGTGGGTCAGCCCCTTGTCCAAGCCGAGGACAAACCCCGGCTGGCATCACCCAGGCTTTGCCGTCCTCCCCCAGAGCCCTTCCTTCCGCTCCGAGCACAGGGCACCGGGAACGGGGCCAGCACAGCCAGAACTAGGGCAGCGAGGGGTGGGGAAACACAGCAAAAGGACTAAAAGATGAGCAAAGAGCGAGGCAGAGGGAGGAAATCATTGTGAATGAAGAAGGAGCAGGGATGGATGAAGGATGGAGCTGGGTTTGGGCTCACTGGACCCCAGCAGCTCCGGTGGGGAAGGTCAGGGTGAGAGTACAGGAAAGGGAGGCAGGACACAGCAGGATTTATTCCTCCTCCTCCAGGGCTTCAGTTATCAGGGTGACACTTTCCAAGGGTCTCCGTGGCACGGTGGGAGCAGCAGTGAGGAAGAGGAGGTGCCCAGCACCCACCAGAGCCCTGCCAGGAGCCTGAGCCAGCGGCTGTGGAACAAACCTCACCCGCGTGGGACACTGCCAAGCCAAGAGCTGTCCTGGCCAGCCCAGGGCCAGGCTGGCCAAGCCACTCAGTGCTGGAAAGAACAGGGAGCAGGGTGGCCCCCACCCTGCTGCAGCCTCAAATGCTTCCCAGTGCCAGCTTTTGGGAAGGGTTGGACAACCCCAAGCACACAGCATGCCCCAGGATGCAGGGTCAGCATGAGGATGGGGACAGCAGCAAGGGGAAAAAAAATATGGAATGAGTGGTACAGCAGCTTGGGTGATCCCAGGGCCACAAAGGAATGGTCCCACAGGAGAATCAGCTCCTGGGAATCCATAGCTCTGAGCTCAGGGGGTGGCTGAGATGGGGAGGTCCCCCCAAAATGCTGCTCAAGGAGTAAAATCCGAGCAGAGCCCTGACAGGATGCACAGCAGGGAGCAGGTTACACAGCACAAGCAACAGCGGGAAAGGGAGGAAAAAAAAAACCACCAAGCCCCTTTTTGGAAGAGGAAAGGGCTGACAGGACCTGGCTGAGAAGCAGGAGAAAGCCCAGATTTCCCAGTTACTGTGCAGATGTTCTGGACTGAAAACAGAAGACGGCAGGAGCGAATTCATCTCCCCCCTCCAGAGACGCCGCAGCCAGAGCATCTGGACTGTGTCTGCAGGCAGCAGGGCTGGCTCCCCCCATTCCCCGGAAGCCCCGCACTGGGAACAGCCAGGACACCCCCGGGGTGCCACTCACACCAAGAGCGGGGCCAGCAGTGACAAACCAGCCCTGTCCCCAAGCCAGGTTGACCTTGGCACCGCTGCCTCCTGGGAAAACTGAAGGGCCTTGTCTTCGCCGTGTTTGCACTCCGGGATAACTCCTGCTGCCTGCTCTGAGAGCCACAGGGAGTGAGGGGGAGAGGAAAATGCAGCTGGTTTAGCAGGGAGGACAAGGAGGGGGGCAGGAGAATCCATCCCTATATATATATAAATACAAACTTATTCCTGGCCAGGATAATAACTGGAATCATCAGCACTTGATCATCACTGGATGTAAAGCTGCACGGCTGGCTGAAGTCAGCCCCTCTGCAGAAACATGCTGGCAGCAGATGGAAGGTGGCAATTTGCTGTTTGCCCCACACCCTCAGCTGTCTGTGTGTCCCTCCCTCCCTCCCGGGTCTGTCTGTCCCGCCACAGCTGCAAAACACTGAGCAAGAGCCCCATGGCCTGGCTGTCACCAAAATGTTCCAAGGCCCCTCCCTGGTGTCCAGAGGGACAGAGGTGGCTGCTGGTGGCCCCTCAGATCTGTCAGATGATGCACTCCCTGTTCCACAGAGGGGCAAAGCTGGGGAGAACAATTAAAACCATTTTGGAGGATTAACTGGGCTAACTCCTGTGCCATGGGGTGCACATCCCACAGGGATGGACACCCAGCATGGCTGTGGCTCGATGTCCCCACGGTGGCAGTCCCCAGCCCCACAAGCAGCAGGTGCTGGGGACACACTGGGTGACAGCACGCCAGGACACAGCCTTGAGCAGCTCACAGAGACATCCCTCTCATCCCAGCTGGTCTCTTGTTTCAGCTCTGAAGTAGAAGACAAAAACTCACTGGGAGAAGGTGGGAGAGGGCAAACCAGTCCCTGCAAGCCTCCTGCTCTCTCCACATCCTTCCAGGACCCTTCTCTTGTATTCCAGGTCAAAGCCAGCCTCAGAACCCAGCTGCTCACCCCTGCCAAGACCTGGCTCCCCAAGGAGCAGGCAATGCCATGGCCAGGTCTGCCAGAAGCTGGTAGGAAGAGGCAGCACCAGGGCACACAGAGATTTGCTGAGCTTGTGCACCTGAGGTTATGGAATAACCCTCGGTAAATCCTGCAACAGCTCCCTGTGCCACCAGGAATGACCCATCCAGCACCAGTGCTTGGATACAACCACCAAAACACAGCGCCTTGGGAATTCTCCGGATGGAGAGAGCTCCTAGACCTGCACCACTGCAGCAGGGACACTCCAGCCCCATTTTGGGATGTGATGGGATGCTATGGGATGTGATGGGATTCTATGGGATGCTATGGGATGCTATGGGATGCGATGGGATGTTATGGGATGCGATGGGATGCTATGGGATGTGATGGGATGCTATGGGATGCCACAGGGCTCGCCCTGCCCCGGCACAGGTCACAGCACGCTCAGCACAAGCAGCTCACCACGGGCCAGCAGGTTGGAGAGGGAAAGCCGGGGCAGCTGCTGCTCCAGGCACGCCAGCTCCGTGGGTAAACAGATGACTTCAGTCTCCCGAGAGCTACTAAAGCCCGGCAGCTCTTGTACGAACGGGAAGGGGGGAGGAAAAAAAGGAAAATGAAGAGGGAGAAGCAGCGTCATACCCATGCCAGCCTGCAAAGCGCACCCAGGAAATTTCCCACTTCATCCAGCACAGCCAAAACTCCCTCCGGAGCCATTCCCATCATCCCTGCCCTGCTACCGAAGATCCAGCAGGGAAAACGAGTCCCACAGCAGCTGGAGCAGCTGCACAAGGCTGTTTATCCAGCCATGGCACAGCTCGGCTGGCGTGTGCCAGGACAGGCCGGAGCAGCTGCTCATCCAGCACCGGGAGCAAACCACGACCTGCCCGCAGCAGGCTGGGCTGGCACCGCGGCTCTGCCACCTTCCACAGGGCCCAGGGAGGGCAACCAGGCTGGGATGGCTCCCTTTGGCACAGGAGCAGCCTTGAAGGAGCGGCTGGCACGCGGCACAGTGCAGCACCGGCGCCGCCAGGAGCCAAGGCACGCTCGAGGCACCGCTGCCACCCGCCTTGGCGGTGGGGACACGGGGCTGTCCCAACCCTGGGACGGGGCCCGGGGGAATCGTGCCGCTGGAAAGGCTCCCGCTGCCAGCTGCTCCCAGCAAAGAGAGCCCAGCACTGCTGGGAGGTTGCCACTGCCTGCTGGGCTCCACAGCTCCTGCTCTGGCTCACAGGGATGCTCCTGCCCCACCGCCTTGCTGCATTTGTCCCCAAGTCCCCAGCCTGGCAGTCCCCCAGGAGGGCAGTGTCCCCTCAATGCACCAGAGGGACATTTCCATGCCGTCCCTTCGAGGCGAGGATGCCAGGCACAGGCCTTTTGCTGCAGGGAGGAACAGCTGGCCAGATGTTGTCCAGCTGCACAGGACCAGCAGGAGCACCCTGCTCCAAGGTGGCATCAGGGAGCAAACAGACCCACCCCAAAAACCAGCATGGGAACAGATCCAGGGCACAGCAGGCTCCTGGCAAACCAGCTGTGCTCAGGAGGTCCCCAAAACATTATGGGTCCCCACAACCTGCTCAGGACACAGCTCCTTGCCACTCGAGGACAGTGACAGAGGTGTCAGGACAGGACCCAGCTGACATCCTGGGGGGTGAAAAGCCAGCTCCTGCCATTCCTGATGTACTCAGAACACCAGGCACCCACGCTGCTGTGCAGGGAAGTCCCTCCTCGCTGGGAAGCAGCCAAAGAGCATCCCAGGCTGCCCTCTGCGACCGAGCTTCCCGGATGGCTGAGAAAGGCCAAGTGTCTGGACAAAACATCTGTCCGGCCGCCGCAGCCAGAGCCATCCGTCTGTCCCTTTACCCCATCTCCCGACTTGGCTGCGACTCCAGAGGCTGCTGCAGATGCTCCGGTGGTTGCAAAAGCATTTTCACTGCATGGGGTGAGAGTGGAGCTGCTCCCTCTCCCCAGGGGGGGCACAGGGGATATTTTGGGGGGTGCAGGATTGTCAGACAGCATTTTTGGCAGGTGCCTGCTCGAGCTGCCAGCCCTGCAGTGCTGCTGCTTTTGGGAAAGGCAGGGAGAAAGCGAGGAGCAGGGAGGGCAGGATGAAAAATAAATATATAGCAGCCAGCTGGTGAGCTGTGGAGTCAGCACAAGGTCTGGAGGACATGGCGCTGGCAGCGGTGCGGGAGCCCTGGAATTTCGGACAGCTGGTCCAGCAAGGTCAGCCTGGCCAAAGCAAAGACCCCTGTGCTGCTCCCCCCAGCGAGGCTGAAGGACACAAAGCCCAGGCAGGAAATCCCAGGGGGACAAGCCACCACCCCAGGGGGTGACTCTGACACCAGCTAAGCGGCGGGTGAGGATGAGGAGGGACAGCCGGGGTGTGAATTCCCACCAGCAATGCACCCCTGACCTCATGGGCAGGAAAAAGCCCTGGGCACATTTTCCCCGTGTTCTTTCTTTGTTTGCAATCTGGGAACACGATCCCGAGGGAGGCCGTGCCCCGAGACATGAAGTCATCTCATGATTATATTGCCACCTCCGTGCCGGGATTGAGATCTCATCCGAAAATGCCAGCCCGGGTCGGTGCCGGCCGCAGCAGCTGCTTTGCTGAAAGGCAGCCTGGGCCTCACTAAAAACACCTTTCCATGGGCAAACTGAAGAGGTTTATGCTGATAAAGTTGGCTTAAATTGGCCTGGTTTTGCCCTGTATCTGCTGGGATTGGTGATGGCAGAAATTGGCACAAGCACGGGCAGAAGCACCAAAACCTATCCGAGCTGGAAGCCGAAAGATTGAGATGAACAAAACCAGCTCTGCTCATATTTAAGGGATGAGGAGAAGCCCAACGCAGCCTCTGCCACCCCTCTGGAGCCACACAAGACCCCTGGGGACACACAGAGGTGCCATCAGCTTGGCCAAAAATGCACAACCACCCATAACACTGCCAGCAACCAGAAGGTTTTTGATTTCCTCCAAAATCCGTAGAAGATGCAAAGAAGGCAGAGGTGCCTGGGGCTCTTCCTACACAGATCTCGTAATTCTCATGCTGCAGTGCACCCAAAAAACCCATAATTCGGCCTGGTGCAATGCAGGAGGAGGGCTCAGGCATCCCTCTCTGCCTCCAGGGTTTGCTTTCCTGGCATCCAGGAGCTTTGGCTGCCACTCAGCATCAGCAGGACAAGGTTTAGCGGAGAACACAAGAACTCTTTGATTTTTGCCCAAAACCCTTTTGGAAAGCCAAAAGGAAAGTGCCCACCAACAGCTGTCAGCCCAACGCAGTGATTTGGAAATGCAGCCATGACCTTTGGAGCTCAGAACCTGCAGAAGGGCCAAATTCCCAGCTGAGCCAACAGCGCTGCTGGCAATTAGGAAATACAGGGAACTCGGCCCCTGGAGCCTGACTGTGCCCTGACAGGCATAGCCCCAGGTGTGGGCTGAAAAGTGGGAATGGGGCATGGAAAACATCATGTGATTCCCAGAATTCGGCCTGAGGATGAGGGTGGGAGATCCCGAGGAGGGGGAGGACAGCACTGTCATGGCATCAAAGCAAACCTGAACACAGAACCAGACTGGAAAAGCCCTCTGAGATTATCGAGTCCAACCATTCCCCAACACTGCCAAGGCCACCACTGACCATGTCCCCACGTGCCACATCTACACGTCTTTTCAATCCCTCCAGGAATGGTGATTCCACCACTGCCCTGGGCAGCTGTGCCAGGGTTTGGTGATCCTTTCAGAGGAGAAGTTTTCCCCAATATCCAACTAAACCTCCCCTGCCCAGCCTGAGGCTGTTCGCTCTCCTCCTGTCCCTGTTCCCTGGAGCACAGCCTGACCCCCGGCTGTCCCCTCCTGTGCAGAGCCACAAGGTCCCCCTGATCCCCTTTTCTCCAGGCTGAGCTCCTTTCCCAGCTCCCTCAGCCTCTCCTGGTACTCCAGCCCCTTCCCAGCTCCACTGCCCCAGTACTGAGCCCTGGGGACATCACTGGTGACAGGCCACCAGCTGGATGTGTCTCCTTTCACCACCACTCTCCAGGCTGAGCATCCAGGCAGTTTTTTTCCCAAGGAACAATGACCCATCCAAGCCACGAGTTTCTCCAGGGGAATGCCGTGGGAAATGCTACCAGAGCCTTTACTAAATAGACAACATAGACAATGCCCAGAACTTTCCCTCACCCACTGAATGGGTCACCTTGTCACAGCAAGCCAGGTGACAATGACCTGCCATCCATGAACCCACGTGGGCTGGGCCTGATCACTTGACTGTCCTGAACAGCTTTGCTGAAGTTATAGTGGGAGTTGAGAGCTTTCCAGAAATCTGAAAGTATTTCCAAAAAGTTGTATTTAAGGGGAAAAATAAAAACGAAAGACCCCGAGAGGAGTCACTTTTAGAGGTGCATAACTGCAGTGAGAGCAGTGGAAGGCAAGGACGGGAAGAGCTGGAAGACAGGAAACTTTTCCTGGTGAGCACAGGGGCACAGCTGGAAAGAAAATCCATTCTCAAGGTGCACATCTGGGGACCAGGGGTGACAAGCAAAAGGACACCCATGGTGGGTGACCTTTCCATGCCCAGCACTACCATTTTTTTTTGGAGGGGAGAACCCAAAGCCACCCCACACATCCAGCAGCACAGGCACCACCCACCCAAAATACCGGTTGCTCCTCCCTCCTGACAAGCCTCAGATGTGGGGAGTTCCTCATCAGCACCTCCACACTGTTGCAGAAAGGACCTTAGCCCCATCCTGCTCCTGCTAAAAAAGGGAGATGCGGGGGTGACTAGTGGCTTTTGGGGTATTGACCCCAAACTTTGAGCCATTTCTGTCAACCATACACAGGCAGGACAGCAAACCACAGCTCTGCATGCAGGGGGTGTGAAAAAGCAAGTGCAGTCCAAAAATGAAGTTGCAGAGCTGCAAGGAGGAAGGGGAAGATGGTTTTAGCTGCTCAGGTTCATTTCCTCCAGCTTGGTCCCGTTGGAATGGGGACCTGGGTGTCACACAGGAGTGAAAGGCTCGTCTGGGGTGACTCTCAGGCTGAACAAGGGTACAGCTAAATTAACCAAGTGCCCTACCCGAGCATTAAGCCACGTTTTAAATAACCTTGACATCTGTGAGGTCCCAGCCTGCTGGAAAGCACGTGGAGACAGGGAGGGAAAATGCAACAGGACCTTCTGGGCGGGCAGAGTCCCCAGCAGGACACGGCAGAGCCTGGCCATGCTGTCCCCAGGCAGCTCTGCTGTGCCTCCTGCCACTCAGCCCCTTGCAGCAGCCCCTTAATTTGCTCATTAGCAAACCCGGGAACAAGAGGAGCAACTCAATAGTGTCCCTTCTCTGGGACACACTGTGTCCTCGTGGGAGTTTGGGATTGAGGCCAGCAGGGACAAGGACTGGCGTGCCTGAGAAATGCTGGGAGCTGGGGGGGTCACTGAGGAACCCCTCAATAAGCACCCAGCCATGCTGGAACAGAATTGCTGTTCATGTTGTCCCCGTGAGGTGGCCTGGGGACACCAAGGGGGCAGGGGCCTGGCAAAGCAGCTGGGGACATGCAGATGATGCCACTCTCACCAGCTGTACCCACCTGGGCTCTGCTGGGGCAGCACCCCTGGGTCAGCACCACCATCAGGGATGCTCACCTGACTCCCAAGTCCTCCACGGCCACCAGCACCTCACAAATGCCACCAAACCCGTGGCCACGTGGGCATCACAACCCACCCAGCAACCACGAAAATAAACCACCTGCATCCACAAATGACCCAAAATTACATCAGGACCATCCAGCTCAGGCTGACAGACCCTGGGGGAAACCCCCCAAAAGCAACGGCGTCCAAAGGATTCCCAGCACCGATGCCAAACCAATCTCCTGTGCCATCCTGGCACTCTCCAGGTGCCCGGTGGCTTTCCAAGCAGTGTCCCCCCAGTTCAGGAGCAGACAGCTGAATGGAAAATTAAATTTGTAAGCAGCCAAGGGAGAGCGACGGGAGAGAAAAGGAGCGCTGTCTTGGAAGGGCTGGTTTACATTTCTAAAGAAAATGCCAGTGCCTCGGAGAGCCGCAGGGTTCTGGCTAAGGATGGAGCTGAATGGCTTTGGAAATGACCTCGGGGATTTGGGATGTTGGCGTTTGACAGAGCCCAGCCTGGGGCCTGGTTTGCTGACACAGGGCAGCGGCTCTGGAGAGCTCCTGCCAGCTGGAAATTTGGGGGTAAAAGCCGTTATTTCCCCATCCCACAAGAAAGACAAGCTTGGGAGGAATAAACTTTTGCTCTGCCATGTGGTTTTGAGGTGATGCCCCCAAAGCACCCTGTGTAACCCCAGGGGGAGGCACAGAAATGAGCAGCTGGGGAAACTGGCAGCACCTGGGCGATGACACCCGTGACACCCTTCAGGGCTGTAGGGCTTTTGGGGGACTGTCACTACAGGATAACCACGGCAGCACGGGTGGTGGCACCCAGCCCTGTGCCCACCCATCAGCCCCCCAGCTGTGGGGAGAACTGGGATTTCTCTGAGGGAAACCCCTTGATTAGGGTGCCTGGTGAAAGTGGGATAACTTGGGAAGTTTCCTGCAGAGGCCATGAGCTCCTTCCCAGCTTCCCAAGGATGCTCCCACGGAGGGCAGGCCAGGCAGCCCTCCTGCCCCTCTGGCACCTCTGAGCACCCTCGATGGCAGGGGGGACAGGATTGGGATTTCCTCTGTCCTGGCTCCCACCTCCCTCGTGCAAAGCTGCCAATAACACAGACACTTCTGGAACGGGACAGGTCTTGGCTCTTCCCACCTCCTGGAAGGATTTTTATCTGTTCCTTCGCAGCTTGACAGCTCCAAAAGTTCATTGCTAAAGGCACCCCATCCATTAGCCTTCACCCCTAGGAACCAGACCCAAAAGAAGAGCATCCATCTATGTCACCGCTCCAACTCCTCCTGGATTCCAGAGGTGGGAAGTGCTGGGAAAGGAGGAATGGGGTCTGGGCCAACTGCCTTACCTTGGGGAGGAGAGCCGGAGGCGCCACTGCCAGCAGCTCTGGTGGGGTCATGCTCTTGCCAGCCAGGACCACAGCCCCACACTCGGCACAAGCGCCGATGGTCAGCTGCTTCCCATCGTCCACCAGCAGGCTGTTGGCCACGCGCAGGGTGTAGAGGAAGACGGGAAGTCTGGCCACTTGAACCGCTTTTAATCCAAGGCATCGCTTCTTCTCCTGCCGGCAGAAGAAGCAGACGAAGGTCTCCACTTTGTACTGCCGCGACCAGGCGCTGCTGGGGTGGTGGGAGTTCCTGCCCTCGTGCTGCAGCCACTGTCCCAGCAGGTCGTGGTAGCACAGGATGCAGGTGGCCACCAGCCCGGTGGAGTCGGCCGGCCTGGCCCGCGGGGCGGGCGGGTAGACCGTCAAGAAGGGGAAAAAGGGCTCCTTCTCCCCAAATCGCCCCGGCGGGTTGACGTTGAGCTGGAACTCTTTGCCAGCTCCCAGCTCGGCCCCGCAGATGTAGCAGACAGAGGTGGGACCGGGCTTGATGACAGCGGGGTGGCCGGCGAGGTCACCGGCGGAGAAGACCTGGTGGTACCTCCCCAAGAAGCTCTGCACCGAGGAGATGAGCTCCTCGTTGTGACAGGCCCTGTACATGGCCCACAGGTCCTGCAGCACCCCGAAGCACTTGCGGCAGCTGCTGACCTCCCAGTGCTTGTTCAGCCCCTTGGCGCCGGGCGGGCAGGGCAGCAGGCTGAGGAAGGGGAAATGCATGGTGCTCTTCGCGTTGCCGTTGGTGATTTTGGCCGCCACCGGCCTCGCCTCCTTGCCGCACTCCTCCCCGCAGAGGTAGCAAGCCTCGGGCACCGGCGGGATGCCCGTCCCGTCCTCCTTCAGCCCTCGGCGGCCCTTGGCGGGCATCGCCCCGGCGCTGAGGGGCACCACGTAGAGCCGCTGCAGCACGGGCACCTTGGCCAGCTCGAAGCTTTGCCACTGCTGCATGAGGGAGGCGAAGCAGCAGGGACACACCAGGGTGCTGCCGGTGGGAGACAGCGGCTGGGCGCCCGGCGGGGGGCTGTGCAGCCACAGGAACGGGAAGAAAGGTCCCGGCGAGCTCTTCTCCTGCTTCTGCACGTGGACGCGGTGCTGGGCGCCGGGCGCCAAGGGGCTGCCGCAGATGTAGCAGGCGGTGCCCGGTGCCCAAGCGGGCCGCTGGCCGCCTTCCTCCTCCTCCTCCTCCTCGCTGGTGATGTTGATCTCGCTGTCCGACGAGCAGCAGGGGGGCCCCCGCTCGCTCCCCGCCGCAGGGGGGGCCGAGCCGCGCCGCCCGCCCCTTCGGGCTCCGAGAGGGGCTCGGCGTCGGAGAGCTCGGAGAGCTCGGAGCCGGCTGCCGGCCCTTCCTCCTCCTCTTCCTCCTCCTCCTCCTCCTCCTCCGGGTGGCCGGCGGCGCGGCGCGGCGGCGCGGCGGGGTCCCAGCCCGTGGCCCCCCGCCGCAGCCCGGCTCCCCCCGCCGCCGCCGCCGCCGCCGCCTCGCACTGATGGGGCCGCTTGAGCCAGTACATGCGCTTCTCCACCGGCGTGCGGCTGCGCTCGAAGGAGTCCCACTGCTCGCCCAGGAAGCAGCGGCAGACAGCGCAGACCAGGGCGCAGCCCTCCGCCGAGACGGCGCGGGCGCCGGGCGCCGGCTCCTGGTGCTGCAGGAAGGGGAAGAAGGGCCGGTGGTCGCGGGGGGGTCTCACTTGAAGCTTGAGCTCTTTGCCGCGGCTGATGCCGCCGCCGCAGATGAAGCAGCAGAGCGGGGGCGCCGGGGTTTGCGGGGCCCCGGGGCCGCCCCCCCCGCCGCCGCCGCCGCCTCGCCGGCCGCCAGCGCGGCCATCAGCCGCTGCTTGCGGGAGAGCGGCGCCGCCGCTGCCCCCGGCCCCGCCGCCGCCCCCGGCCCCGCCGCGCTCATCGCCGCCCCCGGCTCATCCCGCGGCTCCGCCGGACACGCAGGCTCGGGGGGCGGGTTTGCGGAGCGCTCCCCCCCACCCCTCCGCCCGCCTCCTCCCGCCGGGGGAAGGCAGCGAGAAAGGAAAGGAAAAAAAATTATGATAAAACAACGGCAACAAGAAAAAAAAGCTCCCAACAGCAACAAAATACCCACGAACGGCAACAAAAATAAACCCGGGATAAAAGTTCGGTGCGAAAGTTTGGGTCCCGCCGGCGGCGCGGAGGAAGGGCGGCTGCCGGCCGCCTCCCGGCCCCGGCGCCCCCGGCCCGGCTCCTCCCCGGCCCCCCCGCCGCGACCTGCCCGCCCGGGGGGGCCCGGGGGAGGAACGAGCCGCTGCCACCCCCCGCCCGCCCGCCCGCCGCCAGCCCGGCGCGGAGGGCAGCGGAGGGACCCCGCGGGGGAGGGACGCGGGGATTTACAAAGCCGCCCCCCGAGGGGGTTTCTGACCGGCCCCACGCGGGGATCCCCGCGGCAGTCCCCGCTCGGGGCGGCCCGCACGCGCTGTCCCCTCCGCGCCCGTCACCGCTGTCCCACCCGCCACCCCCTCCCCGAGCCGCGGCGCTTTGTGCGGCTCCCGCTCCCCGAAGGCACCATGTCCAGCTTCACGCCGGCAGGACGGATCCCACCGAAAGCACCGGCCCTTTCCTGCCCTTTCCAGCCATTAACTCCGTGTCCCGACCACCCCCGGTAATTTATTTCCCACTTTCAAACTACTGCCGCTGTTCCAGTTCAATACCAGATTCTATTTCCCGCTCGGTCCTAAAATGCTGCATCGCTTTGCCACTCACTGGTAAATAGCTGATGTGTTCCCAGCCGGAGCTGGCGGCGTTTCAGCGGCGCATGCAATAATCCCGGTATATCCTTACCTGCCTCGCAGCCTGCGATAAGATTTAATGCTTGGAAAGCACTTTGCTGTCCTTGGACAATAGGCACCGCGGAAGCGCAAACTGTACCCTGGGCCAGCCACAATTAAACCTGACTGATTAACCACCCGAGCGGCTCGTCAGCGTGCCCACCGGCTCGGCACGGCTCTACCGATTAAATAAATATATTAGGAGCTGGAAGGGGAATTTTTCAAACAGTCATTTTAGGAGGGAGCCTGCTCCCGGCAGTGCCGTGGAGTTGGAGTTCATGGCAAGTCACTGCAATATCCCAGGTGCTGTCCTTGCAAATCCCTGAGCTTGGAGGGTGTGGAATGAAACCCAAAGAGGCAAGGTCAGTGGCTGGATAGGACACGGGGACACAGGGACAGCAGGATGGATGCCTGAGCCACGTGCCAGCACACCCAGACGATGCACAGAAGCCACATTGTCCCCGCTCCTCATCACTCCTCAGGGAACCCCGGCTGGATCCTCCTCGGACTGACCAACCCTCCGTGTCACCTCCCACCCGGATCGCGGGTGACAGCGTCCGGCGCTCCCCAGCAACTGGCCCCGAGATCAAACAGATTGTGTGACATCAGCTGGAGCGCGGGCAGGGGCAGGAGGGCTCTTCAGGGACCCGGATCCAGTTTCCACGCAGATGGCTCCAGCAGTAAAAAAGCAGGGGGTGGGAGGCAACACACAAAGCGGGAATACGATACCTTGGGAGAACTGGCTCTACGGGGCTTTTTCAGGGGTTTCCAGAAGACAGCAGGGCCTCGTTATATTTTATTTATTTATAGGGCTGATGTGGTGGCTGCTCTATGCACCGAGGGCAGTGGGAACGCCACGCGTCGGGGTGGACATGACTCAGATGTTCTTTAGAGATGCACTCGGTCTCTCAGCGTCACCCCTTTTCCTGGATGGAAAGGGGCCACTGGGCCGGATGGGATCCCTGACCCCGGGCGGCAGCACCGGATCTGGGAATGCCTCAGCCCAGTCGCCCAGCTGGAGTTCCCCGGGAGCTGCGGCCACCAGCTCAGCCCACCCTTCGAGCGCAGCCGACAGATGCTCTCCCGCCTGCTCCGCAGATGGGCGAGAAAACAACACGCTGCATTCAAAGTCCAGAGCTCAGCGGGGCCAAACCCCCCTCCCCACCCTGCCCTGAAACACCAACCCTCCGTGCCCCTCTCTGGAGGCTCCGTGAGCCCCCGGCTCCCCCTTTCCCCCGCACCCCACTGGGACACGGCCCCGGAGGAGCTTCCCGGGCCTTGGCTGCGCCCGAACAGAGCAGCTCATTTATCATCCTGTGCCGCCCCGGCCCTGCGGTTGCTGTTTGCAACAGAGAAGCTGGGAGGGAGAGAAAATTTCTCAAGTCGGCCTCGGCAAGAACTGAAAACATATGCCCTGGCGGCAAACGCGTCCCCCGGGGCGCGCGGGGATCAAGGCGAGCCTAGCGCAGGATTTTCCACCGCGGCTCCCGCCGGCGCTCAGCCCTCCTGCCTGAGCTGGCGTTCCAAAGCCACCCCAGGGCTGGGGGTGCTGACAGCCAGGGCTGCTCCTCCAAGCCCAGCGCTGTGGGGATAGCGGGATGTAGGGCAGGAAGGCTCCTCGCTCGCTCTGGATGGTAAATATCTCACTGCGCCTTGCTGGCTCGCGGTGTAGAGTTGTCCCCTTGCTCAAAGATAAGCCCCAGAGACAGATGTCCCTTTCAAGGTAGGGGACAGGCCCTGTCCTCCACGGGGCCTCAGCACCTCAGCTGTGCAAGGTGCTGTACAGACAGCTGTGATTAGCCTCGTGGGGCAGGAGGGGCTCCCCCGGCTGGTATCAGGCAGAGATTCAGGATGGATTCACGAGCAGCCCACATGGTGCTGTATCCATCCTTATCCACATCCTTGTCCCCATTCCTGTCCCCATCCCCATTTCCATCCCCATTCTGCCTCCACTCCTCCATCCATCCCTATTGCCAGGCCGATCTTATCTTTATTTCTCATCGCCATCCCCATTCCTGTCTCCATCCCATCTCTACATCCTTATCCTCATTCCCATCCCCATTCCTGTTTCCATTCCCGTGCCTGTCCCTATCGCCATCCTTATCCCCCTTTCTTTTTCCATTTCTGTCCCCATTCTCATCCTCACCCTCATCTGCATCCTCATCCCCATTTCTATCCCTATGTCCATCCCCATCCCCATCCCCATCCCCATCCCCATCCCCATCCCCATCCCCATCCCATCTCTGTCTCCATTCCAATCCCTATCCTTACACTCAACCCCATCCCTATCCCAGTTCCCATCCCCACCCCTTTGGATTGTGGGGCACTGAGGACGGTGCCCAGCAGCACCCATTCCATGGCACCCCGAGGAGCAGGCATGAGCTGCAGATCCCACATCCCTGGGACCGGGAGGTTAATATGGAAATTACCAACTGCTTATTCCTTCCAGCTGTTGCTGTGAGTCATCAAGTGCCTTAAAGAGCATTTCAAACAACACAGTGCCTTCGAGACAGCGTGACTGCTCCCCCAGCCACCCCCTCTGGATAATCCTCGCCAGGGCCTGGTGTTTGAAAAGGGGATATTTCTCCAAGGAGGCAATTCCCAGCCGTGCGTGGCCAGGGAAGAAGAACAGCCGCTGCCTCCACGGCGCCTGTCCAAGATCCCACCTCTGCCCGTGGGCTCCTGGCATCCTGGCAGAGAGCAAATTCAGGCAGGGAAGGGCACTGGGAAGGGCAGCCCAGCCCTGTCATCACCCCTGCTCAAAATGCAGCAGGGACATCTAAATGCCACCACGTGCCAGCATGGGTGACGATCCCTGCTATGCCACCTGGGGAAACTGAGGCACGAGGTAGCCAGTCTGAGCTCCACGGTGTCACCTGCCCAGGATGAAGGTGGCAGCGTGGCTGCCACGGGACACAGGGACACTGGTCTGGGGTTCAGCAACCTTGAACTCTGCGCTCAACAGCTGTGTTTGTCTCTGCAAGCTTTTATTTCCCTTTTTTTTTTTTTTAAAGGCTGATCTCTGCACTCCGTTGGTGCTGATTTTTCAGATGGGAGAGATAGGGCTGGTTCATGGAAATAGTCAGGATATATCCCTTATCTGCTGCTTCAACCTTTCTTTGAACTTCTGGACTGACTTCATTGATTTTTTTTCCACTGTTCCTTTTGCTGGAAAAGCCCAGGCAGTTTTTCTCCTGCTTGCAAACTGTTCTCCACAGTCCTTCGCGTGGCCATGCAGGTGAGTCAGGGATGCTCCCAGCCAAGATCACAGCTGGTGCAAGCAGGAACATCTGCCCCTGCACAGTGGGGAGCCTGGAATCAAAAAATAATGACCCAAGGAAAGCTGTGCACAGGTGACAGAGAGCAGTGGAGGGGACAGGGACACGGCCATGCCATGCTGGAATCACAGCCACAGACTGAGCGAGGATGCAGGGACAGAGGGAGGGATGCTGCTGGGATTGTCCCCACCAGGCAGGAAGGAGGAGGTGACTCTGGGGAGAGGAGTGGGCCACCAAGTGCCACCACAGCCCTGTGGGGACACTCTGAACCTCTCTGCTCCAACGAGCACTTCCAGAGAGGCTGCGGCAAAGGAACTGCTGCTTCTGCGACAGCCAGAGGACAAAGCCATGCAGGGACACATTTGGCACAGTGGTCACAGCGCTGGGTCCAGCTGGGATCTCCAGGAGCACCCTGTGAGTCTGTGAATACATGGGGAAGATCCAGCAGCCTCAGTCCATTCCCCAACTCCCACCCAGCAGTGCTGACCTCGTGCTGCTCCTCCTGCTCACCCCCACCGTGAGCAGGCCCTGACTCCCCCCATGTCCCCATGTGCCAGCAGGAAGCCACGTCCCCTGCAAGGCACCAGGGTTGTTGGTTATGGGGTTTTTTTCACAAGTTTTTTTTTTAACAGATTTTTTTCCTTTTCCTTTCCAGAGCGAGCAGCTCCGCAAATGCCAAGTGCTGATGCCAAAGGGCCGTGTCAACAAAGAAGAATGAGTGTGGCTGTTAGAAGCTGCTATTAAAAAAGGGTGGAGAGAAGAGGGAGGGGGGGTGAAAAATAGAAGAAAAGGTTTGTCAGTGCAAATAATAACAGTTTGCAGAGCAGTAAAAATCCGGGAGCAGCAGCCGGACCCCTGCAGTGCCCTTGGGTGATGGCATCGAGCAGGGACTCTGCGCCCCGTGTCTTTCCAGAGCACAAACCCATCCCAACAACTTGGCATCCCCTGTGGGCAGCACAGAGTGTTTTTCAAGCTCCAAGGGTTTTCCAAGCCTGCTGTGCTCCTGGCTCTGCCTCCAGGCCCTGCTGCAGGGAGCCGCAGCGGGGCTGAGCGTGGCATCGGCTCCCCGGGACAGGGCGAGGCAGGTCGAGGTCCTGCCCCGTGAGCGCCAGGAGCTATTTCTAGGCAAGCCCTGGCTGCTGCCGGGTGGGATGGGAGGGAAGGAGCCTCTCACATGACTCCGAAGATGCAACGGGAAGACGCGGTCTCTGGTTTCAGCTTTCTATTCCCAGCCCGTTATTCACCAGGCAAAGATGGATCTGCCCTGCAGGGCAGCCACGGGAGCTGGGGCTGGAGCTGGGGCTGGAGTCAGGCACTCTCATCCCCCTAGGAGGCAGCTGGAGGTGAAAACTCCTGCCCAGCTGAAAATCCCCCTGGCATTGCCTCTCCCTCCCGCCAGCTTGCCAAACCCAAGTGGATGTAGGGATGCTCAAGTAGCACCACATGGGAAAGGCAAAGCAAGCAGAGGGAAAGGCAAGCAAAGACTGAATCTTACTCCAAAATCCAAATTGAAAGTACTTTCGTGGATTACCCACCAGTTTGCTTGCTTCTGACTTTTTCAAAAATATTCTTGTTTGCTATTTTTGAAGGGCACCATGGTCTGTCCTGAGCCATATTTTTATTTCCACATCACCTTTTATTCCCCCCTTTCCCATGCCACAGCCACCCTCTGTGCTCATCTCAAAAGCAATTTTGAGATGAGGAAGGTAACCTTCTGGAAATGCCTGGTTTTCAAGTCTTCTCCCTCCCACCTCCCCCCCCCAAAAAGGAAAACCTTGGTCAAAATTGAGATGTTCCCACAGAAATCGGTATTTCCCGATGGGAAAACATTCCATCAGCAAAACGCTGACCTGCTCCGGTTACAGCCTGGTCATGGCGATGAGGCAAAGCAGCTGGGAAAGGAATTAAAAGGGAGCTGGGGAGCTGCATGGCTTCACCTCATCCCGCAGCCCTGGCGGCTCAGATCCCACTCATTCCCAGTTCTTCCCAATGCTGAGATGGGAATTGGTGCCAGGAGGAGCTAAGAGGTCAGCACAGCACCCAGCCAGCAGCACCCTGAGATCCCAGGGTGGTTGTCAGCCCCATTGTCACCCTATTGTCACCCCATTGCCACCCCAACCCTGTGGCACCCTGGGGTCACTCAGCAGGGTGTGACCACCCACGGTCCCTGCTCCCCCAAACCAGCTGGAGCTGGGAGGAGCCAATGTCACCAGATGTTCCCAAGGATGAAGCTCTGCAAGCAAGCCAGCCTGGCCTGTGCTCCTTATTGGGAATATCCTGCTGGATTTAGGGAGCTGTGGGATGAGGTTAGTGGGCTAAGGGCTGAAGGTTCACCCCGTTAGCTTGAGATCAAGGTGTCACTCCAGTGTCTTTGCCCTAAGGATTGGTGGAAGTGCTTGTTTGGGGGTTTCTCCTGTGCATTTGCATGGCCGAGAAATGGGTGAGGTCTGGGTTTGCTCTTTTTCAAACACAGGCTGGAGCAGGTCAGGAATCAATGTCCATTTTCTGCAGCCAAAGGGAGAGGAGAGAAACTCCAGTGTTGGAAAGATTTTTGCTGGGAATAACGGGACAAGTTCAGCCGGTGAAGGTAAGCACAGATGGCTGGGAAAGGTGCCACCATCCAGGTGGAACAGGCACTCACCTCTGTCACTGAGGGCTCACCCTCCCCCTGTGGCACTGGAACTCATCACCCATGATGGACACATCCCTTCGGACAGAGAATTAAGCTGTCACACCTGGGGAAACTGAGGCAAGGAATCTGCAGGAATGTGAGCCCAGACCTCCCAAATTCCAGTCACCACCAGCTCACTGCTCCCCTGTTCCAAGCCCTGCTCCCCACGTGCCTGTCCAAGGCACCCCCAGCCCCTCAGCCCTCCCTCACCCCACAGATCCCACACGGGCCAGGCATTGCCATGTCCAGTCTGTGCAGTTGTAATGCATCCCTGTGCCCTGCTAATCACTTTCCCAACCAACCCGGGGTTTCCAGCAGGGATTTGCACCTTCCAGACCCTCTCAGTGCCCAGCTGTCCCCCCACACCTCCCACACTGTGGGACAGAGCAGCACTGGCTATGGTGGGGACACTGAACCTCTTGACCTATGCCCAAGCTGTCTCCCGGGCAAGCAACATCCCCTTCCCGGGAGGAGCTGCGCCTGTGTGTTTCTGTTTGACCTCTGCCAAACACATCCATCCCAAGGGATGCTCTGGCCCCGCTGGAGGCAGCAGGGATGAAGCCTGATCCCACCAGGAAAATGTGCTTTCATCCAAGGGATTCCACACATCCCCAACCTCTCATCAGGGTGCACCCCAACCCCATTGTCCCCCCATTCCTCCCCACTCCTGCTACTGCCCTAAACCGACATGAACCAAAAGCAAATTTATCTTAAAGGCTTTTAAAAATTCCAATAAAAAATACAGCTTCATCGGAAAGGCTTTTTTTTTCCTTTTCCTTTTTTTTTTTTTTTTTTTTTGAGGGAAAGGTTTATGCCTCCTTGGAGACCTCTTCAATAAAACGCATTCTGGCTCTCCGAGCGTCTGACTGCAAATCAGGTTCCAGCCGTTCCCTTCCTGTGCCGACCTGCTGGAGTCGGCTGTTATTCTTGGCAGGGTGCCCCGAAGGAAGAAAAAAATTCCCCCCCCCAAGCTCCCAGCGGCTGGGAAATGCTGATGACATGACACCTTCCAGCATTCTTCAAGGTCAAGAGGGGAGGGAGAGAAATGAAAGGGGAGAGGGTTTTTTTTTTCTCTTGTTAGCGTGGGTTATTGCTTCGCTCAGGCGTTTCCCTTTGATGCTCGCTCCTTGTTACACAAGATGTTGCAGGCTCCCCGTGCCCGGGGTACGAGTTCACCCCCTTCCCTGCTTCCCAACAGCAGGGATCTGCATCCTAAGGGCGTTTTGGGACCAGCATTGTGTAGGATCAGCTTAAAGCCAAGCTGGTTTTAACCTGCATGTCTCAAGGCGTGTCGCATTTGCTCCATCCCAGGCTGCCCCACAGAGCTCCATCCTCCAGGACACCCCCATGCCATCCAGGAGCCTGGGGGATTTATTCCAACCCAAAATCTATCTCCATGGCATCTCCCCACAGCACTGGTCCATGGGGTGCCCCACACAAAAGCCCTGGTCCCCCTCAGCCAGCCCTGGGTGCTGCAGGCAGCTGATAGGGACACACAGCATCCTCGGGGGTCTCCTGCCCGCAGCACTTCTGCTCTGACAAATAAAACTTGGCACCTCTCCCCTCGAGATCCAACAAATCTCTGCTAATCCCCCCTGCTCCCGGCTGCCAAATCCTCCTCCTCCTCCCCCCAGCCAAGGTGCAGAGCTCCTCAAGGCAAGTTGCACGCAACCATTAATCCTCGCAAGGAGCAATCGCCCCCCTCGGAGCAGAGGGAACGGGCAGAGGACGAGTGGTGGCACCGATGTCCCTCAGGGCTGGTGACAGAGAGGATGCTGCACTCCTTGGAGAGGTTTTGGTTGATGTCCCAACCCTGGGCTGGTGTGCTGCTGGAGCACACAGCTGCTGCTCTGTCCCCACGGATGGATCCTTTGCTCTCCTGCCTTCCCAGACCACGTTGGAAGGAAGATCCAAAATGATCCAAGCGCTGTGACAAGGGGAGGAAAAGCAGATGGCAGCAGGGGTGTCCAGGGACAAGGGAACAAGGCAGGGACAATCTGCCTGTGTGTGCAGCCTGGCTTGGGATGGGGTGACATCCCTGGTCCCCTGGGAGCTCGGGGACATTGCTCACATCCTCACAGGCTGCAGCACCACACCTGCAGTTCAGGATCTACCTCAGGGGATTGTGCTCCTCCTGCCCCTTGTCCAGCCGAGCTCTCACTGCCACATCATTACAGGACATTGCCAAGGACCATCTTTGAGCTAAACCACCTGCACTGGGATCTCATAGCCTTCTTCACACAATATTTTTAGGGCCAGGGTGGTACATGAGCCTGTTGGCTGAGCTGGATCCACTCAGGACTAATGGGGTTCCCACCTCCTTCCCAGCTTCTCAGCCCTTCCTCAAGCCATTCTCAAAACCTGAGATCAGCAGCACCACACCACCCGGGCTTGCCCTGGGTCTGGCTCGGGAAGGAGCGGTGGAGAGTCCCCAGGACACCCCAGCATCCCCGCAGGTTCCCCTGGAAGCTGGTGCATGGCCTCATCCTGCTCCAAGGGCTGCCGGAGGAAATCCTGGAAGGCCATCTTACAATGCAGCCCTTCCTGTCCCCGAAGGACCGCGGAGCACGGAAAAGGCACCGCGGGCTCAGGCACCGGCCAGCCCCGGGGGGACACGGTCCTGCCCCCCGGCACCTTGTCCAGCCCACCTGGGGCCACTTCCCGCCGGGCTCCCGGCCAGCAGCGCTGCTTTGTCTTCAAAATCCAGAAACACAATGGGAGCGGCGGGGGCATCGCCCAGGACCCGCCGGAGCAGAGACACGGGCACAACGTGGGGGAGATGCTGTCACTGGAGATGCCCCTTTGCACATCCCACCCTCCCGATGCTGATCTCCGCTCCCCGCCCTGGGATCCCACCTGCACGGCAAAGGGAAATGTCTCATCAACGTCCCCAAGCTGCCTTTCTGCTCCCGCCAGCCCCGCGATGCCCCCAGGGTCCCTGAGCCCCGTGCTGGGGCCAGCGAGGCCGGGTGGCAGCAGGTCACGTCGCAGCGCCGCGGTGACAGGCTCGGCGCGGGGCTCCCGTGTTATTGTTCCCGGTTGTTTTCCAGCGGGGAGGCCGCGGGGCCAGCTGGCTGCCGCCAGCCTGGAACAGCGTGGCCTATTTTAAACCGCTTGCACAAGGAGTCAGCAGCTCCAGCTCGGATTTTTTCCGAACTTTATTTGTCCAAACGCTCCGCAGGGAGGGAGGGAGGGGGAGCAGGAGGTGGGGGAGCAGCTCCCGGCTTGTTCTGCTGCCAGGAGCTCACCTGCACCACGGTGGTCTGGGATGGGATGGGATGGGATGGGATGGGATGGGATGGGATGGGATGGGATGGGATGGGATGGGATGGGATGGGATGGGATGGGATGGGAATGGATGGCACAGCGAGGATGCTGCGTGCAGCACCCCGGCGTGGAGTTGTCCCCAAATCCCCCGGGATCAATGGAAAAGCTGGAGGTGGCAGGGGCAGAGCATCAAAGCCAGGATGCTGCCTTTAAAAGGCAGAGGATACCTGTGCACAGGCCAAGCTGTGGCTCTCGGGAGCATTCCCAGGGCAGGCAGCTCTGCTGTGCCAGAGGCTTATGCCAAGCAGCCACCCATATGGAAAGACCCACTGGGAGCCAGGATAAAATCCCAGCCAGAGCCTGCTGAGAGCACCAGAGAAGGGAGCTGGAAAACTCTCCCACTCTCATGATGGTCCCAGCTCCACCGTGTCCCTTGTGACCCTGGCCATCCTCCCGAGGATGCTGTGACCTGGGGATGAAACACTGACTGTGAGGTGATTAAATACTGACAAGTTTAAATTAAAATCATCCCGTTATACTTTTCTCCATCAGACCACATCCACCACAAACTTTTTGGGAGGGCAATCCTTCCCTAAAGGTCCCAAAGGACTCAGAAACACAGAGCAGAACTGCTCACAGGAAACCTTCTCCCTCACAGAAGATGTGATATTCCACAATGCAACCAGAGTATCCATCACTCAGGAATTTTTTTTCATGCTGTTTTCTTTAGATCAAGCTGCTGACTATGCCTCTCCATGGAACAACTCCTTCTGCCTGGGCTGAGGTGAGCTCAGAAGATCCCTTCCAGCTCCTCTCTGAAATCCAGCAGCTCTCACAAGGGTCAGCAGCCAAAATGATGTAAAACACGATTTCCTAGCCCTGCCGGTGGGAAATCACTGGAGAACCGAGGGGATGACTATGGTTTAAAAAATTTAATTGTGCTCAAAGGTTTTTGTTGGTTTTTTTTTTTAAACTGCTTCCCCAAAGAAGTGGGAGTTGCTGTGGCCAGTAGAAATAAATTTCCTTTCCCAGAGTTACCAGAGCCTTTGCACACTGGGGAGGGATGGAACTTCTGCCTGGGGGGACCTGGCCAGCGCTGGGGGTCCCAGAGCACGTGTCCCATAACCGCCAAACCACCCAGCTCACCAAACCTTCATCCTGCGTTTTAAACTCTTGGCTGGAGGCCCTTCTGTGCTTTTGAGTTTGAAGAACAGCCCAACTCTTGGAAGAAAAGGCAAGGGGGAAAAGTTATCAGCTGTTGAGTGCTAGCTGGATGGGCTAGAGCCGCGCCGGCCGGGGGGACAGCCGGGGAGCTCCACGGATGTCACGTTGGCCCAAGGCAAGATGTTTATGGCCCTGGCTGGAAGCCCTTCTGAGGAACCCATCGCGGTGATTTACAGCGCTTCCGATGGACACGGAGCCGCTCCTCTCGCACTGACCGGGCTGCGAGGAAAGCATCTGCAATCCCTCAAAGTCAGCGAGGGGGCTGAGGGCGTTAACGAGCGTGTGCGTGCCCGAGGGCAGGGTGACACCAGGGCCAGCACGTCCCGTGTCCGCCGCCGGGGCACCAGAGCAGCCAGTCCCGCTGGAGGACACCCAGATCCTGCCCGCTGCCCCTCCTGGGCTTTTCCCTTCAGCACTGGAGCCCAGAGGTGCTGAAACATGGTTTAAATCAACAGGCTGCCTTCAACGGCAGAGCTGCTCGGGGAGGATGGAGCCCAGCTCTGTTTCGTTCTGGATTTACCCAGGCAAACCCAGAGTGCAGTGGGAGTATAACCACACCCCTGGCTCCACCAAGCCACATCCAACACCCACAGCAGCCTCCCAGAGGTTGAAAGCTGCACCCACGCCTTCCTGGGTGCCAGCAGAGGGGTCTGACCCATGCACAGCCCCCAGCCGGGGTCCCCAACACGGTCATCCATCCGTCATGGTCCCCACAGACTGGGAGGTGGGAAGCAACTGTAGCCATGATGGTTGATATCCCCTGGATTTGGGGAAGAGTGGGTGGGAAGGGTTTGAGTCTGGACACCAGAAGTAGTTTCCCTTTTCTCAGCAAGAAAAGGGACCACAGTCCTCCCACACAGCGCAGAGCTAGGCTGCCAGGTTTGAAAGGAGAAGAAGGGGTGATGCTGTCCTTCCTGGGACCCCAAATCCACACTCACACCCAGCCCTTGCCATGGGTCAAGGGGACATGGCAGCCACCAAGGGCAATTGCAGCTGATCATGTCCCCGCCCCAGGGGCTGCCAAGTTGATTTTACTTTTTTTAGGAGCCTTATTTCATAGGAAGAAAAGAGCTGTAGCACGAATGGATGATTGGCAGCTGCCCCCTGGGAATGTTGGGCTGGAGGCTGCCCAGGAGGGGTTGGAGGGCTCTGTGCCTCCCTGCTAGACACCCTCACCCACCTGCCTCCCTTCGCAGCACAGGATGGATTAATAAACACAAACAGCACCCGGGTGATGCACACCAGCAAGAAAACAGGGATCACTGGCTGCTCCAAGGAACCAACCTGCAAAATCCCCATCCCACAGCCCCCCAGGGGTGTCCCAGCCCTGAAACCCCCAGGTGGGGTGCAGGCAGGTGTGTTTGCCCCCCCCTAACAAAGCTCACAGGGTTCCAGTCACACATAGGCCATCGAGTGAGTGGCTGTGAGAGGGATGAAGGCTCCCAGGGGCCCTCTGCAGCCTCCAGCACAGCATTTGAGCAGTAAATGGCTTTATTCTCTTCCCAGCACTCCCCCATTAAACACTCCATGTTTCTGCCACTGCTTTAAGCCAGTGATAAGTCAGACTGGGGAGGGTGAAGAGGGGGATGTAAAGAAAGCCCCCCCAAGGCATGGAATGCCAGCGAGCCCCTGCTCCCCCCTCCCAGGATTTATGAATGAAAACACGTTCCGCCTTGGCACTGCGAGTTTCCTCGATGCACGCGGGCAAGGAGGGGGGGAAATCCTGGAATTATGAGGCTCCAGCACCAATTAGGGCTGTTTACATTGACGTAAAGTCTGGGTGAAGTCCCCACCCCTGCTCCCAGCATATTTATGGAATTACTCCTGCTGACACTGACAAATGCGGGAGGGAAAGTCCCGGAGAACACGGATCCAGCCCGGCACTCTGTGGGGCTTTTTGAACCAACACTGAGATAGTTCCTATAAATATCAGCCCAGTCCCCCTCACCCCAGCCAGGGTAAAGAGGTTCAGATTGAGGAACCCCCAGCATCCCCCTAGGGCCAGGATTCCCAGAGAGGGAGGAGAAGGCAGCAACACAATGGAGAGAGGCTGGGAAAATGGATAAATGTGGTCCAGGCTCCCCAGCCCCAATTCAGGCACCTCAGGCCACTGTCACCAGCTGGGAGCTGGCAAAAGGTCATCTTGTGCCCCTATCTCCCAAATCATTCCCCTCTTCTGGACCAGAGCAGGATGTCCCAGGCTCCACCCATGGAGAAGAAACAGCAGCTCTGTGGCTGAAAAATCCCCAGGGTAGCCTTTCCTCCCTCCACAAAGGGAAACCATCTGAACCTGCTCCCCACCACCCACGCGGCAGCACAGACGCAGCGCTGGGCGCCAGCACGGCCGTGTTGGAGGCAAACCTTCCCATTAGGGAGCTCGGCCAAGCCAAGACATTCCCACTAACGGCTCCTGGCACGGGGATTTGCCAGGGGCTGAGCAGGATTCGTGCACAGAGGGAGATGCCACGGCTGGTGCGTGGCAGGGGACAGGGAGGTGGGAGGTGGAGGGTGCAGAGCGCTGCCAGAGGCTGCCGCAGCCTCCGCGGAGGTCAGCGAGGTTGGGAAGGCTGGAAATAGCTCCAGAGGGAGGGAATAAAGGCCTGAGCCAGCTGGAAGATAGCAGAGGGGGTTGTGGGGCTGGTGCTGAGCACGTTCGGGGGTTTTGGGGAAGGGCCTGGGGAGAGCCAGCAGGAGCTGTGTTTCAGCAGCGAGGAAAGGCACATGAAAGGGGAAGCAGGCAACTCCTGAACGCTGCCAGGCTCAAAACGAGCTGGAATCCCTCAGGAAGGAGATCCAAGGGTGGCAGCAGATGGATCAATGCAAACCCCTCGTCCTCCTGCACCCCAGCCTGGGGAGGCACCGCCAGAGAGGAGGCAAAGGCAGTGGAGGAGGAAGAGGAGGAGGAGGAGGGGTTGGAGCAGCCCTGCAGCCCAACGCTGCCTCCCTGCAGGGAAGCCAAGCACAGAAATGCAGGAGCAGAAGGATAAGGCCTTGGGCAATGGAATGGAGAGGGACCAGGAGAGCTGCAGAGGAAGCATTAAGCAGGGAGAACCAGCCCATGGAAAGAAAATTACTTCCTTTTTTCCCAAGAACAGAGCTCAGTGTTAACCTGGGGAATTCCTCCCAGCTCTGCAGCGGCAAAGCTGGAAGCTCAACAGGATTAAAGTCATGGATTAATTCCTTTCCCAACAAATAAATATCTCCTAGGCCGTTATATGGACAGCGAGACCATCTGTGGGGACATTGATGGTGATAAAAACCACGGGCACAGGAGGAAATCTCAGGCTGTAGAACCATAATCCAGTCGGATCTGAAGGCAGATTTTCCCTGCTGCCATCCTGACACCCAGCCACTGGAAAACCTGAGGTTTTTGCTCGATTTGATAAGGAGAGAAGAACCTCCGAGCTGGTTTTTGCAGCCCTCGGGCACACTGTGATGGAAAAGCAGCACGAGGAGCATCGCCTCGCTCTATACCACAGAGTTTTTATTAGCTAATGGCTTCTAGGTTAAAAATTATTGAACATAGGCTGCAAAACAACACATTTCCCATCTGGTACAGCCGCTCCCTTTAGCTACAGCAGCTCCACACACGTGGGGTCTCCACCACACTGACGCCAGGAGCCCACACCGTGGGGAACCACGGCAGCAGCCCCCCTCACAGCGCCCTGACGAGTTGCCAAAAAGCAGAACTTGCAGCAGTTCAACTAAAAACGGCAAATCCTCTTTCATCCCCCCGGCGTTATTTTTACCCGGCGTCCCAGCGCAGGGACAGCGCTGCCATTTCAAAGCTCAGGCCTGAGCTTAACAAGCTGGGAAAAGCTCAGCGGTGTCTGCTGAGTCTCGGGGTGAAAGCACAGAGGAGAGAGGAGCTGCTTTAATTTTGGGATGAAATAACTCCCCGTGCTGGGCCACGGGCACCCTCCTGGGTGGACCTGCTGGGTTTGGAGCAGCCGGAGCTTTTGCTGAGGGAAAGCTCGCAGGTGTGACTTACCTCGGGTAAAATAAAGCAGCTTTTTCAGCAGCCAAGCAGATTCTAGCAGGGAAAACAACTCTCCCTGTCACTGCTTCCCTGGCTTATCCATGGAGATTCCCTCTGGTGTCTGCTCTGATTCAGGATGGTGGAGGAAGAAGGAGCTCCATCCTCATCCCTCTGTCATGGGGAGAAGAAGGAACACTAGGGAAGAGTAGGAACAAGAGGAATGGGATTTCAAGAGGTGGCATTTCCAGGCTGACAACATCTGCCTGAGATGGCTTTGAGCTGGGGCACTGGGTATTCTCATAACAAGAAAGCCATGGAGGGGAAAAAAAATCCCTTTTGTTTCCCAGGCCAGTGGCTGGAGCAGTTCCTGTTCCAGGGATGGCATTAAAGGGTTTTCTGTAGCACTAATTATGCAGCAGTGGGGATGGGGGAGGGCTCAGCCCTGGTTTTACTTCTTTTTCCCTCCAAATAACTCGAAGTAAATAAGGAAGGTGCAGCAAGGAGCAGGGAAGTCGGGGCACACTTGCTGCATTAGCTCCTGGTAATGATATTATTTGTATTAAAGCCTGGGATAAAAGCAGCCAGGCAGACCTTGGCTGGGATCTGGATGGGAGATGGGATGGGGCTCCTCTCTGGCCGTAATGATGCTGGAAGTTGTGTCTGTGCAAGTCTGGAAGAGAAGGGGAGGAAATACACACTCCTCACATTCCCCTGTAGACACTGGAAAATGGGATTTTTTCACCCAACCTTCTCAGTCCCAGAAGCATGGTTGTGCCACACCAAGAGCTGCTGCCCCTTGCCACAAACAAAACATGGATAATTTGGCTGCCTACCCTGGATTTTACCTCCAATCCCATTGGGAAAGGGATGCTTGGCAGCCTGGGGGTGCAGCAACAAATAAACTCCATTGCTTGAACGCTGTTCCCATTAAACGACTGCAGGTTCAAGATTTGCTGTTACAAACACCATGGAAAAAATCAAGGAAGCTCTGGTCCCATCTCCCAGATGAAGGGAAGGAAAATGAACCATGAAAAGGAGAAACCAGGGAGTTGAAATAAGTGTCAGCAACTCAGCCTGGCTCTGTTGACACCACCCGGGATGCCCTGGGTGGTGTTGTACTCTTTGGGGAGGAGCTGGGAAGGCCCCGTATGGAAAACAAACCCCAAAACAAACCCCTGCCTACAGCCCTGTATGGAAGACAAACCCCAAAAGCTCCCCCTCTCCACCGAGGCAGCCCCAGCCCTGCTTTTCATGCCTGGCTGGAGTTCCCAACAGCGAAGAGCCAATAACTGGGTCAGAGCATCCATCCGTGCAGGCAGAGCTGGCGAGGCCGGGGCAGGAGGCTCAGTCCTGGGCAGGGTCTGGGCAGAGCAGGGGCTTGGGTGTGGACATCCAGGCCAGCTCCCGGCGGCTGGAGCCGCTCAGAGACACACGAGCGGTGTCTGCGGCCGAGCCGCGCCCGCTGCGCGCTGCCAGAGCCACACAGGGACTCCTTGTTCTGCCAGGGGCTGCGAGCTGAATCCACAGCCAGCTCCTGCACTTCGCACCGCCCCGGCAGCCCCTTCTCCCCCTGACCCACGGCTGGAGATGCGGTTGGATCCGGGGAGACGCACAGATCCTCCAGCAGGGCGCCAGGACACGCAGGGCTCCCGCTGAGCATCGCCAGGGCAGCGCTGGGCTGGCACACCGGGGTGCTGGGGGCATCTGTCCTCTCCTGGTCCCCAAAGCCCTGCGAAGGCTCCAGCCAGCTTTCCCAGCACGGAGCAGATGGCACAGCGCGGGAAGGTGGCACAGGCATCACCAGCTCCATCTCGAACCTCCCTGACAGAGGAATTTCATCCCTGGAGCAGGGATGAGTTTTGCCCCATCCCTGCAAGCTTGGCAGTGAGGGGATGGAGCACTCCCACTCATTTTTGGAGGTGTTTCCCCATCTAGACAGGGTTTGATGGCTCTTTCTCTCCTCCTCCTCTCCTCCAGGAGCCGGGCTGGATTTGTGAATGGGCTATTGTGAGCGGATGGGGAGAGGGAAGGGAGCAGATGGGGAGCGGGTTTGTCCCCGTCACGGGCCGGTGGCCCGAGCCCTGAGCGATGCAGCCAGGTGCTAAAGGCCAGCCTTGCTTGAAGGTTACCCAGATCTGAGAAACCCGAGCTGCAAAAGACCTTGCAGAAGGGCAGACGCAGCCTTATGGCCCCTCTGGAAGAGCAGACCTCCCCCTCCGGCTGGCACCCCTTCTTTGCCACCCACGGTGCCAGCGGGGGAGCACCCAGGGGTGCAGGCTGGGGGGAGCCCCTCTCTCTCTGCTTTCCAGGGCAGGAGCAGCCTCCTCCTTGGGCAGCCGTTCAATTTTAGCTGTGCTTCTCAGAAAGCCCCAGCCAAGCCCTGAGCCCAAATATGGAGGAGCTTTGGCCCCCAGCCCTGCCCTGGGAGCACCTCCGAGCCTCCCTCGCCCGGCCAGGGTGGCAGCAGGTCCAATTCGGCTCCCAAAGCAGCCGGGGGGGGGTGGGAGCAGGGGCAGACTTGGACCTCTCAATCCCAATCCTGACAGGGCTGCGTGGGTGCCTGGGCACCCTCGGGCATCACCACCTCCACCCCTCCTGCCTCTGCTGCTCCCCTGCTGTCACAGAGGGGACGTGGGGGACACCCGGGGGGTGACAGAGCAGAACCCCCGCTCTACACACACACACATTCCAGTGGCTTTACCCTTCGGAGTCGCGGCGGCTGGAGAATTCCAGCTATTCCAGCATCTTTATCTTTTTTGGCTACCATTTCTCTTTCGGCCACGTTATAAATTAAAAGCTGCTTTGCTTTTAACCTCCTCCAAGCTGCACCTTTTAACCTCCCTCCCCCGGCTGCTGGCAGGGAGGGGGCTGCTCCTTGCCGGGGCCGATGCTCTCGCCTTGGAGGTCTGCCGCAAGCCAGCGAGCCCGATTCTCCCCCCTCCCTTGGCTCGGCACCGGGTGCCAACAAAGGCTCCTTGCAAAGGAGCTTGTCATCGCTGATGGATGACGTGGTTGTGCGGCGGCTGGAGCCAGGGAGCCGGGCTGTGTCTGCACGGGGGCTCAGCCAGCCACCTGGATGGCACTGACAGGCTGCCCGCCAGCAGCGCGGCGGCTGCCGGGGCTCCGCGGGGCTTCCCGGGCAGGGGACAGCCCTGGGGGGTGGCACTGCGACAGGCAGGGCCACCCTCGCTGGGAGCAGACAGCACCTGGGATGGGGATGGCTCTCGGCCATCCCAAAGCCATCCCGGCTGTGCTGGTGACCGGCGGGCTCGGAGGGGCCAGCCGGCGGCTGGGGGATGACAGACAGGCAGCGCTGAGAAATAATTCCCTCCATCCTATGTGGCTTCCTACATAAGGTATCAGTGCTGCTCTTGATTAGAGAAAAGCTTCCCATATTACAGGCTTTTGGCTCTGGGGAGGAACGAGTTGGCCAATTGCAATTATTAAGACATTTAAAGTGCATTTAACCCAGGAGCCCTTATTTTCCCCTTTCAATGTAACCACTAATTCCTTCTAAATGGTCTGCTCCGCACTCCCAACCAGACAAAGGCTTTAATGTTCGCCTGGAAAGGCTCATGGCACAGGCACTGGGCACGGCGGAGGAGAGGGGAATGAAAGGCTGGTGCAGCCTCCAAGGGGGAATCAAAGCTGGAGACGGGAGCTGAGCACAGCTTGGAGCCCACAGAGGGTGCAGGGGCCAGGCAGGGGACTGACCAGGCTGGAGGCACGGGATAAAGCTCATCGGGGCAAGGAGAGGCACAGAGAAAGTCTGGGATCGTGTGAAGCCTGGCCAAAGCTATCCCAGGGTCACCTCAGGGAAACAAAGCAGGGCGAGGAGACATAACTCACTGTCCCCAACAGCTGGTGACCTCAGGCACCACGAGGACACTCACCCTCCCACCTTGCCCACATCTTGTTTGCATGAACAACTGGCTGCCGGAGCCGAGGGAGCTCATCCTGCCCCTGGTGGTCCTGGTCGGCAGCCAGCGACCTCCTGGGACACCAGCCCTGCCACTGCAGCTCGGGGACAGCCGCTGGCCACCCCTCAGTAATGCAAAGCAGGGCTTGCCTGGAGCTCTGTGCTTTAATCCAGGGCCAGGGGTGATTTGCCTTGTTGCTCGCTGCTGTTGGATCCCCCTCAGGCAGAGCCTGGAAGCGCTGGATTCGCACCAGGATGAACGTGGGGCTGCAGCCTGCGGTAACATCTGTGTCTCCTCACCGGCCAAGCATCCCCATCCCCAAAATTCGGGCTCCCCATCCCAAAAATACGACGCAGAAGGAGGTTGTATAACTGGCACCCCTATCTCCTCACCGCCTAAAATTCCAGGTTGGATTTATCACCTCGGAAGGACTCCGAGCCCCAGTGGAACACCCAGCCATTGCCATCTCCCCCCGTTTTTCACACTTAATTCCTCCCGGAGCGAGGGACTCTTGGAGGAAGGTTTTCCCCCCAGCCCTGGCGCACGGTGGGTTCCCATTCCCAGCTGAAGTTATCGGCACACTCGGACCCGATGGGGAAAACAGATGCAGCAGCAGATGCGAAAGTCATCGGCTCCTTCGGGGCGGGAGAGAGACGGGCCAAAAAAAGCAGAGCAGGATGGGCAAAGGGAAAACAGATTTTTTTCTTGGCGCTGGGGTAACCAGGAGGCGGCACGGCAAGAGCCGGTGCGAGCCCGGCTGTGCCGGATCCAGACCTTTTCCCTGGGGTTTATTTCCCAAACAACAACAACAAATTGGTTGCAGATTCCAAGGCGGGTGGGGAAATAAAAGGAAATCAAACCGAAATCCTTTGACTGCGGAGATTAAAGAGGATCAGAGGCCAAACACACAGTCAGCACCCAGCTCTTCCACTCACATGATGGAGGCTGCTTTGCATGCAGGCTGTAATTAAACAGCTGTGTTTTCTTTAAAGTATGATTTCGAGTTTGTTCAAACACCATTTTTGCAGAGTACCGCGGGATTTCGAATGAATAGACTTTTAAAAACATGTTTGGCGGGGTGGCCTTGGGTTTGGGACCTGGGAAGGAGGCAGGAGAATATCTGGAGGGGGGGGAAACTGAAAATAAAATGTAAAATAAAATGCAAAATAAAATGCAAAATAAAATTAAAATTACATTCAATTAAATTTCAAAAATAAATTAAAATTTAAAAATAAAATAAAAATAATAAAATAAATAAAATAAAATAAAATTTTTAAAAAAATAGTCTGCAGAGCAAGCACCACAGCAGGGAGAACACGCAAAGCAGGGCCAGGACTGCCATCCCTGGGGGGAGGAGAGGCGGACACTCCGCAGCTGCCAGCAAACACAGGGTTAAGGCTCCAACCAGCCCCTCTATTAAGAGCTGAGCACATTTAATGGTTTAATATTAACCCAAGCGTGACGGCAGGATTTCAGCCCTACTGTCTCGCCTTGCAGCGCCAGCCTCACCGAGCTCCCCCACGAGTGGACACTGGCAAACCTGATGCCAAGGTGATCCCTGGCGCAGCATCCCTGAGCTGGGATGCCAGCAGCCCTCGGGCACAGCCGGGGGGTCCCGAGGGGTCCAGAGCACCCCCAGAGCGATGGAAACACCGCTCAGCTTGCGGCAGGTAGCGCTGCCCGGCTCGGCAGATAGTCAATACCTCATTTGAGGTTTAGCCTTTCAAGCATTTCCCATTCATTTCAGCAAATGGATCGACTGCCGCGTCTGCGGGAAGATCGAAGCGCCCCCCGCCCACCCTTCCGGCTGGCAGGGCTGCCAGACCGCCTCTCCCAGCAGCTCGGGGCGTTAATGGGAGGTCGATGTGTCGCTAACGACCGCTCCGGCTGTGACCTTGGCGCAGGTCGAGGGAGCGAGGTGTTCCAGAAGGAGAATTGCGGCTCCAGCCCGCTGGCTGGTTCGGGAGGCTAATTGCCGAGCGCCGAGGGTCGGGGGTGATGGCTCACAGCTCCTCTGGGTTTTGGGTCCCTCAGCGCTTCCCTCATCCTGCTTCAGCCTCCAAATTGCAGCTGAGCAGGGTCTGCCTGTGCTCATCTCTCGTTCCAGCCTTTCTCCAGCAGCCCAGCAAGGCTGGTCCTCTATATCCACATCCTCTATATCCACATCCCACAGCCCATCCCAGCGCACATCCCATAAGTCATTCCCTCCCAAAGCACCGCGGTTGCTGCTTGGGCTTCAAGGGAGCATCCAACCATCTTCCATCAGAGCTAGAGTGCTCCTTACCCAAAATTGTGTCCATGGGGAGGATTCAGAGCCTGGGGAACACAGCAGCGCTGCTGTTGGTAACACCATCACCCTTGGAGGCAACTCCAGGCCTTGCTCAGGCCCAAAATTTAGGTCTAGAGCAGCTCTCCCTGCTCTACAGCCCACATTGGAGCCCATTAATGGAATCAATGGGATGACAATTCCCACCTTGAAGATCATCGATGAGGTGATGATTCCCACCTCGGAGCCATCACCGAGATGGTCATTCCCACCTTGGAGTGACTATTCCCCGCCAAGGATGAGCTCCAAGGTGGGAATTGCCACTCCATCCCTGAGGTCACACTCCAGGTGCCACCACCCCGCACAGAGATGCTGAGAACAGGCCGCATTCCCAAGAAAGGACCATGGGACCACCCGGGCCCCCGTGTCCCCTGCAGCCGGGATGCACCAGCCGAGCCTCCCCGGCGCTGGGAGGGTGATTTTTTTGGGGACAAGCCGGTTGCAAAGGTCACTGTTGCCCTCTGCTGGTCCAGGGACAGGGAGAGCGGGGACAGCTCTGCTCCCACCCCCGGGGCTCCAGCCGGGCTGGCCGGGTCACTGCTGTCCCTTGCTGCCACACGTGCGCTGAGTGTGCCATGCTCAGCCCGGCTGCCACCGCCTCGCCAAACCCTTGTGTGGGTTTTCCATTCTCCTGGCTGGCAAAGAGCCTTCCTGGTGCCAGGGCTCTGATATCTCTCACCTAGAGCTTTTCCTTGCAGCCCCTGCTACGGGTTGAGGCTGCAGAGACACTCAGCCCAGCTGGACAACGCCTTTCATGCGGGAAATAAATCCAATCTCCAGGAAATAAATCAAATCTCCAGAGTAGAGATCAAATCTCCACCCCCAGGGGATTGCAGCCTACCCTGAAGTCACACTGCCTCCCATCCCCAGGCAGAAAGTCCCCATCCCGACAGGTAACTCCCTTCTCCTTCCCTCGCTCCAAAGCTCCATAATTTTCCCTGTCATAAGCAAATCCATAGGAGGCACTGGGAGGCTGGCATCCGGAAGGCAAAGTCTGCAGATTGCTAAATCCAAAGCTGTCGTTGCAGTCCCAGCACTGGCACAGGGCCTGGCCAAAGCTGCCCTGCCTGCAGGGCCCCAGCCTTGGCACCAGGGCTGCTGAGCCAGAGCCTGCCCAGCAATTCCTGCCCACGCCACGGCCTTGGAAGCTCCCAGGCATCCTCTGTGAGCAGTGGGAAGGGATGATGCCCCTGGGGAAGGGGAATCTCACGGGGCCCTGGTGATGCAGCAGCAGCCCTGGCACAGATGGGGAATGGGAGATGTCTCAGGACTCTGGGAAGGAGAATCCCTCGGGACCCTCGTTTGGCAGCAGCATTGCGAACTGGGAATGGGAGATGTCTCAGGATTCTGGGAAGGAGAATCCCTCGGGACCTTGGTTGTGCAGCAGAATCAGCTGGGGCGTGGGCACAGCTGTGGGTCTGTCAGGCGACCGAGGGTGTTGTCTGTTCATGTCCCCTCCTGTCACCAGGAGCAGGACCTCCCCCAGGCTCCTGTGTGCCCCACACCCCGGTCCTCTATCGTGCTCACAAACCCCTGTCAATAAGCATTAAGAAATCATCCAGCTCACTGGGGAAGGGAAAAATCTGTAGGGTTAAGATAAAGACATGATGACAGAGCAAGACAGAGAGTTATCTCCGGCATGGGGGAAGGCAACAAGAGCAGGGAGGGAGGGAGGGAGGTGGGGAGCAGAGCTGTTTTCCCCTGCAGAGCAGCAGCCTGCCAGGCTGAAGGTCAGAAAGGGCTGTAGCAAATCAGCTTTTAATTGAAAACGAGCGCAGCGATGATGCCTGGGCACAGTTACCTGCACAGGGATGCTGGAGCTGGCTGCCACCAACAGCTCATTTCCCAACTACACGAGGGTTTACTCTCCCACCAGCACAACTCCCCAAGGGAAGCCACGTGCAGGGAATCTCAGCCCTTTCAAGGGAGGAAAGCAGGGAGAGAAGCATCCTGCTGTCCAGCTACCTCCCAGCGAGAGCAGGAGGTGGAGGAGAAGGACCCTGTTTGGATCAGGAGTTTAGAGCCACATGGAGAAACCACAATTTCCTCGAGGTTTCACATCTGCTGGAGCTCAGAGGCTGCTCTGACAAGCAGGGGTTGTGCTCTATTGGATCCATACGTTATTCCGTGCGGTCGGAGCCAAGATCCCGCCGTGGGATTTGTGGGGCCTCGTCAGGAAAAAGCTCCAGAGCCCAAGAATTTCCCAGGCAGCTACAACCAGGCTGCATCCTCCTTCCTGCCCCAGGTGTTCCTCCCAGCAGAGAGGTCCCTTTCATCCCCACTGCTCTCCTGGGGTGGGGACCTGCTGGCTCTGGCTGTGGTGGTGTTCCCAAGAGGCCATGGCTTCAAGCTGTGCATCCCAATCCACCCAGCATCTTCCAAAACATCCCTTGTCTCAGGAGAAAAGTCTCTCTAGACCCCCACAGCTTTCCCTCACCCTTCACTTGCATGTCAGCTCTTCCCACCTCTGCTGTACTGGTCCCAGTTCCCTCCTCTCACTGGTGCCCAGCTCATCCAGGTGAAAGAGCTTGACCCCACGTCGCTTAGGAGCACCAGAGCAGCTTGGAAATTATTCAGTTTTGGCAGAGGAGTGATAGTAGAGGGAGGAGAAATTCAAGGTCCTGCCAGTCATCAACCCAGGGGCCACCAGCACCACCAGCCCTGGGGAGGGCAGGAGCAAGCACAGCTCCTGCCAGCCTTGTCCAGGTGTGTTCTGCTGGATCCTTGGCCTCAGGGGCCATCTGATAGATGGCCACCACTCCTGGGAAAGCCAGTGGTCAAGGAGAATGACAGCCCAGCCACTGAGAAGGTGGGAAAGAGGGTTCCTCGTGCTGAGGAACATCCTGACTCAATTTTTCAGACCACTGTGGCAATTCCAGGTGCAGCAGGATGAGTTTCATGGAGAGTTTGGCCAATGCAGAGAGGTCCTGGGTGGCTTCCCATCAAAACAAGGTGGATCTCCTGGTGAAGCATCTTGCATCATCACTGGAGCTCCATGCCAGGACAGGTTTGCCAGGATTTATCCCTGCTGCAGAGGCAGAGAGCAATGGAGACCACAAGCCCCTAGCAAGGTCCTGAGCAAGTAAATCCCAGCTGTGGCCCTTCCCTGCAGGAAGCAATAAACACACACCTGCAATAAAGGGAGCTGCGAGGGCTCCGCGGTAGCCACTGCCTTTGCCAGGAGGGAGGTGTTCCCTGCTCCCCTCACCATCCCTGGGCAGAAGTTCCCCTTCCTGGGATTCCAGCCTGAGGGATATCAAGCTGAGGGTTGGGCCATGGCTGAGATGATGATATATCTCTGCTTCTCAGGGTGATTTTGGGGTGGAGAGAAGGGAAATCACCCCCTCTGCTCTGTACATCCCCATGGCATGTGGAACATGGAGGGAGAGTGGATTTTTGGATGTGCTGGCATCACCAGCTGGGAGACCCCCAGGTCTGTATCTGGTCCAGATGAGTCCAAAAGGAGCTTTGTCCCTCAGCATCCTTGTGGACCAGGATGAAGCCGGAAAAAAATCGTTGCTCCCACTTTGAGCTGAGCAGCTCACGTACTTCAGTGGTGCTTACAGAGATGAATCCCTGTCTGGAAGCACTTCCCCTGAATTAATATCCATTTTTTTCTCCATTAGCACTTCTGTCAAGACAGATTTGCTGCCCTCAGGCACTCGGAAACCAAAGTAAAGACCAAAAGCTGGGAACGGGGGAGTTGCCCCTCACCCTAAAGTTCAATATGGTTAAACAAAACCTGATTATTCCTATCAATCCTGCTTTCCTCCATGGACCATTCCCGTGTCACAGCACTGGGAGATGCTAACTCACTGCTGCTGCCTTTAAGGGAGTCATTCCTGATTTACACCAGGGCCAAGGATCAGCTCTGAGTGTCCCCAGCTAGCAGCAGGATGCTGAGGGATTAACCCCTGAGGGACAAGGAGAAGCTGTCCCTGCAGTTTCCCATGGGAAGGAGGGGTGGAGGGGGAGAGTCATCAAGCAGCTCCTCACCCTGGGAATAATTAATCTGCAAAGCCCACGAGAGGGAATGGCTGCCTTGCCCTCTCTGTGCTCCCATTTCCAAGAGGGACCCTGGAATTGCTCCAGTCAGATCCCATCACCATTTATGGGGTCTTCAAGGGCATGGGGGTCCCTGCTGGCCTGGAACAGGGTGTCCAGAGGGCTGGGAAGTGCCACCTTGGCTCACCAAAGCAGTGCTGAGCCTCAGGAGGGCTGAGCTCCCCCAGCCTTTCCGAGCTGGTGTGGTTTTAATCTGGAGCTGTGGAAATTCGGGCACCTCTCCAGCCCTCGGAGCTGTTCTGCATTTTGGCTTTGAGCTGCTGCACGCGGGGCAGAGGCAGGAGCAGGGCTGTGTCCCCCAGCTCTGCCCCACACACCGGGATCTGTGCCAGCACATCTCACCTCCCTGCTTTCCCCAGGGCTTTGGAGCAGCGATCAGTGCTGCAGGAGGCTACAGCCAGCCCTGCCGTGGCCCGCGGACAGCTCAGCATCACATTTTGGCCTTGGGGACAACTTCAGCACTCAGACAGAGCCCAGAAAGCAGCTGCAGGGCAGGAGGTGGCATCCCGGCTCAGCAGGGTGGAGGATGATGGATGGGGAGGGAAAAAGCATCCTCTGAGAAACCTTCCCGGCGACAAAGCACCAGAAAGCCTCTGCTGAGTGCGACAGAGGCTGGAGCTCTGGAAAACCAGGAGGGCTCTGCAGAGAGGTGCCTTTGGGATGTGCTCTCCCTGCCAGCACCTGCCACCTGTGGCAGCCCCTTCCCCTTCCCCAGGCTTTGATCCTCCTCCCGCTCCCGGCTCCCCTCGGCACTCCTGTTGCTCTCTCTAGGGATTTTCCAGACCACCTGGGTCGAACATTCCTGCGTTCCCCCGCGTGGCAAAGTGCCGGCGAGGGAACACACGGCACCTCCTGGAGTCAGCCTTGGCTCTGCCTCCATCGCTGCCTTGCTCTGCCATGCCAAAAGCCAGGCTCCCAAAATACTCTGAATTTCCAGAGCAGTCGCTTTTCTCCAGCTCCCCTGAGTCGCCGGGGTCCACATGAGGGTTTGCGAAAGGTTTTTATTCAGATGTGCAAACACCAGCGGGTTTGAAGCTGCTCTTTAAGCTGGGACTGGCAGGGTTTATCAAGCCAGAGCCTCGGCAAGGTTCACCAGCTCGACCTGCCTTGTTTACTGGGAATCCATTGCTCTCCTGTGCTGCACCAGGCTGAGCTGTTCCACAGCATCCCTGCTGGGTTTCAACCCGGCTGGGATGCAAAGCAGCTCCACGACATCTGCAGGGTTGCAGGATGGGGTTGTGTGGTCTGTGCTGGCTCTGCACCCCACTCCAGCATCCCTCATACCCTCACTTCACCATCAAAGCCAGCCCCGGGGGTGTCCCCTGTCCCCTCATCCCTGTCACCCCATCATCTCCCACAGAGCCAGCCTGCAGGATGAAGCCCCCACTCCCCGCTCTGTGTCCAAGGAGAACCAACCCCCGGTGGTTCCACCCCCCTCCTTCCCTTGCAGGCTGTTTTTCTCCCCCTCTCCTCCTTCCATCAAGCAGCAAATATGCTTTCAGAGCAATAAGACGGCTGTTCAGCCTTTGGAACAAATGTTCTCTGCCAGGCTTCGAGCACAGGGGCGGAGGGGGGACTCACACTGATTTAATGACAGTGATTTAAGCAATTTGATCCATTTTTATGGCGCATTTACAGTTAGGGGAAAGGGAAGGGAGGAAAAAAAAAAAAAAAAAGAGGAGAGAGAGAGAAACACAGGAGTGGAACGGAGGCAGGAAAGGTTAGGGAACGCACCCCAGCAGGCGCTCGGAGAGGGAGAGAGGCTGTCACAAGCTGTTCCCCTGGCTGCTCTGCCAAGGCGAGCCCTCGCCAGCCTCCTGCGCCCGGCTCCGAAACCTGGCTCGTGTCAGCGCCGGCTCCCCGGGGCTGCAGCTCACCCAGGAGGTGCTGCAGAGCCTCCCCGGGCCGGCTGGATCCAGGGATGTGGGTTCGGGATAGGGCAGCACCCCCTTTTCGTTGGGAAAATGCAGCAAAGCCCAGCTCTCACCCTGCTGAGAGGGTGTGTCCCCCATCTGCCCCATGGGCTGTGTCCCCCATCTGCCCCCAGTGGAAATCCCTCCATGATCCCATCCATCTCCCAGTGCCAGCTGTAGGGATGGCACATACACCTCCGGGGTGCCAAGGGATTAGCTGCCCATGTAAACACACCGAATCCACTTGGAATAGAGGTGAAAGCAGAGCTCTGAGCTCGTCCAGCTCACAAAGTTCAGCCCCAGGCAGCCTTTTCCTGTCCCCCTTGTTCCATGTGCTCTGCACAGCTTCATCCTGGTCCCATTCTGTGGTTCCCAGCTGGCTCTGAGGCTCACAGAAATTCCAGCCAGATGTGGGTCATGCCAAAGGAACCCACTGTGGATGGCACCTCGTGTGCCACAGGGCTCTCTGCAGGGAGGTGCTACCTCCTGTGGGAATGCTGCCAACCCCACCTGCCCCATCCTGCCCTGCCCTTCACCTCCTGTGGGGAATGACCCCCAGGAAATCCAGGATGCACCAGCCCAGACATCACGGAGTAACAGAACTGGTGGCCAAACACTGCTCCTCCCTCAGGAAGAGACTTTGGAGAGGCCAACACTCAGTTTGGTAACAACCAGCCAGCTTGGCTCTGTGGGAAAAGGAAGAAATTCCGTGAAAAATCCCAAAGGATCCCTCTCTGAGATCCCCTCTGATCCCTTTGTGGGATCAAAGCTGGCTGCAGAATCACACCATGACCAAATCCTCATGTCCTTGGCAGCACCTCAAGGACTTGGGATCAGGGAAAACACACCTGGACCTTACCCTGCTCCTGGCTGGAGAGCAAAGCGAGCTGTGCTGCAGGAAAACTGATGGGAAAAAAGCCATCCAGAGTAAACCTGGATTTTAAAGGAGCACAGGGGAGAAGCCTCTACCAAACTCCCTCCACGACAAATTTCCAGCTGCATCCTCAGCTCTGGCTGCAAGGGAAGCCCTGCAGTGGGGCCCCGCTCTGGTGGGTTTGGGTGCTGCTAGTCCCTCACTCTGACTGCTCTATCACCTGTGCAAAGCCAAGGATATCCCAAACCATGGATTTCAGCTGCTGATATCCCACCTGCAGTGCTCCATCCTGCTGCAGGCACAGGGACTGGGATGCTGCAGCACTGCCAGAGCTGACACCGCATGGAGATGCTGCATGCACTCGTCACTTCTGCCTGATTTATCCAGCCTGATGCTCTTGGTATCCCACAGGAATGAGCTGTGGCACCTGGGAGCTCTCTGAAGGATGGGGAAAGGGATCCCCAGGGACAGCACAGCAATGTGGGAGATCCCAAACCAGGCTGTGGCAGCTGACACCTTCCCAAGGAGAATGGGGATGGAAGAGGCTGCACAGAGAATTCACCTTCCTGCTTCACTGGTCAGTCCCACAGTCTGGAAAACCCTTCCTGGAAGTCGGTGGAATTTTTTCCTGCTTGCCTCTTTTTTATTATTTCATTTTTTCAATATCAAGGCTCATCTGGAAGCTACAAATGCCCAACAGCTCTGTAAGGGATGGGCTTTGAATACATCCCAAAAGGTTCTGCTTGGAGAGCCACCATGGCAGCTGGTGGCACTGTCACCTCCATGGATCCAGCGACATCCAGGAGAGCAGCAACCCCAGCCTGAGCCCGGGCGGGTTGTTTGCTTTAAATACCCCCGAAGGAAGAGGGGAAAAAATGACAAGGGAATAAAATTCCGAGCGGCAAACAAAATAAATCTTCCTCTCCGAGCCAAAACAGAGAGAAAATAGCCAGAGACCTTGGCCGGGAAGTTGTTTATCATAGTCCTGGGGTTCGCTGCCAATTTCAGCAGTTGGACAATTTTCCTTTTGCAGCCCAGAAATAGCAACCCCACTGCCGGGCAGCCCAGGGTGGGCTCCTCTCCTGGCCTCCCAAAAACATCCCTTCTCCCGCCAACACCCTGACCTGCCCGGAAACCCCCTGACAGCCAGAGGGGTCGCTTTGGCAAAGGGATTTTTCGGGAATCACCTGCAAAGCCCAGATCCCGCTTTGCGGAGCCCAAAGCCTGCCTGCAGCGGGATGCGCTGCCGGGCGCAGCTGCCCTCTGGCTTTGTTTCCAGGGATTAAAAGGGGAAAAAAAAAACCACCAGAAGAAAGGACTAAAGCTCAGGAGAGCAGGAGCGATGGACACACCTGCCTGTGGCATCACCTCGCAGCTGCTCCCCCTTCACCCCCAGGAAAGGAGCAGCTGCTGCTCGGTGGGGTCTGGGGGTCCCGCGGGAACAGGGAATGCTGGCCGCGGGGATGGGGAAAATCGGGATTGCCGCGCTCCCTCCGCATCCTTCTCCTCATCCCACGGAGGCGTAGGACAAAGGGAAAGGCAGGCCGCCTCCAGCACGCGGCCTTTTGTCTTTCAATTAAAAATAAACGCAAACCAAGAGGCGGGAGGGCTCCGCCCGCTGCGGCTGCTTCGCACGGGCTGCACCGCCGGCTTCCCTCAGCCGAAAGGAATCCGCGGGCTGGGAAATCGAATCCACGTGGGATGCGAGAAAAAGCTCCCAAGGGGCCACACGCCCTCCCAAAAAGCCCCCTCGGGGGGAGCGCTCCTCCCTCGCAGAGCCCAGCAGCGGCACAGCTCCGGCTCAGGCGGTGACATCCCACCGCCACGTTCCCTCTCCTCGCTTCCCTCCCTGCCACCCCTCTGGGCTCTGATCCCCAAAATGTGACCGTGGCGATGGGAAGCTCCCCTCCTGCACCCTCCGCAGTGGATCCAGCTCTTGGCCACCCCCAGGAGCTTTTGGATGTCCCCAGGCCGGGAGGAGATGCTCGTGGTGATGTTTTACCTCCAGCTGCCTTCTGCAGGTGACACCGGCAGCCACCAGGGCCACCAGGTGGGTGGGGATGAAAAGCAGGATGCCAAAGAGGATCCGGGACAGCTTGATGCTGCAGAAAAGCACCTGGATGAGGCACCCATGGAGCCAGAGAGCACCACTGAGCTCCATCAACAGGCTCCTGCCCTGCCTGCAGAGTGGCCTTGCAGGAAGGGACTGAGCCTGGTGATGCTCCAAACCCAGGAGGTGCTCAGTCCCCTCCCCTCAACCCATAAACCCATCAGGAAATCACTTTCTTGTCACACAGAGGCTGAAATTCCATCTGGCTAAGAGAATTTCCAGAAAAATCTCCTTTCACCTCATCTCCTGTATCCCTGGGACAGAGCTGGGGTTTGCTCCCCCTCGCTGCCCCTGCAAGCCAAGGTCACGTCAGGCTTTTGGCCAGGGCCCCAGGAAGCCAATTCCCTGCTTCGCGAAGGAAAAATTAAATTTTCATTCAAATTTTCACTTTGGCAGCCGAGATATCGGCTCAATTTCCACCTGCTGCTTTGAAGCCTTCGCTTTGCATGGGAGGAGCGCACAACTGAGAGTTTTCAATTATAGAGCACTTGCATATAAGGGCAGGAACAGCCAGGAGTATGGATTTGAAGCTTAAAAAAACAAAATAAAAATAAAAACAGAACGAGAGGTACTGGGAAGGACATGGTGCTCTGGGAGGGAGCAGCTGCTGCCTGGCTGGGTGGAGCAGGGACACCACGTCCCTGTCACATGGATGTGCTTGTCCCAGCCTCGGTGCCAGCAGCTTGTGACACGGAGCTGAGCCCTCCTCTCCCCAAAAATCAGCCCTGCAGGCCTGGCTGGGGAGGTGCCACGCTGAACTCCAGCCAGGTGTTAAGCAGGAATGTGGGGCAGGTTGGGACCTTTCCCTCGAAGGATGCCTGAGTGGGGCTCTGCTCCCCAGGCTATTGCTGTACCCTCTTCCAGAGGGATAAAAGAGGATGTATCTTCCCTGCAGGGCTGGGGATTCCCACTCTGAAGCTGCAATTAGCCTGGAAATTGCTCCAAGTTTCATCAGTGGATTTGGAAAGGCGGGCGGGAGACAAGGGGAGCTTGGCACTGCTGGGCTTCGAGTGCAATGCCCAGCCAAGACCTCCTGAGGGATTTCTGCTCACCCTGGAACCCCAAAAGCAGCTCATCCTAATGTCCTGGAGGAGTAATTTCCACCTGCATCCCGCAGGGATGGTTCTTGGAGATCCAGCCAGGCTGCTGGGTTGGGACTTCAAGGAGCAGAGATCCATGGATGGCTGAATCCCATCCCCAGCAAACCCTTGTATAGTCCAATAAACCCCATTCCCTGTGGGAAGAGCAGCTTTGGCTCCCAAACTCATCCCAGGGCACATGAAAACACAGCCTGGCCTCCCTGTCTCCAGCATCTCACAACTCCTCTTGTCCTGGCCCTTGTTCCTTGAGAGGAGAGACTGTCCCCACCAGGCTCCAGCCTCCTGTCAAGTGGGTGGAGAGAGCCAGAAGGTCTCGAAATATTATCTGAAATCTGGAGAAATGTCCCCCCAGGCTGCCAGAGTGGGCAGGGAGCCCCAGTTTGCAGCCTGGAGCTGCTCAGAGCCTGCTGAACTCCCCAAGCCCAGACTCACACCTCCATATCAGCGAGCCAGCAGATCCCAGTGAGTGGGACCACCAGGAAGATGACATTTGCCAGAACCCCTGCAAGGAGAGCCAAGAACTGGGGCAGGATCTGTGAAAGGCAAGAGCAGAGAAGCCTTTAGGGACACGTTAAGGAGATTTGCAGGAGGAGATGATGCTGACACTCCGCAGACAGCCAGCTTTTCCTAACAGATCCAGACACGAGTCCTGCTCTCCAGACCGGACCCGATGGAAAAGGAGGAAACCACATGGCCGTGTCCCTCCTCCCAACACCTCCGAGGGGTTCAACCCCACTTCCTAAGGGAGCTTCCCGAGAGCAGAGCCTGCCCTTCCTCCCCTGATTTAGGGCTGAGCAGCAGCACCTCTCCGAGCCATCCCGCACCCCCTGCTCGCCCCCCGGCCGGTGGGGAGGATTCCCGTGCCCCCCGGCAGGTCCAGCTGCACGGCACAGCCCAGGGGCCTCTGCCGGCCCGGCAGCAGCTGCCTTGGCCCGGCTTCAAGCCCAGCACCGCTCGAGAGCAGCTTGTTATTTCGGTCCTGCTAGGGGCTATTTTTAGAAAGCGCTGAACGCCCCTTCTTCTCCCAACCGGCTCCTCCAGGGATGACCTTGCGGCAGCAGCTCACTGCTTGCCCACCACCCCTGTCCTCGGTAGTGTCACCCGCCGTCCCCAGGGTCCCCACGCCGTGCCCATCGCGGTGGCAGCAGCAGCATCGGGCGAGGAGGGAGGGAGGGAGGGAGGGGGATGAAGGCTGAACTACATCTCAACCCCTGCCGCCATCCAGGTTGGCTCCCGGTTTCAATTATCACCTGCTGGAGCAGCAGCTGCCGAGTGCCGGGAACTCAAAGCGAGTCAACAAGGTCTTGTTGTTTCAGCTGCTCGGGGGCACGGAGCTCCGTGCGCTCCCCCCGCCCGGCTCCGCGGGGATGCAGCAACCCCCGCCCGCCCCTGCTTCCCGAATTCCCCCCATCCCGCTCTCCCGGGCAGGTAAACCCTGCTGGAGCTGCCCAGGGGGGAAGCGGAGAGAAACCTCAATAATAACAAGGGGAGGGAAGGGGAAAAAAAAAAAAAAAAAAAAAGAGAGAAAGAAAGGGAAAAAAAAAAGCCCCAAGAAGCAGCCGCTGCACAGAGGTTATCCGGGGGACAGAGCAAATAATTGGCGAGGCGAACAATGCATTTTAATTAAACCTCTGCAGGAAACGAGGGGAGGGAATCAAGTTAATTGCACGGAGCGGGAGCAGGAGATTAAAAATGCTCTTTGCTCAGAAGATGGTGGCTCCCATCCGCCTTTGCCGAGGAAAACAAGGCCACCTGGGGTGGCAGCGCCGGCGTGGGGACAACGCGGCTCTGCCGGGGCTCGGAGTGACAGCGGGGCCGGGGGGACAGTGCTGCTGCCCTGTGCCAAGGGCTGGGGGTGCCAGGGCTGCAGGGGTGGGCGCAGGGTGAGCCTGGCTGAGGGAGCTGCTCCTGGGAAGTGTCACAGGGATGGGACAGTGCTCCTGCCTGCAGGAAAAGGACATGGGGACATGTCACAGGGGATGTGTCCCATGACGGCTCAGCCTGCTCCATGCCCTCTGCTCAGCCCGGGCTCTTCCTGGCACTCTCCCCATGAAAAACCATCAGCCTTCACCTTTTCCTGACCATGATATCTCAGATTCCATCTCTCTCTGCTTGGGAGCCTCCATCTGTCCCAACTACTCCTTTTCCTGATCTTTCAATCCCTTATCTTCACCCCGCCCTGGACACTGCAAACGGAGAGCCCCCGACTCGCTGCCACAGAACCCCAAAACCAGCACATCCAGCACATCCAGCCTCCCTTCCTACCCAGGAGAGGAAACAGCACCACAGGCTGACTGGAAGATGGGAGCACGACCCAGCAGCCCACGCCTGGCACCGGGAAGCTCTGCCAGCCCGACCCCATCCCCCTGGGCACCCATCGGCAGGGCAGGAGGCTCCAACCTCTGCTCCGAGGCAATTTGTGAGCTCTCGAACCCTGCCCTGCCTCCCGCCGCCTGCTAATGAGCCCCAGCCCCGTCCGCCTGCCATGAGAACAGCAATCAGCGTCGCCGCTCGCCTGCTAGCAACAATCTCCCTCCTTCCCTCCTCTGCATAAATTTCCCAGGCTGTGGTTTTCAGCCTCTGATCCCACATAGCTTTATTCACAAGAGGAGTCCCACTGGGGGTGAGGAAATTACTCCAGCGAGGAAAATTACCCGTGCCCGGGATGCACACCCAGGGCAGGGCGAGAGGGGCTGGGGCGGTTTGGTTTTTTTTGCACAGCATCGAAACCAAAATAAATCCACGGAGGCAACTCCGAGCCAAGCCTTGCTCCTGACCGCGGGTAAGAGGCAGACAAATTACAGCAATTAAAAAGAAGAAAGAGGCATGTGGACTTTCATATCCACAAAACCTCAGGATGCAGCCGGGTGGGGGGAGAGTTTCCCAGTCGCACGCAGGCAGCAAAGCCGACGCGCATCACAAAATACTCCGTGTCCTCAGAGGCACAAGCTGTCCCTCCAGGCACCAGTGCCACCAGCGGGAGCAGGAGGCTGGGACAGCCTGTCCCCGCACAGGATGGCTGTCTCTAACAGGACACAGGCTGTATTGTCCCCGGAGCTGGAGATTGAATGGCAGGTTGGCCCTCCCCGCTGCGCACAAGCGCTGCCCTGATGGGAAACGAGAGTTCAGCCGCGATCTTCCGCTTTTCCCCTGCAGCTGCAGGCGGACAGGCAGGAAAACCACAGAGCTCTGCTCAAACGCTCACACCGAGCAGCTTCCCAGCCAGAGAAACGCCGCTGCTTCGCCACACGCTTAAATTGCATGTTGGGAGGGAGGAAATTGCCTGGTATTTTCACCCCAGAGCTGTGTCAGAGCCAGGAGGTGAAGCTCGTCACGCTGACAGCGAATGGCTGCAGCAGCTCCAGGCTGGTTGTTCAACAGGAGCACTTGAAGAGGGAATAAGGCTGGATTTAGTTCAGCATCCCCCAGAAGAGGAGGGGAGGGGGCTGAACCGTCAGGCCCAACCCAAAATCCCATTTCCTGGCTGCTGCCTCCCCATCACTCCTGGGGCTGTCGCAGCCCACCTGGGGGTACCCACAGCACCCCCGGAGATCTGCAAAGATCCCTGGCTGCCAGCTGAGCTGTGGGAACACTCTCCTCTGGCTGCCGTGCTCCAGGGACAGGGACATTTGGCAGCTGCCTGCCGGGAAGGTGTCTGCAGCGCTGTGGGAACATGAGTCAGAGCTCTCTGCTCTCCCTGACGTCTCCCTCCTGCTCATTTATTCAGCACGTCAAATATTTGCCCTGCGCAGACCCACGTTATCCAGGAGGGGTTTTTTTTTTTAATTTTTTTCCCTTCTGCTGACAGTGACAGCTTCTAAAAAGCCACCACAGTGCCATCTTGGGAAATCTGACCTCCCAGCTAAGCAGTTCCAGCATCCTTTTCCCCGCCTGCTCCAGGGCTCAGCTCCTCTGCAAGCAGCCTCTGGGAGGGATGGAGGGGCTGGATGCCAAAACCCACAGGCAAAAGCAACAACCCCACGGCGTTGCAGTGGGGAAAGGTCATTTCAGACCCACTTCCAGCGTGGCCTGAGTGACAGCAAAGCTGGGAGCCTGCGGGAAGCAAGCGGTGGCCCTGCTGTCCCCTCCTGTCCCCGAGCAGCCTGCCTGGAAGCAAAACACGCAGTGGCAGGAGAGGCCAGCCAAGGAAAACTGCTCGATTTTGCCTCCCTTCGGCAAGGAAGTGGCTTTGCTGCCTGCCAGCCCCACAGTAATCCCCTGAGGACCTCAGTTTTTTTTCCTTTTTTTTGAGCCACATCCCTGGATTTCTTGCTGAAAGGGCTGCTCACACCCTGAATCCCCAATCCCCGGGGAGAAGGAAAGGTGTTTATCCTTGATTGAGAGCTAAAGGCTGGACAAGGTGACCTTCAGCAGAGGTGACACGAGAGAATTCGGGTCCCACCTGGCCCCACGGGGTTTCTATCCCAGGGGTGCAGCCAAAAATGTCATATTTCACGGAGAAAGTGCAGGAATGGCTCATAAAGCACAAGCTTGGGGAAGCAGCTGAGCAGATCGGCTGCCGGATAAAGTCAGCGTGCTGCAGGGGAAACACACCTGCTGCCATCCCAGCTGGAAAAGGAGGAGAAAATCACCCTTCAGTCTCCACTCCCAGCAAGGACAAAAGGCTTTCACCTTTTGCAGGAGCTTCCCAGGATCAGGGCTGGGATTTCTGGCTGTTTGTGGCTCCTGAGCCTGCTGGTCCTGAGCCAATCCTGAGCTCAGCATTCATCCTGTTCCTTGGGAAGGCACAATGCATGGAAAAGCCTTAGGGCTGGAAAAAAACCTACAGAAAGCTTCTGCAGAGCTGTCAGAAACAGCACCAGGAGAGAAGGGGACTGACTGGTGGGTTTGGCCCCCTCAGTTCTGCGTCCTTCTCCATCCTGAGCTCCATACCCAGCCAGCTCCAGAGGGAGAGAAACCGTGCTGATTTTCTGGGATTTTCCAGCTTATCCAGGCTTTACAGAGCTGCCCATCCTGCTTGGGAGGTTTGGCTGAGCTCACGGCAAGGACTGCTGGCAGATGAGCTCCAAGTCCTTTGGGAAAACCAGCAGGGAAGAAAGCAGCTCAGCCAAGACACCCCCTGTGTCTCCTGGCTGGACAGGGAGCTGCAGTGACCTTGTCCAAACATGGCCTGGAGTTGGAAGGGAGGAAGGAGAGGATGTGACTCACATCTGGGATGTGACCACAGAGGACAGATGTGTTTTATTACTGTCCAGCCCCTCTCTGCTGCTCTGTCTCAGTGACTCAGCCTTGCCTTCAGGCCTTTCTGGAAGGAGGCACAGCACAGCCCTTCCCAGCAGCTTCCCTCTGCTGCTGGAAAACAGATTTGGGAAGATCAGGCTCCTGCAATTGGGGAAAAAAAATAGATTAAAACAAATCAAAGTGATGTTTCTCCATGGGAATCTTCCAATTTCAATTGTAAATCATTCAGAGGAGGATAAAATCAGATGCTTTAGTGGTGGGATTCATCTCTCTGCATTTGGAGATTCCAAAGCTGAACATGCCCCAGTCCCAGGGGAAGGACAGTGACGAGTCCCCTGGGTTTTCTTGGACACATCCCACAGGGCGAGAGGAAACATCTCCTGGAGATGTTCCATGTCTGGAGGGAGGAATTAGGGGATTTCAACAGGTCTCCTTCCCGCAATCCCATGGAAATTCAGCAGCATTTAGTGGAGAGAGGCCCAAAGCAGTGAGATGAGGCTGGGCCAGTGAGTATTGGACATCAGAGAATCTCAAGAGGGGACCTCTCAGCCAGCTGGGCACGGCTGATCACTTCTGGGGGTTCCTGTGGGATCCCAACACAGCTCCCCACTTTGGGAAGGGCTTCCCTTCCCACATCAACCCCCAAAGAGCCTTTGGCACTCTCACCTTCACTGGTGAGAGTCACCAGGTAACGATGGCTGTCACCAGGTAACGAGGGACACACGGGGTGATGGCTCTGCCAGACCCCATCCTCCACACCTGGGGGGTTTCCAAGCGGGAGAGCAGGTGCAGCACATCAGCCAGGCGGTTTTTCCAGCCACATCCCGGCTTTGGCAGCACAGGCAGCCAAACCCCCATGACCCCGGGCCAAGCGCTGCCCTGCCCGGGAGCCAGCGGTGCAGTTCGCCTGGCAGACACTGGATGGGGCTACGAAACCGGTAACGGCACAGCTGGCACTGCTGGGGGGCAGAACGGCCCCCGCCAGATGTTTGGGGGTCCCTCTTTGCGGGTGCCACAGCTGCCACCACCCACGCGGGCTGCTGGACGTGGCACCAGGTGGAACCACTCCACCTCTCCTGGATAGCGAGTGAGGCTTGGCAGCTGCTGGGCAAAGCTGGAGGCTTCACCTCCAGAAGCTTTTCCATGTTTCCATGATGGGAAGGGGGAGTGGGAGTCGCTGCCTTGCAAGGTGCTGATGAAGTTTCCTGCTGCAGCTGGGAGGTGAGGTGACCTTCCTACCTCCTGAATGCCAGCTCTTTGGGGACGTTGGATAAAGGTATGGAGTGGCAGGATGAGAGGGAATGGCTTCACATTGTCAGGGGCAGGGTGGGATGGGATATTAGTGAGATATTTTTTCCTGTGAGGGTGGGGAATGCCACCCCCAAGAGAAGCTGTGGCTGTCCCTGGAAGTGTCCAAGGCCAGGTTGGACGGTGTGTGTTTATCTCTGGGACTCTCACCTGTTTTTCCAGGTGTTTCTCTCACCTGGTTTTCTCACCTTCTCTGCTGTGCAGTGCTTTTCTCATCCCTCTTTGCTTAGTGCCAAATTTAACGTGCTGATGGGATGGGCAAGGGCCAAACCCTGTGTGTTGGGGAGTTCTGAGGTGGCTGGTCTGGCAATTTGGGACCTTTGCTGTGGCAGAAGAGCTCCTGGCTGTGTTCTGGCGTTGTGTCACCACATTGTCCCCTGCCATGGGTGGGCAGAGCCGGGCAGGGAGCAGAGGAGCAGCGAGGGGACACCTTGGAATGCTGCAGGGATGGATGCTGTGACTGCTGGGCTCCTGCTGGGGCAGAAGGGTCAGAGCTTGTGGAGTGTCCTGGGAGTCCTGGCTGTCCCGTGGTGGTCAGGGACATGCTGCCTCCCCATGGTGTCCTGGGGACACAGCTGGTGTGGGCACAACATGCCCTGTCCCCTGTTTGGGGACAGGCTTGGTGGCCTGAGCCCGTGGGCTCTCTGTGCATGCTGAAGGCAGTGTGGCAGTGGAGTCCTGGCTGTCACTCCTGCTGGACTGGGACACTGTCTAGGGGACAGGACACCCTGCCCCACAGCTGTTGGGGGATGGAGATGGGGACAGGCTGTGCTCAGACAGCCCATTTTTCCCCATTTTTCCCCATTTTTCCCCATTCTCCCTGTCCCTAACAGCAAATCCTGCCCCACAGCTGCAGCCAGCAAGCTGGAAATCTCCATGCCAGCCGTGGTGGAAGTGGAGATTGAGAGCACAGCCAGGAGCGAGTGCAACTTCTACATCCCAAAAATGCTTTGATGCCTGATGGGTTTTTTGTCCTTTTTCATTTTACTTTTATACTCTTTTTATATCCTTTTTACCCTTTCCCATTCCTGTACTTTTTACTCCCTGTACCTTAGCCCCACATGTTTATAAGCTTTGTACTCTAGCCCTGCTCAGAATTCTTTGGAGAAGATGAAACAATCCCCACAATCTCAAGAGCATGAGGTGCCAACCTTGAAAGAGCCCCATCCCTGGGACATGTTTTTGTAAACTAAGTTGTAACCTTTTTGGGGGGAGGTAATTAGAATAAGGGGGCAATTACTTCATTTGTTAGGCTTCTTATTGGGGAATTTTAGATAGGTATGCTAATCTGTGAAGTCCATAAATTGTATACAAGTGATATCATCACTCTCTTTTTCATCGTGGTACCACCTTGGGATCCTATTAAACCAAGGTAATGCCCTTTTCCTATACTGCGTGTCTGCATCTCAAATTTTTTACCAGCATTTTAGGCATCAGTTTCCTACACCTGCACTGACTGGTTCTGTATGAATGCTGGGCTGGGAGAGCAGCTCTGGCTGCTGGGCTGGGGGGAAAATCAGCATTTTTGTACTGAAATCTGCATCCTGCAGGCAGCTGGGGAAGCACTGGAGCTTTTTGGGGAGAAAGGGTCCTTTCCAAACACACATGGAGGGGATCACAGTGGGACAGGCAGTCATTATTTCCTCTCCCTGTTGGGTTTAGAGCAAAAGTCAGCAGCAGAGAGTGATTAGTAATAAATTATTATATTACTGGATCCTAAAAGATAATATTGTAGGTAGAATTTAATAGATCCCAACAGTGGAATTTATTGAGAATTATATTAATAGCTAATATCAATACTGTAGATGCCAGTGCTTGCAGGAGATTATAAGAAACACTAATAAAATAAACTAACACTAGTAATTAATAATAAATCGCTAAAATTTGAATTTAAAAATTAATAAATTTAAATAAATTTAAAATTTAAAGCTCACCCCTGACAGGACAGAGGGCAAATGATGGGTGACACTGAAGGCCACCAGGTGACCCTGAGGCCTTGGGCTCCCCTAGACTGACCTGGCAGTGTTTGTCCCATTCCACCAAAGTGCCCCTTCTCATTTAGCCCAGGCTCATCATAATTAACCCTTGTGCTCCCATTTGACCCCTGGATCAATTATTGGAAACCCCAATGACCCCAAGCAACCAAGTGACCTCAAATAACCCCAACAGGGACTCCATAAAAGGGTAGACCCAGGGGGGATTACCTCATCCCCTATGTCTCTAACTGGGAATTCTTGTCATTATGCTGATTTGCTAAACATATAAAATTGTACCTGCTTTATGTTCCAGGGTGCATTTTCAGCCCTTTTCATCCAGTGTGTTGTGCACTGTAAGGATCCTTATAAAGGTAACCCCTTTTTATCACCTACCCCAGCCTGGCTTGCAATTTTAGGATCACTGGAAAGGCATCAGTTTTGGGTGATTCTGTAGGAACAGAAGGGATTTGCGACACAGCTTCTTGGATTGCAGACCACCCCAGCCCCCTGCCCTGCCAGAATAATTGTTTTTTAAAAAATGGGGGCTTTTCATGGTGGTCAGAAAAACTCCAGGAGCTCCAGAATCCAGCAGGGAAGCAGAGGTACAATAAAAAGGTGGTATTTTGTTGGCAGCATTTGTGGATTTTGCATTTTGGGGATCTCTTGTGGCTTTTTTCAGGTGGGAAAGAAGCCAGAGGGGGTTTGTTCATCCCATATGTTTTGTTTTCCCACAGCTCCTGCAGGGATTTGGTTTGGCTCTGAAGAGGAGAATGGCCTTTTCTTAACACTGCCCTCAGACTGAGACTGCACAGCTCGGCCAGGGGGCACAGTGGGTTAACTGTCACTCCTTGAATCCTGGAGATTCCAGTTCAAATCCCAGGCAGACAAGGTTTTTCTCTCTCTTCCTCTTTCCAGTTCATTCCTGGCACTGCCACTGCTCATTAAATGAATGACACAAGGCAGAGTTAGCCTGCTTTGGGATCGCTGAGCCCGAGCTGGAATCCCACGTAGGATCCCTATTGGAGAATCCCATGTAGGATCCCTATTGGAGAATCCCACGTAGGATCCCTATTGGAGAATCCCACGTAGGATCCCTATTGGAGAATCCCATGTAGGATCCCTATTGGAGAATCCCACGTAGGATCCCTGTTGAAGATCTCTGATCTCAGTCTCTGTTGGAGGTTAGGGAATTTTCCCCCATTTTGTTGCTAAAGAAATATAACAACCAGGTACTTCAGAGAGACAAAAGAAGTTGCCAAGCTCAGGGTAGAAGGGCGCCTGGCTGCACTTCTCCCATCTACGGGTTTCTCTGGGGAAAAGGGGAATATGGCAAGAACTGGGCTAGGAAAAAGGGAGCTGGGGCAACTGTTAGCTCCCTTGCTCTCTGGGCATCAGAGGCAACAGTCAAGCTGCTGCTTCCTGTGGGAGAGTTCACCACTACTGCCAGAGCACAGCCGTGTACGACTCCTTCCTTACTGTAACCCCTGTCTTGGAGTGATGTTATGATAATCCTGTATTCCATTGTTAGTTTATACGCTCCAAAAAAACGTGGTCCTGTGATTTTAACTACACCCAGCCGCGGAGAGAAGAGCGGGTTGGTTTGAAAACTTTTTTCCCCAGGCCTTGCTGCGGGGGAGCAAGGAGGGGGGAAGGAGAACTTTCTCTCTCTCTCTCGGGAGATGGCGCGCTGCGACGGCTGGCGGGGTGGCCAGCTCTGTTTCTGTTTTCTTTTTTCATTGTTTTTCTTCATTTGGACCCTTGTCTTCGATCTGCTTTGTCGCCCAGAAAACCCAAAAGGGCTTGGAGGACAGCAGAGCTTCCGAGGAGCTGCTGGGGCAACTCCACTCAGCCCCACCAAGGCGGGCCCGGAGAGGAGAAAGTCCATCTGAAGAAAAAGGACACTAAAATAACCAGCTTTTTAATCAGGTTTAGTAACTCCTTTTCCCCTGTTCTCCCCTTCCCCCGTGCCTTGCAGGGCACTCTGCGTGGTTTTGTTAAATAAATAGCTTTGTCTTCACTTCCATCTAAGAATTTCTGTTGTGGGTGGAGGAAGGGGTGTCAGAGCCCTTGGCTCTCGGAGGAGGCGTTTGTTCAGAGCCCTCCTTCCCTAGAGAATTTTATCGCTAATCCGGGACACCCCGTACTGCCTGTCTACAGGAACACAGCACGGCTCCTGCTACAGCTGAGGAGTTCCTGTATCTCGTGCTTGCTCTCCCGGGTGAGGCAGCCCTGCCATTCCCTCCCTGCTCTGAGGTTCCTGCTGCGCCTCGTCCCACCAGCCAGCCCAGCCGCCATTGACACGTGCAGGAGACTCGGCTGAGCTCGCACCACAGCGCCACCTGCAGGCACGGAGGATTCATTGCACTTGGCCTGCTGTGAGCCAACAGCGCCCCTGCTGGCTGTGACTGTAACTGCACCAAAGGGGAAAGCGACTGGCAGCCCAGGGAAAGCTGTTACTTGGTTTTTGGTTTTTTTAATTTTTTTTTACCGTTGTTGTTACTTGTTTGACTCATTAGCAATACTAATGAAGAACTGCATTGGAATAAAGTTTTATATGTTGAACTCTTCGTGGTATTTTCTTGAGGTCACAGGAGTTATTTGAGGTCATTGGACTCCCTGATTGGGGCTACTTGAGGTCATTTGGGACCCTGGTCGGGGTTACTTGAGGTCACAGAGATTACTTGAAGTCACTCAGGGGTTACTTGAGGTCATTTGAGATCCTGCTTGGGGTTACTTGAGGTCATTGGAGGTCACCAAGGGGTTACTTGAGGTCATTTGGAGTCACCCAGGGGTAACTTCAGTTCATTTGGGGATGAACCAGGGGTTACTTGAGGTCACCCAGGGGTTACTTGAGGTCATTTGGAGTCACCCAGGGGTCACTTGAGGTCACAGAGGGGTTACTTGAGGTCACTTGAGGTCACCCAGGGGTTATTTGAGGTCATTGGGGGTCACCAAGGGTTACTTGAGGTCACCCAGGGGTTACTTGAGGTCATTGGGGGTCACCCAGGGGTCACTTGAGGTCACCCAGGGGTTACTTGAGGTCATTGGGGGTCACCCAGGGGTCACTTGAGGTCACTTGAGGTCACCCAGGGGTCACTTGAGGTCATTGGGGGTCACCAAGGGGTTACTTGAGGTCACCCAGGGGTCACTTGAGGTCACCCAGGGGTTACTTGAGGTCATTGGGGGTCACCCAGGGGTCACTTGAGGTCACCCAGGGGCTACTTGAGGTCATTTGGGGTCACCCAGGGGTCACTTGAGGTCGTTTGACTATCAGATCTGTGCTGCTTGAGGTCACCTGAGGTCATTTTAGACCCTGATTGGGGTTACTTGAGGTCATTTGGGGTTACTTGAGGTCACAGAGGGGTTACTTGAGGTCACAGGGGTTATTTGAGGTCATTTCAGTCTCAAATCCACTTTACCTGGGGTTACTTGAGGTCATTTGAGACTCTGATTGGGGTTACTTGAGGTCATTTGGGGTTATTTGAGGTCACAGGGGTTACTCGAGGCCATTTGAGACCCTGATCCATGTTACTTGGGGTTACTTGAGGTAATTTCAGTCCCTGATTGGGGTTACTTGAGGTCATTTGGGGTTACTTGAGGTCATAGGGGTTATTTGAGGTCATAGAGGTTACTTGAGGTCATTTCAGTCTCAAATCCGCTTTACCTGGGGTTACCTGAGGTCATTTGAGACTCTGATTGAGGTTACTTGAGGTCACAGAGGGGTTACTTGCGGTCATTTGGGGTCACTCAAGGTCATTTCAGTCCCTGATTGGGGTTACTTGAGGTCATAGGGGTTATTTGAGGTCATAGAGGTTACTTGAGGTCATTTCAGTCTCAAATCTGCATTACCTGGGGTTACTTGAGGTCATTTGAGACCCTGATTGAGGTTACTTGAGGTCACAGAGGGGTTACTTGAGGTCATAGGGGAGGGTTACTCGAGGTCATTTGAGACCCTGATCCGTGTTACTTGGGGTTACTTGAGGTCATCTGAGACCCTGGCCAGGGTTACTTGAGGTCACTTGGGGTTACTTGAGGTCATTTGGGATTATTTGAGGTCCCAGAGGGGTTACATGAGGTCACAGGGGTTACTTGAGGTCATATGGGATTATTTGAGGTCATTTCTATCTCAGATCCACTTTACCTGGGGTTACATGAGGTCACTGTTGGGTCTTAGGGGTTACTTGGGGTCATTTGGGATTATTTGGGTCATTTGGGGTCACTTGAGGTCATTTGGGATTATTTGAGGTCCCAGAGGGGTTACATGAGGTCGTAGAGGTTACTTGAGGTCACAGGGGTTACTTGAGGTCATTGGGGTTTCCAATAATTGATCAAGGGGTCAAATGGGTTAATTATGATGAGCCTGGGCTAAATGAGAAGAGGCACTTTGGTGGAATGGGTCAGACACTGCTAGTCCAGTCCAGCATAGCCCAAGGCCTCAGGGTCACCTGGTGGCCTGCAGTGTCACCCATCCTTTGCCCTCTGTCCTGTCAGGGGAGTGACAGGGGGTGGTAATTAGCTTTATTGCTATTTATTGTTAATTCCGAGCATTTGGATTTTTATTATTTATTATTTTATTTATGGTGTTCTTATTTATTATTTTATGATATCTGATAGTATTTTATATTTTCTATAATATTTATTTTATATATTATATATTCATTATATTTTATATTTCATATTTTATATTTCATCTTTTGTATTTTATATTTCATATTTTATACTTCATATTTTATTGTATTATAATTTATTCTATTATTTTATGAGTGTTTGTTATATTATTGGTGTTTCTTATCATCTCCTGCAAGCATTAGCATCTGTATTATTGGTATTAGCTATTAACACAATTCTCAATAAATTCCACTGTTGTTGGGATCTATTAAATTCTATTTACAATATCATCTTTTAGGATCCAGTAATATAATCACCTATTACAACCCAAAAGTATGATTATTTATTAGAATAAACAGTAGATTTATTAGTAATGGCATTAATTAGTGTATTTTTAGCAGCCACAGGGGTGTAAACATGGCCTGTTGGAAGCTCCATGGGATTATGGAAAGCCTTTCCCACCCTTCTGTTTTTGGGAACAAACTCCACAACTCAGCTTCGAATCCATACTTTATTTTCACATAAAATAAAACCTTGCAAGTATCTGACAAAAAAAAAAAAAACTCCTGGAAATCTACACAACACTCCAACAAAATGGTGTGGCAAAAACTCTTCTGGGTGTATAATTTGTTTAAACCAATTTTATCCTGAGAGTTGGTATGAGAATTTATACCTATTTGAAATCACACCTTCTCATTTACTAACCTGCCCAGTTCCGCCTCAGAAGGCTTTAGAATCATTATGATTTGGCTAAATTTTTCAGAGTTATTAATTAGTGAACTAAAAAATCGTAACAAAAGCAAATAATATTCCAAATATTCGTCCCCTTCCCTAAACCAGGAGGGATAACCACGGACTGCAAATAAGACAAAAATGAAATACAGGAGAGCCTCCTAACAGCTCTCAGGCCAATGTGGTGTTGAATTTCCTGCCATGTGTCCTAAGAGAGAATTTCAATTTTGCCTCTCTTGTATTCCTGCTGCTCAGTGTGGTGAGCACAGCCCATCCTGCAGTGCATGTGCTGCTCAGCTGTGGCTGCAGAGTGGGATGAGGGCAATTTGCTCACTGGAATTCCAAGGAAAAAAGCTAATTGGGATAATAGCTGGTTCTATCTATCTATCTATACTATCTATCTATCCATCCATCAATCATCCATCCTGGAGTCTGACCTCCCTATCTCCAGCATCTCACAATTCCTCTTGTCCTCTTGTCCCTTGAGAGGAGAGACTGTCCCCAGCCTGGCTCCAGCCTCCTGTCAGGTGGGTGGAGAGAGCCAGAAGGTCTCTGAAATATCATCCCAGATTTCCAGAAATGTCCCCCCAGGCTGCCAGAGCAGGCAGGGAGCCCCAGTTTGCAGCCTGGAGCTGCTCAGAGCCTGCTGAACCCCACTCCCAGACTCACACCTCGATATCAGCGAGCTATTAAATTTAATTTCCCTTCCAACCCAAACCACTTCAGGATTCTTTGCCAGCTGCATCAGTGGGATTTTCCCACGTCTCATCCCCAGAGCAGGGCAGGACGGGAAGATCCAGCCCCAAAGCAGAGCCTGAGCACAGCGAGAGGCACAGCCCCGCACTGCAGATCCTGCTGCAGGCAAGGGCCAACCCCAACTTCCCCGAAAAACGCTGCCAAACCTTCCAGCAGGGCTCTAAATCCACCCGGACTTCCTCAGCTCCAGCTGGCCAAACAAGCTGGCAACAGCAGAAAGCGAGGCAAAGCCTCTCCTACTCGGGGTGGAAAAAAAAAAGGAGAAGTCTCCATAAATCCTGAGGCAGTTACTGATGGGAAGGACTCCCCTCTTCCCTCTCCACACACTGCAGCACAAATTATGGTCCCAACTCCACTGTTGTTCAGCGACCAACATCTGAAAAGGCAGTGACAGATGAGAGGAGGGATGATTTAACAGCCATAAATCCAGCCAGCTTAGAGGTGTTTTTACAACCAAACCCATCTCGAATCCCCTCTGTTATGAATACTTATCGCTCCCAGACACTGCTACAATGGGAAGGTTTTGAAGAGCTTTAATAGAGACGCAATAAAAGCCCCCGAGCTGGGCGAGCAGACGTCCTTTGATCCTTCCCGAGGGAGGGAGAGGGGCTGAGAGCTGCTGGCTGGGCTGACCCTGGGTTTAATGGATGGGTAGCATCATCCCAGAGCTGGATCAGCTTTCCTAGAGCTGCTGCAGGGTGTAATTAACACCCAGCAGGGACAGGGGACAGGAGTGATATCCAGTACCTTTTCCAGGGATTCCTCCTGCACCACCTGGTGCAACCCACCTGCAGGGATTTAAACTGGAGGTGGGGTGGGGTCAGCTCCACCAATGACCCTCCTGGGCGTGGTGACGCCGCTTCTTGACCTGGTGATGACTAAATTGGCTCAATGACCACCACCCAACGAGCAGGACAGGCACAGTTCCTTGGGATGTCCCACGCAGGACAGGGACAGTTCTTTGACACGTCCCAAGCAGGACAGGGACAATTCCTTTTCACATCCCAAGCAGGACAAGGACACTGTTCCTGGCATTTCCAGGAGATCTCCCAGCTCCAGGGTAACTGGCCATGGATCTCACTCCCTCCCAGGCTGGGACTAAGCAGCCCCAAATCTCATTCCCTCTTCCTAAACTGCCCCTATATCCTCCCAAAACCATTCCAAGCACCCAGCCAGCAAAAGGAGGAACTGGGAGGTGTCAGGGCACTGTGAAAGGCACCTGGAGCTGGGAAAATACCTCAGGAATAATCCCCTCCTTTCTTAGACACACAAACTTATCAGGCACAGCCGGGTGATAAGGAATTCGGCAGATGGAGGGGAACAAAGTGATCCCAGGCTTTTTGTTTTCCATAGCTGAGCAGTCCACAGGCAGGGAAAACAGCCCAGGTGGGGCTGGTGGGTTTCCCGGCTGTCAGGAGTAATTAAAATAAAATTAAGGAGCAGGGCAAGCTCCTTCCTAAGAGAAACGTGGCCACAGACCCCTCCCGTTGGGCTACCAAGAGAGAAAGCAGCCCTGCAGGGCAAGGAAAAGGCTCAGCTTGGCCACACAGAGACCCCAGGGGATTTGGTCTCTGAATTCTGGCTGGAAGATGGCATTCCCAGCCTGTTAACCTAAGGGAACATCTTTTTTTTTTTTTTTTTAATAAGATAATACTGAGTAATTGATTTTTAAACACACTGAGATCAGATGTCCCGAGGCCAGAGCAGGATCCCAGCTCTGCTGTCAGCTCAGCAGCCAGTGGCAGAGAGGGAGAGCACAGGGGAAAAGAAAATAAAAATGAAATCTCCTTCATGTGCTTCTCTGGCTCTGGGGCGAATGTGAATATCTCTGTAAAAGGTGAAATATTTTTTTCTCTATTAAAAAATGGAGTATCAAAAGGGAGAAGCTGATGGAGGCACCACTGAGGTTGAAGAGGCAGCGTGGAGAAGTATCTGCTTAAACCACAAGACAAAAAAAAAATCATTTTTAAGATCATTTATTCCAATCTCTCTCTCTCTGTCACCCCATCCTTCACACAGCCCTGGCTGAGGAGGGTTTATGGCTATTTTTTATTGGATTTTAATTGTTTTTATAGAAAAATACACATGCAAATAATATATACTTCAGCACTGAACCTTTTTTTTCTTCATGTTGGAGAAAAAAATAAAATAATAATAATAAAGACATGAAGGAGGATTTGGGAAAGACCTGAGTGGAGACAGAGACAGGGATGCCATGGGGATGGGATGCTGCAGGATGCTGAGCTGCTCATGGTCCAGCCCAGTTTGTCCATCAGGAATGTGTTCATTGGGATGTGGGACCAACATCAGCCCCTCAGCCCAACAAAAACCCTTCTCCAGTAACTCTGCCCAGCTTTGGGAACGGTCCAGGGAAAATCAGTGCTGGATCCATCCTTCCTACAAGACCCAGCACGGAGCCAGGTCCAATCCCCAGCAGCAAGGGAAGCCCAGCTCAGGTAAAAGCATCACTGATGCTTGGAAATTACACCAGAAGCCAAGAGCTACATGGAAAAAAATATCCTTTTATGCTATTTCCTATGGGATACAGCTGGCAGCATGGGGAAAAATGGATTGATGGGCTCTTGAAGGCTGGACTTGTGCTCCAGGATGATGGTTTTGGGGTGAGACTCTTGGCTGTGCAGGGCTGAGGGTTTCTGACCCTGTCGGCTGCTCCTTGAAGAGGGCAGCAGCGACATCCCCGTGTCCCCAGGGATGTCCCCAGCGATGTCCCCACGTCCCCAGCCTCTCTGCAAACCCCGTGCCAAGGTCCAAGGGGATCAAACCGATCTGCCAGCCCTCGAGCAGAGCAGGAGATGTCGTTAAGACAGTGCTGCTTCAGGTCTGATGGATGAGCAGCCGCAGCCAAGAGCTGGGGAAGGAGAGGGCAGAGAGGAGCAGCCCGGGGAAGGAGGACAATTAATCTACTGCCACAGGAAGCCAGGAGGCTTTGGGAAATGTCACAATCCAGCAGCATCCTGACGCTGACAGGCAGCAGGATGATGCATTTTGCCATCTCCTCCCAAGCCAAGCAGAGCTCCTCTGCCTCCCCTTCCCGCAATCCTGCCCAAGGCCATGGCTTTTTTCCTACTGATCCAGGCTAATGACACGGAGCAAACTGTTTTCTCTTTGCCCAGAGGTACAAACCCACACAGGCAGCACGGTGAAGGTTTCCCAAGGGGAGGGTTTCCCTCCCAAGGAGCTGCACACCGAGGATGGCAGCAGCCCTCAAGCCCCTCAAGCTTTGCACTGCCCATGTCCCCAGGCAGCGGTGACAACCCTGGAGACACCACACAACCTGTCTGAGGGGTGGCTGGATGCAGCCCCACCTCCCTGCCTCACCTCCTGCATCCCTGCAGCAGCTCCAGCATCACCGGGGGAAAGGCAGCCTTGGGCACTCTGGATTTACCACCAGAGACCACCCCGGCGCTTCACAGCACCTGGGGGCTGCACAGCCACACTCCCTCTGCTTTGCCCTCGTGTTTTTGTTCTGATTTTAACCAAAATTCACTTTTGGGACCGTCTGCTCCAAAAACCGAGGCGGCAGGGTGTGGCGAGGGCAGGGGCTGTTTGGCTCCTATGTCTACAGGCTGCCCCGGGGCAGCTCTAGAGTTTGGTGGATGATCATGCAGGTTTTATTGCAGCTCGTGTGTGGTTTGTTTTGCAGGTAGCCCAGCTTCAGTCTCAGGTAGCCCCGGAGGTGGGTTCTTCTCCGCTCCCCACCCCTCCAGCCGCTGTCTCTCCGCCGTCACATGCCGGCCAGGCGGCTACTCCGCGGCCATCTGCTCGATGTGGTCACTGAGCAGCTTGTATTGCTCTGGGAAGGAGAGAGAAAAGGGCTCTGGGAGGCTGCTGAACCATCCCAACCACGCTCCATCCCTCCAGGAATGCTGGAAAACGGACGCACATCCCCCGAGCTCTCCCCTACCTTCATCCAAGTTGCCAATGGTCGCCTGCTTCTTCAGGAAGTCACTGCAGAGCTTCTTGCTGAGGCCGAAGGCCAGCATGTTGTGGATGAAGGTGCTGAGGGAGGACAGAGATGGCTGAGAGAATGGCCAGGCTGCCCCCTCCTTCCCCCCACCTTCCCCCTGCTCTCCACAGCCCCTTGGCCCAGGCGTGGGATGATGCTCAGCTCAGTCCCTTCAGCACTGGGACATTAATAGAAGGGGCAGGAGCAGTTCCCGGGGAGAAGCACAAACATCCTCTGCACCATTAGGGATGTCCCCAGCTGGGGAACATCTGGAAGGTGTCCCCCCATGAGCAGCTGGTCCCCGGGGGGACAATCCCCACACCCCGCTCACCCCAGCTGCCCGAAGGTGATGTTCTCGTTGAAGCGCAGGCTGTCGTCGCGCTCCTCCTGCGTCATGTGGCACCACTTCTCCCTGCAAGGGACAAGCCAGTCTGGCACCACTCTGTCACCACTGTCACCCCGGCACCCCCTGGCTGCTTCCCCCCACCCTGGGCCACGTTGCTGGAGGACAGGAAGGCACCCAGAGCCCCTCAGAGGACAGGAGGGCACCCAGAGTGTTGGATGAGCTCACAACACGGATCCACCTGCAGAGCCCTTGCCCTGGGGCAAAGCAGGAGATGCTCCAGGGAAAACCTCATTCAGCCTTGGCTTTGCCTGGAAAGGCCCTGATTAAGAGCTAAAAATAGCGCTGAACCCTCCAGCACAGAGCTCACCTTGGGAGAAGGAAGCAGGGGATAGCCATGGCAGCAGGGCTCTGCTGGAGCCACCCAGCCTGGCAGGGTGACAAAGCCACACCAGGCACCTGCCCCTCACCTGCAGCAACTCCCAAATCCCGACCAAGCCGCTTCCCAAACATACCTCCCCCTCGGACAGGGCGGGAGCTCCCAAACCCCACCCCCGGCCCTTTTGGGGCAGACGAGCCAAAATCCCCTGAGGATGCCCCCGGCTCCGCTCCGGCTCCCTGCAAGCGCAGCATCGCCCTAAGGGACGGAGGGGTTTAAGCTCTGGGTGTTGGCAGCCAGCTCTGGGCGGTGGCAGGAGTGGCCATCCCGGGAATAAAGCCTGTGCCACAGGGATGTCACCGCGGTGGTGGCAGCAGGGCTCAGTGCATGCACGGGAACTACAGCTCCACCGTGAAGCCAGCCCCTTCCCGAGAGTCAGGTGAGGGTACAGCCAAAGGTGAGAGGAGGAAAAGCGAGGAAAAACAGGGATAGGCAGAAGAAAAATGGAGGAGAAGGAAGAGGAGAACACCAGGAGGAGAACGGATGTTTGTAGCTCGCCGGAATGCCAAGCAGGAGTGGGGAGCTGTGCTGGGGGGGAAATGGGATAGAGGAGGTTTCACCCCAAATTCAGTGAGGTTGGCTCAGCCCCAGCGTGGCTGGAACTGGAAGAGGATGGGTGCTGAGCCAGACCCCAAAATCTCAGCCTGTCCCCTCTAAATCACCCCAACCCCAATGGATAAAGTCACTGAGCTGAGCCTCCAGCCACCAGCTCATTGTTTGCAGGGCTCTGGAAATGAACACAATGTGTTGAAGAGGATTCTTTTTTAAAGAAAAGAAAGTGTAATTTCTCCCAGACAAAGCTCAGGATAGCAAATAAAACCCACAGCCAAATGGAGAGGCTGAAAGGAGAGGGGAAGAATCGAATTAAGGGGCTTTGAAATCTGGAAGCAAAACTTCACAGACCCCCTGGCTCACTCACAGAAGATGCATGTTTGTAACTCTTTTTTTTCCCTGCCTTTTTATGTTCTTGAGGGAGGAAGAAGGGAGGAAAAACATTATCAAAGTGCCCCCCCCAAAAAAAAATTTGGCTGTGTTTCTGGGTTATTACTGGAGAGCAAAATGCCTGGGAAGAGGGAAAACCCACATGTGGCTCCACTCAGAGCCTTTGATCTTCACACTGGCCCAGCAGGACAGGCACAGGGGTGAGGAATTTTGGGGTATCCAGGGAAGTCTTGCTGTGCCTGAAGTGGGGAGAATTCTCCATCAACTCTTCCAGCAGCAGCGTTTCCCCCCACACAGCAAACCCCAGCAGCGCTCTCTCTGAGCGATATTTCCATCATCCCTTTGCCAGGACACTCCTTAGCCCCACGGAATATTCACTGCCAGGCTTCCCAGAGCCCTCACCCTCTCGCTGATGCCATCACTTGGAGGGATTTGCTCCCAAATCCCACGCTCCAGCAGGAGAGCGGTGACTGTCCCCCTGTCCCAATGCCAGCTCGGGGTGGGGATGGATGTGACCCCAAGGACAAACTCCCAGCCGTGACATGCAGCCCCCCAATTGCATTTTTCATTTTCTTAAGGGATGGCAGCAGAAAAGTGCATTAAAAAAATGGCAAAGGACCAGCTTTTCCAGCTGGCAAAGGATCCCCAGCACTTCTGAGTGGCAGCGGAAGCCAGGAGCAAGCGCGAAGGACAGGAGAGGGAGATGCTTTCTACACAAAGAGACTCAGTTCGTGTCCAAAACCTGCCCAGAGGGATGTTTCCCGGCAAGATATCACAGCTTGAAACCATCCAGGCTCCTTTTTACAAACCACATGAAAGAGGAGCTGATCTAAACCCCTCTGGCCCTCGGGGAGGGTGATGCTCATGCTCCAACCTCCATCAGCCATTCTCCCTCCACAGAGAAAAAGCCTTTCAGAGCCCCCAAAATGCCTTCCCCCCCCTCCCCCAGGGCAGGATCTGGACCTGAAGTGAGCGTCAGCCTGTGGACACTAAGGAAGGACAGGGACAGACACACCTCTTCTCCTCTTCCTCCCCAGTGTTCCCTCTGGAGCGGCGGCAGAAACGGGGCCGACAAGAGTGGCGCGTGAAAAGATCATGCAAGACAGAGGGATGGAGGGGAACGGAGAGAAGAAGAGACGGAAGAAGGTCGTTAGAGGCAGAGAGAGAGGAAAGAGAGAGAAAAAGAGGAGTTTAGTTCTGATTCCTTCCCCGCTTCCCTGCCCTCCCCGCCCAGAGGAGAGAAAAAACCACCGGGATGGTTTCCCCAGGTCTCGCTGCAGCCCTGGGAGGACGAGGCCACCCCAGAGAGGTCCTGGATGCCACAAGCCCATCCCCACTGGCCACCTGCCATGGCCAAGGAGCCACCTGGAATTCCAAATGCTCACCAACCACCTCCTCCCTCCAGGGGTTTCAATCCTCTGCTTCCCCTCTCACTCCGAGCATCCTGCATCCTCTCCAGAGGATTTGAGGGATTCACCACCACCTTCCAGCCCCCTCGAGACGCTCAGGATACCCCAGGCTGCACTTCCCAAAGCTCATTTGTTAGTCAGGCTTGCTCCTGCAGCCGAGGCAGACTCAGCCATCAGATTAATTGGGAAAGGCACTCGGAGCAGGGAGCAGCTGCCGGTGGCGTCTGTCCTTGCGAGACATTTGCTGCTGCTAATTTGGGGTTTAATCAAAGCAAATGCAGTTATGGTTACATTACCGCTCGATAGGCTCTTCCCCTGCTTGCTCGGGAGAAAAAAAGGGAAAGCAATAAAGGGGGAAACAGGGATTGATCCGTGAGCTGAGCCTGGCACAGCATCCCGGGGTGTGAGCCAGGGCTGCTGCGGCTTAGCTGGGATTTGGGAAGGACACGGAGGGGGGCTGGCTGCTTCAGAAATGCTGTCAGCACTCCGGAAAGGGGTGGTTGAAATGCTCTGAGCTCGGCGATTCCCACCCCGGAGCTCAGAGCCTCAGGGCACTGCACAGCCAGTGGGGAGTGGGGAATCTCCTTAGAGAGGTGGGAATTGCTGGAGCCCTCCGTGGTGGAGCGAGAGATGGGCACCAGCCTGCACCTCCATGCCTAGGAACAGCCCCTCCGACAACAGCAGCCCCTTCCCTGGCAGGTTTATCCCAAATTTCGGGGCTGTCAGTGCTGCCATCGCCAGCTCTCCTTGCTGGCTGCAGGTTGTCCCTCCTGGGGACAGCTGGGACACAGGACATTCCCTCATCTGCTGCCCTCCCTGATGGCTGCACCAAGCACCTCCCAGACCTGCTGGCAAACTCAGCACCAACAGCCCAAGCCCTTGCTGGGATTTCTGGCCACACCTTTAGGGCTTTTTTTCGTCCAAAAATGCTGCAAAATGCACAGGAAAATCATCACATTCCCAAATCCCTACCAGGCTGTGGATCTCACCACCCCACTGCCCAGCAGGTTTCCAGTCAGAGATGGACAGCAGAGCAGGGTTGGTCAAGCTTGGGGCTGTTGTCACAAACGCCCTGGGGGGCTGGAGGGGACATGGAGTCTCCTTTTCCCACGGGGACACGTCCTACCTGGTGGTGGGGGATCTCTTCCTGCGCTCGCAGTGCACGGCGTCGAAGAAGGCAGCGTTCCAGAACCGCAGGTTGTGCCTGCAGGACGGAGGGAAGGAGATGCTGGGAATGGCTAATTGGGATTTTATAATTTGGGTGGTGAGGCACAGGGTGCCCAGAGGAGCTGTGCTGCCCCTGGATCCCTGGAAGTGTCCAAGGCCAGGCTGGACAGAGCTTGGAGCAACCTGGGATAGTGGAAGGTGTCCCTGCCCAGGAATGGGAAGAGCTTTAAGATCCTTTCCAACCCAAACCATTCCAGGATTCTGCAATCTCACCCAGCCTATCCCTGAGTCCTCCCAAGGGTCATGATGGGCTAGACAAGCCTGGCATCAGAAACATGGCTGAACAAGCCATGCAACAAGATTTGGTGCATTTCTGGACCAGCTCTTTGGTGGCTGCAAACCCTCTCACTGATTCAAGGCTCTGTCAGGGGCCCTTGTGAACATCTGGGAACATGTGGCCAGGAGGACAAACCCCTCTCCAGGCAGGTGCCACCTCACCCAGGGCTTTACCAGATCGGCTGCTGCTTGAGGTGCATGTACAGGTAGATCTTCTCCCCTTTCTTCTCCTCCTCTGGGCTCTGCAGGGACACTGTGGGGACACGCAGTCAAGGTCTGGGCTGCTCCCACCTTCCCACCCATGCACAGATTTTCTGCCCTCACCCAGTTTGGTGGCTGAGCAGCTGGGATGGTTTGCAAACCAAAGCCTCATCCTCAACACATCCACAGCAAGTGCCCTTGGAGGGCAGGGATTAACCCTGATGGAGGCAGGGATGGCCCAGGAGGATACTGGAGGAGCTGGAGCACCAGTTTGGCAGCACACACAGCTGCTGGGGGGAGACTGGTGCACCACGAAAGCTCAGTGGGTGCCCAAACCTCTGCAGCGTGTGACACTGAGGACAGGATCCTCACAGGATGAGCTGTGATTGGGATTTCCAACCCAGCCCCAAGGAATTCCAGCATTCCCAACCCTCTCTCCCTCCCCAGGGATGCCTTGGCCATGCCCTGGCTGCACTCACCTGTCTTCTTCAGCTTCTCCTTTGGTTTGTCCTCACCTTCCCTGTGGCACAGAAATCAACGTCAGCCCCCAAAATCCTGTCCCCCCAGCAGCCCACCTGGCACCCCCATTTGAAAGACCCCCTGCTCCCATCCCCAGGGCCAGCGAGGTGACAAAGAGACAGTGACATCCCTCCCATCAGACCAGATCACAACCTTGGAACCACATAACTCCATGGCCGAGGGACACAGGACTGCCAGACCACGAGGTGACAATGACTAAAGCACAAAGCACAGGACCAGGGTAGAGACCACCTCCTGCCATGGCAGCCCCTGGCTCACGGTGGCCCTACACAGCCCAGCCCACCCCACCCACCCAGGGAGTGGCACCCACTCGCTCTTTTTGGTGGCAGGACCCTTCAGTTTGGTCTCCAGGCCCCCAAAGAAGCCCTTGACGTTCTCTGTCTTGGCCGAGGTGTTCTTCAGCAGCCTCTCTGCGATGTCCTTCTTCTCCGCCAGCCAGGTGTTGGCTGACTTCAGGTACGAGTCGATGCTGCCCGTGGGTTTCTCCTTGGCCTCCAAGGGCAGGGCGTGAGGTTTCCCTGGGGAAAATGTGCCAGGAGATCATGGATCCCATGGTTCTGAGTGCTGACAGCTCCTGGGGATCTGCACCCAGCTACACAGTGCATCACTGAGAGATGGAAACACCCCGGATCCCATCCCAGCTCCTGCAGGATTTTATTTTCATCCTCATCATTCCCATTTTGGATTAAAAATCCAGCCACCCATGGAGGAGTGAGCACCACACACCAATAAACCAAGGTGTTTCTGGGCTGGGGTGTTCCCATCCCACCCCGGGCTCTGGGATCATCTGGGGGTTGTCATGTAAAATATTCCTGGCTGGAAGTGATGACAAATCAGCATCACCACCCCAGCGAGGGGCTGTGCCAGGTTTGCAGTGATTCTGAGCCACAAAGGCTCTTTTCCACTTCATTCCAGCTCCATCATCACCCTTCCCATGCCCAGGACACATTTCAAACCAGTCCCCAGCACCAGCAAACCACCCCAGGGATGCAGGTCACCTTACCTATGTAGTAATAGGTGAAACACATCATCATGAGGTTCTTGGCAGGGCTGAAATCATCCATCTGGTGACACCTGGCGTGGAAGGAAGGCTCAGTGAGGTCACCCCACGATGGGAACCCAAACCCAGCCCTCAGGGGCTTTTGTGGGTTGCCAAAAACCCCCAGAGTGCCCCCAGGACTTACTCGAAGAGCACGAGGGCGAAGGACTGCATCAGGCGGTAGAAGGTTTGCTCCGAGACGCACTTGGAGTTGCAGCGCTGCAGGGACAGAGCTCAGGGTTCAGCACAGCACCAGGGAAAACCTCAGTTCCCCCCGACCACCCACCAGGGGAGAGAGAAAAAGAGCATTCATGGCTGGCTCTCCCCCTCAGAGACAGCGTTCTGCCTGTCTGGGTTGTTTTTTTAGGGAATAGGATGTGTCAGAGAGCTGGTGGGATTTGATTTTAAATACAACGAGTGCATTCTCTCCCACGTTGCACCAAGGGTGTATTTAACTGCCTCAAAATGTATTTATTCGCTCTTCTGTCTCCCTCTACTGTGGTTCCTTGCTTTCCTTGAGTTCCTGTCCTCTGAAAATACTTTTTTGGGATATAGATAAATCCCCCTGGCCTGAGGTTGTGCAGGATCCCTGCTCCCTCCCCCATCGCTCTCCTCACCTGGGCGCTCACATATCTGGCAAACCACTCCCTGCCCTTCCCGTTCTCGCTGCTGCAGAGCTCCCCAAACCTGGCCTTCTCCTCTTGGTCCAAATCCTCTCTGAAACAGAGAAAAATTTAAAAAACATCATTAAAGCCAAGGATGTGACCGGCACCCTCCTCCAGCCAGCAGAGCTGCACTCCCCCATGCCGTCCCTCTTGGCATCAGCATCCCAGGGAGGAAGGCAGAGGAAGAGGAGGAGAGGAGCATCCATTTTGTCATCCCTCACTTGTGCTGCTCTTTTCTTCCTCCCTGGCAGGAGGGAAACCAAAGGCAGAGGGAGAAGGGAAGAGCCAAGGACAGCGCGAGCAGAAGCTGAGCTGCAGACAGGCGCTGAGCCCCAGAGCGAAAACAAGCCCTGTTGCTGCTCCTCACACTCCATTTGCTCCATCCAGCCTGACACGAGGAGTTACAGAGACCACAGCAGGGGATGCAGGGCTGGGGACACAGCCAGGGCTGGCACAGGGTGCTGGGGCACCTGCGAGCTGCTGGCATTGCCAGGAGCATCCGTGGGGACAGGAGATGGAGACTCCCAGCACGGTGACACCATGGCTTGGGAATGGGGAGGGAGAAGGGAGGGAAGCTGGGGGTGGGAGATGAGCTGGGATGTGGCCAGGATGTGACAAGGAAAAAGCCACATCCCCCTTAGCACCGAGGCTGTGGAGTGACAGCCGAGCTCGTGAAGGACACTTCACTGCTCCCTGAGTGGGAAAGCAGCCAGATCCAATCCCACCCCACGGGATGTCCCCAGAGGGCTAATGTCCCCAGCATGGCCAGCCCTGCTCACTCACCCCCCAGTGAAGATCTTCTCCACGTAATTCCTGATGAACTCCCGACGCTCAGCCGTGGCCTCATCCCGAGCTGACTCCATGCTGTGGCTGGAGGAGAAGGACTCGTTGGAGGAGGAGCGGCGGTAGCCACCCCAGTGCCTGGGAGAGTCCCCCATGTCGTTCTCGCTGTCTGCTGACTCGGTGGCATCGCTCTCCTCGGCGGCCACGTCCCCTGTGTCCCCCAGGTGGCCGTTGTCGCTGGGAGCGGCGGGAGGAGCGGGACCCGAGGTGTCACAGGCGGGCGTTTCGGTGTCAAAGTCAATGAGGTTCCCCACGGGCACATCCAGAGGGGCCTCCATGGCTCTCCCGGGGATGTGGCAGTGTTGGGGACACTCGCTCCTCGTCCTTGTGCCCTCACTGGGGTGCTGGAGCCATCGCTGGCAGGATGCTGGCTAAGGCAGGCAGGAGCTCTGGGCAGGGGACAGGCTAGCACAGGACATCTGAAAGACAGAGGGAGGATGAGAGTGAGGACAGGGAACTGCCACCATGGACCTTGGGCAAGGCCACCATCTGCAATGTCCCCAGGATGCTACCAGCAGTGCAGGGACAGACAGGGATCACCAGGCAGACCCAGCTGGCTCCTCTCCACCAGCCACGTGAATCAGCAATCCCATGGAATGCTCATGTGTTTTCGGCACTGCTCGAGAGGGTTTCCCATCCTTTAGCCCAGAAAAGGGACAATCGCAGCCCCAGCTCCACGTGTCACGTTTGGGATGTGACATCTCACAGCCTGACAGGCAAAACTGGGCTGGCAGGAGCCAGCAGCTGGCAGGACACTGGTGGTTCTCCAGGGCTGCCCTGACATCCTCCTGTCCCTGCCCTGTCTCTGCTCAGGGTCTGTCTGACCCCGTTTGGAAATGGGATCATCTCCGGGATGGAGCATCCCAGAGTTTGACACACATCGACTAGAAAGGGAATGCTGGAGACAACAGAAACTGTAATGGGATGAGGATGCAGCACTCTGGACTGTAATTAAGGGGTTTGGCATCCACCCCAGATTGCAAAGGTCCTGCAAGGGAGGTACAGAGAGCACAGGGATGGGGATGGACCGGGATAATCCAGCACACCCCAGCCTGCGCAGCACTGCAGCAGCTGCTGTACAGCAAGAGGCAAAGAAAGCCACCCTGGAGCTGCCTCTATGTCAGAGAGTCACTGACGTCCACAGTGAGGGTGTTCCTGCCCCAGGAGGTGGCAAAGGACATCTGAACCCCGGTACACACTGCAGCATCCGGGCACAGGGAGCAGGGACAGCAGCACAGGTGACAGGTAACAGTGACAAACCCAGGGTGGCGCAACAGTAACAGTGACGCAGCCCCGCTGCCTTCCAGGGAACTGATCCCAGGACACAGGCAACCACACCCAGAGCAAAAATCCCCCAAAGGATCAACGTCCAGCTCATCAGACAAGCAGGAGTTCAAATAGAAACTAAATCTGACATGTTTCACCAAGCACAGCACAGTGGCCCTGGGCAAACAAGCCCGGGGCTGCAGGAGCTGCTCTAGCCACAGCATCCCACTCCTCCTCCTCCTCCTCCTGCTTCCTCTCTGCCCTGTGCAGAGACCCACTGGCCAGCGAGGGGAACACAACTCCCTGAGCATCAGACAGCTCAGCACACGGCTGGGAAAAGCCCCTGTCCCCCAGAGACAGCAGGGACGGGAAGAAAAGCCACCTCGGGCGGCAGAACTCACGCGGTCACCTCAGCTGGCAGCCATCCCCTCACCCTGAGCCCCCAGCACACACCTCAGGCTGGCTCCCAGGGAGCTGCAGGGACACTGCTGCACTCAGGGAGCTGCCAAGGCACGGGCTTTGGGGAGAGCAGCAGCCCAAGGCTGCGGCACAGCAGGGGCTGGCAGGGTTCCCGTGGGAGACAGGCAGCTGCAGCCTGGCTCGGTGTGCCTGGCAGGGTGACACCCCAGAGCACCCCTGCAGCTGCAGGGACCTCACTATGCTCCATCCCTCCATCATCCATCCCTCCATCCCTCCATCCATCCAACCCACTGCCCCTTCCCTTCCCATTCCCACAGCAGCTGGAAAGTCCCTTTTGGCACTGATGGAGAGAAGGCTTCAGGGAGAGCTCAGAGCTCCTGCCAGTGCCTAAAGGGGCTCCAGGAGAGCTGGAGAGGGACTTTGGATAAAGGCATGGAGTGACAGGACACAGGGAATGGCTTCCCACTGCCAGAGGGCAGGGATGGATGGGAGATTGGGAAGGAATTCTTTCCTGGGGGGTGGTGAGGCTCTGGCACAGGGTGCCCCAAGACCCTCTTGGAGAGAGGATTTGGAGCTCAGCCCAGCAGCCCCAGGGAGTGCATCCCACTCACAGGGGGATGGAAAGGATTCAATCCCTCACTGACCAGCTCAAGGCAAAGCCCTGTCCTTGAGCAAAGGCCACCAAAGGTGTTCCAAGTGCTGGCAGCTGCTGGGGGTGCCCAGGCTTCCCAAAAACATCCAGAGGGGGTTGGGTTCTCAGCACAGAGCCCAGGAGAGCTTCAAAACCAAAACAAGCTGCAAAACCAGCCCTGTCCCCACTCCACAACCTGCTTGTTGCTCCAGCAGAACAAACCCAGGGAAGGAATAGCCAAAATAGAAACCAAAGAGCCTCAGGTCCCACAGTTAGCACCATCCAATCATGGAGATCAGCACTGCTGCACATCCTGGGGGGTCCCATTCCTGGCTGGGTCAAGTTTTAGAGTTAATGGGGGTTCTGGAATAAAAAGGGACTTTTTGGCTTCTTGGGAGCCTTAATATAACATCATGAGCTTCAGCATCATCATGAAATTCAGCAGTTCCTGGGCTGACTTTAACCACAAAGCTCAACCAGACAGCTGGAGACACCAGCCCAGGAATTCCCTCCATGGATGTGCTGAGGCCATCCTAGGAACCCACAGAAAACCCACAGTGCCCTGAAACTTTGGAAAACACCTGTTTTTATTAAAAGGAAATGCTGGGGTAGATGTGAATGATTCACCCATAGCTGCATATTTATGTGCAAGCAGCTTTCATCCATGACCTGCCTTTGGATCCAGCATTCCTGGCTGGATTTCCCAGCATCCCCAAGCCCTGCATGGAGTTTCCCCTCAGGGCATTTTCCAGGTGTGCTGTGGTCAGGTTTGCTGCACACTTCAGCACACCTGGGAAATGGGATCCAATCCCAGTTTGCTGCAATGGGAATCCCAGAGGGAGCAGGATTTGGCCAGGCTGTGGCTCTCCTCTCCTTTTCCCCTCAATAACAGAGTCCCAGTGAGTCCTTCCCAGCCTGTCCCCAGAGCTGGATGACAAACTGATAATCTCTGTTATCAGCTCAGTCTGTGGGTGACATCCCACACAATGACAGTGTTTGAATGTGGATCCTACATGGAGACAGTGCTCCAGCCTGGAGCTGGCAGGGATGACTCAAAACCGTAACTAAAGCAAAGAAACCTCTGGCTGTCTCCTCACAGCCTCATCCCTGCAGTCTGACACCCAGACATGGAGCCCAAGGGCTCCGAGAGCCCCTGGGAACACTCAGCTCCGGGGAAGGGGAAAAGCCACAATCGATATTCTTGCAGGACTCAGTAGCCCAGAGGGGACAATTCTGCCTCTTTGGACACAGAGCAGGGACACAGCCATGAGGGGACAACTCTGCTCCTTCTGACACAGAGCAGGGACACAGCCACGAGCTCTGCAGAGAGCTCTGGCACCACATCCATGCCAGGAGCTGCGGATGCCAAGAGCTGTGGATGCCAAGGCTGCCTTCATCCCGCTGCTGTGCGGGGGCGAGGGATGCTCACGTTGGCAGAACCCGGCCTGGCCAGGGCAGTTTGTGCCCCATGCTGCAGCACTGGGGATGGAAACACAATTTAAACACATCCCACGTCTCTTTCCCAGCTCTGCCAGGGCACAGATCTTTCCCACCCTGCGGGAAAGGGGTCAGAGCACTGCTGCCTCCTCCCATGCCGTGTCCTGCTGCCCTGGGGAGGAGGCAGCCCCGATGCAGGGGGACACAGGCAGGGAGTCACCGCTGCTGAGGGACTGGCACAGTGCCACTGCTCTTTGCTGGCACTTCTCCACGCTGCGGCCCTCCAGGGAAACCCACGCTGGGCACAACACAGGGGTCCCGGGGGCTGGGCTGACACGGCAATGCCACTTGCTCCCGGCGGTGGCACTGCCCAGGGACACGCACTGCACCCACGGGCTGTCCCAAACACGTGCCACCGCGGGAGCGCAGCCAGCCCGGCAGGGCTCTGCAAGGGCACCCTGGGCACGGCTGAGTGCCTGCCAAGGAAAACTCCCTGTGCCGGGAGGGAACAGCGTGTTTCCTCCCAGGGAACTGGTCAGTCTTGTTCCCTAGTGTCCCTCCCCCGGAGAGAGCAGGGTCACGGCTCTGGGATGCAGACCCGTTGAGCACCAGATACCCAAAATCACCCTAAATCCAGAGGTGCCGCACCTACCCCCCCTCCCAAGCGCCCCACTGAATTTAAACACACCAACCTCCTCGCTCAAACACATGCTGGGACTTCGGACAGCCAGAGCTCCTCCCCGCCGGGTTTGCTGTCCCTGCTGGGTTTGCTGTCCCCGCCGGGTTTGCTGTCCCCGCTGCAGATCCGCTCTGCTCCCGTGCTAGGACACTCCTGGCTTTATCAGGGAAGCTCAAGCTGTGCCCTGGCCAAGGCACAGCCGTGCTGCAGCACTGCCCACCGCTCTGCAACTTCAGAATAGCATTCCCTGGATACCGGGGGGACTGGGACCGGAGCTTGGCTGGGCTGGCACAGGACGGGCAGAGCCAGAGTCAGCTCCCAGCTCATCCTGGGCCTGCAGGGGGTCCCAGTCCCTGATGAGGGAGGATTTTTGGCCAGTGTTGGTCCAGAGGATCTTTTCCCCAATGGCATCTCCTCTGCTGGCCCAAATGTCGGGGCGCTGCTGCCTTCCAGCTGGATCCTTCCCCTTCCCAAACCCAGCTTTAGCGCCCACAGGGCACCGACAAAACCACCACCGAGCCCTCCTAACGGAGCCATTTCTACGAAATCTGAAGCCCGGCGAGCTCCCAGCTTGCCCCGCTTCCCAGAGAGCCTTTTCCTTTCCCCCCGCTGCCATCAGACACCAGATGGCAGCTCCCCATTCGCCTGGACTTGAGAGGGGAATTAAATGTCTCTTGAATAGCCCTGCGCTGCGCAAGCCGGGCTTTTGTGCCGAGCAGCGGTTTCTCCTTTCACCCTTCCCAGCTCCCACACGCCCACATCCCCCTCCGCATCCCCAGGGAGCCCCGAAATGGGGCTACTTAGCCTGCAATTCCCGGTTTAACCTGGCAAAAATTCACGCCGGGGGCCATGGCAGGCTGCGCTGTGGAAATGAGACCCCGAAAGGCACGCAGGGAGGATTTCCCTGCCCCGACCCCACTCAGCCCCCATTCCCACGGGAGGTGCTGCTTCCAGCCCCTGCGGAGGGGTTCGGGATGCAGCCGGGAATGAAGGTTTTGCTGATGGAGCCTGGGGACACCGGGATCACGGGGAGAACCCCCATCCTTCCCGGGAAGCATGGATGCCTCCAGCTGGATCGCTGAGCTCCGAGAGAGGCGGAAAGCAGCGGGCTGGCACCTCCCGGCGTGCGATGGGCACAGAGCACGGCTTACAGCCCGGCCATGGCCAGGCCTGTCCTCACGCAGGGTCACGGCAGAGCCGCAGCATCCCCATCCTCCCTCTTGGCTGCCTCCCTCCGCCTTTACCTGCAGCCGGCAGCCTCGCAGCGCCTCGGTTCCCCCGCGGCTCAGCAGCATCCGGCCCGGGGCTGGCCGGCGTGGGCTGCACGCCGGGAGCGGGCGATGGAGGAGGCGCAGGGACGCGGCGATCCCTCCGTCCCTCCTTCCTTCCTTCCTTCCCTCCCTCCCTGCGGAGCCCCAGCGCATCGCGGTGCCCACGCACCACGCGCGGCTGCGCGCACAGCCCGCCCGGCGGCGAACGGGAAAGCGCCGGGAAAAGCTGCCGGTGGTGGCGTTTGGCCACGCTCTGCACGGCCGGCAGAGCTCCGCGAGAACCGGGATGGACTCGTTCCTGCGGCACCGGGCCGGTGTGGAGCCGGGGAATTGCCTGGGGAGGGCTTCCCACGCCGGGCACCGTCCCCCAAAACACCTGGCAGAGCTGTTTGGCATCACCCCCAAAACAGCTGGCCGATGTGTGCCCTGGCGTCAGGAATGTGGAGCAAAATGAGGCAGGATCCCTGGAAAAGGGGAGTTCTCCAGCCTGAGGAGCTGCACGGGCAAATATCCCAGAATATTAACCAAAATGATGCAGGGTCCCCATCTAAAGGGGTGCTCTCCAGCCTAAACAAGCTGAAGTCCCAGCACATGCAGATATTCAAAATATTAACCAAAATGATGTGGGGTCCCTATCAAAGGGGAGTTCTCCTGCTCAAAATAGCCTAACTACCTGAACATGCAGATATCCCGGATATTAACCAAAATGATGGGGGATTCCCATCAAAAGGAGTGTTCTCCAGCCCAAACAAGCTTAAGTCCCAGTACATGCAGATATTCAAAATATGAACCCAATTGATTTGGGGTACCCATCAAAAGGGATAATCTCCCACCCAAACAAACTTAAGCCCCTGCACATGCAGATATCCCAAATATTAGCCAAAATGAGGTGGGGTTCCCATCGAGAGGGGAGCCTCCAGCCCAAAACAGCCTAACTGGTTGTTAGGCATCACCCTGACATCTGGGATATTAACCAAAATTAGGCAGGATCCACATCAAGGAAGAATTCTCCAACCCAAAACAGCCTAACTCCCTGCAGGTGCAGATATCCCAAATATGAACCAAAACTAGGCAGGATCCCCATCAAACAGGGATTCTCCAGCCCTTTTCCTCACCTTTAGCTGGTGTTTAGGCCTCCCCACCACTCAGAGCCCTGAGGACTGTGAGTTTTCTGCTCTGCTCCTCCCCAAATGAGCCACTTAGGGGAAAAAAGTGCCAGGTGAGATCAGAGGGGAAGGAGGAACTGGGGTGGGAGCAGCTCCTGCAGCGACGGGACAAGGGCAAAGCTCAGGGGAATTACTGCTCACCCACCCAGAGGGCAGTGCTGGGGTCTGGGAGAAAAACTCCAGGGGTTTCATGGCAGGAGATGGGAAATAAGGAAAGGTGAGTCCCCTGGGAGGGATGTCCATGCATGCCTGAGGGGCAGTTTTGGGGTGGTCTCAGCAATGGGGAGTCTCTGATACAAGGAGAAGCAAACGATCATGGAGAGGAGACCACCAAGCCTCCAGCTGTGCCCCTGCACAGCTCCTCAGTCCTCCCAAAACAACTCAGAAACTGCCTGCATTAACCTCTCAGGGTCTGAGGGTTTGGGGGAGCGACAGCCCCTGACAGCGAGGGGAGACAGGAGCCCCCATATCAACCCAGAACCCTGCTCCTGCTTACCCTCCCTGCCCCAGCATCACCTCTTCCATGCACCAGAGCATCCCCCATGGCCAGGCAGACAGGGATTGCTGACCCAGCACAGCCTGCAGGAGCAGCAGCAGCAGCCAGTCCTGCCCTGATCCCCGAGGGGAGCACAAATCAGGAAGAACAGCATCCTTCCTATCTCTGGAGATGCCATGCAGGGATGGCCGAGGAGCAGCAAACTGTGTGATCCCAGGGAAATATCGCTGGGGTGGGAAATGCAGCAGCCCTGGCACAGCCTGGCCAAACCCAGGAGCTGCTGCTCAAGGGCACCCTTGGAAAAGAGTCCAAACCCTCAGCTGTGTGGCTTTCCAGTCCTCTTGAGCCAGGCTGGAGTGAGGGAGATGGGTGAGTCACTCCTGCCACGCAGGCAGCATCCTCGTCAGGAGAGCTCTGATGATGCCAATTAGTGTGAAAGCACTCATTGCCCCCTCTGTCCCCACACCCGTCACCATCAGCCCACGGAGGGAGCAGCGTGCCTGTGACACAACATTTGAGCTCAGCAGAAACCCAGGAGCATCACTAATTGACTGTCTGCCCAGGGTGATTATTGTAATTAAGCCAGACTTCAGAAATAGTGAGTGACATGGAAAAAACACCTCCCAGCTCCCCAATTCTGATCTGACACGATGGGGAGGGTTTTAGTGCCTCCCCCTTGCCAGCTCGTGTCAGTTGGGTTTTCATGTGGATTCCTGGTCTTTATTTGTTTGTTTTTATCTGTTTATTCTGCCCTTGAGGATGGATTTGGAGCATGAGAGATGGAAATCTGGGAATACACATATTCCTGGCACCTGGAAGTGTCCAGGACCAGGTTGGAGCATCCTGGGATGGTGGGAGGTGTCCCTGCCCATGGCAGGGGGTGGAATGGGATGAGTTTTAAGGTCCCATCCAACCCAAACCTTTCCATGGTTCTATGAAGATTTTCACCTCTTCCACCACAGCTCACAGTCCTCCCCAGGAATTCTTCACCTTAACAAGGAAAGGAGAGGCCCCAGGCTGCTCACCAGAGGTCAGGCTGGGTTATTAACCCCCTGCACCAATATGAGATGTCCAAGGCTTTCCAGGTAGAAGTCTCTCCACAGTGGTGCCCCCAGAACACACTCCTGGCACATTGACCCTTCTCTCAGCTCAGAATTATCTCCTGCCACCTTCCTAAAACCTCCTCCTGGGGGAGTGACCCCTGTCCCAGCTCCACCCCCAGCCCAGACCCATCTCCGGCCATCCCCTGTCCTTGGCCCATCAGGACACCCCTGACCCCGCTGGGGCCGCAGCTGCAGCTCTGGCACAGGGGGAGCTGCCGGTGACGTGGCTGTTCCTCCCCTCCTTCCCTCTGCAGACAAAGGCTCCGGGGGTGGCTGTGTCTGTCACACACCACAAGTGCCCTATTTTCCCTCTTTTCCATCACATCCCGGCACGGCTCCAGCAGCAGCAGCGCCGCAGCCACCCTCGCCTCTGCCCGGGGTGGATCCCAGCAGCAGGAGGGAGGCACAGGGGAGGTGGGTGCTGAGCCAGGCTGACATCCCCACCTTCTCAGCAGCTGCAAGGGGAAGCAAATCTTTTGTGGAAGTTGCTGAAGCGTTGGGCAATTTTTTTGCATCACACCCCTGAGTGGCAGGGCTGGGACAAGGGGCAGGGGAAGAGCTGGCAGAGCCAGGAAGGAGCCAGGGGTTGATGGCAGAAGGATCCCAGAATCACAGAGCATTCTGAGTTGGAAGTGATCTACAGGGACCATCCAGTCCTTGTGTGGCCCTGCACAGATCTCCCAACAATCCCACCCTGTCCAAACCCTCCCGGAGCTCTGGCAGCCCCAGGCTGTGCCCATTCCCTGGGGAATTCAGTGCCCACCACCCTCTGGGGAAGAACCTTCCCCTGATATCCAACCTAACCCCCCCCCTGGCACAGCTTTGTGTCATTCCTTCAGGTCCTGTCCCTGTCACCATGGAGAAGCTGCCCCTCCACTTCCCACTGCAACACAAAATCCTGTAAGGAACAACAGCCGAGCAAAGCTGGGGAGAAACAGGATAAAAACTGTGATAAAAACCCCAAAGCCCAGGTCCTGTAACCCCCCAGGGCCAGGCTGACCCTGTGCCTAAAGAGGGGCAGCTCCTCTGGGCAGGGCTGTGCCACCAGAGCCAAAGCAGCTGGAGAGGGACAGGGGCAACGAGAGGCTGCAGCACCACCCAGTCACTCACATAAAGATGAATTAATTCATATTAAAAAGACACACAATATGAAACCAACCAAGCCCCAAAGGATACTCACCCTCCACCATCTCATGGGCTAAAAGCTGTGGTTCAGCCTCCCCAGAGAAAGACAATGCCGAGTTCCTGGTGCTGATCTGTACAGCAGAGCCCTCTCCCAGCCCAGAACCCTGTGCCCAGCCCTGGAGCTCCTGGCTGCTCCCTGAGCCCTCCAACCCAACAGCCAACACAGGCACAACGCAACCGAGCGTTGCCACACCACGGATGGTTGTGACACAGCTGCTAAAAACCTAAATAAGCCGCTCTTCCAGACTGACCCTCTGCAAATCCCTCCTAATCCAATCTTGTTTATGGCATTAAGTCAGACCCTCCCATACCCAACGCCCCTGTTTGCTCAACAGTTGGGGAAATCCTCGTGTTTTCTTCGTCCTGGTTGAAGCTCTGATGAAGAAGTCACCAGGGCTTCCTTCTCCTCATGTGTTGGGGTGTTTGGGGACAGGAATGGCTGCACTCCCAGCTCCAAATCCCACTGGCACATCCCCTGCATGTCACACCAGCCTGGGCATGGAAAAGCTCTCCCTGTGCCAGTGGGACACAGCCAGGAGCTCTGCTTGGCTGGGATTTATGTGCTTTAAAACAGAGTGTCCTCCACCTTATCCAGACACAGGGGAAGAGCTGGAGGGGACAAACCCTGCTCTGAGCTCCAGCTTCCCCCGTACATCCCAGCTGGGATCCAGGTTACAAAACAACCCCCAAACCATATTAATTCGGTATGTTGTTCCCACAGAAGGTGCCAGAGCCACGTTCCACACCACAGCTCAGAGCTGGGGATGCTCTGCCCTCCCCGAGGCCATCCCACAGATGGATCCCACGCCAGGAGGACACCACTGAGCAACACGGGGTTTGCCACAGGCTGTCACAGCCACACTCCTCCGTGATGAGCATTCCTTCAGGGAGGAGAAAACCCTTCCCGTGTGTCCCCAGGGTCCCCTCGGTTAGCAAACATCTGCCACCACACGTGTCAGAGCAGCTCAGCCAGGCAGGCAGGCGGCAGCCAGGAGGATGAAAGTGTTATAATTACCCTCAGCCTCCCTGGAATCTGCAGGAAAATCGTGCCACGGGAAAGGAAACCTGTTTTATCTCCCCTAAAGAGAAAGCCGAATCTATTTATAAAGGGAGACACAGGTGGCCAGGCTGGGGCTGCAGGAATGGAGCTCTTTTCCCTCTGCTTCCCCTCCAAATAAGCCTGGATCAGGTCTGGATCCATCCAACTCAGCACAGGAACACCCTCAGGGATTTGCAGCCACCACTGCTGCCTGCAGGTCCACATGGACCTGGGGAAGAGCTCCAGAGGGGTTCAACCCACGGCAAACCAGCCCTTGGAGCGTGGAGAATCACCCGTGGAGCACCGGCAGCGGTGGAGCTGGGAGGAAGGAGGTTGGTTTTCCTCCCTCCCGCCCATTCCAGGCGGTGGGATGGGCAGGAGCAGCCCTGGGGCTGCCGGGAGGGCAAAGGTTGCCGCAGCAGCGGCAGCGACAGCTCGGTGCTCTGTTGTCACAGTGTTGAGGTGGCAGCAGGGACCTGGCCGGCATCACACGGTGGCTCCAGCAGCAGCAGGAGCCTTGGGGTGGCAGGATGCACCAGCAATGGCAGAGGATCAATACCTTATTCCTGCTTTTATTCCCAAATCCTGACAAAGATTGGATCCCTGAGCAGGGCACTCCCCCCTCCTCTCCTGAGCATCCCACCGAGGTGTGACCTCCCTGCTGTCCCAGCTGCCCTTCCCAGTGTCACCAGCACTCTCTGCAATCCCCCCGTGCAGCCCAGAGGGACAGGGAGGACCAAAGAACCACTGCATTTCCAGACAGGGAATCACTCCATCCCCAGGGAATCACTGCATCCCCAGGGAATCACTGCATTTCCAGACAGGGAATCACTCCATCCCCAGGGAATCACTGCATCCCCAGGGAATCACTGCATTTCCAGACAGGGAATCACTCCATCCCCAGGGAATCACTGCATCCCCAGGGAATCACTCCATTCCCAGACAGGGAATCACTGCATCCCCAGGGAATCACTCCATCCCCAGGGAATTCCACCCCTAACTGGTTTGCATGAAGATCTTCCAAATTCATGAGCAACAAAACCAAACAGAGGACAAGAGCAATGAAATGAACTCCAGGCATGAAAGGCAACTTCACCTGCCAGTCCTGCAGCCCTCTGTGATGAGCTGTATTCCCTCTGAGAGGATGGGATGGATTGGGATGGAATGGGATGGGATAAGGCAGGCTGGGAAGGAATGGAATGAGATGGCAGTGCCAGTCGCTCCTAAATGACTATTTCTCAACACACACCAAATCTACCCAAACCAAACTCATTGCCAGTTGTGGGGTGGAACGAGGTGATCTTTAAAGTCCCTTCTAACCCAAAGCATTGCATGGTTCTCTGATTCTACCCTCCAGAGCTGCTTCCCTGGCCAACCCCCCGTGCTCTCTGGAAGCTAGTGTGTGATGTTATTTCCCTCCCAGCTCTCTGTTTGTGCAAAGCTCCACCACATGCCCGGTAACAGCCCAAAAAGGAATTTATAAATATCGTCTTTGGAGGAGGCAGCAATTGTCACTCCAGCCATCTGCCGAGCCGGCAGCCAGGCAGGGGAGGGACAATAGAGGGGACGGATATGTCACAGCAGTGCCGTGGATGAGCCCCCGAGGATCTCATGGGAGCCACACTTCCATCACTCACCCTCGGGCTCGCCCTGCTCACCACCCAAAAAAACCTCCAAGAAGTTTCCAAACTCCAAAAAAAACCGCCAAGAAGTTTCCAAACTCCCCCAAACTTACCACCTTTCCCCATTCCACACCTCCTTGCCGCGGCTTTCCAAGGTGGGATCAGCACCCACCCACCCTCCAGCCCCACCCTGCTCCCGGAGGAGCCCCAAAATTCCCTTTACCTTCAGCCGCGGGGCTGCTCCGCCCAGCAGCGTCCGGCAGCGGCGATGCCCAGCGTGCCCAGCCCGGGTGGCACAGCCAGGCGTGCCAGGGACTCTTCCGCCACATTTACCGCTGTGCAGTGATCGATTGAGCTCCGAGTGACACAGCGAAAGCCAAACGAGGTGAGGCAGGGATGCTTTTCCCTGTCCCCGGGTGCCGCCCGCCGCTCCGTGTGCCCAGGGCGGGACTGGAAAGACCTGTTGGTGCTGCTGCCGGAGCCAGAGGGCACGGGGCTGGCGGGAGAGGTGCGGCACAGGCCGGCAGGGCTGCTGTCACCGCCCCTCGGCTGTCACTACGCCTGGCAAAGCGCTGGGGACACGTTGGCAGCCGGCTGAGCGCATCCCACATCCCAGAGGGAGCGCAGAGCTGCTCAGCCACGGGAATGAAAACATTTAACCCACCCTGGAGTCAGGCTGGACCTAACTGGGACCCCCAAATGCTCGAGGAGTCACCCCCATCCCAAATCCGGGATGCCCCGAGGCAGCTGCTCCCAGTCCCCAGCTCCCCCTGCTCCGGCTGCAGCACAAAGCTCCTGCAAACCAGCGCAGCTAGGGGAAAAAACAGGAAAAATAATGGGGGAAAAGGCAGCTTTATTTCTCGCTGACATTTAATAACCTTTATTGACCTCTAGGCAGCAGTTTCCCATTCCAAGAGCGGGGCTGATCTTCCTGCAGGCTGGAAAAGCTGCTCCATCCCCTCACCCTGCACCAGAAACCCCAAAGGCACAAACCAGAGGAAAACGCTTTGGAATGCCAGGATTGGGTTGATCCCTGTAAACCCACAGCTCTGGAATTCACCCCACAGCATTCCCAGGCTGCCGGGGAGGTTTTCCAGCACTGAGGTTGTACAAAAGATTCCAGGGACACAGCAGAGCATCCGAGCCACCGGGTGAGGCACTTACCAGGCGAGGGGGAGAGGCGCTGGCAACTCGCAGGAGGCAAAAAGAGGAATTAATGGTGCTGCAATTCCCACTGCCTCCATCATTAGGGGAGGAAAACGCAGCCGAGCAGCCTCACTCGAATGCACAGCGTAATTTGTTTTGAGTTTAATGTCATCCTGCTTCCCAGAGATGGGCTGGAGAGGGGAAAAGCCTCTGGTTGTATCAGCCACGCTGCAGGGAAGGTGGGAAGCAAAGGAGGGGATTTGAGGAGTTTGATGGAGGGAGAAGCTCAGCTGAACCTGGGCAGTGCTGCTGATGCAAGAGGCTGTGGCCTCTGAAATCAGACATCAGCCCCAGGAGCTGCTGGCTAAAAAATACCTAAAATCAGCTCGATATTTAGCAGAAATCTCTCATGAAGGTGTCAGGAAGGTTTTCTCCTGCCCACCGAACTCTGCACGCTAAAATCAGTATCACAATATCCTGCACGAAGCAATGGCATCACCTCACCCAAAACAGGAATTTCGGGGCAGCAGGGCAGAGGGAGGGGGGAAACCCAGTTTTCTCTGGGATTGAATCCTCTCTTGGAGCTCTGAGCTTTGCACGAGAAGGTCGGGATTTTCCCCAGCCTGATGTGTTTCCTCCTCAGGGCCTCTTGTTTGCACAGGAGGCTGAGAACATTTCCTGCTCCCGGAAAAGCTCCGGGGGGAGCAGCCCGGCTGGGCACTCACATCCCTGACTTCCCAAATCTCCAAAACACCACTGATTCAGGAACCAGATCCACCCAGCTCACCCCTCTTAAAACCTGCACAGCTCCCCTGCACCTCCTGCTCCTGGATTTTAACCCTGAGCCCTGCCAGGCTTGGGAATTCCACTCAAACATCCAGGTGCTGCTGGAAGAGAGAAATAATAAAATACAGACCTGGGGGGTCCCACGGCAGCAAAATCGCTGGGTTTTCCCTGCAGGGCTGGAACAAGGAAGAGCTAAACCACGCTTGCTCCAGAGCACAGGCAAACAGCTGCTTATCACCCCACTGGCAGCCTCAAGGCTATTGCAGGGCGTCAGGAAAAGTATGATTCCTCTCTGCTCCCGGGAAAGTTTCTATTTTCGGCCCCTCCGTCACAGGGAGCTGCTGCCTGTGGGCTGGGAGAGCAGCCAGCCCTGCAGAGCCCCTTGCTCCTGCTGCCAAACTCACCGGGAAACCGATGGGATTTGGGGGAAACAGAGGCAGTTTTGGTTCAAGCTGCACGATCCACGCTCATCTGGCTCAGAGAGGAAACTGCAGGGAGAGCTCAGAGCCCTTCCAGTGCCTAAAGAGGCTGCAGGAGAGCTGGAGAGGGACTGGGGACAAGGGCTGGAGGGACAGGACACAGGAATGGCTTCCCACTGCCAGAGGGCTGGGAGAGATGGGAGATTGGGAAGGAATTATTCCCTGGGAGGGTGCTGAGGCCCTGGCACAGGGTGCCCAGAGAAGCTGTGGCTGCCCCTGGATCCCTGGCAGTGTCCAAGGCCAGGCTGGAGCAGCCTGGGACAGTGGGAGGTGTCCCTGCCATGGCAGGGATGGAATGGGATGAGCTTTAAACTCGCTCCCAACCCAAACCTTTCCATGATTCTGTGATAACCCAAAGCTCAGCTGCCAAGGGGCAGAGCCAGACCTCGTGCTGGACATTCCAGTGACACTTTAGGGGTCTTTGGTCATTTTCAGGCTGGAAAATGGTGAATCCTGTGCCCTTGGGGGACAGAAAGAGCTGCAGCTGGCCTGACCCAGTGCTGATGACAGCCCTGTGCGGTGGTGAGACCTTCTGCCAACACATTTGTGACACTCCCTGCACCACAGTTCCCGTGGCCAAAGAGAACAGATCCATCCACTTCTCCCTCTCTCCCTGGCTCCACTTTCCATCCCTCATCATCTCCCCTGGCTGGTGAGCTCCACCACACCACTGCAATGCCCAAACCAACACGTGCAAAAAGCCCATTTTTGATGAATCCATCCCGCCCAAGTGCGAGATCTGTAATTGAGGGTAAAATTCCATCCAGGGTGCGTTCCAGCCCTGAAAATAGCCCGATAAATGAGCTCAGCTCTTTGCTGGTTGACTCAGCTAATCCTTCAGCTGCCTCCAGACAGCTTTGATGGTATCTTCTCTCCTCGGGCTCCCTTTAATGCCGAGGCCGAGCCGTGGCAGCTGCAGCGCCTCGGTGCAATTCATAATCTGCCTTTATTCCTGGCTGCACCGCTGCACAGAGGTCGCTGCCGCTGCCGGCTTGATTTATGAATATGGATTTTGTTGGTTAAGCCATTAGGAGCGGTGATGGAGCAATTCTTCGTACATCCTGCACCGCCGAGTGCCTCATTTGCAGCCCGCGCGGCAGAACGTTCCCCCCGCGCCGCTGTTCACGCAGGGAAGATTATATTCGGGCTTTGTCTGTAATGCTGTAATTCCACCTCGCCTCCCTGAGCCCTCTCCGGTGGGAAACAACCCCGCCGCGGGCAGGGAAGAGGTTGGGGAAGGAAGGGAAGAGGCAGGGAATAAGTGCCCAGCGGGAGGAGATGATATTCCGCCCCAAAGGCTCGGAGGAAAGTGTTAAATGTGCTGCGAGCCCAGCGGGGATTCTGCTCCGGCTGTTTGGGTTCTGCCCCAGCTCCTCCCTCCATCCATCCATCCATCCATCCATCCATCCATCCATCCATCCATCCATCCCTCCATCCATCCCTCCATCCCTCCATCCATCCCTCCATCCCTCCATCCCTCCATCCATCCCTCCATCCATCGGATGCCCAAGCTGGAGTACCAAGGATTTGGGGGGCTCATCCTGCTCTGCTCCGGCTGTTTGGGTGCTGCCCCAGCTCCTCCATCCCTCCATCCATCCCTCCCTCCCTCCATCCCTCCATCCCGGGGATGCCCAAGCTGGAATATCGAGGATTTGGGGTTCTCATCCTGCTCTGCTCCCCCGGGAGCAGCATTTCCACCCCTCCAGGCACAGTCCCGAGAGCAGAGGCTCCATCAGGGCTGTGGGTTCCCCAGGGAAGCCCGGAGCGGCTGGATCCCTCTCTCTCTCCCCAGCTCGCATTCCCTGCTCCCGGGTCAGCACGTCCCAGCCCCATTCCGCAGAGCTGTGTACCGGCGCGGAGGAAGAAACAGGCTGTGCCCGCAGGCCTGGCTGTGCAATTAGAGAAAACAAAGAGGGAGAGGGGAATTGTGCGCGGCGCGGCGGGGCTGCGATCCAGCTCCTGCTTCCTGCCTCCCAGCCCTGCCTTTTCCCATCCGCTTGTTTTGGAGAGGAGGTTTTCCTCCAGCTGCCCCCGTGTCAGGCGCCGCTCAGCACAGGGCAAATTTGGCACCTTCTCCCTAAAAATCAGCACCAGCCAAAACGTGGGCAGGGATGAAACAAGCACGTTATCCATGAGGGAAATTTTGGGAAGATCCCAAGCGAGGGAAGGTTCCTCTTCACAGCAGGCAAGACTCTTGGGAAGGTGCACAAGGAATATCCAAGATCCCTCTTTTCCAGAGTGGCAGAAAATTAGATTTTCATGTTATTAATCCAAGAACTCCTAAATGGAATGGATCCACCCAGCTCATCACTCAGCAGCATCCCGTCCTCATTAGTTTTTAATTAGCAGGGACACGCAGAGGCTGAGCCAGGGGACAATCAGGAAAATCACCCCAACAGGCTGGGAGCAGGGATGGGATATGGAGCAGGGAACAGGGTCACTGCCAAAGGGACACTCACTCTGAGGGCTCGGGTGTTGGGGACACTAGGATTGAGGGACAGGGGTCACACCAGGCTCTGCGGGAAGAGCCAGGACTGCAGCGCTGGGTGGGACTAATTTGGGTTCCCGGAGGTGAGGCGAGGGATGGATGACAAGGTGACAAAAAGCCCCAGGGAGAAACCAGGCACGGAGGAAGATGTTGCCAAGAGAGGCAAGACAAAGGCTGGAAGGGAGAGAGGGAGGGAATTTTGGGTTGTTCCCCAGGTAGTGGAGCGACAGGCAGAGATGGGACGATGGGAACTAATGATTTGGGATCAGCTGGGGAGGGCTGGGAGGTGTGCAGGGTGGTGGGAGGGAGCAGGGAAGGAGGGATTGGGTCCCACAGGTGATGTCACCTGTCCCCACCTCGGGGATGCTGCAGGGGTCCCAAGTCCCACAAGTGGGGACCTCCATGTGTCCCCACCTGTGGGATAACCCAGGGGTCCCGATTTCAGCAGGTGGCCTGACCCAAGAGCCTCAGGGTGTGATGTTCCACGCATGTCTGTGTCCATATGGATCTTGATCCCACGAGTGTCCATGTGGATCCTGATCCCATAAGCGTCCATGTCCATCCCTGTCTGACACATGTTCATATCCACATGGATCTCACGAGTGTCCGTGTCCATGTCCATCTGATCCCACGAGTGTCCATGTCCACCTGATCCAATTCCACGAGTGTCCATATCCGTGTCCATCTGATCACACGAGTGTCCGTGTCTGTGTCAGTGTCCATGTCCATACGGATCTGATCCCACGAGTGTCCGTGTCCATGTGGATCCCACGAGTGTCCATGTCCATCTGATCTGATCCCACGAGAGTCCGTGTCCGTGTCCGTGTCAATGTCCGTGTCCATGTGGATCTGATCCCACGAATGTCCATGTCCATGTCCCTCTGAGCCCACGAGTGTCCGTGTCCGGTCTCCAGGCGCCCCCTGGCGGACACGGCAGGCCCAGCCCCGTCCGGCAGAGGCTGCTCGGGATGAATCCCACGGGAATGAATCCTATGGGAATGAATCCCCCGGCGTGTCAATCCACGGGGGCTCTGAAGGGACGAGGTGACATGAAACCAGGAGCCAGCAGCAGAGCCCATCACCCACAGCAGTTGAGGACAGCAGGATCGTGGCAGTGGGCAAGGAAAGGGGTGCAGCTCCATGGAACCACAGAAGGAGCTCAGAAGGCTTTAATTAGCCGTTAATTAACCTTGTGCACTGGGAAGAAGCAGCAAATCCCTGCTGGGAAGTGGGATGAGTACAACACACAGCAGTTTGCTCAGCCTCCTCCAGGTGATGCACTGGGGTGATGCAAAGAGGGGAGAGCAGAACCCAGCGTGGACAGCCCAGCAGTCCTTCCTCCCATCCAGGTGCCTCCCAAAGTTTTGGAAACTGGGAATGGCAGCCCTTGGATCAGAGAGCAAGGTGGGTAGAAGGACTGGACTGAGAGGGAATGGCAGAGCCTGATGCTGTCACAGCCCATCCTCACCCCAGGGAAAGGCTCCAGCTGCTGCCAGGGTTTGGGCTCACATTGGGATTTTCAGGTTTATATTTGTGGATTTAAGAATGGAGAGCCACCTTCGTTCCTGTCCAGAAGCAAAAGCCTTGTGGTTAACAGAGCACTCCAGCCTGGATTATCCACCAGCAGGAAAGCAGAGCCACTTCCAGATTAGTTCATGCCTGGATTTGGGGAGTTCAGTGCTTCACAGCCAGGGTTTATTCCCAAAAAGGATCTGCCAAGGAACTTACCTGCAAAGCTGGGCTGCAGAACTTGAAGCACGACATTCCCTCCAGGAGAGGTGGCACCCAGGGAGCTGGGGCTGGCACAGGACCTGCAGCAGGAGGAGGAAAAGCTCCGTGGTGGCAGCTGAGCTCATGCCACAAGTTCTCCCATTCCTACAGAATCACTTGGAAAAGCAGCACAGAGCTGGAGTGGGTGAGAATTGGAGGTGGAAGGAATAAAACTCCCCAGTCTGATCCCACAGAGAATGGGGTGAGCTCCATCTCACTGCCTCCTGTTCCTCATCCCTTTCAGACCAAGTGGAAGGAAGAATGAGGAAAAAAAACTCCAGGATACCCTCATGCTTCCTTTTAGAGAGAGCTGGGCCTGGGAGGGCAGAGGGGCTCAGTCAGGGCTCAGGGTGTCAGTTCTGCACCCCAAATCTGCTGTGGGAGGGAGCTGAGCACCATGGACATCCCAGGGGAGATGCAGAGCAGAAAACAGGGATAAGAACTGGGGTTTCACAGCATGAGGTGAGGGAGGGTGTGTCTCACACCTTCAGGAAATCAGAATTGCTCACCAAGTAACCAAACCAGGGAAAATTCATTCCCATGCCACACTGGAAGACAGGCAGCTGCACATCAGGAGGGTGGAACTGGACCAATATTTTCCTTTGGGACAAGGGGGAAAAAAAGAAGCAAACAGAAATAAGTTCACAAAACTTTGCTTTTTATTATTTGAAATTGGAAAAGGCTCCTTGGGTAACAATGATCAGGTGTAAAAGTAACACACAGGGCTTGCTCAGCTTTCCAAAACTTGGGATGAAGTAGGCCAGGTGGTTTTATACATCCCATTCCTCTCAAAACCACCAAGGAAAGGACAGGAAAAACCACATCCCTTGGGCAGGTGAGGTGTTTTAAACCATAATTTATCATGTTCCACATGGATATCTGTGGTGGTGGATATCCAGTGGTTTCCTCCCACTGCCCTCTGTACAAAGCAGGGATTTGTTTCACCTTCATTTTTAACACTTTACAGAGACTTACCCACACTCAAAACCTACAGGAAATGCCCAGATTAATCCATCAGTGTCATGTTAAAGTGGTGAGTGCAAAATACACATGAAAACAGGGGAAGGGGAGTAATCAATGACAAAACAAAAGTGCAGATTGCTTTAATTAAGCTAATGAACGCAGTCAATCCGAGTGCTCTTCGCCTCAAAAGTTCCAAAGATTTGCAATCCAAATGAAAACCACAATCAGACATTTTAGTTCAGCACACAAAACACCCAAAGGTCAGTGGCACTCACAGTCTGGTACCTTTGCCTTCCACTGCACATCCCAAATAATTCACTGCCCCACTGGGAAGGGCAGCTTGAGCCTTTGGCAGCTGAACAGGACATTACTGGCCACGTGAGCAGCCAGCTACAAGACAGAGTTTACACATTATCATTCCCTAAACTAGCAAGCTGAGCCTAAACAACCCATTTCCACACAACACCCAACACTCCCATCGAGTTCCACTAGGTTTAAATTAATAAAAAGCGAGAAAAAGTCATCCTTGCTGGAAGGTGAACACTGAGCCAGCTGCAGTTTGGGTTTTTCCCAGGAGCTGACACCTCCAGGCACAGCTGCACAGGAATTCCCTTCCTCCCCAGCACACATTTCCATTGTGTGTTCACTCCACAATTGAGCTGACACCCAAATTTACAAAAAATTCCATCCTTTTTTCCTCCCCCCTTAGTAAAATCCAGCCTGACAAATCCCTGGGGAAGGCAGAGTCTCCTCCAACCACGCTGCCTGAGCACAGCACATTCACAGCTCTCAAATCAAGCCCAAGGCAAACAAACTGGAGCTTTGATGCTCCTGTTTTCCAGCTGGCCAAATCCATGTGTTTTGACAACACAGGGAGCAGGATGGAGGAGCAGAACTCAGCACACAAACCTGTCACTGGCTGTCCCTGAGCCAGCATTCAGCCCCAGGTCCTGCAGTGGCCATTGGGCTCCACAACCTCACTGCAAACACTTTGTTCAATCCAAAAGCCTCCTGCCAAGAGTATTCCTACCCCTGACAAGTTGTTTTCCACCCTCGCCAGCACTTCCCACCCATCTGGGATGAAGAAATCCAGCCAATTGTCCCCAAGACTTCCTGCAGAGCCAACAGCACGAGGAGACGTCGGCAGCAGAAATTGATCACCATCTGCAGGGCTCCACCACACATTATCCCTGTCAGCAGCTCACAGAAAAGATCCCAACAGGCTGGAAAAACTGGGATTTGGGCAAGGGTGGTGCAGCCTGCACCAAACATGAGCAAGCACAGCAAAGCCCTGTCCTGCCAGCACTGCTTCCCACGAGGAAAAGGATGGGGAAAGCAGGAGAATCCCTCTCAGCCATGGTGAGCAGATCCAACCTGCCTGCTCCTAAATCTGTCTCCCCTTTCCCAAAGATCTGGGAGCTGGGAGTTTTAACTCCACATTACCCTGCTTTGCTCTGGAAGCACTAAGAGAGCCATGCACAAAGGGATCAGCACAGGAGCATCCCCAGCATTCCCAAATCCACCTTCACAGCTTTCCTCGCCCTCAGCCAAATCAGAGGGAATTCTCATCTGAAATGCCACAAAAGCCTGCCAGGCTTGGAGCAGCAGAAGGTGAGAAAAGGCATCAGAGGAGGAATATTAATACCAAACTTGCTATTTGCTTTGCTCCAGACAGAACAAAGCCAGGGGGTACCAGCAGCTTTCCCTTTAATCAGGAATAGCACATCCTGACGTTTTGAGGCCAGCCAGGTAAGTCATAAATAAAAATATGCCACTACAAGGGCGAGGCAGAGCTGGGAAAAATTCCCACAGCCTCCACCAAACCCTTCTCTCCAACCAGCCAAGCAGGTCTGGCCTTCAGGAGATCCTTGGCACTGTGGCTGGGAAGGTTCAGAAGGGACAAGAAGCCTGGAGAAGAGCAGATGCACAACCTGTGCCAGCAGCAAACAGGTGACATCCTGCCCAGGTGACAAAGGACAGAGGCTACAGACAGGTCAGGACTTGGGAGAGTGAGCCAAGCCTCAGGTACTTGCAGGGCATTCAATGCAATCTGGATTTTAATCTCCACAAAAAAAAAAAATTTAGTCGTGATTTTAAAGCAAAAATTATCAAGTCAGTTGTGTAAAACTTTAGGATTTGGATTTTTTTTTTGGTGGGGATATTGCAGGAAGGAGGAACCTGCAATGAGAGCTAAGGATGCAGCTGAGGAGGAGCTGGGTTTAGGGACAAGCAATGGGAACAGCTGCCCAAGGGGACATTTCCCATCCCTTTGGGCAGTTAGAGAACACAAAGCAGCCAACAGATTGCCTAACAGCAAACTCCAAGATAAACTGACCACTGAGATACCTAATGAAGTCCTAACCATAGAACCATTGCAGTTGGAAAAAACCTCTGAGATGGAGGTTAACCAACCACTAACCCATTAACCCAGCACTGAACATCCTTAGCTGTCCCAGAAACCTGCACCAAACTGCAAACCTGCACCAAACTGCAAACCTGTCTACAGATCAGACACGAGTTTTGCCCAGAGCTCAGCAGCTGCAGAAGGCTGAGATGCCCAATTTCAGCTCTAGGTCACCTCTCTGCCCACTCCCCAAGGATTCTCCTCACCTCCAGCACTGAGGCTTTTCCATTCCTCACAGAGCTGAAGGAAACAAAGCAAAAAGTGCCCAAAATCACCTTCAAATTCCCAGAGGTTTGGAGAATATCCAGAGAGACAGGAATTAATCCTGTGAGTGACATGAGCTGCTGCTAGACATCTCTGCTGGAGCCTGGGTTCTCACACAGCTGAGGGAACACAGGAGAGCCAGAAATGGCAAAAAGCCCTTGTGAGAGTGAGAATAAAAGCTGTTCACAGGCACTGGAACCAGGCAGGGACTGAAACTTCTCCACAGAAGGGATCTGAAACCTCCCAGCACAGGTACAGATCCATTTACAGACCTAAATCCGCAGAGATGTAAAGGCAGAGGTTTGTTAGACACTGATGTGGGGAGAAGAGAAGGGACCTGGAGGTTATCATCACAGCCAGAGAGCAACTGCAGCAAAGGACTGTGTCAGTGCTGATGGTTTCTAGCACAACTCACAGCCTGGAGATGAGCACTGGCCAGGACTTTCCTGTCTGGTGGGAATCTGCTTCCTTGTCTGCCGCACACAATTCCCAGCAGAGCTCAGATGTACCACAAAATCATCTGGGATGAAACAAGTGCAACTAGAAAGAACAGAAAGGTCCTGTGAGGGGAGCAGCAGCACCCACCCAGCAGCACCTGGTGTTCCAGGAGCCAGAACAAACCACACAACATGAGGAAAATCCCTTCAGACTCCAAAAGACAACCTGGACAGGAATGCCACCCCTGGGGTCACACAGGACCAGTGACACATGCCACCTTCTGCTGCCCATCTGGAGCCAAGCAGGCTCATCTCACAGCTGGGCTTCTTTCTGCTTCCTTTGCCTTTTCAGGCACACTTTACAAGATCTGAGAAAACCTTTCAGGTACGAATAAATCAGAACACATGAGAGCTCTCCTGCAGTTTACACCCAGCTCCAGTCCCACAGCCAGCTGCTGCAAGGAGGAAGAATCATCTCTGTGCTCAGGGAGACACCCAGAGCTGGAGCTCCAGAAGTCAGGACAATGCTGCACACACTCATCTGCAGTGGGGATCCTGCCCTTGCTGAGGGAATTCTCCAGAGGAAACCACACACTCCAATTACCAAGCCAAGGATGCAGGTATCACATCAGCCTCTCCTGGCAATGCTGCACCCACAGAAAGGTTTCTGGAGAGGAGGATGTGCTTTGTCACTGCCTGTTCCTCTGTCCAGCTCCAACCTGGCATCCTTTTTGTCCCAATATAATCTTTTTTCACACTGAGGAAGGTCTGCTTCCTCCCCTGCATGATCCCTTCAGCTCTACAAAGCACAGCCTGGCAAACAAGGACTGCTGGGAAGCAGCGTGGAGTGGCACAGAGGAAAGGGCAGTCTGGGATGCCTGCACTGGGATGTGTGCAACATTTGGGGTAAAAAGGCTTTTATTCAAAGTGCATGCTTTTATCCAGAGGTACCGAGAGCGAGGACTCCCCACGGCAGCCCCGGCTGGGGAGCCTCTGCCACCCCAAGCCCTGTCCATCACCAACCACTCATCAAGTAGCCAGGGACTGAATGTTCTTGAGCATCTCATCAAAGGCCTCCCGGGAAGGCGCTTGGGCGTTCTGGAAGGAGACCTTGATGCGGCTGTAGAGGCTGAAGGATTTCAGCTCCAGCCAGATGAAGCCGAAGCGATCGTCGTCGAACAGGACGAACACTCCCGGCGTCCTCTCGGGGCTGGTGAAGCCGTGCCCAGCGATGAGCCCTGTGCCATAAAAACTGCAAGGGGAGAGGGATAAAATAAGTGTGAGAACAGCCTGGATCTCCTGGTATTTAATCGAAAAATCAGCACAAAATTCTGAGGAAGGCACTCTGCTGAGTGTGACAGAACAGCGAGTTTTACGCTCGGTTTTTTTATTAAGGCAAGAAATTCCCCATTGCTGTTTGGAGGTTTTTCTCATCAGCACCTGCACACCAAAGCTGGGTTTTTTGGTAGTTCAGCCCCCTAACCCATCTGAGATTAACTTGTGCAACTCAAGGATGAGCACAGGCTCGGATAATCCTCCCAGGAAAGCAAAGGCATGTTGAGAGCATGACCGGAGAGGCAAAACCTAAAGGAAGGCAGAGAAAAATCTAAAAAGCAGAAAAACCTACCAGGATGTGAGGAGGAATAAAGGTCAGTCAAAGCTCCGAGCAGGCAGCAGGTGGAGCAGGGTTTTATCCAAGCACAACTCAGCTGTGACAGCAGGAGCCTTCTGGGATTAACCAGCTCTTGGTAGGTTTTTCCATGAGCACAGCTGTTTGGCTGAAGGTCACCGGCCTAAGCCTCAGCTTTTGGGCTCTTTCTCCACACTTCATTTAGTGTGCTGCTTCACCAACCTCAGCTCCCATTGAACACAGCTCTCTGCATGCCTGTACCTCCTGCCAGGGCTGCCTCAAGGCACCACAGGGCAGAGAAAGGTGGGAGAGAGCACTGTGTTCCCACAGCAAGAACATGAATGACACACACAGCAATGGGAAGCAGCTTGAACAGTTCTAAATATACGAGCTGGGCAGCTCTGGGACATAAAACACACCAAAAAAAAAAAGCAGGGTGGAATTCAGGAGAGGTGCCAGCTTCAGAAATAAATCTAGCAAGGAAGTGGGATGGCAGATGACAGTGTTGTGAGAGAGGGAACAAAGCAAAGCAGGGGAGATCAGGCAGCAGGGGCAGGAATCAGAGAGGCTGTGGATTCCCCATCTCTGGAAGTGTTCAAGGCCAGGCTGGACAAGGCTTGGAGTAACCTAGCCTACTGAAAGTGTCCTTGCCCACGGCAGGGGTTGGACAGGACAGGCTTTTAGCTCCCTTTCAACCCAAACCATCCTGGCATTCTGTGAAATCCGAGCCCAAGGCGTTGGGACACCCACAGGCAGGCAAAGGGCACACAAACACAGGACACACCTCAAAGATTCCCCTTTCCCTTTCAAAAAGTGAGTGGGCCACAAAAGCAGCAGTTACCAGATCCGGCAGGTGCGGGGATAATCCTCATTCCTCGAGATCACTCCTGCAGGCAGCACGAAGGGCTGGGAAGCTGGAGCCTTGTCCTGGGTCGTCCCCTCTGCCCCAGCTGCAGTCTCTTCCCCCTCAGCACCTTCTGCTCCCAGAGGACTGGCAGGCTGGGAGGAAGCTTGCTGGGAATGCTCCTCTTCCTCCTGCTGCTCCCTCTCCCGCTCCTCCCGCCGGACCTGCTCCTGCACCTCCAGCACAATGCGGGAGAGCTCGCTGAAGTCTCGCAGGTTCTCGATGTCAGGCAGCTGCAGGGGATGTGCCAGGTCTATCTCCACAGTCTGCTGTCCAGCTGGGATGTTGGGATCTCCCTAGGGATAGGAAGGAACAGCACAGCTGCACACACTGGGTGCTACAGAGTCATCACCTGCTTTACTCATAGCTCATCCTATTCTACAATCACCAAGCTGACAACAAAAAAACCTGCTTGGATTTTGTTTGCTGTTCTTTGACATCTCTGCTTTCCGCCTTTCCAGAAACAGAATTTTAAATCAAAAGCTGTACTTGCAAGGGTGAAGGGAAGTCAAAGCTGCAGCTGCATTTCACCAGAATCTCTCCCTGCAGGGAGGAAGGAGCTCCCCTGCCTGACTTCAGTGAAGAGCTGCCAGCATTTGGTACCTGCTCCTCAGACACACACAGGGGATCTCCAGTGACCTGCTAGCAGCTGCTCACACAAAAAGCAGCTGGAAGGGAGAGGAAAAGAAGGGAGAGCCAGGAGAAACTTTGCAGAGCAGGTTCTGGTTACTCTGCAAGTGCTGAGATTCACCCAGCGCCAGCAATCCCCACAGGGTACAAGGTTTGGGCTGGCAGCTCCCAGAGAGAGACCTCTCCAGCGCATCCACGGCACTGAGACTACTTCAACAAACACCTGAGAGAATGGCAAACACACTCACAGTGATTTTAGTGCCTTTGGCTTTCCTGCCATGAAAGCTCAGCATGACAATCTCCAGCCCGTGGCTCCCGTAGGTGCCTTTGAAGAGGCCTGGCTGGATGAGGTCCTCGGGGCTGCTGGGAGGGAGGTAGATGCGCCGGTAGGTCAGGCAGTTGCTGTGCAAGAGAAAAATGGCAGGGGAGTTAAGGAAAAACCCCTCAGCACCAGCAATGTGTTTGCATTCTGCTCCTCCAGCAGCTTGGGGATGTTGTCAAGACAGGCAGGATCTGTGTTTTCAGCAATGCAAACGAGCTCGGTGGATTTGCACTTCCTCCCTCCCTTCCCTTCTCTCCCTGCCATCCTCGTGAGTAAACCAGGAGATTCCTGCAGCAAGGAAACCTCCTCAGCCCTTGAGATTCCCAGAGAACCTGAGAGTGAAGCATATTTAAACATCTGCTACAGTGAGGTGGCTGCTAATAGAAGCTTGGAGAGATGGTTGAAATCCCCCAGTTTCTCAGGGACTCTCTGATTCCTGCACTACAAAGCACACTGACTAATATGGATAATAACCCCACACTCCTTGGGATCACAGGCATTTGCTCTGTCTTCAAATTAAACACAGCCAAATGACTCAAAAGCACCTTAGTCATTGTGCAGAACTTGAAATCCTATTCCTACTGCTGTCAGTCCACCTCATCTCCCTGTAGAGCTGGAAAGCACTGCAGAGACACAACATTCCTCTGGCTGTGAAAGCCCATGGAAAACCCTTATCTTGGGGGAGAATGCTACAGTGTGCTTGTGAAGCTGCAGCAGCCTCACCACAAAGAGCAGGACTCACTCATATTGGCTGGTGTAGATGAATTTCATCAGGATGAGCTCCTGCATGTGTTCATGGAAGATGTCTTCCAGAGTCCGACCCCACTCCTCCCTCAGCCACGTCCGGAATTCCTGCAGCACGAGGAGAAAAGGGGGAAGAGGAGGTGATTTCAGGGATGACTTCACTCTGTGACTCTGTGGCAGCACATTGCACTGGCAGAGCCACAGACAGGGAACATGCTCTGCCCAAGAAAGGGGAATGTGGCTGGATTTGGGAACTAGCACGTGTTGCTGCAGAGCTGGCTTGGAAATATGCTTAACCAACAGTGATCATGCTAGTCAGCACATCATAAATAGGCTCCCCTTCAAGTAAATCCCAGGTAGAACCATAAACCTCCTCAGAATAAAAGCATAAGCATGGCCTGGTACTGCAAAGTAGCTCATCTACTACTTCTCTCACAGCAACTCATCTGTGTGCCCACAAGCTGGCTCCTGTGCCCTGTCCTGACGTGTTCAACATAAAAGAAAAAGCTCTTGAAAAGCACTGAGGCTTTAGGAGGTTAAATCCTGCTGGTTTAATACTGATGCATCTAAGTCCAAAGGGTGCTTTGAAAGCATCTCCTGAAGTACCCCAAGTGCAGCTCTGACAAGTTAATACCCTGCCATGAGTTGGTGTGATAACAGCTTACACTGAGATAGCAGCCTGCCAAGTGATATTCCAAACCTGCCTGCTTTATCTTCCCAAGGCAGATCCTCCAATTACCATAATGCCACGCACACTTAACGTGGTGCTTTGAAAGTATTAAAGCATTTCTCATCTGCTCCAGCACCAGAAAACACTTAACTAAACCTTTCACCCAGCTGTTTCCCATTAGCACAGAGATATTTTACAGCATTCCTCAGAAGCAGCTGAAATATCATGTTTGTCACGTGGAACCAGCTGGCAGCAAACAGCAGTACCTGGCACAGGTATTTATCCTGACATTTATTCCTGCACCTAAACACAGGTATTTGAGTCAGGAATCTGCCTGACTGGGTAGAGCTGACAGACACAGGAGAAAGAACCCAATGAAGCTTTTAATCCCTCGAGCAAGACAAGCAGTGGGAAGGTGCCTCACTGACCAGCAGGTATCCAAATGCAGCTGGTGCTCACTGTGTTTGAAAGATCTTAATTATACAGACAGCAGTGCCACACAGAGCAGTGCCTGGAGCATTGTGTGACGTCTGAGATGTGCTGCTGTCCCTCTCTGGACAGCTCTGCAACCAACACAGGAGGAGGGAGCTGCAGCTCAAAGAGCACCTTGACACAAACCTGCCTAAAACAGGCAATCAGCCAAAAGCTCCCAGCCTGGGGTTTCATACATGCTCAATCACACAGAAATTAGAAGGCAGAAGGGCACCTCCCAGAGCCCAACAGCAGCTGAGAGCTGATCTTCAGGGAGAGACACACCAAGAGGCTCAGTGCAGAGCCCTGGCAGAGCACTCACCTCCTGCCTCCCCCCTGACATCCGATGGTGATCTGTCTGGTTGCACTTCGTGGAGAACTCATCCTTCTTCACAATCTGTAGTTACCATGGAGGAGCATGGAACAGGTCAGAGAGCTGTTTAGAGATGCTTTGGATGGTGTAGCTAAGACACTTCATGGTAAATACTTTAAAAACAAACATTACTGAATTTGCTACAATAGAGAAATCATTCAGTGATACCGAGAGCAGCAGCTACAGAACAGAGAAATAAAAGCAGTAAAACCTCAAAGCACTCTAATGAAAATAACAGTTTTAAGCTGCTTCTCCATTTCAGCTTCCTCCTTTAAAGAAAAACAACCAACCTGTCAGGAAGCTTTTGAAAACATCCAAAGGATGCTGCATCACCTTCTCAAGGTCTAACCACGGAGAGAGCTGCAGAACAGGTCTGTGTCTGCCTGGGCACACTCACCACTTTACACATCCTTTCCCCAGCCTGTGCACATCCTGGTGCTCCCAGCCCAACAGAAAACAGCACAACAGCCTGGCTGTGCCATTGCCAGGGAAGGAATTCAGAGCAGGGAACAGCCCACACAACTCGTCAGACACGTAACGAGTGTAAAGCTGGCATCCCCACACACAACAGGGTGGTGAAAGCCACAGCCCTGCAATAACATTCTCCCAGCTTTTGGATGGATCCGTTTCCAGAGCCCAAGTGCTCACACCATGCTGAGAGGGGCAGAGGAGCTCACCTGGATGTGGCCATTGTGAGGTCCCTTGTGCCCATACATGCACTCCACCGTGGCACACTTCCTCTCCATGAGGTGAATCCTGAAGAGGGGTTTGAATCTCATGGGATCATCCACGTGAGGGTCGTGAGGTGGCAGGTACATCCAGCCAATGATGAACAAACCATCCACCTGCAGAGGGACAGGGCACAAAACCCACCAGATCAGCCCTGCATGATTCCTCAGGAGTTTGCAGCAAACTCTGGGGCCTCTTGTGGCTCAGGGCAGGAGCTGCACAACAGTTTGCTGCATTCCCAAACAGCTTTCCAGCCATTAAGCCAGACCATATGCACTGCCAGCACTCCCTGGGTGAAGAGGGGCTCTTTACAAGGCTTCCTGCACCACTGGAAAGGCTCAGGCCTTTATTGCTGCAAACGACTTTGTTCCGGGTGCCTGGAGCAGCATCCAGAGGGAGAGACCACACAGCAAGTCAGACTCTAATTGGTTTGAGAGCTCCTGCTGGCAGATATGCCAGATGAATTCTGCTTCCCGTGATTATCCCTGCCTTTTGGATGAGGAATTATTTGGCTTTAGCACTCAGAGAACAGAGGAAGAAGAAACATTTTCCTCTACTAAGAGACACAAGTGTCAATCCCGTTCCTGCACACCTCCTTCCCCTCAGGCCCTGCAATTCCAGAGGCAGGATATTCTCCAACCACAGGGATCTGAGACCAAGGCAGGGCAGTCCCACAAATCTTTGTAAGGTCACAGTTGATTGCAGTTGGATGCCCTCTTACACACAGTTCATGGAACAGAGCCTTGCAAAAGCCAAAGGCCTCGTGATTTGTTACTCTTCAACCTGGCAGTTACTGAACCTTGGTGCAGAGCACAAGGGCTCCAGGTAAATTCCTGGCTCAGCTGTCACCAGTTCAAACGTTGTTCATTAACTGCTGTGCCAGCAGCACCAGAGCTGCCAGATTCCACGGATCTTGCACCAGTGTCACTCTGCATCTGATGCACAAGTCTTAGACAGGACTGGGGTAAAGGTTTGCCAACCACACAGCTGCTAAAACCTTTGCAAAAGGTTCAGCTGCAGGCAAAGAAAATGAAGTGAACAGATTCCTAACAGATTCCTGTGCTGGCCACTGGAATATCAGCATTAAACTCTAAATCAAGCCCTTCCCTCAAACATTAATCATGTTTTCTACCTGCTCCTGGAGCTGTTTGGGGTAGAGCTGAAAAATAAAAGAACTCTCTGGAGAAACGTGGCAATGAAGAAAAGAATCCCAGAACTATTTAGGTTGGAAAAGAGCTTCAAGATCATGGAGTCCAACCTGTGAGCAATCCCCACCCAGAGCAATGAGTGGGGATGGAGATTCCACCACCTCCCTCATTCCTATGTTTAACAACCTTTCCCGTGAAGAAATTCCTTCTGATGTCCAACATAAGAGAAACCAAAAAGAACCAAGCAGCAACCATCTGGGTCCAAACCACTGCATGATGGCTGACTGTTCAGACTCCCTAATGGTATGGAAATGTATAGAAGGTCTGGAAAGTATACAAAACCACCCCTCAGTGCTCCAAAGGCCCAGGCTGAGGTACTCACTCACCACCACGTTCAGCAGTCCCCCGTAGGGTCCGATGTCCGGCTGCCACAATCCCAGGATGTGCCGGTAGCGGTGCAGCACTAGGGAACAGGGAGACACTCCAGTGAGCACATCCAGCCAAGCAACTGGGATTTTGGGAATGAAATACTGCTCCCAGGCTGCACACAGCGCTGACTGATAGCACCCAAGCTGCCTTTGCTGAGGAGAAGTGGCTGTGTCCAAGCCCAGCCAGGCAGTTCTGAGCTGAGGCATCCCACAAGCTCACACACACTGATGTTTTTTGCTCCCAGCCCTGTGGAAGGGCAGAACCACCTACCTCACCAGGAATTCCCAGAAAACTTTTGCAACACGGTGCCATTAATGCAAACTGCATGATATCATCAGAGCTAAAAACAAATAAAAGCATCTGCCGCCTCCAGTTACCAAAAATGCACTCGATGCTTCACACTGCAAAGCAAAACAAAATAGGGAAGGGCAGGAAGGCAGGAAGGAACAGAGAAATTTGAGTATTTTAGAAGCATTTCCCTGCCTTGCATAGACAAACTTGGCTGCAGGGGAAAAACAGCCACTGGGAGCAGGGGCAAAGCACATGGATCACTCCAGCTGGGGAATCTGGTGGTGTGGCCAGCTCAGTCACAGCCTTGAAAATTCTACAGAAGCAGCTCCACCCCAGCAGTGCCCTGAAGCTGCTTCCAAAACCTGCTCAAAATCTACTGTAGGACTTGAGGCTTCTCAGTTTCTCATCTCAGAGCCAGGTGTCCCTTCAATCCCACCTAGGCAGAGGAATATTTTCAGCAAGCAGGAGAAAAGGGCTGTTACAAAATGACCTTAAACCTCCTGTTGTGAGGAAAGCTTAGAGATGGGAACTGCCTCCAGTCCTTACACAGCCACTCCTCTTGTCCATCTAATTTCCTTTTGTCCATCTGATTTCCTCACATGACCAAAAACCTTCACAAGAAGACACTACAGAGTCTGGCATTTTGGGCAGGAACAGCACATTATTTCCATGAAGATGACAAGAAGGTATTTCACCTGCCTTCCAGTGATGTCCGTGGCCAACTCAGAAAGCCACAATAACTCATTTTAACTCCAGGACTGGCTTGAAGAACAGGTTTGGGTTTGCATCAATTTAAAAGGAGAATTGTGTTTCAGTGCAGCTGGCTCCAGCAGCTCTGTTTCATTAATTACTTCAGCCAGCAAGAATGACAGGAGTGTTTTTATTCCACCAAAGCAAGAACTTCCACAGAGGTTTAAAACAGCAGGGAGGGATGTCCAGAACTGCTGCCAACTGGCCTGGAGGAGCCTTTTCCCTGGGCAGTAAACAATTTTAGCCCAGGGAACCAAGAGCTGCACAAACAGCACTGAGGCAAGCAGGCAAACCCAATTTCCAGCTCAGTAATTACACATTAATTAATGGGACGAGCTGCTCCACCCACCACAGTCTGCCTGTCTGCCTGATAAAAACCCAGCTTTTTAATTTATTATGATTTTTAGGACAGAAAATTAAGCTATGCAAAGGGGATGAGAATGCCCCAGCTCCTGTTAGAAGCAATTTCAGGAAACAGGGCTGAGTCCTGGACACAGGAGGCTAAAAAAAAATCCCATTCACTTCCAGAAGTTACTGGGGAAAATGCTGGTGCTTGGCCAAGGACCCAAACAAGTCTCAAAGCAAAAGCACAGATCAATTTTCAATCCTGGGCTGTCTCTGGGCTCCAGCAAAACAGCAGCTAACACTCATTACAGGGAAAACCTGATGAATTCCAGCCCTGGCAATTCCTGGTAGGAGACAGGATGGATCTGCCAGTTGTTTCCCTTCCTGCTCCTCGAAAGAAAACAGCACTTGGGTCTTTCTCCAAGGTTTCCCACTGCCTGTGCTCAGTCCTGGAGAAACCTTTTGCCTATCCAAATTTCTGAGTCCACATCCTGCCAAATGCAGCAAAACCACATCCACTGGATGCTCCAGGACAACCTTCATCCAGCCTGGATATTCCCCACGTTCCACAAGCAGCCCTGCACACTCTGCAGAGGGGAAGGGACTTGGAAAAGCAGGGAATGCCAAATTCCCATTGACAGAAGGTTCCCTGGGGAAGGTCCTGACCAGGAAAGATCCAATCCTTGGGATGCAGCAAGGTCTCTGTAAGCAAAATGAGCTGGAGCAATGCAAGCAGTGCCCAGGTTGGTGACAGCTGACCTGCTCAGGGGAAGAGCTCAGGGTAATCCAGGGGAGTTTAAATCCCTGGGGAAAGTGATCTGAGCTCACCTAGCTGGCACTGCATGAACAGGAATTAGGGAACACTGCCATGGAAAATCCTGACAACACAGCAAAGAAAAAGGGGAAAATGGACCACTTAATGGACCACATGGACTTAAAGAAACATAGAATAATTTAGGTTTGAAAAGACCTCCAAGATCATCAAGTCTGAGTTTTTCCCCAAGGAACACAACAAAAGGAGCACATCAGAAGTTTGGGGCTGCAGCTAAAGAATTAACAACTGAATGAACAGCACTAAATGTCATTGAAGAGCCATCATGAACAGCATGTTTGGAGCAAACATCCCATCTCCAAAGAAATCCATCATCTTGCAGCTTGGATGTGCTCCTCCTTGCCATCCAGCCCTGGAACACAGCTGGTGTTGACAGGCACCCCGAGATGCCAAACCCAAAATTTTGTCCCAATTCCTGCTGCTGGTCTGTCCTGACTCACAATGAAGTCCCCACCTCCCCTGCTTGGCTGCTTCCCTCAGCACAGGGAATTCTGCAGCATCCACTCCCTCATTAATGTGGGTGAGAAACTCCATTCCCAAGCAGCAGTGGGTTAGTAACTGGAGTCTGCCAAACTCTGCAGACCCAAAGGAGCATCAGAGACAGCTCAACACCCCCTCCAAATAAACACCAAACAGTCCTGGCTTCCTTAATTGATGTAAACTAATCAGTCCTTCCCCCTCAATTCCTGCTGCACGCTGAACTCCGAGGGTTTAACTATTCCTCCCTCAGCACAACATGAGGAGGAGAAAAAAAAGGTTACCCAAAGTGAGGAAGGCAAATCACAATCTTTAAAACATTAGCAGAACGTTTCCTAGAGACAGAGATGGTGCTTAAAAGGATTCAGTGTGCAGGGAGGGAATTAATATGGGAACACTTAGCATTTCTCACTGGAAAAGGCTGTGGATTTGACTGTGGCTCGCTTGGATCATGACAAAGGTCTTTGCCAGATATTTTTTGGGAGACCTCACTAGGGTATCTGAGCATTTTCCTCTAAGAAAGGAGCAACTCCCAATAAGCAGGGTGAGTATTCCTGTCCTGTGAAGGGAAATCCTCAAAAAAAAAAAAACCAGCACAGCTCAGTGCCTGCCCTGTCACCCCGCAGGTCACTGCACTCCCCTACCACCCACCAGACCGAGCTGGTGGCACCTCCCTGCTGTCCCCAGGTAATCCCCAATCCTCTGCTCCAAGCCAGGGCACACTCCATGCAGCAGCCCGGGCGTGCTGGGTGCAGGCAGCAGCGGCAGCAGGGTACGTACGGCAGGTGTAAACATCTCTGTACTCCATGTGCTCGTAGTCGGGCAGGATTTTCATAAAACGCCCCGACTTCACCCGAGGGTTTATACCTGAACAGACAGAGCAGGGTGAGTGAGAGCAAACTCTGCTCCACTGGGATCAGCACACAGCTCCATGGGTCTGGATCAACCACGAAGGGATGTCCAGCTCTCTGCTGGAGTTTGCTTGCAGTTGTTTCTGTCACCCCCAGGCTCAGGCGAGCAGCATTTGTCACACAGAACTTGCTCCAGATTCCCACAGGCATTATTTGCAAATGGCAAAACTCCAGTGAGTTCCAAGTGGAATCAAAGTCCTTCCTCAAACCCTGCACTGCTGCTCAAGAACTCCAAGTAGCTCCATGGACAGCAGCCCAGGCCTTGGATTAGTTCTGCTTTCAGGCACTTGAGCTCAGTTCCCATTTTCCCACACTATTTCTCACAGAATCAAACTCAGTGAATGGAAAATAGTCCCTGAGTCCTGCAGTAATACCAAATTAACTCCTCAGCAATTAAAGAGGTTTATGGGACGGGACAGTAGAGAAAATGGGGTGACATCACCAGGAAACTGCTCTGGGCAAAGTGCTGCATCTGAGCAGAGGAGCTGGGATGGTGAATCCTGAAAGGCAGGAAAGGCTGCCAGGCATTCCCAGTTCAGAGCAACCATCACTCCCAGTTTGGAGCAACCATCATTCCCAGTTTGGATCCAACCATTGCTGGATGGATCTGGACACAAACCTTACAGAGAAGTGGAGGAAAAACCATCACAGGGTGGTTCTCACACATCAAGTGTGACTCTTTGCTAATGGATGCCATGGATTTGGAAACTTCTCATGGAGACATATGTGTGAGACAGATCTAATGCAGGTTATTCAATAAACAAAGGGATTACACCCAGGAAACCTGGAAGCAGTGAGAATGTTTAGGAAAATATCCTAAAATAGGCTTGCCCTCTCCTCAGCCTCCCTGCCCACAGTCATGGCTGGGAGATACAGAGAGTCACCACTGTCCTGAGCCAGCAGGGCCATTTTTACCCACAACTTGTGCATCAAAAGCACTAAACATCACTTTAGCACCTCTGAACCATGAAAGTTATGCAGTGAAAAGGGACTACAGGTCATGAAGAGATGTTGTCCCACTTACAAATGGCAATGCAGAGCTGAGATCTGCCCTGGTTTGTGCTGGGTGGCTGTCACCACACCAAGAGATGGGATTAAATGGGAATTAAGGGAGGCCTTGAGGGTTAATGGGACTTCTCTGGGGCCATCTGTGTGCTGGCTCAGCATCACTCAGCCCTCCCAGCCAGGAAAATTCAGCAGTTCCATCCCTAGTGTAGTGTATAATAGGGAAAGACAGATATTAGGTGATGAAATAATTTTCCTGTGGATGCTCACCAAGTCTATTAAAGACAGGATTAAACCCTTTCTACCTGTTGTTCTTCCCAGCTTTAAGATCAGTGCTTGAGGTCATTGCTGCTTCAAGGTTCTAAACAGTCCCAAAATGTCCCGAAGGGTCTCAAAAGGGTCCCAAAATGTCCCACAGGCATTCCCAAAACACAGCCACCTCCTGCCAGGCTCTCCTCCTTCAGGGAATGCTCATCACTTCCCCATTTTCCTACAGCCATTTCCTTTCACTGAGATCAAGGCTTAGAAAAAATACCCATTAATTCCTTAGCAAGGTCTAAAAATGGCAAAACAGGATGAAATTCTATCAACACACTTTATTAAAAAATTAAATTACGTCTTCTTTTCCCACCAAAGGACTGGGAGGCACAGAAATCCCAACTCTTGGCACCTGCTTACTATGAATTAAAACTCCAAACATGTCAAATTCCCAGTGAAACCCCTGCAAGTCAGTCTGAATACCAAAGTTTAATAAATATTCAACATTTCTGTGCTCTCAGAATTGGTATTATTGGATTGGCTTTGTCACTCACGTTTGGCGTAAACATCTCGACAGGACACTCCTGTGATCTCCAGCTTCCTCAGGTTTTCACACACTCCATATTCTGCAAAAACATGGGGAAAAAGGGTCAGTTCTGGCACAAAGAGGCGTTTGGACCCAAGGTCTTGATATCAACCACTGAGATCTGACCAGGTGCATTCTTGAAGGTGCAAAAGGCAGACGCAAGAAATTTATTTTTGCTTTTAAAAACTGGATGTAATTTCACTGCAGAATCCAACATATTTCCCAAGCAACAAGCACACCATAAGGCACAAACACACCAAGCAAAGCCACAGCTGCTCACACCTCGGCCAGGAAGAGTGTGAAATGTGGGAGACATCCCCATTCCAGCTGGGATTGTGTGCCTGTTTACAGCAAATCACCCCCCTGAGGAGCAATTAGCTATTCCCACTGGGGTACCCAACAGGGGAAAACTGCTTGTTAGGATCCTAAAGGAAAGGTCACAGACTTGAAAAAGGATGAAATGGAGACATGAAACGTGTACAAATGTGGTTACACTTGAAAGCAGATCAGATGGAGACGGGGCTGGTGTACAGTCAGATGCCTTTGATTGCTTCCAGAACCCCCTGAAAACAAAGGGAGTTAAAGCTCAGAGTGGCTTTGAAGCAGAAAATGAGATTCTCTCCTTTCATTTTCAGGAAGTCGACGTCGAGCTTCTGAGAAACTTCAAAAAAAAATGAAAGCAAGTGCTAATGTCTCAATGGCAGAAATCCTCAGAAGAGCAGAGGGAGGAAATGAGAGGAGGGAGATCCCAAAAAATCGGCAGTGACAATGCCACCCTGCTGCAGTGACCCCGATAGAGCTCAGTGCAAAAACTGCCCTCCTTGACATCAAAGCCATCTCTAGCACAGGTCAAACAGCAGCTTTCCTCAGCAGCACAAACACCTGCCAGATATTTGACACAAAAATGATCTGTGCAGACCCTCATCAAGCCATTAAATAAGGATTTTATCCTCGGCTGAGCATCCCTGAATTAACAACTGTGGCTGCAAAGCACCACCTAACGCTGGAAACCTGCTGCAGGAGAGAATTCAGGCTTCACAAATGAGAAAAGCAGAAGTTCCCCTGAATTAATTCAGCCTCCTCCTGTCTATAAATACACGCAAATGATGAGAAAGCACAAACAGGGTTTATTATTCCCTGTCTCCAGGGAATACCCATCCTGCACACATCGTTCTGGGCAAGGAGCAAGGGCAGCAAAGGTGAGAGGGGGCAGCAAGCACCATTTATTTATATAAATAAATATATTTATTTATAACAAATACAAAATTATTATTATAAAATAAATAATTATTTATTATTATAATTTATAAATAATTTCACCTGGTATGCAAATACACAGGAAAAAAAGGAAAAAAAAAAACCCCAAACCTCCAAAACCAAGTTTGAAGAGCACCAAACCACAAAGTCACTTCATTTTTGCAAAGCTGTCCAGGGCTTTGTGGGCAGTTTCCAGTCTCTGCTGGTGCATGAAGGCACTAAACCAGTAAGGCCTGTGGGGTCTGGAAACACAGTGCCCTTCATCCAAAACCACCAAAGTCACAGCAGAATTCCTGCTGATTTCGGCAGGCAAAGCCAGAGGAAGCTCTGAGTGTTCTCCAGCCCAAGGTGGGCTGAGGAAGCACAACCAGGAGAGGCCAGACGAGCTGGCAGGAAGAAGAGCCCAGCACAAACAAACCATTTAGTGCTGGGGCTCTGCCAGCTGAGTCCTGCAGATCCATGAAAACTGAAAGCTGAGCTCCCAGGGAGGCTGGGAATGCAGAGCCAGAGCCCTCCAGGCTTTCCAGCACGTGAGGGATGGAGGAACACATCAAAGGGATGCAGGGATCAGCATGGAATGTCCCCAGCTGGTCGGAAAGCCTTTGGAAAAGGGCAGGAACAGCGTGGTTTGGGGACAGGCAGCTCTTTTCCATGTGAGCAAACACTCAGTGACCCCAGCACTGGTGAGATGTGCCCTTTCCACTGCAGGCAGATTGCAGTGAAGGGGTTGGGAGGGTGTGGGAAAGGGAGGATGCTGCCCAAATGGCACCTCTGACAGCACTGAGAGTGACATCCCCTCTTCCTCCAGGAGGTGCTGATTGTTCCCAAAGCTTTTCCCCAAAGCTTTCTCCCTAATCCCCAAATCCCTCAAGGTTCTGTGCAGTGCCATGGGAGATCCACTACCTGCAGCCACCTCCAAATGACAGGGTGGGGTGGGAAGTGATGTGATGGCAAAGCTTCCCTGATCACCTGCAGTGAAATTTTAAGAAAGCCAAACCATTATTAAAGTGGTTGTAATTCCAATCTTCCCTGGGAAGATGCAAATTTCTTCCAAGTGATAACAAATCCCTTTAAATAACACAAAAATTGAGGATTTCTATATTGCTACACGTTATTTGACATTAGCTATCCAAGCCTTATTATCAAGGAAAAAATAATCTCATTTTAGTGTGATTTAACTCTCATTTTAAAACTAATTCTTGTCCTGTTTTGGTCAGCAAACAGCTAGGAGAGTGAAAATGCCACAGTGATGGCTGAGCTCCATAAGTACATTACTGCAGCTCCTCTGACCCAGCTGCTCACATCAGGATGGTCATTTTATGGGAAAAATCAATCTTTTGGCTCACAGTGCCTAAAAACAACCCCTCCGAATAACATAAACAAGAAAGGCCACCTCTTTTTAACCCAGAAAGCAAGAGGGACATAAATTAACAGCAAGCAGAGTGTCAAGATAATGACAGAAAAAGAAAACTGGTAAGGTTTTCTTCACAGAGAACAGAAATCCCTTTCCAAGAAAGATCTGAAGGGCTCCAGCTTCCTGGAAAATTCCACTTCAGTGCAATTAAATCTATTTTAAGGAAATGCATCTCAGTGCAATAGGCTCAGTGAGTATTTTTATTTTAAGGAGTTAACAGGCACCGAAATTCACACCCTTAGAAAATGGCTACTTAATCCTGCTTCCAAAGCAAGGCTGGAAATTGGTTTTCAAGTTCCCACTGACCAGCTGGGAAGGCTGCTGGAGTGGGTTTGTAAGGAGTGCTGATTTCCCAAACTCAGGGACAGGCTGCTGTTTCCATGGTCACATGCATGGGGATTTAAAGGCCTTGGAAAAGCAGTTTCCATTTAGCAGCAGCTGCACCAACACTTCTCCAAGTGTCATTTATTCCCTGCCTTGCTCCAAGCCTCACTTTCCCTTTTTTTCTCCCCAAAACAAGCTGTGTCACCCCCTCCTCTGCATGGCCCATGCTGGAGTTTAAACAACAAACAAGGCTCTTCCATTCCAGAAAGAACCCCAAATTCCTGCTTTTCTGCTGCCCTTCTCAGCATGGAAACACCAGGGAGCTGTGTGTGGACACAGAGGAAATGAGGATGTCTGGCAGAGCTTGATCCCCTTCTGAAACCATTACTGAACTTGTGTTCTGGCTAATCAAACCCTCCAATTATCCCTGGATAAAGGCATTTCACAAGGCTGGACACAAGAACAGAGGGCATAAACACTCACTGGATTAGCCCAGACACCACCAAAATGGGAGATTTTCAGCACTGAGGAGAAGGAGATCTGATCTGCAACAAATGCAACCATTTGTGGAAAGCCCAAAGCAGAAGATGAGCAGCTTCAGATGTGCAGCTTGCACACAGCTCTGAAACCCTCTGAAGCAGTGAGAATAGCCAACCACTGCCAAATTGTTGCCTAAAAGCCAGAAAAGGTCATTAGAGATGAAGAAAAGCCACAGACTAACACACTGTATACACAACAGTCTCCCAACAGTCTCCTCACAGAGAGTACAAACCACACTTCCCACTCTTCTTTTCCCACTCTTCTCCACAGGCACCTCTTTCCTCTTTCTGAAGGTCAGAAACTTCAGCATGTCATTTTCCAGCAGGCCCAAAAGCTGCTGGAGGCTGTTTTCACAAACAAAAGCCTTTTCACCCAAGCTCTAGAACTGGTTATTCTGCATTACTGGTCTGTTCCCAGGTGTCTGCTGCTGCACTTGCCCTGCTCTGGTTGAAGATGAAAGAAATGAAGATTAAAAATGGACTATGAGGTGTTAATCAAGGTAAGTCAGGCCACCAGCCAGGGTGACATGAGCTTTAATTCTGCTCCTGCTGCAGAGATCAGCAATCTCCTATTTATAGAGAACATGGAAGTGACTGCAAGCCTCTCCTTGCCAAGGAAGCAATCCAGAGACAATGTTTACCCCAAACAGTTGCAATGATAAAAGGACAACAGCCCTGTCATGTCAGTGTTACACAATTCCCCCTGCTTCAGCCCAGCAGCAGCAAAAGCCACTTCACTTTCAGGCAGACAAGTCCTCTGGACACTTGGAATAATCATGTTTTCAGGCTGATCTACAGCTGAGCTGGAGCAGAGCAGGGCAGAGCAAGACATCAGCAGTGCATGGATTGAGGGCTCCATCCAACTTGGGACACAGCCAGGCTGTTCTCACATCCTCACAGCATCTGAGGGAAAGTGAAAAATGACAAAAACAAAGCACTGCAACAACAGCTTCTCCCAGAGAAGCTTCTCTCTGTCCTGTGTTATTTTAGGATGGTCTTTCCTGCCTCTGCACTGCTGTGCATTCCAAAAACACGAGGAGTTTTTTGCAGGTGCACCTGACAGCAAGCTGAAGTTTCCCAGTTACTGCTGGAACATCATGCTGGACTTGGATGATCCTTGTGGAATTCTTCCAACTCAGGATGTTATTCTGTGATCATCAGTAGGCTTCAGAGGGAGTAAACCACCAAGGCACACGTGTTCTTGCTCTGGTTTTAGGACGTGCAGCCTCACAAGACGACTCAGGCAGATACAAACACACACTGGAGCAATGACCTCAGCTGGGAATTGCTTTGTTTTGGGAAAAGAATATGAAAAGTGATGACATTTTATGTTTGACTCTCACACAGCCACCACTGTGTTGCTGTGCATAAACACAGCACAGAATATTTGAAGTTTTACATGTGTATTTATATGCCAACACCTCATGTTTACCCATAAAATAATGCCTGATTTTATACTCATTTGTACAACTACTCAAAGTTATAGTCCAATCACAGCTGAGCAAAATGCAAAGCACCACAAGGAGCCTGAGAAGTCCAGCTGAGGAACTGCTTGGAAAACGAGGGCTGGCTAAAAGATTTAGTATCAGTTTCACCACTGCAGGAAGATTTTGGCCAGGAACTGCCCTTTACCTGCTCAGCACAGCCTGGGCACCTGCCTTTGGTACAAGATCCTCCTCAGCCACACCAGCAGCTACCAAGGCTGAAAGTGCTTGGAACGGACGTGTTGGAAAACAGGAGAAATAATGTGCAAAAAGAATCAAAATTTGGTTTATGCACCTCTCGCCTGGAAGTTAGCTAAGGGCCATAGACAAAAGTGGAGTCCTGATAACTTCCCTTCCTGTCCAGTTTAATTTTAGCCATACCAATTCTACTGTTTCCTTCATTTCCTTAAATTTCAGCTGAGCTTTTGAACATTGCTTTATTTACTGGAAAGAAAATCCATGCAGCAGACATGAACTAGATAGATTAATAAATGTATTTCTCCATCAGGCCTCCTATATAAGCCAACCTAGCCTGTATTTAAAAGTCCCACATATTTCTATATGAACATTATGCCATGATCATAATCTATTAAAATAATTCATCAGTGAAGTTTTACACACCATTCATCAAATCCACAAGTATCCATGAGGGTTCTAAGTCACTAGAGGAGTGTAAGGAAAGAATTAATACCACTTCATTAGCATGTCTCCTAAATTCAATGTTAAATTATTGGGACAATGCTGAACTATGAAATCAGAATGCTCTGGTTTACATTTTCCAGGTGCAGCCTTTGTATTGTCCAAAGGTTCTTGAACAGTGCTGATAAGGCATGAATTAATTCCTGCAAGGTTTCAGGCACTCCAAGAGATCCCACTGCAGGCAGCCACTGGCATACCCAAATCTCTCATCCCTGTGCCCTCAGAGGTATTAAAAACAGAAAGCAAACAGAGAAATGCACATGACTTCATGTGCTGGCAGCAGGAGAAGCTGGCAGGCTGGCAGGGTTTGGAGAGACGACGAGCACAGCAAGGCAGACCTTGGGAGGTGAGACAGGACTGGATTAACAAACAGAGGACACAGAGCCACAGCGGTGGGAGGAAGAGGATGAGGAATAACCAGGGAGAACTGCAGCCTCACACAGCAGGATGGAGGGAAAAACACCTCCCAGGCCTTCCCATCACTGCAGCACAGCATCCTCGCAGCAGAGGATCCCTGGAAAACGCACACACCAAGCTGGAGCCTCTCCACCCCTGGCTGTGCACTTCCCCAAAGGATGCTCTATCCAGGCCTGCCCTCGTCCTGCACCCAGCAGAACCAGACAGCCCCCCCCGGTGTATCCGCTGTCTCCGTGGCTCCAGCAATCCCAAAGACCCCTTTCTTCCCCGGTGCAGGGGCTGAGCTTTCCCTGTCCTCTATGCCGAAATCCCCCATCCTCAAACTCCCCCACTGATGATGGAGGCATCACCTCCAGGGCCTGCTCCCATCCCATTCCTCCCCTCCAGCTGCCCCCGGGGGACAACCACAGCTCGATGCCCCTCGCCACGAAGGGACCGTGCCCCAGGGGACCCGAGATGTGCCCCAGGGTGGACAATTCTCCATTCTCCACAGCCATGGCCCCGCAGCCCGCAGCTCTTCCCCGCACCCCCAGAGCCCAACCCTGCAGGACCCCCATTCCATCCCCTCCCGCGTCCTCCAGGCCCCTGCAGCCCCCAGAGCCGGGTGCCCCTGCAGCCCCAGAGCCGGGTGCCCCTGCAGCCCCAGAGCCGGGTGCCCCTGCAGCCCCAGAGCCGGGTGCCCCTGCAGCCCCAGAGCCGGGTGCCCCTGCAGCCCCAGAGCCGGGTGCCCCTGCAGCCCGGGCCCGGGCATCCCTCGGGCCGGCGGTACCTTCGCGGCAGCGCCTCCGCCAGATCGTGTCGGTGCGGAGGATGCGGCGGAAGGTGGTGCAGACGCGGGCCAGGTTGGGCAGGTCGGTACCGGGCAGGGAACCGAAGATCTGCACCAGGAGCTCCGGGGGCAGCTCCAGCAGGGACAGCGGGGCCCGCCCGGCGGGGCCGGCCTCGATGACAGGCGGCAAGGGCCGCCCGCCCTCAATGCGCTCCGCCACCTCCTCGTCCTCCGTGCCACCGCCGCCGCCGCCCGCTTCCTCGGGGTCCGTATCGGTGTCGGGCTCGCTGTCGGCGGCCCCGCGGCGCTGCTCCCTCGCCGCCCCGCGCCGGCGGCAGCCGCGGGCCGGCCCCACACCGCACAGCCGTGCGCACACCGCCATGGCCGCCACGGCTCTGACAGAGGCTCGGGGGCGCGCCACCGTGCCCGCCGCTAACCCCGCCCACCGCAAAGCTCCGCCAATCAGCACCGCCAGTCCCGCCGCTGAGCCACGCCTACCTCGCGGCTCCGCCAATCACCGCCACATAATGAGGCCGCGCCGCGCCCCCGCCGGTAGCGGACGCTGCGCGAATGCTGTTCCCTAACCGGCACAACCAGAGTGCGCGCCCCCTAGCGGGCGGGCGGACCGCGCGCATGGCGGGGCCGGTGCCCGGTAACGGGGCGCGCTGCGGGCCGGTGCAGGGCTGGGGAGCGCCGTCACCCCGCCCCGTCCCGCCTCCTGCTCCAATTCCATGAAAAAATTGACTTTCCCTTCCCTTAGGAAAGTCTGCTTGCGGGAAGGGGGAGGGAAAAAGGAGGAAACCATCTCTGCCCCGTGTGAGGATCGAACTCACGACCTTCAGATTATGAGACTGACGCGCTACCTACTGCGCTAACGAGGCTCCTCGAAACAATCCCCTCCGCGCAGTTCCCTTGTCCCTGTGCCTTTGTTTCCCCGGCTTCTTCCCCGTCCGTGTCGTCGCCGCTATTCCCAGGTTGCTGCCTGAGAAACCTCCTTCCTCACAAAAAGCCCCTTTTCTCCACCTGTTTTGATTGATTCGTCGTTTTTCCCCCTGCTTTTCTGCCAGCCAGACCTCACAATTTGTGCGAATGGCTCCTCTTTCCCACACTGTTCTGCAAGAAAGATCTTGGGTTCTGGGGTTTTTTTTTATTTTGGAAATGGCTCCTTTTTTTCCCCACGCTGTTCCACAAAACAGCTGCAAAGAGTCCTTTGGGGTTCCTAAGCATCCTCATCCTGCTGGCCAGGAATAGACTGTGAGGGTTGCGCTGACAACACGGGAGGAAATCAAGTTGCTTCCACATAATTAACAAAAATTAGAGCCAGCCTCGTTTGCTGTGAAGAGGCACAGTTCAGCTGGGATTTCTGCAGTGGAATGAGCTCCGTGCACTCAGAGAGGGCTCAGCACAAGAGGGTCCCCAGTGATGCTGGCTGAAGTGCTGCCCTGAATCCTAATGCAGGAGCCTCACCCTCAGCAAGGGTCCCAAAGCAGCAGTCGCCATGACAATCGAGCAACAAATCCCCCAAATTGGCAGAAGACAGGAAAACAGAGATTTAATTGATGCAGAAAGTCTGTGAGCATCGCCCACGAGAATCGCTGCAGGGAGGCTGCTCTGCAGAGCGAGGAGCTGGCAGAGCATGAAGGAGGAACAGACCTTTGGATGGTGTAGAAACCCAGAATGGTTTGGGTTGGAAGGGATATTAAAATCATCCCGTTCCACCCCTTGCCATGCACAGGGATATATTCTGCTATCCCAGGTTACTCCAACCTGGCCTTGGACACTTCCAGGGATCCAGGGGCAGCCACAGCTTCTCTGGGCACTCTGTGCCAGGGCCTCCCCATCCTCACAGAGAAAAATTTCCTCCCATCCATCCCTGCCCTCTGGCAGTGGGAAGCCATTCCCTGTGTCCTGTCCCTCCAGCTCTTGTCCCCAGTCCCCCTCCAGCTCTCCTGGAGCTCCTTTAGGCACTGGCAGGGCTCTGAGCTCTCCCTGGAGCTTTTCTTCTCCAGGTGAACACCTCCAGCTCTCCCAGCCTGGCTCCAGAGCAGAGGAGCTCTAGCTTTTGGAGCATTTCCATAGCTCCTCCCGACTTGCTCCAGCAGCTCCACACAATTCTTATGTTGGGGGCTCCAGGGCTGGATGCAGTGCTCTAGTGGGGTTTTATGAGAGCAGAGAAGAGGGGGAGAATCACCTCCCTTGTCCCACTGCTCACACTCCTTTTGAGTCCCATCAGGCAAGACGGGATGCTCGAGTTGCCCAAGGATTTTGCCAAGGCACTAGTGGGCAGCTCTTGTCAGGCCAGGATAGCCTGAATCCCAAGGATCTGGATGGCTGTGCACATGGGATGATCACATGAGGAGCCCAGGCTGCTTCGTGGCACAAACAACATTGCTCCAACCCTGGGATGAGTAAAATGCTCAGCTTCTCCCAGCCTGAACCGCTGCATTCCACCCTCTGACTCTGCCCACGTGCAGGATGAGGTGTCATTTTCAGAGCTGTGCTAATCCTTTGGGCCCTCAGTGATGGACAAATTTAGTGCCCACAGTTCTGATTACACTAGGAAAAGCTGCTCCAAGCATCCAAAGCAAGGCACATGGGCAGTGAGTCATGTCAACCAAATATCGAGTCTTTGGAAATTCGGCTGGAGCTGTTTTCCACCTGTAGGGAATCACATGGCTTTTCCCACATGTTACATTATGCTCAACTGGTACTCAGAGGTTCTGACATAGCTTTTGAAAGCCTTGTCATGTCTGTTTGTTTAGGAACTGATGGATTCACGGAGGGGACAGGGAAAAGTACTGATGGCAAGGATTTTCGTGTGAATGAAACAAAAGATGTCCTGGGTGACATTGCCTGGAGCAGAAACACGGCAGTCTGCAGCACACACGTGCTTTCCCCTCTTTTTCCTTTCTATTTTTATCTGAACTTTATTCTTTCTCCTTTCCCACTGAATGCTCCTGCTGCCTAATCACCCTAAGCCTTCTCTCCTTTCCCTCACCCACCTGACCCCTATAACCCTACCCTTGGCTCCGTGGGTGCTGAGCCACCATCAATCAGACTTTCCCTTGGCCCACTGACCCCCTTTCCAGTCCAACCCAGCAGAAGGCAGGACAGCCCATCCCAAATCCATGCCAATTCCCATGGAGCTCTGCTGCCCCGTGCTGATTTGCTCCAGATGAAGGAGGGGAAGGGGAAAAGTCTGTCCAGCAGTGCCACCTCCATCACACACTGATGTCGCCCAGAGCCCAGCAAAGCTCTCAGTGCTCCAAGTGACCATGTTTCCCCTTCCCAGAGAGCAGAGTGAGGGGAATCCCAGCCTTTCATCACATCAGAGAGGAGAAACAAACGCTGTCTCCAATTTCCAGTACTGTTTTTGTGGAGCAACACACAATAGTTTTGGAGCATGGGCACATCCCAGGCCCTTGGGGCCCAGAAGGTGGAGAGCTGGTGCACAGCAGGGTGGTTATAACTGAATATCACCTCTGACTTCAGTATTCACCACCCTGTCACCAAACTGTAAAATTGTTGCTTTTCCCCCTATCTTACCAAATCCATCACCTGAATCAAGCAGCTTTGTTTGTGACGATTGGGAAAACAAGAAAAGTGCGTTATCATCCTCCCATCCTCTGTGGCACTGTCTGAGCACCTTCCTTGGAAAAAATTCCCAGAGGAATGGCCCAGAGCTTTCCAGCACTGCTGTCTCAAGCAGGCAGCTTGCAGTCATTACCACAGGACTCTCGAAAAGGGATGTAGCAAAAGGGGAGATGTTATTGTTTCATTTCCCTTCAGCAATTAAGGAGCTGATGCAGCTCTCGCTGTAGTCAATTAGTCTTCACGCTCACTAAAGGGCTTTGGATGTGTCCCAAAGTTAGTGTCCTCATTTTCTGTAATCCTGGAAGTGTTTACTCCTTCCCAGGCTCCGAGAGGGGATGAGCCAGCTGATGGCATATCCAGCCAATTATAACCAGAACAGCGAGGAGAGAATTATTTATTTTCCATTTGGCAAGAGGCACAGAAAAATATGGCAAGGCAGGCTGAGACAGATGAACAAACCCTCTCTGAAAGCCCTGCTTGCCACAGAGAGTATTTGCAGCATGTTTTTTTGGCATGGGGCTGCACTGAGATTTCTGCTTTGTAATACAAAACAAAGGCTCCTCCTGCCTCCTAAAAAACTGCCTCCATCCTTGGAGGCAGGACACATCAAGGAGAGAATATTCCAATAGAAAGGCTGAAGAGTTTTGCTGTGCTTTTTGTAATGTGTATATTTTAAGCTGGAAAACAGCTCTTCTTGTCTTGAGTCTATGATTTCCCACCTCCTTGCTTTCTCTGTGGACATTGATCTCACCAGATTTTGCAGGATAAACATCCCTTTACATGCCGGGCTCTTCAGGGAAAATCCAGAGCACAGCAGAAAAGCTGCTGATGACTCAGGAAGAGGTTACATCCTTCTGCTGTGGAGCAGAGCTCGGTGCCCTCTCTTTAATTGGCTTCCCACTGCCAGAGAGCAGGAATAATTGGGATATTGGGAAGAAATTCTTGGCTGTGAGGGTGCTGAGGCCCTGGCACAGGGTGCCCAGAGAAGCTGTGATGCCCCTGGATCCCAGGAAGTGTCCAAGGCCAGGTTGGAGCAACCTGGGATAGTGGAAGATGTCCCTGTGCAATAGCAGGGGGTGGGACTGGATGAGCTTTAAGATCCCTTCCAACCCAAACCTTTAAGATCACTTCCAATCTTCCAACCCCAAGCATTCCATGATTCTATGATTCACAGAAGAGGGTATGATCATTCTTCAACGTGCTGTCCTTGCCATGAGCAACCAGTCATTCTAAAGGCCATGAGGGCCTGGAGACATCACAGCACTTCTTTTACAAACAGCTCTTGTCCCTCCAGCTTTGGCCCCCATCCAGGCTGAACAATTTCATTCTGTTCAACACCACCAGCAGCTCAGCTGGCAGAAGGATTCTCTGCTCCAGAGAGGTCACAGGACAGGCAGTCAGGTGTTGGAGGTGCTATTCCTGGGTGCTGATCCACGGCTGTGCAATCCCAGGCAGCTCACAGAACCTCCACACAGTTCCACTCCTCACAGCATCACAAAAGGAGGTGTTTACTGAACCACAGGCTACGTAGTACTTCAGTTAACATTTGAACACGTGGGGAATTGCTTCAACCTTAGGAGTATCAAAAATCAGGGGAAGACCTTGCTACACGCTGTGCTATTCCACAATTTCCCCGCTCTGCCTCCCGCGCTGGCGCTGTCGGTGCTGCTTGCCAAGATGTTATGGATTTTCTGAGTGAAAAGCAGTACACAAACACAACTCACTGTTGCTTACACCAACTGATTTACCATGTTGCCTTGTGAAAGCAACATCTCCCATTTAAAACTGGATCCTGAAGCCAAGAACTGTGTTGCTGGAACAGCAGGAACAGCAGGAACTGATGTCAGTTTTGGTACACAGCAATGATGGCTTGGGCAATCCGTCATGCAAGGGGGAGTGCAATGAGCTTTTAGCCAAACTTTCTATGAAAATGATGTTTTTGTGATGACATTGCACACATCTGTGTGTTGGTTTGGATTTACCATCCAAAAAAACATGTCTAAGAGTCTAGAATATGTTATATTCCAAAAGACAGTGTTGTGTTCCCACTGAGGGATGGGCTCAGCTGTTATTAAACCTCAGAGAAAACCCGTCCAGGCAAAATGCTCTTTGAGTGGTTTCTTTAGCTTCACTTTTCTCAAATTACACTTTTCTACCCCCAAAACAGAGATATTTTGTCATTCTCATCACTTCTTCCTAGAGTTCTCCTAACTCGGAAGGTGAAATTTGAATTTTGAGAATTTGTTCTTAAGGGTAGCCACCACCTTAAGGCAAATTTAACATGAAAACTTCCCAGAAGAGTTATTTTAAGGCATTGCAAACAATTCTCTGCAATCGAATTCTGCCTGAAAATCTCCAATAGCAGCTAGGTAATGGCTGCACAGTTACAAGAAAAACAAACCCACATTAATCTTGAGCTGAGCTGGATCGATAAGAACAATTTGTGAGAAAAGAACTGAGGGGAGGTATTTTAATTCAGGTTGAAATGCGAGTTATCATCAGCACAGTGTCCTTTTTTTTTTTTTTTTTTTTTTTTATGGGGCTTTTCTCTCCGTGTTCCTGGTGAATTTAATACTGCTGACAGCTGCTGAGCTCACAGCCCCACACACTGAGTGCTGTCTTCCAGGAAGGGTGCAGCACTGCAGAGCAACAGCTTCGTCTGTTCCCTGGAAAGAAAGCCTTTTCAGTCCCGTTGTAGCAGAAAAATGAGGGGATGATTTATAATTCTGAATGTGAAATACACTCGCTTCGTTGTGAGGCAGCTCATGTGGGAAAAAAAATAAGAAAAGTGGGAGTTTTTCCCCAGGGAAATGCTGTGAATATCAGCTACGGTTTGGAGTCACTGTTCATACTGGCTTTTTAACAAAAAAACATCAACCCAACCTTGTGGAAGATGGAGCAGTTGGGAAAACCTGTTTTGCTTTCCTTTTTTTTTTTTTTTTAATACTTAATATTTAGTCTGGTGTGTTAGGTGCAGACAGGAGGATCTGAGCTGGAATCCAAGCCCAGCCTGTGCTCTAACCTGCTTTTGTAAATTTGGGAAATCACATCTCCTTTGCCTCAGGAAAAACTAGGGCTGACAGGGATTGCAGGGGATTATTTACCCCATCCTTCTCCCTGAGACAAGAACAACTCTCCCTGAACCCTTCAGAACAGATGTTTTACTAATGTCTCTTTAAATAAAAATATCCAAAGGTGATTATTCCATTTCTTTCCCAGGGTATTTCTTGTAGTGCTCAACTCTTCTTACCCTTAGCCCACTGCCTAATTTCTACGGCCTTTTCCAAGCTGTAAGCTCATTATTTCTCATCCTGGTCCCACTGCATGCAGGGAAGAGCTAATTCCCTTCTGTCTGCAGAAATCTTCTGCATATTTGAAGACGATGTAATGTTCCCTTTCGGTTAAACCTCCTCTTCTTCAGCCTAAATGCTTTATAAAGTGTTCTAAGGCCAGGATAAAACCACTCTGCGGCTCCATTTTTCAAGGGCTCTGTTCCAGCGCCGTCGCTGAGCCTGAAGCCAAAGCATTTTCCAAAGCAGCGTTTTCTCACTAGGGATGGGGAGCTGTGCTGAGGCAGAGCTGATCCCAAAGGCTATGTCCATGCTGTCATTCCAACTGCTCCTAACACCTTCCTCAAATCCAGACTCGCCAACTGTCTGTGCTGTCGACACACAGACACGGGCGAAGGCTGAGATGAGGAGGGAAAGGTCAAGCGAGTCTCGGTGTGGATCTAAGTTTCCTTCTCACAGTCTCTGCGGATTATTTATGAGAGGAACATGTGATAGCCCAGCCTGTCAGCAGATACTCTGATTGTGGCTCTCCCCAAGCACCATATGGATGCTTTCAGCCGGAGCTGCAGCCCTGCTAGCAGTCGGCTTGTGGATGCAAACCGCACGGCACACGGAGCTCGGAATTGTCAGCTCTGACACCAGGATGCACCTGGACACCTCAAAAATAGCATGATGTGGTTTCACCAGGGCTCATCCTCCTGCCTTCAGCTCTCAGACACAATTCCAAGTGTATGGCAGAATTTCCTCAGCGTGGAAAATGTTCTTTTAAAAGGCAGACGTTTAAATAAAGAAGAGATCTGTTGACACAGAAATTTGGGATTGCAGATGTATCAGTGTTCTGCTAGTCATCCATGTCTCACCTGCTATCCCTTGACAGTGATGTGATGGACAAAGCAATCATACACCTTAGGGCTGTTTTTCCTTGTTAGTCACATCTTTAATGGCCTCATAATTACAGGCCACTGGAACTGTGTGACCCTGAATCACAAAATTAGGTAATGAACCCTCATTCCTTCATATGACTGCAGATTCACTCTGACTTCGATGCATTACTCCACCCCAAAAATGCAAATACACCAAAAATCTCTAAGCTGGTTAGAAAACTGTCCTTCCCCCTGTGTTCCTGAGGACAATCCTGGCTCTAGATCCTTGTCCCTTGGGTTGTGAGATCATGTCACCCTGTTGCTGCAAAATCATCCTTAAATTTCAAAACACGGTGCCAGGAATGTATGTGAGAGAAAGAGAGAGAGAGAGAGAGATGCAGCTGAAAGGCTCCAGCCAACAGCTTGTGTCAGAAAGCTGCTAAGCAGGAAACAGTTGGGCAGTTTTACTCACAATGTGGTATCTGCGACTGAAATTGTGATTGAATCAATTCCTCACAAACCGCATGAGACCGGGGGGTGACTTCCCAGAGAATTGGAACACCTGCTCCTAAAATTTTGTTCCCTTAATGTAAACTCTAAGACGTGACATACTCATGTCAATGGGAAGGCAAACTGGTGACAGATCATTTAACTTGTACTTTTGTGAGGAGAAAAGTGATTAAGTGTTCATGTTGGAGGGGATATTGTGGGCCATTCCAAGGTGGCCATGGCTGCGTGTTCATGGAATCACGGAATAACGGAATACCAGGTTGGAGGGGACCTCAAGGATCATCCGGTCCAACCTTTCTTGGCAAAAGCACAATCTAGACAAGACGGCTGCACCTTAAAAGTGTCAGGGAATCCATCACTTTCCTGAGGATATTGTTCTTTTTTTGTTTCTGGAGGGGATATGGCAGGGCACCGAGTGTCACTGAGAACACGGCCTGGCGCCGAGGCGGCCATGGCTGTGTGTCACAGAGTGTGGACACTGACAGTACGCTATGACATTCGCACAGCACGATGGCTGTGTGTCACTGAGGAGAACACGGCCTAGCAACAAGATGGCCACAGCTGTGTGTCACTGAGGAGGACATGGCCTGGCGCCAAGGCGGTCATGGCTGTGTGTCGCAGAGCGGGGACACTGTGACACTACGACATTCACACAGCATGAAGGCTGTGTGTCACTGAGGAGGACATGGCCTGGCACCGAGACAGCCATGGCTCTGTGTCACAGAGCAGGGACACTGTGACACTATGACATTCACATAGCACGATGGCTGTGTGTCACCGAGAACACGGCCTGACACCGAGACAGCCACGGCTCTGTGTGGGTGAGGAGAGCACGGCCTGACATTGAGGCAGCCATGGCTGTGTGTGGGTGAGAACACGGCCTGGCACCAGACAGCCATAACTGTGTGTCACGGGGTGGGGACACTGGCAGTACACTATGACACTCACACAGCACGATAGCTGTGTATTACTGAGGAGAACACGGCCTGGCACTGAGGCAGCCATAGCTGTGTGTCACTGAGGTGAACAGGGCCATAGCCGTGTGTCACAGAGCGGGGACACTGTGACACTATGCCATTCGCCCAGCACGATGGCCGTGTGTCACGGAGGAGGACACGGCCTGGCACTGCCACAGCCATAGCCGTGTGTCACCGAGCGGAACGCGGCCCGTCACCGAGCCGCCATGCCAGCCGTGCCCGGTGCCACACTCAAGATGCCGGCGGGGCGAGGCGGAGCCGGTGACGCGCGGGTCAGCTGAGGGCCGTGGCGGCGCGGGGGGCGGGCCCGGCACTCGGAGGTGTCCGCTGCTGCCGCCGCGCACAGCCGCCGCCGGGCCCGGGCCGAGCGAACGCCGCCATGCCCTCGGAGAAGAGCTTCAAGCAGCGCCGCACCTTCGGTGAGCGCCGCGGGGAGGGACGCGGCGGGGCGGGGGCGCTGCCGGTGCTGCCGGTGCTGCCGGGCCGGGGGAGCGGCGGGGAGCGCAGCGGAGGCCAGGGCAGGGCAGGGCAGGGCAGGGCAGGGCAGGGCAGGGGAGGGGGCCGATGGCGGTGGGAGCCGCGGAGATCCCGGGCGGCTCCTGCTGACAGCGGGCGGAGCGGGCCCGGAGCCGCCCCGGTGTGCCGGCCTGCTCGGGGCTGCGGCGAGTCCCCGCTCGGCCCGGCCTGCGGGGTTGTTTACCCGGCGGAGCCCGGCGGCTCGGGACAGGGGGGTTTGGGGCTGTGGCAGGCTGCGGGGTGGCGGCAGTGCCGTGCCGCCGTGAGGAGAGGGGCTCGGCGTGGGGAGATCTTGTGGTGGCATCATCCGTTATCGACTGCAAAACTCCCGGGAGCCTGGAAACATCCTCGGCGGGTGTGCCAGGAGCGGGGCCTGCCCTTCCCTCCGCTGGCTGCTCGGTGTCCGGCAATTAAAGCTCCGCTGGCAGCCGGGCCTTGGCGGGGTGAGCAATTCTCCAGCCGGGCAGCTGCGGCTGGACAGGGCCGTGCGGCTCCTGCCGCCGTTTGGCTGTGGAAAACTAGCAGGGCATCGAAAAGAGCTGTGTAATGACGGCTGGGAAAATGAGATTAGTCCCTTTCGAGAAGGAGCAGCCTCGATAGAGCCGTGCCACCCTTGTGTGTGTGCTGAAGATGGGACCGGAGCGATCCAAAGGCTCCGGATTGCTCATGTGTGTCAGTGAGAGAGGCTGAAGCACTGCGAGGGTAACAAGAACTGGCAGCGTAACCTATTTCTGCATGAACTATAAAATCCCGTACGCGAGATGGAATTGGTGGAAGTAATTGATCCAGATTTTCCTTTCTTCCTGCCGTTGGGTTGAAGTCAAGCTGCTTAAGGGAGCTTTGTGATGTGCCCACCCTTTGCCTTTGCTGTTGTGGTAAATGAAAGCTGTTCCTCGCGGTGAAGCGGGGAGGATTTTGATCTGGCAAAAGTCTGTGTTTATGCTGCCCCTTTTCTCGGAGCTTTCCAAAAGTGTTGTTGACCCCATCGCCTGTCAGCAGCCTCTGCTGCAGGTATTAAGTTCAGCTAGGATGGCAGCCAAGCAGTTGCCACTGCAACTACTGTCGTCAGAGAACAGTGTTTATCTGTGGCTGGCTGGGGCCTGATTTTGAACACAGCACACACAATAATCTCCGCGATTTGCCCGGTTTATGTTCCTTCTACTCCAGGGAGAATAACATCGCTGCGAACGAACCCGTTCCAGCTGAAAAGTTAGCGCTTGCCAGGTGGATGGTTGGTCTCACTCCCTCCACGTATCTTTTGTGTTGCTGGTTAATCTTAAAAAGTATTTTAACGAGGTGGAACTCTGTGCCCTTGAAGCGCTCCCGCTGGGCTGTGGGAATGTGGCTCGGGGTGCAGGGTGGCTTTCAGGTGAAGGCTTTGCGTGCTCCTTGCCTGAGTTCTGCTTGATTCACCTGCAGCTTCCAGCGGTGATTCACGGGAGCTGCATTCCTTGCCGGGCTCAAGGAGGATGTATTCCATGGGCACAAACACTAATGGACACTGAGGGATGTTATTGTCCTGACATTAGCATTCCAGCGGGGAGCTGGGATAAGTGCTTCTCTCCCTGGGCAGGTGCGCGTTCAAGCCGTGATGCAACACCAGATCATCTCTCTCAGGGCTCTTTGGAACATGAAATCAGCCTGGAAAGCCCCGTCCCGCTGAAAAACAGAGGGGTAAAATTGAGTTCACTGAATCTGAAAGTAGGCGGGGGATAGACATGCAGCTGCCCCTGAAAGCAGCAGGGCTGTTTACTCTGCCTCGTGTACTTTAGCCTGGTTCATTATATCTGTTCTATTAATATTTCTGTCTGAGGAGAGGTGAACTTTATCCTGAAAACTGGCACGGAGAGTGGCAGACTGTGCAGGTCCGGCAGAGCCTCCTGCGACAATGGGTGCGGCCGAGCCAAAATAAAACCTGGAATTCGGTAACACGAGCACACACAAGGAAAGCTGATGCTGCCAGGCTTGAGCCAGTCCCGGGGCTCAAATAATTGTTGACCATTTCCTCTTCTGGGACCTCACAGAAATAGCCCAGGGTATTTGGTTGTTGACTCGGGTGGTGTAATTTGAGGCCGTAACTGTGTGAGGTTAAATGTGTGCTTCAGTGGGCAGAAAGTGAGGGGGTGTGGGGAGGAAAGGATCTCCTTTAACACTTTCTAGGAGTGCCAGGCAGGTGCACACAGCACTTGTCACCTTGGGTTAAGGAGCAGGGGATCAGCTGTCACAGGAGAGGTTGTACTTCTGATAGCGCTGGCCCATTTGGAAATTGCTTTGCCTGAATTTCCTCTTCTGGCTTTTCCTGACACGTGGTCCCTCTCTTCAGTGGTGGAGAAAAAAGGGAGCAACAGCATGAACTGTGAATGTTTAAACAGATTTTTTTTTAAATCCCTTGCAGAACAAAGAGTGGAAGATGTACGACTGATTCGAGATCAGCATCCCACTAAAATACCAGTAAGTCCAGTTCTTTTAATTTTTTACCTCAGTTTCCAACCTCGTGTTCTTTTTAGCAGTTAGAAATCTATGAAAGAGCTGTCCTGAGGAGACCAAATGAAAAGGTGGCTGTTCAGGGTGGCTAAGCCTGGATTTTAGGAGCATTCTGAAAGCAGTAATTCTCATAGTCAGGGTGGCAGGGCAAGGCGGGGGTTGGAGGAAATGGAGTTTCCGGCCTGTTGCAGTTGTGTGTTGTAACTTGGGAGAAAACCACACCCCAGCTGAGCTCTGAGATCCTCCTGAGTGCTCAGCTCTTTTCCCTCAGTGGTTTTCTTCTCCAAATGAAGAGGCTGAACTGAGAGGCTTACCAGGAAGAGCAGACAAGAATGTAGAGCAGATATGGATTTGATCATCAGCCTGTGCTGAGAAGGACAGAAATGCTGGGAATTTCTCCTGGGAAATGTGCTTGGGTCTCCAGGAGTGCTGCTGGGCTGTCCAACCAGCTCACCTCACACTGGATATCAGCCCTCACCTTGGCACTCTTCAGCTACTCAGCTCCAAATGCTGCCTGAGTTTGTATTTTATTTTATTTATGGCATCCTCAAAGTTAAAAAATGCAAAGAGCATCCTAGAAGCAGAAGGCATGGATTGTGTTCTGTCACCGATGAGTTCTTCAGCAGAGAGAATTGAATTCTTGACTCTGTGATGAGATCTGGTGACCCCAGTGGGTGGAAATTCTGCTGTGAACCGACTGCAGCAAACTGTCCCCAGTTCCTGAGCACCTTCACTGACAGAAACTGCTGTGGAAACAGAAACGGAAAGGTTTTCAGCTTTCTTGGGCTTTCAACTCCTTCACCTTGGAGCTGCCACTGCTGTTTTCCTGTGCAGTGGGTAAAGGAAGAAGGAATTCTTCACATTAGGGATTTTCTGACTCTTTTGGAATGTTTCATTTTCCCAAAAGGCACTTTCCTTGCAAATTTCCTGACAAATATTGTTTTTTCACTCACCTTTCAAAGACCACTTAGCTGTACTCCCCAAGCTCTGTGACCACAGATTGAAAGCCACGGATTTATGGCAAAACTCTCATTTTAAGTTAGCCATGGACAAGTTCCAAGCAAAAATTCAGAGGTGCCTAAGGAACTTGCTGGAGATGTGGTGATGCAAACTCCCAGCTATCCCTGCTGGGATCCCTGGAGTCTTGCTGGGCCAGTCACTGCCTCGTTATTGTCATTAGCAGTTCTGGATGAGATAAGATGGCAATGTCACAGTAGATAGTAAATCCCTCCTGTGCTGCCAACATCCTCCATTCTGCCGTCAGAAATACCTACTTCTTAGAGTCTAACTGCTTAAAAATAGTGGGGGTTTGCTACCCAGAATGAGCCAGCATTTATTTCAGCTGATGTCAGGATCTTTCTCTGGTGGAATTAAAATCAGCTCAATGTCTCTTCACCTTTTTAAGGTGCAGCTTTTAAAGATCAACACAGCCAGGTCCCATGAGCATGGAGAGGATCCAAGGGACTGGTGTCACGTAGCTCCTGTTGACTGAAAATCAACAAACCCCACGTGGCCGTGGAAACGGGAGCACACCAATTCTGAGATCACTTTTTAAAAGCAGGAACTACCCTCAGTTGCTGGGCAGGGTGTTCCTTAAATTGGGAAATCTGCAGTCACTTCGTGAATTAAGTGGTTACTGCACAGCAATCCTGGCAGTATTACTGGTTCCTGAGCATGCTTGAGGAAGTTTTCTCCTTAATTTGGAAATGGGAGTGTTTATACCTTTCCAAAGTAGCTTTTTCTCATGCTTTAGAGGAACCATGGGAGGTGAATGGAACATTCAGAGTCATCTGGAGTTGTAGTTCTTAAAGAGATGGCCTGAAACTGGAGAAATTCCAGTGAGAACAGTTTGATCTGTCAGACCTCTGTAGTAGCCCAAGCCCCTGGTTAGCCACTGCAGTGTGTTAGAGGGAAACAGGCTTGATCTTTCCTTGGATTTCCTTGTTGCTGAGTAATTCAGTGCTGGATTAAATGATTGCAGCAAAGGAACTGTTCTAAAATTGCAGAGAAGCTGTGGATGTGTGCTGTAAAATCCCTGTGAGTTATCCCTCTGTGCCGTGGCTCTTGCAAACAGAACAGAGGAACGCATGAAAAAATTAATCATCATAGAAACACAGAATTGTTTGGGTTGGGACCTTTAAGATCATTGAGTCCAACCATGAATTGTTGCTTTTCAGATTTGAGGTGCTGCATTCATTCACACATGAAATGGAGCTGGGAGGGGGAGATGAGGGCACCAGACACTGATCCTGCCTTTCACATCTTCTTTGCTTTTTGTGTTTCTTCTCAGGTGATCATTGAAAGGTACAAGGGAGAGAAGCAGCTTCCAGTTTTGGATAAGACCAAGTTCCTGGTGCCAGATCATGTCAACATGAGCGAGCTAATCAAAATTATCAGGTAGTATTTATTGCTGGGATTCCAGTGGGAACTGATCAACCTCAGACTGTGATGCTCTGTTAATTCCCCCTGGTGCACTTGGGAGGTCTAAATGGAAAATTGATCTAATAAGCACTAGGATAAATCCAGGAAAAGCAAATTTCTTTTTGCTTTGCTGGAAGAACCCCACTCTGAAGAGAGCTGGGCTGGTAGTCTGCTTCCAAGAGAAATAATTGGTTCCCAGAGCTGTAGGAGGGAGTCTGGGGCTGTGAATCCCTGCCTAACATGGGTCCTTCTGCCCAGGGCTCCAGCACTTCCTGCTGGGTTATTTTTGGGATGCCTCCTCAGTGTTCTGCCACGGAGTCCCCTCTTCCCACCCACTGGGAAGGGGAGTTTGGGCTCAGAGCCAGAGCTCTGTGCTGCTGCTTGGGAATGCTGTTGGCATCCTTTGGGAATGGAGGTTTCCCTCAGTGACAGCACTGAGACCTGGGCAATACCCACTGAGGCCAGAGTGTTTGTGCCCTGCTTGCACAGCCTGCCTTGAGCTCAGCTTACAGGAAAGGCAAACAGCCTTGTGTGGAAGTTGTGTGGTCGAAAACTGTGGTCAGAAGTTCTGCTAGAAGTGCATCTCTGCTGGCTCAGCTGCAGTGTTTGATTACTAAGGGTTCTCCAGGGGTTTCTGGGAAGTGAGCAGCAAAGCACGTGAAGTTGTTTTGTGTTGGTCACGCTGCAGCAGGAGGTGGTTCATGGAGGCCACAGGCTGTGGGAGTTGTCCAGGGTGTCCAAAAAAACTCACAGGCAAGTCCCAGGTCCTGTGTGAATAAGAAAGGCTGGTAGGGCTTTGGAGAGAGGAATCAGGTTGCTTAAGTCTTTCAGAACTTCTCAGGAAAATGAAAGGCCCTGGGCAAAGAGGTTAACTGCAGGCTGAAGGATTTTCCCACCTTTTTTTCTCTGGCTTTGCTGTTAATAACTTGGTAGCAGCCAGACTTGGGCCTTGGCCAGCTCCAGTGATGCACAGCAAAGCCCATCCTTCCCAAACCTCAGAGAGCTGCTGCCTTCCCTCAGCCTGCTGTCTCTGGAGTGATTAGTCTGCTTTTGTAAGGGTCTGTGTCCAGGGCTGTAGTTGGGAGCTAAATAAATCCTTGTTTCCAGCTGCTGCTGCCCCTCAGTAGCGAGTGGAAGCAGCAGGAACTCTTCTGATCTGTTCTTTCCTTCTTGCTTTGGTGGGAGCTCCACACACCCAAGTTGCTGTTGCTCACTTGCTTTAAGTGGTTAGAGAGCTGCTCTCTGCAGACCTGCTCTGCAGGAGGCAGTTTAGCAGAAACACCCATTTCCCTCCTGATGGAGTGATCAATCCAAGGGAAATCCAGAAATCAGCTCTTTCCTGTGCCAGGCAGCCTGTGCAGCCTGTGGCTCCCTGCCCTTCCCACGATGCTGCTCCTGGGAGGGACCAGAGGGAACAAGATGCTCCAGGGTTAAGCTCAGGCCCTTACAGAGCTAGTGACAAAGTGAGTTTAAAAGTTTCCCAAGTTTTGCAGAGAAGCTCTGCCCACCTTTCCCCATCCTCCCCCAGATCTCTGATCTTCATTCCAGTGAGCTGCAAGCCAGAGGTCCCTGGTTGTACCAGGACTGACTCTTCCCAGTCCCTCCAGTTCAATGTCCTTCTGGAGTGCAGTTTTCCCCCTGGTAAAGGCTCTGCCGGTGCACACACCTGCCTGGATTTAGTGGAGAAATTCAGAGGGACAGGGCTGGGTGGGGACATGCAGGGCAAGGTGCCCATGGCAGAGGTTGGAACGAGATGAGCTTTAAGGTCCTTCCACCCCAAAAGTGGAAAAAAAGTGAAAAAAATCTGATTCTCCGCTGTGACCTTGCTGCTGTCAGTGTTGAGGACTCTCCGTGTCCATCTGTCCTTTGTCCCTCCTTCCCCTCACCCCTTCCCCAGGCGACGCCTGCAGCTGAACTCCAACCAGGCCTTCTTCCTGCTGGTGAACGGGCACAGCATGGTGAGCGTCTCCACGCCCATCTCCGAGGTGTACGAGAGCGAGAAGGACGAGGATGGATTCCTCTACATGGTCTACGCCTCCCAGGAGACCTTCGGAGCACCAGCTTCCGCCTAGGACACGCCAGTCGTTAGGATTTGGGTTGACCCTTGGCCATCACCCCCACTCTTCCCCACACACCCCCCAGGGAAAGAACCGGATGTCACCTACGCTCTCAGTCCTTAGCATAGTCTTGCTTTAGCAGGTGTCTCATCTCACCTTGCCTTGTTTGTGACTATTAAACAGTACAGACGAGCACCTCCAGCTTTGAAACCTGCCCTAATAATATTCCACACAGGCACATTTACATGTCTGGACCTGACGAAAGGAGCCCAGTTGTGCATGTGACACTTGCAGAGAAAGGGACACTCGATTGACTTTTAATAAGCAAACAGGCACCAGGAAGGAGCTAAAATGTTTCCTGTGAGTTTGCTGGAAAATCTCCCTATGATTCCTTAATTTTTTTTTTTTTTTTTAAATGGGAAGGTTTCTCATGAGAGCAAATGCATTTTTATGTTCCAAAGGGGAGCTTTTTCTTCTGCAGCTCCATCAGACTCGTGTCAGTGCTGCAGGGAGTTAAGGCAAGTGCTCGGGGTGAGCTGGGGGAGGACAACTCTCTGTGTCTCCGGTTTTTGGGCACCGCACGCTCCGGGCGGCGCCGCTTTCTGGAATACTCATACCAAACACCACAGCTTTATCGTAGTTTTAGGAAGTGTCTAACTGTAAAATACACACCTGGCCAGGTAACATTGAAATAAACTCCAGTCTGTTACAAATTCCCAATCCCTGTGTGTTCATCTGAGCTGGCTCCCAGTGATCCATAGGATCATTCCCTAGCCCGGAGGTTGGCTGTTCCCTCGCCTGGGACTCGGGGAGAAGCAGCTCAGGGCTGGGAGTCGCTGCCGAGAGTTGACGAACAAATGATTAGTGGCATTTGCAGGCTGCCAGTGTCCCTGTGGCCGGGAGCAGGCCGTGCAGGGGAGAGCTCTTTAGGACAAACCTGTGTGTTCCTCTAGTGCTGTCGAGCGAGGCGTGGCGGATCCCGGGGTGTCCTGTGTGTCCCCAGGGACAGAAGCAATACTACTGCGCCTGGCACTCACCGGGGTGCACACGCTGTACCTCCTCCACTCTTTGCATGCATCTCCTTCCCCCTGCCCGTTTTTTATTGTCCTTTGTGTTTTTACTCCGACGTGAATTTTTCGATGCAGCTTGTTCTCTCTGTTTAGTTCTGTTCGTGGAAGAACTCGTTTAACTCATAACTGACAACTGTACTTGTAATTACGACGTGATCGACTGATATTCCTGTACAAATGTTGCTTTTTTAAAATTAATACAGTGCTGATATGGATGGATTACATCCCAACTTAATTCCGGCTCATGTGGTTATTCCTAGGCGCTTTCACAGCAAAATAATTAAAGGAATTAAAAATAATTCTACTGCCAAGCTGGAGAAGCCCCCGCACAGCTGAATCCCTGTTAAATGAAAACCAATACCGAGGGATTCTGTTTAACTCTTTATTTTCCATACATTAAATTTACTCAGATAAAAACATTCTAAAAATGTACAATTTAACTTTTAACAAAGTATAATAAAACATAAAAATCCCAATACCAGAATACTTGACATTTACAATTCAAAATCAAATTAGCTGAATATTAAATATTTACAAAACTATTTAAAATATTTATAAAGTTACATGCAGAATCTGTAATACTAGAAGTGATCGAAGTAAAAGAAATGGCTCAAATGGAGCAGGAATTTCCTTCATTCCTAATGGAAAGTTATGTCCAAGAGAAGCTGTTAATCTGCACTTGAAAACACACGGGATTTGCTTTCTGCTTCAGTACCAACACGGTTCTTGGGTACATCAGGAAAATGTCAGGGGACAAATGGGTAATTCCAAGGGTTTATTACAAGAGCTGTGGGGCCTCAACCAGCCGTAGTGATTTCTACTCTCACAAACACTCCATTATGGGGATTTTTGTCCAGATTTGCCCACATTCATCCCATTTTACAGGTGTTCCAGACTAGCCCGAATCCAGCACTCTGAGTCCAGCACAGCCACAGCTTCCCCACAGGATTTTGGGAGGACTGCTTTCCCCAGTGCCACAGCCTGGCTCATCCTGGGATAGTTCTGCCTGGAGCTTGACCAGCCAGGAGGTGGAATTTGGGGAGATGGCCAAGCTCTGGTGCTGGACCGTGGTTACTTTGGGAAGTCTGGCGCTTAATTTGCCAAGATTTAATGACCGTGGTATGAAAAGGTTTCACAAAAAGCTGAGTGTGACAGAGTTGGTTTGAATAAAAACCAGTTTTGAGGAACTTTAATAACAGTTCAAATGTAGTTTTCAATAAAATAGGGTGGAACCCTCTGATGAATATCTCAGCTCCTTCTCCTCCCTCTCTGCTCTCCCTGTTAGGGTTGAGCCCAGAATATTTATTAATGCTTAATTTGCAGAGGGTGAGGAGGAGTTTGCTGGAAATTCCATCCTATTTCGAGTCTTTCCATCATCAAAATGGAAAATGCAGCTGAACTGCACCAGCTGCTGCTCCCTCCTCTGGGAAAGGCTCCTTGCTGACTTCTCCATGCCCCTGCAGGGAGATGGCTGGGGATTCCCTTCCCTCTTCCACTGAAAAATCATTCCTATTCCACAGTGAAATCCATCTGGAGAACTAATTCTTTTAATACTTAACTTGTAGGACAAAGATAGGGCTAAATAACATTCTTTGAACTCTCCATCTTTCAATGTACAAAAATAGGGTTTAAGAACTGCTTCCTTCAAGCAGGGCAGCTGGAACTTAACTATTCCAACCCCAAGCTGCCTTGCTTTTGAGGGGTAAAAAGATGGATTTGTGCCTTTGAAGAACAGATCAAGGATAATTTTATGGAATTAAGGTGCTCTGTTGGGACTTACCAACTTAGGTTGTTCTGGGTACAGAGTGGGAGGTGTTCACTGGCAGGTCTGAAGCCCCAACTCGCTGGGATTTGGGGAAGGCTCTGAGCTTGCTGCTGCCTCACCAGATTTTCCTCTCGGACACTCGTGTTGCTCCAGGTCCTTCTGGATTGGATCTTACTCCAAACCCAGACCCAAACCGTTCCAAACGCAGCCGTGAGCCACTTGAAGAAACATCAGCCTTAACTTGACACAAAGGAAACAATCCCAAAGAAAGGAATGAAACAGTTTGCTGGAAAGAAACATCAGCCTTAACTCTACACACAGGAAAGGATCCTAAAGAAAGCTCTGGAGAAAGGAATGAAACAATTTGCTGGACAGAAGTTCAGTTTTACAGTCCTTTTGATACAATTTTTTCTGTGATGAAGATCAGACACAACTGTGCCCAGCCTTGGGCAGTAAAACAAAACACAACTGGTACAGAAATTACTTTTTTTTTTTTTTTTGCTGCTGTTTTTTTGCTATTTCAAAAGGGTTTTGAACACTCACATGTGTGTTGAAATACAGTTTCTTTAAACACAATTTTAAAATATCGTTTAAAAAAAGTGAAAAATAATAATAATAATAATAATAACACTTAAGTTTGGCTTTCAGCACATGTTCCAGGCCACTGGAGAGACCCTCAAAGCTGCAAATAGTAAACATGGAACTGCACGTTTTCCTTGGGCATGATGCAGTGGGACAGACTGTTCCTACCATTGTCTTGAGCTCATTAAGGCAAAGTAAATTGCATTGTCAGTTTTCATCCCTTTAGTGTTGTAGGTCTGAAGGTTGTTCATGGGAACACAGGGAACGTCCTCTTAACAGGCAGAGCCAGCAGGGAGCAGGAGCTGGGCTGGGAATACACAAATCAGGGGTTCTTATTGCATAGCAATAAAAAGTAGCTTTTTTTTGTTGTTGTTTGTTTAGACCAACCGTTCTGCAAATTTAGATTTTGGATCCCTCCCTGGGCCGAGTTTGGTTCTGCCCACCCACATTCCCGAGCCTCTCCCAGTGTTCATGATCCCTGCCTTCCAGCAAGGCTGAGACCACCCTTGGAGAGACAGGGACACAAGGATGGCCCAAAATGTTCCTTTCCTATGCCCAGGGCCCAGGAAGGGCTGCATTCCCCCGTCACACAGCCTCCTCTCCCGGGGCCAGCTCTGCACAGCTCCAAACCCTCCTGCTCCCAGAGGACTTCCCGAGTCCCTGCGCCACTACAATCCTATGGATTCATCCTGCTGTAAGGAATACCTCCGAGTGTAAACAAGGCTTCAGACTTTCAAGGCTGTCTCCCAAATTACAGGATGCAAGTATCTCTCTGTCAGACACTCTTACAGAGGAGGCCTCACCCAGTTAATGCCGTCAAATTCCCGGGGGGAGCCATGAGGATTAGGATCTTCTTTCAACCAGACAGGACCAAAGTGTTTCAAATTAGCAGTTCGAGATGGGTTTGGCTTCCTCTCGAGTCCTAATTTAGATTTGTCACCCACAAATGATGGACTAAGTAGTTAACACCAAAGCTACTCATCTACAACCTACTGCAACGAAGGAGGCCGACAAGAAATCCTTCCAAGTCTTGATAATAATGAAGTTTTTACTACCTTTTACATGTTTGACTCCCACCACTCCTGAATCCTGGGGTAGGAGCCAAAGGGTATTTTATATAAAGTAAAGCAAAAGCTTATCAACTCTGCTGCCAGAGTTCTTAGTTTGATTTTTTTTTTTTTTGAGGATGGTTTAAAATTCATTTACAAAAGCAGAATAATAAGGTTTCTGTGAAAGAGACCTATATACAGTAACAGGACGTAAAGGTTTTGTGTATTACAGGAAAATATCCTTGAAGCCTTTATGACTCTGGAGTCTCTGGGACTTGGACCCTTGGAAACTAAGTTTATTCCAGTGCTGGGAAGCCAGCACTAGCTAGTAATAGGTGAGACAATGAAGCACGAGTTTGTTTCCAGAAGGAACCGAAACTGCCGTGTGTGTTCTTTTGGAAGGGAAAAAGAGAGACTTTTTAGGATTTTTATAGTGGAATTAAGTCCCGTAAGCCTGCTGGTGCCAATTTGTAAAGGTTGGAACTTCTTTGCCTCTTGCACTGGTCTCAGAGTGACACTGTCTGCTAAAAGTGCAGAAAGCTTGAAGAGTTTTACATTCTTCTGTAGTGCAATCCTTAAAAATCCCAGAGATTAGTGCCTGATCACTTTTGAAAAAAAGTAGACATTTTACCTAGCCCAGGGGTGCCAAAGTCCTTCTGGCCACTCCTACCTTCCACCTCAGAACAGAGCTGCCCTGGAGTCAGACCTTTCACCTTGGAAAGTCCAATTATGGCAACATTCTCCAGCCAAAAAAGTACAGGGGATGTTGTACTTCCAGCAGGAACTGCAGCTGGCCAGCTCCACCATCCATCCATCCATCCATCGGTCCGAGGACACAGAGTCAGGAGTTCCAACAACAAAGCTTGAATTTGGCAATCAAAACTGGGTTGGCTGCACCCCTAAGCTAGATTTTCTACCTAGTCTAATAAAGTAAAGCACCTTTGGATTAAAAAATACATTAAGCTTAACAGCAACTGGACGTCTCAGTCTTGTAGTTCGATCTCCGTCGCTCTCCATGGCTTTACAGCATCGTGGTGCCAGCTGGGGAAACGTCAGTCTGTGGAGTCCAGGCTTTCGGAGGGAGGGGCGTACTTCAGCCTGAACGTACCTGGGACAGGACAGGGACACAGGGGTTACACAGCAGGCACCTCCCAGAGCTTCCCAAAACACCCTGCTGCTGCTGCTTCTTACACTGTTGGGAGTTTGAGGGCTGGCATGAGTTTGTTTCATGGAATTGGAGAATCCCACAATGGTTTGGGTTGGAAAGGAGATTAAAGCTCATCCAGTGTCACCCCTGCCATGGCAGGGACACCTTCCACTGTCCCAGGCTGCTCCAAGCCCTGTCCAGCCTGGCCTTGGACACTGCCAGGGATCCAGGGGCAGCCACAGCTTCTCTGGGCACCCTGTGCCAGAGCCTGCCCACCCTCACAGGGAGGAATTTCTTCCCAATATCCCACTTCACCCAGCTCTCCTTCAGTTTAAAGCCACTCCCCCTTGTCCTGTCAGTCCATGCCCTTGTGAAAAGTTTGGCAGACTTTAAATGGGAATTTAATGAAATTAAATTCAACATAAAAAGACATCAGAGTCTGCTGCGTTGCTGAAGTTCTTCCAACCAGGACTGGTGAGGCAGAGGTTCTGCTTCCCCCTGGCCACTATCAAAACATTCACGACAGGAATTCCACTCATTATTTACCTTTTAGTGCTGCTGTAAATTGCTGCCCCAACACTTGACACTTGTTAATTTACGGTGTTTAAATGCCTGAGACCACATAAAAATTAATCCAGGTAAAGGCTACAGACAAGACATAATGTCAAATGGAACCTCAGTGCTGTTTGCTCCACTCAAGAGTTTGTATTTAATTTTTTAGCCCACACCACTTGCAAATTATCTCAACATAAAACAATCAAAATAAAAAAGAAGAGTGGGGCAAAAAGTGCTCTTGGTAAATCAGCATTTCTCTTTTAGCTGTTTCCCACCTGGAATTAAGGATTCAGCTCTCTCCTGGAGAAGGCAATGCTGTGTGTAAACAACATGTCCTATAAAATAATTATAACAGCAAACAGGACCTTCAGGAGTGTTTAAACAGTAATTCTTCATTTAGCTTATTGTTTTGGGCAGGAAGGGAAGAGAACAGAGATTTCAGTTTGTAAAATCCCAGGGGAACTCCCAGTTATGACCAAAGCTGACCTGGCTGACAAGGTAGAAGCAGCAACAGCAATTCTGCTGCAACCTGTCTGCAGCAGCTCCCTCCCTCCCTGGATGTTTCATCCCTCCTAAAAAACACTGCAAACACCACGGAGTGTTCTGATGGGTCTGCCTAAAACTAAGCTGCGACTTTTGCCAACAGCTCAGACCATCAACTTTCAAGAACGAGGTATTTTTATCAGGCAGAGATTCCAAGATGCCATCAGCCACTCCCCGTGTTTCCCCCCACTTTACCTTGCCGATTGAAATCCATGGGCGGCTGTTTGCAGTCCTGAGCTCTGTGCCCGCTGGCCCCGCAGTTGTAACACGAGAGGTTCCCGTTTTTTTTGTGACTCGACCCGTTGCCGTTGCCCATCATTCCCTGCGCCTGGTACACCCCGGCCGTGCCCATGAAGTTCTGCATGGGGGGCACGGCGAAGGTGGACTGTCCGGCCATGACGGAGTCGGGGGCCAGGCCGCTGTTGTAGGCTGTGTGCACCACGGGGAACGTGGTGCTGCTGTTGTACTGCTGCGTGTTGATGTAGCCGTTGCTACACAGGGGGTTGAAGGGCAGGAAAGGGAAAGTAAACATGGAAGGTCCTGAAAAGGGGTGCTGGAAATAGTTGGCGTAGCTGACGGTCATGCCGCTGGAGCCGCAGTTGCCGCTGCAGCCGCAGGAGCTGCACACCATGCAGCCGGGCGGCTGCGGCGGCGGCTGCTGGTGGTGGTGGTGGTGGTGGTTCTGGTTGGGGACGGGGACGGTCCCCGCGGAGCCACCGCCGCTGCTGCTGCTGCTACTGCTGCTGCTGCTGCTGTAGAAGTTGTTGTCGGCGCCGGAGGAGAGCGTGGGGCTGGAGCTGGGCGCGGGGCAGCTGGGCAGGTTGGCCATGGTGGTGAAGGACGGCGACGGGTGGCTGCTGGAGGAGGCCGCGTTGCTGTTGGCGCAGAAGCTGCCCTGCATGGGCGCCACGGGCACGCTGCTCATGGCAGAAAAGGCAACTTTGGTGTTGGCTGTGTACAGAGCAGTCCGGGGGTTGATTATTGCGGGGGACACCGTTATTTGCATATTACTGGAGCAGGAAGTCTGTCCGGCCATGGCGGAGTCGGTGGGAAGAGACGACGACACCAGGAGTTTGATGGGCGGACGAGCCACGTGGAAGACCGTGCTGGATGTCACCGTGGCAGCAGTGCTCGTCTCCACGATGAGTCCTGGCTGCTGGGCTGGTTTGATCACTCTGTCCAGAGTGGAAGCGTGGACGACTTTGGTCCGAGGCCCAAAGTTCATGGTGGAGGTGGGAGAGCTGCTCTCGGCACCCCCCGACAGCACCTGCAGGGGTTGGTGCGGAGAGGACGCCGACATGACATCCACCACGGCGTTCCCAAAGCCCTTTTCCATCTTTATGCTGCCCCTCGAGCCGGGAGACACTTTATTCCTTTCTTCCAAAGACAAGAGGGAGTGCACGGAGGACGAGAGCAGCTTCATGTCTGCGGAGCCGCGCTCTGGCTTGTGCACGGAGCTGAGCATGCGGATGGGGGTGATGTGCGAGGGGCTGGGGGACATCATCTGCATGGGCAGCGCGTGGTGGCCGGCGGGACCCGAGCCGGCGTCGTTCTGCACGGGCAGCACCTGGGCGGTGGGCCTGGCAGAGCTCGAGGGGAAATGGTTCAGCAGCATCACCGGCTTCTCCTTGTCCGAGGCATCCAGGTGGAGCTCCATGCCTGGGGAGAGAGGAGCCGTGAGGGCAGCCCCGGGCAGGGCGGGGGGCACTGCTGGGGACACTGCTGTGGGGTTGTGCTTACGTCTCTCGTTCTCCTCGGCGCTGTCCGAGCTCTCCTCCCGCGTCTGGATGCCCATGGGGCTGGAGCTGGAGCTGGAGTACTCGGAGGAGCTGCCCTCGCGGGGCAGGGGGTGCGCTGGCTGATCCACGTCCACTCGCAGCTCTGCAGGGACACAGGGAACGCCAGGGTGACACTGACAGCCTCAGGACACCAACACAGCGTGCTCAGGATGACAATCACTGGGGTGGAACAAACCACAGCAGCTGCCCATTCCCATGGGAACCATGCAGGAGAAACTACTTTTAATTGCCCCCAATAATCACCAAAATCAGACTTTTTGCTTGCTCCCTATCAAGCCAAAGGCTTTTGGAAGATAAAGCTTGGGGAAGCAGCAGCACAGGAATGAGCTGACCCTTGTGACAGCACAGCAGTGTCCCCTGCTCCCCTTACCTGCAGCGTGGTTGCCCCGGATGCTCTGGATAGGCCCCACGTGGGACGTGGGGGGAACCCTGGCCACCCCACTGCTGGTCACTGAGGAAGGTGTTGAGGGGTTTAGGCACCGTTTCTCTGATTTCTCCCTACAGGGTGATGGAGAGAAGTATGAAGAGAGAGAAACTGGCTAAGACACAACCACAAATAAATCAATCGCTGAATGAAACCGAAGCAGACAAAGCCCATTAAACAATCCACTGATGCTGTGCTCATTTCAAATGGAAACACTTGGAAATCACAGCAGTGCTGACCAGTAACTGCCAGCAGTCAGGGCTGGACTATTTGCCATCTGATTCCAACACTAATTTGTCCAGGGCAAAACATCACCAAATCCTAGCTAAATTCTAAAATTATGTCAGCACATCCCAAACCCAGCCCTGCACACCAAACCCAAAGAGAAAACAAACACAGTCCCAAGTTCTCCTTTTCCAAGCACACTCTGGAAAAACTAAGACTGCTGAAAAACGCTGCCAAGGAGCTCTGATAAATGGGCACAGATTTGGATTTCTAATTGCTTTTTAAGTAACAGCAGTAGCTGCAGAATAAACACTTCCCTGTAAGTGGAGATGCAAAAACCAGGACAATCTGTTGCGTCAGTGTCCCCAAAGGGCTGTCACAGCTGCCTGGGGTCACCCTGGGGCACTGAGGCAGCTCCCAAAGTAGCTGTGCTCCATCCACGTGGATTGGAGCCAAAAAATGTCACTTCCTGGGACAAAAAAGTCCTGCTGGGCACCCTGACTTTGGGTGTGCATCTCCTGGGCTTGAAAACCCTACAGATCCCATCAATCTCAGGTGGTGGGAAACCCAAAATCCTTGCAATAACTGTGATACAAGTTTAAAAAAAATATACACAACCTGTATCTTTTGTAGATTATTTTAAAATTTGGTATCCTTATCACAACCCTGAATAGGCAGCAGTAAACCAGAAAGTACTAAATATTGTTTAGTAAGGGAGATAAGCATCATCCTATCTCCAGGTGGGAATCCTGGTAGGTTTGAGGTCTGGGAAACAAAATTCACTGTAAAATTTGCATTAAATTATTATTATTACCTTAGAAAGAGAGAATTCCCCCAGCCCTCACTTACTTCTCCAGCTCTAGTTGGGTCTTGAGCTTCTTCTTTGCTCCCATGGTGAGGGATTCAAATTTATTCAGATCTTCCTCAGTAAGACTCAGAAACTTGGAAAGAAAAAAATACGTGCTTAGTTTTATAACCTGGAATATTCTTATTCCCATTTTCAGTGAAGAGTAATTGTAAAAGGCAACTTTAAAGTAATTTTTAAATTCAAAGAAACCCACCATTCCAGTTTTCAATTACAGAATCAGAGTAAAAGGAAAGTGTGGGAGACTGGCATGGAAGAAAGACCACCTGTAGATTTAATTTAATTAAGTGTGTGCTTGTATTAACCAGTCATAATAAAGATGAAATAACTCGTGTACATATTAAAATAGAATTAAATTAAAATAGAACTTGGTGCTATCAGTGAATTTAAGGATCTTAGAAAAGCACTCCAGTTTTCCCACTGTGTCATTTACCACAGAACTGCAGTGGATAATATACACCAATTGTAAATTTTATAATAAAATATAGATGGGAAGGAAAATAAAACACAGACATTTATATTGTAATGTAATTAAAATGAAAGCCAATGAAGTATGCATAATAATAACTGCTTTTAAAAAATATACTAGAATCTGCAGTTTTACTACTTCATTAAAGAAAAGAAAACCCCAGTATATTTCCCTTCATATAATGAAGCAAATTAAATCAGAAGACTCTGGTAAGAGATTAAAATGAAATCCATAAAATATTCCGCAAGCAGCACAAAGCTCAGCCCAAGCTCTCCCTCCACTGGAGGGCGTTCCAGGCCAAAAGACAGAGGACAAAGAATTTCCCCATGGAGCTGGAAAAATGCTCTAAAATGTTGTTTAGATAAAATCCAGCATGCACAGGTGTTATTTGTGACTCTCACAATGCAAAGACATAAGAGATTAATTCTCCACAAGAGTTCCTGCAGGAAGCAAACCTCACTCACTCATGTTCATATTCATGCCACGAGTCTCTGAAAATCTCTTATTTAAAACAAGGATAATCAAATATTTCGGGAGAAAAAAATCAATCAAGAAGCAGAAATTTTAAAAAATCAACAAATTTAGCTGTCTGCTGCACACAAAGGGAATTCCTAAGGTAGCATTCAGGCTGGATCTCCAACCCAAGCACTCTGTGAGGAAGCCTGGGAGAGGCAGCAGCTGTCCGACAGCTCAGACACAACCCAGAGTGAAAACAGCAAGAAGGTTTTCATCAACTCATTATTGCTTTCAGAAAGTGAAAACCTCCCCAGCAAGTGCCAGAAACTTGTGTGATCCTCAGTGCAGATGTCTCCAGCCTGGAGAACAGGGGGATCATTGAAAACCTGCCTGCCTTTCCCCATTTCCCACCCTACCTTCTCCATGGTGAGCTGTTTGAAGACAGGGTAATACTTGTGCAAGCGCAGCTTCCTGAGCCAGTCCAGGATGCCGTTTTGCTCCTGTGTCTGAGGGGTCTGAGGGCTGGAAGACATCAGCATGGATGGAGAGGAGGTGTCCATCTGGGAGCGATAGCCCAGCGAGGAGCCGGAGCCTCCGGAGTGGGAGCAGTGGGGCAGAGCGACAGGAGCAGCAGCGGAGTGCTGGACGTGGTTCTGGGAGGACTGAATTCCAGCCACCCCACAGATAGGTCTGGAAAATGGGAATAGGGTTGGGTTTAGCATGTTAGGATAAGCTGTGGCACCCAGAAATTTGGATTTTGGGAAAAACTGTCCCACTGTGGAGCCGAGTTACAGATTTGCCCTGTTCCACAGCTCAGTAAAACAGGACAGTTCTGGTAAAGTTCTTCACCTTAAACAGTTCTTCACCTTAAACAGAATTTTCCTTCAATCATTTCCTTCAATAATCACAGATATTAAATATTCTGCTGCCTCTCTGTCATTTAAAGAAGGTTTCGAGAGAACGACCTTTGCATTATTAAAAAGGAGTAAAGAAGCCCAAATTTAATCCTATGGAAATTTTTAATCTTTCCATATGGAAGTGGCAAAAGAAGCCACAATATTGGCTCCTTGGAGGGGGTCTGGGTTTTGTTGCAGAAAATGAAAATGGCCTCTTCAGAGAATAAGTTATAAACAAGATAAACAAGTTATAAACATGAATTATAAATGAGTTATAAACAAGAGAAATATTTCACCTTCCAGATGTTCCCAGCGTAGTTCCTACTTTATAAAGGGAGGGGTTGCCAGGATCTGGAAACAAGCAGCAGAGTTACAAATGCCATCAATTTAGGAAATGCACACCAGCACAAAAAAAAAAAAAAAAGAATCTGAAACTTTATCTCAACTCACTTGAGCTCTGGAGTTGCTGTGAGGGAGATGAAGTGCTGAAGAACTTCCTGACATGGTCGTTTTTCACCACATGGGAAGGGAACGGGGCCAGGTACCTGCAGCAAACAAAGCCCCTGCTCTGTTATATCCCAAATCCATCAGCATTGCACTCTGGACAGCACAGTTTGAAATTAGATTGGAAATTTAAAAGCTGGAACACACTATGCAATTCTGAACTCTGGAAATTTATGGATATTCTTATCCTTAATACCAAAACCTGTTATCCCTGGGTTGTTTTCACTCTGTTGAGTGGTTCAGCAAAGATGCCTCATTTAGGAACCCTGAACACTTCTAAGGCACAAAATGTTCAAATGTAAACTTGAAAATTGCCTTTCAAATGCAGGAACCTGAGGAATATAAAATAGAGATGGATCTGTTATTGAATTTCCTCCTCTTGGAGATAAACAGCAGATGCAGAGTCTGGCAGTTTAGGGAAAAACTTATGTCACGTTTTCCCTGTGCCTCTTTTAAGGGAAAAGGGACTTTACAGCAGCATCCCAGTGCCTAAAGGGCTCTACAGGAGGGCTGGAGACAGACTCTGGACAAGGGATGGAGCAGCAGGACAAGGGGGATGGCTTTAAGCTGACAGAGGGTGGATTTAGACAGGATATTGGGAAGAAATCCTTCCCTGGCACAGGGTGCCCAGAGAAGCTGTGATGCCCCTGGATCCCTGGCAGTGTCCAAGGCCAGGCTGGACAGGGCTTGGAGCAGCCTGGGACAGGGGAAGGTGTCCCTGCCATGGCAGGAGTGGCACTGGATGATCTTTAAGGTCCCTTCAACCCAAACCATTCCATGAACAAACACCGATCTCCCAAAACTTCGCACCTCCACACCCCCAGAGGTGCTTCCCAGCTGGAAACCCCACAGCTGATCCCTGAATTTCCCAGCTGAGCAGCACCTCAGAGCAGCTCCTTCCCCTGCTCCACAGTGAGCTCTGGCTCTGCAGGTTGCTGCCCCATTAACCCAGATTTGTTGTTCCTAAACAGCAGCCACACACACTCCCTGCAGCTTCCCAAATTCTCCTTGCAGCACAGCAAGGCAATGCCTTTTTTTGGGAATGCTGTTTGCCATGGAAAATAATCCCAATACCCACCGTGGCTTAGGGAAAGTAAGTGCAAAGCAGAAGCGCTAATAAAGGTAATTAATATTTTAAAGTGTCATTTAATATTATAATAATATCGTGTTAGGATCAGAATAATATTAATATTGCAATAATCTCATTTTGCATAGATACAGACAGCAGCAGCTGAAAATAACTGAAGTCCCTCCAATTTTCCTAGGAAAATCATATTTAGAAAGAGAGACTTGATGTGATCTGCCACAGATTATGGTATTTAAAATACTGGTTTATATTAAATAATGGCCAGGTGGTTTGTGATAATTTCAGGAGGTACAAACTAAGGCTTCAAGAATTCCTTAGCTGTTAAAGGCTTCCAAAAACGTAATCATTTAATAATATCTAAATACATACCTACCTTTTTAAAAGAAAGTAAAATAAACATGACAACCTAAAACAACTGAGACAATAAAAACTCTGTGAAAGGGTAAAGGGGAAAAAATCCCCACAACCCATTCCTCAGTGCAGATGGATGAATATTCAGGCTTCTATTTTTTCCTGAGTTTTGAGGGATTGTTTTAAGCAATTCTGGTTATTTTTGAGTCCAAAACAAATTTTTGCAAAGCCAATGATCCTCTCTTTGTTTTTCACAAGGAATGAGGAAATATCAATTCTCCAGGAAGCTTAATAGAGAATATTATTACCATCTGTATTTCTGAAGAAAAAAAATTCCTGAAAAATTGTTATGCACTGGAATTAATGGAACATCAAGGAAAAAAGCTTAGGATCAGGCTCTAATTTCTTTTAAGTAATTTAGAATATGAAGATAATGTTTCTATTTCCTGGGTTTTTTTCCCTTTTTTTGGTGAAAGAAGCTAAGTGTCAAGATTTAAAAAAAAATACACAAAATCCCAGCATACCTCAGGTCTGATTCCAGGTCCATGTGGTTCCGTTCCAGGTAAAATGAATCTGGACCAGCTAAGCAGGGAATGAATTTCTCCAAGTTTTCTTCTGGATACAGCTGAGATAGCTAAAGGGGCAGGATATTACAAAGAAAAAGTGAAAAGAAGTCTTGTTGTTTCTATGAGATTCAAGCCACTGCCACTTAAATATTTTATGAAATTTAATCTGGATTACCTCAGCGCATTTTGAAAAGTACCATTGAACAAAATTATAGAGAGGGACAAAACATTTTTTCATTTTGAAAATGTTTTTCTGATCGTCTTTACCTTTGAAATAAATTCAGTCACTTCAGCAGAAGATTTGGTTACCAACGTCACCGAAGAATCAGACCACAGGACCTTGGGGAGGAGCAAGAAGGATTTGGTTTAGTAATGAATTTAATTTGGTTCCTCAAATTCAATAATTGCTCTCAATTATCAGATGTTAATCAGATTATCAATGATCACAGACGTTGTGATGGGTGACATCAATAAGGAAACACTTATTTTTTGTGCACAAGGACAAAACTGCTGCCCAATTGTTGCTGTTTTCACATTTAACAGCTACTCTGGATGCCTGGAAAAGCCCCTCAGAGTTTACCCAGTCCTCACACACTGCAGACATCCAGAGTTAAGCAACCAACCACGGAGCCATGGAATATTTTTTCCCCTCATTATTGTTAAAGAAAACAGCTGGTTTGTAGGATCTGCTTTCCAAAAGCAATGACTCCCCACACACAAAGCTGCCTATTGCTAATTAATCAACTCCATATGCCATGTGAAATTGGGAATGGCAGCAAAAAAACCAGGCAAAACCTTCCCAAGGAAACCTGGAGCTCCTGCTCCACACTCCATCTTGTCCATGCCCTAAAAAAAGGGAATATTCATATCTCACCCCACACAAACAAGTCACGACATCCTTATATATTGAGGCATTTATTGCTTGGGAGATGAAGTTCAACTGAGCCAAAAATTGAAGTTTAACTGAGCCAAAAGTCAGGATCTCTTGGCACAAGGAACATCAGTGTGAGAGGAGCCAGGGCTGGATCCCTATGGATTCCAAATATCCATTGGAGGCGTCTGGGAGGCTCTGGATCCATGGGGAAGGAGCTGGGTGGATGTGCTTGGGGATCACACAGCAGCCTCTCACATGATATTAGTTTCAATGACAACTGAAAACATACACAAAGTTTTTCCAGCCAGCCAGAAGCTGCCAAAAAAGAGTGGGGAGAGGAGAGGATTTCAAAATATATTACATAAGGGAGGAATTTCCTCTCAGTGGAGTTGTTAGACAAGAAAAAAAAAAGGGGGGGAAGGAAAGAAGAAAGAAAAACTTGAGCAGTTTTACCAAGTTTTCAAGTTGGTTTCTTTTAAAATTTGTGATAATTTTTTTTTAATTCATGAGAAATTTCAGGGGAAAAAAATCTCATTTTTTCTAGTTCTCTAACAACTCAACAAATGTCACGACTTCTGTTTTAACTTGAATTTTCAATACTTATAAAACAATAACGTGAACTGTAAATGAGGGGAACAATAGCATTGCAAACACTAAACTGTTCCATCCTGTTCCATTGATCTGCTATTTCCAAGCTCCTAAACAGAACAAAACATCCCATAGTTGGATATTTAACCCAGCAAACAGCAATTTATCAGCTCAGCTGAAGTCCCTTCTCTTCCTTCAGTTCAAGCTGTCAAGGCAAACACTGGGTACAGTAATTCCTGTTATTTATAGAAAAATTTGTAATAGGAAAAGAAGTTTCACGAGATCTTAATTGGAGTGGAGACAACTGCAGACTTCATACGGAGTTTGAAAAGCCCTTGGAAAAATCCTGTCTAATATTGATGACATTTGGAACAATTGGGGATTCAGGAAATTCGGGACATTCTCCATGAATCAAGGCCTGCAGAGGTTCATGCTGCCAACATCCCAACAGATGCTGAGCTGCTGCTCTGCCCTGGCTGGGAGCTTGAAGGAATAACTTGGTGAAAGTTGTGGATAATTAGGATTCTCCTGCCCAGATCCTTTCGGGTTCTCCTTTTCTCACCTCCCGTTTGGCTCTTTGTCCTCATTAACCAAACCAAAGACGTTTTCTGGGCTGTGCACCCTACAGTTTGGAACACTTCATTCCTCAGCTCCTCAGCAGCACCCAGCTCTGTCCCTGCCATCCCCCCAGGGTTTTCAGGGATGAACTCATCCCTCCACCGGAACTGGGAGCAGCAACTGGAGCTGCAGAGCTGCGTCAATCCGGGGGAAGCCACTTCTCCTGGTGGTGTGTGGTCAACCACAGCCATTCCACAGGCACTGCTCTCACTTCCACTTGGAATCACTGAAACTTCAGCTCAGACAGTGCTTCCTGTTGGGCCTTTCCTGCTGGGTTAATGTCCCCTTTGCTGGGAAGAGTTTTTATTCCCTTTGGAAATGCTCTTAGATAATTGTGAAAGTCCCCTTCCAGTTAAGTTCTCCAACTCTTGCTCCACAGTTTTCCCCAAGTTTTCCAGTAATTGCCAGAGCTCTTCTGTACTCCCCAACATTTTAGAACCATATCCCACAGGCTCCCCTCCTGCCTCTTTCCAGCAGCTGTGCCCTCAGAGCCCACATCATTCTTTGTCCAGATTAAGACTTGAATTCTCTCTGGTTTTTGCATTCCAGCAGAAGAATTAATGTGGATATGGATAACCATCCTGTAGGTGTGGCATCATATTTCCCCCTAAATAAACACTTTGCCAAAACTTCCTGCATTAAAAGGAAGTTGTTTTGGTTTTTTTTTTTTTTTGCCAGTCCCCACCTACCAACCTGTGCATCATCCACAGCCATTTATGATTTTCAAATCAATGATTAAAAACAACCTTCTATCCCAAAGGAGCTGCTAGACCAATTTTTGGGATCTAACAATAAAGTCTGAGAATTTCCTTAACTCCTCCTTAAGCATTATCCTCCCTTTTTTTCACAGGAAAAGAAACCCAAACTTACCTCAAAGGAATACTCAACATTTCTTTCATTCTTCTTGTGTGCCAGTCCTTTTAATTCCACTTTTTCAACACTCACTATGGAAAAACAAAGAGAGAAGAAGGATGATGAGGATATTCCTAAACACAGGGAGAAGTGATGACTTTTGGGAAGTGCCAGGCTTTGTTTTTGGTGCTGCAGGTGCCCAGCTGTGGTTTCCTCCCTCAGACAGGGATGTTGGTATCACCACTCCATGGTATTTTCACTTCCAGCCTTGGGAAAGCTTCATTCCAAGCACTTTCAACCCAAATAATCCACTCCATGCAAAGCTCTTCATTTCCTCCTGGCCTTATCACCTCACTCATCGCTGCAATAACACACTCCACACCCATGGAATTGTCTTAATAACATCAAGGAATAAACACCATCCCTCCCAGGGAAACCAAGAGCAGGAAAAAAAATCTCCATGTTTTCAGGGCTTGGTTTTACAAGTTCAGGGTGGTTTTATGGCTCTGTTGACATCCTGACTCCTCCATTCCTGCAGGTTCACGGAAAATTTCAGCCTCCATGGGAATAAGGTGTGAGTGAAAATAGGATGTGAGTGTGGAAAGGATGGAATGCCAGGAAGGTCACTGCCTCCATCCCTCAGCCTTACACCACCTTACACATCAGGTATTTGATGTGCTGAATTCTTGGAGACTCCCAGTGCCCCAGACACCCAGATCAGGGATTCCACCATGAAAAACTTTATGAAGGTTATTTCACCAATTTTCTGTTCTCTTATAAACTTCTCCTCCCTTTTGAGTACACACATGGGGATACACACGGAATTTTTCTTACAAAAAGCCAATTTACATTGGCTTAAAACTACAAAAGTAAAATTATCCCAACCCAAAGTCACTAAAATTCTACCTGTGGGTGACAGGTGCCTGAAGGGACACATGCTGTGCACAGTGACTTTTCACTGAGCAGTCCTAACAAGCAAAGCCCAGAATTCTGTCACTTTATTTCCAGAGAATCACCATTTATAAGCTGTTTACTTGTTTTCAGGGCTATTGATACTCTCTGCTACCAGTAAGACTCAAACCAATGTTTTTCACATGGAACTTCCTATTAAGTGCACAACAAAACACTATAGTGCAAAAGTTACATCAGCAGCATTGCAACAGGGACCTGCTTGTGTCACCTCCCGTGTCCCCAGTGAGGCTCCACCCAAAGCCACCTTCTCACCCATCTGGAGCTCGAGTTCTCTCTGTCTCCAAACAGTCATGACCTGAAGGTCTTCTTGTGGCCTTTTAAATATTTTATTGAGAGTCACAGAATGGTTTGGGTGGGAAGGGACTTAAAGCTCATCCAGTTCCAACCCTGACACCTCCCACTGTCCCAGGCTGCTCCAAGCCCTGTCCAGCCTGGCCTGGAACACTGCCAGGGATCCAGGGGCAGCACAGCTTCTCTGGGAAATCCATCCCAGGGCCTCTCCATCCTCACAGGCAAGAATTTCCTCCCAATACCCCATTTAAATCCACCCTCTGGCAGTGGGAAGCCATTCCCTGTGTCCTGTCCCTCCAGCCCTTGTCCCCAGTCCCCCTCCAGCTCTCCTGCAGCCCCTTCAGGCTCTGATCTCTCCCTGGATCCTTCCCTTCTCCAGGTGAACATTCCCAGCTCTCCCAGCCTGGCTCCAGCCCTTGGAGAATCTCCATGGTCTCCTCTGGACTCACTCCAGCAGCTCCTCACACTGGGAATTCCAGAGCTGGAAACAGCTCTGCAGGAGAGCTCTCAGGGGAGCAGAGCAGGTCCTGGTCATTTAAAAATGCTGCCACAGGGGTCTTGGCTGCTTAAAAATCTCTTCTTTGAGTCTTACTTGCAGTGAATTTTCTTAGAGCCTCCAAATTCAGATCTACTGATGTCTGTGCCTGTCTTTACACAGAAAGAATGAACATTCCTTTTCTCATCCCCTCAACTGTTCCTCCTCCATGTAATTCCCAATTACAATTACATCAATCCCTGAGCTCATGAATAATGTCAATTCATTACTTACTACTTTCTCCTGCACACCCTGCTTTTTGTAGAGGTTTGTTCCTCTCAAAAGATTTCAGTGGGTTCCTCTCACGCTTCTGAAATGATTTTGTGCCACATGCTGAGCACCACAGGGATAAATCTGCTCACCACACACTGCTGAGCCATCCAGACAAAATTCAAAGCCATGAAGGTTTGAACATGAAGATTTTAGCATGTAGAAGGTAATTTAAAAAAATCTACCTCAGTACATTTATTTAAGAGAATTTAGGGCCCCTTGAATTGGGATCACAGTTCAAATATACTGAATATCGATTGGAATTGTAAGTACTACAGGATTATAATGAGAAAGAACGTGTAAAATGGGTATGGAGAGGGGGAATGTGATGAAGCAGCTGAAGGATGAGCAAACAACTTGCAGAAATCCTGGCGGCAACTGCTGCAACATCTGCTTTTGAAAAACACAGCCAGTGTTACGCAACATTTGTTTATAGCAAACCCAGCATCACTCTCCTGCAACTGCTCTTATCATTTGGCATTTCGAAAGGATTCAGATCCCGTCTCTTCCACTCATTCATTCTTCCTCCCCAGCAATTTGAGCAGAATTGGATTACCCAGAGACATTGAATAAAGCTATTCCTGTTTTACTCCATGGCTTAATAACAAACCTGAAATCACCTCTGGATTTTGTGGTGCTGACAGTGACACGACCTTTTCATGCTCAACTTCTGGGCTGAACCTGCCCAGTGAATAAAATCCACTGCAGTGAATTTATCCATGGAAAATGATTGCAATTAGCAAAGTGGACCTTTAGGTGAAGATTTTTGCACCAATTTTCTAACATTAGGTCTGTTCTAGAGCATGAAATACAGTTCAGTGTGCTGCAGAACAGGTTTTAGGGACAACCAAGTGGATAATTCCTAATATTACACAAAGAGCTGCAGGAATTTTCTCCCAACAAGCTAATACCATAAAAAATATCACCTGCCTAAAAAAAATCTTGTTTATTTTATCAAGTTGTATGTTTTTATTCTGTGGTCTCTCATCTCTCTTTGTGTTGTTTAACTTCTGGATGGTTTTATTAAAATAACCTTTCTAAACCTACCCTGAAGCTTAACTTTATTCAATTGGTACAGAACTCCAGAAGAAAAGGTGCCATCCATCAGCACAAGGGGAAAAAAAAAAAAAAAAAAAAAAGGGATTTTTATTTACTGCTTTTACTCTCAAAAGCTCAAAGAGCTGCTCTCTACCCAGTATTCCAATAAATGAGTCCAGGAGCAGAAAAACTTTTGTACAGAATTAAGGACACATAATACTGATGTCTTTTCAGGATGCTGAATTCAGCAAAACTCCAACTTCCAACAACCTAGAGGACATAAAAATGTAAGATTTCTAATTCAGGATATTCCCAGAGTATATTTGGCACTGGCAAAGGGGCACACAAGGCTTTTTGCCATGGAGATTTAGCCATAAATATCTGGGAGATTCCAGCAGGTAAGTGGAACAGCTGGATGAGATGAGGAAAACAAAGGGGCTTGGAGAAGCTCAGGGCTGCAGGAGAAGCTCCAGCGAGGCTGTGGCACCCTCTGTGCTCCAGTATCCTCTGGCATCATTCCTTAAGGGGTTTTAAAATTATCATTATTATTTTCTGCTTTGTTCAAACACAAGAGAAGCATTTTCCATGCCATTTTGAAGCCTGCAGATCTCTGTATCCAGCATGGAATCCTGTGTGTGGAATACTCCAGCAGGGAGGCACAGCCAGGAATCACAGCCAGGACAGGAGCTACGTCATCTTGTCTCCTTTTCAACCACTGCCTCCCACCCCCTAGCACAGCATCCAGGGAAAACAGAGCCAGGCAGCCTGAAGACATTTTATTCAGGTCTGGTTTCCTATTCCAGCCGGGGATTTTCACCCTTTTGGATGGTATCAGAGCATTTCTCATCTGCTCAGCTCGGTGCTGCTGGGAAGAGACTCACAATTCCCTCCCTCTCCTCATGGCCAGGTGTTAAATCCTCTGGATTTCTAGCCTCCAAAAAGCAGGGGATTGGCTCTCCTCCTCTTCCCAAAATGTCAGCAGCTGCATAATGCAAAAGGCAATTCCAACCCCTTTAGGATTTGCTCTTGGCTGGTCAAGGTCAGGTAAAACCTGCAGTGGATGTGGGCAAGGCTAGAAAAGACATTTTGGGAAGCCACCTCAACATCCCATTGGATATTGATTTTTTTATAATTCCCTTTTTACAACTGCTGGATCAATCCTAATAAAAGGATTAGATAGATCAGTGCCTCAATCCCCACTGAGAATTTTGTGCTCCTCCTGAAAAAAGTAATTCAAGACAAAAAGATAAATCAGCCCAGCCCTTTTCCATTATATCCAATTCACCACTCCATACATAGCTAGTGGTTTTCCTTTTATTAAATCCCTGGATGCAGACTCAGTCTGTGTGGGATGGAGCATGGAAATGCCACTCTTTAAGTGGCAAAATCTGAGTCTTCTCAAACTGGGTTCAACATCTGGGTTTGTGGTATTTGACCAAAAACAGCAGAAAGGCTGCAAATTATCTTTAAGCTGGAAAAAAATCCTGAGTAAAATCCTTTCTATAGGAGGCCCTAATAATAAATAATGCCTATGGATTCAAAGATTAATTAAATTTTCATTCATGAAGTTGTGCATCAAACACAAGGACAGCAACTGAGTTTGTGCTGAAAAGGGCAAACAAAAGGGAACTCATAAACCACTTTCCACATCCCTGTTTACACAGCAGTGGGAAGAAATGCAGCACCACCACTTTCACATGGCATCTCCTCTTGGTGTGCTGAAGAATTGCTTTCAAAGCAGCATTTCCCAATCCCTGCTGTCCATTAGATGCCAAAATCTGGGAACAAACTCCCACAGAGGCTCCCCACAAACCCACTGTGATTTATATTCCCATACATACAGGCAGGAGGGAAGGGAAACAGAAAAAACCAGTTTATTTGCTACATGCAAAGCGTACTCATGCCAACAAACCACCAGAAATTAAAGGGGTTTGTGGGGGGTTTTGTTTGGGTTTTTAGCAGCTAGTAAGTCTCAGTTTAAGAGGGTTTTTTGGGGCTGTTTTCTAATCTTTCTAAAGCTTATTATCCAGGCTATGATGGGGAATGAAAGAACTCAGGATACCCTCTTGTTCCCAGCACACACATCGATCCTCCTCTGCACAAACACACAAGGACTAAGTTTCCTCATCACTAAATTTGATTTCCCTGTCTCCTGCTCCTCGAAACTTCAATTATCCTTTAAGTGGAATACTGGAGGCCTGAGGAAATCCTGCAGAATCAAACATTAGGTTTTGAGTCTGTAGGATGAGAACTGAGATGTAAATCACTCAGGGATTGATCAGCATCTTCAGGGTGCCAGGAACTTGATGTTGGTGCTACCACAGGATCATTTGGGTTGGAAAAGAGTTCCAAGGTCATTGAATCCAACCTGTGACTGTTCCCTACCTTGTCACCAGCACTGAGTGTCACATCCAGTCATCCCCTGGACACCTCCAGGGATGGGGACTGTGTCCCAGGAGCTCAGAGCAGGCCAGCCTCTTGTTTATTTATTAAAATTGTTCCTAACAAACCACAGAATGACAATATTATTTTGTAATGGTTTTGTCACTGAAGCCAAGAAAGAGCTGGCACTGCTGATGTGTCCCTGGGATGATTTCAGAGGAAGATTGCACTGGAAGAGCATCCCAAAACCTCACTTCAGACTTCCAAACTTGCAGCCAGCAGGCTCTGAACCCCCAAATCTGGAGAGGATGACCCTGAAACCATTCAACGTGAACTCTGCTCTGTTCCACAAGCAGCAAAACCACACCTCAGCTTGTTCCATGACACATTAACTCCTGCACAAAGCACTCCTCCCAAGAGATATCTCATCTACATCAATGGATGGGCCAGAGTCCAAGTGCAGGAGGAACAGGAGGTACAGAAACTGCTGCTGGGGAGGCCAAAACCACCAAATACACTCCTCAGTGTAGCTGCAGCAAACAATTAAAAGGCATAATTAGCTCCACTGATGAGCCATGAGTTTGTCTACAGAGATAGCAGAGGGGAAAATGCTCCCACTCAACAGCATCAAGAGGTGTTTCAAACATTCCCTTAAAAGGAGGGGAAGAAACAAATGTTTCTTTTGAAAATCATCATATTTTGCTACGTCCAGAAAACGTCAAATGTAGGAAAGGATGGAGCAATTCTCTCTGCAGTTCATTGCACTGAGTTGTCCCATGAGAAGGACCTTTTGTAATTATATTGATAGTGAGAAATGGCATCTCAGACCTCTCCAGAAGGATAATAATAAAGATATTAACGTGTTTTCACATCCTACAGTGGGTATGGATGGAGAAAACACCAAGTGAAGAGGCCTAATTGGGACAATTCAATGATCCTAAATCCTTTGTGCCAATATAAAGCTGCTGCTTGCTAAGGAATACTTAAATTGAATATTCAGATTGAAAAAAAAAAAATTTAAATTTAAAATTATTGAAGTTATACAGGAAAAGGAAGACACAACTCAAGTTGGACTCATTTGGATCCAGCTCAGCCTCATAACAGGATCCACCATCCAGTTTTCTGCTGGTATCCCCTAAAATTAAAAATGGATGAGCAGACAAAACAACTTGTCCATGGAAAAGGAAGGTGCAGCTGGGAAAAAAGTTGTAAGCAAACAGAACAGTTTTACAAGTTACCAAGAAAGCCTTCTGGCTGGCTGCTTCTCTACAGGAAAACCCTGGAAATCAAAGTTTCATGGACAGAACGAAAAATTTCTGTCAGCAGAGGAAAAGCTCTCAGAATTGGCATTTTCCTGTGTGAAAAATAAGGGTTCTTCTAACATACAGAATATTTCAAATCAAAACCAACATGAGTTCAGGTGACAAATCAATGCTGTTTAATTGAACAGCAAGGCTGGAGCCTATGAAGTGCAATATTCCACAGGAAATAATTACACACCTTTTTTTAAAAAAGCAAGGCCATGAGCTGACTTTTGGCAGCCCAGAGGAAGCAATAACACACTGGGATTGTATCACTCACCCCAATCAAATGAGGAGTTTTCATGGCCTTGCTATTTCCTCACTTGGGCTGATTTAAGCTGCCAACTAAGTGACCTTCTTATGTTTCTCCAAAACAGGCAGATATTTTAAAAAAAACATGCCTGTGTATCTCAGCTTTTAACTGAATTCATGCATTTTGGAGTAATCCTGAATGATCCTGTCAGCACTTCAGCCAACCACAAAAGTCAATCAACCTAAAGATGGGTTGTGCAACTTCCCTGGAGTCAAAAGCTTCACCAAACCCTAGAGTGCCTGTGCTGAAGGCTGGAGAAAACTCCCATCTGGGCAGGAAAATGTAAAACCCTGAAGAATCACTTTGGAAAAAAAAAAAATCAAGCCATGGCTTCAAACACTATTTGAAGGGTTTTCTTCCCAAATCCTTGAGGGCAAGAGCACTTTGCATCCCTGCTCCTGCCTGACATGGCCACTGAGCACACAAGTTGCCCTTTTTTTTTTCTTTTTTGAGGCCAGAAAAAGCTCTTGCAGAACAAATTATCCAGAAAGGGCTGCTGGATTGGCTGTATTTGTGAAATAGCTCCACTGCCTTCCTAAAGCTGAGCATCACCACATGGAACTGAACAGGTGTTGCTGGGCTTGGGAACATCCAGGATCTGCTGCTGAAATATGGAAAAGTGCTCTGGGTGGAGAGAGTTAGCAGAGAGAGCCAGGAAAGGCTGCAAGAGCTTGGGATGAGGGACAGCCCAGCAATAAATTCTTTAATTCAAACAGCTCTCATCAAGCAGGGATGCAGCTCTTCAGGGTATCAGGCAAAGACTGCAAGAGCTTGATAGGAGGGACAACCCAGCAATATATTCTTTAATTCAAACAGCTCTTCAGGATATCAGGCAGAACACAGAGAAAAAGGAATCCTGAAGGATGGACTTGCATTCCATGGAAACAACTGGGCATTTTCAGGCAAAATTTGAGGCAAACACACATTCAGCACTGAAGGTTTGAAGGTTTCCTACAGCAAATTCAGAGGTCTCAGTCACAGTGAGATTCAACACGTGCTCAGATTTTGTGCCTTGCAGGCTGCATTTTGAAGGACTCCAGGAATTTAATTTGCACACTGTGTTTACTGCCTAATTCCACATGGAACTGCAGCTAATGAAATATTTGCATGTAAGTGAGAAGGGCTCCTGGAAGTTTTGAATGCAGCTGTGGACTTCATTTGCTCAGGGATTGCATTCTCATCTTCCTCCTCGCAGTTTGCACAGAAAAATGGAAAAGAATTCCTGCAAAAGTGACCAAAACCCCAAACTCTGGGGCTCAGGGCAGCTTCAGTAACCACTAACATTCATCCTTGTACAGGCAATTTAAATAAGCAGGCGGCCTGTGTTGAGTTTATCTAACAGAAACATCTCTGCAATCAAGAGAAATGTTCAACTTTAGATATAAATAATTTTACTTTCTGGGTAGGCAAGATGCAGTTGTATATTTAGTCTGGTTTTATCTGATGGAGTGCTTATTTTATTTACTATTCTTAGAGCACTTTTAAACAAAATGTTGGCTTTGTTTCTCATTCTTAAGAGAGGCTTTGCTCATCATAGAGAAATCTCCTGCTTTTCCCCAAAAAGGATTTTCTGTGGCACATAAAATTCCCTGAGCCCCCTCAACCCCAAGGTGAGCCTCATGATTAATTCTGATCTGAATGTCGTATTCACCTACAAAATTACACATGCAAAGTCAGTTTTCCATGGAAAACTTTCGGTTTTGTGCTGAGGTGCAGCAAAGAGCAGAAACCCCAGACTTCCCTAAATCCCAAATATCACCAGAGGAACAAACCCAGTTCAGCTGAAGCCTTTGAAGTTTGAGATCTGCACGGAGCAGCTGCTTACCCTGAGCTCAGAGAGAGGATTGAAACCTCAGAAAGGAAACCAGAACGGGGAAAAAGTGACACATTCTGCTGGTCACCACAGCTGGGGACCTGAGCTGCTGTTTGCTTTGAAGTTTGGAGCAATGTCCTAAATACCAATGGATAAACTGACTCTCACAGCAACACACAGTGAGATGAAGCACCAAACCACCTTTGGCTGCAGCTTGAAGTAACTACAAACCACCTTTTCTGGAGGTGAGGAAAATGGGAACTGAGCTAAAGCTGTTGCTACCCGTTAGTTCTCCTCCATCACCCAAGATTCTACTCACTTAATAAACAAATAAAGCTGATTTAAGACCACTTAGCTAATCACAATCCACAGTTGCTCTGTTAAAATAAACCCAACCCCAACTGCATGATGAGGATTCACCCAGCACGACTCAAGCCAAATGCTCCATATATAAATATACATTTCTCCCAGCACAGGGGGTGTTTGTTTCCCAGACTGAGGGTGCACTTTGTAACCATATATCGGCATGGCTGGAGCCCAGAGGGAGGGGATGAGGCTGCAGCTGCTCAGCCAACGTGCCCTGGCTTGAAGGGCATCTGGTGCTAAAGCACCACAGCCCAGGGATCAGATGGCTCCGAGGCTGGCCCTGGGATTCCTGCCCCTACCCAAAGGAGTTCAGAGATTCCAACCGCAGGCAAAATGCAGCATTTCAGCCTCCAAGGCAGATGAAGGGAGCAGCTTGCCTGGTTTCAAAGGGCTGCTCCAGGCCAGCAGGGTTTAATGCTCCTGTAAATAGGCACGTGCTGTTTGCTGCATTTTTGAGATCAGGCTCAGCGCTGGAAACTCATGACTAAGGCTGCAATAACAAGTAGGAGCAGCAAGGACAAAGTCATTTTATAGCAGCTTCGATTTTTGTTTTCTAAGGAATTATAGCCTTGTTAACAACAGCAACAAAAAAATTCTCCTAGCACGCTATGTAAAAACACCAGACTGAGGGACTCATGTGGAATAGAAAAATCCTTGAGTACAGACAGTCTTGCCAAGAGCCACAAATGCATTCAAGTGCTCAGTTCAGGGAGAAACAAATATCCCTGCACAGCCACTTGTGTGAGGTTCCCCTTTTGTGGCAAGAAGGGTCTGGCAAGACATTTTCATGTCTCTGCTCTCAGCCTTTAATATTCCCTTTTCTACTGTTGTACAGCTCATTGTTCCTTTATTCTGGATCCCAGACAAGGTCTGAGCAGTGATTCAAAGAGACAGCAGGAAAGTTCTAGTTCAGCAGTTAAACTGATTTGGAGACATTAGACAACTGTAATACATTTATGAGGTAAATACAGGAGGGAAAAGCCCAAAGTAGATTTTATCAATACATGCCAGGGCAATGACAATGCTCAGAAAGTGAGGTAAAAAGAGTGCAAAACCCACCATCCACTAAAAACCTCCAAGCCCTGAAGCTCTGAATCTCCACATTTCCCACTAAATTCCCTAGCAGGGCCTACAGAATAAAACAAGCCCCACTTCTAGCAAAAATCAGCATTTAAAGCTCTAGGTCCCCACCTTCTTTTGCAATAGTTGGATATCCAGCAAATCCCTGAACTCTTTAATAACAGGGACAGGAAGAATACAAACTTGGAGCTCTCCAAGACCTATTTGAAACCTGCTGGTTTTGCAGACAAATCCATTTATTACACTTTTCCTCAGGCCTGCTCACAAGGGTCTGATTGTAAACAACTCTGCTGGAATGAAACACCTGAAATAATTCACCCCCAGGAGCAGAAAACACAATAGGGAGAAACTCTGAAGGGCCTGTTGTGTTTTCTGCCATTTCCTTTCAGCTGGGGATATTAATGATGTAATTTTAGCAGGGCTGCCCCTCTGAGTGCTGGTTAAAAATAGCACCCACACCCTCCACTGATGAAATGCATCCACTCCAGGCAGGGATATCGTGCAGCACAGCAAGTCCTCTCCTTCATTTTTTTTTCCAGGGAAAGATAAAAGAACAAATCAGAAAGCAAATGAAACATTAACCTTTTAGCTCAGCATTTCTGCACACCCAGGAAAGCAAATTCCCTTTAATCAAAAGCATTGTCTTGCATAATTATAGCCTGTGACTCTCCAGCTTGAAAAGAACAAGAGAAAATGAAATTAGAAATGAAAATTCCAAGCACCTAAACAATGCCAAAGTTGAGTATTTGTCTCTTCTACTTGTGTGGCACAAAGGAACAGATCTACCATATGGATCAGATCCATCATTCCATGAAATGCTCAAGGGAAGCACAAGGGACTGTGCTCACACAGCTTTGGGGCACTATCACCCCTCAAACTGCCAATTCCCACTATCTGCAATCCCCAAAGAGATTCCAGTCTGAATTTACTCCTTAGAATCAATCCATGAACAGCTCCAGATGCTTCCCTTCCCAACAGCTGTCCAGTCTCTCCATGCAGGTCTCAGGATCAGCTCTGCTCTGACATTTTCCAACATGTGCCATTTATCAAAACTACATTAAGCTGTCATTGAACACACTGAACTTCCTTTAAACAACCCCAAAATAACTGAATTAATGGGCAGAGTTCCACTGCTTTGACTCTTCTCAGCTTTTTTTCTTTCAAATCATGGAGTTGTCTGGGTGGGAAGGAACCTTAAAGCTCATCTCATTCCATCCCTGCAGGGACACCTTCCACTATCCCAGGCTGCTCCAAGTCCCATCCAACCTGGCCTTGGACACTTCCAGGGATCCAGGGGCAGCCACAGCTTCTCTGGGAATCTGTGCCAGAGCCTCAGCACCCTCCCAGCCAACAATTCCTTCCCAATATCCAATCCAAACCTATTCTCCTTCATTCTGAAGCCATTCCCCCTTGTCCTGTCATTCCAGATCCTGACAAAAAGCTCCTCTCCAGCTTCACCACAGGCTGAACAGCCCCAACCCTATTAATTTATTATTTCCATTTCCCAATATCACCCATTTCTCCAGTCCTACAACATTTGGTATCTTTTCCCTGCTGCAGTGTGGTTCTTTCCACAATTACAGCCTCCCATGTCTGCAGAGAAAAGCCCCCATGTGAGAATTCTACTGCTGACATCAAGGGCAAGCAAGAAACCTCAGATTTATTTGAAATGTTCCGGTCTGGACCCAAAAATCTGTGAGAGATGACACCATTTTAAACCTGTATATTCAGAAACCTGTAAAAACTCCAGCTACCTATAGAGAAAATTATTGTACTTTAAGCCTATTACCTTCAGCTTTTGGAGGCAAGAATTCATCTAAATGGAAAGGTAGATGGAAATGAAAAATGTGCTTTGGAAAATGGGGGGATTTAGGAATAAACTGTTAAGGGAAGGAATAGTTACCAGCTAACAACTAACCAGCTGTAAAAGCTTCCTAAGCATGACATGCACCAGAAAATTGCCATTTAGTCATTAGTGCAGTGGTGACAGTATGTAAAATGGGCAGGGATGTGCTGGATTTCTAGGAATACACGTGAATCACTCCTATTTTCTCCTTTAAAGTGGCAATTTTGATCCAATTTCATTGAAGGGATAGGTGGGGGCCTAGCCCCCAAGGATAAGCAAGCCATTTATTTTAAATCCTTTCCTGAATTCTTGCGTGCCTCTGTTGAAGATGGCAGCAAAATGGGCTATTTCAGAGCAGACATTCCCAGATGTTCCAGGCTGTTCCATTCTGAAGGCCCAAGGAACAGCTGAGCATTTCTGAGCATTTCTGAGCATTTCTCACATCCCTCACTCAATCTGCAGGCAGCAGACATGCCAATGTCCAGCCCCACTGAGCCTTTTTCCCATCAGCTTGTAGCAGGAATTTGCCAGGAGACAAAAATCAGCAGTTAAAATTCACCTTCTTGGGTTTTTCGGGGGTTTTTAGAGTCTTGAATTACGTATTTGTTATCCTTCGGTAATTACTTAAATTTCAAATTTCACCTCCTGCCTTTAATTAAGGATTTTCAGTAAAAATGCAGGTTTAAGCATTAGTTCCACCACAGGAAAAGTTCTCCCAACGCCTTTTTCTCTGCCTCAGAAGATGGGCTGCATTAAGCTATTACCATTAAGAGCTGAGAAAAACTGTTTTTCCCCATTAAATGCAATTTTAATTAAAAGCTGAAGTTGCTTTGTTGTTTCCATTACAAGGAGAAGGTTATGCTGCTGCTTCCAGAGCTGTTGAGGTAATGACCATTAATTTTACCTTCATTAACAACTCATGTGCCACAGAAGGCACTTCCAGGACTTCACAGACATGGACTGGGAAATGGGAGAATCCTTCTAGGAATGCACATCCCAAGTGTGGCCTCCTGAGAGAGCCACAGAAAAAGGTTAATAATATTAAATATGAATTTATAATCTCACATTTTGATGACTACATAGTCATTATCCACGATAGGAATGTGCCTGAAGATTGCACTGCAGTGAGGTAAATTCCTTGGCACAGCTGGATTTACCAGCATCCTATTCTTAGAATTTGGATTTTTCAGAGTAGCTTGATTCTAATTAATAATGAACAAAAGTATCATCCAGCTCCCACTGAAACCAAACTGAATGGGCTTCAGAGTACTCCAAATTAAGTGTTCTTTGTCAGATCCTATTGTAGCAGAAAACTGCTCATTGCCAAATGTTTAATAAGGAAATTTTACTGCCCAATAGACAAATTTCTATTTAACATAAGGATAAATAAAAACAAGATGAATGATGGGGCTCTGGGTGACCTGGTCTAGTGGAAGGCAGCAGGGGTGGAATGAGATGAGCTTTAAGGGCTCCTCCAACACAAATTCTGGGATTCTGAGGATTACCAAGGAGCAAAACAAAGCCTCATTTCCCATTCTGTACCTCAACTGTTCTTACCTCTCCTTGTGGAGAAAGCACGAATGAGTCTCTTCTATCCAGACACCACTGTAAATAAAATCTCTAAATAGCTCTGTCAAATTTGAATGAATTTAATCAACAGGCTCAGCAGTTAATTAGGATTAGGTAGGGACCAACAGCTGCCCAAGCAGAGCAATTCTACCTTCTTACTGAGGAAAAACAAGCAGGAAGTCCCAACAAGACTGAAGTTAAAGAATCACTCAGCAGCTTCAGGATAGAGCCCTCAGGTAAATGCTTGAATTCCATTATTTTAGGGGAAGGTGTGATCATATGGTGTAGACACAACTAAAACTGCTTAGAGGAAATGAATGAATCTGCTGTCACAGGAAGTCACAAAGAGCCACTGGTGAACACACAGAGCATCACTCTGCACTGCAGCTCTTGGCCAAGGGGTGACCTGGGAGTCCCTGTGGAGCACAAAGAGCTGCCCCAGGCAAGGAATCAAGGATTCCAATCCATGGATTCCAAAGCTCAGCCAGGAGCATTTTCAGATTTGCACAGAAAGGTTGTGACAGTTGTTGTATGAGCAGCCAGGAGCCACCTTCCCATGCAGTTAGGAGTGTCCATGCTGCTCCTCCTCTCCCTCCCTATCCTGTCACAGGCAGCCCAGATCCTCCTGACAAGGCTTGTTTCGTGGAAATGGAGCTAATGAGGGTGACAAATAGTGACTCCAGCCTCCACAGAGTATAAAAGTTCACTTATTAACAGTTGACAACATCAATTTGCCAGAGTCCCAGTGCAGCCCCAGGAGTGAGGAGCTCCACTCCCAGCTCTACAACAGCCACTCATCACCCTGGCTATGGGGACAGAATATGGGCTACTGTATGCAGAGGATAATTACACTATCAATAAAAACCTGGGGTGAAATGCAACATTTCTGATGTTTTCCAAACTCTAAACTTGAGCGCTGTCTTTATTGCAAAATTAACCCTCCAACCTGAACTGAACTCCCAACTCCAGATTGAGCAACGTGATTTATGCATCATAAAGGCTTCAAGAAATTCCTCAACATACAATAATCTTCTAGTGCAGGGGGGAAATATGCAAAAGCAAAACATGTTTTTTTAGAGCATGCTAATCCTCGGGTTGGACTTCTAGAATTCACTCTAAATACTTGATACTCCTCAAACAACTCGTGTGGCACAGACAGAAGGTCAGGAACGCGGTGCCTGGGGTGTGATCTCAACCTACATTGCTCAAGTTGAGAGGCAGAGCTCTCTCCTTCAGAGGGAAAATGAACGAGGACATATACAAACAGCTGAAAAATTATATACAGTTGGGAGAGGGAGATTTTTTTCTGAAGGATAATCATAGCCTAAATATTTCTTTAAGCCCTACCCTACCAGTAGTTGACCCAATATCGTTGGAGATGATGTAGTGACTTAAAAATAGAATAATCCAGTTCCACAACTGATGCAGAACAAGGCACTCTAAAGTCTGGACCTGAACAAAATAGATTTCAGAGGGTTTTTCTCTCCCCCTGTGTTCCCTCCCTGCCTTCAGCAGACTGAAGCACTGGTGTCAAACATTTCAAGAGGAAAAGGCTGTGGATCACCATCAAACTGGGAGAGCTGCTGCAGCCTGGTTTCTTATGGAAAAAGAATGAGTCAAGGAAGTGGGAGACAAAAAAAGGTGCAAGACCGTACAAACATGTTTCGCCAAGGAAAACAGAGTGGCAAAAATAGTGGCGAGAAGTTCTGCAAGGCTGACATCACACATTTCTGCTACCCATTGTCATGAAATAATTCAGATACCAATGTTTGCTGCACATGGCAACTACCACAACCCACCTCCAACCCATCCCACCTGAGCTCAACGGGAATCCTGCAAACAGGGATGGATTTCCATCCTAATATGGATCAAAAACTAAATCAATATAGTACTGAGATGCCTTTAGAGCTTGTTTTCCTTCATGGCCATAGACTTTTATCCAGTCAGCCATGTGCTATTCCATGTTTCCAAGCCTGGGACACATAAAGTTTTTGCAGGACCCTGTGTGTGGACTTAGACTATCCCTTGAATTAAGCAATTAGTTTTCCTGTGCTCAGCAGAGCTAAATGGAGAAGAGATTGCAGAATAAAGCCTCCTGCCCCCATTTTCTCCAAGCTTTACTCCTTGCTCTCCAGAAGCAGTTTGTGCCTATCCTTAGATCTTGTGTTGCAAGAATTATGATTCAGCTTCACTCTAAAAGGATCAGATTTCAACAGTTGCCTCATTTGAAATCAGGCTGGCGTGGAGACAATTTAGAGGGTTTTGTGTGGCAACAGCGGAAAGGCAAGATAAATACACAGGAAACACAAGGATGGGAGAATTTCTGTCACTTTGCAGAAAATAGGATTTGTTCAGTCGAGGAAATCATTGTCCAGGCTGCTCTGGGGAGGCACATGAGAAGGGCCACCTGCAAAGGGTCAGAGCAACTTCTAAACCAACAAAGAAAACCAACCAGTGCTGAAAACTTCCCCCAGAGGCTGTGACAAATCAGAATTTTACTCAGCACTGTGAGCAGTGAGAGGACGAAGCCTGCAAAGTCTCTGTCCTGGGATGTTTGAAACTTATGTTGTCTTTATAATAAAGATTCTTTTGTTCTGCACTTCAACATCTGGTCTAATGCACTTCATTCCTCTGTGCTTTTGGAAAATATGCTGTGGTCACTGAGCATGTTTAATACATTGCTAAAATATGTCACATGCAGAGAGCAGCACTTGCCTCCAGTGCTATCCACCTCATGGCCAAATCCTTGGAACCTTACAGCATAGGAGTAATTAACAACATCTCTGGAGCATGGAAAATTCCTATTGCTTTTTTGAACAAATCAAAATAAGCTGATTTTTTCATTCAGCTGTGATAACCATAACTACTCTCTTTTGGGAATTATCACAAGTCTACATCCACAGGCTTGTTAAAAATTAGCTCTGTGCATGGAGCTTCCCATGGGTCACATAGCTCCTCCTGGACTTTGGAATAAAAATGGAATTTCCTGAATTTCACTATGCTACCAGCAGAAAATTGCCTGCAAAACAAAATAGCAAAAAGTCATTTTAACTCCAGATTTTTTAAAACCACCTTGCTACTGAGAAAAGCTCAAGATACAAAAAATGCCCAACCTTTCTTTGTATTTGTTTTGTTCAATTGGTGTTAAAACCTGACTGCATTCTAGGAATGCAAGGAAGAGAGGGAAGAGGGACAGAAAGCAACAGATCCCTCTTGGAATTTTAATTCTATGTAACCCAAGAATCTCTCTGTGTTTCTCTCTGTTGTGCTTGACCAGTGAGATCTGTCAGTAGCTCCAAACCTGTGAACAAGCCTGTCTGCAGCTTCCAGCACAACCACAGCAAATTCCTGAGAACAGGGAAAGCCTCCACTTCCCAAAGTCACCTCCAGTTAAAACAATTCCACATCTGTGAAAGCAGCTTTGGACAATCCTCAATGGCTGATCAAAATAGGAATAAAAAGCATAATTTACACTGCATGTTACAGTTGCTGGATTTCACAAGAGCTCCACATCCTTCTGTCAGAACTCATCTTTATTTTTTTCTCTACTTGCAAAGGCCAAATTTTTAAACTTTATTTTGAAAAAGAAAAGCCCAGATAGAGCACAGATCCCCAAAATATTTATGGCAGCAGGTCAGGAGCTTCCCAGTGCCACAGCTTTCACTCTGCAGCAATGTCCACCTGGTTTATCCCATTTTACCACTGATATGTACTCAGGGACAAAGGGATTTAGCCAAGACTGGACAAACAGCATGAAAAAATTGAGGAATTTTGATAAAAAACAGGGTTTACTGGTCCCTCCTCTCAACAGCTTGGGTACTGCAGCATGGATCCAGCACCTGGTCTAGTGGAAGGTGTCCTCACCTATGGAATAAGCCAATCTTTAAGGTCCCTTCCATCCCAATCATTCCATAATTCTAGGATTTAAAGCCTGACAGTAGTTCCACAGCGAGTTGAGCCTCTGAGGCAAAAGCAAAGGTCTGTGCACTTCTCAGGCTGACACTCCTGCTATAAATTCATTTCCTGAGGCAGCACAATTCTGGTGAAATTATTCCCAGGTATTTGACAAGCCTCTGCACGAAGCTGGAGGAGCATTCCCAGCTCCAGTTTCCAAGTGCACACACACTGCCACTGAGAGGATCCAGCAAAATGCTCCACTCTTCCTGCCTCCTTCCCGTGTAGAAACTGAAATATTTGGTGCCAGAAGTGGTGGATTAAGGAAAACAGAGTCACTGAGAGCTTTCAGGTCCAAGCCTACTCCAACCCCAGTCACTGTTCAGCTGTGGAGAGTAAGTTAAATTACTGACATTTCTCCAAATCAGGATTAAAACATTCCCTGGGTTAATACAAACTGTCTCTAATCCAGCTAAGCACAACAAATACTGCACCTTTCTCATTTTTTCTTTTCTTTCTCATGTTTCAGCTACAGCCTTTTTCACTGAGACACTTCCAGCTCCAGGGCTTTGCCAGGAGAGGAATGATGACCTTGGGCAGCTCATTACTTCTGGGGAGAAATCCTGTCCTGTCAAGCTGTCTGAAACCAGTCACAGCTAAAAAATAACACCACAAAAATCAAGCTTCCCATGCTTTCATGGCAAGTTTTTGTGCTCTGGGTTAAAAAGTTAGTGGGTCCTGCTAAATGAAGGAGCTGTGTTTGCTATGAAAATAAGGAATATAAGTCAGTAACAGTGGATTCAAGCTGGCAAATAATCCCAAATTGCACTCCAAGCTGAAGAAACAGAACTCCCAGGCAGATCATCAGCTATCAAGGAGAATTCAACACAGCCTTTGCTGCTGGTGAAGCAGAAAGCAGAATATCAGCATTTGTTCCACACCCCCTTTTCCCAACCATCACCGAGGCAGTCTGTAAATTAAACTGAACACGAGGCAGGTATTCCATAAGAGAAAAACAGATCAGAGGAAAACCTAATTAATTTTCACAGCGTACCATGACTAATCTTAGCATATATGGTACTGGAATAGCAATCACTGAGTACAAATGAAAACAGTGTTGAACCCTGTCCTATTTTTAATCAGATGAAAGCCACAAACCCAGCCATGCTTCTGCTTAGTGCTGCGTTTTCTTCTACCCTGATGGTTTTTACAGCTGGAGAAATGGCTACTTGCAGCATTACTGTGCTGTAAAAAATTACTGCTCCTTACACTTCTGGGATCACAGGGGAGTGTGTCACAGGAAAGGAGGGCTGGTGGAGGCAAGGGAGCATTTCTTGGGACATTTGACCCTTTCTGAGCTGTATCAGATCCCCCCAGTGAAGATGTGCTTTGAAATTCTTCACCTTGATTTTTGTGGTATCAAAATATATTTGCAGAGCTCTGGAGGAATGGCAGAGAGGAAAACAGAACTCAAGACAAATTCCAAATTAAAAAATGGAGACCGTCCATAACAATATTTTTAATTTTTGAAGGTAATATATGAGGGTATATATTTGCTCTGATTATAATCATATTAATTCTGCCCCACAGAGCTCACAAAGAGCAGCTCTCACTTCAAAGACTTTCCCTCATTTACCAGTAGGTTTAATGCATTAAATAAAAATACTGTTAGTCACATTTTAACCTGGACGTTTTCATATTTCCAATCAGAGCCTGGAGTGTGGAAATGGAGTCATTAACCCTGATTTGCTAAACCCAGTTTTTAGCCAGGTCAGCGTGCAATATGGCATTACAAAAACCAGATTTATTTTGTAACATCATATTATTTGTAATAATATTTTGTTTTGTGCAAGATTTTTCCCTTATCTTCCACTTCTCTTCCCTCAGTTTCTCACTGACATCCATGGGAAGCAAGAGAAAGGTGGAAGTTAAACTATTTAAATGCCTTTTGCCTTTGAGCAACTCAACACCATATGCTTCACCCAAGAAATATTCTGCTGCTGTAAGGATGAGAGGTGGAATGTCCAAGATACTCCTGGAGAATATTTCATGAGGGCTAAGCTGGGATTTCAAATGAAGGTATTTCAAAGAACCTTCTTGCTTATTTCCCAGTGGAAAAATCAGGATACTCCTCTCTCACTGACCATTTCTCCCCGATGCACTCACACTTCCTACAAACCCTTCTGGGACTTTTTTTTTGCTCAACCCAACCCAGAAGCAAAGCCAAATTCCAGCCTCCAACCCCACTGAAAATAAAGCCGAGCACCAAGGATGTGAGTTGACTCCCCAGACACACCTTTGGAGTGTTTCCCCGAAGGCCTCTTGGGTAATGACTCCTCCATGGAATGTGTTGATGTATGAAGCACATTTTCCAAGCTGTTACTGACACTGTTGATTGGGGTCTCAGACCTTGGAGTGACCTGCAAAGGGAAGTACAAAAATCCATTAAAACAAACGGAGGGAATACACAAACATCACACCTTCCTCTGGAGTGAGGGATCCCCTGGGAAGGCAGGCAGGAGAAGTTGGCTGCTTTGAAAACTGAAGGTGTTACTCCTGATATTCCCCAAGTAACAGTTCAGGGAAGTGGTTTCAGTCAGCAGCTATTCACAAACTGAGATTATCTTGGCTAATCTAAAAAGCTACTTACAGCATAATTCTTTTTTTAAACAATAGTCACCCAGCAGTCAACTGGAGAGAGATTGCAAGGCCTTTAACCTCTACACACCACAGACTTTAACTTTTCAACAAGAAAACTGGGGGAAAGGGCTGTTGGAAAATGTCATTTTTATGTTATGTCACTGTGCTGGGTTTGGGTGGGGCAGAGTTAACATTTTTCACGGTAGCTGGTGTGAGGCTGGTTTGGATTTGTGCTGGAAGCTGTGGAGAATTCAGGGATGTTTTGGTTCCTGCTGAGCAGGGCTTACACAGCTGGGGCCTTCTGGGGTCTGTATCCCATACCTGGGATGGCCAAACCCTGCCCCATCCATGGGAAGTGTGGAATCAATTCCTTTGCATGTGCTTCCATGTGTGGCCTACTAATGTCTTTGCCTTAACCAAGGAGTTTCCTCACTTTTACTCTTCCCACTCTCTCCCCATCCCAACACAGGGGGAGCAGGAAGCAGCTCCATGTGGCTCCATTACCTCTGCAGGATGAGACTCAAGGCATTCCCAAGTATTTCCACACAGATTGCAATGAAAAATTCTTAGCAAAACCCTGATTTTCTTGTCTTTGCCGTTTAATAACCTGTTATGATCATATTTCAATGGAAACTTCTATACTAACAATGCCCAAGCAGAAGGTTGCAGCATCAAAACAAAAAAGGGTTGAAGAGCCTTGAAGAGGAAAAGATGCTTTGAAGAAGGAGTTGGGACCAACAAAAACACCCCTAGTAACGCTCATAGTAACTGTGTTACTTGAAATTCAATTGTCACATTTGGAATCAACCTGAAATGCTGGTAGGGAGAGCTGTAATTAGAATTTCACACAGATTTTAGCCTGGCACAAATCACAGGAGAAAATGCACATCTTGCCATAACAAAATTAGTTCTCCTTCACTCAGGGTAACTCAATAGCAGCAGCTCCAGGTCCCTGTAAGGGAAAAGGCTCCCTCAGACCCTGCTCAGTTGACACAGTGCCATGAGTTGGGACAATTTCTGCTGAAAACAATACTTTGCACACCCTCCCGTTCCATGTTGCCGTCAGTCAGCACACACAATGCAAGTCAGAAATAGCACAGCCCCACTCCATACAATTACCTATTGTAAGCTCCATTTTGAGAGTGACATTTATAGATTTATACACAGTTGAAGGCAGTAGAACAAGTGAAAGGCACTGTATACTTGACATCCATAAAAAAGCTCCTATGTGTAAAGAAATCAATCTAGAATGGCAGATGGGTGTCAGGAGAAAGGAAGGTTACAGGTAGCTGCTTTCCTTTTCAGCACTACCTCTTGATCAAAAAAAGAAATTTATTTTATATATAAACACTAAAGTGTTATATTTATCTAATTATACAGTATTTCTTCAGCACAGCCTCCCACCAATAACAAAACTTAACACCAAGCTTTCACTCAGACCAACCATTAAACTCCAAGCTTGGCAGGAGGGTGGGGAAGACTTTAAATTTCCTTGCCAAAGTCAGTCTTTAGCAGAGCTTATCTCCCTCAGCCTCTCTCCTGGAGCTCATTAAACTCTCACTCCAGCCCAGGGCTGCTGGGAGGAAGTTCCAGAGGGCTGAGCACCATCCTCCTGGCAAAGGGACAGTGCAGAGCAGCAAGCTGGGAAAGGAGTTCAGGCAGGGCTGCGTTATCCTGCACAACCAGGTTCCAAATATCCCCAACAATCAGAAATGTAAACACTCAGAATGCTTGAAAGTGAGTGAGAGCAGCCAGGCAGCTCCAGAAAATCTCTGAGCAAGCAGTTTGTTACAATTTATTGCCTCTTATCTTGTATTCCCTCCTCTCCACTCTCCTTACAACGAGCATCGCGTGCAGCTTATAATTTGCATTTTGTTTATACATAACCTCCATTTTTTTTCCATAAAGATTTAATTTTCCTAGACTTGGTAAGGATTAATTTAGCCCATATGTCTTGTCTGCCTGAGCTCATACTATCTGATCCCGTCGCACATCAAAGCTGTTCCAAATTGGCCTAGAAAAATCACAAAGCTCTGATTAGTTCCAAATGGAGCACTTTGTTAGGGAGCTGAATGGTGTTAGAACCACTGAATCCCACTGCTTAAAGCTTCCATTCCAAGTTTTTAAATAATTTTTTCCACTGACTTAAACATCATGATACTGCAACGGGTTGGATTCATTTAGGGGAAAGTAAAATAATGAAAAGTGGTTTGCAAATCAAAGTTTTAGTTCCAAAATAGTAACAGCATTTTTTTTTTATCCTTCTTTTTTCTTTTTTCTTTTTTTTTTTTAAACATGAGGCCAAGCCAAACAGAGGAACAATAACCCATCAGCTCAGAACTGCAGGAGATATTGTCCTGGGAGGGTTGGGAGAAAGCTCTGCAGGAAGGACCTGTCCAAATTCAGCTGTAGAAACTCAGCATCAGGTAAATTCAGGAAGGAATGTTCTCCATAGATATCTGAACACTCCTGAAATCCCTGCTTCGTGCTAAGCACAAACAACTACTCAGGAAAAACTGGATTTGGAATAAAGAACAAGGCATTCCAGGGAGATAAAGACTTGGAGAAGCAGGGAATAAATTGCTTTGGACCTTTTAGGAGCTGTAACATCTCTGAGAAAGCCAAGATGCCATTAAGAAATAAACATCTGCAGCTCAAGAACTGTTCAAGGCTTGTTTTCTGAGGCAGTAACAGGCCATGGTGAAGATGGATAAGTTGGCATCCCAGGAACCTGGAATGTTCAGGCCATACATCATAACAAACCACAGGAGTGACATTTGATAAATGCAGAAAAAATCCCCATGAATCATTCAAGGTCTAAGAAGAAAACAGCATCAGACCTTTGAATAGGCGACTTTGGATTTTTCTACAGGAATTATTTGAGAACATCACCAGAAACAGTCCATGAAGAGCAATCAAAAGAGCAGCAAGCCCAGAGTTAAATATTTCTCACTGTGCCCAATTTTACCCGCAGCACTGCATTTCCTAGAGGGTCAGGAGAAGGAAAAGCCCCTGATGCACCTCTCCATAGTTTCACTGCATTGTTCAGAAATTCCTTCCACATCACAGCGGCCTTCAGGCTTCTCCAACGACTCTAAAAGCTGCAACACTCAACTAAAAATACTCTCAAAATTACTCCTACTCAACTCTAACGTTGCATCTTTGCTTGAAGCAACCTGGACTGGAGGAAGATGTTGGGGGTTGGAATGAGATGAGCTTTAAGGTCTCTCCCAACCTTGATGGTTCTGTGATCCTTTGATCTGCTCTCTCCATAGCAAAGCTCATCTGGCTCACAGATGGATTTCTGATTTTTCCAGATGCAAACCTTGCTGCCTCCTGCATTTCCAGTTAAACCCATAACTGGAAATAACGAAGACAATTGATCACTGCTTAGTGCCTGAGGTTCAAAGTGAATTCCTCTCTGCTCCATTCTCCATGGTAATGAGGACAGGATCAAAACTGCTATCAGCTACTGCACAGTGGATCCTTCCCAGCACAGATGAGACAGAAGGATCACTAAATGCTGTCCAAGCCTTCCTCCCCTGGGAGTTACCAGGAAGGAAAACAATTGCTTTGACCCAAGGGTTGGTGACAAACGTGTCAAGGGAACAGAAGCCATTGCTAGAATTCTGCCATTATCACGTTTTTCCCATTTTCTCCTGTCATCATCCAAACCCAACCTTTTTTTTCCCCCACAGGGTGCAGTGGTTTCCTCCCCAGCATCAGAGAGGTCCTAACAGGATCAGATCTTCTTGGGACAGCAAAAGCAGCTCTAGAAAGCTCTCCCAAACTCTCAATCCATCAAAAAGCACACAGGGAAATAAACTCAGTTATTTCCACAGGTGGTGCTGCTCTTTCAGCCACTGCTGCCTGGAGTCTCTGTCCCAGACAGTGGAAGTCACTTTGGAAAATAGCAAATCTGGGAAGCTGGGTAACTGTTAGCTTTGCTAACATTTAATACAGCAAAGTCTTTCATAAAAATAACAGGACTGATAGGAGTCAAACTTCATGTGGTCAGAGTTTTACCAAAACAGCAATTATCTGTTCCTTTGAAAAATAAACAGAGCACAGAAAATACATGGTTTAATAGCAAAGTATTTGCTGACTTAGTTTGAAGTGGAGCCAGAAATACTACCAAAAAAAAAAAAAAAATCAACATAGCCACTACCCAAAGCAGCATGGACACATGGAACAATGATATAGGATCTGAGGGAACAAAATATAGATTTCTGCACCTGGTTAGGTATGAAATTGAGGAGCAAACAATATGTAAGAGCAATGAGTGAGTTAAGGGAGATCCTGGAGCTCCAAGCCACACAAACATTCTCCCATTGATCACACAGGAAAACTTTTGCACGTGTTTCAGTTTTCAACAATGACCACTGATAAATGGAGAGTCCCACAGAGAAAGCCTTCTGCCCATCCTGGCTTTGGAATGACCCATTAAAAAAGGGGTTTTTTAGCCATAAACTGCCCTCCAGGAGCAGGTAACATGTATGAGTGAGCTCAGGAACTGCAAGACTGAATCCAGGGGGTAAAAACCACTCAACTCCTCTCCTGCCAGGTTCGTATTACTGAGTATTAACAGCAGCTTACTTTGAGGTTAACACCAAGGTCTTTAACATGGTGCAATCCTGTTTGCAGCAATGCTCAGGAGAAGTTTGATGGCAAGGATATGGCACTTGCAAGCTCAGGCAGATAAGCTGCTGTTTCCCAACAAAGGGACCAAAGCCAGGTTTTTAAATAATTCAAATAAAAAGGCATTGCTAACACTCAGCTGTCAATATAACACCACATGGCATTGTTGAGCAGGTTAAATCCAAGCAGGAGACAAGAGCAACCAATGGTGGGATGTGGAATTCCCAATCCACTGAGACAAGCCCAGGAGGAGCAGGACTGAGCAGACATCTTCCTCTTGGTAGTAACAAATCATTATTCTGCCCCAGCTGCTTGTGAAACCACTGCCTCAGGCACCAGCCCTGCATTTACTCACACAACCGAACACCTGGCTGTTCTCCTACCAGAAGAAGAAAATTACAACCTTCTCCTTTGGAAGATTCAGGCTCTTCCCCAAGGATGTTTAAGAAACACTCACAAACACCCCCAGCTTTCCACATATCCTCAGCATTTAAATTTACTGATATTTAGTTGCTTTGTTGGACTGGGATGTGGATGCAATTGGAAGTGTTTGGTTTGTGCTAGAAATTCAAGCAGTTCCAACAGCCAAAAAAAGCTGTAAGAGCCAGGTGCCTCCATGTTTCAACAGCTACAAAACACACATTTCCTCCTGGAGAAGGAACACAAAGGAACACAAAGGGTGAAGAGGCAATTCACAGGGAAATGGGATAATGGATGATGGATCAGATGGTTTTGTCCTGGGAGACTCTCTGGAATGAAATGAGGCATGTGGTACTTAAACACTATGGGACAATCCTGCACCTGCTCCAAGGCTCCTTATGAATTCAGGAGAACAGATGGACCAAAATAAGGCTGGCTTGGATTTTATAGACTCATTTCTACTAAAAACCCTTCGCTTAAAGAATTGTGAACACTGTTAATAATAAGAACATAAATTTACTGTAGAGTTGCTGGAATCATCAAATCTGAATTTTACAAACCAATCACTCAAACCACCCCAAAAATCGAAACAAATTCCTGCTTCTAACCAGACCTTGGATCAGACAGTGCTGCTCTCCATCCCAGCACTGCTGCACAAATGTGTCCCTGTTTCTTCACCTGATGCCACCAAAAGCTAACCAGCCACTCCTGTCAGGAGCTGTGCAGAGCCACAAGGTCCCCCTGAGCTTCCTTTTCTCCAGGCTGAGCTCCTTTCCCAGCTCCCTCAGCCTCTCCTGGTGCTCCAGACCTTTCCCTGGACACCTTCTAGCCCCTCAATACCCTCCCTTCTTCCACTAACCACAGAAAAAAAGAGAAGTCATTGGAGAAGAATTCATAATACTCATGAAAAGTGTTCACTTTCACTATTTATCATCGGGACTTGGCAGGTCTGTAATTAAAATGAAGATCTTGCTCTTAAGTAACTGATTTGATTATTTCTGGATCACTTCAGCTATTCACAAACCCCCTGAAACCCTGTATTGGCCTGAACACCTGTTAAAAGCTTTATCCCTCCCAATGCTGATTATTGGATAATCATCCCAATGGAACCAAGGGAAAGATTCTGGTTCAGCATGAGGAGAGAGCAAGGAATTTAGAAGTTTGATCCTTACAAGCCCCATGCAAAGAAACACAGATCTGCACCATATCAACATCTCTCTGCTTGAATTAACACCCATTTCAAACCTCAGGAGGGAATAACTTCAATTCAACTGGCTCCAGTTCTTTTGCCAAAGACTGAATGAAGTCAAACTCGAGTCAAAGCGTGACAGTGGTTCTCATTTCCACAGACAAATTAGATCCAGCATTTCTATAATAAAATTCTGTGGGCTCTGAGAAATCTTATCTACGTGCTTGGGACTGTATTTGCTTTTTTTAAAGATAAAAAGCACTCCAGAGCAAGTAGTAAAATGGACATAGGAATATTTGAACATTAAAGATGACAGAAGAAGCCGAGCTCTGCCTTGCCAGGAAGGGGCAGTGCTGTACCTGCTGTCACTGAAGGTGACAGGATCTCAGATTTAGCAACTCAAACATTTACAAACCCACTAAACCAAACGGTTCAACACTTCCAAACAAGGCTGCTGTTCAGCACCTTTGAAGTCAGCCCCTGGAATGCCTGTGAGGTGTGGTTAACGACTGCTGGCTCTGCTTCTCCACGCAGGATCTGCTGCAGGATCTCCTCCAGCTCGTGCCCTGATTCCATTAAAACAGTTTGGATCTGCTACAGTCCAAAACACCCAACACCTTCCAAAAGGAATCTTTATTCCACAAGAATGAGGCTCACTTCAGTGTTGCTTCACTGACAACTAACAGTTACGAGGTAATGAGCAGAAAATAGAGTGAATTTAAAAAGTGAAGTGGAATGCACTCTTAAAACAAAAACTTCATTCAGCCCGTGCAAAAATAAAAGGGAAAACAGTGCACGGAAAAAACATCATCATTATTAGCTCAACACACATTTTTCTGGCTGCTCTGTCCCTGATGCTTGGATGTACAGTGCATTTCCCAAGCAAACTCGTTTAGGTTCCTAAATTCAAGTTCATCATGTAATATATGATTAAGCAAAGGGAATTTGCCTAATTAATTAATACTCTTACTACCCCAGACTGTTGTCTTCCAAGGATTCCTTTATATGTAAAGCTCATTTCCGAAAATATTGCAGGTTTGAGTCTGAACCATTTCAGCTTTCAAAAAAAGCTATGAATAAGAAGAGAACCAGAACTGGAAGCCTCACATTTTTAAAGTGGAATATCAAGAGGTGTGTGCAATTCATGTTGCCTCGAGTACCCAAAATTCTCAAAGGACATGCAAAAGACATGCAAAGCTTGGCAATGTCACCAGCTGGAAGCTACAATAGCTGCCCCTACAGCTCCTGAGGTTGGATTCATGTGGTTTGGAAAGTGAGTTCATTCTGAGATAGCAACTCCTGATTATCAGTGAGTAAACAGCTCTAATCCCAGCCAGCAACTGCTCTTAGCATGGTCATCTGCTAAAGCCATGAAATACCCTCAAAAACGCTAAGAATTATCGTGATTTATTCCATTCCTGCAATGCTCAAATAAAAGCCATAAAGGCAGCTGACATAGATCACTTAATAGATTTCTCTGTGAGGCCTTGAGGACTCAGCTTCAACCCAACAAGTGATAGTTTTTTATAACTCATCACTCCACTGGTGAAATAAAAAATCTCAGAATATTTCTCAATGGAATTATGTCCATTCCTGCTCCTGAGGCATACAGTGTAGGCAGGGGAAGATATTTGAAATGGATGCCTCAGAGCAACTCCACAGCTCCCAATATACAGCCTTTAGTTATTTGGATGTTTCAGAGGAGCCTATGGAATTAGCACGAGTGAAAAATAGCACCTTGTGCTATAAACTTGAAATAGCCATTGGTGCAGAATTTGGAAGCTGACTGGGCAAGAACTCTCCTTCCCATTCACAAGATACCGACCCGAAACAGCCACACAACCACAGGGTCACTGCCCCTCACTTCCCTTCAGCTGCAAACAAACTGCACTCACGGGGCTATTTCTGACCCTGCCTCTGCAGCTGAACCCAAAACCAGACCAGAATCATCATCACACAGTCATGGAATGGTTTGGGGTGGAAGGGAGTTCAAGCTCATCTCATTCCACCCCTACCATAGACAGGGACATCTTCCTCTATCCCAGGTTGCTCCAAGCCCTGTCCAGCCTGGCCTTGGACACTTCCAGGGATCCAGGAGCATCACAGCTTCTCTGGGAATTCATCCCAGAGCCTCCCCACCCTCCCAGGGAAGAATTTCACCATCTGATCTAACCCTACAGCTCATCTCATCACCCTGAGTGCAGTGAAGAGCTCTTGTCACAGCAGAGCAGGTGCTGAGTACCCAAAGCATGATCTTATTTCCCTTTTTTTACAGCACGATCTCAATGAGGAGATGAAACAACTCCAGGAAACACAGTGACAGATTCATTAATAACTTCCCTAGCTCTGAAGTTCTTTCTGTCCTCAGTTAGTTACAGTAGAGTTCTTGAGAGGCAAAGTCCTTGCAGAGATTCATACTATGATGTCCATGTAGGTCCCAGAATCCAAATTCAGCTTTGTGTTTCCATCTGCCATCCACTCCAGCAGAGAATCCCAGAATCACTGAGGTTGGAAAAGAGCTCCAAGGTCATCAAGTTCAACTTGTGACCAATCTCCACCTTGTCCCCAGCCCAGAGCACTGAGTACCATTCCTTGGATACCTCTGGGGTACTCCAAACCTCCCTGGGCAGCTCCTGCCAACACCTGACCACCATTTCCATGAAAAAATTCCTCCTGATGTCCAACCTGAGCCTCCCCTGACCATCCCCCCATCTGCACCCTGCTGTCAGGGAGCTGTGCAGAGATTTTTGGGATGTCCTGTGCAGGACCAGGAGCTGGACCCAATGCTCTGTGTGTTTGTCCCTTCCAACCCAGGATATTCCATGATTCCATGGTCACAGACTCCAAGGCAATGTAGAGAGGGCAGTGTTTTCCCTCCTTAGGGCAAGGAAACAATATTCATTTTATATCATCAGGTAGGAACCAGGAATCTAATAATTACTGACCTACTTAAAGACAGCCACAGCCACCTTTTCCTGCAAAGTTAAGAGTCATACAAGGCAAGAAGCATCTAAAAAAGCACAAATTAAAGCAAACAAAAAATATATGGGCAGCTGTTTTGAGCCTCTTCATAGTCAGCAATTGCAGGCAGTAAAAGGAAACAGCAGAAAGTAGTTTGCATCACTGACCACCTTCAGCTGGGTTCACCCACCCCAGAGCTACCTGAGGAATCATGAAATACTTACAGTAAATTTGTATCAACTGTTCACTGCTAAACACACTTTGCTTTTGAGATATTTCACTGTAAAATGTGAAAGAGGAGATGGAAAAAGGATTGCAAAATCCAATCCTCCAGAAAAAGTTATAGCTAATATCAAGTTGGGCCATATTTTAATAGGACTGGATTAGCAGAAGCAGCACATTCCCATGTGTTTCTGCAGAGAGAACAAAGAGCACTGCTCAGATTTCTGTTGCATCTCCCCGACTAAACAAGTTAACCATAAATCAGAAATTGTATCAGTACAGCAGTACAGTTACACAAGGGTTACACCCTACTCCCACCCTCACCGGGGCAAAGCTGGAGGGTAACTCAGCCAGCTCACAAACAGCTCCCTATTCACAACCCAGCTCACATCCACGCCATCCCAGCTTCCCAAAGTTTTGCAGGACCTCAGATGGTGACCATTCCTCTGATTATAGGTGATTTTCCTCAGAGAGGTTCGTGCTGAGATTCCCCCATTTAACACCCAGCTTCCAGCAGCAGCTCAGCGTGGCTCACGGTGGAGTAAAGCAACAGGAGCCAGGAGAAAGTGCTGGCAGCAGGGAGGGAATTCTCCTCCAATTCCAAGGAGGAGGAAGAGCACAGGACCCAGGGCACTCCCTTTCCCTCCACATCCACGTTGTTTTATCTAGGTGATGTTACAACCCGAGGATTGTCACAACATGAGTTGGGAACATCACAAGATCTAAGGCCTCGGTGTTGGAATTTATTTGTGCATATTTCAACGGGGCTGAATGGAGAAAGACATTGTTTTTTCCACTTGCTCCATCCAACTCCTGGTTTAAGCCAACTGCTTATTCTGAAAAGTAGCAGAATTACCCAGTTACCAGTGAAAAAAGAAACAATTTAAAGGAAATCTGCATCACTTCAAACAAAATGCACATCCAGAGACTGTGAAGGCAAAGTCACCTTTGTGTTCCCTCTCACTACTCTGTACTTAGCAACCAGGATTCTTCAGTACAGATTTCTCTAAAAATGTGCTTTTTAAAGAGACAACCCTTCAATGAGCTCAGGAGAAAAGCAAAATCAAGCGACCATCCTGGCTGCCTTATTCCTGGCAGGAAAAATGGCAGGATGGATTCTCCGTCCATCTTAGATTGACATAAACAGTGCCGGAGTTTGCCAGCTCCACAAATCCTGCAGCTCAGAAAGAAGACTCAAAAACCTTTTTGCCTGCCTGATTTTATCTTTTGTTTGTTTGTCTTATTTTGGGGGAACTTGTATATGATTTACAGTTTTTCCTTTCCAACCTAGGATCGCTGCATCATTTGAATGAGGGAAGCTGCAAGTAGTTAAGTATTTGGAAAGAAGATTTTTTTTTCTGGTTTTAATTATACCCTTCTACATCCTGTGTGAAATATGCTTTCCAGCTATATTTTATCCACATGGAGGTTGCAGCTGAATGAAGAGGCTCTCCCATGCCTTGTTCTTTCCCCTTACTACAGGAGGTTAGGAACAGGCACAAGACATACGAACGGAAGAGTAAGAAAAATACGAAGTTCAACACATATTAATTTTACAATGCAGAAGTGCTTAAAGAAACACGAAATTAGAAAGAAATTTGTATTCAGGGGAAGACTGTGCACAGATTTCTGTCTCAGTCTGGAATTCAATGCCCAACTTAGTGAAACCTCTGCTGAGCCCTCAGAAACAGCTTTATTTAGGCTGTTACTCCAATCCAGGGGGTTTCACAGCTTTTAGGTGTTCCCCACCTTTCCCAAGAGCAGGGTAACACATCACTCACCGAGTCCCGACATCCTCAAAGGCTGCAGCCTGCTAACTTCTCCCAAGCACCCACTAAGCTGGTGCTTCGTTTGAACTTTCAAGCGGGTTAAAACCAGGCAGAAAGGCGGTTTGACTCCCCAGTTTGTAGCAGGCTGAGAGCAATTAAGCAGTCACATATCTAATTACTTACAGCACGTCTTAAAACGTTCCTGGCTGGCCTAACTGCTGGCAATTGAATGAAAGAACAGCGAGTTAATGACGGTGAACCCCGACACCAGGATCAATACCCGAGGGACGCAGAGTGACAGAAAACGACAACGTTTCTTTCAGCCTAACACCAGCAACTCCAAATGTTTGCCATCCCATCCGTCTAAACAAAACCCAGCTCACCAAGATGCTCTGCCACTGGACAGCTACTCCTCCTTTCCAACTTTTTTCCAGGGGAACTTTCAAACAGAGGCTTTTATCTAGAGATGCATTTGTTTCCCTTGCTAAACCACTGGTTTTCCATGCAGCTGGCAGGACCATTCCCCCAGCAGATGCTCTGAGAAGCAATCAGGGAAAGCTTACATTGTTGCTGTCGATCTGCTCGTGAACCCCTTCTCATTTAAATGTCACAAGCTCGCAAAAACTCCATCCATCCATCCTTCTGCCCTCAGCTCACCATCCCCATCACCAACCCACCGCCAGCCTCTGGAGCTGCCATTTATCACCGTGCTAAGCACGCTTTCAAATGAGAGCGGAACACACAGCCCGGTGCCAATCCAGCGTGGAAAAAGCCGGGTACCCACCTTATGGCAGCCAGGATAGGTTGCCATGGTGTTGAGGGCAGAGGTGCTGGGGTTCTTGCTGGTGCTGGCCATGAGGCTCTGGATCTGGGTGAGCTCCTGCCTCAGCACCTGCTTCTGGTGGAAGCTGAACGCCGGGTGGTTGGATGCCATGGTGAAGAGCAACAGGAACTCATCCCCCGTGCGGCCCTCGTTGAGCTGCAGCCCGTAGTTGTTGATGACCGAGTCGATGTGGGTGAGGGTGCGGAACAGGACCCCGGCGGCCTCGCGGTGGGCAGAGCCGAGCAGGGCGAGGGACACCAGCAGCTTGCTGCGCACCACCTCGTCCGTCAGGTTGGTGAGGCTGCCCAGGTCGGCGGGGTTGTTGGCCTTGATCTCGGAGTCGCGCAGGGAGTGATAATCCTTGCGGGCCAGGTCCTCCAGGCAGGCGCCCAGGAAGCGCAGCTCCAGCGGGATGCACAGGTCCAGGAGGCCGCACAGGAACTCCACGCGCTGCGGGGAAGGCAGCTCGGAGAACCAGCGGTACACGCCGTCCCGCTGCAGCCGCGGGCACCGCTTCTCCACCATGGTGCCCCGCGCCGAGCACGCCCCGCCCGGGGCTCGCACACCCGGCCTGGGGCAGCTCCGGGCGGGCAGGGCCGGGCCGGGCCCCGCTGAGGGCGGCGCAGGCCCGAGCGCTGAGGCGCGGCCTGGCCGCGGGGTCCCCGCCCGCCGGCGGCCCCGAGGAGGCCGCTGCGCTCCCGTTCCTCCCTCACGGGGCGGCTCCTCCGTCCCTCCGGCGGGCGCCCGGTGCCTCCATCGCCCGGCCCCGCCGGGGCCGCCCCGCCGCCGCGACCGCGGGAAATAATCCCTCCCGGGCGGAGGGGCACGGAGCGGCGCGCACACCCCGCCGGCCGCTGCGCGCAGGCGGAGGGATCCCGCGGTGAGGAGGCTCGGCCGCGAGCGGAGCGGGAGGAACAGGGAGCGACGGGCGCCTTCGCTCCCGGCCTGACCCCGCGGCGGGACACGCCCCCCGCGCCGCTGATTGGCCGAGCCGCCCGCCCGCTCATTGCGATTGGCTGCCGCCGCACTTCTCCCCGCCCCCTCCCGCGCGCTCGGGGGCGGGGTCCCGGTTCCTGTCAATTTTCCCCTCAGCCCCGCCCCTGGCGCTGATTGGTCGGAGAGGCTTTAAATGGGCCAGGGGCGAGCTGAGGCGCCTTTTGTGTGTGGCGGCCCGCGGGTGCGGAGGGGCTGTGCGTGCCGAGGGGCTGTGGGTGCGGAGGGGCCGTGGGTGCGGAGGGGCTGCGGGTGCGGCCGCCCCGGTCCCGGGGGTCTCTGAGGGGCGGTGATGCCTCTCAGGGCAGAGCTGCGCCTTGCCCTGCCCCAGCTGACCCCGCAAAGCTGGCAGGTTCGGGCCTGGGGCTCCTGTTCCCCCTCAGGGTTGTCCCTGCAGGCTGGAGAGGAGCCTCGGGGCACATCTTGACTGACATCCCAAATAGTGTGTGCGCATCTTCCTTTCTCCTCTCCTCCACGGACGGTCTGTCCCTAGCTCCGAGTGCTGCCCGCGCTCTTTGCTGGTTCCCTTGTGGGCACTGGGTGCCTTTTCCCTGCCTTTCCAGCCAAAACGCCTCATCCCAGCCACGAGGAGCCTTACGGAGCAGAAGAGCTGCGATGCTCTCCTTCCTCAGCCGCTGTTTTAGGATGACAAAGAGCCTCAGGGATGCAGCCGGAGCTGCTGCTGGCTGCTGATGCCAAAACCCCGATAAAGCTTTTGGCAGCGGCGCTCGCCTGAGCCACCAACCCGAGCCTCAGTCAACGCCAGCTTGGCACCTGACTGCAGATCGTCTTTAAATACAATGTGGAAACAAAAGAGACACTAAAGACCTCTCAAAATGGTCATTTTTTAGGTCCCCACATTGCCACTCTCCATTCTAAACCGGGATTCTGGCGGACAGCGATGTAGCAATGCACATTTTCTAGCAGGGTTGTCTCTGGATTGCATGGGTGGCCAAGGGGTGGACTCACAATTTCTGTTTTCCATGGTGTTTTTCCATGGGATTCGGCTGTTTGGCTGTGGTAGCCCAGGAGCCAGACTGTGCATCAGCTGGATGAGTGACACTGGTGAAGATCTTTAACTGGGACAAGCCAGGAATAACATTTTTAAATGCAGCCCCAGGCAGGCAGCGAATGAATCCAGGCTTGGTTTTTATATGATGGTAATCTTGGAAGATGGACCGTGTGTTTTATTTTCACAAGCGTTATGTTGCCGTGCTGCAGATAAACAAAAGACCCAACATTGATGTTTTTAAAGGCAAAATCTGCATTTTATCTGGAGCTGATCTTTATGGGATGTGCAGATGCCCAACTGCAGGATGTGAACTCTCACATGAGTTGTGAGACCACTTGCGTTGCTATCACAGAAGAGAAAAAGTCCCGTTCCTCCGGGTGATGGTTTATTGGAAATCTCATTATACACCTTGCTGAGACGAACTGCTGCACCACAAAAATTCCAAATGCTGGTAGTTTATCCTTTTTTATTTCCCTGTGGAATATGGCGGGCCGCCGCCTGCGTTTATTGGAGTCCCACTGAAATGCAAGAGTCAGCAGGCAAAGGACACTTACTGAATAATGTCATATATTGTAAAGAGGCACAACCCAGCTTCTGTCGCAGCCTCCTGCTGTGAGAGGGTCCTTGACAATCCCACAGCCTGTCTGTGTCCTTCCCTCACACAGATCCCTCATGGAGTGCAAACCATATGTGCTTCCTTTTCCTGCTGTGCCCAGCATTGTCCACGGGAGGAAGGGATGTGTGGAAAACAGAGGAAGTGCTCTCAGTCCCTTAGGAAAGGTCTGCACTGAGTTCTAGTAGGGGCCAGGCTGTTGGCATGAGCGGGATGAGTTTTCTGGTGGCATTTCTGCTTATATCGATGTCTTTATCCATCCTGAAAGCACATCCTTTATCCACTAATCCATCCTGAAAGCATCATGCTGTGCTCAAAGTCAGGTTTCTGTAGCAAAGGTGAAGAAGGTTTAAACTTTCTGCTTGGGAATCAGGTCTAAGCCTGAGCCTAAATAAAAATTTGAATGAGAATTTTGCCGCTCAAGAGTGAGTCTGTGGTTTGCAGCCATGAATTGTTTGTCTTTGATGTCAGACAACAAAACAAACCCTAACCTGAAGTGTCATAAAGGAACTGGGAGCCTTTTCTCTGATTAGAAGTAGCTTTGGGTGAAGCCTGAGGAAACCAAAAGGGGCGTGACAGATCACTCTGTCACCAAGAATTCCTGGCTGTCCAGGGGCAGAGCCAGGAACCACCTTCAGGGAGATAAATCAACTGTGGAAGAGCTCATGTTACCACTTGTCCAGGCAGTGGGTTGGGAGTGAAGGTCGTTCTGGGGTGTCTGTGCAGCCCTGCTCCTCCTACGAGCACAGCACACCAAAACTGGCTCCTCATTTCATCCCCAGATCATCCCATTGCCTGCCTTTCTCCTGGAAAATTCTCTCTGTGCATGTTTGAGACAATTGGGGAAGATTCCTCGCTGGAATAATCAGTAAACAATAACTAAGAGGGAATTAATTTTCTTCTTTTTGTATTTTCAGAGTGTCCAGAGGCTGGTTTTGGATGTTTGAGTCAGGTGAGGACTCACAGAGGGTCCAGTCCTTCAACCCTTCAGTTTTACCTGCTGTGGTAAGGCTCTGAATTCTTCTGTTTGGATTTCCTCAGTCCTGTTAAACCAAGGAGCTTGGCTGGATTGCTGCTTTCCCTTCAAGCAGCACCTCAGAGCCATCGTAGCCAAATCCACCCAGACAATTCCTTCCTGTGAGTTTGACTCTATCCAACATGAAATGTCCAAAATGTATGAAAATTAACTGAAATAATTCACTGTGGGGTGGGTGACAGAGTCCAGTGTGAAAGGAGATGATTCACTTCTCTGTTCATCCACGGAGACAATGGAAATGAGAATCCCCACCATGGGAAAGGAGGAGATTGATTTGGGAGGCTGCTGGAGCAAAGGCTGGTTGAGTTACCAGATCCATCAAGTGCCCACAGCACTCCTCCACAGGGACCTTCTCTGAGCTTTTCCCCATCACATTTAGGAGCCTTCAGGAGGCTGTTCAACACTTGCAAAATCTTCTGCCCATTTAACGACACGTTTGACGTTTTAAACCTCCTAAATATGGCTCAAATCTTAGCACTTCCGCCAGAAATCCAGCCTGGAAGCTCCAAATCTTCTACCTAAATGACTCCCAAAGCCAGAGATGAGCCCACTGCTGTCTTGGGTGTGAGTCAGCTGTGATGGGCAGCCTTCCCTCGGGTGGGTTCTGTGCCAAGACAGCTTCCCTTCCTTTTGGGAGTGAATGCTTCCCCAGGATGATGTGCTGAGAGAAACCCCACTCTGCATGGAAGAACAGAAAACCTGGCAGAGCAGCGTTGGGTGTTTCACGTGGGATCTCTGTGCCTTTCACCCTGGAGCTGCTGGAAAGCACTGCATTCCCTCTGCTCCATCCCACCTCTCCCAAATTTCCTCACCCCTCCCTTTGTTCCAAAACCTGACCCCTCACTGCCATTCCGCCCCTCCTGCCACACCGAAATCCACAATCCACACCGAAACGCTTTGATCCTGCGGCTCCACCCGGAATCCCTCGCTGTCCTTTCCTGCCGGGATGCGCTGAGCGGCAGGAGAAGGAGCCTTGCGTGTCTCCGGGCTGAAGATAAATATTGCCCTGGCACGTTCGCTCAACTACTTCTGTGCACACGGGTGATTTCCTGTCGGCTCTCGCGCAGATGCTGGAATTGGAGCTCTCGGGCTTGAAAAAACAAACAAACCCCCGGCTTTGAAGCGCGCAGAAAAATATCACGTGGGCTTTGGGAAGAGGGGATTAAAAAAATAAAATAAAAAAACCCAAGCCAAAAAGCGGCCAGATGTCGGGCCTGCAGCATCCCCTGGAGTGTGGTTTTCAGGGATTTGAGCGGGTAGGGTTTGGGCAGGGTGGGGAGGGAAGGTGTCCTTGCAGTGCCAGCAGCGGGAGCGGGATGGGTTGAAGGGATGAGCGAGAGCCTGCGAGTGTCACTGCCCTCTGCCGATGGACTCCGGCACGCTCAGGGTGCCTGCAAACACGGGTTTTCCAGGGGTTTTTCCAGCTGGAGGCACTAGGGATAAGCTCACGTCTCCCTCAGCGAAGATCCCCCCTCAATCCCGCCCTGCCTCATCTGCCATTTTTCAAAATTCAAAGCATGAGCAGGGCTGCACATCCCTCACCCCTGTGTCCCCAGTGTCCCTGCTGGCACGTCCCTCCTCACCCCAGAAGCCAGGATGCCCTTCTGGCTTTGCCTGGCTCCCTGTGGGACTTCCTTCAGAGTGAAAATCCACATTACCTACCTGCCAACAACACATCCCAGCTCCCTTCCCTTGCTCCTTGCATCCGTCCTGGGAACTGCAGCAAAATAAACACTCTCGGGTTTCCCTGTCTTTCCCTGCCTGTGCTTGGACCTCTCCTGGCTGGAAGGACAGGGATGCCTCAGCCTGGCCTCACTGCCCCTTCACAGGGCAGCTATTTCTGCTTGGAGTAGTTCCTTACTCCAGTCTTACCCCAGGAAAGTCACACTTGGGGTGACTTCACCAAACAAGGGATGTGCAGCAACCCAGCCTGGAGCTGTCCTCTGTGACCCACAGGCTGATTCCAGCCCTCAACCATTACACAATGCTAATTGACTCCTTGCTGGAGCCAGAACACTTCAGAGCTGGAAAGGGAAATCTGGAAGTATTTACTTGATTATTCCAGTGACATTCCTTGGGGTGTTTTCACCTCATATCCTTTCTCTCACTGCCTTGGGTCAGTGTTCCAATAACCAACAAAATCTGTTTAAAGTGCTGGAGGAGGAGATAGGAGGAAGAAAAGGAAAGTGCCCAAGTATGTGTGAAATATGGATGTAAAGTTCAGTGTTTCTTCGCAGCGTTTGAACTCCTTGCTGCACTTGTCTATAGAATATCAGCTTGGGAAAGAATGAAGCAATGGTTTGGGTTGGAAGGGAGTTAAAGATAATTCCATTTCATGCTCTGCTACGATCAGAGACATCTTCCACTATCCCAGGTTGCTCCAAGCCCTGTCCAGCCTGGCCTGGGACACTTCCAGGGATCCAGGGGCAGCACAGCTTCTCTGGGCACCCTTCCCTACCCTCACAGGGAAGAATTCCTTCCCAATATCCCACCTATCCCTGCCCTCATCCTGTCATTCCATGCCCTTGTCCAAAGTCCCTCTTGGAGTCCCTTTAGGCACTGGAAAGGCTCTGAGCTCTCCCTGGAGTTTCTCCTCTCCAGGCTGAGCAGCCCCAGCTCTGCCAGCTCATGTTAGAGAGCTGATGTCACCTGTCCCACCTGCAGGTCCCACACTGAAACACTTCTGTGCCAAACTCCCAGTGTTTACATGTTGGGATGCATGCTGGAATTGCACACTGGGGATGATTTCCTGAAGAAACCCACAAATAGCTTCTGAATGACGACCAAAATGAGAAAATTGGGATTGGTTCACGGGCAAGTCATGAATAGAAAAAGAGATGAAATTAGCTGAATGAACTGTTCATTATGCATTATTCAGCCAGCTGTACTAATTAGTGCCTTAAGGACTGTTCCTGTTCCCACTGCAGCCAACTCTAGAACTCCTTTTGATTTCAGTGGGAGCAGGACAGAGCCCTCAGAGAATGGGCCTGGTGCCTGCTCCCTCTGCAATGCCTCATGTTTTCTTTTCCTTTTACTATTTCTTACTGATTCCAGTGCTTTGTGTCTTCTATTAAAAAAAGCTTCTGAAATGTCCTGTGTGGTGATCAGTTAATCACAGGAACAGAAATGTTCCCTCAGTCCCATGGTGTGTCCTGTGCCTGATGTGTTCTCTGGAGGGAAAGGTTTTTCATGTCTCCTTCTGCTTTGCTTTTCTCCAGGCTAAACGGTTCCAAGGAGGAGAGAAGCTTGAAAATCCTCTGGAAAACACAATCCATCCAGAAATGTCACTAGGGCAGGAGGTGCTGGAATTAAATGTTTGCACTCTGAGCCCAGAAATTGCAGCTGGGCATTTAATATATTTTTTTTCTGTATATGGATAAAGTTTGTGATCTTTCCCACCAAAACATACGTACAGCTCTGAGTGTGGCAATGTTAGAAAAAGACATTTTTCACACTGCTGCCTCTGTCACATCCACAGCAGATCTGCACCAGACCACTTGTTAGAGACCAGAATCACAGGTTTTATATCTCACTTTTCTCCCCATGGACAAATCAACACCTTCAGGAGAAATAATCCCTGATTTTGGTGTGTCTCATGGGAGGTTGTTCTGCTCCCTGCTTTATTCTGGGTTGCAAAGCCAATTCCTTTGGAGAGGCACCTCGGCAGACTGACCACGGATTTTTCCCAGCTGGTGGTGATGCTCAGATCCCAGCTTGGACTTGAAGGGATCCCATTTAAATGAGTTATTCCAGTCTTGCTGCAGAATCCTCTGTCCCCCCAGCCCAAGGCAGAGGTGTCATCACTCAGGGAATTTCTGGCCAGAGAACAGCTTCCCATCTCCACATTTTGTGGGATTTATCCTATCCACTTTGCACCAGCCACCTTTTTCCTCCCACCTTTTGTGTCCCTTGGCAGGAGCAGCAGCAATGCAGCTCCACGGTGCTGCTGGTGGGTTTCTGCCCCAGCCTGAGCCCAGCTGGAGCTGCTGTGGATTCCTTCCCAGCAATTCACTGAAATTCCCTCCTGGTGAGAGAGCAGAGGATGTACCAGCAGCTCAGCCTGGAGGAATCTCCACAACCCCACTCTTTGGGCTCCTCTCCACAGACTGCCTAAAATGGGTATAAAGGAGCCTCGGCGTGGAATTTATTTTCTTCCTGAGACCATCCTTAAAATAACAAACACCAGCAAGCTGGTGACATGCGGTGCATCTGTTTGAATAACACAGACCTTCTGTTTGGGAGAGAGGAAACTCCAAATAACTCTTTGATTTGTGTTTCCTTTCTTCTCCTTCCTCATCTCCTCCTCCTCACTACTGTATACAAATCTGTTCTGCCAGCTCCAAGCCACCAGCCCTCCCTCCCCTTGAGCTGCTTTTTACGCCATGTGATGGTTATTTAATTTCCTCCTTGCTTCCAGCACAGCCAATATTTATCTCCCCTCGTGGGATTGCGCCTTTGTTTAGAGGCTGATGTCAAGGGGGGAAGGCCAGCACTTCTTTGGGGCCAGCAGACCAAATTCCTGCCCTCTGACTGCATCCCGAGGAATAGCATCCTCCCTGCGGGCGGTCCAGGGTCAGAGGAGCAATTAGGATTCAAATCCGTGTTTAAAGTTAGCCCATGGAGCCATCCTTTCCCAAAGAGGGATGGAGTGGGTCAGGCTGGGATCAAACCTGGCTCAGTATTACCTTTTCATTGCTTCCCCACAACGAGCAAGGCTGGGAAAACAACATCTAATTGCCTTTTTTTCTTTCTTTTTTTAAGGCAACACAGTTAAACACAGGTAAAAGGGAGATTGTAAAGCACCACTCCCAAAAATCTGACTGAAATCAATCTGACTCTCAGAAAAGGCAGTATCTTACCAGGAGCAGCTTTCCTTTGTTCAAAGCTATGCTCTAAAGCGAGTTAGGAACCATCTTTTCCTCATTAAATTTGTTTCCTTTCAGCACTGAGCCTTTCCCTTCATTATCACATGCAATTTTTTTTTTTTTTAAAGCCCTCATAGCTAATATCACAACTATAGATCTTGGGGTTATTTATAGCCCTAAACTCCGCAGAGAGCTGTGTGTCTTGTTGCTGTGGAAACTGGGATTCTAAAAGTAAAAAGGGTTTTGAAGGGATTTGAGAAGGGACCTGCCGAATTTCAGACCTGCCTTTCCCTCCCAGAGGTCTGTGTTTGACCATACCTTAAACTTAGAGGTAAAATTCATCCAGAGGTCTCAGGTAACCCTCAGGGACTGGGGAATACTGGGGAATATATCTATAACTGGGGAATACTGGTCCTCTGTGGTTTTATGTGGTGTGGCGCATCACAAACTGGATTTTGCTCTCTGTTGTGAGACAGAAGATGCACAGGCAGCCATGGAAATGTCAAACTCTTGGTGTCACCAATGGCACATTTGCCAGGCTCTGGGCATTCTGCTTTTTTTCTTTGGCTTTTGTTGGGTTTTGGGAGGCTTTTGCCAGGGAAACGCCACCTTGTGTGTTGTTCAGTTTGCAAATCTCCTGCACGCTGCAGCCAAACATAGAATCATGGAATTGGAATGGTTTGGGTTGGAAAGGACCTTAAAATTCATCTCATTCCACCCCCAGCCATGGGCAGGGACACCTTCTGCTATCCCAGGCTGCTCCAACCCAGCCCTGGACACTTCCAGGGATCCAGGGGCAGCCACAGCTTCTCTGGGAATCTGTGCCAGGGCCTCCCCACCCTCACAGGGAAGAAATTCTTCCCAATATCCCATCTATCCCTGCCCTCTTTGTTTTGAAGCCATTCCTCCTTGTCCAGTTCCTGATGATGAACCTCTCTCCGAGGATTCCAAGCTCCTCTCCAGAGCTTTAGGACTGCTATGGAGCAGTGTGTGCTGGAAATTGGATTTCACTGTGTGAGACAGTTATTTCAATTGTTTTATTTATCTCTGGGCATGGAGTGTAAAGGATGAGGGTGATGTTGATGGGTTGGGTCCTGCTTCCCACCCCACTCCTCCTCTGCCAGCCCAGCAATGGGCAGACTCTCACCTGGCAGAAATTCCATATTTTACCTGGGCAGGGATCTCGCTGAACCATCCATGGAAAAGCCAATTCTTCCCCCTGATCTCCCCTGGGATCCTCAGATCTTGAATTTGAATCCCAAATTGATTTTGAATCCCAAAATCCACAGTGTCCTGCCTGCTTCTCCTGGCCGTGAGATGCTGGAGGCTGACAGGAACCCCATGCTTGCCACCACCCCAGCTTTTTCTGTGCCTCCAAATGTCCCCCCCAGCTGGGGACAAATCCTTGGAGAGCTCTACCCGAGGGCTGCATGCCTCCCTGGCCATGGGTGTCACTTTCTAGCAAGCGCTGAGCTTCAAAAACACCTTCTAATTCAACCAGGAATTCTGTTTACAAACCACCTCGAGAGCCAAGCCCGACCTGAGATTTGAGCCACTTCCAGGCTGCCAAACCTGGGAAAATATCCTAGAAAATTCCACCCTATCAACGTGGCCTCGGGAGAGGAGGGGGAAAGGGAAGGACACGAGGATTTGTCTGAAATCCACAAACAAGGCCCAAATGTCAGCGCTGATGAGCTCTTCCCTCGCATTTCCATAAGTAAAGCAGCAATCCCTGAGTGCGTTGGATTCCCAGCCCTGGGGGAGAACACCAGGCAGCCTCTCCTTCCCCAGAGCAGCCCTGACATTTGTTCAGCACATTCTCCAGGTCCTTCCTGGCACGCCGTGTATCGTGCCTGGCTCGGAGTTATTCCTGTGATATTGGATTAAAAATAGAAAGGCAGGAGCCAAGAGTCGCAGCCCGAGACGGTGATTCAGTGACTGAGCTTTTCCATTAGAGGGTGCCAGGAACCTACTGTTGCTACAGGAATCGTGGAAAACACAGCTTTGCCCTGTGCATTTTGGGACCGGGCAAATCCATACCCATTTTTGGACCCAATTCTTGTGCTGCCCAGCTAAAGTGGAGTAATAGAATCACAGAATAATGGAATGATGGAATGATCTGAGTTGGGAGGGACACAAAAGGGTCATCAAGTCCAACTCCTGGATCTGCACAGGGTATTTCCAAGAATCCCACCACGTGCCTGAGTGTTGTCCAAACTGCACTGGGGGTATTTTGCAGGCAGAGATTTTTTTTTTAAGAAATGGATGTGGAGAGCATGAGATCTCAACATTGCCATGGGATTCTGGGCACTGTTTGGACGTGAACAGGAAATCATCATTAAAAAAACAAGTATTATCCACAATAAAAGTGATAGTTCTGGTGGGAAAAAACCAATTTGTGTGGCTGTCACTTGTGCTGAGGATCTAGTGGTGAGGACAGACTGTAAAGGATGGGCCTCATCTTCAATTCTGCCAAAAATCACCCAACCTCAGGTCCAACATGGAGCCATTCCCCCTTGTCCTGTCCATCCCAGCAGTGTGGAGATCACTTGCTCTGCAGTGCAGCTGCAGGAGGACACTGCTGCTGGCTCATGGAAACAGCAAGATGATCCTTAGACCATGAGATATCTTGTCCCTGCCCTGCCTCTGCAGATCCTGGGCACATCCATCGCTTTTCCTGCCTGTCCAGCACGGGGTCTTCTGGAGCACATGGATTTCTGGTTGATGAGGGGATGAGAGCCTTCCTGGTATCACTGTCTGCAAAGCTACAGGTGATAGCCGGGAGGGGAAGGGGAAGGGAACATGTCTAGATCCCAAAGCTTAGTGCTGCTTGACTCTGCATCACATCCTGACAGCTTTTCCTGTGGATTTCGGCCAACGTGGCTCAGGTTTGGAGCCGTCTGCTCCTGTCCCAGGGCACAGTGGGGGATCCCGAGCAGATGGGATGAAGGGCTGACCCCGAGCCACACCAGCAAGGCTGATCCTTGCTTCCCTGACTGAGAATTCAGCACAAAGCAGCAGCAGCGATGTCCTGAGCAGGAGGGTGAGGGCTGTGTCAGCAGGCTTCTTCCCCTGGTTTTTGGAGGAATCTGGTGCTTCTGAACGCAGAAGTCAGGAGCATGTGTTGGCAATTATTTCTGGCTGACAGGAAAAAAAACCTGGGATGGTAAAGAAGCAAGAGACTTGTCTGAGACAGCTGTTTTCCAGTAAAACCACACTTGGCCCAGTGCTGGTGTTGGCTGTGGCCACCCAGTTGGTCCTGGTGGCTTCCCTGGTGTCACGAGGGTGGATTTTGTGGATCACAGGTGGTCCATGCAGAGCTTGGGCAGCCCTTCCCCTGCTCTTTCTTTGCTGCTGTGGCCACGGGGCAAGAAAAAACCCTGACCCCAAATCTGTGGTGTCCCTGATCCCTGATCCCAGCCTGATTTATGGGATGGGACTAGCAGCATCCTGGGCTGCAGCCACATCCTCTCGGGAAGAGCCACCGACGGATGGAGTCACATTGCTGGAGAGCATTTCTTCCCAAAACGATCCTGACAGATGCTGTGGGGTAAATCTAAACCAGAGGCATTTGGGGAGGAGGATGGGGTGGGATGCAGGGCTCAGCACAGCTCAGCAGGCTGGGATGGCAAGGGAAGCCACGAGGTGTGAGGACATGGGAGGGAGCACGGGGCCAGCAGAGTGCACAGAGCAGCAACTGGCAAAGCTGGGACTGGGCCAAGCAAATAAACATAGGAAGTACTCGAGACTGATGAGAACCATGGGCAGCCTGCTCTTGTTTAAGGAGGTTTTTTTGGGACACTGGAGCAGGCGCCTGTTGCAGACAGAGCGAGACCTCGGCGCTGCTCAAGCTTTCATTGACTTCAGCTGGGCCAGCATTTCCTTTCAGATGGTTCTGCTTTCTTCCCAGGATGTGATTGCCCCTCTTTGGGATGTATCCCTCTACCACCCACTGCCCAGCAGGAATTTTGGAGGCTTGCACGGAGATTTGGGGATGGATCCTGTCAGGCTGGGTGCTGCCAGGAGGAGCAGAGGCTGCTCTGCAGCACTGCTGAGCTGTGTGTGAGCACTCAGGATCGATAAATCCAGAGCTGAAGGCCAAACCTGAGTGCTCAGCAGCTCTGCTAATCACTTGGGTGCCTGCATGCGGGTTGAAAGCCAGCTCCTTCCAAATTTTCTCTCCCAACAAATAACCTGGAGGCTTTTCACTCCACAGTTTGACTTGGGCCCCTTAATTCAAAATTTCAGCCCCCTGTGAGCTCTTCTGTTTCCTGACCAAGGTGGGGCGTTCAAGGTAAGTGACAAATTGAAGCAGGTTTTCATTTGGCACCAGCTTTCACCCCGAGAGCTCCAGAATTAACCATCCAAAATTCACAGGGTCTTGGAAATCCTGTCAGTCATGAAGGAAATTTGAAGGGAAGGGTCAAGCAATATTGGGAAATATGAGCAGAGGGTGAAAGAGGAGCTTGGGGTGGTGGTGAGAAGAGCTTTCCCAGGAGGTGGAAGTCGAGGGAAGATTGTATTCCTGGCTGGAGATGAAGCTGGGTGAGAGGTGAATGAGATGGAGGGCAGGGAATGCAGCCCCAGCTCTGCTCCTTGGGGAGCTCCATTCATCCCATCATGTCTGGGGTGAGCAGTGCAGTTCCATCCAAATCCAGAAATTCCCCCAGCTCAGAAGAGTTCCCAGATGGATTTATCAGCACCTGAGCTCCTCTGTTTTGGCAGGGCTGAGGTGTGCATCCCATCCCAGGGAAAATCCAAACATCCTCCTCTTCCCATCCCTGCTTTGTGCCTGACAGCCACAGCCGAGCTAATCTGGTTTAGAATTCTCCTGCCTTGATTTCTAAAGGTCTCACTGTTGTAGGGTGACGTTCCTTTATCCCTCACCCTTTCTTTCCCTCCTGGATTATCCCATGTTAATAGGTACCATGGAATACAGTCTGTTATTAACTGCTCCTGAATCCTGCTCGCTGATTCCTTAAGCAGATCTGGAAACCCTGTGAATCTGCCTCGGAGTTTTGTTTGTGCTTTGCTCTTTTTTTTTCTCTCCTTTTTTTCTTTTTTTTTTCTTTTTTTTCTTCTTCTCTTCTCTTCTCTTCTCTTCTCTTCTCTTCTTTTCTTTTCTTTTCTCTTTTCTTTTCTTTTCTTTTCTTTTCTTTTCTTTTCTTTTCCTTTCTTTTCTTTTCTTTTCTTTTCTTTTCTTTTCTTTTCTTTTCTTTTCTTTTCTTTTCTTTTCTTTTCTTTTCTTTTCCTTTCTTTTCCTTTCTTTTTTCTTTCTTTTTTCTTTCTTTTTTTTTTTTTCTCTTTAAACCCAATGCATGAAATGTGTAGGATAACCTTCTACTCTGGCTTTTGGGAAGCAAAGAAATTTCACATGTTTGGACAGCCTGGACATGCTATTCCAGATTGAAGTGTGCATCTGTTTAAATCCCTGCAAAACAGGCTGCAAGAAGGAAACCTTGTTTGAAAACCTACATCAAACATAGAATAAATCCTTCCATAGGTTATTTATCTGCCCAGAAGAAAAGATCCTTGAACACTCTTACGTGACAGCATTTCATAAGAAAAGAATATGAGTAATGTCAACTTTTTACACTGCTGTCTCTTCTTGCTTCACTGAGAGACATTTCTTCTTAGTTATGAATTATAAATCCCTATTGCTAATAGTCCAAACAATTCTGGGAACTTCTGCCACTGGCTCTCAGAGCCCAGGGAAATAACAGTGTCCTTCCCATTTACAGTGCTCAAAGCATTTCCAAACATTCATTATTCACAGAGGAATTTGTGCATCAGCCGCCCCATTAAACTGAGAGTGGGAGCTCTGCTTTCTAATCAGGTGCCAAAACCCTTGGTTGGGGTTTATTTCTTCCTCCAGGAGCAGATTCCAATCCCAAGGGTCAGAACAGCACCTTTTCCAGAGGGTGACACCAGAGGGGTGAGCTTTTCTTTGTCACCATGGCTGGGTGACAGCAGCCACCTCTGGCACAGCATGGCCTTGCTCCCTGCCTCAGTTTCCCCAGCAGTGATGTCACAAATGAGATTTCAGCCCATTAGGAGCTTGAGGAAATTAAAAAAAAAAATTTAAAAAAAGGCATTTGGCCAATATTTGCAAATCCCAGCTGCCACAGCCCAGTAGTTCTTATCAATCCCAGAATGGTTTGGGTTAGGAGGGACCTTAAAAATAACCCCATTTTGCCCCTGCCATGGGTAGGGACACCTCCCACTATCCCAGGTTGCTCCAAGCCCTGTCCAGCCTGGCCTTGGACACTTCAGGGACAAGGCAGCCACAACCATAACTTCTCTGGATTATGAGAATTCTCAGAATTTTTTAAAAAGCAACTTTCTGTAGCTGCTAAACCAGAAAAAAACCAAGCTCTTTGCAGGAAATACCCCAAATGCCCTCAAAGCAGAAAAATACCCTCCAAGCTGTTGATTTTTTTACCCTCATGCAGCTTGAACATTATCTCAAGGCTGAAGTGGGACAGAGGGAGCAGAAATGGCTTTTGTTCCAGGTCTGGCAAATCCTTGGGATGTGACCCTTCCTGGCAGAGCAGGATGAGCCTCACATTAACTCCTCCAAGCCTTCCCATGGCTGGGCAGGAGCAGCTTTAGCCCGTGGCAGGGATGGGGATGGAGCCCAGCATGCCAAGCCCTGCTCCAAAGCAGCTTTCTGGTCCTCACATTATGTCAGCATTTCCTGACCAACCCAGCAGGAGCACGAGGGTGACAGATGTCCCTTAATTATCGGCAGCATTCCCACTCCTCGCTCGCAGACAGAAAATTCTGAGCCTTGAAATGAAGGCCCTGCTTGGTTTGGTTCAGCCTGGCTACCTCAGGGTTATTTACATGCAGCTTTCAGCTGGGGGAAATTGGTCCCCTTGGGGTTTCTGCCGTGCCAAGGGGGATCCCAGGGCTCCAGGCAGGTGAGCAGGGTGGAAAATATGGGGAGATGAGGGTGGCTGGGGAAGCCACATCCCTGTAAATAAGGGGATTTGCCAGCTGGGATGAGGAGGGGAAAGAAGGGCCACTCCCTGTGGCAGGCTGTGTCTTGCTGGAGATGGATCTGGGCTTTGTCAGGAGCTCAACACTCATTTATTGTAGGCTGATGCAGTAAAATAAAAGGGTAAAGGAGACATCTTGGGGGAAATCTCATGGTCTTCCCTTGGTTTTATTTTTCACCTTCCAAGATGACTAAAAATCTACCTCTGTCCTTCAGCAGACATCAGAGAGGGATGGAGGGAGGGAGGATGGGATGCCAGCAGTGCACAGCCATGGCTGCTCCTCTTCTCCTTGCATGATGCTTCCTTCACAGGCCTTTACATGGGATAGCAGCTTGATTTCACCAAACACTGCTGCTGGGTGTGCTCCATGGCACACAGGAACTCAAATCTGGTCATCCATCCATCCCTCCATCCATCCATCTTCCATCCATCCATCCCTCCATCCATCCATCTTCCTTCCATCCATCCATCCATCCATCCATCCATCCATCCCTCCATCCCTCCATCCATCCATCCCTCCATCCCTCCATCCCTCCATCCATCTTTAAGGAATGGCTTTTAGCTGTCAGAGGGCAGGGTTGGATAGGATATTGGGAAGGAATTCTTCCCTGTGATGGTGGTGAGACCAGAGAAGCTGTGGCTGTCCCATCCCTGGCAGTGTCCCAGGCCAGGTTGGACAGGGAGCACCCTGGGACAGTGGAAGGTGTCCCTGCTCAGGCAGGGGTGGCACTGGATGGACTTTAAGGTCCTTTCCAAGCCAACCCATTCCAGGATTCTATTCCATCCATCAGCCTCCCCTTGGGTGTCCCTTGAGCCAATCCCAGCCCTATCCCTTCTCTCCTGAAAGCACCAGAACATCCATACTCCGAGGAGCTCTCAGCCTTCCTCCCTGTGCTTCCCACACTCCCATCTCCTTCCTTCAGGCTGCCTGATGGACGCTGGGCAAAACCCAACCCCGGAGGGAAAAAATCCACCTGCTCACAGGGAAAAACCATCCCAACCCATTTCCTGCTGCCAGGAAGGAAACCTTCCCTCCCATGTGCTCGGCTGATCAGGATCAGCTTCTTTGCTGCTGTTTCTGAGCCTCTTGATTTCCACACGGAAACTGGCTCTATTTTTACCCGGCTCAAGCTGATTAGATTGGCAGTAATTGGCAGGATAAACAGACACGTCCTGTGTGCAGCAGGTTAATGCGATACAGGCAGTGACCAGGGAATGCACTCAGTGCAGGGAAGACAATCAAGGTAATTTATTGTCCACATGCCTGCAACATGCCCATTATCCAGCCCCGTCCTTCCTCTCCCTGCAAACCCATTTCCCCTCAGAGGGTTGCTGCACGATGCCAAACGTTTCATCCTTTTCTCTTCGGCTCTTCACAGCCCTGCAGAAAAACCCAAGGACACTCAGGAGTTTTCCTTTCTGGTTAACCCAGGTCCTGGCTTTTCCTGACCTGCGAGATTATTAGCCTTGAAGCAGCAACATATTAAAAAAGAAAAATGCTACTTACAACTCCAAGGCTGACCCCGTCCAAGTAATGTAATTTCCCACCATTTCAATCACTTCCATAAATTCCAATCTTCCGGAAGATTAGCAGCAGTTCTGCTTGCTGGGCTTTAATTGGTTTGGGGGCTAATTTAGCCAGAGACCAAGTGGAGAAGAGAAAACTTAGGGGCAACATGAGGTGATGCTACACTCCTGGAATTCAATTCACTGAGGGAATATTCCTCACATCCTCATCCCTCAGACTCCTCTTTGCCACTCATCACACCACCCTCTCTAATTACCAATTTTTGCCATTACTCCACCCTCTCTTAATTACCCAGGTCAGCGTTTGTGGTTCCATTAATTGTCCAAGAAACCTCCCAGCCTTAAATGCTGAAAATCTGACTTTTCCCATCCTCTGGTGCTTCCAATGGCTCTTCCAAACCCTATCCAAAACCACCACTAACCATCCAGACAGCTCCTTGGCCACCTCCTTTACAATTCTCTCAAGTTATTCGGATCTGCTGGTTTAAAATCATGGAGCTCCATCAGCTGGATGCTCCTAGGCACTCCTGGAATGTATTTCCCTAGCATGCTGTCTTCTTTCCCACCAAATATCAGGACAAGTCCCTCACTGAGCATTGCCGCCTTTTCTGTGTTATTGGTAAACCTCCTATTTCTGTGTAGGATCACGCCCCTGCTAAAGTGAAGCTCCTCTGCTTGAAAATCCTGGAAAATATCCTTCTGTCTTTAATTTCCGCAGCTTCTGAGGTTTATTAATTACAACCAGTTTCCCTTTTCTTCCTTTTGTGTGTTTATAGTTTATATGTCAGTCTTGGCAGCTCTTTCCCTTCCTTTTCAAGTGGTGTTGGTTAGTTTAACAAAGATTCCTGTCTGTGTTTTGGGTAAAATATTCTTAATGGTTTCTCCCTTTTCAACATCTTTTTCATTTAAAGTCCTTCTTCAGATTGATCTGACTTGTAATTATTTTCTGACTTGGGAAACAGGACCTTTTAACGTGGCAAGTAAACATAGATTTACATCTATCACTGCTTTAAACTTCATTTGCACATAACAAATCTAATCAAGCCACTGTGCCTGGTACAGTGAGAAATCCACCTTCACCTGCTGGAGTGATGGAATATATGGAATATATCGATATATGGAGTGGAATATGGAATTCCCTCATGTTGGAGACAATATTTTTTTTCCATTAGGATATTATCTTTCCCCCTCCCCCTCAAGTTCTAAGGATATTTTAATACTGGCAGCTCAGGACCTCCAGCATCCATCGCTCAGCCTGAATTCCCCAGTGATCCCAAGGTTTTTATTAGATATTATGGATGTGGCTGCTTAAAGAAGCAGAGTGTGTCGATTCCTGCTGCAGACCCTCCTTGCCTCATGCTTTATTTCCTGGGATATTGATCCAGAAACACTCTGGATCATTTATTTCCTCGTTGTTAATGACACAGAACCAGACAGTGCTTGGGAGAGGGAGACCATCTGCTCCCAACCACTCCCAGTGGGATGCCAGTCAGGACTGGCAGGTCAAGACCTCCAAGCACGAGTGGAAATCAAATGGAGAGGTTGGTTATAACACAGTATTGCAGCCAGGAAAAATCCCTGTCACGCTGAGGCGTTGGGAGCAGGGCTGTGGTGTGTGTTCAGTGGATTTGGTAATCTTGGATGTGATGGAGAGGGAATTTATACAGGAGCATGGAGTGACAGGACAGGGGAGGAATGGCTTCAAACTGAAGGAGAGGAGGTTTAGATGGGATATTAGGAAGGAATTGGTGATTAGGATGGGATATGAGGAAGGAATTGCTGATTAGGGTGGGATATTAGGAAGGTGAGGCCCTGGCAGAGGTCGCCCAAAGAAGCTGTGGCTTCCCTTGGAAGTGTCCAAGGACAGGCTGGACAGGGCTGGGAGCAACCTGGGGTAGTGGAGGTGTCCCTGCCATGGCACAGGGTGGAACAGGATGATCTTTGAGGTGCATTCCAACCCATTCTGGAATTCGGGGGTTCCAGGATTCCATTCAGCAGTCCCCCCTTGTGCCAGTGCTGTTGCTGCAGTTACTTTTCTTCACATCCTGTCACTTCCCAAAAGTATTTTTTTCGGAGTGAATCTGAACTGTTTCCATCATTCCTCCCCTTTCCATCGCCAGCCTGATGTCCCCCTGGCTTGGCTGGCAAGGATACTTTTCCCTTTGCTCTCTTTGGAGCTCCACAGCTCCAGTGCAGGTGGAAAACACAAACCACCCACATCCCCTGCCCAGCCTGGTGTCTAACCCCACATTCAGCTGCCTTTTCCCTTTCTTTCCTTGGGAAACAGGGTGGTATTTTTAAGATCACTGGGATGTGCTTCCCGTCCAGTATCACCTGGGCATTCTCAGGAGCTGCTGGCAGTTTGGGAGGTCCTGCAAAGCTGCTGCCAGTGCCAAAAATCCTCCTCCCCCATGGACCTGACCTTAAACCCTTTAATAACCAAAATATCCCTTTCTGACTGAAGCCTCCACTCCAGCCATGGGGCACCAAGACAGGCTGGGAACACCCCAGGAATCCTAAATCAGCTGATGACCAGAAGATTTGCTCATGGCTGCGTTTTTAGAGTGGAGTCTGCCCATTCCTCAGACACAAAGGTGCTGTTCCCAAAATAACCCTCATTTTGCATCCACACCATCCTAACAGTGGATCCCATTCTCCCCTCTTCCCTCAGCAGATTGTCAGGAATTGCTTTTTCAGCAGGTGCCATTAAACTTGCTGTTCTTTTAAACACCTATTTTGTGAGGAGCAGCATCCCACATCGGTCAGAGGGGTGTCACACCTGCACAGGTGTTCGCCTCAGGTCCCACCAAATCCCCCCAAAGGAATTTCTGGCCAATAATTAATTGGCTAATTAACATGTAAACCGACCATAACTGTCTAGAACTACCAAGAAAGCAACAGAAGGGGACTGGAATTTCTTTTGTTCCCTGCCAAAAATTTTATATGCGTTTAGGCAACTTCAGTTTTGGTGTTTTTCTTGGAAAGTTTGGGGGTTGCCACCCAAATTCCCTCTCCATGAAAAAAAAATAAAATAGGAGTTCGCAGTTGCCAAAAAATGCAGTACCTGAAGTGTGGGATTTTTAGGGAAAGAAACAATAAAACCCTCCAATGTATAATGAGCACAGTTCTTGCACTCACAAAAGACTCGGCGTAGTTTGAAAAGACATTTTCTACTGGAAAGAAATGCTTCAGTGGGAAAATTTCCACCCACTCCAGTTGCATCTCTTCCCTCCAGCTCCGAGAGAGAGAGAGAGAGGGGAAGGTTTTCTTCCAGGGGAGGGTGGTGATGTGTTTCCATGGATGGACACGAAAATGCATCGAGAGAGAGAGAGAGAGGAAAAAAAACAACTGAGTGGGAAGACACAGCCTGAAAGTTCCCGGTGGGTGGGCATGAGGCAGGTACTGAGCCCAAGCAGCCCTTCCAGAGGGGATGCACAGCCTAAATCCCGCAGGTTCCCATCACCAGCAGTTACACACTTTGGTTTTTCCCTTGGAGTCCTGGCCAGGCTGCCTCTGGCTCAAAACCACCACTCCAGTAACGCTGCTGGTGGTGATGGCAGGATGCAAATCCGAGATTTGGGGGAAGAGCTGAATTTTTCTCCATCGCCCAGATTCTGCTTTATAAGCGCTTGTGAGCACCTTTTTAATGATTCTCCAGCAGAGCTGCCCGTTCAACAGTGCTGTATGAATTCCCCGGTGTAATAACATAAATATATCGATATTTGCGGGCACGGGACCCGCACACGGACCCGCACCGGACCCGCACACGGACCCGCACACGCATCCCCGGTGCCGCAAAGGCTCGGCACGTTCGGATCCGGGGGATGCCAAGCAGGACCCCGAGTGCTCCAGAGGCGCACCGCGAGCTGCCGCCGCCGCCCGGGGAGGATTCCAACATCTCCAGCAATCCTGGGGAGACAAAAAACCACCCCGACATCTGCGGATCGGAGCGCTGAGGGCCTCCCGAAGGATGGGGAGGACCCCGCCGGGATGCGCTGTGCTGGAGGGAGGGGAGCCGCAGCCCGGCTGGATGGGGAGCCAGCCCGGAGCGCTGCCGTAAATCCCGAGCGCTGCCATCCAGCCCGGAGCGGAGCGACAGCGCGGCCTTTTCATGAATAAATAATCTGTGTTGCAGTTGCGGCGTGCCGGACCCGGCTCGGAGCACAGCCTGCCCGGAGACTCGGCGCTGGCGGCGTTCGGCCCGTTCCCGCTGGCCATTCCCGGTGTCCATCCCGCTGTCCTCTGTCCTCCCACCCACCTGCCCACGGGGACCCCCGCTCCGGAGGGGGATGTCAGCCCCCGTCCGCCCCTCGGGAGCCGTGGGCGAGCGGCGGCGGGGCGGGGGAGAGCCGGAGGGATAAATAAACCCGCGGGAGCATCCCGGGAGGCTGCGGGGGGCTGCGGCCCTGCTGGGCTGCGAGGAGAAGGAAGGCGACGCAGTTCCTGTCTCTTTAAATCCACCCCGAGCCCGGCGCCGGCAGCCGAGGCAGAGCAGAAAGCCCAAGCTCCCGCTCATTAATAAGCGGGATTTATCCCCGTAGGGAGCCGGCGAGGAAGGGGGGAGGCGGCGGGGCTCGCCGAGACCCCCCGAGCAGCCCGCAGCCCCCGGGCCCGGCGTGCGGGCTGGCCGGAGCATCCTCGGGCCGGGCTGCGGGCTCGGCCGGGCGCGGTTTGCTGAGGTTTGCGGAGCGGCGCGGCGCGGCGCGGGGGAGGCGCGGGAGGGGCGCGGGGCGCGGGGCGTGCGCGGTGCGGGAGCGGCCGGGAGCCGTGCGGGAGGGCGGCGGAGGAGGCACCGCATTGCTGCTGCTGCCGCTGCTGCTGCCGAGCCCCGCGATGCCGCCGCGCCCGCCGCTGCCCCCGGCCCTGCGCCCCAGCCAGCCCGGCCGGCGGCGGGGGGCTCCGCGGGGGCTCTGAGCATCCTCCCCCCGGGGCTGCCCAGCGCTCGCTTTTTTCCCTTTTTTTTTTTTTTTTTTCCCCCTTTCCCTTCTCTTGGCATTTGGCCTCTTTTTTTTTTTTTTTTTTTTTTTTTTTTCCTCCTTTTCCCCCACCCCCGTTCCCTGCCTTGGATGGTTTTTAGGTGGAGTCGTTTGCACCAAAACCCAATAGCTGCTGCTGTTCTTGCTGCTATTTTTTTTTTTTTTTTTTTTTTTTTAATGATCCTGTTTCCACAGCAGGGGAAGAGAGAACTGATCCTCAACATACTCCCAGAGAATGAATAATCACAAGAAACTGGCTTAAGCAGCTCCCTGGATCTGGTGCATGATTTCGATTGAGTTCGATTTCAATTAATTTTTTAATTTTTATTTATTTTTTTCCCCAAGTCATCGTTCGCATTTTATTTCCTGCGTTTCTTCCTATTCTCTCTCCCTTTTTTTTTTTTTTTTTTTTTTTTTTTCACCTTTTGGGAGATTTGCAAACCGAATTACATGCATGTCCAGTGGGGGAAGGTTTAATTTTGACGATGGAGGGTCGTACTGTGGAGGCTGGGAGGACGGAAAGGCTCATGGCCATGGAATCTGTACCGGCCCGAAGGGTCAAGGTGAATATTCGGGCTCCTGGAGTCACGGCTTTGAGGTGCTGGGGGTCTACACTTGGCCCAGTGGCAACACTTACCAGGGCACCTGGGCGCAGGGCAAGCGCCATGGCATTGGCATGGAGAGCAAAGGGAAGTGGGTGTACAAAGGAGAGTGGACCCATGGATTTAAGGGACGGTACGGGGTCCGGGGAATGCACTGGAAACGGGGCCAAGTACGAAGGCACCTGGAGCAATGGATTACAGGATGGCTACGGGACAGAGACCTACTCGGATGGAGGTAGGTGATGCATTGGTCCCTTCCTGGCTGGGGCAGGGGGGTGGAGGAGGGGGTGGAAAGCTCCTGGAGGGGTTTGGGTTGGAGTTTGGGACCTGCTGGCTTGGATCGAGGGATGCTCCCACCCCGCAGGAGATGAGGAACCAGCCCAGCGTGGCGTCAGCCCAGCTCTTTGCCACAGGTAGCCCCATATGTTCCGTGGGGTCTCTGGGCACCGAGTTCTCCCTCCCTCCCCTCCTCACGCAGGTTTTTGGGGTGTGGAACGGGCTGTGCTGGCAGGGGGACGCCCAGCCCTGGCCCAGAGGGGTCGGAGGATGGGGTGGGCCAGGCCTTTGGGAGGCAACCCAAGTTGCACATGGGATTGGCAGTTCTGACTGCACCACTGGAACCTGTAGGATTTGCATGGGAACAACGCGGGGCAGGATGGAGGCGAGAGAGTGTGGGGGATGATCCGGGGTGGATGGGGCTGCTCTGCTGCTCCCTGCCAGGGCTGGGGGGCTCTGCACCTCCTCCAGCCCCTCCAAAGGCAGCCCCACGCTCAATAATACCAGGGAAAAGACTTTAATTCAGACAAGAGTCTTACATTCCTAGTTTACGGCTTAATGCTTAGCGTAGGGGCTCAGAGGGATCACCAGAGCTCTTCTCTGCCGTCAACACGGCTTAACGAGATGCTGAGGGGAGACTGGGATTAGAGAAAAAACAAGAAAACCCAATTGGAGCGATCAAACCCAAAAAAATTGCTGGGCTAACAAGCTTTAGGGCTGAACTGGGAGAAACAGCTGGTGCTGTGCTGTAAGTGGCTGTATCATCCTCTCTCCTGGGTTGTGGCTACTTCCACAATCTGAATTGCCACCATAATCCGAGGCAGGCCTACCTGCCAGCAGCCAGGGGCACTGGGCTCCGCTGGCCCCTTGTTTTCCTGGGAATCGTGGCCTCCTAAAGCAGCCTCCCGGGTTATTTTTAGGACGTTATGGTTTTCCATACGGCCACGGCGAGGAAATTGCAGCGTCGGGGAGCTCCATCGCAGCCTTCCCGAAAGGCGCTGCAAGACCTTGCTCTGGAAAAGCCAGTTTGCTGCTTTGTGCTTGCACGGGGAGGGGAGGTTAAACCTCACCTGCAGCTGCTTTTTTTCGGTGCTCTCACAGGGACAGGTGGAACCGCCTCGGGATTTTTGATGAGAATTTCGTGCCGGTGGTTTTCTCTCAAAGAAAAAAGGGAGATGCAACCTTTTGTTTGAGCCGCCTGGGAGGATGCTGGGGACTGGGCTGGGATGTGCCGGGTGTGTGTTTGGAAGCCATGGAGAAATCCCAGCAGTCCTCCAGCCGAGAATAAAGCTTGGGCAGGGAATCATCGCGCTCTCCCACGTCCAAGGCGGGCAGGAGGGGCTGTGGGGGGGGGGGATTTTGCCTGCTCCCAACGTGGGTGCTGTCTCCTCCTGGCACCCAGCCCCTGCCTGGGAGGTTTGAGGGAGGACAGACACAAGTCTGGACTAACTACAGGTCTCCGAGGGCTGGGTGTTGCAGGGCTGGCCCTGTCCCCATCCACGCACGTGCCCCCGCCCCGGCGCGCTCCCCACCCTCTGCAGCGCAGCGTTTTTAGGGAAACCTGGGCAGCATCCCCACGCTGGGGTGGCTTAGCAGCAGTTTCGGCGTTTTCTGAGAACCTACCAGAAGCACAGGGCTTTTCCTTCCATCTTGTCGGGCCGGCGCAGCTCACCGCTGCTCGGGGACCCAAAGCGATGTCGCGCGTTCGCGATTTCGGGAGGAGGGAAGAGGATCGGCGCTGGGAAAGGGCAGGGTCTGTGGCAAAATGGTCCCCATGGGACTCTGCGAACCTTCCGAGGAGGAAGGGATGCTGTGCTGGGGAGATGCAGAGCGATGATAACTGTGGCTGCTCCTCCACACCAGCTTCCCCCACCTCAGCTGGGCCAGAACCACCTCAAAGGCCACTTTCTCCAACTCAGCTCCCAGCACCCAGGGGCCACATCCCTTTCCCAGCTGCCTGGCTCCGTTCTGGGTGGAAAACACCCAAGTTGGGCATCTCCAGCCTTTTGGACACCCAGCCTTGCTGAACTTTGTGTGTTTGGGTCCCAGAGGCCGCTGTGCTGGGAGCGGTGGCGCCGGGGAGGCAACTGTTGGGAAGGATGTTTCTCATTAATTCATTCCACTTATTACCTCCAGCAAACTGAAGTATCCAAGAATCCTCGCCCCAGCATCTGTCACTTGCCACCCACAGATAAATATTCATCCCTTGCACATCATTTTATTTTAGCTCCCCAGCCCTGGCTAGGGGATGGGGCCCTAACTGCGCAGCGAGGCTCGGGGCGAATCCATGGATTCACTCCAGTTTTCCCATTCCCGGCACAACAGCCGGGAAGGGCACACCGCTGCCGTGTTGGGGAGGGATGCTGGTGTGCCTGCTGGGCACGCCGGGTGGCAGGGATGGCACACGGTGGCCCTGGGGCTCCCGCCAGCCCCGCAGCCGCGCAGGCAGCGCTGCCCCCACGCGCAGCTTGCCGAGCTGCTCGCACCTCCCACGCCGCACACGCCGCGCTCCCCACGCCTGTCCCCCCACGCCGCCGAGCCCCCCACGCCCTTCCCACGCGCTCCCTGACCCCCAGAGAGAGCAAATGCTGCTCCCCCAGCCCGGGGGATTGGTGTCCATCAACACAGAGCCCTACCCAGCCAAGGGAGCCATGCCATTCTCCCAGGAGCCCACGCGTTGCTGAGCGTCCCTGGCGCGGCTGACACGCGGCCTGTGCCCTGTCCTGGTGTCCCTGTGGTGTCCCTCAGACCTCCCCAGCACTGCTGATAGATCCTCATCCTCCTGCCCAAAACCCCCTCCAGAGCACCCTGATATTACATAAACCAGCCTCCCAGGGATGGCTTCAGTTGGATGTTGGAGTTGAAGCTGGTCTGATTCACCCCAGCTCTGGAGAGGGAGCAGGGATTGCTCCCTTGTTTTGGGTGAAAGGAGCTGCATCTGCCTGGATCAGCACCGTGTGAGGCTGTGGGAGCTGCAGCACAGGGCTGGAGACCTCTTCCCAGCAGGTCTGGAGCTCAGGAGACATCCCAGCTGGTTCCTGCCTCGGACACTTTGGGGATGCTCTGGGATTTCACCCCTGGGACAGCTGGAGTTGTAGCTACAGAATTCCCATGAGATCCTCTGTGCTGGGTTTGGGTTGAGCTGCTGGAACCATGGCTGTGGGGCTGGATGAGACGGATGAAGGAAGCCCCAAATCTGGTTTTGCCCTTTCCATCCCTGGCAGTGCCATTTTCCTCCTCCTTCCATCTCTTCCCAGCTGAACATCTGGAATCCAAAACCAGGCAGGGGCTGTAGGATGGGATCAGCCCTATCCCAGTGCCCAGCATCCCTGAGGGAATGGGCCAGGCTGGAGGTGCCTGCTGTGAACCAGGCTCATCCTGCTCTCCTGGATGTCCTGTATGCTCCTAAATCCATATTTCTCAGGAGGGCTACCCCGAAAGGCCCGGGCAGTGGCATGGTGGTGTTCATCTTGTGTAATCTCCGTGCCCACTCACCTCAAATGAATCATCCTTTGATAGGTGAGGGAAATATAATTAGTGTTTGCATTGTTAGCACTGGCTGAGTAGGCAAGTGGGTTTTCTTGGCCCGGGCTGGGAAATATTCCTGCCACGGGGAGAGGGAAGGGAGCTGCTGGGGTGGGGCTGTCCTGCTCCGTGTCCCACTTTCCCAGCCCTGCAGTGGCACTGGTGACACCTCTCCCAGCAGGTGCACCAGGAGCTACCGACCAAATGGCTTGGGAGTGGCAGAGGGAGGGAAAAACAGGGAATATTTCCCCAAAGGACAGAGTAAAGGGCTGCTCCAGGGGGATGGAGCTGTGCAGGACCTGCCTGGCTGGGAAGGAGCTGCACCTCCTCACCTGAGCTAAGCTGAGCTGTGGTTTGGGATGAAACACCAGCCAGGAGGGCTGCAATGAGATCTCTCTAAGGTCCTTCCAGCCCAAACCATTCCCAGATTCCATAGTGCCACCATGGCACCTTGTGCCTCCCCAGCCTTCCCTGGGCTCCTGCACGGGGAACCGAGGAGAGAGGGCAAATTTCCATAAGGATCTATTCATAGCACGGATGTCAGAATTACCTTAAAAGTACCAGCTCTTGCCTTGTTTTGCTGCCGGGAAGGAATTGTTGATGCACTTTAAACAGTGGGCGGAAACAAGCAAATACAAGAGCGCCCTGATCCTCGATCCTCCCGTTCCTGCAGCGCCCAGAGCTGGTCCTAAAAACCCCTCAGAACCTGAGAATTAATTTAAAAAATGAAGGATTTTAGTGATGGAGCATCTCGCTGTCTGGACTGGGTCTGGAAGCTGCTTGCAGTAGTTCCAGGAGAGCAAAACCAGAGACATCAGGAGCTGCCGAGCACAGAAAAATGAATCAAAATACTAAATGAAGGTTCTGACCAGGCTCATTAAAAATAAATGCTATGAACTCATGGTAATTACTTCTCTCACTGGAACAGGCTGCTTAGTTTCAGGTACAGCTCAGGACAGAGGAAGAAGGATTTTGACCCCGGAGAAAAGAACATGAGACAGAAATTGCCAGACAGGCCTCAGAGCCTCACTCCATCTTCCCAAATTTTTTTTTTTTTTTTTTTTTTTTTTTTTTGCAGGGTGTGATCCTCCAGGGAATGGTGCCAAACCCCAAATCCTGGGCACCCCATGCACCCCCTGTCCCTGCCCCACACCAGAGGGTGCCCTCAGCCCTGCAGCTCAACATTCATGCCATTTCACCGGGGTGGGTTTCTCATGGCTTTGAATGCAAATCTCAGGATATTTGCATGTGATTTGATATCCCATGGGGCTCCTCGTGGTTGGGTGACATCTGCTCCTGGAGCTGAACGGGTTTTTTTGTTGGTTTTTTTTTTTTTTTTTTATTCCCCTTTAGAAGCTCCAGCTTGTGGAATCATGTGATTTTGCAAGATTTTTCAGCTTCAGTTTGGAAGCAAGGTTTCCACCCAGGCTATTGCAGAAAAGTCATTCTTCCAGGCTTGGGAAGCAGCAGACGAGAGCTAAAAATGCCTTCTGTTTAAAAATGCCTCGATTTTAAAATGAACCTGATGAATTTTGAATGCTTTGAGTCAGGTAGCGCTGACGTAGATGAATGAGCTGTATTAATGTGGGCATGACTTGGAGATGGAGGAGCAGGGCAGGATGAGCTTGGGGATGGTCTTGTAGGGGTGAATTGCATCTGTCTTGTGGGATTTTTTGTCCCTTTGGCTCTGGTTTTGGTGTGATTGAACTCCTGAGCAAGAAAGGCATTTTTTGCAGGAGTTTGCAGTAGTTAGAGGAGAGTCTTGGTGGTCATTTGTCCCTGCAATCAGCTGTTTGACTCACAGTTAAAAGTATTTTTAAACAAAAAAAAATTCAGGAGCTTGGAGACAACGCAACTTGAAAGGCAACTGTTTATATTTTGGATGTTAATATTGGATTTTTGAAGAGGGATTCTGGCCTTTTTGAATCAAAAATCCTTAAAAATTGCAGTGGATGCCTGAGCATTCCCTGAGAACAGCCACTCCTTTCCCAGCATTATTCCCTGAAGAGGTTCCACTCACTCCCAGCACACGGCAGAGCATCATGAATTTTCATGAATGAGTGAGCAGCCAGAGCAAGGCCCCTCATTTCGCTGATTTTCACAAGGAGATGATCACTCCAAAGGTGTTATTTCCTGCTCAGGGCATCACTTGGGGTCTGCAGGGTGTTTCCCTGGAATGAATAAAGGTTTGGAAGTGTCCAGGGGAGGTTGGACAGGGCTGGGAGCTCCCTGGGATGGTGGGAGTGGGCAGGGGTGGAATGGGATGAGTTTTAGGGTCTTTTCCAACTGTGGGATTCCGTGATTTATTCCACAGGGGATAAATAAACTTTTCTCTTGCCTCATCCCATCCTCGTGGGGAGCTCAGCCTCATCCCACCCCTCTGAGCACTCAGGGGAACTGCAGCCCCCAAAACCCAGCCCTGCCACCACCCCATTTGGGAGAGCTGGGAATCCACCCTTCCTCCCAGATCTCCACCAGGAATGGGGTGAATTCCCAGGGTTGTTGCAGGATTAGAGCAGGAGGGATTAAGGCAATCAGCATTAGCCTGATTTCACTCTGCTCCCTGAGAGGAGCACACTGGTTTAATGAAGGTGCTGAGCAATATCCTAATGTGGTTTGCATCCCTGGGGATAAAAGCCTCATCCTGCCTGTGACCCCAGGCAGCAGCTGGAGCCACAGGGATTCAGCTGCCCTGGGGAAACCATGGCCCCATTTCACCAGGGGATGAGGATTCCTTGACTTTCCCTGGCTCTGGCAAGCCCAGCCCTTCCCACTCCCAGAGCTGGCAGCAGGAAATATCTTTCTCAGGTTGCTTCCTTTTAAAAGTTTTTTTTTAAATATCCTTTTTTTTAAAAGTGTTTTCCCTGACTCCAGGTCCTGGAGCTTTCAGAGGAGTCACAAGTGGCCTGAGAGGCACCGTGAGCCCCATGGGAGATTTGATTGTCTTTATTCTGCTCTGAAGCCTTCCCTTGAATTCTGGCAGGAAAAGGAACTTCCCAACAGGACTGGGGAAGCTGGAGATGCAGAAGCAATGAGGATGGAGGGATGCTCAGGACAGGCTTGGTTTTCCCTGGAGAACAAACAGAGTTTTACCCCTTGAAGCCAATATCTGAAATGCCTTGGAAAACGTTCATTTCCATATGAGAATTTTTTTTAATGTTTCCCTTTTTTTGTTTTCAATGTTTCCCATGAGGGAGGAGGCCTCACCCTGCTGCTTGCAGAGTATCCTTGGGACAGGCAAGGAGGATATAAATATTCCCCATTTTTTGGGATGGGGCTCATATCCCCCAGAGGAGCATTCTCAGCACCTGTGATGTCCCAGTGCTTTTCCCCATGGAGAGTGGCTGAGCCATCCCTGTTCCCTGGTGTTTCAGCCAGAAATACTTTTGTTGTTATTTGCACCCAGAGGAGGAGGAGGAGGAGGAGGAGGAGGAGGAGGAGGAGGAGGAGGATGAGGAGGAAGAAGAGGAGGAGGAAGAGGAGGAGGAGGAGGCAGATTCCCTGGCTGAGTTGTGAGGCTGTAGAAATCCATCTCCTCCCTGCAGCCCCCAGCTCCTGCTCCTGCAGAGGTTCTGCCTGCTCCCTACTCCCATCCCACCCCTCCCAAAACCATCTCCCTCCAAACCCCATCCAAACCCATCACCTCCACTGCTGGCAGCCTTTCGCTGGAGCCTCCCTGCTTTTCCGAGCTGTAATTATTATTTATTGAGCCCCAAACCAGATTTAACTCTGCCCAGCGCCCAGCCAGGAGCCCAGCAGCCTCATCCATCCTCTTCCTCCTCCTCTCCCTTCCCTCCTCCTTGCCCTCCATGCCTCCCTGGCAGTGCCCACCGTGTCTGGATGCACCCAGCATTAGCACTATGACTAACACCCATCACGTGTCCGTGCCTGCAGATTAGATTTGCATACTCAAAAATCCATACTTTATTCCTTCCCCTGTGTAAGCAGTTACCAGAGCATATTTTTGGCAAATTAGCAGCCACAGCAGAAGCATCTGACTGTGTTTTTAGCATGGCTTGGTGGTGGAAAGCCTTGGCAGGGCTGGAGTGGGATAATTTGCCGTGGGTTTTGGATCCATGTGGAGCTGGAAACAGGGAGTGTTGCTGGTTTTGACTCTCTGAGGTGGGCAGTGCAGGTGGCATCTCCCAGCCATCCCTGCCATGGCACTGTGGGATTTTGGGGAGTGTTTGTGGGATGAGGATGACAGCTGGGGACAGGGCAGGGTGTCCAGGAGGGACAGGGCAGGGAGGGTGTCCTGGCTGGAAATGTGTCCCCACGTCCAGGCAGTGACTGCTGGGGTGAGGGAGGGCATTGTCCCTCTCTGAGACCTCACCTGCAGTGCCATGTCCAGCTCTGGGGCTTCCCAGAGTGAGAAGGACATGGAGCTGCTGGAGCAATTCCAGAGGAGGCCATGGAGATGCATCCAGTGCTGGAGCTGCTCTGGAGCCAGGCTGGGGGAGCTGGGGATGTTCACCTGGAGAAAGGAAGGATCCAGGGAGAGCTCAGAGCTCTTCCAGTGCCTAAAGGGGCTGCAGGAGAGCTGGAGAGGGACTGGGGACAAGGGCTGGAGGGACAGGACACAGGGAATGGCTTCCCACTGCCAGAGGGCAGCGAGAGATGGGATATTGGGAGGAAATTCTTCCCTGTGAGGGTGCTGAGGCCCTGGCACAGGGTGCCCAGAGGAGCTGTGATGCCCCTGGATCCCTGGCAGTGTCCAAAGCCAGGCTGGACAGGGCTTGGAGCAGCCTGGCACAGTGGAAGGTGTCCCTGCCATGGCAGGGGATGGGAACAACATGAACTTTAAGTTCTCTTCCCACCCAAACCATCCTGGGATTCCATGATCCTGTGCTCAGGGGTTCATCCAGTCAGGCAGAACACCTGGGGACACATTTTTCCCAGTGGTTCCCCAGTATGACCATCAAGGATGTCCCCATTGTCACACCACCAGCACTGAGGCTGGATGAGCACCCTGCAGCCCTCTCTTTCCTCCCAGACTCCTTCCCAGGTGTTCCTGAGATGATTTTTGTGTGAATCCTCTGGGGTTTCTGGTATCGAGCAGCTGCAAAGGGATATCAGTAAAACTCCCTCCTTGGGTCGGAATTCAAGATCCAGCCCTAATTATTGCCATCAGACATCTCTAATTAATATGCTGCAGAGGCCAGAGATAAGAGTGGGGCTGAGCACACCAGGAAGGCTCCTTTGCCAGATAAATCAGCAATTTGTAAAACCTAATCGCTTTGGCTGGGAAGAGCAGAGGGGCAATTCAGACCACTCCACCCTCCTGCTGGGGTTTTGCTGAGTGGGGAAGGTGAGCTGGGAGGTTGGGAATGTTGTTGGTGACCAACTGGACCAGGAGGATCTGGCTGTGAGTCATGGGTGGGACACAGAACCTGCTGCTCCCATTTCCCAGGCAAACCTGGGAATTTGCATCCCTGTCACTGATTATTTCAGCTAACCTGGGAATATTGACCCACCATGGTGGGTGTGTTTGGGATTTTAACTCAGTGTCAGGGATGGAAAAGGAATACTTTCCAAACATTTGTCTTTTTCTGAGGTCAGGTTGTGATAATGACACCTGTGTGTCCGGTGGCCTCAAAATGCTTCACAACATCCCAAATTCCTGCTTGGATGTCTCCATATGAGGAACTGGGAGAGGGCAGGTCTGTGCAAACCTCCTGTGGGCTTTAGCCGTGGGTTTGCCAAAGGATTCATCCTGCAGGACTCAGAACCAGCCGTGTGGGTTTGGGAAAAGCCTGGGAGCAGCCGTGAAGCTTCTCCTTAATGGTGTTCCTGGAGTGGGGCCAGAGGCCTCAGCGGCTACCAAATGCCAAATCTTGGGTGTGGGCAGAGGGTGGAGAGAAAACGCAGTCGTTCCACCCAAGAAATCCTGATTTTTTCTTCCTCCCAGCATCATGGATCAGGTTTATATCCAAGTGCATGATCCTGCCTAAAGGCAGAGGAAGCCCCTCAAACCTGAGCATCCCCTCATCATCCCTTTGCAATTTCTCCCGTGTTGTTCAAAATCCAGCTATTCCTCCAGCATTCCCTCAGGGAGCTCCTGGGGATGTTTATTTGTGGGAAAGCTGGATTTCCCAGGCATCATCATGGGGTTCACCATCTCTCCATAAACAGGAAAGGACTCCAGACCCAGGAAACCCCTGAGTTTGGGGCAGAAAGCCATGGCTTGGTTTCCCCTTCCCAGCCATGGAGAAGAAAGACCTTGTCCTGGTCCTGGGAATCCTGGGAATATCCTGGGAATCCTGGGAGTCCTGGAGAAGTCCTGGATCCCCACAGTGTCTGTATCCCAGAGGGATGAGCCAGAGCAGGAGATTGCTTCTCTCCTCCCCAGGAAAATCCCCAAAATCTCTTTGGCAAAGCCAAGGAAATGAACGGAAAGGCGTCGCTCTCCCTGCGATGCCTCAGGTCCTCATGGAGAATTTTGCAAGCAGGAGCTTAATGAGTTTTCCCAAACTTCAGCTGAACTGCTGGAATTCTGCTGCCTTATCCCTGTTTCCAGCAGGGAATGTGGAGGCACAGAGGCTGCACCCAGCTTGGAGCAGGGTCCTGCAAGGTGCAAACCCAGGCCAGCCCTGATTTGGGGGATTTTGGCTTTATGGGGCCACCAGGAGCTGTCCTGCAGGCTCTCAGCTCTCTCCCCAGCATGGATTTTAGCCAAGTGCTGAGGAAGCTCTGCTCCTTGTCGCTGCTCAGGCGGGTGAGCTGCTGGAGAATGGGGAATGATGCTTCCCAGCCCAGGGACTCCCCGCTCTCTGCTCCCAGCCTCCGGCCAAGGATGGGGCTCTGCACACTCCTCAGGGCAGTGGTAATTCCTGCAGGAGTTTTGGGAACAAACCAGCCCTGCTCCAAGGGGAGGGAGCCAAAAAACCCCAAACTCAGGCTTGGGAACAGCAGTGGATGTGTCCAACAGCATGGTCTGTTTTCGTCTCTCAGTGTTTCCATCCCATCCCTGTCTTTCCCATGAGTTCATTCCCTTTCTTACTCTTCACCAGTTAATTTGGAAAGAGGAACATTCTCTCCAGTCCATCTTTTGGGATGACTCCTGTTGTTTTCTCCCAGCCTCAGGTTTTGCCCCATCCTTAGCTCTGCTCAGCATGGCCGTGGCCACTTCCTCACCCTTCCTGGCATCTCCTTTGTCTTGGCTTTCCATATCCCACCTTTCTTCTCCCTCTTTGTCCTTTTTCCCCAGTGCAAAAGGGCCACACAGGAGTGGGCTGGATATTTGGGACATCTTGGAGGCATCCATGGGAGTGCCCTGTGTGGCTGAGGGAGGATGTTGGAATGTTTTCCTCCTGAGAGATTCTCCCCCATCACGGTGACTTTGGCTCTTCTCTGGCTTGGGCAATTCAATCAGTTTGTGCTCAGGAATATCTTAGATTTCTCCCTGCTTCCCTTCCCAAGCACCTTCCCCTCCTGTACCCCAACTCTGTGAGGTGCTCAGAACAAAAATCCTTCGAATTCTCCTTCCAGCACATCCTTCCAGGGTCCTGTTCCAGCAGGAGTGCTCAGTCCATCACTCCCACCCTGCTGTCCCCACCCTGCCAGATTCCCATTCCATCTCCCGAGCTCCAGAGCAGCTGCAGTCAGTCCATCCTGGCATGTGGAGTGGAATATGCTGAAATCCTGTTTGCTCTGCAGGGAGAAGGAGCCTCCAGGCTCCGTGTGAGATCAAGCTCTGTGCACATCTCTGCAAATGTCAGGGCAGAGGTTAAGCTGAGCAGGGCTCGGGGAGGAGGTGGCAGTGCTTGGCAATGCAGATCAGATGGCTCTGGAGCCTCCCGGTATCCATGGCCAAATCCTGGGATATCGAGGGGTTTAGAGCATAGTGAAGGCAGAGGAAGGAAGGAGAGCTGCTGGGTGAGGCAGGACTGAGCTCCCTGACAGGAACTCTCTGATCTGCTGGTGGCTGTGAAGATGCCCAGATGGCTTGGTGGCCACTGGGGACATGAGCATGGCCTCCGAGGCAATCCTTAGGGATAATCCATGCTGCTGCCTCCAGCAGGGGACAATGACACCCGTGAAAGCAGAGCTGGGGTTAGGAGTTGCTCCATGATGCTGGGAGGGGACAGGCAGGACGGACTGGCTGGAAAATCCACCTCGCTGAGGAGATGCTGGGGAGACACAAAGGTTTCTCCTGGCAGCTGTGCCATTCCAGGGCTGGGTTTGAAGGCCAGGCAGGGGTGGCAGTGTCCTGGACACCTCAGCCTGGCTGGGGACACTCACAGGCTGCACTGGGACCTGCTGGGACCAATTTGCCGCCGGTGCTCCAGCCGGGAATGCTGTCACACTCAGCCTGGAGTGCTTTGTTCTGCTCTCTGCCATCCCTCAGGCTTCCAGCACGGAGCTGTGATCCTTCCTGGTGCTCCAGATCCATCCAGGGAGCTCCTTCAGCTGCAGATGTGCCAGGAGAGGAGGAGGTCGAGGGTGGGGTCAGGGATCAAGTGAAGGGATTGAGCCGAGGGAAAGGGAGATGGGGACTTGGGCAGGGTGGGCTCTGATGGATCTCATGAAGGATCTGCTCTCCCTGTCCCCTTGTCACATGGGATCTTTCCCTGAAATCCACTGAATCCTTCTCTAGGGAAGCAGGAGGCTGAGCAGGGTGTGAGGACATCCCAAACCATCCTGGGGCTCCTTTCCAGGGCAGCTGGGGGTGTTGGGGGAATCTTTCCTGCAGTTCCACCATTGCTGAGATGCTCTGGGATGGAGCCAGAAAGGGAAGAGAGGTGCTGCCAGGTCCCCAGGGAACGCAGGGACACCTCAGCAGGCTGTCCCCTGCCACAGCCACCACTTCAGGGTGCACAGCACTGGTTGTTTCCTGGTTTGGGGACACCACAGGGGACAAGGCAGGCTCACTGCTCAAACCCACCCCAGGACGTGTCTGCCGTGTCCCCCGAGCTGCACCTTGCAGGTTGTCCCCCATCCTTCTCCCTGTCACCACCTCCTCGCCCTGCCCTGCCCGTGCCTGCCCTAATCCCAGTGCTAATCCTATAAACCCTCAGGAAATCCTGCCTGCCTGCCCCTGCCTCTCCACGTCCCTTCTCCAGGGCAGTCCCTGTGGTGTCCCCAGCTTGGTGCTGGCTCTTTTCGGGGTGCACAAAGCTGTCACCCCAGTAAAGTAACACTTTGAGGTGTTGCCGCCATCAGAGCACTGGGAAGGATGCCCAAATTTGTGCAAAGCTCTGGCAAGTGAGAGACAGCTGATGCACCCCAAAATATGCCCCAAAATGGGGCCAGGTGCTGGTTCCACACCCTCAGGAAGCAGTTCCTGTGTTCAGCATGAGCTGCTCCAGCCCAGACCCCTCTGCAGAGCTTCCTGTGAGCCCCAGAACCAGGCATGGAAATTCCTGGGGGAGTCCTGGGGGTAGGATTGGCTCCATCCATACAGGGTTCGCCATTTCAGCAGGTCTGTTTTAGGACTGCCTTGGCACGTGGGAGCAAGGCTGGCACAAAGGGAGGTCCCAATGCTGCGAGGTGCTGCCTGTGCCCATCCCAGCTCTTCCCATCCCAGTCTGGGACCTCTCACAGCATTCCAGCAGCTCCAGTACCCACCCAGAATCCATCCTGGGGCTCCTCACTCTGCCCCAGTAGGGTTTAGGCGAGCAGTGAACCACTGCATCTCGAGCTGGTCCGGAGAAGATTAAGCTGACCTAAGAATAAAAACAAGCCCTGTGGTTCAACCTGCTGGGATAAGGCCTGGAGCTGTGCCAGCCTGGAGCTCCAGGAGGGGATGGCATTAGAAACCCCGAGCTGATCACATTTCAGTGTGCAGGTGGGTGTTGAGGGCCAGCTGTGCCTCCCAGGCTGGGCGGGTTCCTTGTCCCCCAATCCCAGTGCCGTGGCAGAGCCCTGTGTGTTTTCCATGCCACTCACAACCAGGTGAGAAGCTCCAGGAAGTTCCCACTGGAGCAAATGCAGGAGCTCCAAGAGGGGCACATTCCCAAGGGGAATATCCAAATGGATCTCTCCCCGCGAGGCCTTGATTTCTGTAGAGCTGATTCCTTCCGCAGCACGCTGGATGAAGGCACTGTGTGTATAAAAAAATAAATAAATGTATTGTTGTGCATTATCCATCCACTGTGAGATCCCACCGCTGCCAGCAGTGCGGATGGGATCAGAGCGGGATTACCATTCTCTGGGATTACCATTCTGATTCACCCCAAGCCAGCCCAGAGACACTTCAGAGACAGGGAAGTGGATATTTGCTTTATTCAGTGCACCAGGTGTGGGGAGTTCACTCCTCCAAACATACACCTCGGTACCTCCAAAGACACAGTGTTATAGGTGAAATTCATGAATATTCATCACATTCCCCAGGATAGGAGTAGTTATATAAATCATTTCTCAGAAGTCATTAATATTCTGTCTCTCAATAGTTAACTTGAGTTACCTATTTGACCACTCCTTTCTCAATTCCCCCATTCCACGCCCCTGCTCCCTTCCCTTTCAGCTTAGGGATTGATCCAAAGGGCATTTCCTCACTGCCTGGACTGGTTTCAACACCCCTGTGCTGCAGCTGGAGTGCAAAACCATAACCCACCCAATTTTTCCTCCACTACATGACATTGCAATCCCCCTCACGGGGTCTGGACTGGGATCCAGAGCTGCCGAGGGCTCCCAGGGGAGTCTGACACCACAACCCTCCCATTCCCTCCTGTCTCCTCTCCGCAGGGACCTACCAGGGCCAGTGGGTCGGAGGGATGCGGCAGGGTTACGGCGTCCGGCAGAGCGTTCCCTACGGCATGGCTGCGGTCATCAGGTCACCCCTGAGGACGTCCATCAACTCCCTGCGCAGCGAGCACACCAATGGCACGGCGCTGCACCCCGACGCCTCGCCCGCCGTGGCCGGCAGCCCGGTCGTGTCCCGCGGCGGCTTCGTCCTCATGGCCCACAGCGACGCCGAGATCCTCAAGAGCAAGAAGAAGGGCATCTTCCGGCGCTCGCTGCTCAGCGGGCTCAAGCTCCGCAAGTCCGAGTCCAAGAGCTCCTTGGCCAGCCAGCGGAGCAAGCAGAGCTCGTTCCGCAGCGAGGCCGGCATGAGCACGGTGAGCTCCACCGCCAGCGACATCAACTCCACCATCAGCCTGGGCGAGGGCGAGGCCGAGCTGTCGGTCATCGAAGACGACATCGACGCCACCACCACCGAGATCTACGTGGGCGAGTGGAAGAACGACAAGCGCTCGGGCTCGGGCGTGAGCCAGCGCTCGGACGGGCTCAAGTACGAGGGCGAGTGGGCCAACAACAAGCGCCACGGCTACGGCTGCATGACCTTCCCCGACGGCACCAAGGAGGAGGGCAAGTACAAGCAGAACATCCTGGTCAGCGGCAAGAGGAAGAACCTCATCCCGCTGCGCGCCAGCAAGATCCGGGAGAAGGTGGATCGGGCCGTGGAGGCGGCCGAGCGGGCGGCCACCATCGCCAAGCAGAAAGCGGAGATCGCAGCGTCCAGGTAAGGCAGTTCCCATCTGTCCTGAGGTTGTGTCCGAGCTGGGATCATGCCGTGGTGATTTGGGGTAAATGGGATGAGGTTTTTGTCATGGTACGATGAGGTTTTGTCATGGTACAATGAGGTTTTGTCGTGGTAGGATGAGATTTTGTTGTGGGATAAATGGGATGAGGTTTTGTCGTGGCGGGACGAGGTTTTGTCATGGTAGGATGAGGTTTTGTCGTGGGAAAAATGGGATGAGGTTTTGTCGTGGGGTGGATCTGAGCCCAGTTGTCCCTCTGGCAATTCCCGGTGGGCTGGGAATGCATGACCTCCCCAGGTGAGGCAGGGAGGCCACACAGTGTCACCAGAGCGCTGCAGCCCGGACAGGGGTGGTGGCACCATGGTGGGGGTCACAGGCTGAGAGCTGTCACACAGGGAATATTGCATATTTATCCCATTTTCCCATCTCCGCAGGGAATATTGAGTTATTTATCCAAACTTCCTGTTCCCTCAGGGAATACTGGACTATTTATCCCATTTTCCCATCTCCCCTTGGACAAGCAGGGTGATACGCTGAGCAGAAGAGCTCCTGAGATGCTCTTTGCCCACACCCTCTGCCTGACTGACAGCCAAGAGGAACCATCCCAAGGCTGGCCTGTGCTGGGAGGATTCCCAGCTATTTCAGCTCCCAAAATGGGTTTTGAGTGGAAAAGCAGTCAACTATGTGGCTGCAGCTGGTGCCTGGGGAGGGTTTGCCCTGGCTGAGGCTCTGCTGGAAAACAGCAACTCTGGGTGCCCAAAAATCCCCCTTGTCCCTGTGCAGCCCTCATGGATCTGCTCAGTGACCCAGAGCTGGGATCTGATCCGGCTGAGAACCAGCAGGAGGGAAGGGGAAAACGAGCCATGTCTAGTTTAGGTTGAAATAAGGTCCCAGCTCACAGCAGGGCCAGCTCAAGCACCCTGCAGCTGCCTCCCAAAAGGCACCTGGAGCTCTGTGCCTTGCAGGAAGCTCCCAGACCAGAGGAGGAAAAGCTCCTCTGGAGAATTCAGGGCTCTTCATATCCCATTTTGGGATGGTTTATTAGAGCATGTCATTCCTTTCTGTTTTCTGAGCAAGGGCTATATTTAGCAGGCAGGCTGGGAAAAAGGGCTGGGGTTAGGGGAAAAACCCAGGTACCTCCTCAGCCTCCTGGGCTGGATTAATTGTTGGGTCTGGAATATTTGTATGCAGAGTCACACTTGAAATCTTTATCAGCATGTCTGCCAAGGGCTTATCTGCAATATGAATGAGCCTCCCGGGCCTGCTTTGGGAGCACATTTGGGCTTGATGATGTTTTCGAGCTGATGGTTGGAAAAAATTAAAAATCCCACTAGAACGCCAGGTAGGAAACAGACTGCAGAGCAGCGGAAAAAACAGATTTTTCCCTGTGATGTGGGGATGGGAATGCCTCGAAAGACTGGAATCCTGGAAATGTGGAGCTCTAGGGTTCTGGGGGATGGATCCTGGAAGTGTGGAGTTCTGTGGGATGGATTTTGGAAGTTAGGGGTTCCAGGGAGAGGCTCATCCCTGAAGTGTCCAAGGCCAGGTTGGACAGGGATTGGAGCACCCTGGGGTGGTGGAAGGTGTCTCTGCCATGGCAGGAATGGGATGAGCTTTAAGGTCCCTTCCATCCCAAATCATAAAATCATAGAATCCCAGACTGGTTTGGGTGGGGAGTTCCCACCTCCAGCCTGGCCTTGGACACTTCCAGGGATCCAGGGGCATCACAGCTTCTCTGGGAATCTGTGCCAGGGCCTCCCCACCCTCCCAGGGAAGGATTCCTTCCCAATATCCCATGGAAATCTCAGCTCTTTCACCTTAAACAGCTTTGTCTGAAACCTCCAATCCCACATCTCTCCCCCTTGCGAGGTTTTGGCAGAGTCCCTGAGCCTGCAGAACCTGAGCAGAGCAAGGTTTTACATACCTAGATCCAGCTAGAAAGGCTTTCTTATCATTAGTCCGATTAATTTAAAGCTTCCTGATGAAGGAACCCTCCCCTGCAGTGCCCACAGCAAGCTGCATCATCCAAACACCACCAGACAGAGCTGGGGGAGAATCCCAGTGCTCATTCCTGAGGTTTTGGGGCTCAGGGGAGCAACATCCTCCCTCTAATGCCAACAAAAACTCCAACTTCCCGTCATCTGGGGGTTTTCTGGGGGTTTTACAGAGCACTGGCATGGCTGTGCATGTGTGTGTGTGTGTATTCTTTACTGTCTAATCATCCTGAGTTCACTCTGCAGCCTTTCCCTTGGTGGGGAAAAGAAAAAAAAAAATATGTGCCCACCCACGGCTTTCATTAAATTTGTAAGAATTCAGTATTTTTGAAAACTCTGCCGCTCTGTCAGATTTGGTTGGAATTGGCCAACACGTTCAAAAGTTATTAGTGTGGGAGTGATGGCATATAGATACATAAACAGCACAATCACAGGAGTGAGCCCCATTTCCTGAGGAAAGTAGGCTAAAAACACAGAGTGCTGGAGACGAGTAAATTGCTTTCCTAAACTTGTTGGAGTCTGGATAGAGCACAGGGATATCTGCTGGTTCAAGGAACAGCTTTTAGGGTCAAGGGGAGATTTTGGGGAGATTCTCCTGAATTTTCTGTGCTGTAATTAAAAGGGGAGAATGCTTAATTCCTGCTGATTCGCTGGAATTGTTCAGGTGGAGGGAACAGGGGAGAAGGGATCTGGATGAGGGCTGAGGAGATCTTGTTGATATCAGCTGGAAGTGCTCAGGAGAAAGTTTGGAGCAGCCTGGGACAGGGAAGGTGTCCCTGCCATGGCAGGGGTGGAACTGGATGGGTTTTGAGGTCCCTTCAACCCAAATCATTCCATGATTCCAGGATCAGTGTTCAGAGGGAAACAAGGAGGGAGACAAGTCCTTTTCCAGCCTGTTTGAAAGGAACACTCAGGGTGTTCTCTGAGTGCTCTGGGATCCTTCATTCCCTCCCAAATCAGCCAGGAGCCACCACTCCTCCTGCTGCCCCCTTGGAAGGATGAAGGGTGCACTGGACACCCCGACTGCCATCTCATTAGTGCTAATTGACACCTCAGCCTAATTATCCATAGGCACATCATCCCCTAAAATACAATATCCAGGCAACAGAGGTGGGACAGGAAGCTCATCCCACCCTGGATTTTGGCTCAGCCTCCTGACAGGGAATGTCAGGGGGGAGCTCAGGGCTCACTGCAGCTCTCCAGGATGGATGATGGGAGCTTTAAATCAAAGCAGACAAACCCTAAACCTCTCCAGGATTTTCTCCTGCTTCCACAGTTCAAGGTTTTGGTATTAGTGGGATCTTCAGTGGTGTTGGGGATGAGTCCCAGGGATGGCAAACACTCCTCTCCTCTCCAGCACAAACTTCCTGGGGATCAGCACCTTAAATGAGAATTCCCAGGAGCAGCCAGTGCCCTGGCTCCCAGGGGGAATGCTGCTCCCAGGTTAGTCCTAAGTAATGCTCCTCCTGGCATAATTATAGCCAAGCCATCCACCAACCAGGAGAAAAATATAATTAAACTCCACAGTCTCGGGAGGAGCCGGGCCACAAATTAGCACAGTGTCGTTCAGCTTCAGAGAGGGAAAACTGGAGGAAAATAGGAGAAGGAGTCAAATAAAGAGCAGCTGGCAGCGAGGAGGGGTGGAGAGGAATTTTTGGGCCAAGCATGGATGAGGAGGTCCCTAAGGATGCTGCAGAGAGGGTGAAACCTCGGCTGACGTTGGCTGGAGAGCAGGCAGGCAGGAAAAACCCCCGAGCAGCAGAGTGCAGGAGGCTGTTAAGAGCCAAACAGGTATTTTCTGGAGAGAAAAAAAGCAAAGCCAGCCCGGGCAGAAGGCAGAGAAAAGCCGAGCTGCTGCAGCCGTGCTCAGTAATGTCCCCACCGGCGCTCCCAGCCCCGCTAATGCTGCTGCTTAATGCTCTGCCAGGCCTGAGCCCGCAGCTCTGCATTGTCTGCCTGCCTTTGATTTCGGGTTTCTGCTGCTTTCCGGGTGCTGGGGGGCGCTGGCTGCAGGGCTCCCGCATTAGGGTCACCCTGATCCCACCCCGTGCTGCCCGAGGGGCTCCTGCTGCGGTGGAGAGGGAGGAGGAGGAGGAGGGCTGGGGGGTTAGGGCCCCAAAAAGGGGTTTGTGTCCCCTTCCTTGGGTCAGGACAGCAGGGATGGGGCTGAGCTGATGCCCAGGGGGGTCAGGGTCTCCCCCAGCCCCTCTCTGGGCAGCTCTGAGCCCAGGGTGGATTTCTCTGCTCGTGGCCCCTTGGAGGAGTGCTGCTGTTCCCTTTGAGGCCCTGGCAGCCAGCTGGAGCTTGGGATTTGCAGGAGTCACCTCAGCCCATGATTTGGGGACTGCTGGGGTCACTGAGGGCATCACCTGGTGCCCTCCAGCTCTCCTGTAGGGTGAATGTTCTCCCTCCATCCCTTCCCGGTCTCCATCCTTTCCTGAGGGATACAAAGAGATTTAGGAAAACATGGATGGAGGTGACTCAAAGGCTGCTGGGGCAGGAGGTGATTCTCCTCGCAGCACCTTTTCCTTGCTCTTCCCAGCCCTCTCTGCCTGACATTCCCTGTGCAATCCAAGAGGAGCAAAGCCCGGGCTGGCAGCATTCCCTCCTTCCCTGCCACCTCCCTGCCTGCTGCTGCCCATGCTGACAGGGGACAGGGGATAAGATAGGATCAGCTGTTGCTCCTGCTGGTCGCTGTCAGCCAGGGGTGACACGGGCACCTCTGACTCACAATTCCACCTCAGCCCAGGCCACCCAGGGATGGCAGATCCCAGGGAGTCCCATCCCTGCCCTGGCTCCTGCAGGATGTGATGTGGGCACCGTGACTCTTCACGTGCTCCTGCGATGCCAACTGACTTAATAACTTCCTGCTCAGACAGGATTTGCAGCCCTAAGCCCTTTTGTGGCCGTGTCAAAAGTCAGGAGCAGCCAGTGCAGGGCCAGCTCGGTGTGTGCCAACCTGCCAGCCCACCTCGGGGTGCATCCATCCACAGGCAGGGACAGGCTGGAAAATGGAGAGCCTTTCATAGGAATGGTGATTTACAAGTTAATCCAGCTGGAAAAAAACCTCAGCAGGGTATTTCCTGGGACGGCAGCTCAGCGGGGTTTTGGTTTTTGTTGTCTTCCCATCCCTCAACCGCCAGCACTGATCCCAATTCCGCAATTCCCACCCCTTTCCCTCTCCGCTGAGTCCATTAGGAGCCAACACACCCCACAGCAGCAGCCCAGGTGTGTGACAAACGTTCCTGTCACTATTCCCAACTTTGCTGGGCTGGGCTGGGCTGGCAGGCAGAGCAGAAATTCCAGCGCCTTGGATTCTCCCTTATCCCAGCTGGCTCCGTCCTGTGCTCGCCAGGGAACATCTCCCAAATCCACGCGGTGTGTGTCGCGACAAAGCACAGCTGGGAGGGCTGCTTTGGCCAGAGAATGGAGCCGGCAGGGGATTTGGGATGCGGGATGGGGAGCGGTGCCGGGCTGTGCCAGCAGCTCCTGCCCCGCGGTCACAGCAGACGGACAGGGATGGATGGGGACAGGACGGGAGGGATTCGCTCCTGGAGGGAATTCACTCCTGGATTCACTCGCTGCCATGGGGAGGGCTGCTCCGGAGAGCTGGGTAGGAGAGGGGCAGCGCGGGGGCGAGGGGAGGCTGCCTGCTCCTCCTCCTCCTCCTCCTGATGCTCCTCCCTCCTCCTCCTCCTCCTCCTCCTCCCCCTGGCATCTCCCCGCCGCCCATCGCAGCCCGGATCATCACCACGATTTGAATCCAAGCCCTTTACCGGCTGAGCGGCTGCAGTCCCTCCGGGATGGCCCTTCCCGGGAAGGCAGCGGGACGATCCCAACCCCGGAGCCCTGGAACATCCCCGGTGACCCAGGGACTGCTGCCCGCCCTGCCCGCACACGGCGCAGTGGTGGAGCCTCTTCCCGGGGCTTTCGGGTGGAGCAGCCCTTCATCAAGGGGGGAAAAAGCGAAACACAGCAACAAGAACTTAAACCCAACCACTGCTTTCCCTTCCTGCTGCTTTTCCCACCCTACGAGCCGAAAGTGCGGCGTTGCTGTTCCTGGCCAGGGAAGGAGGGATTCCTCCCTCCCCTCGCAGCCCTTTGCTCTCCATCCTCATCCTCGCTCTCCCTGGGGTGCAGGGAGGCTGCTGGGAACATTCAACCCCACAGGGGTCCCCAGGGCATCTGTGGCCCCCCAGCTGTGTCCCTGCCGTGTTCCATGTCCCCTAACCGCAGCCATGTCCCTGCCGTGTCCCTGCCGTGTCCCTGCCGTGTCCCTGCCGTGTCCCATGTCCCCTAACCCCAGCCGTGTCCCTGCCGTGTCCCATGTCCCCTAACCCCAGCCGTGTCCCTGCCGTGTCCCGGGGATGCTGCATCCCAAAGCTTTGATGGTGGAGAAGAGCCAAGGGGAAGGGATGGGGTCTCACAGCTTCAGCTCTGCTGTTTTCCCATCTCGGCAGAGAAGTCTCCCTGAGCTTTTTCCATCTCCCAGCTCCCGTTTTGGGTTTCCTGGCTGCTCCCACCCTCTTCCCTTCAGCAACACCCATCCTTGCCCTTCCCCAAACCCTTTCCTCCCTGGGGAGAGGCAAAAGCAATATCAGGAGCACAACCAAGAGGAAAACGCGGACTGAGCCAAAATATTGAGTATTTTCCTTGCTGGTTTTCCTTCCCGCCGAGTTTGGGATGCAGGGAAGCGCAGGGAATGGGCTGGGCTATCCCAGACCCTCCGAGCCCTTGGAGTTGGTTTGAAAAGCCCCAAGCAATGAGGTTTCTGTCGCCTCCACCCCACAGGACAAATGCCAAGCCGTCCTGACTTCCTAATCCAGGAAATTAAAGGATTTGACCGTAGACCCTGCTAAGCAAATTTCCCCCCTGAAAATCCCAGGGGGATTTAACCCATGGATCCGACTGATTATCCCCTTCGAGTTGTGACTAAGAAAGTCCCAATTCTCCAGGGTGCTGAGCACCCTAAAATCCCACGGTGGCTGTGGCCGGTGCTCAGCCCAGCATCCGGTGGGACCTGCTTTTCAATTTTGGCCCCTCTCCAGCCCCCTTTTCCACGGTCTGCAGCTTCCAACTGGACCAGCAGAGCCTCGCTGCCACCACATCCCGAATCCTCCCCATCCCAAATCCGCCCCATCCCAAATCTGCCCCATCCCATCCCATCCCATCCCATCCCATCCCATCCCATCCCATCCCATCCCTCTCTGTCTCCCTCCGGGCTCATGGAATGTTATCTAGGGGCTGTTGGTTTTCCCGATTTGGCCTCAGGCTGGGGCAGTGTCACACCCTGCCACCAAATGTCCCCGCGAGCCGTGGTGACTCCGTGACACTGCCCTGAACCAGCGCTTCCTCAGGATCCTATTCCCTGACGGAAAATAAATAGGTTTGTGGGTTCGGCTGGACACGGCGGCTGTCCCCACTGGCGGGAGGGCAGCTGGACATCAGGACACCCCTGGGGACCTTCAGAGAGCACTGGCAGGTGGCAGATCTTCCCAACCCTTCAGCGCTGGGGATGAACCCTCCAGGGCAGTGGTGGCAGCCAGGGATGAGGTGTTTTCCGAGGGGATTTGGGTGGGGCAGGGGCCCCCTCCACTCTGAGGGACATCCATGGCAATGGGGCTGAGCCTCCGCCCCGCTCCCGGCGGTGTCCCTGCCGGATGTGTCTCTCATCCCCGGAGCACGGAGGTGAGGCAGAAGTCATTAAAAGCCCAGATTCTCTCCTGGCAGGGCAGAGCTCCCAACCCCCTTCCCTGTTGAGCCGTTGGCTACTCGAGTGGAAATTTTCACAGGTTTGCCTCGGAGCAAAGCAAACCCTGCAAACTTGGGGGCACGGTGGGGTTTGGGGACAGCCAGGGCACCCCGCAGGTCCCCATCCCACCCAGGGCACCCCACAGAATGCTTGGGGTGAGCAGAGCCCACCAGCTGAGGAGCAGGGCTGAGCAGGGACCCAGCAGCTCAGGGACAGGCTGAGAAGCTTCAGGAGAAGGGGGATTTTTGGGGAGCAGCTGACTTTGAGACTCCTGGATGCTCAAGAAAACGCAGGATGAACCCATGAGGTTTGGGATGAGGGAAGTGGCTCATCCTGGGTGGACTCTGAAGTTTGAGGCAGGCAGGAGATGCTCGTTGCTGTGGCAACTGGGAAAATTTATTATTTTTCTCCCCAAAGTCACCAAGGCTGTGGCCACCACTTGCCCCACGAAGGAGTGACAGAGTCCTGGGGACACCTCCAGTGCAGAGGGTGAGGGGATCGAGTGATTTGTGCCCCAGATCAGGCTTAAAATGATGAGAAATTTCCCAAAACACTCCTTGTTTGCATTTTCTCTTCATTCCTGGGCGTTGCTGGCGAGCAAACATGGGAGGGAAGGTGGTAGTGGGGGATGGAGATGTAGCTGCTGGATGTCCTTTCTGGCCAGGAAAACTTCCCAGGTGGGTTTAGCTGTTGGGTTAAACCAGCAAATTCATGGATCATCCCTCAGCATCACCAGGGGAAAGGGAGGGACAACATTTTGGACTTTTGTGCCTCCAACAGCAGGGAAAAAAAATTTGCCTGGAAAGTTCAGTTGCCAAAAGTCTGTTTTGCTTGAGGTGACCAAAACTTGAGAAGCTGCCAAAGAGTTTCAGCCAAAACCCGAAGGGGGTGATGGGTCAGGAAAGGAAAAAAGGCTTTTCCTTGTGGTTCTGGTGTGGTTTGCTTTGGAGTTTGGTTTAACTCCTTTCTAGGCATCCGAATGGAACTGAAATTCACCAGCCAGCTCAGCTTTGAGTTTCTGTCAGCACCTCCCTCACCTGGAGAATTTTGCCTGAAATCCCCAGATTCTCTTCTTAGGAGCCCTTTTCCTTTGGCTGTAGGGAAAAAAGCCTCTAATGATTCCCCAGAGGCTGAGGTGTGCTGGTGAATCCTCAGGGGATTTGAGGGATTCCCTGGAGCAGAGCAGAGCAGAGCTCCCTCAGCTCCCTTTGGCTGGTTCAGCTTCTCCCCCTCTGCTGCATTTGGCACCTCTGCCTTTGAGGTTTCCATCCTTGTCTCCATCCTGAGCTCAGCCAGGAGGATTGGGATGTTTTGGGAGCCTCCTGGTGATGGAGGCCAGGATGGGATGGGGATGGTCCACTGGATCCTCCACCTTTTGTCCCTCAGCCTGGGGCAGGAGGAAGTGCCCAGTGTCCTCTCTGAGCCAGGAGTTTTCTGACCACCTCCATCCCTCCATCATCCATCCATCCATCCATCCATCATCCATCATCCATCATCCATCCATCCATCATCCATCCATCATCCATCCATCACCATCATCCATCCCATCCATCCATCCATCCATCCCTCCATCCATCCATCCATCCATCCATCCATCCATCCCTCCATCCCTCCATCCATCCATCCATCCATCTATCCATCCCTCCATCCCTCCATCCATCCCTCCATCCATCCCTCCATCCATCCATCCATCCATCCTTCCATCCATCCACTACTCCAAGTGGGTTCCCGCAGGTTTTCCATCCTTTTCCAGAGGATATCAATGCTCAGAGCAGCTCTGCAATTACCTCCTGCCTTCCCCATTTTCTAAGGAAAGGGGGAAATCCATCCCTGGAGCTGCAGTTTGCTCTTCCCTCCACGTCTGGTTTGGGAGAGGGAAATTCCCAGAGCTTGGCTATGTCCTGGGAGTGACTCTGTCCCAGCAGTGTCCATTCTGAGTGACAAAGTGACCAATCTGGAGAAAGGCCAAACCTCAGGTGGGACAAAGGCCAAACCTCAGGTGGGACAAAGGCCAAACCTCAGGTGGGACAAAGCCCCTGTTCCCAAGGCAAATCCCAAAGGTGTTTTACTCCGGGATAAGCAGGTACAGCCTGGCTGTGCCCCTCACCTGCATCCTGCAGAGCTCCCTTCCCAGTGACAGATGGCAGGGGATGACGATCCCTCTCCAGATGTTGCTTTTCCTGCCAGCTGTGAATCACATCCAGGGCATCATCTCCCTGCAAAGCCCATCAGCTCTGTCCTTGCTGGGGGGCACGAAGTTAAAAGGAAGGGGACTCACTGGGAGGGAAATGCAGGAATCTGCCTGCTAATTCCATGTGTTCTTTGGCCAGAGAAATGCTGGGAATGTCCTGGCTGGCAGTGCCAGATGTGCCTTAGGGTACTAACTCCACCTGGCCCAGCCTTTTAAAGTCAATAGAGTTGGATTTTCTTGGCTTTTTTTTTTGTTTGTTTGGGTTTTGGTTTGGGTTTTTTGTTTGGCTTTTTTTTGTTTGTTTGGGTTGGTTTTTTTTGGTTTTTTTGTTTTTTGTTTAGCAAAACCAGGGATAAAATATGGAAATCCGAGCACCTTTTTGGGATGGTGGGAATAAAGGTGAGCTGGAGAGGATCATGGCATTACAGCCCTTTGACTCTCTCCTCTTTCTCCACTGGGAAGGACCCAACTCAGGGATGTGGTTTGAGTTGTTTCTCCCAGAATTTTGGGGACATGACCCAGCCCTGTCCCCTGAGTCACCAAGACTTTGCACCATTCCATGTCGGGAATTCAGTTTTCCATCAAAACTCCTTTTGTCCACTCCAAGGCAAGGCACAGGACACAAGGACACGGCCTGGGGTACTTCTTTTCCCCTAATTCGGATTAAAAAATGGAATTTCCATGTCAAATGGCAAAAGATTCCTCGGTGAATTTGCTCCCCAAAAATATAAAGGTAGGGAAGGCTCCGGCAGAGGTGTCTGGAGCAATGAGCTAAATGGGAATTGGCTCCAGCCCTGTGTCCATGAATTTGGGATACCTCCTGCATTCCATGTCCCAGCTGGGTCACAGGATCTCCACAGGCTCTCCCAGCTGCCTTGGGAATGATTATTTCCCCCCATAAAGTGACATTTCCCAGTGTAAAACTACAGGGAAACCTGGATTTGGGGTTTTGATCACAACATCTTCCATGCTTCTCTGTAATTTGCTTTTTCGGGCAGCAACAAACACATTGAGGGGATTTTCCTGGGATTAAAAGGTTTGAGGGTTTTTTTCTTTAATTCCCTTGAAATGTGACTTCCAGAGCCATTTTTTGGAGTGTGCCATCACCATTCCCTCTTGTCCCGTACCATCCCAGCCTTTCCCAACCTTACCTCCTGCTGGTGGGAGATTTCCTGCTCCTCATCCTGGTGCTCAGAGCCCAGGCAGGAGTGGTCCGTCCGTCCTTCCTTCCTTCCTTCCTTCCTTCCTTCCTTCCTTCCTTCCTATCATCCATTCATCCATCCATCCATTCATCATCCATCCATCCCTCCATCCATCCCTCCATCCATCCCTCCATCCATCTCTCCAGCCATCATCCCATCCATCCATCCATCCCTGATCCTTCCATTCATCTCTCCATCCATCTTCCTTCCTTCCTTCCTTCCTTCCTTCCTTCCTTCCTTCCTTCCTTCCTTCCTCCCTTCCTCCTCCTTCCTTCCTTCCTTCCTCCTTCCTTCCTTCCTTCCTTCCTCCTCCCTCCCTCCCTCCCTTCCTTCCTCCTTCCTATCATCCATCCATCCCTCCATCCATCCATATATCCATCTATCCTGATCCATCCCTGATCCATCCCTCCACCCATCCCTCCCTCCCTCCCTCCACCCATCCCTCCCTCCCTCCCTCCACCCATCCCTCCATCCCAAAATCCCCACCTGGAGCTGCCCAGCCTGCCTCTCTTTGCCACGCACAGCACCTGCTCCGTGTCTGGCTGCAAACAGCCCGAGCAGACCTTCGGGGCTGCATTACGTCATGTCAGAGGTCACATTAAGCAGCTTTTTTTCCCCTTGATTAAGAATTCCAGCGATGGGGAGGGATGGAGGGGAAAGCAGACGGAGGGAGCAGGCAGGGAAAACCGCCTGCGCTGAGCAGGTAAATGGGAATTTATCCACAGCCGGCTAATTGGTGTGTCTAATATTCCACCCCCTGAGGACCAGCGCGGCGTTTCTGCCTGCACAAATCACTCAAGGCGAGCCCGGTGCAATCACAAGGAAGCCAGGAGAGCGGTGGGAAGAGCCAGGCTGGAATGAGGAGCGGGTTTGGTCGGGGCAGGAAACGCCAGATAGGGAAAATAACAAACAGGTTGTTAATTGCTGCCATCTCGCCGCTCCCTCGGGGCGATGTCTAGACAGAGGCTGGCTCCGGGCTGAGCTTCTCCCGACCCTCTGGAGATCCATGGATGCGGGATGCGGTGCCCGGCGGAACCCCTGGAATGGGGAATGGGCACTGCAGCTGTGCCCTAAATCAGAGAGATCCCGCAGAGGTGGAAAGCAGACAGTCTGCAGTGGTTATTAATAATTCAGTCCCAATTTGTCCCATCTAGGAGAGCACGGAGCCCGGCCAAGCCTCCCCTCCCGCCTCTGCCCGGGGCTGTTGCAGGGATCAATCCCGCTCTGGCAGGGATGTGGGATCGCCTCTCTGCCCATCCCATCCCATCCCGGAGCGATCCGATATCCTCGGCAGGGGAGTGCAGCAGCATTCGGGGTTGGTGTCGCCATCGATCGCTCGGGGACTTTGGCTCTGTGCTCCTCGGTGGATGCAATTCGGGCTGGATCCTGCTCCCTGCTGTGCCAGAGGGGTTGGAAAACAACCCCTGCGGAGCCGCACAGGGATTCAGGCTGGGGCGGCTGAAATCTCCTTCTCCTCACCTGATCCAGCCAGCCCTGCCCAGCCTGGCTTTTCCACCGAAAATCTCCTTTTCCTCCCTCATCCAGCCATCCCTTCCCAGGACATCCCAAGGCTTTCCTGACCCCGGGAAGTCTTAACCACCCTGCAAATGCTCTCTCTGAATTTTTCCTGAAGTATCTCCTTGCAGCCGGTGTGTGTTTTAATTGAATTTCGCCGCTTGAAAAATACATGAAGCTCTGCAATGGAGGGAGAGAAAACATTCCTTCCTACAGGAAGATAAAGATGCATTTAAAGAGGGAAAAAAAAAAAACCAAAACCCAAGCCCGAAGCTGCCTGATGAAGTATTGACCTGGAGACAAAGTGGATCCGATGGAGCCAGCCTGGCCCCTTAGGAAAACTTGAGGCTGTTCATTAGGGATGAGCTCATTGCCAGCTTAACTCCATCCTCACCACTCCCAGCAAAGCCAATTTCCCGGTTTTCCATGGAAATAGGGACCACGGGGTGGTTTTATATGGTGGAAAAGGGTTTGGGACTTGCTGCAGCCTCCCTTGTGCTCCTGTGGGGAGTTGGGATACCTGGAGAGCTCAGGGTGTGGGATGGAGGAGAGCTGAGAGTCTCCATCCCTGCACAGATCCAAAATAAAGCAGGAATTCCATCCTTCCCTTCCTCAGCCAGGCTTTGAGTTCAGGGAGGCATCAGGGAAGGGAGAAGATTGCTTGGAAAACAGCAGCAGGAGCTGCCTTGTGAATTTTGGGAAACAGACCTTCCTTCCCAGAAATGTCACCTAGAGGATGCTTTTAGTATTCCAAATATTACGGATTTTTGCCTGTGCTCAGCACGGAGCTCCTTTTGACCCCAAACATGAGTTTGCTCAGAGTCTGGTTTTTATTGGAATGGATTTTCCTTACAAAAATGCAGGAAAAATAGGAATAAGGGCGATAAATCCCTCACCTGGATGGATTCAGATAATGGAAGGAGAAGGACTCACCAGTGATCCAGGTTTCCCGTGGCTCCCAGTGCCATCCTGGCAATTCCAGGTGTCACATTTCCAGCTCACAAACCTTCCCGGGGATCTGTAAACTCGCTCTAATTTCCAGCCTCATTTTACAGCACTTTGTCCCACTTGTTCTCCTGCCAAAGCATTCCTGGAACCAAACCACCTCCCGAGCCTCACCTGCTTTGAATTTTGCTTCCTTCCTTCCTGCATCCCTGAGGATTTTGCTGAGAGTTCACCCCTTTTTGGCTAAAGCAGCCCCCAGCATCAGCTCTGCAGCAGAACCCTTGGATCCTTGCTCACTCCAAGCCAGCCTGAAATCACTGCTGGAATTCCTAAAAAGCCAAGTTCTTCCTTGCAAATCAGTTGATTCCAGCTTCTTATGGATTAGCTGGAGCTGATAGAGCTGGCTTTAGGAAGCAGGCCCAGGTATTATACCTTCCCCTGGCAGCTCCAGCCAAATCACAGGAGATCTGTGAAGATTTTTGGGAATCTGGTTGGTTGGGATCTTTCCCTGCCTCCTGCCAGCTCCTCTTGCCAGTTTGACCACTTGCCCGCTCATCCTCCGAGCAGAGTGAGTCAGCTTGGCAAAAAATTAATAAATGAAATATTCCAGGCCAGCCCCGGCAGGGACTCTCTGCCCTGACCCAAAATGGGGTCTCAAAAGCCATAAACCATCCCAGCCTTCCCCGCTCTGGCTTTTCCCAATCCCAACCTTTGCCCAAAAAGAGCTGAGCTTGGATAGCAAAGTGCACTAAAATCCTGGAATCATGGAATGGTTGGGTTGGAAAGACCTTGAAGTCCATCCCATCCCACCCCTGCCTGGGCAGGAACACCTTCCACCCTCCTGGATTCATCCCAGCTGGAGGAGGAGGCTGGGGATGCTCAGTGGTGGGAGGAATTAAACAGCTCCTCTTGCATCATCCCATCGTCCCTCCAGCCCATCCTGAGCCCACAAGAACAGGATGATCCTTGAGGTCCTTTCCAACCCAAACCATCCCAGAATTCTGTTTCATCAGGAAAGATCCGGCTTGGTTTTCACTCTGATCTCCAGGATGGCGTCTCTGTGCTGGAAAAAAAATATTTATGGCAGCACTTAGGGCAGGAGGAGCAGAGTGATGAGATCAGGGCCTGTCCATGTATCAGGGAGAAAAACCAGGGAAAAAACCTCACTTTTCCAGGGAAATCAACTCCAGGCAATTAAGTGGGAATTAAGATTTAGCGCACGCCACGAGCAGCAGGCGTGGAGAAAGGAGACAGCTGGTAAATTTGGGATGTGACAAAGTCATGCGAGCACTAACTGGATTACCGGCGTTTATTTGGGAATACTTATGGATTTTGTTATGCAACGTATGGATCTCCATAATTCCGCTTTTCACTCCTGCCGGCGTCTCGGGGAGCTTTGCAAACAATTAATCGGCAGCTCCGGGGAATCCAGGGTGTTCCATCTGCTCCGGGGAGTCCAGAGCATCCCAGCCCTCTCCCAGGGCATTTTGGATTTCGTTGATGGGGTTGATTTTTAACCTTTTCTGAGCCGAAGCCACAGGTTTTTGGGTTTTTTAATTCCTTGTACTTTCTGGGAATCTGTGGGGATGAGCTGGGCCAGAAGTTTCCAGGGATGGAAATGCATCCATCCCCCAGGGAGGGCGATTTTTAATCCATTTAAAAATTGGTTAAATTTTTTTTTTAATCAATTTTTAAATGGATTAAAAATTCCTGCTGTTGGATTTTATTTGAATTCCTTGAAATGTGACTTCCAGAGCCATTTTTTGGAGCGTGCCATCACCATTCCTGTTTGTCCCATGCCATCCCAGCCTCCTGTTGGATTTTAATTCCTCCTGTTGGATGGCAGGAGGAATTTCTTCACAGAAAGGGTGGGAGATGCCAGAGGTTTCACAGGCTCGGGGAGGCAGAACGTGGATTTGAACCTCCAGTGGTTTCATCCGCAGGTTGGATGCCTCAGCCTTTCCCCCAGAGCACATTTGTGCCAAAAATGGGGCCAGAAAGAGACCTGGAGAGAGGGGCTTGGGCAGGGCATGGGGGGGAATGGATTTAAGCTGCAAAAATGTGGATTTAGATGGGATTTTGGGAAGGAATTCCCAATATCTGTGAGGGTTTGAGGCTCTGGCACAGGTTGCTCCATCCCTGGAAGTGTCCAAAACCAGGCTGGAAAAACCTGGACTGATGGAATCTCTCCCTGCCCACAGCAGGGTTTGGAACAAAGTAGATTTTAACCCAAAATCCAACCCAAGGCATTCCATGGTTCCGTGGGAAATGGGAGCAGTTTGCACCTCCTCTCCCAGCAGTTTGCTGCAGCTCCTCTTTGGGACATCCCTACTCTCCCTCGAGGATCAGGGCAGGGATTTTGCCAGGGAATGGCAAAATTCCCTCCAAGCCCTCCTCCAACCCCTCTGAGTGCTGGGCAGGGAAAGCCATGCACTCCAGATGGGTAAAAATCCATTTAAACCAAATTTTTGGGTGCATCACTCACGAAGAACCCTCAGGATCTCCACCAGCATCACCCTCCTCTACCCCAAATAACTCCAGAAAACATCTCAGATCCACTTCCAGCAGCCAACAGCTGGGAATAAAGCATTTATTAGAGTGAAAACACCTGCAAAGTGTCCCTGGAGCAGCAGGGATGGCTCAGGACACAGCACAGCCACACTCACACCCCAGCCCCAGCCCCAGCCATGCTTCCAAGCAAGGCAGGCACATTCCTGGCCCTGTTTTCCATTTTTAGGAAGCTGTCAGAAATGGCACTCCCTCTCCACGCAGATGTCGAGAAATTAGAGGGAATTCAGAGAGAGGCAGGGGAAAAAAAAATGATTAAAGGAGATGGAGGGCCTGATTTTGGAGGGAAAAAGAAATCAGCTGAGCTATTTATATCCCTGCCTGCACCGGGGTGGGAAGGGGAATTTTGAAAAGTGCCTGGATAGCTGGGATAAGGGGAAAAAAAGGGGCAAAGCAGCCTCCGGAGGATGCTGTAAATGCTGAGTGATGGGATGAAATGCCATCCAAAAAAAGCCTTTGGGGAGTCATTGGCGAGTGCAGGGGACAGTTGTTGATCCAGAGGGAAGAAAAAGCCCTGATGGGAATGTGTGAAGGGATGAAGGGATGGTGGAGGAGGCACAGGAGGCAAACCCCTCACTCCTACCTCTGCTCCTGGTATTTATTTACATCCAGCATTTTACGCAAAACGTGGGGGTGAGGGTGGAAATGTGCATTTTTTAAAAAATTTTTTCATCCCCGAGCAAATGGGTTTGGTTAAAAAATAATTTTAAAAAAGGTTTTAAATTCAGGCCTTCAGCCCCAGAGGCTTGCAGGAGATGCTGCTGGGATGGGATGGGAAATGGGATGGAGGGGGAACACATCCTGCCCCTGATTCCAAATTTTTTGGGTGATTCCCAGGCTGAGGAGCAACTCACGGCAGTGTTGGAAAATCCCAACCTCCCGGCGGGACTTCCCCATCACATCCAAAGGGTTTTGGAGCAATTTACGGGGGAAATTCGGGTTTTTCCGTGGTGGGAGGAGCTGCCTAACGGGGTGCTGGTGTCTGCCGTTGCCTTGCAGGACCTCTCACTCCAGGGCCAAGGCGGAGGCGGCCGTGACGGCGGCGCAGAAAGCTCAGGAGGAAGCGCGGATCGCCAGGATCACTGCCAAAGAGTTCTCGCCTTCCTTCCAGCACAGGGAAAACGGTCAGTCCGGCAGCAGCCCTGCCACTCCTTGCACGGACCCCAAAACCTCCCAAAATTCCCCTGGGGGAGGCTCAGGCTGTGCCCGCAGCTCCGGATCCTCTCTGGAATTATTGGGGTGGGAAAGCTCCCTGGAACACGAAGTTTTGGGAGATTTAGCACAAGGCTGTCCATATGCAACATTTTCACCTTGTTCACTGCTTTTTTCCTGAGATCTCCATTTTTTTACACCAAAACATCCCCATTTGTCAATTCATTGTCCTCGGTGGTTGCACAGAAAGAGCCCAACAAGGGCTCTGGAAGGAAAATGCAAACACGGCTGATCCCAGAGGTCAGCACTGATTTCACACCCATGGCTTGTGTGGTTCCCGATTTCTCTGGAATGCTTGGGCAGGCATCCTCTGGGACCTGACCCTTCCCTCGGCCGTGCAGATCAGTCACCGGGAAAATCCACAGCTGAGCTTTGCCTGGTGGTGAATCCATCCTTCCTTCCTTCCTTCCTTCCTTCCTTCCTTCCTTCCTTCCTTCCTTCCTTCCTTCCTTCCTTCCTTCCTTCCTTCCTTCCTCTCCTTCCTCTCCTTCCTCTCCTTCCTCTCCTTCCCTTCCTTCCTCCTCCTTCCTCTCCTTCCCTTCCTTCCCTTCCTTCCCTTCCTTCCCCTTCCTTCCCCTCCTTCCTCTCCCTCCTCATTTTCCCCAGCAGAGGCTCAGGAAGGACAGAGCCGAAGCCAAGCCAGGGTCAGACCAAAGGCTGCAGCCGAGTGGCAATGGGAAGCTCCGAGTCCCCCCCAGCACTAATTAACGTCATAATTAATCTGCGCCTGGCTTTATCCAGAAGTTTTCCAGCACCGAGCCCTCCTCAGGAGGCGGCTGTCATTATTCTCCCCCTCGCAGCTCTCACCGAGGATTACTCACTCGTTAATTGCTCCAGGGGCTGCTGCCGCTGACTCACGGCCGGGGCTGCTCCCGCGAGCAGGGATCGCTGATCCGCCCGTCCAGCCCGGCCCGGCTGGAAAATCCGCAGCGCGGAGGCTGCGGGGGCGGCTGGGGCATCCCAGGGCTCAGCAGGACGGGTTTGGGGAGCCTGAGTCAGGGCACAGCCCTTCCAGGGCATCCCGGGCTGGCCGAGCGTCCCCGCGCCTGCGGAAGATGCTCAGCCTCGCTCCGAACCCTCATCCCTCCTCCTGCCGAGGCCCGGGCTGTACATCGGAGCTCTGAGCTCTCTCGCAGGGCTGCGCGGTCCCTGGGGCTTCTCCAGCCCTGAGATGTTCCTCATCTCCATTTCCTCCTGCCAGGAGACTTTGCTGGTTTAAATCACCTCTTGGAAATGTATTTTTAGGTGATACATTTTTTAGTACCTACCGACTCGTGCCGGGTTGGTGCGGCTGGAGCTCAGCCTGGGGGGGCTGTGTGTGAGCGAGGGGAGGAGAGGAGAGGCGGTTCGGCTCAGAGCACAGGAAAAAACAAACACAGCATCCCAGATGTGCCGGCAGACCTGCAGCGCCTCGGGCAGGTCAGGGCTGGGAGTGGCTGTGGCAGCCACGGAGCCTGCGACCTCGCAGGGGCTGAACGGGATGGGGGAGCTGCCACCACCCTCTCTGCGTGATGTCCTCTCACGGGATCGCGGGTGCAGGGTGTGACCTCCTTTCACGGGATTGTGGGTGCTGCATGTGCCCCTTGTTCGGAATTGTGGGTGCTGGATGTGCCCCTTCTTCGGAATTGTGGGTGCTGGATGTGCACCTTTCACTCAGGGTTGTGGGTGCTGGATGTGTTCTCCTTCCCCAGGATTATGGGTGCTGGATACTCCCCTCATTTAGGATTGTAGGTGCTGGATACTCCCCTCATTCAGAATGGTGGGTGCTGGGTGTATTCCACAGGATTATGGGTGCTGGGTGTTCCCCCTCATTCAGGATTGTGGGTGATGGATTTTTCTCCCTTGCTCAGGATTATGGGTGCTGGATGTTCCCCCTCATTCAGGATTGTGGGTGCTGGATGTGCTCCCCTTTCACAGCCCTGTGGGTGCTGGATGTGCTCCCCTTTCACAGCCCTGTGGGTGCTGGATGTGCTCCTCTTCCACAGGATTATGGATGCTGGATGTTCCCCCTCATTTAGGACTGTGGGTGCTGGATTTGTCTCCCTTTTTCAGGATCCTGGGTGCTGGATGTGCTCCCCTCATGCAGGATTGTGGGTGCTGGATTTGTCTTCCCTGTGCGAGCTCCTGGGAGCTGAATGTGCCCCTTTCACTCAGAATTGTGGGTGCTGGATGTCCTCCCCTCTTTCAGGGTTGTGGGTGCTGGATGTGTCCCTCTTCCACAGGATTATGGGTGCTGGCTGTTCCCCCTGGTTCAGGCTCCTGGGTGCTGGCTGTTCCCCGCTCCCCAGGCTCTGGGTGCTGGCTGTGCTCCCTGCAGGGTGTTTCAAGTCCCCAGTGCCACCCCCGGTGCCGCTGGGTGGGTGCTGAGTGCCACCCACCCTCTGGCTGCTGGCTGCTCTCCCTGCGCAGCACCCATGCTGGCTGTGCTCCCGCGGGCTGTGGGATGTGGGATTTGGGTGTCTCCCCCTGGCACAGCGAGGCTCCGAGGGATCTCTGGCTGCTGGGGGACACAGGGGACACACGGCGGTCTGTGCCCACCTCAGCATCAGCCCAACAAAATCAAAAATATTCCTGTTTGGTTTCCTGCCTCGCCCTCCAGCCCGTGGTTTCCATCTCCAGCCGCGGGCATCTCCAGCTCCCCATCCCGGCCGTTCACCCCAAATCCTGGATCAGCCCGAGGGCTGGGTGGTGCCGCAGAGCTGAGTCGCCCCAGGTGAGAGCAGCACAGCAGAGCCCAGCCTGGCGCTGCTCCCAAACCCCCAACGTGGCTGCTCAGGGCAGCGCAGCTTCCCCTTTGAAGCCTCGGCGGCCGGGCCGGGCTGCGCTGCCTCCATCCCGCTGGAAATCCACATTTGGAGCTCCGCATCCTCCTTCGCGCTCTCACAACCGTTCTTCCAGGAACATCACGTGCTGCGGCACTAATTTTAGCCGCGGATAATTGTTGCACATCCTCGGCTGCCGAAAGGCTGCACCGGTGCGTCCTGAGCGAGGAAACGCCTCCATCCCTGCGGGCTCCGGGCTGGGGCAGCTGTTCCCGGCATCCCAGCACCTCCAGCCCGCCGGGGATGAGCCATGGGAAGGCAGAGTCACCTGCAGATTGCTGCAGGGGTGGGTGGGGAGGGTTTGGGGTGAGGGGGATTCGGTAACGTGTTCCCCGGTGTGGGTGCGGTGGAGCAGCGCTGGGGTTTCTCGTCCCTCCGTGGGGCTCTGGGAGCAGGAGCAGTGGCTCAGCAAGGCTGTGGGGCTGGAGATCAGCTTTGGGGGCTCAGAGCTGGTGGGAAGCTTTCAATTCCCTGGAATTATGGCCACAGCCCTGAATTGGGGAACATAAAGCCCAAAAACCAGGGGTACCCCAAGTCTCGAGCCCGTTCCCACAGGTGGCTTTCCAGCTTTCTCACTCTGAGTCATTTATTCCCTCTGTGCCTCAGTTTCCCATTTGGGATATTGGAAGGTGTTTGGGACAGCAGTGCCTGGAAAAAAGCCACAAAAAAAGTTTGTCTTTTATCCCAGAGACAGTTACTCTGCAGGAAAAGGGATGGGGTGAGCTCCACCTTTCTCCTTCCCACCAATTCCCCACCAATACCAGCATTGCTCAGGCGCCCTGGATAAATCCCAGGAGATTCAGTCTCCCACATAAAAACAGGGAGAAAATGAAGGCTGAACTATGTGAATATTGTCCCAAAAACTTGAGTCATTAGGAGACCATTTCCCACCAATTCCTCCCGTGGATTTCCAAGGAACTTTTTCACTATTTCCCTCCCCTGCCGCTGCTCCGATGGGAACACCCATCCCCACACTGGGGCATTCCCTGCCTGTATCCCAACCCTGGCAGGGGTGAAGGCACATCCCAGCAGCTCCCCAAAAAGATTCAAGAGGCAAAATCACTCTGCAGAAGTGGAGAGATCCGAGCAGGCACTCCCGAGCGTTTATTTTTAAACGATGGCACGAGAATTGAGCTCTCCCTCCTCAACACTCATGTCTTGTCTCGCCATAGCAATCGCAATTAGATGCATTTCAGGGGCATTAGGCACTTAATATATTTATCAGATTATTCACCTAATTTAGCATGGCTTTAGCAGGGAACAACTGGAGAGGGGAAAGGGAGAATTAACCACTATTAGCTCGCTTGAAATCGTTGGGTGTTTCATCAGTGCCGAACACGTTGGAGTTTTTGTTTCGTGTTCCTCCAGCAGCAGAAGACACTCAGCCCCTGCTGAGGTCCCCATGGCCAGGGTGGCACTGTCTGGGAGGTGTCTGGGTGGAAGGAATGAGGAGTGGGATGGGATGAGGAGGATGGGAGGTGTTGGCCTCAGGTGGCCCTGAAGGGGTGAAGCACAACCACCCTGTCCTGCCATCCCACCCAGGGGGCTCAGGGGGGAATTTCCATGTCCTGCTGGGCTCTGTGGGGCAGGAAAGCTCCTGGATCTAAGGTCTGTGGGGTTTCTGTCACACACCTGCCCAGATGTGGCCATTTCCCCACGAAAACCTGGAGGTGAGGCGTCCCTCCTGCACCTCACAGCCAAAAAACTGTGGTTCCCATGCAGGACAGGTGTGAGGGCTGCTGGGATGGAGTGATCCCAGTGGCACCCAGGGTGATCCCAGTGGCACCCAGAGTGATCCCAGTGGCACCCAGGACACCCAGGGTGATCCCAGAGTCACCCAGCATACACAAACACAGAGCACAGGGTGTGCCACCAGCTACATCACAGATCTCCCCTCTCCAATTTCCAATGCTTCCAAATTTGGAACTGACGGGAAATGCAGTCAGATGGATCCCAAAAACCCAGCAGAACCCTCTCCCAGCAGCTCTGCATCCTTGGTGGCTTCTCCACGTTTCTGGGGCTGGAAAACCATTCCCGTGCTGGCCAGGGGTCAGTTTGGTGTCACATCAGTGCTGCCAGCAGCTGTGACATTGCCGCCCCCATCCCGACCCGCTGTTCCCCATCACCCAACCCTCTCAGCCCCGAAAACCCGCGGGGACATCCGTAAAAACAGAAATAATCCTTCCTCCTCTCTCTCTCTCTCCCTCTCCCTCCCCAAAGGGCTCGAATGCCAGCGGCCGAAGCGGCAGAACTCGAGCGACGACATCGAGGTCCTCTCCACCGGGACCCCCCTGCAGCAAGAGAGCCCCGAGCTGTACCGCAAGGGCACCACCCCGTCCGACCTGACCCCCGACGACAGCCCTCTGCAGAGCTTCCCCGCCAGCCCCTGCTCCACGCCGCCGCTCGGCCCCTCCTGCAGGAACAAGAGCGCGCACTTCTCCCGGCAGGTGTCGGTGGACGAAGAGCGCGGCGGGGAGATCCAGATGTTGCTGGAGGGGCGCGGCGGGGATTACCTGCGCCCCAACAGCTGGAGCGACGAGAAGGTGGGCGGGAGCCGCGCTGGCAGAAGCGGGACGGTGCGCGGCGGGCAGCTGGGCTCCACCCCTGTCCCCGAAGACTACCGAGGTCGGAGCGGGGGACACAAACATTCGGCCTCCAACCACAAGCCGAGAGAGAGGTGGACAGATTCCCCAGCCACGGTTTCATGGACTTCCCACCACAGGTCCCACAACCACAGCTCAGGGAGCTCCAAGCTGCTTGAGCTGGACGAGGAGAAGATGAGCAATTACGAGATGGAGATGAAGCCCCTCATGAGGATGGATTCTTATATGCAAGAGATTCACACCCAAAAAAGACACTACAGCAAAGGGGGGAGGATGCAGGAGCGGGGCTGACGAGCACCGCGGGGAAGAGCGGGGCTTCGGGGTGCAGAGACTGAGGTCTAAGTCCCAGAACAAAGAGAATTTCAGGCCAGCTTCCTCTGCCGAGCCCACGGTGCAGAAACTGGAAAACCTGAGATTCGGGGACAAAGCTGAACCTCGGCTACTGAGGTGGGACTTAACCTTCTCCCCGCCACAGAAATCTTTACCTGTTGCACTAGAATCTGAAGAGGACAGTGGGGATGCGCTCAAATCCAGTACGGTGAGTGGAGGAGCTGGCTGTGGAATTCTGCTCGGGAAGCTGAGTGGGGTGGGGTGGGAGGGGAGTTTGGAAAATTTGGACTGTCGTCGGTTTGTGCCTTGAATCCCCTCTGCTCCCTTCTCCCATCCCGCTGGATGTTGGTGGGAGGTGTTCCCTCAGGGTTTTCCTTGGGGGATGTGAGCAGCAAGTTGGAGCTCTCAGCCCAGCCCGGGGCCAGCATAAAAACCCATTATTGCTGGGGATTTGGTGGGAAAGCTGCAGGAGCAGGCAAGGCATGGGTGATGCTTCCTCGGGTTGTGGTTATGGCAACAGAGCTCCGTGCTGGTCCAGGAGAGTGTGGAAAACAACCCCTTTGAGCCATCCCACCCCGGGCTCCTCATTTTGGGGGACATGAGGACACTTTGGGTGTGAAGTGGATGCTGGGAAGGGCTGGAGGTGCTCAGGAGAGGAGACAGAGCTATCTTCAAACATGTAAAACTGCTGCAAAATGGAAGGGAATAATCTGTTCTCCATGAACAGAATTAATGGGCTTAAATCAAGGAGGGTGAGCCATTAACCAGTGCTAATGGGGTGAGGGTGTAATTAATTGCCTGGGGAGGCTGTGGGGGCTGGGAGAGCGAGGGGGCTAAGGCCTGGCTGGACATCAACTGGACAGAGCTGAACCTCCTTGGGAGAAGGATGAGTTCTGTGGGGTTTGGGTTCCTTGCAGCCGGGTTTTTGGTTGGTTTCATTCCTCTCTTGCAGTCCCTGTTGGTTTGGCATTGACAGGAGAGGAGAGGAGGTCTGCTGGGAGCAGTGGGGGAAGCCACCACAGCCCCAGGGTGTCCCTTGTTGAGTCAGTGCCAAGCACAGGGCAGGGCTGGAGGTGTCCCAGGGGATGGCCCAGACCTCCCCAGGAGAAATGGCAAACCTGTCACGCTCAGGGGGTGACATCTCAGAAGAAAGGAGCTAACTCTCCCTGTCAGGGGAGCAGAGGATGGTGCCCTGGTCATGAAACTGAAATTAATTTATCAGTCAGGCCGAAAATTTGGGTGAGAGGCATCGAGGTGTGGTGACATTTGCCACACGTCCAGCAGAGCCGAGCTGGAGAGACAGAAGGGAGCAGCCTGGGATGTGGGAAGGATGGATCTGCCCCAGCTTCCCCGCCGGGGCTGTGCATCAATCCCACCCTCCAGCAGCCCTGGAGCTCCCTGCCTCCCTCTCCACGGGCTCCCAGCTCCCACTCAGCACCGAGGGGGAGCTGACAGGGGGTTTGCTCAACAGCACACATCCTGCAGCCCTGCAGAGCCAGAGCCAGCCAGGCTGTCCTCACCTGCTGGCCTGGGAAGCACTGCAGGCATGACAGGCAGCGTGAGGAGCCTGACAGCTCCCGGAGGGAAGAGCAGCAGCAGGAATTGCACAGACAGCACCCTGGGAAGTGTGGGATGAGCAGATGCTGCAGCACCTTTGACAGCACAGCCTGGGAGACACAGAGCCCAAAGCAGGGGTGAAACCACTGTTTCTCCTCGCTGAGAGCCACATAATTTTGGGAGATCACTGGCACAAGCAGCCCTGGGGTCTCACCCCACCCAGCCTGTCAGATGTTCTCCCACTTTGGAGCTGCCACAATAAACCTCCCTCCACAAGGCTGGAGGCAAATCCACCAACACACTCCTGGCCATTCCCAGTGAGTCCTGGGCACTAGAGAAGGGCCCAGCCAGCATGGAAAAATGCATGGAAAAGCCATTAGGATGCACATCATCCTTTGGAAGTGCTGGAGCTGGGGAGCAGCATGTTCAGTTTTCTCACATTCATAACCGAGGGTGGAACAGATGGCGAAGGTTTGGGAGGAAGCTAATGTAATACAGAGGAAGAGATAATATGTGGATTTAAATAACCCACAATGCCAGCAACAATTTGTTCTAGCAGGAATTGCTCGGTGCTAGCAGGGTTTTGTTCCAGTGGCCTGGAGGGAGGGGATGCTCGGACAGGAGCAGGGGGAGGTGCAGGGGAGGAATGGGAATTGTGTTCCAACCTCCTCCCAAATCTGTGACCTCACCTGCCATCCAAACCATCTCAGACCTCAGGGAGGATGGTGAATCCCTGAGGAAGTGGAAGGGAAGGCTAAGGGGGAAGGATTTATCCCACAGACCCCACATCCCTCTCCACGTGTGCACGCAGTGCCACAGGACACTCACACTTGGCCCTGCAAAAATCCACTCATCCTGCTCGAGCTCCACATCCCCCCACAGCAAATCAAAGCTCCCCAATTACCCAAAAGCCCAAATTCCCACTCTGGCCTGAAATCCCCTTTCCCTGTGGCCTGGCAGGGCGTGAGCTCTGGGGCAAGGCTGGCTGTGTGCAGGAGTGTGAGAGCCTGCAGTGCTCCAGCCTGCTCCAGCCTGCTCCAGCCTGCTCCAGCCTGCTCCAGCCTCTTCCCTGGGATCCCAGCCTGTTCCCAACCTCTTCCCAGGGATCCCAGACTGCTCCCAGTCCCTTCCCTGGGATCCCAGCCTCATCCCAGCCCCTTCCCTGAGATCCCAGTCTGCTCCCAGCCTGTTCCCAGTCCCTTCCCTGGGATCCCAGCACTGCCAAGGCTCCCTGGGAAAGGCACCTGCCAATGAGCAGCAGGATGCTCAGAGCTGAGTACGGCTATTTTTGCCCCACCTGGAGTATCCCTGCACAGAACTGAGGTCATCCTCGCATCTTAGCTTGTTTTAAAAACAATCTGCCCTACACCAGCTCTGCACAAGCCATCCATGAGCCCTGGGGTTGGCTCTGGGTGGGAATGCCAGCTCCAGCTTCCAGAGCCAGCACACCTCTGGAAGTGCTAGCCAGGACAGGTGCAGGTCTTACAAGACACACTCCAAAAAAAATCATTACTGCTGATTTCTGTCTTAAAAACAAGCTGGGAGCCACGGGGCCTTGAATCCAAGCTTTTCCAGATGTGCACAGGTAGGGATGCAAACTCCACACACGAGTCAGACATGCAGGTTGCTGTAGAGAGAACTTTGTTCTCCTCTGTCACTTTTCCCCAGTCCTTTAAAAGAAGCTCCCAGAACCACTGGGTTGAATTCCTGCATGTCAGGAGTTGAAAAATACTCTCAGAAATGTCATTTCTTGAGGCCACGGCTCAATAACATCGATGCAATTCAGCACTGCTCGGTGTTGGCTCTGGGGGGGATTTGGGGTTTCGGGGTCACTGAGCCACACAAATGCTTTAAAATGGCATTTAGAGCCACCTGATCTCTCCATGCCTCTCTGGGCAGTGACCCCAGCACACACAGGACAAACTCCCAGCCATTGTCAGCGTTGGGGAAGAGGAAAATGGAGCCAACGTGGCAGGAGTGGTGCCAGTGCTGTGGGATTAAGGGATTTGTAGGAATGTCACTGTCCTTCCTGGCCTTAAAGGCCCACGAGGCACAGAGCTCAGACCTGTGCCTGGATGCTTCACAGCTTCCTGGAGCCTTTGAGGAGAGCTAAAACGGGAAAGGAAAAGGGGGATTGTTGAGAGGCTGGAAAGAGAAAGACACTCTCTAAAATGCTCTTTTATCCACGGGCACAAACCACAGCCTGCTGTAGGGCTGGGGAGGAAAGAAGGGAACAGATCTCCTCTCCTGCCGGTGCTGAGCATCTGCAGCCCCTGGAAGGGAAGCAGAAGGGCTCTGGGCACGGAGGAGCTGCGGTGGCTCGGGCAGGGCTGGGGTCAGGCACGACCGGAGCCTGATTCATCCTGCTGTCCTCATTCAGCAGCGACAATCAGCGACATTTCCAGGGAGCCTTCCAGGGACATGCCGTGGTGCCACCGAAGGCTCCCTGGAGTGTGAGCAGGCTGAGATTTGAGCCTTTTTTGGCATGCTCTGGCTCATAGCGTCCCCGAGGGCAGCAGCCAAGCCCTGACATTTCACGGTGGCGGGTGGAACCCCAGCGCTCTCCCTGCCAACATCCCCGGGGGAAAAGCCGCGGCGGAGGCAGGTGAAAGCAGCCGGAGGGTGAGGGAACTCCGAGAGACCCCGCTGGGCCCGGCGGGGAGCGATCCCGGCAGCCGCAGCCTCTCCATCCCTCCATCCATCCCTCCATCCACCCATCCATCCATCCATCCATCCATCCATCCATCCATCCATCCATCCATCCATCCACCCCTCCATCCATCCATCCACCCATCCATCCATCCATCCATCCATCCATCCATCCCTCCATCCACCCCTCCATCCACCCCTCCATCCATCCCTCCCTCCCTCCCTCCCTCCATCCCTCCACCCCTCCCTCCCTCCCTCCTGCGCGCAGGCAGCGGCAGAGGGGCGGATTTGCCAGCGAGATATTCCAGGCAGGTTTCGCTGTCGCTGGGGAAAGGCTGGAGCAAGCAGCCAATCTGCAGGCGGAGCAGGGCTGCGCGGAGCTGCCGGAGCCGGGGCTGCGGGCAGGGGATGGGCACAGCCTGCCGGCACCGGGGACGGGCTGGAGCTCCGGCACTGCCTCCTCCCGCTGCGTGCTGCCTGCTCCTCCTGCTCCTGAAGGGATTCATCTCCGCGTGCAGCGGGTTTTTTTCAGGACAGGTTGGCACCTTTAGCCCTAAAGGTTTTTTTTAAAAAGCCCTAAAACGAGTTTAAAATAAAAGCTGGGTGTTTTATCACACCCCTCGTTTGGGGTGTGAAGCTTGCCTGTGCACGGAGATGTTCCCAGGTGGGACCAGCCAGGGAAAGGGACTTGGGGAGTCGTTTGGCATTAACCTCCCTGGGATCCAACCCTGTGGTTTATCCCTGTGGTCTTCCAGCTTCAGGTTTTTCCATTTTTTTTTTTCCATTTAGTTTTTTCCATGTATTTTTTCCCGCCAGGAGCCATCCCCAGGTCTCCCAACACAGTCATCCCTGGGTTTTCCTTATTTCTCCCATCTCAGCCAACTAGATTCACCCCAATCCCAGGTGGCAGCTGCATGTCCAGACAGACAGAAACCATAATTTAGTGGGAATAAGGGGGAAGAGGAGCCCTGCTGCCATCACACCTCCGGAATGAGGCAGGGCTGAGCGTTGCTGCAGGGCTTGTCTCTCCTCAAGACAAATAATAACCACAAACTGTTCCTCCTCTAATCCCTTTCGTGTTCAGACAACACGAGGTAAATAATCTTCAGAGGGAAATGGGCTGTTCCACCCGACAGGGTCCTTTTCAAAGCCCTTTCATCTCTATAGACCTTTGATGTCCCTGCGATCACCTTCCTGACTGCTCCTGTCACCTGGCTCAGGGGGTTGAACCCAATTCCACATCTCTCAGCGTGGAAAAATTTGGGGTGAAACACCAGCTTTTGCCTGCTGCTCAGAACCAAACTTCAACTCGCTGATTTTAGAACAAAAATCTCAATAACAGAGCTCCAAACACACCTAACCAAACACACAGAGCTCAACCCTTCATCTGCCAGGCGAGGATTGAGCCAGGGGGGACAGACCTGCTCCCTAAGAGGCTAAAGGATCTCTAAGAGGATAAACTCTCAATTTTTTAGCCTTTTTTCCCTGCAGAAGGAGCTTTTTCCACCTCACCCAACTCACTTTCCCTCACACAGGCACTTTTGGCACCTCCTGGGCCCTTTCTGGAGCTGCTGCAACCCGCTGGAGAAAGCCAAGTGAATCCCTGATGTTTCCTTTGCTAAACGCTCCTTAACCATTGCACAGAGCCCATTCCTGGCAACGATGTGACAATTCAGCACAAATGTCACCGAGCTGCTAAGTTTGCAGCCCTTTCTGCAGTGCTGAGGCTGGAAAATGGTGCATATCTCTATTTTTTTTATTTTTTTTTTCTGCTGATCCAAGTCCTTAGTAATTACACTTAATAGATCCCGGAGGGATTCCTAGGTAACCTGCACTGTGGTTTCCATGGCAGAGAGGCAGAGCTTGTACCCTGTGATAACAGATAATAATGGATTGCTGAGGCTTAAATTAATTATGCCACAATTGCATTTGTAAACCAGCTGTCCGTCGTATTCCCAGGAAAACTCCGGAGTTGCTACACAACAGTTCCAGGAGAAAAACAAACAAGGCAGAGGGGCAGGGATTGCTCTACAGCTGTGATTTGCTGATGTTATTCCTGTGCTATAATGGGGATTTATTCCTATTTTAGTGTTTCCATGGGTTCAGGTCTAAGTTTCTGTTCTTTAAGCTTGGAAGGAAATCTTAAAAAATCTGAGATTCAACCTGTTGATAGAGAAGAATCCTTTTTCCCAGCTGATGCTGCTGTACATTCCCATCCTTGGCAGGTGTTTCTCTTCTCCTGTGAAGGACTCCAGGAAAATTAAAATTAAAATAAAGTAAAAATTAAAATTAAAATAAAAGTGTCCAGGAGATCCCTGCCCTTGGCAGGGGGCTGGAAGGAGATGCTTTGAGGTCTCTTCCAACCCAAACCATCTCTGGGATTCCACAGGAGGCCAAAGATGAGCTCAGGCCCCACCAAACCCAGCAAAGCTGCAGATCAAGGGCTGTGTCTCCTCTTTCCAAAAGCTCCTGCTGGAGGTTTGAACCACAGCAGGAAGGGTTTGAAAGCCACTGGTGCTGAAGCTCTGGTTCTTTGCTGCAGCAAAAGGGATTCAGTGCCCTGAAAGTGCTCAGCTCCAGAGCTGATCCTCTCCTGATCCCAGCAGCAGAGCAGGAGTGCTGCTCAGGGCTGTCCCAACTCCCAGGAGGGAAGGGCAGCATTCCCTCGGGCAGAGGGGAAGCACCAACGCCTCAGCAGACAGAAAGAAGGCAGACAGAGGCGTTTAGAAGTGCAGCACGGTCTGTAATTGGAGCTAAACCAGAAGCTCTGGAGTGGCAAAGCTGTTTATCCAGCAGCAGCTGCCATGGGCTGAGCTCCAGCCCTGCCATTCCCACCTGGAGAGCCCTGCTGGAGCAGCATGGCCAACAGGGGGTTAAAACGAGGGAAGCTAAAACTTCCTTCTCCTGGCAAAAGGAAACAGAATTGGTGAGGTGTCAGACAGCTGGATTTGAGCTGCTTGGTTCCCAGAACCCTCCCTGGTCAGCCTAACCCTGGGATGCTCTGGCTGGCAAACGGGGAAGATCCCAGGGCTGCAGTGGGAAAGGAAGGAATTTCTCCTGTCCCTGCACTGCTCAGGGGATGCAGGATGCAAACAGGCCCAGCCTGGGACAGGGGCTGAGCAGAACCTCCTGAATGGGAATCCAGCGGCTGAGCAGAACCTCCCTGAATGGGAATCCAGGGGCTGAGCAGAACTTCCCTGAATGGGAATCCAGGGGCTGAGCAGAACCTCCTGAATGGGAATCCAGGGGCTGAGCAGAACCTCTGTGAATGGGAATGCAGGGGCTGAGCAGAACCTCCTGAATGGGAATGCAGGGGCTGAGCAGAACCTCCTGAATGGGAATGCAGGGGCTGAGCAGAACCTCCCTGAATGGGAATCCAGGGGCTGAGCAGAACTTCCCTGAATGGGAATCCAGGGGCTGAGCAGAACCTCCTGAATGGGAATCCAGGGGCTGAGCAGAACCTCTGTGAATGGGAATCCAGGAGCTGAGCAGAACCTCCTGAATGGGAATCCAGGAGCTGAGCAGAACCTCCTGAATGGGAATCCAGGGGCTGAGCAGAACCTCCTGAATGGGAATCCAGGGGCTGAGCAGAACCTCCTGAATGGGAATGCAGGAGCTGAGCAGAACCTCCTGAATGGGAATGCAGGGGCTGAGCAGAATTTCCCTGAATGGGAATCCAGGAGCTGAGCAGAACCTTCCTGAAGTTCTGCTGAATCCAGGAGCTGAGACACCACAGGAATCCAGGGGCTGCCAACACCAATCTGGGTGTTTGATCCCCCATTTGCCAGATGAGGGCACAGCTTTGATGTTCTGGGTGGAAATCATGGAACTATGGGATCATTTCAGTTGGAAAATGCTCTAGAATTGAGTCCAACCTTCTCCCAGCACTGCCAAGGCCACCTGTACTCCATGTCCCCAAGTGCCACATCCACATATCTCCAGGGATTGGAACTCCACCACTGCCCCAGGTGAAGAATTATTCCCAAATATCCAACCTGAGCCTCCCCTGGTACAACTCGAGGCTGATTCCTCTCACCCTGTTCCTTTTTCTTCGGGAACACCACCCGGTGAAGGCTGTGCTCCCTCCCTGCACACATCCCAGCGAGGGTTGGACCTCAGGTGCATCCCAAAGCAGGAATTGGGAAAGGAGTGGGGAATGGGAGGGATGGGCAGAGCAGGGGCAGCTCAGGCTGGGCTGCTTTGGCAGGGAATTCATCCATGGAGCAGCCCAGGGCCGCTGGAACTGTGGCTCAGCCAGGGCAGGAGGCCGTTTGTGCCTCGGCAGGGCAGTGCCAAGGCAAACAATGCCACTGATAATCGCCTGCAATCTGCTATTATATTCCCAGCAGCTCCAAAACCCTAAACCCAATAATCTTCTGAAATGCAGCTAATCCCTCCCAGCGCCGGCGAGGCCAGGCTTGGCACGGCCAGGCTGGGGAGGGCAAGGAGCTCGAGGAGGAGGTGATCCAGCCTCGGGAAGGTTTTTTGGGATCAGCCAGCCGTGGATACCTGGCTGCCAGGAGCGGCTCCGCAATCCCTGCCTCTGACCCTGTTGCTAAGCTACCAGCATGCCTTTCCAGCAGGCTCCAGCATCCTCCCGAGCTGCCACCCACTCCCGAGCGCCGGCTGAATCAGGCTGCTCGGAAAAGAAACCATTCCCGGCCAGCCAGGAGATGTTTATTCCCGTTTTTAGTCCAGCGGCTCCGCAGAGCAGCCCAGGGGAAACTCCCAAGGGGTGCCCAGCTCTGTCCCCATCCATCCCAGCCACGTGGGGAGCGTCAGGAGGGGACAGGGACAGGGACAGGGACAGGGACAGGGACAGGGACAGGGACAGGGACAGGGACAGGGACAGGGACAGGGACAGGGACAGGGACAGGCGTTGGGACCATTCCAGGGCTGGAGGCTGGCACAGGAATCCTCAGGAATGCTCCTCAGGAATAGCTGAGGATCCCAGCCTTCCCAAGAAATAGCTACCACCTCCCTGCTGCCGGGACTGGGAGCCACCCTCACCCCCTGGCCCTGGGAACGAGGGGCCAGGGGCAGGTCTGCCTGACCAGTGCTCCACAGGAGGATGAGCTGCAGGCTTGGCTGCAGCTCCCCAACATTCCTGGGATGCTGCTGGGGATGGAAGCACTCCTGGGATGCTCAGATACAGGGGAGCTGCTCTGAGTGCTCCTGAAATGTTTTCCATGGGGTGGAATTTTGGAATGGTTGGGGTGGGAAGGGAATTTAAAGCTCACTGTTCCATGGGCAGGGACACTTTCCACTGTCCCAGGTTGCTCCAAGCCCTGTCCAGCCTGGCCTTGGACATTTCCAGGGAGTTCCCAGGAGCTTCATTTGGTCCATATAAACTCAGGATTAGGTTTTTAGAGCATTCCCAAAATGTTTGCTGAACATAGAACCTCATGTGCTGGTCTGATGTCCGGGATACCTAGAAAACAAGTGTATTTATTGGGAAATTTCCTGTTGGGACATTGTTTGAGGGCAATGACGCTCTCCAAACCATCCCCAAATCACTCCACGATCCAATATAATCTGGTTTTTTGTGTTTTTCTCCCTGTTCATTGAGCACCTGGTGAACAAGAGATATTAGTTGTGCTTTTAAGGTCAGAATTCCTATGGGATTGACATGGGATGATCCATCTTAGGGGGTGCAGCTAAGTGTTTGCTTGGCAGCTTAAAAAAAAATCCTCCAAGGGTTCCTGGGCACTTCGGGAGGTGTAAATTGGGATTTGCTCATCCCCAGAGCTGCCTGGACTCCCCAGAATTCCCTGCAGGATTCCAAAAATCCATCTAATTCCTGTCTTTCTCTTTCTCTTGCAGGGTTCAGCTCCCATCCTGGTAGTCATGGTGATCTTACTAAATATTGGAGTCGCCATTTTGTTTATTAACTTTTTCATCTAATTCAAGACTGTCTTGTTTGCAAAAATAACAGTTACATGTATGAATGGGGGGAAAAAAAAACACCACAAAAAAAAAAACAAAACAAAAAAAACCAACAAACAAAACAGAACCAAACAACAACAACAAACAAAAAAACAAAGGGAAAAAAAAAATCATAACTCGAACTGTCCTCCGACAATTTCCAAGTCTTTTCACAGAAGAACAACAAACGATCGAGTCTCACTCACAGTTTGCCTTTTTTCCTGGGTAATGTTTTTTGGATTTTAGCCAAAATTCTTTGCTTGTATAACACTATGCTGTGTGGCATGGCAAAATGCTATCAACACTCTGCCCCCCCAACACTGGGAAGGATGAGAAGGAATCCCAACAAAAGAAAAAAACCTCGTTTCCCTTCCCCTCACCCCCCCAAAAAAAAATAATTGTAACAACAGCAATGAACCCCAAAATGGAGATGAGACTGTGGGGAGAGTTTGGGTGGAGTTTGGATGGGTTCTGGGATGCTCCAGGCTGAGTTTCCCAAGGAAATCCACAACAGCTTTAATGAGAAATGGGGGAGGAAAGTGAACTTTTCTCCCTTTGGGATGGAGGAATGCTGCTGGAAGCAGGAGGAGAGAAGGAGCAGGGGAAGGAATGAACCCTGGCTGGATGGGGAAGATGGGAGAACAAACCCCATTTTGTTGGCGAAACCCAAATTGGCTTTTTGCAGAATTCCCCGGGGCAGGGGGAAATGGGGAACACGAGGTGTGAGCAGCAACCCCAAAACCCTCCTGCCTTCACTCCTCCTCCCCAGGCTGCTCCTCACCCCTGGCAAGGCTGCAAAACCACCTGGAATTCACAGCCCATTTCTGCTGGGTAAAAAAAATGGTAAAAATGCATACCTGGGTTCCCTAAAAAAATCAAACTAAACCTCGGAGGCACCTCCAGCAGCACGGATGGAGTGGCTGTGCTGGTGAGGAGCATCCCAAATGTGGGTGGGGAGGGACAGGGGGCACAGAGGGCTCAATCCCAACCCACTCCAGACGACAATAAAACCAAAACCAAGCGCAAAAATCCAACTGTTTCTCAAAGGCACCTGGGGAGGAGCAGCTGGAGCATGTCCCAGAGAGGAGGGAGAGGGTGGTGGGTTTGTCTTCTTACATCTTGCTGTGGACTGTTTCAGACATCATGCTTGGGCTCTGAGCATGTAGTATTTTTGCACTTTGTAATGCGGGATGTATATTCCAGCTTCCAACATGTCCCTGTATACAAAAAAAAAAAAAAAAAAAAAAAAGGGAAAAAAAGAAAAAAAAAGAAAAAAAGGAAACAAAAAGGGAAAAAAAAAAAAGGAAAAAAAGAAAAGATAAAAAAAAAGAAAATCAAACCAAACATCATTGGCAATGGCAGCCTCTAAGGATGTATTTTCTTTCTTTTTTTTTTTTTTTCTATGTCACTTACTTTGTTCGTTTCTACCATCTTTGTATTCTGCCTGCCTTGATTTCTGTCCCCTCCCCGTCCCCACGGGTAACCTGCACACTCATTAAAGATGCCGAGCTCTCCTGTCCCGATCACACTTTGCTCTCAGCTCCATCCCTCGCCAGTGGCTTCCCCAAAAAAAGCCCAAATTCCCTCCCCACGGTGCTCCACCACCACCACCACCACCACTGATCTCCTTTGGGATTTGGGATTTGGGATTTGGGAAGGGAATTCATCCCAGCCTCAATCCCCATCCTGCAGCTGCAGGCAGCAGGAGGAGGGTGCAGGAGGGTGGCAACTCACCCAGGGTGGGGTGAGACCCTCGAGGAGGTTTTGGGGGTGGGGAAGGAGGGGAAAAATCCCTCCTGGACATTCACATCCAGAGTTGTTGGAATCCAGCCCGGACTCGTGGACTCAGCTTTGCTTTGCTTCTGTTTTAGCTGTTTCTCTGCTACCTTTTCAGCAGATTTCTTATTACACTGCACTGGATTGCTATATTTTTAACCAGAAATAAACTAAGGATTAGAGCATGTGCCAGTTAAATTCAGTTCTTTTCCTTACATGGTCTGATTCCCTCCTGTCGCAGTTTTGCTTCCTCTTTTCTTTCCTTTCCCTTCTCCAGGCACAGGGCTATGGGTGGACAGGGGAAAAGGATAATTTTGAAATTCCATTTTCCACAGTAACTGTCCATCATCTTCCCACCTCTTCCTTTTTTTGGTGTTGTTTTGGATTTTCCTTTCAGGTCCTTAGTCATCTTTTTTTTTCTCCCTCCCCTCTTCAACGGTTGCTGCACACTTGAAATGAACCAAAAAAATGACATATTGGGATCACAGCCCTGGGAATCCACCCCTGGGGTTTGGAATTCTGCTTTTATTCTTTGGAAAACCTCTCGAGGACTTTTTTTTTTTTTTTTTTGGGTGCATTCAAGTGCATGACACCGAGGTCCTGTCAGGAGCAGGTTAACCAGAGCCCTGCAGACACAGATATTCAGATATCTGTAAAACAGCACCGAAATGCCTCTTGTAATCCATCCAATAAAAGCACTGGTGGTTTCCTGACTGGGTTTTTCCCACTGGTGACTGACTAGTTATTCCTGCTCTTGCCCTTGGACCAGCAGAAATCCAGCTTGGATTTTCCATCTCTCAGTTCCGCTCAGTCAAGCTGAGGTTTGCTCAGTAGGAAAGACAGCCACAGATTAATATTAATTGGTTCCCAAACCCACGTGGTCCAAAATAATTATTCCTTTCTTAATCCTGGGGAGTTGAGTGATTTGTCTGAGTTCTGGGTTTTTCACATTTGCCCAGGGCCAGAAATATTCCTGAGAAGTAGCCCAGAGAGAGAGGTAATTCAGTGTATTTCCATCTTCCGAGCCTGGTTCCTGCAGATCTACCTAAATCCCATTAAAATGCCCATCCAGGTGGGCCAGAAATCCATGGAAATCATCCAACCTGCTGCTTTAGGCCCAGCCTGGCAGAGGCACTCAGACAGGTGAAGGTTTGGATCATTTTTTAGGCTGCACTGGGATTTTTATGTTCTTACAGCAGAATGGGCAGCACAAGGAGGGGTTGGAGAGCAGTGGGGAAGGGGGAATTTGGGAAGGGGAATTTGGGAAAAGGGAATTTGGGAAGGGAGCTTTGGATCCCCAGGCAGAGCCTACCTGTGTGAGAGGGGGAAGGAAAGGAAAGGAAAGGAAAGGAAAGGAAAGGAAAGGAAAGGAAAGGAAAGGAAAGGAAAGGAAAGGAAAGGAAAGGAAAGGAAAGGAAAGGAAAGGAAAGGAAAGGAAAGGAAAGGAAAGGAAAGGAAAGGAAAGGAAAGGAAAGGAAAGGAAAGGAAAGGAAAGGAAAGGAAAGGAAAGGAAAGGAAAGGAAAGGAAAGGAAAGGAAAGGAAAGGAAAGGAAAGGAGGAAAAGAAACAAACCCCTCATGCCATGCCAGCTTCTCCCCAGCCCATCTGGGCTCTGGTTTGTTGTACTCGAGACCCAAATTCCAGCACTCTCCAGGGCCTGAGCTTCCCAAAATCCCTTCCCTTCCCAAAATCCCGATCTGTGGCAGCATCCCTGCACCTCGTGTGCTGCCGGGAAAACACAGCCAGACTGCAACAGAAGGGGAGGAGCGAGAGGAGAAACAGGGTGGGAGCGACGGCGAAGGGCTTAATTGAGACCTAAGGGCTAATTAGACATCCTGGCAGCTCTGCCAAGGTAAGGCAGGATGGGAAGCAGGGATTTTTGGAAGCTGCTACAGACAGGGGGGGATCCAGAGGGTTGTGCTGAGGCAGGGCAGAGATGGGATGGGATGGGATGGGATGGGATGGGATGGGATGGGATGGGATGGGATGGGATGGGATGGGATGGGATGGGATGGGATGGGATGGGATGGGATGGATGTGCTGAGCTGGGCCTGTGGGGTTTGCAGGAACAGAATCTTGACATGGGGCAGCCTGTCCTGGTTTAGGGGAGCAGCTCAGCTCCTTGCACAGCTCCTGAATGACTGCAGGAGCTGTAGGATCACTGAATTCCAGGATGGTTGGCTTGGAAAGGACCTTAAAGCTCATCCATCCCACCCCTGCCATGGCAGGGATACTTTCCACTATCCCAGGCTGCTCCAAGCCCTGTCCAGCCTGGCCTTGGACACTTGCAGGGATCCAGGGACAGCCACAGCTTCTCTGGGCACCCTGTGCCAGTGCCTGCCCATCCTTACAGGGAGTGGCAAATTCCCCAAAACTTTGCACAGAAAGATGTGGTTCTCCCCCAGGTGAGAGAACAGGGTGAGTGACCAAGCAAGCATGAGGGATTCTTTCCTGGATTATCAATAAATGGTTTGTTTCCATCTCTCCCAGACCATCAATAAATTGTTTCCTCCTTTCCCAGGCCATCAATAAATGGTTTGTTTTCTCCTTTCCCAGGCCATCAACAAATGGTTTGTTTTAACCTCTCACCTGCTATTTTATGGGGAAGCTCCCTCTCTGTCAGACACGTTTTTATCCCAACAATTAACGCTCCCTGTCAGCTCTGTTTAATCTTTGCTCCTTCCTAACGAACCTGGCAGATCCCAGAGCTGCATCCCTGGGGAAGGCCCTGCCTCCCAGAGCAACCCCCAGGGCAGCTGGAATTCCCTGCACAAGGACAGCCAGTCCTGGTGGCACCTCAAGGCGTCACTTGGTGGCTGCAGCACACCCTTGGAGGCCATCTGCTGTCCCCAAGGACACAGCACTGCTCTGCTGGGAAGGAAGTGATGCCTTGAGGGGCTGAAATGGGGGGAAAACTGATCCTTGGATCAGCTCAGTCCTTCCTGGGCTCAGCAAGGGCTCCAGGCAGGACATTTCACTGCTCATAAAGAGTTTACTCACAGGACAGCTGGGGAATAACTTTTTCAGTAAGGGGAAAAACTGAACTGGGAGATTCCACAGAGGGAAAACGACAGTGAACATGAGAAAGGAAGAGGTTGCTGTGATGTGCATCTCACAGGTAAGGTAGGAAAAGATTCCCAGGGTTTTCCAGGCATCTCAGAGCTGCTGGTGCACCTCACAACCTGCTTATCTCACAGCAGGAACTGCAATCCCTCAGGAAAGCCAGGATGGGATTTAGTGAGCAAAACAAGCTGATGTAACCAAGTCAGTTTATTGTAGAAACCCTTGGAGACACATCCTGGCCCCATCAGGAATTTGGGACCAGAGAACCATTGTCATGTGCACAGCTTCTCCAGACAGACCCCAAACCACTCTGGAACACAACAGTCAGTGTTGTACAACCCAACCTCAGCAGAACAAGTGCTTGGACAGCAATCCTGCTCCTCAGGCCCTCCCACAGCATTCCCAGGAGTGACAGCAGATCCACAGCATCCACCCAGGACGGGCAGCCTGGAGAACCTCAGAGAACCTGGAGAGCAGGCTGGACATCAGGCTGAGCTCAGCAGGGCTGATTGCTGCTCCAAATACATTCCTTCCCCGCTGGAGCAGCCTCAGGAGGTCTGGATGGCATCTTCATAGAAAGTCTTGGCCATGGCATGAGCCACCTTGAGCACCTTCCTGTCCTTGGCCTCGGGGCCCATGTGGCTGCGGGCCACCCTGAGCCAGTACTGCTCTGTCCTGGTGACATAGTGGGGCTGCTGCTCCCCGGGCTGCACAGCTGGGTGCTGCTGCTCTCCTGCACACAGACACACAGGTCACACAATTAACAGCCTGCAAATCCACCAGCAACCTGGAAAATTCCTCTTTTAGCCCCAATGTGCTGGGAAAGCTCTGCTTTTGCTGGAAAACTCACCTGGGTGGCAGGGAGACCTTGCAGGCTGGCAGTGCACTAAACCCCCTTTAGATTGGTATGGAGATAGTATTAATTAATAATAATTACCTTCCTCATCTTCACTCTCCTCTTCAGAGCTCTCCTCTTCCTCCTCCCCTCCCTCTGCACCTTCCACATCATCATCATCCTCCTCTTCATCTGACTCTGACTCCTCCAGCCATTCCTGGGTTTCTTGGATGAGAAAGGGAAGAGAGGCACAAAGAGAGAATTAAAGTGCAAATATATAACCCTGAAGGTAATCAAGGTACAGAGATAAACCCAGTGCTCTGCAGGACCCAAGGCCTTCACTGCCCTGAGCCAGTGGGGACAGGAAAGAGCTTCCCTGTGGGTGGAGGGGACAAGGGTGGCCCAGCAGGATTGCCAGGATGGATGATGCTCCATTTACAGCTCCTGGTGTCCCAGCAGCAGGGCAGAGCTCACCCTACAGTGTCCCCAAAGCTCTGGGCCACACAGCTTTCTGGCAAGACATTGCATTATCACACACTCTCCCATCCATGGAAAACCTCCACTCAAAGGCTCACCAGCACCCCCTGAGGAACTGTTTTTAGCTAGTTTTTTAGCTGTTTTTCAGCTGTTTTTCCCCAGTGTTGCTCCCCTGCAGGCAAAGGGAGATGCCAGCAGCAGAGCTTACTTGGATCCATCTCCAGCAGCACCTTCCACTCGTCCATCCTGTGCAGGTCGATGCTGTGCAGGTCACTGAGGGTCACCTGGCGGTCACCCACCTCAAACATGCCCCCATAGACGTAGAGGATGCCATGTTTCACTGCCACCATGGCATTGGAGCGTGGGCACGGCTCCACAGGCTGGCCCAGGGCTCCACCTTCCTCCTCTTCTCCTCCTCCTCCTCTGAGCCAGACCTGGCCTTGTCTTCTGCAGCTGCAGGGATGAGCTGCTTGATGGTCATGACGGTGCCATCCTCTGCCACCACCTCCTTGACGACCTGCAGGGGACCCTGGGGAGGTGGCTGCTGCAGCTCCTCCTCTCCAGCAGCCTCTGCCTCAGCCTGCCTGCCACGCCTGCGCTTCCTCCTCTCGCATTTTGGGCCCTAAAAATGGCAACAACAGGGGATTTTGTGGGAATTGGGTGCACCTAACAGCAGTTCATACAAACAGCACACATGCTGCCAGGAGGAGTATCCGTATTTTTCCAATTTCTGTTTTTCATCACGATTTAAAGTCTCAAGTGATCAGTGCAATTCCCCCTAGAGCATGAGCTTCTCCCAGCCTAACACAAGGAGCAGTGGAGATCCTGGAGAATCCATGGTGAGGAATTGCTTCCTCTGTTGAGAGAGGAACAGCTCTCCTGCCCCCAGGTGCCACAGACACACACAGAGGCCAAGGGAAAGTAACCCACCATTTCCTGAAATCACAACAATTGCTGGGTGCTAAATTACAGCCCATTACCAGGCAGCACTCCAGGTCTTGGAAGCACTGCATGAAAGGGCTGGAAAACAATCAGTTTGGGAAGGCAGGAGGAACCATCTGAGTGGATGTTTGCCTGTTATTATGGGACTGACTTCTCCATTTGGAGAACAAAGGCAGGAAGGGGCAGGGAGAAGGAGAAGTTCAAGCAGGTTTGCTGCTCCCTTGCCCTGTGAGAGTGGCTCAAACACAATCAAAGGGCTGAGCTGAGCTCTGAAGCTCTTGGAGACAAGGTTAGTATTTCATCTCTTCTGGGAGCTCATCAACACTGGGGAGAAGAGGGAGGGGTTTGACCCCAAAATCTTCCCAGCAGCTTTTACTGAGAGGCCATCTGACCTGCAGATGGCCTCAAAAACACCACCACCACGTTTTCGAGCTGTTTTGCTTCATTTTGCACTCCACAATAATGGAACAGCCTGATTCCTGGAGGAGAGGGATTGCTCAGGTGCACCCTGAGCTACCAGAAATACAGGCTGCCTCCAAAGAGAGAAAATTCCTTGCTGCAGCCCTGGAAGTGTCCAAGGACCAGCTGGAGCAAGCTGGGCTTGTGGAAGAGGTGGAATGAGATGGATTTAGGGTTCCTTCCCACCAACACCAAACTGTGACACTCTAGGAAAGCTCCAAGAGACCAAACCAGGCCTAGAGGATGTGTCAGTTATGAATTACTGTACTCAAAGGCAGACCTTGAGCTGTGCAGGGAACCAGCGGTTCTTCCCCAGGTCATAGAAATAAATGTCATTGAAGAAGTCTCCCTCGATGCTCTCCTCCTCCTCCTCATCATGCACTCCCCCAAAGAGGAGGCAGCGGTTGTTGGGAGCTGCAGCCACAGAAAAACCAGACCTGGCAGTGGGTTTGACTCCAGAGGGGCTGAGGCGACTCCAGCTCCACCTGTCTGGGATGGAGAGAACACATGGCAGCGTCAGCAGAGGGGAACCCTGATTGCTTTGTGGGTTCCAAGGCTTTTGGGATTCCAGCAAGGAATTCCATGATCCATTCTGGACATTCTCATGGCATCTTCTGGCTGTTTTCAGAGCTTTCTGGGGCAAAGAACCTCTTAAAAGGTGTTTAGTCCTTTACAGGAGGGTGGAGGTCAGACAAGGCCTGGGCAGATCCAGCCTTCAAGCCCCAAAAAACTTCCCTCAGTTATCCCATGGAGCTCTCCCACCTTTCAGCAGTTCTTTCCACCTTCTCTGCCAACCTGCAGTGCTGCCTTACCCCCAAAAATAAAAACAGCTCAGCCCAAGGAGTCCCAACCATGCTCTGAAAAAGGGCTCAGCAGCAGGACAAGACTTGTCCTCTATCCCTCCTGCTTTTCTCCAATCCCTTCTGCTCTGACTTCAGAGCAAATCCCTAAAATGCAGGCTGGGAGAGGCACTGAGCTTCTGAAGGAACTGCAATTCCAACAGGATAAAACTATAAATAGGAATAATGCAAACAGGGCCTGGAGAATCCAGACAGTGCTGGTGACCAACCCTCCTCCCCAAATCCCATTCCAGCCAGGCAGGTTTGGAGAAATCAATCACAATTTTAACAGTTTAGACATTCAGCTCCAAGGAAATTGTCCTGTTGCCTGAGTCAAGGACAAAATACCCTCACTCCTAAGGAAAAGGATGGAATTCCTATTCCAATCAAAGATAACCCACAATGGATCAGCCAGGAGGAGGGAAAGAGCTGAGTGATCTCTCCCTGTCCTTATCTCAATCCATGAGTTTCCCATTGGATTTTCTCTCCTTTCTCCAATTAAGGAGCTTTGGCATCAACCCAGGAATACCCCACCAGAAGAGAATTCTGCAATCCCAAAGATTTTCCATTGTGGAACAGGGAAGTGCTGATCAAAATGTCCCAGAAACAGGAATTTGGAAATGTTGTTTTAATTCCCTCCCACATACAAACTGAAAAAAACCCACTAAAATCTCTTTTCCTGGATTTTTTTCCTGAGCCAACACCAGGACACAGAGGTTACCACTGAGAGGGGAATTTGTTTCCAGGTTTGGGTTTTTTGGTGTGTTATTCCAAGCAGGGGGAGGATTTGCCTTCCCAGTGCTGCAGCATCTCTCCTGCAGTGCTCACCTTCCTCCTTGCCTGTCCCTTCAGCCTTCAGCAGGAACATATCCGTGTGCAGGGTGCCTTTGTCCACATCCTTCTTGATCCTCTGCAGGGAAGGGAAACACAGGGATGCTCAGGGAAACAGTTTCAGTGGCTCAGATCACAGAGGAGATCCAGCTGAAAATGCAAACACTGTGACTGGGCAGGGAGAGCCACAGAGAGAGCTCTGGAGCACCAGGCAGCTCCAAACCATGGGATTCAAACCAGGGATATTCCTTGTCATGAGCCACAAGTCCTGCCTGTGGCAGCAGGAAGAGCTCTCCAGGCTGCAGCAGGTTTGGGGGGATTTGTGGCTCTATGGAGACTGCAGGATGCAGGGATTTTGGCATCCAGGAGAGAAATAAATTGGCACAGGGGGTTAAACCCAACTGGTTTGCAAAGGAAGGATGGGCAGCACTGAGGGAACAGGAAACCCAAGGTCCTGACTTTTACTCTGCCCCAGACAGGATCAGAGTAACTTCTGCTTAATTCCTCTAAAAGGCAGCAGATTCCCACTCCCCAAAGTGGGACATGACAACTTTCCAGGGGGTTTGCAAGGTCCTCTGGGATTCTGTCCCTGCATGTTGAGCAGAAGCTCTGACCTGCAAGGACCTCACATGGTCCAAACCCTGTGAGCAGCACAGCCTTTGGTCCCTGTCACCCACCCAGCTCCAGGCAGCTTGGGCATTTGGGGTCCCTGAGCACCAGGTGTGTCCTGCAGGGTGAGAGCTCATGAAATGCCTGTCTTCCAGTGTGACTTCCCTGCTCCTTCCCCTGGAAGCCCTGCATCCCAGTGCTCATGGCAACAGCAGCATTCCAAGGCAGCTCTGTGCCACACCACTGTGGGAGGTCTGCTAATAATGTCATTATCCACCCATCCTTCATGCACAGCTCCTGCTTCCTTGTTGTTCCATTCCCTTCCTCCTGGGGCCACGGCACTGCTGGGATGAGAATCTGTGCTCCCAGGGTGGCAGGGAGATCCCAGCAGTGGATCCCAGGGTCCAACCTCAGGAAGGTGAGCTGCAGGGTGCACCTGAGATGTGGCACACCTGAGATGTGGCACACCTGACAGGTTTTGTCATTGCTGGGTTCTTGCTGCAGGCTTGGTATCCAATTCCTGGGAATGCTGTTCAGTTCTTAGGGAGAGCAGAGGGAAATGTGCTCCAGGAGCTCCATGACTCCACACAGGAGATGTGTGAGGAGCACAGCAAGGTGGACACTGCAGGAAAGGCAGGGAAGGAAACCCAGAGAGCAGCTGGCTTCAGCACCATCCAAGCTGTGTGGAATAACTGCATCCCTTTCCTCCTGAAAAGCTCCCTGGAGCAAACATGCTGCATGTGCAACCTGACAGAACTCCCTGGGCTCAGCAAACCCCAGTGAGGTGCAGTGACAGTCAGTTCCTGTTGTCACAGCCAGGCCTGTTTCTCCCAGCTCACAGTGGCTCCAAGCAGACACTTCCAGCTGCTGGAGAGATCCATCCCCTCCCAGCCTGGACAGCTCCTGCCCTGAGCAAATCACTCATCACTCACAAGAGGCTGCTGTTCCCTCACTGCCCTTCCTGCCTTGAAGTTCCCATTTTCCAGCACAAAACTGGTTTGGATACCCACTCTGCACAGCCTGTTGTTTGCACATGCAGAGACAGTGGGGAGTTATAGGAGCTTTACAGGTTTTAGCTGAAAATTCTAACTCTGCTCACAGACAGCAAAGCAACTGAGGCAGGGAGAGCTTGAGAAGTGGAAGCAGGATTCTCCACATGCTAAAAATGTCTGATATGAAATCAAAAAAAAACACCCAAATAGCAAAAATATTCAGAGGGAACCAGTCCCACCAGACCTTACAATTCAGGCACTTCAGCCCGTCCACATCTCCCAGCAGAATCCACTTCAGCTTGGCAATGACTGCCACTAAAAAAAAAAAACCCAAAACAACACCAAAATCCCCATCTCTGGCATCCCAAAGCCCTGCCCACGTGTAACTCCAGCCCTCCCCTGGCTTGTAGGCTGCACCTGCAAGGTGGAGCAGCAGCAGCTCCAGCCCCTCTGTTGCCTAGCAATGGAGAGGCCTCGGTGGTTCAGAGAGCCCAAACTGCAGCTCGCTGCAGCAAGCCCCATCCCCAGCTCAGGAAAGGGCTGAGCACATCTTCAGCACCAGCAGGAGAGCAAGGCTGAGCTCCTCTGGGGGTTCTGAGGTCTGTTCTAGGCAGAGCTGGCAGCACCCACGACATCCCCTTCTGCAGATCACAGAAATTCTCTTTATCATCTCCAGGCTGCTGATCAAACAGGAGCACAGAGACACCACTGTGCTGAGAATCCTGCTGTTTCAAATATCACACACCAGCACCTCAAGGCAGTCACACTCAGGGCTGGAAAGCTCCTTTTTCACCATTTGCATCCTGGTTTTGGTCAGCAAAATCCAGTGGCTGGCACAGCCAAGGTGTGTGGGGACCAAGGAGCTGCTGCTGGCTCTGCATGGAAGTCCTGAGTGCCTCAGACAAATCCCTTCATCTTTTCTGCCTCTGCTTCCCCAGCCATGAGGGAGACTTTCTTATCCAGGTCCCCTGAAGGGAATTCAGCCCTGGACTGACAGATATTACCAGAACAGACTCTCCACATCACTTCTGCAAGGACCAAAGCTGTTTCTGCCTCCCCAGCTCCCTGTCTGGCACAGGACAGCAGCCCTGCCATGTCACCACCCTCCTCCAGCAATGTGACAGCCAAATTATGTCCCTATTCAAAAAGAAGAGCTATTATGATTTTCCCCCCTCTTCCCTTCAGAATTCCCCATCACGTGTGTGACTTAGTCCTGCCTCTTCTCAGAATATTTCACATGACTTAGAAAACAATGCTCTGCTTGGATATCTGCCTGGTTTCACGTGGAAAAAATGTCTTCATGTGCCCCAAAAAGTCTTCACAGCCCCCCTGAATGGAGTATCTGCCTCTGTAACTGGAGACAAGGAATAGGTCCTCTCCTGTAGCTGCCCAACTCTAATTAAGTATTGTTTTCTCCATGTCTACCTTTTCTCAAGGGTATCCCAGGCAAACACATTTTCTTCACTTCAAAGCAAACCCAGACACTCAGCTCCACAATCAGCTCCAAGTGAAGACACAGTGAGAATTAAATAGCCACACATTAACAGAATTGGGTCTCTCCTAGAGGGGCCATATCCTGCTGAATTTAATTTTCAGGAGCAGGCTGAAGGTTTGATGTTCCAAAAGGCTGCAGAGAAAATGCTGTCCAGTGCTTTGGTCAGTTTGTGCTGCTAAAGCAGAGCCTGTCAGGAATGGCCCAGCAGAGAGAAGCACACAGAGCTCGATGTGACAAAGGCAGGAGATTTTGAACAGGAGTGTCTTTTTTAATGGAAAAGCTCTTCTCCAGGCTGCAGAGAACTTCCCCCAGCTCTCATCTTGCCCAGTGCCCTGCAAAAGGCTGAGGCCAGCTTTGCATTCCCCCTTCCCTTCTCCTTCATTTTCAGCAGCCCACACCAACCCAGAGCAGAAGTGGAACAGAACCAACTGCAAAAATATGTGACTTTTACATTTCCACGGGGCATTTGGAGCCCAGCTGCCTCCAGGACAGCTCCACACCTAGCAGAGCACACAGGCTGTGCTTCCTTCCCACCCTCAGCAGTGAGCAAACAGGGCAGAGAGGGGAAGAGGACAAAGCCCTTTTAGCCCTTTCTGTGCTGTTAGTGCTGTTTAATCCAACTCACATCTGAGGAGGCAGCCCAGGCCCTGAGGAGGCACAAATGCTTCTAAATACACAGACACTGACTCCCTTCTCTCCCCTCTCCCTGCTCCCCTGTTTTGTTCATTTATCCCCCAGGAGTCCTCCTCCCCCAGCTGAAGTGCTGCCCTTCCAGGGGAGCAGCAGGATCTGGGGCCTCTGCCTGCACTCCCAACATGAAAAGCTTTTGCAGGAGCCCTCTGCTCAATGAAACACTTCCTTCCTCCTGCCCAGGGATACCTGCTCAGTGAGGAATGTGCTCCAAAGGGCTCTCTGGTATAAATTCCCAGGATTTACAGAGCAAGGAGTGGAGCTGGGGGAGCCTGGTGCTTATCAAAAGCCTTTTTTTGGCTTATTGAGTTTGCTCCCTCACCTCTGCCACTGATGGCACAAAATAAAAGTCTCCTGGCAACTGCTGCTTTTCATCTGAAAGTGCTGAGACACAAAGGAATACCTGAGAATGCTTTAAGTTGCCAAAAAAATGTCATTTCTCCCAGTTGCTTATTCCTCCCTCGGTGATATCAATTCCTTATATCGGATTAGAACAGCAGGGAAAATACAGAATTCATCTGAACCCAGATGAGCTCCTCAATCAGCAAAACTGCATTAAAAAAGGCATCATGAGAAGATGCCAGTTTTGGTTCCCAGCCTGTGGCCAACACCTGACTGACCAGAGAGTGTCCCCTACCTGTTTGGAGTAGCCTCCATAGATGATGATGCTGCCCTCGGGAGTGGGAGTCATTTGGCAGCCAGACCTTGGGGAAGGCCCAATCCCTGCTGGAGCCAGCCTGCTCCAGGTGAAGGAGTCCAGGTTGAAGGTGTACACATCGTTGTAGTAGATGTAATCCCTGGGGAGAGCACGTGGGCAGAGTGTTTTGTGATGGGCAGGGTGAAACAGCACCTTAGAGCTCTGCTCACAGCTCCCAGGGCAGCACAGCTTGTCAGAGCCTTGGAGAAGCTGTTTCTTTATTTAATGTTTATCTTATGACAAGGATCTGACAAGATCCAGAGGTCAAAAATGCTGTATTGAAGCTTTGGCTACTTAGCTTCTTCAGTGATTTCTGCAACACTTGAAGACTTGAAATCAAGATCTCTTGTCTTTCTAAAATGGAAGTCTAGTTCAGTACCAGCCCTGCTGAGGATAATCCTCCCACTGACACCCAGATTTCTGTTACTGGTGAAATTCTGTTCCTTTTCTTAAGGATTCAATCCCCCAGCAACCCACCTGGCACTCTCATGGAAACCTCCAAAGATGATCAGCTGCCTTTTGCATGCAACCATTCGATGGCCACTTCGTCCAGAGGGACCTCCTGGTGCCCTGAAACACACAGAAATTCTAATTTTCAGCAAAATCCCCTTTCCTGGGAGTAAATCAGTCCCTTTTTATTGAAGCCACTGGCACCTGAGCTCAGCTTCCCCTGGAAATGGGAACCATGGAGAATGTGGCTGCCTCAATCCATGTTTGCTTTTCCCCAAAACAGGATGTGTGCTCTTCCTGGAACTCTTGGGATTGCAGCACAGGCAATTTTACTCCTAGAGACAAACCACCCTAACAGCACCCAAAGTCTTGAAATCTTTTCAGTGATGACTCAGGAGCTAATTCTTCAGGAGAGTTTAATGAACAGCACTTAACTTGCACAATTGCAGGGAATACATTCCAAACGTTGATGTTTTCTCCAAGCACCAAGAGACAAAGAGTGGCTCTGACATCTCCCCTCCTTCAATGTCTCAGGAAATCACACAAAACCTTCACTCATCCCCCTGCAGTTTGGGTATGACACCAAAGCAGGGAAAACACTTTGTGAATTACTCAGATTTCCTCAAGAACAAAGGCATTGCAGCAAAACAAGTCCTCGTTATCATCATTATCCTACTGAAGGAGGGCAGGGAGAGATGGGGTGTTGGGAAGGAGTTCTTCCCTGGGAGGGTGGGGAGGGACTGGAAAAGAATTCCCAGAGAAGCTGTGGCTGTCCCTGGATCCCTGGAAGTGTCCAAGGCCAGGCTGGACAGGGCTTGGAGCAGCCTGGGACAGTGGAAGGTGTCCCTGCCATGGCAGGGGTGGAACTGGATGAGCTTTAAGGTCCTTCCAACCCAAACCATTCCATGATTCTGACTCACTCTCTGATCCTACACACTAAAAAGCAGCTGCACATCCCCGTTCTGCTCTTGCAAGCTTCCCTGACCTTTCAGTTAAATGTGCTGCTTCCATTTCCAGAAACAAGCAGCAAACCCCCATCTGTCACATCCCCAGGCTCAATGGAGCTGGACACACCATTCCTCCACCTTCCTCCACCTTCACCCACAGCATCATTTGAGAGACAAACAACAAAAACCTCAAGAATTTTCAAACAGAGGCAACTTCAGGCCAAACGGGAGGGCAAGCAGGGTTTGCTGTGTGTGTTCTCTGCCCCCATGAATGGATCCATCCCATTTTCTTTCCCAAAGTGCCAAGCTGGCACCACTGAGCCCAGCAAGACTCCTCCAACAGGCAGCTTTAAGGTGTGGAAGTGATTGCACCACCAGGGCCTAAATAAATCAGTTGAGAACAGCAGCAAAACCTAAACCCACAACTCCCCTGCCACGCTTGGAGTGGCAGCAGGGAGCTGGGAATGTGGTGATGGATTTCTGTGGAGAGAGAAAATGAGGGTCCTTATTCAGCCTGGAAAATGACAACCTCACCCCAGTGATAATGAGAAACTCCACCAGAACAGCAGCGTTTGGGGAAGACTGAATTAATATTGATTGCTTGGACTCTTTATTCTAACAGAGAGGAGGTTTTTCCAAGCATTTACTGGGTTTTTAAGTATCACCCTGCAGAACATCACCTCTAGTATTAATTTCATCAAGACCTGGAATCATTATTTCCTCTCGCTGTAACGAAGCTCCCGTGTCATTATTCCAAAAGATGGCACTTTTTAAATCATCTTTTTACTTTTTTCAAGGAGAGAATGAATTCAAACCTAACATGAACACTAAAATCCTGTTCTCAGAGAGTATCTTGAGCCTTATTTCTGAAACAGGTTTCCTCCAAGTACCAAATCCATTCTGAACAACAAAAAGTTTATTCATTGATGTGTTTTAATAAAGCTCCCACAAATGTAGAATTAACTCCAAGGCACAAATTGGCACAGCCAGGCAGGGCTGGCAGTGATGCAGAACCTCATTCCTCACTCCAAAAGGATCTTCCTGCAACTTGTTTTCCAAATGCAAACTCCTCCCTTTTACCTGTTTCATTGCTCCTGGTCCCAAAGAAACATTTTGGAAATGGTTCCCCAGACTTTATGATTAATGCTCTATTTCATGGAGTTGACACCAGAAAGCAGACATGTGGGAGGGAGCTGTAAATTCTCCAGACTTTTTTTAGAAATAGATTAAAAAGTCTGGCTAAGGACTGGCTCTACACATGTACAGAATGAGGCTGATCTGAGCTGCTCCAGAAGGAATTTGCTTTTGCTTGTGGAGTTACTCTGGGACTTGTAGTAACAAACCAGACCTGAATTCAGCCCCCAGAATCATGAATTAATTGTCCCAGAGGCTGCAGGAGTTACCTCTTCATGCAGAGGATGCTCAGGTGAAGCTTGGGAATGTTCAATAACAATAAAAGTGGGGATGAAGAGAACATCCCATCAAAGGGGCACTTCAGGACAAAGCACTTCTACCCTTCAGAAGCTGAACTCAGGATTTGTGTTGTTTTACACCTCTCCCTGTGAATGTCCCTTTGTTGGGGTCAGTGGGACACACAGATCCTGTCCCCTCATGTTTGGACACTCAGGTAGGAAGGAAAAAAGGAAAACACAACTGGCCCAGGGCACAAAATCCTCAATTCCAACCTCTTGCAAACTCCATCAACAGCTGTACATTTGTTTCCTGATCTACCAAGGAACAAGCTCATTTCTGGGCTGACAATCCACTTGATTGACACCCAAACACCCTTTTCTTTAAGCACCTTCTACCTGGTGTGGCAGGACCTGATTTTTCTGGTGAGCAAGAAGCATCAGTGAGACACAAACCCTGTGCTGGGCCATCCTGCTCTGCAGGAACTGCTCCAGTCACCCAGTGCTCAACAGCCACTGGTGAAACTGGGATACTCACAGCACCACATCCCACCAAATCCTACAGGAATCACCACCAGCATTCCAGAATTTCAGTGAAGGGAGCTACACTGGCTCAAACACCAGCTCCAGAGGAGGGATGTGGCAATTCCCAAGCGGTAAGGATGCTCCCTGTCTCTCCCTGAGGGAGTGCACTGGGCCACAGAGCTGAGTGGGAATGTTCTCTCTAGGAAGGAATGAGGCAATTAGGTTAAAATATTGCTGCTCCAAGGCAGGGTAACAACCAGTTCATGGACTGAGGGAACCTCATGCATCACACACAAGATAAGGTGGTTGCACTAAGTCAAAGTCAGCTGCTGGCACGGCTTCTAAGGGGCTGGGAACTGCTGTGTTTGGATCATCTTTGAGCATGCAAAATGCAAGGAAACACAGCGAAATCTTGCTAAATATAGTGACTTTTAACTCTGTCAGGCAGCCTGGCACCACTGTGCTCTGTGCTAGGAGAAAATGCAGCTCTGCTTCCCTACTACAGAGAAGTTTGCAGAGTTACTCAAGGTTTTTTCTTCCCAAGTGTTTCACAGTCAAGCCCCTCACAGCACCAGGAGGGTTTGTGGCAGGAACTGTAGGCCAGGAAGGACAACATCATTGTCTGGAATTTAAATTGTGGGGCTGGAATAACTAAATTTCCTAGAATTGCAAGTTGAGATCACAGCAGGATTATCTTGGACAAAGCAACACATCAAACCCACCTGGAACGTGGTGATCCTTCCCATGGGAACAGAAATGGAAACTCTGCCTCCCTTGTCCAAACATTTCTTCGTGAATAATTAATTCCGTTACTTTAGTCTTTGCACTAAAATGATGTCTTCTAAACCCAAAGCTAGTCTGTATCCCATGCCTGTCACCTGGCATTTATTCAGGTAACACTGGCACCACTCTAGACACATGGAATTATTGCCTGGCCTGTGTGAAAGCTCTTTGGACCAGGAATGGTTCTTCACCATGATCCACAAATGGGAAATGTTGAAGGCAGTGAAATACAGCAGGTCTCATGGCCAGAGTTTTAGAAAAAGCAAGAAAAAATCCCTTGCACAAGTCAACAATCATCTCTGCCCTTTCCTCTTCCCCTTTCCAAGCAGCCTCCTATCAAGATGCCACATGGAGAAGCAAAGAGGTAGCAGAATTTGGATTTTCCTGCTCAGCCAGGTCAGCATTAACACAAAGCCATTCCCTCCCAGGCTGCTGCTGCAGCTCCTCATGAGTGCAACTCCTGGAGCTCAGACCAAAGCCAATCTCCTGCCTCTCAGCCCACTGGGTGTCACAGCAGGACTCCTCTCATGCCAATATAAACTTTAGCAGCCAAAGGGAAAAGCCAAAGGTTAAACAAACATCAACAGAGAACTTTGGGCCAGACCCACTGAAAATATTTACACCTTCATTCCTGTCACAAACTAGCAGGGCTTTTGGCATATGTTTACTTTGACAGGGCTGAATTACTGGCTTGTTTATCCCCAGGAATCTCAAGGCAGCAAATGCCAGGACTAGATACAAAGATATAGATAGATACAAACTGGCTCTTCCAGTCACCTTAAAACTGGGAGATCCTCACACTGTCCCACTGGAGGAGCACAGGAAAACAGAGCAGCAATTTTGAAGTTGGACATCTGGATCTGCCAGGGCTGGGAATACAGAGTTGTTTGTGAATACTCTTCCCTTCAGTTAAGCAACACCCAGGAACATCCATGCCCCAAAAATCACGTATTAAATAAACCAGTTTTGGCCTCAATTGACTTGGAATACATCTCTCATTGCCACTTCTCCCTTGGAGGATGGGAACCTCTGTACTCAAGGGAGAGCTGAGCTGGGAAATCACAGGAATCACCCTTGGATCACACTGGCACAGCCCCTCAGGAGGTGAACACCAAAGAATCCCTGAGCACCAGGGATCTCAGGGATCACCAGCCCACATTTCTGGGCAATTTCCTGTCTGGCCCTCCAGCCAAGAGGGCCCAGCACTTACTTGATCTGCTCCCAGGTCTTGGTGGCCAAATGCAGCACCCAGAGATCCTTGTAGTGGTAGAACTGCTCCCCGCTGGGAGAGGCAAACTCCCCCCAAAGATCCAGAGCTGCCCCCCAGCCGTGGGCACCACAGCTGCCTGCAGGAGAAGGAAGAGCTGATCAGAGCAGAATTCCTAAACCAGGCACAGGAGAACTTCAGCAGTTAAACCCACAGCTCCAAATCCCAGGGAACACCAGCAGCTCTCTGGGGCTGAAGGAAGGAGAATGTGGAGTAAAAGGTGCTCAGTGTTTAGCACACCTTCCCCAGAGCAAAGGAGAGCAGGCCAAGGAGCTGGGCTCTTCCCACCTCCTGTGGGAAGTTCAACGTTTCCTAGGAAATATCTTGGGATTAGTTTAACAAAAATCATTCAGCTCTCTCTGTTCAGAAACAAACAAATGAAAGAAAACCAAAAACCCCAAACACAGATGGAAATGTGCAGCATTTGGACAAGAGGAGAGACTGTTCCTGCTTTGATCGTGCCTTAGCAGAGAGGGTTTTTAAAGTATTTTTTTTGCACAGAGAAGCACCAAACACCTTTGGGATGCAAGCTGATAGCTAAAAGCACAGAGGAGAGCAGGACTTCATTAAAATTATCTGAGTTAGGACTGAGGAAGAAGGAATGAATCCCAGAAAGGAAATGCTGTGACTGTGCAAATTTCAATTTGTGTTTTTTCCACCACACATCAACACTGGGATAATGATCTCTTTGCTCAGAAGGCCTTCATTCTCTGCCCACCTCTCCCAGAAAACAGCAGAGAAGGTTTTTAGCACCATGCCCTGCCATATACCAGCCCAAACATGCAAGGATTCAATGAGCAAATCCAGGGTGTGCTTCCAGGCAGGATTTGTGGGAACATGAATCTACCTGAACAAATGGACATGTGCCTGAATTCCATGGGCATCCAGTGCTTAAAAGCTTAAGGGGAAGGTTTATGCAACAGCCTGCTCATGCTTGTGGGTGACCTTTCCAAGAACTGGCTTGAGATTCAGGACAAAACCAAAGTTTTTCCTTGAACAAGTGCCAGCATCTGCCCATAGCTCCTCTCACCTCAACTCCACCAGTGGATTGTGTGTCAGAGACCAGAGGTGACAAATGAAAGTGAAAACATGCCCACAGACACACTTGTGTTGAACTCTGAGCCAATGCAGAATGTGCATTAAATTCAGAGCCACAAGGAAGACAATCCTCTCAGCTCCTGAGGCTGAACTGTCCCCTGTGAAACCACAGTTGATTCTCAGACAGCAAACACTGCTGGAGCAGGGCTCCTCAGTTCATTGTTGTTGTCATCCAGCTGCAGCTCCTGAGCTGCTCCCTTTGCACTGAGCTGCTCGACAGCCACCTGCTGGCTACTGGAATGTGGCCTCAGAAATCAAGTTCTATTTTAAACAACACAAAGGAGCCCAACAATCAAGTCAGAATCTGGCAATTCCAGGATACACAGCTCGGAGCAAGACTGGCACTTGGTGACATAACGAGGGAATATGAACCTAATGGGGGTGTTGGGTCTTACCAGGGAGCTCTGGAGAGCTTTGGGATGGGTAGGAAAAGGACACTCACATCCTTTATGGCAGCTTTTGGAAGGTACCAGTCACCCATTGGCTGCAGCAGGTAAGGAAATCTATCAGCTGGTGAGGGCCAAAGACCTGCAAAAAATACAAGTCTTTGGTCCAGTTTCTGCTGTGCAGGGGTTCACATAGAGTAAACAAACCCAAATCCTTCCTCCTCACAAGCAGCCAGTGACCTGGATTTCCAGAGAGGTGGAGAAGAGCCCAAGTGCTCCCTGCTGGCAGCAGTGGCAGTGGCTGGGATGCTCAGGGATGGAGGTTTGTGGCCATGAAGGGAATCATGCACTTTGGTCAAATTCCATTTTGAAAATTCAGGGCCCCCTGGGATTGTGGATTTGAGCTGCTCCCTGTGTAATGCAGCAAAGAGGATTCATTGCTAAAGGAGAATCTCCACCCTAGTTCTGCTTGAGTCCTGCCAAATGGACAGATACAGCCCTGAATCTTCACTCCACACTGAACATTTCCAGAGGACACCCAGTGATCAGAGCACTTTGGACAAACCCCTCAGCAGAGGAGGTGAAGTGACACCACTGGCAGCATGACAAGGAGAAAAAAGAGAGGCAAGAAACCCTCAGCAGGAGAAGAAATGAAAAACCCTCCTCCCAGTCACCTTTAGAACAATTCCAGCTGCTGCTCTGGCAGCCAGAGCTTTACCTGGTGAGCACAACGCCTCGGGGGTGGGTTGGGGATCTCCAGTTTGGCCCAGCTGTTCTTCCTGATGTGGTAAATGTAGAGCTCATTGTACAGGTAGGTCTGTGAGACAGGGAGAGGACACAGCACCTCAGCTCAGCTCTGCACGGGGGAATTTGGGGTGAAAAATTCCCCAAAAAACTGCAAAACACAACCTCCTCAGTGGGCAGGGAAGGACAATGAGCTCCTGCACTGGACTGGAAGCCAGCAGCTGTTTCAGTGACCCACTGGGCTGGAATGTTCTATGCCAAACCACTGGGGACAGCTTGGGAGAGGAGGATTTTAGAAGCTGGAGCTTAACACAGATGTTCAGGTTAAAGCTGCTCAACTGCAGAGCAAAGAACAGCTGCAGGTGGTAAAAAAGGCAGAATTAGTTCAGCACATCACACTGGGTAACCCTGAGGTGGCCAAGTATCATTGCCAGGGGTTTTCCAGTCCAGTTTGTCTCCAGGAGCACAATAAGCACCTGCAACTTGCAGAAATTCAGGAACAAGAGTGCTCCTGAGTGCAATAATTTGCTTTCTGCACCTTTGCTTTGCTTTGCCAGCAGCAAAGGTGCAGAAATATCTTGTTTTGAGAAGTGGGAGAGATTCTTCACTAGTTATTCCAAACGAGGGGCAGCTGTGGCTACAATTAAGTCTGGAGAAATTATGAAGCTCTGAAATATTGATGCTGAGACAATCACTCTGCCTCCTTAATGGGTTCCAGCATGTCTCCTTCCTGCCAACTGCTCAGCCATGAGACAGAGCCACGGCAGAATTAAAAGGCTATTTTGCTCTCATTCAGGGACAAATACATATTTTATGACTCTGCCTTGAATTTCCCTTCAAATGAGACTCGTGCAAATTACAGGAAAAGGAGGGAGGGGGGGAGATAAAGAAGAAAATGGAAGTATACATTACTTTTTGGCCATTGAAATATTCACCTCCAAAAAGGATCAGCTCGTCTCTCTCGGGGTGAGCAGAAAGGGAACAGTTCAGCCTGAAAGAAAAAAAAAAAAAGGATGGAAAAAACATGTTAAAATCCTGTAAAACCCTGAACTTTGGAGCCTTTAATTCAGGCACCAGCACCTCTGCCCTCCAGCCACAAAGGTCTCTCCATCATCTGCCAAATTACCCTGCTGTGATCTTCACCCCAGGGCTAAAAACTTCTCAGAAGAAATTAATTTCCTCCAAAACTTCCAGCAAGATGAATTGGGCACTGTCTGAGAGCCTCTCCTATTTCAGGAGCACACGTTACTCTGTGATTTAACTCCCCCTTTGACGTGAGCTCCTGAATTTTAATGCTGGGGTGGCAGGAACAAAAATGACTTTTATGAGGGCACAGAACTCTGGGCTGTCTCCTCTCCATTTATCTGTGTCATTATTCTGCACTTGCTGCTGGTCACTGCTCTCCTGAACACCCCAGGTATGTGAACCCCACTGAATAAAGTGGTTTTTACCTCATGATTTTTTTTTTGGCCTCTGAATTCCCTTCAGCCCACTAATCCAAATCCAGAACACCCTCTTCACTTTTATTTCCCCTCAAAGCCCTGTCATCTCACTCTGCTTTGCCTCTTTTGTGCTGATGGGATGGTTAAAAAGTGGATTTTGCTGCCCAAAAAAAGGCTTTTGGTCCCTTTTAAACCAGGAATTCAGTATTCCAAGTGTTTTGTAAATCCAGGTATCAGATATCAGTTATTTCCACTCTTGGGAAATAACTTTACATAAAAAATTGCCATTAAAATCACCCCCAACTGCTCCACAAGTGGCAGCCAAAGGCTCACACAAGCTCTTACCTGGGTGAGGGGGGTGGGCAGGATGATTCAATTACTTGGGTCTTTTTAGCATCCAGACTCTGGAATTCTGCTATCAGGGCTTCAAGATCCTCCTGGAAATAAAAAGATAAAAAGCCAGACATGAGCAGCTTGACCTGCACAGAGGCACACATGAAACCAGCACTCACTCCCACAATTTCCCTTTAAAAAAATAGTAACTGCCCAAATACAACTGGAAATTCTTTTCTATCCAGAGAAACCTCGTGTATCTTTATTCCCTCTCAACTTCACTCAATTAAACCCAAAATCTGCCTCCCAAAGCTGCTGACAGACCAAGGGCAGAAGCAGGATTGCAGCAATGAGGAGGTTCTGAGCCAAGGGTCTGTCCTACAACCTCCCTGCTCATCTCCTCCCTCCAGGTCACCTTGCTGAAGGTGAGATTTCCAAAGTCTGGGAATTCTGCAGCATGGAATCAGCTCTGCCTGCAGCCAGGGCACATCTACAGTGGCACGTGTCTTTAAGCTTTGAATCAGGCCTTTAAAACAACGCTCTGACCAAGGAAAAATCACTGTTTGGAGGCTTAAATACAAGTATCCCCTCTAGGAGTGAGAGAAAGAAAGATTTTCATTTGCTTTTAAGCCCAGGAAAGCATGAGGTGGATGGAAAGCAAGAAGGACCTTTAAACTGTGTTTTCCTGTCCTTCTTTTACACCTGCTGTCACACACAACGGATCCCAGGGGATTTAACCAAGCTACTCATTCTGCTTAGAATCAGAAAATCAGGGACAGCTTCCTCTATCGCAGGTTGCTCCAAGCCCTGCCCAACCCGGCCTGGAGCATCCCTGGCAGTGATGGTTCAGTGAGGTTTGCCCGACGCTCTCAGGCACACGGTGGGATTGCCGGATGATCCATGCGGGTCCATTCCATCCATTCTCTGATCCACGCTTTCCCCGAGCAGCCCAGGTTCGCTCAGGATTCGCTCCTGTGCTCGCAGCCCTCTCCCCGGCCTGTCTCCCCCCTCACCCCCGGCCCCGCAGCCGTCACCTCCTCCTTCCTGGCCCGCCGCGACACCTTCTTCTCCAGCTTCGCCAACGTCTTCTCGGCGCCTTTGCCCTTCTTGTCGCGCTTCCCCTTCTTCCCCATGGCTGGGGCCGGGATAGCCCGGGATCCGAGCGGGATTGCAGAGGGATCACAGCAGGATGGGGCCGGGATAGCCCGGGATCAGAGCGGGATTCCAGCGGGATGGGGCCGGGATAGCCCGGGATCAGAGCGGGATTCCAGCGGGATGGGGCCGGGATAGCCCGGGATCGGAGCGGGATTGCAGCGGGATGGGGCCGGGATAGCCCGGGATCGGAGCGGGATTGCAGCGGGATGGGGCCGGGATAGCCCGGGATCAGAGCGGGATTCCAGCGGGATCACAGAGGGAAGGGACCGGGATACCCGGGATCATAGAGCGATAGGGCTGGGATAGCCCGAGATCACAGCGAGATTTCAGAGGGATCACAGCGGTACGAGGCCGGGATAGCCCGGGATACAGCGGGATTGCAGCGGGCCAGGCCCGGGATACCCCGGAAGGCCCCGGCATGGAGCCGCTCCGCCCCGGCTGTTCCTTGCACCGGGCAGCAGCGCCCCCTGGCGGCCCGGCGGACTGATGCCGGCCGCCCTCTCTGAGGGAGCTCCGCGGGTCGCTGCCGCCCCGAGCCGGTGTGAGGAGCCCCTCAGGGCCGGGAAGAGGGGGAGATGGAGCCCCGCACCCCGGTTGGCACCGCCCGCACGGCCTGGCACAGCTCGGGCACGTTGGGGTTGATGCCCGGCCCGAGGAGAACGTGGAGCCCACAAAATGGCCCTCTCCCCTCCCCTCCCCTCACACAAAATGGCCCCCCCCCTCAGGGGAGGGAGCGCATGGCGGGCCGCGGGCTGGACAGGGACACGGTGCTGGGCTCTGGGCAGTGCTGCCTAGCGACACGACGGGCTACAATGGCCAGAAACTAAACCACGGCAAATTCTGCCTCAGCGTGAGGGTGGCAGAGCCCTGAGCAGCTGCCCAGGGAGGTTATGGAATTCCCTCTCCAGAGACATTCCAAACCCACCTGGACATGTCCTTCTGTCACCCGCTCCAGAGGTCCAGCCCTTCATACTCCATCATTCTGTGATTAGGAGGAATTCTGTCCACAAAAAGGGTCGTTAAACATTGCTAGGGGCTGCGCAGGGAGGTTTGGATTCCATCCCCATCCCAAGGAAGGCCTGGCTGTGACACTCAGTGCTCTGGGATGGTGACAAGGTGGGGACAAGTTGGACTCGATAATCCCAGAGCTCTTTTCCAACCTCAGCGATCCCGGCATTCCATGATGCTGTCACCTGAGACATGAGCCAGGCCTGGGGGAGGCCCTGTGCAGAAATAAAATAAAATAAAGTAAAATAAAATAAAATAAAATAAAAATAAACCACGGGCAGAACTCCCCAGGGATCAGGGCGCTGTGCAAGTGTTTTCATTTCCAGCAGCAGACTTTTGGGAATGGGGTTTATCCAGGCCACTCTCCAAGTGCTGAGCTGTTGGAGAGCCAAAGGAAGCACAGGCACTGCAAGGTGATGCCAGGCAGCTGCTTTTTCCCTCGATGATGGGAAAGGAATAATGATGACTTACATGGTATTTCACACAGATGCTGAACCCAGGGAAAAATTCCTGGGAAAACACCTAACCAGCATGTGCGCTGTAAATAGGGGTTGAAAAACACCTTTTAGCTGTGAGTTTCATCCCGCTGCACATCAAAAATTGCCACCATGATTGTTTCTTGCAGGGCGGTAGGAAGAAAATAATTGTATTTTTCGCTGAATTCCCACAAAACCTCCCATTTCCTGGAAGCGGGGTGGTCTTCACCACCCCAAACCATTGAGGATCTCTGCTAAGGTACAGCTCAACACCCACTGAGTTATCCCAAACAATCCAGCATGTGCCATGGAATTGCAGGATGGATCCTTTGCTTTGAACATCCACCCTGGGATGAGGAAAGCACAGCCCTGGAGCACGGAGGGAAGAGCTGGGGAAGTTATTTTGAGGCTGCAGACAATGCACGCCGTGAGCAGCACTTTGTGTTTCTGTTTGTTCTGAAAACATTGTGGTTCCAGCTCAGGCTGCGGCGTGTCCGTGTTTATGTGCAGGAAGGGGAGCAGAAGCTATGGAGACAGCGGGTCGAGTGAATGGGACAATTGCAATTCCCAGATGTGGGAGCTCTGCTGTGTTCCCTGGCACTACAAACGGGCTCGGAAGCTTCCCTGCTGCTCCGTGGGCTTCAACCTCAAACAGACAGCAGTGTGTGAAAACACGTCCCCTCCTGGTGTCCACTGACGATTCCTCTGCGCCCAGATCTCCCAACACTTTTTAGGGGGACTTTGAGATGAAAAAGCTGCATTTTTAGGAAATTAATTAACTCTCAAAGTCTTCACCTGCTGAGGGAGCAAGAAGTTTTTCACCTCCTGCACACCCAGCTCCTGTTGCCCCTTTTTGGTGCTTCATCGTTCATGGTTATTTCCGTAAGTTCAGAGATTCTCCAGTCTCAAATCACATTCTCAGCCCTTTATTTTCCATGTTTGTGGTGTAGTCTCAGATGTGGGATGCTGTGTCCCACATGGGGCAGGACATTGCTGGTGTGAGTTCTCTGATCTCTTGAACTCCACAGTCCTGTTTCTCACGGGGGATGTGAGAACAGACGATGAGGGGACAACCAAAGCTTTGTGCTGCTCTTTGAAAATGCAAAGCACGATGTGAGAATGAAACAGGGCAGGAATTCCTCAGGGAATTCCACCATGTTCCACCAGGCGAGGAATTACAGTAGCCACCATGCTGACTTAAGGGATGAGTCTTCCCAAAAAGATGATCCTAAAGACCTGAGAGCACCAACATGCCCCAAAACATCCATTTAAAACTCCAGCACTGACTTAGGTGAGCTCTTTCCACAAGTTTCCCATCAGCCAGGATGGGAAAGGCCACTCCACATTCTCACAGTGCCACCAACAGCTGGCAGCCAGCTGTGCCTCCGAGCTGGGGCACACACAGAGCTCCCACACCCAGATGTCCCACACTCCTTTCTGTTCTGCCTCAGGTTTGGTCCCAGCTTTGTTTGGAGGAACCTAAGCTGGACTTTGGCTGTGTTTGCACATTTCGTGCTCTGGACTCGTCCTGTGCTGCTGTCTCTGGCAGTCCCTCTCCATCTCTGACCTATACAGAGCCCACGTGGGTCGACTTTTGTTATTTTTTTATAGTCTGGAATATGCTCATTCAACAGGATGGTAAATCCAGCTGTATCAGCAAAGTAAAGAATAACAGGCATGAAAGCCTCAGAAAAGGCTCAAAAGCTTTTTCCCACAAGTCTTCTTTGTGCTCTAACACTTGATTTATTTTTCCCTTGTTAATGCTTTCTGAAGCCAGTAGCAAGGAAGGAATTAATGCCACAGATTAAGCGGGAGGACATGCTGACAGCACAGGAACTAAACCAACCAAAAAAGCATTGCAATGGTTAGAACTGCTGGTGTTGGAGAGTTCTGACTCTGTCTGTATGGAAAGATGAGGATAAAGATAAGCCCTGAAAACAGAGAGAGCTGTGGGGCTGCTGATGGGAACCCCTTCATAGAACCATGGAATGGTTTGGGTTGGAAGGGATCTTAAAAACCAACTTGTTCCACCACACCTTCACTATCCCAGGGTGCTCTAAGCCCTGTCCCACCTGGCCTTGGACACTTCCAGGGCTGGGGACTCAAAGCATGTTGGGGCTGCACCACAATGGGAATTTGGTGGAGGCCTGTGGATCACTGCAGGGACCACAAACTCATGGTGGTGACACCTGGGAACGTGGGAGTGTCAGAGAAGTTCAGCAGAGCCAGGACTCCATGAAAAAATGTCCCCAGTATCTACTCTGAACCTCCCCGGGCAAATCCTGAGGCCATTTCCTCTCATCCTGTCACTGGGAGCAGCTTCATGCAGGAAAACTTCACTAAATAAATCCAAATAACCCTTGGTCTCCAGGCTCAGGCTGCAATTTTCCTTTTCCGCACAGATAAAATAGGGAGAAATCCACCCAGAATGTGGTGACAGCCAGTCATTCATCTCCAAAGGCAAATCCAAATGAGGGACAAAGGTATATCCATAACCAAGGCTCACTTTGAAAAAAAAAAAATTGGGAATTCTTGGTTTTTATCCACTGTGCTCACAGTCCAGCAGAGGCCCCTCAGTCCCTGCTTATGCCAGGAGCACCTGGAACTGGGTTGGAGCTGCTGCTCCATTCGAGGGCTCATTTATAACCAGGAGCTGATAAAATCTCCCAGCCATTGAATTGGCTTCCTGGATTTTCTGTTTGGAAATCGGTGCTTTAATATCTGGAGAACAGAGGAAGCCAAGGCAGGCCGAGGCTTCCCTTGAGGGAAGTACAAAGCGTGGCTGTAATCAGATACGTGTCCCGAGGGACATCCTTCTAAATCCATCAGCAAATTGCCGGACTTGAGGCCAAAAATTCCCTGTGAAGCTGTGAAAGCCCTTACTTTTGCCATTCCGGCAGGATTTCCTTGGAGTTTCTGCACTTTAGGGAGGAAAACCGGAGGAAATAAATAAGAATGTCTCCACCACAGAGCAAAGGAGACTGATTCTCCCCGCTCCCTGAGCTCTGGTTTTAACTGGATTGGGAGAAACACAGAATTTCTGATTCGTTTCAAACAGCTGACCCTGCCGAGGGAAGGCTGACAGTGCTGGGATTCTGCAGGGAGCAACTTCCATGCCAGAGCAGGGAGATTGTGGGATTATTTCAGCTGTTCACCAGGAGCAGCTGCCACAGAGGGCTCTGCTCCCACTGTTCACTGCCTTTCCAGCTTATCCCCACCTTCAAAAGCACCCAAATCCCGAAATTCTCTTCAGGGAAAGGTTCTGGTGACTCAGTCCCAGCACAGCAGGGATTGCTGCAGGGCTGGGCTTTGGTGCCATTGTTCCATCAGAGCACCTTTGCTGGGAATATTTCAAGTGTGTCACCGAGCTGTGACAGGATTTACCAGCCCGGAACTGAAGCTGCTCCTGATTCCAATGCTCCAGCAGCTTCTCCCAAAGGCTCTGTCCAGCTCTTGTCACATTTTCTGTGACACTGACCCCCATCAGGCTGCTCCTGTCGTGTGCCAGCACCATGGCGATGAGAAAGCAGAAATCTTGCACTGTCTGTATGTCTGTCCTGGATCTTCGTTAATTAGCCTGGTGAACCATTAATTAGGCTACCTAAGCTTCTTTAGAGATGCTTAATCTTCCCTGGGCAAGCAGGGCTCACAATATCAGGGATGGATCCAGCTGACACCAGCTGAAACTGCTTTTTCTTACCTGTCACCAGCCTTGTTTTGCTCTATTCCCAATTTGCTGATGAACAAGCTTTGATATTTTTCCACTCATTTGTGTCCCAAGCTGACCCAGAAGCACTTCAGAGGCCAATGTCATCACACAAGTCCTTTGTTTATCTAGGGTCAACATTTTATAGGTCCAGGGGCACAATTTGAGGCTCAACCCCATATCTTTGAACCCACTTTGAAATTTTTGAAGAAAAAATTGGGTCGACCTGAGAGAAATGAAGTGAGTAGAAGGAAACCCTGAAAAATCAGGGGTGAGAAGTGAGCAGTGAGAAGCGAGTTCTCTATGGTGTGAGATCATATTGCTCAGAGGGCAAAGCAACCAAAAATACCTTAAAATCCCCTGCCGTTATGCAAAGGAGCATTTCCCCCTCCTATTATTCAAATCGGGAGTCTGATGCAACCCTGCCTGGAGTGGAGTCAGGCTGCAGTGGCTGCGGAGCCCCACGAGGTGTCAGCGCCAGTGCAGCCCCGCTGCTGCTGCAGCAACACCCGACCCAGCCTTGCATCAGCTCCCAGCTCAGCCCTGGCAGCAGGGATGAGGATGTTCCCGCTCCAGGAGGCCAGCAGCGAAGGGGCACGATGTTCCTCTGGATTTCAGTTGCTCCAGCTTCAGGAATTCAGCGGCAGAAAAAATATTCTCACTATTGATGCCGTGTTCTTGCTGGAGAACGAGTCCAAGCACACTCAGGGACGTCTCTCTCTTCTGCCATGAGGTGCCTGCAGAGCCCATGGTTGGTTTTTGGGATACACTGTCTGCTGTGGATTGGGAGAAATACAGAATTTCTGATTTGTATCAAACTGGCCACAGTTCTCAGCCCTGTTGGCCCTCAGGAAGCAGATAGAAATTCACTTTCAAATAACCTTAAATGCTGTATTGACACGCAGTTATCTCGCAGCCAACGCTCAGTTCCCAGCACCAGCCCTTCCTCACAGGGCTCAGAACATGGTGGAGATGTTTCCCTCTGATGGGGAAGGAAGTGCTGGGGGAGATGAAATCAGCAGTGAGCTACAGCCAGGCTGTGGCAGGGCAGGGTTCAGTGTCCCACTGGCTTTTGTTGCAATCCAGGAGACAATGCCCTCGTTTAAAGCATCTTTTTAATTTTCTTCTATCCCTTCCTAAGGAATCTGAGCTCAGCCTGGGCTCAGTGGCTCACCTGTGTTGGAGGGGGAGAGATGTCAAGGCAGAGAGGGTGAGGAGGATCCTGTATTTATTACCAGAGAAAGGTTTAATTTAGACATCAGAGAGAAATGACTGAGTTCCAGCTGAGTGAGACATGAGAAGGGACTCACTGGGGTGGCTGTGGAATTTCCAAAGCTGTGTCTGAGCCCCTGGGAGGCAGATTTGTGTCCAAGAGGCTCGGAGGAACCTGTTCTGGGACAAGAGTGGATGTGGGTCATTTCTGCCTGCCCTGCCATGCCCAGCTTGCACAGCTGAGGTGTGAAGGACAGGGAGTGACCCTCAGTGTTTGAATTTACCTCCCTCAGCCCTGGTAACAGTGCCATTTACGACATTATTGTGTGTTATCTTCACAAATGCTCACTGACCCTGGCCTGATGGGTGAGTAGGTTTTTCCACAACTGATTGGCATTGCTTCTCCTGGTGGTGCTGTGGGATCAGATTATGGATTTACTGCCCTACCTGCTGCTGTCAAGGCACTTGACAAGGCTTTACCAGCCAGAGCAAAGCACTGGGGAGGATTTGGTGTGCTCTGCTCCAGTTCAGTCTGGTTTCCTGAGCCCCTCAGTGGAGATAACTCCTTACATCTCTTACATCTCTTTACCTTGAGGAAATGATGACCCTGGCAAGATTCCTTGTGGTTTTGCAAAAGGAAAGAAAATATTTGTTCATTCTCAGTGGCTTAAAAAGGTACAACTGGGTGTGTTAACCACTCTCTGGAGCAGGAATGTTCTCCTGAAGCATTAACCTGCGGGAGGAGGAGCTGCTGTGGTGGGGTCAGTGCAGGAGACATGGGAGAGTTCTGCTCCATGGTTGAAATGATATTGAATTTCCTGTGAATCCCCAAAGTCTCCAGGGATGGGTGACAGTTTAGGAAAAGAAAATAAAACTTTTCAGAACACTGAGTGTCATCTACAGAGCCCCCCACCTCCTCACAGCACTGTGCTCCTGCATGACTGCTTGGATGGATTTATACTCCAGCAATTTAGATTTGAAAAGATGACATCACATCCACTCCTGAGCACATCTCAGGATGTTTTTACAGACATGATGTAACAAGTGGTTGTCCCATATCTCTCTATCACTGACTCATTTTTCAAAGAAAAGGTATAATTTTAACCTGCAATCTCAATGAGCAGCGTTTCCATCCTGTCTCACGAGCTGTTCTCTCTGAAAATAACCCCCTTGGTTTCCTGACCTGAGATGTCATTTCTGTTCCTAGAAAAGACAAGAGTCACACAGGAATGCCACCCCCAGGTGCCAGGGACACGTCACAGCTGGGCTTTTCTGTGCTGCCTGAGTGGAAAGCAGGAGTTTCATTCTGACCACGTGAAGAACAACAACCTGACACCCCACACACAGTCAGGTGGGCAGGTGGGAATTACATCCCCCTGGAAAACCAATATTTACTCAGCTCCCTGCTGGGCAGCTCTGTCTGGCACTGCCTGGAGTGCAGACGGGGTTTCTATGGTGGCTCCTGGCACTCGGCACAGCTTCACACTTCCCACAGAGAAATCAGCACATTTTGGGGAGAAACAGCCCAGGAGGGATTGGGATTGGGATGGGGATGGTGGCTGAGGCCCTGGGGGGCTGCAGGGTGTCCATGAAGGGTTATTCCTCTTTTCCAGGCTGTCCCCCCAGCAGGCAGCAGGAATGGTGGTTATTCTGCCATGGATGAGTCCCACAGTATCCTGAGTTGAAGTGACCCCTAAGGATCATTGAAATCCAACTCCTGGGTTTTCTACACTCGCTTTTCCCTGTTCTCCAAGTACAAAGTGAGTCCAGGAGAGCCCCTGGAGAGAAGGACACAGGGATGTATTTGTGCTCACCAGCTGCCCATTCCCCTCAGCTTTCATGGACAGGCTCCTCCTGTTCCCTGGTGGCACTGGGGGATGCCAGTCCACAGAAAAGTTTGGATGTTTCAGCACACCATGAAATAAAGCTGCACAGCCCAGTCAGGGCAATGAGCCCTTCCATGTGGCACTGCTGTCATGGCACTTCCACTGGAAGGTTTAAGCAGTGGGAATTTGTGAGTCTCACACAAATCCATGCACCTGGAGATGCTGTGAGGAGAGGCTGCAGCTCTGCCCAGGCACAGACTTGCCTGGGGAAGGGCTCAGCTGGAGGCAGGCATGGGCTGGTGCAGGGCTCATTCCTCCCAAATCCCTCTCCTTTATCCCCTGCAGCCCGAGGGCAGCGGGGTTTGAACAAGCCAGGGGTTATTTTCTGGGGAGAGGCTGTGAGTTGGGCACTGCCTGCATCCTCCCAAATTCCTTCAGCCCCAGGTGAAAACACGTGGAGCTCCCAGGTGCTGCAGGGAGTCTGGGTTGGCCTTTGGGCAGCTGGATCCAGAGCCCTCTGCTTCCCAAGGCACTGCAACCCAAAGGTTGTGCCCCAGTTCTTTCCATCTTTGGGGTTATGTGTGCAGGGATTGCCAGCTCCTCCTCCTGCCCACCACCAAACCATGCAGGGAATCTCCTCCTAACATTCCTGCTTGCAGGATCAAGATCCCTTTTTCATTCCAGCTCCATTTCCCTCTTGTCTCCAAATTCCCATCTCTTCCCAAGCCCTGTTTCTGTCACACCTGGCTGGAGCCAGCCAGGGATTCATTTTCTCCTTACTGTGTTCTCAGAGAGGGCTGGGAAAGGAGTCTCCCCCCTATTGCTAGTTGCAGCCCCCAGATGATGGGATTTGATAATCCAGCAGGATTTTGGGAGTGAGGATGGAGCAGTCAGCCCTCCCTGATCCTTGGAGGATGAAGGCTGGCGCCTGGGAGGCTGTGGCACACAAAGCAGGGTGTGCAGCTCCACAGAAAAGCTGGAATTCATTTAACAAGGCCAAGGAAAAATCCAATGAAAGCATCCTTGCCTGCCTAATCCCCTGCATGAATCAACAGAGCTGCAGCATCCAAAGGCTCCAGGCTGAAGCTTTCTTCCTAGTGGAGAACAGGCAACAACAGGCAGCTGGGGAAATCCAGGAGGTGCCATAAATTGTGTTCCTGAGGGAATTTTTTTCCTGGAGCATCACTTCCCATTGCTGAGACACCAGCACAGCTCTGCACTCAGCAGCCTCGTGGCTGCTGACTTGAGTTTAAGTCCCTTTCCTCCAAAATAAGAAAAATAAAAAAAAAAAAAAAAAAGGGAAGTAAGCATAATCTGCAAACTTGGGGGGAAACAGGGCAAAGCCAACTGACTCCTGCTGGTTTTTCTGATGCAACAGCCCTTGGCAGGATCTTGCATCAATCCCTGAGGATGCTGCAAGCCCATGGCCAGAATGAGGAGGGTGTCAAAGTGCTTTTTGCAGGCTGAGTTTTCAGTGTGGAGGGCAGGGAAGAAATCCAGATGGGATTTGGCCCACCCAGCGAGAAACAAATCCCAGAGAGAATATTTTGCAGGATTTGTGGGTTTATCTTGTTTGCCTTGGGTACAGGAGCTTCTCTCAGATTTGGTTTAATGGATAAGGCAGACAAGACCTGTTTAACCTTTGCTCAGCAGTGATAGCACCTGCTCAGAAATTCCATGGGGTGCTAGGGAAAAAGGCTAATTTTGCTTCAATTTCTGTTAATTCCAATTAAATGTGGAAGGTAAGGAGAGAATGGTTTGAGGCTTGCAGGATTTCTAAATGCAATACCAGGCTTTTGGTTCTTCTAGAAAATATTAGAGATACATGAAGAAAACAAACATAAACAAGGGACAAAAGGATTTTTCCATCCCCAAATGTTCCTCCTCAAGAAAAAATTGCGACCAGCAATAGTAATTTTTGATTATTCAGAGGGCCTGACACACGCTGGGATTATTGTGGCTTTAAATGACTTTCTCCTGGGAGTTGGGATTTTTTATTTTGAAGCCATTATTTCCTCTACCTGTGGCAGATTCCCCAATTAACAGCCCAGACCTTTCCATGCAGCTGCTTTCCCAGGATCCTGCTCTCCCCTGGGGATGGGCTGTCCAGAGCCAAGGCTGATTCCTGCAGTAATTGCACAACCTGAGCCATCATGTGAGAGCTTAAACTCTTTACATTGTGGGAAGCCAGTGCCTCTTTGAAAAGCCTATTTCATGCAACTTTGTCAATGTGGATTGTGATTTTTTTTCTCCCTAATGCAGACCCAGCGCTGGCTCAGGGATAAATCCCATTTAACAGGAGCAAGGCTGTGGACAGACAGACAGAAACCACCAGCATTCCCAGCCTCACCAGGAATATAATTCAAAGATCCAGCTGCCTCCAGACATGCAGGAAAAGGTGGCAATACCCAGCATGACAGGCAGGTTCTGGTCACCAGAGCACATTCCCTTTGTGTTCTGCGTTTTCCCTTGGTCCAGCAGTGCCCACAGCCCAGGCAGCTCCCAGTGCCTGGCAGAGGGGATGGCCAGGCTGTCCTGGATGTCTGCAGTCCAAACCCTGGGGGTGCCCTTGGCTGCAGCACCACTGCCCAGCTGCTGCTGGACAACCCCAAAACCTCCAGCTGGATCTTCCCAGACACATTCCATGGCCTGCTGGTTTCACAGCCACGTGCAGTCGCCCTGCTGGATGCCAAGGCCAGCAGCAATCTCCTGTCAGGTCCTTGCAGGCCCCAGTGTGTCTGGAATATTCTCCATCCCAGAGCCTGGAGAGGCTGAAATCCCCTGGAGAGGCTGAGCAGGAGCTGCACCCTCACCCTGCTGCTGGCACAGCCCCACAGCCCCTGCAGACACTGGGGTTGTTTGGAGCTGAGCTGCTGCCGTTGTGCTCCCAGCTCCAACGTGCAGCAGCAGCTCAGTGCACCGCAAAGCTGCCCAATTCCTGAGGTGCCCAGCCCTGATTGCTGAGCTCCGGGGAGCCCAAGGGACAGCTCCCCACCCTTGCAGCCCCTGGTGGTTACACAACTCCAGGAGCTGCGGGAGGAGAGAGGGAGATGCTGCTTTTCCCAGGAAAATAGGAGCAGAAATGCCCTCACTGAAATCCAGAGCCAGGCTGCTGGAGATGTTGACCGAAGCAGCCAGGAAATTGCTCCCAAGTGGAGCACACACTCCTGGAGTGTTGCAACATCCCGAGGATTTGCTTCTGGCACAGCAGGCACAGGGCTCTGGGTTTTGATTCCTAGCACTCATTTTGGGATAATTCTGGAGGCTGCAGGATTTGTCACCTGCTGTTGTCCCTGGTGGTGCTCTGAGCAGCTGGCACGATGAGCACAGAGCACATGGAGTGGGAGTTGTCCCTGCCTGTGGAATTGGATGAGCTTGAACCTTCCAACCAAACCATCCCATGATTCTGGGATCCAAAGCAGGCAGGCAGCCATGGACAACTGCATCCCCATGCACTGAGGTGGCTTTGTGAGCTTTTTGAGCACTGTGCTGTCACTCTGGAGGACACAGTGACAAGTGATGGCAGCTCCTGCAGGAAAACTGGGAGAGCAGGGTAGGATCCTCGAGCTGAGCCATTCCAGTGCTCCTGCCCTGCAAAGGCAGGCAGGGAATCACTTCCAAAAGGTGTTGGACAGAGCTCTTAATGCAAAAAAAAGAATTCTTTTTCCTACAGAATGTGCCTGTTCCCCTTGTCTGGGCACTGTCCCTCACTCCTGCTCTGCCCTGCCAGCTCCATCCTGGAGCTGCCACAAGCCCTGGTGCACACATGGGTGATTGGATTGTGCTGGAAGCACTTCCAGCTCCCCCAAATCCGGGAAGAGGAGCTCCAGGGTGTGGATTGGACAGGCCTAAGGCAACAGGGACATTTGCTGCTCCAGCAAACCTTGACTGCAAACTGGTTTTTGGGGACGGGGCACCCAGGACAGTGGTTGAAGAACACATAAATTAGGAAAGAGGCTCAGGCAACAGGAATTGCCATTTCTTGCTTCCCTCGTCTCTGTGGAAGGATTCAAACATGGATTCATCTTTCCCATTGTGCAGCTTGGATGAAGAGCAGGGGAATTTCCAGCACTTATTGCCCCATCTGATTGAGACAGAGCTTTCAGTCTGTTCTGGGAAGATGAGCAAGACTTTTCTCAGCTGGGGAAACTGAGGCACAGCCCGGAACAACAGTGCTTTCCATGGATTTCCAGGTCCCTGCTGCCCACACTGCTGTTTCCTGTGCATCCATTCCCAGCTGGGAGAATTGCAGGTCAAAACAGGCAGGAAATCTGCATTTCCAGGAATCATGCAGGGGGAAAAAACCTTGTTGGGATCTGTGAAAAATTCCTGTTACATTTCAAGCTCTGGAATTAGGGGGTTGGAGACATCATTTTGTTAAAGGATTTCCAAAAATCCTGTGCTGCTGAGCTGTGACACCTGAAATAAACCTCCAGCAAAATCAGCTGGAGAGACACCTTTAATTCATGGCTTTTCAGGTTAAATACCAGCAACTCCTTTAAACACTGGTAAAAAACCCAAACCTTCCAGGCAGAACTTCCATTGCCTCAATATTCAGGGAGTAATTTTGTTGCTGGGTGTTATTTTGCTGCAAGGGACTTTGTCAACATCAATTCTCCTTTTCTCCAATTTTCCTCATACCTGGAGCTCGTTTTCACTGGATTAATTCATTTCCCTCCGAGGATCCCTCCATTAGTTCCAGCCACAATTCCTTGTCAGCTCCTCGCTCTGATTTATCTGTGCACCCTTGAAGCTTTTTGTGTCACACCCAGCCCTGCAGTGGCTTCTTCCCAACCCAAACACATTTAGTGCCTTTCATCTTCCTCACTAATCTTCAAAGCAACACCACTTTTATGGCTTTTGCAATCGCCTCCAGTCCTGGGACATTCCCACCTGCTGCTCCAAGGCTCACCCTTCCTTGGTGGCATTCCCTGTGCTGCTCTCCCAGGCAGGAGCTCTTGGATTTGGGGAGAAAAACATCCTGGCTTTGCTCGGAGGGTGGGAAAATGTCAGCCTTGCTGCCTGAGTGTTTTCCAGAGGGATGTGGTCTGCCCTCTCCCATCACCTCCAGCCTCCAGCAGCCACAGGGGCAGAGCTGGGATGTGTCTAGACAGTGCTGGGTGCACATGTGGCTCCCATTCCAGGAGTCCTTCCCAGGAAAAGCCCAGCAGGAGGCTCCCTCTGCCCTGGATGAGTTGATGTCCATCCTCCAGAGGGGAATTTGCCCAGGGAAGATGAGTTGATGTCCATCTTCCAGAGGGGAATTTGCCCAGGGAAGCTGTGGCTCCCCCATCCCTGGAAGTGCTCAAAGCCAGGCTTGGGGCAACCTGGGGAAGCTGGAATGAGATGAGCTTTGAGGTCACTGCCAACCCAAGGCATTCCATGATTCTCTGAGGGCACAGTGGCACCAAGGAAAGGTCACCTGGAAAGGTCACCGAGGAAAGGCACAAGGAAAGAGCCAAAGGGCTCCATCTGCAGCAGCCAACAATGGTGATCTCCAGGGAATGCATGGAACAGGAGGTGTGATCCCTTCCCAGGTTTTCCCTGGACTCACAGAGTGTTCCTCGAGGCTGCCGCAGTCAATAACAAACCCTTTCATCTGAGCTGTTTGAACTTGAATGCACAAAGCCGAGTGCTCCGAGCACATGATGAGCCCCAGCACTGCAGGCACTTCCTGCCTTTGTTGGGTGTGCAGCTCCCCTGGCAGCCGGAGGGGTCACTGCCCGGCTGGGGACAGCAGCAGGGAGCAGCAGAGCACACATCCAGTGGGATTGCACTCCATGGCCCTCTTCTCCAGCCTTTGCCACCCTGTCTGCCTCCTTTCCCGAGTGCTGAGTGGCCTGAAGATGATCCCAGGGCAAGCTCAGCAGAGCACCTCCCTCCATCATTAACTACTTCTAGCACTGTTCCCTCTCTCCCCAGCAAGAATAATTCCCTTTTCCAAACCCCCCGGGGAGCTCAGTGAGTCCCAAACCTACTGAAAACCCAAGGATCACTGGAAGCCTGCTGGGGGTGACCTCCCTGTAGGAAAGCTCGGTGATCTCCCAGGATGTTCCTCTCCATCTCTCTGCTCCCTTCATCCTCCACCCCAACCTCCTGGAACTCCTCTGGGTTGTTCCTGGGGCATCCCAGCCCTGCTCCTCCATGTCCCCCTGGCCAATGTCCCCGTGGATTGTCCTTGGGAGGTTTTATATTTATTCATATTGAATTTGCCAATTTATTCTTTGCCCCGGTTTCCTTCTTTGGCCACAGCTGTCACTTTTGGAGTGATCTCTCTGGAGTCACAGGCTATCCCACTGCTCAGCCACGCTGGCTTGGGGAGATGTTTTTCTTAGATTACTGCAATTCCTTCACTAAGAGCCTCTAATATGAGTCTGGGAGAGCCTCCAGGAGAGCCTCCCCACTGCACTCAGCATCCCTCTGACTGCACTCCCATTTCTCCTCCTCCAGCTTCCTCCTTTTCTAAAGAAGTATTTCCAGTGAAATGCTGCTGTGGTGGTTTGGGTTGGGTTTAGGGGGATGTTGGACTTGAGCAGATTCTCTCTTCCAGTGTTACTTCCCAAATAATGCTCAGGAATAAACCACTAATTGCCTTTTCCCTGTGAATTCCCTCCTTGTCCAAGCCTCAGGAAAATTAACTAGGATTTAAAAAAGGAGGATGGAGGCATGGATGCTGTCATTGCTCCCAAATCCAGCTGCAAGAGGGATATTTGGGAACCCAGGGCTCAGGTGCTGATGGATGTGAAATCATCGTGGAAAAGAATTTTCAAGGCAAAGACCAGCAACAGCAGAGAGTGTTGTAATTCAGCTTTCTTTGTTAAAAAAACGAAACCAAACAACCCAAAACATAGGACAACCCAAACATTGAACAGATTTGTTAAACCACAGACATAAAAGAATCGAGAAATACTACAAAAAAAAAATAAAATACATTGCAAGAGACATCTTGTTGTCCAAGGCCATTGGATTCAGGAGCTACTGGCTGCCCAGCCCTCACCTGTGGAATTGCTGTGCTGCCAGAACACAAATATTGGGAATACACAGCGCTGACTGTAGAAGAATTAAGACTAAAAGATATTTACCCCTTTCAAATAAATAGAGTGTCATCTACAGCAATATTTAAATTAGTAAAATAGGTTTTTTTAAAGCAACCAAATAGAACACAATTGTAAATCAGGTCTAGGTTTTCTTGCGTGTGTTAAGAGCTTTTTTTTCCTTTTCCTGTGTGTGTTTAAAAAAAAACAACAAACCAACAAAAATACAAAGCAAAGTGTCTCTGAAAAGTCAGATTCTTCACCAGGAGTGAAGGTCACCCTCCCTTTGTTCCGAGGGTCAGAGTGAGGTCTGGGAATCACCCAAAATCCTCCCTCTCCTAGGATTTTGGTGGGACATGGACCTCCCCCTGTCCCCTGAACAAATAAGGAATTTCTTCCCGTGTTTGACATCAATCCCAGTGCAGGCAGAGCTTGGCACATCCCACAGGCTGGGACTGGGATTGGGATGTGGGAGATTCCTGCACTGGGCTGGATGGCAGCCTTGGGAAGAATTCAGGTGTAGCTATAAAGTCTCTCATAGGCAGTTTAGAAATTAATTCAGTGTTTAAAAAAATACTTTTCTTTTTTACTCATTACCACTTCAACAGCTGGAGGAAGCAACAGCCCTTCTCAGGCAAGGAACTGGGAGGGGGAAAAGCATAAAATAATCCTCTGGATATCAAAATTTTAGGGCTCACCGCCCCCGAGCCACATTTCCTACCACTGCACCACCAAACTGGGAGCTCCCAGTTCCACCAGCAGCATTCCCCAACACATTCCCAACCCAGCTCCAGCTCCAGCTGGGGAGAACTCAATCCCTGGGTGTAACTCCTGAAGGAACCACCGGGTTGAGGAGCCCCTGGAGCTCCTCTCAGCACCCAGCTCTCCCGGGATGGTCTGGCAGGGATGAGGAGCAAATTCCTGCAGGGATCTCCCTGCTCGGCAGCCAAGCTCATCCCAGAGCCAGGGATGCTCCCGGGGCAGCACGAGGCTGGGATTCAATCCCTCGGGCTGCCCTTTCCCAAGCTCCAGGAGCTGCTTTGTTCCAACCCTTTCCCGACGATGGCATCGCCCTCTCCTTTCATGTGCTGAGCACTGGCGTTGCACAATGGACGCTGGGAAAGCTGGCATCCCACGGGAATGGCCCCAGGCAGCCGGAGTGTTGTGCAACGACAACATTTGGCAGTTTCCTTAGGGATTTTTCTTGTTAAATTTGTTTTTTATTAGAGCCCGAGAGCGCCGTGGCCTCGGCTGAAGGCACAGGTACCTTCCCAGACTGGGTGGAAACATTCCCTGGGATTCCCTGCACAATCTGCCACTGGGGACATCTCTCCATGGCTGGGAATTCCATTCTCCATGGAATTCTCAGCTCCAGGGAAGAGCTCTGCTGCAACCCCACTGCCCCTGCCCAGCCCCACCACGGAGCAGCCCTGGGAGGAACCCAGTTCATCCCCCTGCCTGAGCCACCCACTGGGAGAGGACTTGGAGAACAACAAAGCCACTTCCCAAGAGCTTCAGTCCAGCTGAAGAGCCTTTAAAGTTTGTTCAAGTGTGCCAGAGTCCCTTTGAACTCGGTGGCCACCGAGGGGGCCTTTCCAAACAAAAGCCTGTTTACCAGAACACAGTGTCTGGGATGGAAAACACTGCAAATTCTGCAGGAAGTTAAAAAAAAAAAAAAAGAAATCATTAAAAATCCACCAGGATGACATAAATCGCCCTGATTTCTGCAGGGCTGAGCAGGGCTGGTTCCTGTCCCAGCTGGAGGAAAGGTTCTCACAGAAAGAGGAACCCAAGGGGTACAGAAATGCCTGGCCAGCAGCTCCTGCTCTGTTTAGCAATCCCTGCAGGATGCAATTCTGTGAACACCCCAGAAAGTGCCTGCCTGGGAGCCTGAGCTGGAAAACAACTGAGGAGGAGCAGCAATGGAGAGCTGGGGTCAGCCTGAGGAGCTCAGGATGGCTGAGGCACAACCACTGCACTGCTGGGCTCTGTGACCTCCAAGGGCTTTTCCACCTCAATTCCATGGACACAACACCTTCCTGTGCTTGCAGGAGCTGCCATAAGAGATTCCTGTGGAACCTCCTTTAGGTCACTGGGGCTGCAGAGTTCATCTCCCAGTGGGTGCAGGAGCTGTGATCACCACGAGCTCCAAAGGGCACAGCTGAGAAACTACAGGAAAAATCCCACATCCTGTGCTGGGAATGGTGGGAAACCTGTGGATTCTCTGTCAGTCCCCCTGTGCTCCCTAACATTTCTCATTCCATGGTGGAGGAAAACAGCAGCAAGGAGGTCTTTTTCAGGGATATTCTCCCGTTTATCCACACCAAAATCCATTGGAACAGGGCAAGCCAAGTTGCTGATCCAAGGGAGAAGCTCCTCCACTGGACAGCAGAGTGCTGGCAGCCATTTCCCTGATTGCAGGAACTATTTTTTTGTCTTTGCTTTATCAAATGAAATTCAGTTTTACCTCCTCCCTCACTGCCTCCCAAACCTCCAGGAAAAACCAACCCAGCTCTTCCAGCCGTGTCACCAAGCTCTGGTGGAGGGCAGCCATGGGGGGCAACGACTCCAGCATGAAAGAAATCAGGTTTTTGGAAGATAAACTTGGAGATGTGAGCTGTGGCTGACCAAATGCAGCGTTTTTATGGCTCTCTGCTGGTACCTGGTTCAGTTTCTTCCTAAACCTCTATTGCCAAGGAGATGCTGACAAGATCCCCATGAACATGGGATCAGTGCCAAAGCCTCAGGTTAGTACACGACAAAGATCTTCAGCAGCAAGTGAAAAACTGTGAAAATCCACACAAAGCAAAGCAAGCGAGTTAAGGATTGAATTAAAATCCATTATTTAATAAAAAAATTATTTTTTAGAGTGACAGCTCCTCTTTAAAATCAATGTGAAAGGGTCACCAGGAGGACACTGTGTGGTGATGATCACCTGGTGATGACCAAACCCACTTTTGGGAGCTCTGGCCCCAATGCTGAGCTCTCTGTGGAGAGCCCCTGGTGCCAGCTGACTTTGGGGTGAGATGGCTGAGAGCCCAACGCCTCTGCTTTGCATCCCAAGCCACTCTGCTGGTGGCAATTGTCCCACAGAGCCCTCATGCTGAACCCAGCTCCTGCAGGAGCTGCCTGAGAGCTCACAGCCAAAAACCTGTGGCAGGTGACAGCCTGAGGTCCCCTCTCCATGGAACAGCTCCAGCAGGAGCAGGGCTTTCCCATCACTGCTCAAAACCATCTCAGCCTGCAGCTGGAAGAAGCCAAAAACTGAATTTGGGGTTTGAAATTCATGACCTTATTTATGCCAAAGCCTCTCCACAGGCATTGATCCGAGATGCTCCAACTCATTGCACTGAGTCCCTGAACAGCCAGGCACTGGCCAAACACTTTGGGGTCTGTCCTGTGGGTATTCCCAAACCAGCTGCAAGTCCCTGTGGATTAACTCAGCTCCTGCTTTGGGAATCTCCACAATGTCACCCGAGCTGGATTGGGAATGTCCACCCCAGCTGCCATGGGATGAAGAGCTGATTGTCTCCCCTGTTCCTGCCCTGGAGCAGGACACGGGGCTGGCAGTGCAGAGTGTGGAGCTGCCCCTGTCCCAAAATACCCTGCAGTGCTGAGGAGCTTCCCAGGACAAAGCCTGAGCCAACACCATGGTGTCATAATGCCCCTTGATCCCAAAGAACTCCACGCCACGAGGAGAATCCAGCGGGAAGCAGGAGCTCCCGGAGCATCCCGGCTTCCCAACGGCCAAGTTCACCAAAAAAATGGGAAATAGTTCACCAAGCCACCTGCACAAAGCACGAGCACAAAGATCTGCAACAGAGACAGCAAAGCAGCTCCAGTGGGGACAAGATGCTTCGGAATTCCAAGTGGTATCAGAGAGCAGAGGCACAATGAGCAAACGGGGCGAGAACTGCAGCTTTCCAAAAGGTGACACTTTGGACCAAAGAGAGCAACGTGTCCCTGAGGGGACAGTGCTGACTATTGGGGAACTACAGGAATTCTGGGGGTGCCTGGGGATGGGATGGCACCAACCACGACAGCAGACTGGGATTTCACATGTGGGTTGTGCTCAAGGATCGCTCCTGGAACGGGAGGGTGGTGCTGGGGGATCTCATCAGGCCAGAGCTGGTGCATGAAGGAGGATCAGGGCCTGAGCCCTGCTCCTTGGAGCAAAACACTTTTGGTGCCCAGAGAAGCTGTGCTGCCCCTGGATCCCTGGGAGTGTCCAAGGCCAGGCTGGACAGGGCTTGGAGCAGCCTGGGACAGTGGAAGGTGTCCCTGCCCAGGGTAGGGGTGGGACTGGAGGAGGTTCAAGGTCCCTTCCAACCCCACCCATCCCATGTCTCCAGCAGCCTGAGGTGACAGCCAGGCTCCAGCCAGCCAGGACATCTGCCCTTCTCCACACCCCAGACCTGGCTGGCCCCATCTCTGTGGCACATTCCAGAGGAGACACAGCAGGACAGAGGGAACAGCTCCAGGGAACACACGGAGAGACCCCATGGAATGTGCCAGGGGAATCCCACCCTCTGTTCCTCTCTGGAAATGGTTTAGGGGCAAACATGGCTCACTGAGCAGAGCCATGAGGAGAGCACAGTGCTGCTCATCCCATGCTGCATGGAATCCTGGCACAGAAAAGCATGGAATGAGCAAGCCAAGGACTTGGCCTTCTGCTGACTGCAGGAACTGCCCCTCAGTGCTCATTCCCAGGGCTTGGGATGGGCACTGTGGGGAAGAGCATCCTGGAGGATTGGCTCAGCAGCAGGAGCTGGCTTGGATCTGAGAGTGGGATCCAAACCCAGAGGGTGGCAGGGTGCTCTGGTGAGGAACACAGTGACAGTCACACCACGGCCAGGGGACAGAGCCCAGGGTGTCCAGCAGCAGTGGGGTGGGGGTTTGAGGGGATGAGCCAACACCAGCCAACCTCTGCTTCCCACCCTCCCCTGGGCCAGGCCAGGCAGCTCAGAACCCCCAGAGCAGCCCCAGCCCCCCAGGCACTCTAAGCACTCCAAGCAAGCCCCAGCAGACCCCAGCCCCAAAGCAAGGAGCCCCCAGAGCCAAGCACAGCCCTCACACACACACAGCCACCGAGGACACCCCTCTGCAACTGCCCTCTGGAATTGCTCCTCCTGGCTCCTGCTCGTACCAACACCTCCTGGCTGGGCTGTGGGCTCAGGGTGGGGCTGCAGGGGCTGCAGGAGGCAGAGCAGAGCCCTGGGGCTGTGCAGTCGGCAGGAAGCAGCTCCAGTGCCTGGGGTTGGGGAGTGAGGGGTCAGATCCTTGGGTCATCTCAGAATTGCGAGCGTTGTGCGTTTCCTCGAGCTCAATGTCCCTGCTTGTCCTGCCTAGGATTCCTGAGGAACCACTTCCATCAGCTTCTGGCACAGGACTGTGGTGGAGACTGGGGAGAGAGCAAAGGAGAGGTCAGGGATGGCAGCCAGCAGCAATCTGGGTTTGTGAGGGCAGGGCTGAGCTCTCTGCCTCCCCACTCTGAGCCCAAGTACAATGTAAGGCTTGAAATACTCCGTGGATACTCCCCACTCCATTCCCAGAACTCAAACCTCCCCCTGGCAGCTCTGCTCCTGCAGCAAGGTCTCTGCACTGCTGCAGGCCTGCTGCACACAGCTCCTCCTTGCTGGTGACACAGGATTTGGGATGCTCTGAGGGTGAGCAGCCAAATCTGAGTCAGGAATGGGCATGGAAAATCCAAGATGAAGTTTCTCCTTCCAATTTTGAAAGCCCACAGGCTCTTGTGAAGGACAAGATCACCCAATGGCAGAGGTCACCGCCCAGCCCAGCCCAGGGGGAGCCAAGGGATCATTCCAGTGCAGATTTCCCAGGAAAAGGTGCTAAACTGAAGTAGTTTTATCTTCCCACCCATCCCAACACTCCTCTGTTCCCTGCTGCTCCACTCTGGCTGGAGATCACCAAATATTCCTGCCTGGCAAATCTAATTCTAAGCACAACCAAGTGAGACTCAGATCAGTTGGAGGTGATCAAATTATCTTCAATATATCAATAAATCACATTTAAAGTTCCTATGTTTCTCACTGGGCATTTGCAGGATTATCATTGTGTGTTCCCAGAATATTTTCAATATTCTCCTTACAATCCTTCAGAGGAGAAAAACAATGAATATGGTAATTTACCACCCAGGCATTGCAAAAATGGCTTTTCCAGGAACTGAGCCTAATACTCAGGATAAAAAAGTGAGTGTGGGAGAGAGAGAGAGAGACAGGGGGAAGAGGAGAATAGTGAGTGCTGAGTGCTGCTGAAAGCCTTTTTCTTGCTCATAAAACACCCAGCTAAGGCTGGGCACTGCTCCTTGTCTGCTTTTCTAGGTCAGCCCTTGCAGCAGAGCTGGGAAGCAGCTGCTGGAGTTCAGTCCTTGGACAACATGGATTGACCTGCTGGGTTCAGTTGTGGAGGCAGAGCTCCCCGTGCCAAGCACAGCTCTCCATCCCTCCCAACACACCCTGGCCTTGTGGCACTGTGGGGAAACCTCAGATACCTTAAAAATAGAAATAAGCCTCCTGAGAGAACACAGCCAGGGCACTTCCCTCTCCCTCTGCTCTGCTGCCACAGGGGGATGCCAAGGAAAGCTTTGCCTGGATCCCAAATGTTAGCATGGCTAAGCCATGGATTGGGAATAATTGTGGATTTTCAGCAGTCAAACTGAGGCCAACTGTGCTCAATTCTGCCTTTTCCCTTCCTACACCACTGGAAGGGATTCTCTGCAGAGCAAAGGCTTGGCCCTGAGTTTTTCCAGGAGCAGGAGCAGGGAATTCTGCTCTGCCACGTAACAACCTGTTTACCAGGATTAAAAACCCTGGAAACACAGTATTGGTCCTCAGCTTTGCCATGACTGCAAATCAGACTGCATTTTGGGTGCTTGGCAGACACAGCAACCATCAGGAGAAACTTATTAGCATGAAAGAAGAATGGATCAGAGGCAGGAATTTGGGAACTCCTCAGGGAGGAGAGCCAGCACTGCAGCTGCAGCACAGCACTGGGGAGCTTTTTGGGAGCCAAAGCTGCTCCTCCCTGGAGATAAGATACTCACAGATGCCTTGGAGAACCCACTTGGGCTTGTTTTGCCACCAGACCCCGAAGAAGTAGATGGGGATGCCGCTGAGGATGATGGCAAAGCCGATGCCACATTCCTTGGGCGTCATCCAGAAGGAAACAGCGATGAGGAACAGGCAGGCCAGGATGAAGAAGATGGGCAGGCAGATGTTCACCTGAGCAGGGAGCAAGGCACAGGTGAGGAGGTGTGGCAGGGGAGGCTTTCCAGGGAAGTTTATCCAGCTTGGGGAGGGAGGGAATTATTGTCCCGCCATGGCCAAGAGCCTTTCTCAGCACCTTTTTGGAGCTCAGCTCCATAATTCCATAATTCCTTAGCCAAATCATCTGCACCACCAGAGCCGTGGCACAAACTGGGGTTGATTGATCAGCTGCACCCACCAGAGCAGCCCAGCTTTGAGAAGAAAACCCCAAAACCTAAGGGAACACCCCAAGATTCCCTTTGGGAAGGTGCCAGGCCCATGGATTTGTTTCCCTGTGGGTGCTGCTGCCTGGCAGGGACCCGAGTGTGCTGTGGGATGAGGGAAGAGCAGCCTCTGGGGAGAGGCAGCAGGGCCTGACAGGATCTTGGCTTCCCCCCAGCTGGGCCATGGGGCTGCCAAGCTGGCCAAGGACAGCAGGGACAGAGCTTGGCAAGGGGCTGGGGCTTTAGCAGAAAACTATTTTGGGGGAATTCCACGCTGGGACAGAGTGTTATACTGAGAGGGATTTGTCCTGGGGAGGATGTCCCTCATGGAGAGGAGTCATCCCACCACAACACCCTGTCCTGTCACCCAGAGCTCCCTCACCCAGCTGTCCCCAGGGCAGCTCTTTGTTCTCCTGCACGGGTTCAGCAGCAAGGACAACCTCCTTGAGCTCCAACACATTTCCCTGCAATCCCAGCCCTTTTCCATGATGGATCAGCAGCTGGGCCTCCCTGGTGCTGGGAGGGGACAGGGCAGGGTCCCCTGGCAGTGTCCTCACCTTGATGGGTCTCTCCAGCTCTGGTTTCTTGTAGCGCAGCCACATCATGCCGATGATGGCCAGAGCCACACACAGCCAGTTGAAGAAGCTGAAGAAGTTGATGACTGAGAAGATGTTGTTGGAGAAGGCATAGAGCAGGGTCATGACACACTGGATGCAGGGAAAAGGCCATTAGGAAAGGGAGCAGGCAAAACCACCTATGCTACAGCACTGAACAGGGGCATTTTAGAGCTACTGCCAGGAAAGGGATCACACTGATTGGTTTTTTACGTATTTAAGCTATTTTCAATCGGTGCCTGGAACCATTTCATAGGTTCATGGAATGGTTAGGGTTGGAAAGACCTTAAAGCTTGAAGGACCTCTAGTTCCAACCTCCTGCCACAGGCAGGGACACCTTCCATTATCCCAGGGTGCTCCAAGCCCCATCCAAGCTGGCCTTGGACACTGCCAGGGATGCAGGGGCAGCATCAAGACAGAAGTGGGCAGTGAGGATATGATGGGAAGGGTCTATCTGCTGTAGGCACATGCAGGAATGGCTGAGGCTCCCACCATTTCCATGGGATCCCAGCCCTGCTCCAGCCCTCCCCCATCCCAGGGCTTTACCGTGAACACGAGGGACGGGACAGGGGTGAGGAGCCGGGGGTGGATCATGGACAGGATGGAAGGCAGGTGTCCTTCTCGGGATCCCACGAAGAACAGCCTGGCAGGGACACAGCAGGGACACAGTCACAGCCCTGCAGGGCTTGGTGCTCAGCACAGAACCAGTGGGGCCAGCCTGAGGCAACAGCAGTGCCTGACTTCCCAGGGAGCTGGAGAAGGCCAAGGGATGCAGGATGGATTCATACCCTGCTCTCCAGGGACAGCAGTGAAGTGACTTTCCTCAGCCAGCCCAGGGATGTGTCAGAGCTGAACCACTCAGTCCTGCCCAGCCTTTCTCCCCTTCCTGAGGGATTCTCATCCCTGAAGTTTCCCAACTTTCTGCTTCTCATTAAAGCCACTTTCTCATCATCCCTGAGCCCTGAGCCTGTGTCTGGTTCTGCTTTACTGACCTCACCAGGATTCTGCCTGAGGAACAGAAGATTTGAACCACTGAAAGGTTGCCTTTGATCTGGTTTTGAAGTCTGACTTTGTCTTCCTGCATTCCCCACATGGCCTCCAGGCCCTCCAGACTTTGTGTCTGCCCACAGCCACTCTCTGGAGGAGAACTCCAAAGGAAAAGGAACTGAGCACAGCTTGTAAACAAAAGCCACAGCATTGAGCAAGGAACCTACCGGGAAGAAGTGAAGAGAGATCCATTGACAGACCCAAAGCACGACAGCCCAACGAAGACAGGGATGATCCAGGACATGACTCCCAGGTGGTAATTCCCAAAATCCTACACGGGGGACAACGAGGCACATTTCAAACCCAGAAAGTCCCAGAAAACTCAGAGCTTCCCACAAAGCGTATTTGGAGAAATCCCAACAAACAGCACAGCTCAGTGCTGAAGCTGTGACGGAGTTTCCCGTATTCCCATGTGCTGCTCCTCTTTCCTGAGAAAGCAGATCGTGGAATTGCTGAACCACAGCAGCAGCCAGCCTTTCCCTCGGGGCCAGGACACAACATTTATCCCAACAGCTATCGCAGAGCTCGAGACCAAACGGAAACGGTGAGGAAACTCAGACAGCAGCTGCTGCCAAGTGCTGAGTCAGGAGCTGGGACACAGCCCTGGGGACACGCAGTGACCTGGCCTTGCAGATTTCTGTCGCAGGCTGAGCCTGGGCTGCTCCACTGCAGCTTTGCACCAACAACAGGGGATTGATTTCCAGCCTCTGCTGTTCCAGGCTGGGCTGGACAGGGCTTGGAGCAGCCTGGCATGGTGGGATGGGATGAGCTTTCAGGTCCCTTCCCACCCAGAGCGTTCCAGGATTCCCTGCAGCACAGGCTGTGGGCTGAGCAGGGCTTCAGTCCCAACCCAAAGGATGGAGTGGTGTCACCTGGAGTGGTGTCACCTGAGGGGCTCAGCTCATCCTGGGCTGGAGATTCCCCCTGAGCCCTGAACAATCCTGCTCAGGCTCAGTCTGCTCCCTTCTGAAGCCATCAGGGCTCCTGACCTCACTGCCATTTTGATTAATGCAAGCATTATTTTTCTCTCTTAATTAAAACAAAGAAGACACGGAGAGAGAACAATCCAGTTCAGTGTGGACAGAATGACCTTTCCCCATAAATATCAAGCTCTGGGAAGTCACAAGGGCAGCAGCAACCTTCCCTAGCTCAGAATGAAGAGCAGCACTCAGTGCCCACCCAGCCTCCCCGTGCCTGGGATGAATTCCCCTCGGGATCACACTGTTCCTCCCTGCTCCCGTCACAGCTGCTCTTTATCTCCTGCTGTGAGCAGCCTGGAACAAAGCAGGAGATGTGTGCAGTGATTCCAAGGCTGATTCCACCTGCCCTGGGTGAGTCCCGTGGGAGCAGCAGGGATCTTACCACGGCCACAGCCTCGGAGGTCAGCATCTGCTCGGTGCTCAGCGTGGTGAAGTAAGCCAGGTTGGTCAGCACATACACCAGAGTGACGACAGGCAGCGAGATGATGATAGCCAGAGGCAGGTTTCTAGGGAAAAAACATCCATTGTCCTGGAGCAGCTCGGAGGAGGGAGCTGCTGATGGCAGGGGTTGTTTGGTGAGAGCTGCTCTGTGCTTTGGCTCCTCTCCTCTGCCCCAGGCACACACTGCTCCCAGGCAGAGGGGATATCCACAGGGGAACAGGCTGCCCAAGGAGAGCTGGAGTCACCACCCCTCAAAACACACCTGAGGACATAGTTAGTGGTGGTGGTTGATGGTCTGAAAGGTCTTTTCCAACCTGAAGGACTCAGTGATTCCCTGAACAGTCAAGAGGCTGCAGATGGAGAGGGAAGGATGATGGCAGAAGGGATTTTTTGCACAGAGAGGCTGCATGCAGGAGCAGGAATCCAAGCTCACTGCAAAGGCAATAATTAAAATCACCCAGTGGCATCAGCACAGGGATTCTCTCTAGGCAAAGGAGTGTGGGGAGATTCCTGTGGGAGATGGCAATCTCAGGGATGCAGAGGGCAGTTTTTAGGCTCTACCTAAACTCAGCCATCTGAGCTGAGGAAACTCAACGAAAAGGAATTCAGGCCCAGCCTGAGTGGGTCTGTGCACAGCCTGTGGTGCTGCAAATTTGCCTTTCCCAACAGTTTAACTTCATTTGTGGGCAGAAAGTGAAAAAGGAAGCCCTGCTTGGTGCCGCTCTAATTGGTCCAGTGGAGCTCCAAGCTGCAGGAGCAGAGTCAAATACCACAACTGCATCCAGCAGACATGGAAATAATTGGAAAATGCAGCCCCCCTTGTGCTGTTTCTCTGGAATGGGGTGGATCCAGCCCAGTGCTTCCCAGCAGGCACCAAGCACCCCCAGGGTCAGCCAGGACAGCCTCTTGCACAAGTGCCCCCCAGGCTCAGCCCACAGCAGCTCCCAGGAGCAGAAGGGATTTCTCAGCTCTGTCCTGCTCTGCTGGAGCCCCCAAATAACCCCGAGAGGCACGGGCAGAGCAGGAAGCAGCTCTTGCTCAACAGGATGGGAAGAGCACGGGACAGAGGCATGGAGAGCAACACAAACAGAGGCAGAGCAGCACAAATACTCTGTGGGAGTTGACACGAGGCAGCAGTGAAGCCCTGAGTGCTTTTTCCTGGCCCATCACTCACAGAGGTGTCAGGCCAAGGAAGCAGAGCTTTCCCCCCAGCACTGATAACACTGCACAGGAGGGCAGGGAAAACAACAGCCCTGCTCCTGCAGGGATTGTTATTCCCTTTCCCTGATTCCAGGGAGGTAGGAGGTCATTAATCCATTTGTTTTCTACTTTCCCAGCAAAAACCTCAGATTCCTTCTCTGTTTTTCCCCCAGGGAAGTCATCCCAGGACTCACACCTACCTGTAGGGATTGATCATCTCTTCTGTGACAAAATTCAAGTAATTCCTGTAATTTGAAAAGGACAGGAGTTAATTCTGGTTAATCCATGGAAGGAATAAAACCCTTTAGTTTGACTCATCAGGGATTCCAGGAGGGGTACAGGGGCCGATCCTGTGGGAAACTTAGCATGGCTGATGTCCAAGGCCATGTTGGATGGAGCTTGGGGCAGCCTGGGATAGTGGAAGGTGTCCCTGCCCATGGCACTGGAAGATCTCAAAGGTCTCCACACCATTCCATGGTTCCATGCTGAGGATGGCTACAAGTGGGCTGTTTGCACAGTCCAAGGACTGAGAGAGGAGCCCTGCAGGAGCCACAGGGTGGAACTGGAGTTGGAATTGAGCTCAGTGTGGAAGGGAGAGTGAGGGCTGAGCCTTACCATCCTCCATAGGCGAAGAGGCCGCTGTACAGAGCCAGCACGATGTTCCCAACGTCCACCTTGGTGCCCTCGAAGGATTTGGCAGGGCTCAGGTTCTCCACATCACCTGCAGGACACAAACCCAGCTCAGTGCACAGGATGTCAACCCCTAAAGCTTCCACAGAAACCTGGAGGCAAGAGCTGCTTCAGGATTAATTATCTTAATTATCATTTCAGGTTCTGCAGAGCATGGACACGGTTTCCCTCCAGCTTTACAGGGATGAGTCCAGTTGGATTCATCCCCAAATGATGACCCCAAAAACTTTCTCACGCTGCAACGTGCTGTCACCAAGGTGATGGCCCAGGGACATCCTGGGGACCTTCCTGCTGGAAGATGCTTTGCAAACAGAGATTGTCACGTTGGCCTCTCAACTCGAGGCTGCTGGCCTTCGATAAAGCCCCAGGATTTCCTGCACTTCCACCAGCCACCCAAACCCCCAGAAACCCAGGATTTCCTCCAGTCCCACCAGCCACCTGATAAAGCAGAGGCTTGTGGCAATGCCTTTGATAGAGGGAAGTCAGGTTCTGGGGGTTTGGATATCAGAAGTCACCTTCTTTAGGGCCTAATGATCCAAAGTTCCTGTTGCGTATCTGCTTTTGAAAGAAAACGCCAGAAATAGAAGATTTGATTGTGCCTCTGCTCGCAGCTCTCCCCGAGCAGCCCCAGGTTTATTTATTTTGCTTTCAAATGCTCTGCAGTTGGTGTTCCCTGCCTTTGATGCAGGGTCTGGGACAGGGATGGCAGAGCCACAATCCCAGCCCGGAGCCGGAGCGGGGGGAACGTGGTGGGATGCAGAGGGGAACCCAGAGGGGAACCCAGGGAGCCCCATGTGATTCCTCTTAGGGCACAGATCTGTCCTAATCACCCCACAGCTGCATCACAAGGCAGTCAGCAGGGCCTGCAGCTTAACCCTTCATCCCCCAGCACAGGGCACTCAGGAGGTGCTGCTGGGAAGGCACAGGGATGCTCCAGCAGCAGGAATTTTCCCTCTGGATGGCCTCTCTCCCCACCTCCTGCTGGAAACCTTCCCTCCATAAACCTTCCCTCCATGTGCCACTGCTGCACTGGCTGGTGACAAACACGGATGCAGCAGCCCTGGAACATCTCCCACTGCTCTTCGCAGCGCTGGCAAAGAGGGATTTTCCCAGCAGCACCATTGGTTTCCTGGAGCATCAGTCCCTCATGGGGCTGCTGCACACCTCTGCAGTGCCATGGAGCTGCCCTGGGTGTGGGAGAGCTCCAGCTCCATCCTCATCCTTTCCACCCTGGGCATTGCTCCCTTCTCCTTTCTCCCTCCTGCTCCTGCTCAGTCCTGACCAGGGGAGAAAGAAATTCCAGGCTGCCCAGAGAACCAGCATCCCTCTGCCTTCTCCTGGCTGCAGCCATCCCATTTGCAGGGGATGCTGTGGGTGTGATTCCACAGTCTGGGAATCCATCCAGAGCTGGAAAGCCAGGGTGTGCAAGGCTCAGATCCTGCCCAGATCCCAATCCCAGCTGCTGTTCTCCACTGGGGTCACCTTTGCATTTCCCTTGGGATGTGCTGGGTGTATTTCATGCCCTGGAGCCCTTAGGAAAATGCACCAATCCTTTTTAAAAACACATCTGAGTGCCCCAGGAGAGCTAGGAAATGCAGAGATTGAGCAAAGACTGAGGTGAAGCTCAATTCCTGCCTTTCAGGCTCTGCTCAGAATCCCAGTTTAGCCCAGGTGAATCTGAGCAGGGATCACATTGCACTGCATCCCTCAGGCTCAGCTTTCCCCACTGCATTTTCTGCCCTTCCTGAATAACTACCAGTCTGCTTTCTTCCCAGATCTTTTGTTGTGGGAATAAGAGACACTTTTTGTTTGCAGTGCCTGGAATTAGCTACTGGAGCAGGGCATGGATGGGCTGGGGGAGCAGGAGGCTCTCCAGGCATTTCCAGCACCCCTCAGGATGGCTCTTCCCAACGATTTCAGGCTCTCCATGTTCTCACCCTGATCCATGGATCATCACCCTCACCACCACTCTATTTCTTACCCACAGCTGGACAGCAGCTCTCCAAAAATCCTCCTTCTGTCTGTCACAAGCAAAACCCCCTCAGGCCAAATGTTCCTTTTCCTCAAACACCTCACTGCCCTTCCCAGCTCACCTTTGGAGAGCTGGAGCTCCCCAAAACCTCCCAGTGAGTTGTTAAACAGCTCATTCCTGTGCCCCACGGTGAAATGGATTTAGCAACATGTCAGGACAGTTAAATACCCAGAGGAGTGCCCATGTCTCATCATAAAAAAATCCTCCTCATAAAAATATTCTTCCTTATATCTAATCTAAACCTGCCCTCCTCCAGTATAAAACCATTACCCCTAATCCCATCAACAGGGATTGAGGGGTAAAAATCCCAGAATAGTTTAGGTTTGATCCTAATTTGGACCTTTGATCTAACCCCACCTTGTCAACCATGTGCAGGGGGAGGAGGGAAAGGTGACTGCTGGACCATCTACAAAACCTCCCAGACACTCCACCCTTCAAGCCTCGACAATTCCAGACTTTTGGAGGTTCAAACTGCAATTCCAGCCTCCAGGCTCTTTTGGAACTGCTGCCTTTGGATCAAACCAAGGGTTACAAACGTGCAGGTGAGGCTGCCAAGCATGGCCTCGGGAGCATCCTGAGCTCATCCCGCTGTCTCCTGCCCTGCCCTGCCCTGCCCGCACCCCCGGAGAGCCCCAGCCTGGTTTGAACCAGCTCTCCGACCGCACTCTGCTCTACAATTAACCAAATTAAGGTAACAAGCTGTGACACAAAGCCCATTTGCTGCTGCTGCAGCTGCCAAGGCTCCGGGAATGGTGCCGGCTCAGCCGGGGCCCTGCAGCGGGAGGAGCCCCTCTGATCAGAGCCGGCCTGCAAAAATGTTCCTCTGCTCCCCAGTCGTGTCTGGTCTGGTTGGAATGGCACGGCAATCTTCTCCTGCACAAAGCACTGCGGGGTGATTACAGATTGCTGACTTGCCCCGACAGCGAGGAGATTGAACACGGCCATGGGGAGAGAAGGCTCTCAGTCTGCACCTAACACCCCAGAGATGTGCTCTGGGACACATTTTTCCTGGGAAAAGCAGGGGGAATTCAGGGGTCCGAGTCAGGAAAACAAGCTAGAGGCACAGGCCAGGGATAGGAGAGCATCCCTGGGGACTTGGAGCTCCCAGGAAGCTTCCCCTGTTCCATGGAAAAGCTCCTCTGCTCCCAGGGCTGGGGAGCTCTGCCAGAGTTCATCACACTTGTGATGAGCTCTTCTTTCTTTCTTTCAAGACTCCTGTGCTCACCCCTCACGACTCCAACTTCCCAAATCCATTCCCAGTGCTCCCCCAGGATGCTCCTCAGGCCACACGACGTGTTGTCACCTTTCCCATCTCCTCTGCATCCTGCTGAGCCACCAACAAACCTTCTCCCTCCTCCTGCCAAGCAAACACCTCTTGATTTTCACACCCTCTGTGCTAGCAGAACATCTGCTGATGGGAAATGAGGCAGCAGAGGCAGTGTTGGGAGCTCTGGACTGAGGCCTCTCCAGTCACTGCAGAGCCCCTGAATGGACAAAAACCCAAAATACATTTAGGCAATGCCATTTCCACATTGTGCCCCTTTGATCCTGGGCATAATGAGGAAAAGGCATTTCCTAAATGTGTCCCCATTACAGCAAGGTGCAGACCCTGAATAAAGCACCCAGGGGGTTCCCAGCCAGTTCCATAAGTTTGTTTTTCCTTTTCATGTCTGCTGCACAAGAGGTTCAATCCACATCCATAAAAACCTGTGAAGGAGCTGAAGGAACCACTGGAGGGGCTAATGGAGGCACCCAGCTGGATGTGCAGGAATATTTGGGGAGGGCAGATATTCCTGTCTGTCCCTGCAGCACCACAGGCACCACAAATCAAAGGGGGTGGGAAAAGGTGGATTTGGAGTGCCAGGAGAAGTCCATGTGCACACAGAGCCATGGATCCACCTGTGGCACAAGGAGAGCTCCTGCTGCCACCACAGACTGGAGGGACACAGAGGCACAGGAACAAATCCCAAAGCATTAAGTGCTCTCCATGAAATCCATCTGCATTGCTGGGATAGCTGCACTGGGAAAAACCAGTAACCAATGGAACCTGCTGGGTTAGCTGCCTTAAAACCCTCCCAGGGCAAGCAGGGACCCCTGAGCCCCCTGGAATTCCACCCAGGGTCCCCAAAATGAGCTCAGCTCAGGGGTGTCCAGGCACATTCCCACCCTGAGGAGTTAGGGCAGCATCAGAGCCTCCATCCCCTTGTTGTGCCCAACAAACAACCAACCCCAGGCAGCTCTGCCACCCCAATACTGTTTGTAAAAAGGGGTTTGGAGGTGATGTTGTGGCTGGAAATTCTCAGTTCTGCTGGGAGGGTTTTGAAAGTACCAAAAGGAAGATTCAGACCTTCAGTGAGCACAGTTTGGCTCTTAAAAATGCCATTTTTAGTACTCCAGGTGCAAGACAACGTCTGGCACTGTGGGTTTGAGACATCTGGGTGCTGCTTTCATTTACCAAATCCCTTTGGCTAGAAAATGCCTCTCTGCTCTCTTGTCTTTCTCCCTGGGGGTTATTTTGGTACTTCCCAGCCCAAATTATTTTGCCTGCCTGTTTTTTTAAAAAATGCTGCTGCCACTGAAAAGGTGCTGGAGGCACCATAGAGCAGAAATTCTACATCAGGAATCAGCCAGGAAAATGAAAAAGGGACAATAAATAAAGGGACGATAAATCCAATCAAAATAATTCGATCAGAGCAGTGTTAAATTCTATTTCCCCCAAGTCCCAAAGGCCCAATTCCAGGTTTTTAAGCAGAGCTGCTGGTGAGGGATCACAGCAAGGGCTGGAGCTGCACCTCTGCTGAGGGCAGAGAAATTCCAGAAACCCCCAGGCATCATCACCAGGAAAAAATACATCTGAAACATGCCTGTGATTTTTAATTTTTTGACATCAGAACCTTTCCTGAACTTCCTCACCTGTAACAAGCATGTCTTTAAGGATCACCCAGATTTTTTTACCATTTCACTCGGTTTTTAAGGGAAGTTTTTAAGGTGCAGGTAGGAGAGGAATAACCACAGACCTGTGTGTCACCCAGTGCAAAAATATCCCTCAAACCTGCTGCCCAAACCTTCTCCATGATCCAGCCCCAGATATCCCAGGAATATGGCCAAAAATACCCAGCTGGACAGAGAAAAATTTGAGAGAGCTGGTAAAATAAGAAAACCAAAACAAACCTTGTTTTTATAATTCTGGAGTGAAAACAAACCACCTTGATCCGATCTATACTGCAAATTATTTCTATTATTTAAGTTATTTCTACAATTAAGTTATTTAAGGAAGTTATTTTTTATTTATTTAATTATTTCTATTATTTCCAGGCTGAAATCAACTTTTGGAAAAGGCATGGAAGGAATGATGGGAAACAGCTGCTGACAAGGACATCACAGGGAAAAGCTTTTTCCTGTGGGGCAAAATTGCCACCAAGTCCTTTGTCCTTGAGAGATTCCTGCTCTTCTGGAAACCAGGAAAAGAGCCAAGGAAAGGATAAAAAGAGAAAAAGCCAAGAGCTGAAGGTGGGAGGTCAATGCAGAGGGAGAGATTTCTGTGGAGGCACAGAAATTTCCACATTTGAACAAAAAATGTGGTGTTGCTGCTCCGGTGAGTTTGTGGATATTGGGAACACAAAGCAGCAGTGGGAGAGAAACCAGTAAAACCAGTTCATTGTCCACAACATCCACAACAAGCCCAGGATGTTCCCCTGGAACAGCAGCCCCAGACAGAGCACTGGGTGCAGATTTCACCCCCAAACAGCTGCCAGTTTGGCTGGATTGACCCAAATCCTCTGACCAAAAAAATGCACTGGAATGGGAATAGCAGAACACAAGGGCATGGAAATGGGGCTCTGTGTGGGACAAAGCTGGGTTTTCCCTTTGTCACTGAAAATAGGAGGTTTTGTGCTTTCCTTCAATTAAAAAAAATGAAGAAAAAACCCCAATCTCTCGGTGCATTCCTGCTAAAAGCATGGAGCCACCTGGAATGATCGGAAGGGAAATGGAGCAAGGTGCACAGTGCAGGTGGGAGCTGAGGAAAGGAGGCTGCACACTGTTCAGGACTGAGCAGAGAGCCTGGAAGTTCCCTAAGGAGATGAATAGAATCCATGCTGGAGGCCAGGCTGAATCCCAGCTGTGGCACAGGGACTCAGCCAGGCAGGAATGTGTCACCTGGGACAAGGTGGGAACCAGGATCTGCCGTGGATCCCAAGGATTGCACTCTGATCCAGCCTGGTTTGAGTGCTGGGTGCTCAGACAGGGAGAAAAAGCCTTTGCCTTCAGCTGTCACTGTCCAGAAACTGCTCTGGATCTCCACACATTCCTCCCTGCCAGGTGCTTCAGCAGGAAAAGAAATCCCACAGAATTCCCTGCCCTGCCAGGTCTGCAGAGCCACAAACACCTGAGACTCCAACAAACTTCAAAGGAAGTCAAACAACTCCTGGGACACAGGAGGGGAGGGTGGATTTCTTCTTCTTTTTTTTTTTTTTTTTTTTTTTTAAACACAAGGCAGAAATCCCTTCTTGGTTACAAACAGAAGTCAAGGAAATCTATGTTTTACACCTGAGGAAGCAGGGAAAAGAGTGGCTCAGCCTCCCCAAAAAAGCAAAAAAACCAGTACATTCTGAAGATGCAAATTAAGATTATATCTGCAAACAAAGCCCAGTTGTAAAGATCTTCATGGTAAAATGTTAACCAACTAAAAGAGATTTACAGTGACTTATCCTTTTCCTCCTGGGAGAGAATAAAAAGGTTCAGCAGAGCAGGCTGGGGAGCTGGGCAGAGGGAGGAGGTGTATTTTGTGATAAGCCTCAAACAATGTCCCTGTTGACTGTCTGCACTGAGCTGGAAGAAAATAAAACCTCTGACAAAGCAAGAAATTCTGCAAAGACAGCACTGGCTCCCAGAGCTGAGACAGGAATTAGAGACCCACGAGCACACAGACACCCCCTGTGCAGGGACAGGATTCCCTGGAGATTTTATCCCCTTTCAGCAAACAAGAAACTGGACTGCTCCCCAAGAAATGTTTATTCCCACAAAACTTGCACAAAAAGCCATGCTTTGGTTTAACCGTGAGTTAATCATGTTTGGAACAAACTCAAGTGGGCTTGGAACAAACCATCCCCATGGTTTGAGAGGATTTTATGTGTGCATGAAGCAAACCAGCAGAACCACTAAAAATCTGCTTTATCTTCCCATTTTTATCTCCTTTTCCAGGTGCCAGCTGAGAGTTCCAATCTCTCTGTGCCTCGTGGGCTCTGCAGCCCTGCCTGACCCAGGTGTCCCTGGGTGACCCAAAGCTGGCCTGAGCCACTCCATAGCTGGAACAGGATGAAGGGAAATGTGGAAGGGCAGTTTGTGGAAGGATTTAGGTGGCTGGGAGTGGTTTGCACACGCAGATAATTCTCTGTGAGCAAAAGGCCACGCGTTACCAAGAGATTTCCGAGTGCAACAGCACCGAAATTTTCACTCCCTGCAATCCCAAAGGGAGAAGCCACAGCCACTGTGGAAGTGGGAAAGACCTGAAGTGGTTTCAATAGCATGAAACAAAGCCTGACAGTGACAGAAATATAAAATCCCACAAACACAATGCAAAACCCCAGCCCCTGGCACAGCTGGAAACATCCCCAAGCCGAGAGAGAACAGAGGAGGTTTGCAAAGCTCTGAGCACTCAGGGCTCCACTCCTGGGCTCTGCATTCCCTGCACAGCCCCAGAAGGAGAAGAAGCCAATACTCACCCTTGGCCAGCTGCACGAAGCCCAGGATGATGATGAGAGCCAGCGCCAGCAGCTTGGCAGCAGCGAAGGCATCCTGCACTCGGGTAGCAGCTTTGACACTGTAGCAGTTCACAGCTGTGAGCAGCACTGGGGACAGGAAAAGGGACAGAGTCAGCGCCCAGGGGAACACTCCCAATGCACCAAACACCACCAGGAATCTTTAGATGGGATATGTGGAAGGAATTCCTGGCTGAGAGGGTGGGGAGGCCCTGGCACAGATTCCCAGAGAAGCTGTGGCTGCCCCTGGATCCCTGGCAGTGTCCAAGGCCAGGCTGGAGCCACCTGGGACAGAGGAAGGTGTCCCTGCCATGGCAGGGGTGGGATGGGATGATGTCCAAGGTCCCTTCCAACCCAAACCATCCTGTGGTTCCTTTTTGCTAAAACATAACCAGCCAGAGTCTCCTCCTCGAAGAGAAACTCGTTGAAAGCTCTGCAGCCTCACACTTCTCAGTCTCACCCTTTCTTTGGGCAGTGAGTGGTTTGAACAGTGCCTGTGGTCCTTGGGCCACTGGAAAACACTTCTGAGGGCTTGGAAATGAAAGGATTGACTGCACCCCCAGCCCCAAAGTGCTTGGTTGTGCCATCGACCCCATTTAGTGCTGGTGTTGTGTGGAAACCCTTCAGGGATGTCAGGCTGAGCCTCCAGGTCTGATCAGGGTTATTTTACAACAATAGCACCCAGAAGACTCTGGAATGATCCTGCTGCAGGGAAAGGCGCTGTGCCTGCCCTGATCCTGACCTGGAGACAAACAGCACCTGCAGGTCACTGGGGCAAGGTGGGAAGAGGAGCTGGAGCTGTGCAAAGCCCCATGCTCTGCTTTCTGGTTCAGTCCCACTGCTAGTTTTAGGGACAGCTGTGGGGCTCTTCGGGATGAGAAGCTCCTGCTCCAAGTTGCCTTGTGGTTAATGCAAACATTGGGGTTAATTTCTGACCTTTTTTTGCCATATTTTACCCCCCCTCAGCTCCTCTGTCTCCATTCCTGCCAGGCAGGGCACAGCCTGACCCAAGCCTTGTCCAAAGCCCCAGAGCTGCTCCTGGCTGAGCTTCACCTGCTGCAGAGGAAAGAACGGCAAAGCTCTGCTGCTCTCACAGATCACTGCCTGTTTTAGCACCCTGCTCCCTTCCCAGAGCCTGCTCCTGTCATGGACACAGCAAATGGCACCCTGAGGGTGGCAGTGGCCACGTGCTGAATGCCCTCCCTGCAGCCCAGGGACCCCTGGCTGTCCCCTCACTGTCCCCAGCAGCTCAGGGAGGAGCAGATCCCACTGCTCCTGGAGCTGGAGGTGATTCCCTGCAGGATCCTCTCCCAAGGGGTCTCTGCCCTCATGCAAAGGCTCCTTCCCAGAGCCTGCAGCTCCTCTGCACAGGAGCCCAAAGCCTCGACCAGAGCCAAACAGCTGCTCCCCAAAACATCCCAATCCCTCTCTCCTGGGATTATGAACTGGATTGGCACTCCCAGGTTGGAGCTCAGAGCATCTGATCCCAAAATCCCAGAGTGGGTGGGTTGGAAGGACCTTTAAGTTCCATTCCATCCCCTGCCATAGCAGCGACATCTCCCACTATCCCAGGCTACTCCAAGTCCCACCCAAGCTGGCCTTGGACACTTCAGGGATCCAGGGACAACCTGTGCCAGCATCCCAGGATCTGGTGGTTTTTGGGATCTTTCCCCCACCCTCCAATCTCCAGGATCCACTGCCATTCCAACACAAGAGCATTTAAAGTGTGGAGAAGTGAGAGTTGGATATCTCAGGAAGGAAAGCACACTATCCAATCCACCCTACAAGAGTGACAGCCACGAGTAAACAAGGAATTGGAGATGGATTCTGTATGGTGCCCTTGGAGCCCCTTTGGGAGTGTGGGTGAGACTGCCATGACCCTGAGCTGTTTTTGGGGAAGCAGAGCTGTGCTGGGGTCACAGCACAGCACGAGCTGGGCTCTGGCCAGCAGCAGGGGGAGGGATTGTGATGACAGATGTGCCACTGCACTGTCCCCGTGCCAGGGCCCTCCACCCACACTGCTCTGGGAGATATGGGACAGGGACAGTCCCGTATCTCAGGCCTGGAGGGTCCCTGGAGCAGCACTGCCTGTGGGGTCACAGCTCTGTCCCTGCACAGGGGATTGGGACAGCTCAGGGGACAGCAAAGGGACACAGCAGACAGCAGGGAGGAGAAAACACAGCTCAACCAAGGCACCTTACAGGGTCTGTGCCACAGGGGACAAGGAAACACAGGGAATGGCACCAGGAAAACTCCCAATCACCCACTGAGAGCACCTCCAGAGAATCCTACCAGGCATGGAGCTGTGGATCCAGGATTCCCTCAGACCAGTGATTAGGATAAAAATAAATCTGCCCTTGTTTACAGAGGGATATTTAAAGGCTGAGCTCACCCATCTAAAACCATGCTGTGAGGACAGCCCTGAGAGGTGTGACAGTGACATTCCCTGCCCCGTTTAGGCATTCTGTGTCTGGGACAATAACTGCTTCACCCCCACTTCAGCATGGATTTTTGGGGGCTGTTTTCCATGTCCTGGCTCTGTTCAGAGTCCCCTGGAGGGTGGCAGTGAACATAAAAGGCCAAAGTTTCCTGCACAGTCCAAGTGTCTGTGTTCAGCCCCAAAATCCCACCAGTGCCAAACAGGCTCCTAAAAATGAGAAAGCACTTTGGGATCAGACAGCAAACAGGAGGGGGACTTTCTGCCATGGCTGTGAGTCAGAGCCCTTCCAGTCATTCCCTCTGCTTTGCTTTTCCCACTTTACAGTAATATTTGTCTTTCCTAGAGGAGCATGGTGGAGTCACTCAAATACTTTCAACATAGGAATGGCCAAAAATCCCCCAGTCTCACCCATCAGGAAGAATCCTACAGACACCAAGGATAAGAGCTCTTTCCATATAACTCCAGGAGAAATCCCAGTGGCTGCTGAGTGTCTCAGGAGGCTGGGATTTCTCAGGGCAGCAGGTTTGATTGCTTTGATCCCAGATCCACGCAGGGGCTGCAGGATCCTCCTGGCAGTGCTCCCTCACCTCGGCTGAACCGCTCGGGGAAAAACACGGCAAAGCTGCCCAGCTCTGCCACAAATCAGGGCAGTGAGACAGAGATCAGGCTGTGCTGCCCTCATTCCTGCAGGGTTTTCTGAAGGCTCCAGGCCCTGTCAGACAGCAGCCAGGCACAGCTCTGCAGTGACCCATCGGGCTGTGCTCGGGAATCATTCTAGGAACAAGGATTTCAGCATGACCTGACGTGCCACGGCTTGGCTGAGGCAGCAGCCCCTCTGCAAAGCTTTACATAATTGGGATAATAAGTGTTAGAAAGCTGAAGGCATGGCAGATGGAGAGGGGGGGACTTTTCATAGAATCCCAGACTAGTTTGGCTGGAAGGAGCATTAAAGCTCATCTTGTTCCAATCCCATAGCAGGGACACCTTCCTCTATCCAAGGTTGCTCCAAGTCCATTCCAACCTGGCCTTGGACACTTCCAGGGATCCAGGGAATCCCTGGATCCAGGGCCTCCCCACCCTCACAATAACAAATGCTTCCCTTACATCTAATCTAGCCCAAATTATTTATTCCTTATCACTCTGACAAGACAGATTCTGGATTTTTTGCTCTCCAGGTGCTGTTCATCCCTCCACCCCTCCAGGGCTGCTCCAGCCCAGCATCATTCCAGAGCAACTGAAGCCACAGGGGAGGCCAGAGGCTTTCAGAGAGAGATCTGCCTTTCTCAAGACAACAGGATTCAATATTTCCCCTGTCTGGTAGCCCCTGCTGGCTTCAGGCATCTCACTGAACCTGCTCCACTAGCACTCACCTGCACAGCCAGGGAATTCCCCAGTCCTGATAGGAACAAGGACAAACTGATTAATCCAACACCAGACTTTGGCAGGACTACACCCCCACAATTCTCATTTTATGGTCCTGTTCCTTTGAAGCTTCCTCCCCAGCTCCCTCCCATACACAATTCCTAGATGACAATAGCAATAAAAGCAGCCAGAGACTGACTGATCAATCCCACCTAGAACAAATCCATGATAAATGCATGGAACAACAGCTCCTGTGTGTCTGGAGGAAAGGCAGGATGGGGGAGAGCTGAGGTTTTGCCCAGAGCAAACAGTGGGAATGGAGCCTGACACACTTCTGATGCAACAGCCTGGGCAAGATTCCTATAAAACAGGCAGGGCTGCAGCTTTCCCAGGAGAATGGAGTGGAGATGGAGTAAAAATCCAATTGCAGCCCCATATGGAACTGGCTGAGGGTGACAGGAGCTCAACCCAAGACCCTCAGCAGCTTTTCAGGTTTCAGGAATGAGCACAGGAATTGCTGAGGTGCTGACACAGCTGCTTTCATGCTGCCTGTGGGTCACGCACTTGCACAATGTCCCTTCTGTCCCTTATCCCACCTCCTGCAGGATTCCATGCACACCTCTGGATAAATGTGTGGAGTTTAGTGCCTTTAAAGGACTAAACTCATTAACTTGCTCTTAAGTCCCCAGGCATTCCTGGGAACCTGTGGAAAATAAGGGAAAAACAAAGGGAAATCCCCTCCACCAGCTTCCCTGCCAGGAAAACAAGGGATATGAGCTGTTCTATCATGCATGACTCTGTAACTCCCATTTCCCAAGTGCCTGGCCCTGCACTGTAAGATGATTCTCCCATTTGCCATCTGCCAGCGCGTGATGTTGATTTTCTCTCTCACCAGAACAGCTCCAGCTCCTTTCCCTTCCCCATCCCACAGCACAGGCTGCTCCTTTCCCTCCTCATGCAGTGCAGGTGGCACACAGGCAGTTTTCTCTCCTGCCAGCCATGCTGAAAGCAGCTTTCAGGCAGAGACAAGACAAGCTGAGCCTGTGGCCACTGAGGAACAAATCTCAGGCATGGCAGAGCACATTACAGGCACAGAACAGTCCATGGGTTTTAAGGAATTGCTGCCTAAGCTCAGAAAACAGTTACTCCACACAGGACAAACAAAGAATTAAGTTATACTGACGACAGTGGTTTAAACCCATGGGAAAATCAATTCACCAAAGCAAGAAACTCCACCAGGTTAATATTCCAGTGGCTGGGATGCCACAGTGTCTCCCCAAAAGTCTCCTCAGGTATTTCCAACTGCACAGTCCAACATGGGACAGACAAGGTCGCAGGCAGAAAACACTTCAAGGAATTTCAACTTGACAGGTATTGATTGAAGACTTTGGTGCCCTGCAAGGTGGGGAAGGGAAGAAGCAGAGGGGAAAACTTTGCAGATATTTCTTCAAGGGCAAATCCCTGGAGGAACTCAACACCCAGGGCAGTCAGTCTGGGAAGGGGAAGGGCCTGGGGGTACATGAGGCTGTTGGAAAGCACTTGGCCCCAGAGCAAATGTGTCTATATTAAAATCTACTTACAATTATCAACATCCCTGGCAACACTTCCCAGCTCCCTTTTTATTCCTGTTCCCAAAACAGCAATCAGGGAATGGGTGCAACAACAAAGGAGAAGGCAAAGGCTGCCCTACCGAGGAGTTTGAAAAAAGGGATCATCTCCCAGTCTACCCTGAGCCCAGGAGCTCTGGACGTCCCAACAAACAGCCCCAGACACCCTGAATGTGTCAGGTCTATGGAGCATCCCCATCCCTGTGGTGCCAACATCCCATAATAGCAGTGGGACACTCTGACCCAGGAAAACTCCAAAGGATTCCTCAGTGTTGGGAGAGGTTGGTCCCACCCGGAGGTAGGAGTTGCTATTTTGTCTCCTTAGGAAGAAACTTGTGATTTACTGCCAAGGTTTCCAGAGGACATGACACAGCAATTCCACTAACAGCACATTTCACCACAAAATGCAGAGAGAAAATATATGGAAAAGCTCTTTTTCTCTCTTTCTTCCATTCCCAGCAAATGAACTATCCCAACTGAAGCATCTCCTCCACACTCAGCTCACAGAATCATCTTCCCAACACTCAGCAACACTTACTGACATTTTATGTGCACAGAATTCAGCTCTGCATCCCTGCTGGAAAAAATGGTTTTCCCATCCCTTGGATTCGACCTCCTGGCCATCTCTGACACTGTGAGACTCTTGGAACACTCCAAACAAGTGATGCTGCTTTGAAAGAGGCTGACCCTGAGGGGTTTTCCACAAAAACCTTCCCAGTTTGTTCACGCCAGAGGAGAGACTCTGAATGATCTCAGTGATAACAAAACTCATCCAAACACAATAACATTTAATGGGATAATTGCTGTGAGAGTCAGGAAAGGGGTGCTGGCATTGCAGTGGCTGCTTGCTGTGTTTCAAGAGCCCTCCAAGCCCTCATTGATTTCAGGAGAATCCTGCAAGTGTCAGAGCCTGTTTTCATTAATGCTGCTCTAATTAAACACAGATTAAAAAAGCAGGGATTGTACAGACTCCTCTCCTTCCACTCCACTCCAACAAGGGCAATTTGCTGATGGAGATTTAGCCCCTTAATCCACCTTTCTGGTGGGGAAAAAAATAAATCTTCAAAGCTTCACACCCAGCTTGTCCTGGCTGATTAATTAAGAGCAGCAATGCTGCAGGATGAATCAGCCAGCCAGGCCTTGGATGTGTTTTGTGTTTGCTTTTCACCAGTTAGTACCTGGTGAGGTGAAAATCCACCTCTTCTTCCCTGCAACACCTGGCCAAAGAGCTGAGCTTGGCAGGTTGGAAGCAAAACCCTTTAATGTCCAATAAAGCCATTGCTGCTTTCCACACCTGTGATTTCTGAGTGAAACGCTGACACTGAGTATTTCCTTCAGGACAATTTGGCAGCTGCTCAGGGCATGTGCTTGTAGCCTGGGTTGGATTCCCTGTGCTCGCAGGGTCCTCAGGAGTGTCAGGCACTTCCACATCTCAAGTGCTCTCAGACATGACTCAGCTCTGCCCTGGCTGCTGCTGCTTGTCCTTTCACTCTTTGGCTGCTCCAAACAAGAGAGACAAATGAGGAATTCATCACCATTCCCTGGGATTCAGAGTGCAGAAGCAGTGAAGGAAGTTTAGATAAATTATGAGGAAGATTAAAATTCCCTGGCTCTGCTGGGGTTATTCATGCCAGATTTGCATATTTAATTAACAAGTGAGACAAGAATTCAGGAGCAAACTATCAAACTGCTGATCTGACACTGAAGAGCAAGAATAATATTACATACATATTATAATAATACATAACACATGTAGAATATCCTGAGTTGGAAGGAATCCACAAGGATTATCGAGTCCAATCCCAGTTTTCCACTGGGGCAGATTTTATTGTCAGGAAATTAGGGAATGACAGAAGAAGCTGTGTGTGGCACTCAGGGTGTGAGGATGTGTGGGATGGACACCTCAGGCAGCTCCATCCCTTGTCTCCCTGATGCACAGGGAATTCATTAATTTACTGTACCACAACCCAAATACCTGGGAAGGTCCCTCTGTGCAAGTGGGAGATCTGCCTGGTTAACTGTGGGAAATGAGGAATATCCATGACAATTTAACACTCTGCATCCCTGAGCCACTTCTGGAACATATATGGTGCATTGGTGATTTTTTAATGATTTTTGTCAGGATTTATCAGTTTGAATTGGAGAAATGCTCACTCAAGTGGCAGCAGGATGTGAAAGACAACATGAGCCACAACACAGGATGCACAGCAACTGAATTCTTCGCCATGTCCAATATTGACATTGTAATGTAATAATCAAATATGCAAATTCAGGACCTAATTACTCCACCCACTATAGGAGGAGTAAAACTGGTTTTGATGAGACCAGATGTGAGAGAATCTAAATTATTGCTGGGTTTGCACACAAATGCACAAACTCTGTTTCCTGAACTTTAAATCTTTGTGCTCCAAACACCTGGATGGACTTTGTGTTTGCTATCCCTTGGCATTTGCTGTTCTGGTTCATCAGTTTTAAATTATCAACCATCCAATCTCCCAGGTAAAAAAGATGCTCCAATTTCTGAGTTACCCAAATAATCTGCAGCCTGGAAAGCCTGCAGCCAGATTTTTGGTGAACATGAAATGAGCCAGGCTAGGGATGAACCAACAGCTTGACCCATCCTGCTCCAGGAAGACTTCCCTGTAGTGAATTCCCACCCTTCATTTGGCAAACACCACAAGCATTCACGGTGCCTCATGAAAGAAGCCCTGCATACCAACTGCATGTAGATTACAATCTTCAGAGCAGAAAATACCTATTTGTAGTTAAATTCTCCTTACCACCCACCTTGTTTTCCTCAGCACCTTCAAGGGAACAAAATTCCTTATTCCAACCGTTTTTCCCTCTCATTCAAGCCTGTGATTTAGATTCAATTAATGCATTAATTCAGTCTCTCAAGTTCACGGTGGTAAATACTGAACAACACATTATTTATTCAACTGTTCAACTGCAGCAAAGTGGAAACAAATAACTTTTGTTATTTCTCCTCTTACTACAAACTGCACAGCCAAGTGCATTTCATGTGGAGATACAACCTTTGCAAGGAATAGAGCTGGGACTGTTCTGCAAGGCTGGGTTTTGGCTACTGGATTGCAGCCCCAGCTCCCAAATTCCTCTGGTGCTTCCCAAACTGCTCTTCCCCTCTTTGAGGCACCTCATCGATGGATGTGCTACAGCCTGTGCACAAATAGGTCGTTTTTTCTACTCTAGAGCTTTCGAAAGGAATGAAAAGTCCCTCCCTGGGCAGTCTGTGTTTGGAACAAAGCTGTTTGTTAGTCCACAGGAGTGCTGTGTGACTCCCTGAGCCCTCGGAGCAGATTTACTTCATTTATTGTTCCTGGGCCGTGGTGTGGTTTTGGCACCAGGGAGATGAAAAGCTGATTCCAAAAATCAAAATTCCACAAATCAAAGCTGCCGAAAGCTGCCTTTGCTGAAGGCAATGCAGGATGAACAAACCTCTTGGAGCAAAGGAGACAACCCCGAATTTAACCCAAAGCAGAAACAAAACAAGAGCCAGCGGTGGAGGGGGGAGCAAAGTTTAGAGGAGAAACACATGGAAATGATGCAGATTTGGAGAACTCCAAACTCTTCCCTTGGCATCTCAGGATAAAGGTTCAGGAACAAATTCTGCTGCAGGGAAACTCCTAATTGCTACCAAAGGAAGGTTGGAGACATTTCTTGGAGAAGGATAAACGGGAATGAGTCCTGGCTTCAAGGAGTTTCATGCTGCAAATGTCCCATCAGTGACCAGATCCCAAAATGTTTAACCCCTGCATTGGTTTTGATCAATAAAATGGGAACAGGGCCCAGTTTTGGGAATGATCCTGCAGATGAAAAGTCACTTATGGTTAGAAACATGTCCTCAAAGGCTTTGCCAGCTCCAGTCTGTGCTTGCACAGCAAAACTCTGCCATAAGGCAGCACCAATACCCTAAATTATGCCCTAATTCCTGGGTTTTTCAGCAAGGAACACGAATGCCATGAGCATCCATGCTCTTCTCCTGTGTGTCCCTGAGGAAACCACAGTGCAGAGTGGCAGGAAAGCTCAAAAATCCGATTTCCAAAAGGCAAGACACCCATCAGTAGAACTGTTTCCTAACTTTGTTACAGCTTTCTTAGTTAAATGACTACATTTCCCTAATAAACACGCTCCACGCTGTAAAAAACCTGGATGGAAATCCACATGCCTGCCTAGGTATACCTTTATATTCCTAAAAATTCACCTGGGGACTGAGAAGTCTCAACCTTGCCTGAAGAAAGCACAACCCATTGCCCTGCCTGTTATCAATCCCATAATTAGCCATGTAATTTATTTCCCAAAGCCTGGGTCAGGCTGAGTAGGAAGACATTTCCAGACAATCTATCTTCCCATAACGACCATGTGCTGCAGCTTTGGGATTCCTGAGATCCTCAGGGGGGAAGGAATCTCACACAATCCTCTGGGAAAGGGCAGCACGAACCAGCAGCCTCCTCTTCAGCACTCAAAATGCAAAAATACAGGTTACCTGGCTGTACTTTGGTACAGTGAATAAATGCTTTATGAAGCCATCACCAAATTTATATTCTCTCCCAATAAACATCTTTATAAAGGCGTTAAATTCTAGTGGAGCAGAAGAGATTGAATGGGAAATTGGAAGGGAAAAGGCAGGACATGATCCTTTATTTGAAAGATGGGGAATTTGGTTGGGGTGACATTGCAGTCACCAGAGGAATGGAAAACAGGATTTGACTGGTAAAACTGCAGACCCCGAAACAGCCAAGAGGTGACAAAAACTGCATCAGGAGAGAGATGTGTGTGCCCAAAAATCCGTGTGCCCTGGCAGAGATGTGTGTGCCCAGGCTGGCATCACCAGCCCACCATGACTGAACTTCTCCGCAAGGCAACGCCTCACGAGACAGAATGTTTACTAGCAAAAAAACCCACAAAAGCAAGTTTTGAGCACGATGTCAGTGCACACACGGCCGGCAGGTATCTCATCTCACAACTGGTGCTGAAATCAGCTCAGGGCGCGTTCAGCACCAGTTGCTGGTGACAGATAATTGCTCTCCTCACCCCAGTCGCACATCAACGCCCAGCCGGCACTGCAGAGCCTCTGCTCAAGGGGATTTTACCCTGCCCGGGCACAAGAAATCCACCCGGGGTGGAAGCACAAGAAATCCTATTTCAGCTCCCAGAGAAAAAGCATGCTGCATTTATCACACGCTGCTCGCTGCACTGTCGGGAATCAGAGAGCCTCACTAGCCCACAGCTGGCATTTGGGGAATTTTTGCTCAGTTTATTAGGGATGAGGGTCACATTTTCTAATAAGGCTATTCAAAATAGCAAAAAAAAAATCCCCTCATACGGAGCCAGCGTTACACAGGAGAGATGGTGCAGATCTTTTGGGGAGGGTGATGGTGAGTGAGGAACCACGTGGAGTAGGACAGCGGGGACCTAGAGAGGTCAGGGAATCATGGAATGGCTTGGGTAGGAAGGGAATTTAAAGCTCATCCCATCCCATGGGCAGGGACACCTTCCACCATCCCAGGATGCTCCAAGCCCTGTCCAACCTGGACACTTCCAGGGATCCAGGAGCAGCCTGTGCCAGGGCCTCCCCACCCTCCCAGCGAGGAATACCTTCCCAATACCCCACCTCACCCTCCCGCCTGTCAGCCGAAAGCCACGAGCGGCTACTTACGGACACACAGACAAGCCACCAGCTTGGCAGCCTGGTCGGGCACGGGGCAGGTGGGGAAGATGGGCTTGAGCAGGTAGGTGGCGAAGACCAGAGCCACGATGTACTGCGAGGAGGGCCGGATGATGAGCAGCTCTATCCAGAGCTTGAGGAAGGCGGGCAGGGAGCCGTACACCTCCAGCATGTAGGCGTAGTCCCCGCCGGACTTGGTGATGGTGGTGCCCAGCTCGGCGTAGCACAGAGCGCCCACGATGGAGAAGGCGCCGCACACGGCCCACACCACCAGCGACAGCCCCGGCGAGCCGGCCTCTCTCAGCACCCCGGTGGGCGTCACGAAAATGCCCGAGCCGATGATGGTGCCCACGATGATGGCCACGCCGTTGAGCAGGGTGATGTTCCGCTGCAGGGTCACCCCCTCCGCCGAGGCGCTGAGCGACGGCGAGCGGGCGCAGCCGTTCTCCTGCGCCGGCTCCAGCATCTTCTCCATCGCCTGTTTCTCATCCTCCTGGCCCAGCGAGGCGGCCGAGCCGGCGGGGCTGCGCTTCTTCACGGCGCTGCCGGCGGAGCTGCCGCCGCTGCCGGACATGGTGGCGGAGCGCGGCGGAGCGGCAGCGCCGCCACCTTCGGCCGCCCCTTTTGTTCCGGCGGCGGTGGGCGGCGAGCGCGGCGGGGCCGGGCTCCTTTCCGGGGGGAGGAGGAGGAGGAGGAGAGCGCCCAGGAGGAGGGCACGAGGAAGGAGGGATGGCGCTGCGCCCCGGATCGCTCGGCGATCGCTCGGTGCCCGCTGCTCCGCGCTGCTCAGCGCCGCATCTCTGCCGGCGCTGCCCCTCCGACCTCCGCCGGCGCCAAGAGGGGACAAAAGGAGCCACCCCGCACCCCTGCCACAGCCCAGGGGACACAAGAGGGGACAAAATTCGCCAAGCGGCCAGCCCGCACCTCCGGCACACCCTCGGGCGCAGGGCGCAGCTCTGTGCTAGCAGCTTCTCCTCCCCGCATGCTGTGTTCCTACAGAGTACGGCCGTGTTCCTATAAAGGAGAGCGGATCCCTGTGTGTGTCCATCCCGCAGATCGTGTCTCTCGCAGCTCCCCCAGCCCCACCCTGCCGTGCTTTTCCATCCCAAATTCCCCAGCACAGGGAAGGCCCGGCGCTGCATCACCTGCAGCTCTGCAGAGGCGCTGCAGGAATCAGAGCAATCAGCCCCTCGTGTCACACACCAAAATGGCCAAAAGGGCTCCTCTGCAAAATAAATAATTCACCCATCTCAAATCTGACCGATGGCAAAGTCACCAAAAATGCACGTTTGTAAAACGTAAAATAATTTTTTGCAAAATATAAAATAATTCACCGATGTGGCAGTCGTGCAGGCAAAAAGGGCAATGTCTGCCTCACTGAAGGCAGAGGTTGTGCATTCAGGGATACTCTTTTGGTACTACAGTAATTTCTAAGGAGCCAATGCTTCAGCAAATTCAGACTCCCTCTTATCCTGGTGGGATAGGAGAGGAGCTCAGAGGCTACAGCCTGGGAGCTCTGATTCCAAACATTCCCACTGAGGGTGGAAGTGGTACCTCTGAGGAGCTGCTTCCCAAGCTCCAAAATCCCAAGGTTGGTTTCCATCCTCCTGGAGCAGCCTCCTCTGGGCACGTTTCAGACAGGCAGGAGGTGGGATGGAAGGTTTTCTCCAAGAGAACTCTGGGAAAACGTGAGATCAGCTTTCTGGGGGGGAAAGCGCACATTTCAGTAACATTTAATTTCCATCATGACCACTTCCAGCCATTCCAGGGATCCCAACCAGCCCAAGCCTTGGAGCACTAATCCAAACCTGACATCTAGTGGCTACTCAGGGGCTCAGAAATCTGCTGCTGACTTCATGTAAGCACTCAGATTTAGGCAGTGAGCAAAGACAAAAATTACCTCGGCACCGAGCATGGGCCTCCAGTTTTCAAAGAGAAATGGAATCCTGAAGAGACTGGAAAGACTCTGACAATTAATTGAAAATAAACAACAAAACATTTATCACGTTATTCTGTAACTCCAAAAGCCTTTCCTTACCTTACCAGTTTAAGATTAGAGGCAATTTTTCTAACTGCCTTTTATGATTTAGCCCAGGTAAAATGTTCACAGGACCATGAAATCAGAAAAAGATCCAGATACTTACAGTACATGGCATTGTCTTTGTGTCAGCCTTGTTACATCAGGATGTGGCAGACAGGATTGGGATTAAAATAAAATATTTGCTTCAGGTGTTTTCAGATGAAGGCTCAGATTTAGTTATCTATTGGGGGAATAAATTCATTTATCAAGGGATTTGCTTCTCCAGGGCTCCAGGCCAAGCTCCTCAAGGCCAAGAAATGAGCTGGAACCAGGATCTCTGGAGTTGGAAGGAACCTGCAGGGATCAAGTCCTACTCCTGGCCCCAAGAATCCCACCAGGACTGGATTTTACACCTGACATTAACCCACACAGACATTTCCATGAACTCTCACAAGAATGGGACTGACTTATCCTGTTTTGATGCTTCCAAAAGGGAATTTCTGCACAGACTCCCAGCTAAGAACCTGGAAATCCCAAGCTCCAGAGGCAGTGGAGCAGCAGCACCAAACTGCCCTATTCCAAACCAACCACTCACTTGACTCCCTTGCAAATTAATCAAAGTTAATTCTGCAACCTTTTTTCCATTTGTATTCCTGAGAAAACACCATCCTGGCGTGAGGGTGTGTTCCCAGAGTGCTTGATATCTTCAAAGCACTTCCCAAATGCCAAGTGTTGTTATCAGCCTGGCCCAGGACATTAGCTCTCCTCAGGCCCCCAAGTTATTCCGCAGGATCTTTGAAGACTATTTGATTATCCAATCAGTTCTCCATGTGCTAACACTCAGAGTTTGGCACATCAAAAGGGAAGAGGGAAGGAATGATTTGTCAGAAGGACAAACAATGAGCAGGAGCAGGAGCAGGAGCAAATTGGCCATTTGTGTGATGTGGATGTTTTTAACCAGCTGTTGGCAAAGCTACCTCGATCCAAGCACCCTGCTGGCAGCAAATCTCTTATTTCTTCAGCAAACACCTCAGCTGTGCTGATAAAGCTCAGAGCTGCTTTTCCTGGGGAAATGGAAGTGGTGGCAGCTTGTAGAGCCCTTAAATAATCCCAAGAGGAGCACTGGCCTCACTCCCAAACTGTGCCACTCTCCCTCCAGAAGAAAATGAGCTGCCCACCCACCAGCACAGTTGGGGAGCCTTCTGTAAAGATTATCTGCAATTATTTTAGGGGGATAATCAGGAATGTAAACTCCTGTTCTCCTATGAAAAGAAACTTGTTTGGATTAATCCAGCTAAACAAAAGCTGTCTGTGTGACAGCTGGACTCCAAGCATGGCTCAGCAGAGACAGAAAAATTAATGCTTGTTCACCCAATTTTCACAGAATCATGGAATGGTTTGGGACGAAGGGACCTTAGAGCTCATGCAGTTCCAACCCTGTCACCTTCCACTATCCCAGGTTGCTCCAAGCCCTGTCCAGCCTGGCCTTGGACACTGCCAGGGATCCAGGGGCATCACAGCTTCTCTGGGAATCTGTGCCAGGGCCTCCCCAGCCTCCCAATATCAAATCCAAACCTACTCTCATATCAATTTTTAATTGATATAAATAATTTAATTGACTCAGGATTTTTAGGGTTATTTGATAGGATTTTTGCAGCCATAAGCACCAAGTCCCAAGGCTCAGTTTTAGCAAGGCCATTGAGAGGACAGAGGAAGGAGCTCAGCTGACAGGTCCAGCTGAATGGCAGTGTCCAGTGAAGGAGTTCAGCAAAGATCCTCCAGCCCTGGAATCCTGCTGGAGATGCCTGTGGCATCTAACTGGATGGAATCAATCATGAGACATCCTTCCATCAGCACAGCAGCACAGAGGGGTCATTGTGCTCTCATTATAACACAGTTCAGCAGAGTCTTTCAGAGCCTGGAAGTATCACAGACCATCTGACAGCTGATCAGACTCCACTCCTAATGAACTGGGCCATTCCCAAAGAGGAATTCTATTCTTTTCTTGACAGGAAATCCGATTTTTTTTTTTACTTGGAAAGCTTAATTACACAAGGAGATGCAGGCACGGGTTTCTCTGTTCCTTTATTGTAGTTGCACACTAATGTAACAGTGTAAAATCCAGCAGTAAAAGGTTCTATACCTCAGGTAAAAACTGAGGGGAAGGGCCTGTATCCCAGGAAAACATAAAGCATTCCCTGTTACAGGTGTTATCTCCAGAGACAGTGATTTCAGTAAGTTAAGATCAGGCAGATAAAATACATTAAATATACAATGTAACAAAGGCCACAAAAACGAGATGCACAAGGAAAAAAAGCCAAGATGTGCCAGGAAATACAAGTTAAAACATCCCAAATTAAGGCATGAAGAGACCCTTTCTCAAAAGCAGAATTCCAGTCCTCTAAAACCCTGTAGAAATCAAGGCAAACTCCATTTCTAGAGCTTCCAAAAAAAAAAGGGGAGACCTTCCTGTCATTCCTGACAGAAAAGGCAGCACAAGAGTGGTCAAGAACAGCTAAAGAGTGAAAGTTCTGGAACGTAGGAACAGGGATCAAACATTCAAACACCAAAGGAAGTTGTCCCAACTATGAAGTCACCAAGGACAAGGTAAGAGCAGCATTTCAGAGAAATATTGAAAGGCAGCTGAAGTCAGGCCAACACAGACACAAACTCCAAACCTTCTACTCCCTTTTCAAGGAGTTGTCCCAGAATTATTCCTAAAACACTCTTTAATTCCTAGGACTTGTTGCTCCAGGAATGCCTCCCAGGGCAGCATGAAGTAATAAAGTGACTTTTATACAAGGAAAATACAAATATGTGCTTTGACCCTTTTGCATTGTGCCACCCAAAAGAGCCCAAAGATTCTTCATTAACTTAGTTGTGCAAAATCATCACAAAAATCAGCTCTAACCCAACAATCAAGTCATTTTCCCACACAGAACAGAGAGAATAAGGCACAGGAATTCTGTCCCTTCTCCTGCTTTACACACAATTATTTTCCTGAAGTTAACATTCATAAGGCAAATATAGGCATTATAACAGAAAAGTTAAAACTAAACAACAAAACCCCCAAAGATCCCTTTGTATTCATTTCCAGATTAATTCCAACAATCTGCCCTGCAGCTGAGCTCCTGCCTGCCTGAAAGAGATGCTAAAACACTACCCATAAATACAGGACTCAAGAAACAGCAGAAATAAATGTAACAGAAACCCCCTGTAAAACTTGTGGAGCACAGTAGAATTATTTTCTATCTACATTACCCTGTTTCCAGATATTTGAAGTGATCAGTGCTTAAATTGGAAATTACTCATTTTCTGTCAGGAAAAATAGATGTGATTTGATGTAAATATGGAATGTAGCTTAACTATATCACTGGATAATTCACTATTCTCTAACAGAGCTTCCATGATAATACTGGAACCAGGAATCAGATCAGAGGGAGAAAAGACTCCTCCAACACAACCCATGGAGATCACACTGGGAGTTCACAGACAGAGCTGCTCCTCATCAGAAATGTGGGCCATGAATTTCACTTGCTAAACACAGCAGAGCAGGAAGAGCCAGGAGAAAGGTGCTTGAGAGAAAATGAGGTTTGTAGCATGTGAGAGGTAGGTAATCCTTCTGGGAAAGGCTGAGCTCACACTGCAGCTCTGCTTGGTCCACGCCTGAATTCCAACCCCCACTGGACCATAAGGTGCTAGAAAAACAAATTGGTTCCCACTTGTCCTGGAGCTGGGTAAACCTTTTATAGGAAAAGACATCTTAAGGCAGAACTTTGAAGAGAGCACTGGTGCTCTATGAGTTATTGATATAAAAACTCTTTCTGAGGGCTGCATTTTGTCCACACAAAAACTAGCACAGTTTTCAGAAACTGGTTTGGGGTTTTTTCCCTCCAGATCCCACTGGGAGGGTCAGCTGGGCCTTATCTAATCTTGCTTTCCTTTGATTTGATTAGTTTCTTGGGATCAACTGGATATTTTCACCTAATTTGCTGCTCTTTCCCATCCTGAGATACTGGAGAATTCTCTTCTCCTGATACATTACTAACCCAGGAAAGCAAAAACTGCCAAAGCCAAAAGCTTCCACATTTGTTAAGAGGTTTTAGAAAAAGTCTTCTGGCTCGTGGTGTGGTTACAGTGGGCATTTTGTGGCACCCACATCAAAGATGGAATGTGCAGCCAACAGAATGGAGAGATCCTGGAATTCATTTGGGTCCTTCTCCTCTTGTCATCCAAGGAACAAGGAAGAAGGTAAAATGTCTCTGAAAGAAGCCAAGTTCCCTTCCAGTTCTCTTCCCAGACATCAAACAATTCTCTAAAAGAACCTGATCAGCATTAATGCTTTTCATTTCTTCACACTCCCTCCTTCCTAACAATTTTTCCCCAGGATTATTAATTCACTCAAGGCACTGAAAGAGCATTTGAAGAGACACAACAATTCAGAGAAGGGGCAGGGGAAGAGCTCTCCTCTCCTTATTTTTCCTTTAACTGTCAAAATAATTCCTTCCATCGATCCCTGCCTTAGAGCAAGTCAATTTGTTACGGGTTAATATTATTCTTTAAAAAAAAAGCAACACACAGCTTCTCTAGCAAAGGCCAAGGGACACTGGTTTTGAAAGGGCATGGATACAACCAGACAAAGCAAACCATGTGAGCAGCCTGGCCTGGGGCTGCTGGGCCAGCTAGGGGCTGACCTGCTGGCCGTGGTCCCGCTGGAGCTGGGGGTCCAGGAGGTGCTGGGTGCGGAAGGAGGAGCGCACCGTGCGGTTCATCAGCGGCTGCAGGGGACGGAAATTGTCCACCATCCTCCTCTCCTCCTCCCCGTCCGACGTGAACAGCAGCGTGCGGAAGGCCTCCAGCTGCCAGGGAGAGAGGAGCAGTCAGTAGGTAACTCGAGACAGAATAGGTGAATTCTAGAACCTAGGAAAATGGGATTCCCTTCATCTTATCAAGGTAAGAGGGACAAAACGATCTGTTTGAAGCCAGCACAAGAATCTGCTGAATCATCCCACCAAGGACTAGGAATGCTCCAGAGAGAAAGGTGAAAATGCATTGTGATGGAGACTACTGGGATCTCCATCTTCAGGGGTCCTCAAAGACCACTGGGACACACAGGGCATGCGTGGTGCACATGCTAATAATATTAATGACTTCCAAGAAATTATTTGTATAACCATTCCTATCCTGGGGAATGTGATGAATATTCATGAATTCTACCTATAACACTGTGTCTTTGGAGGTACCAAGGTGTGTGTTTGGAGGAGTGAATTCCCCCACACCCAAATAAGATTTGCTTTTATTTGCACCAAATAAAAGCAAATTTTATCTGACTTTGCAAAATCTCTGACTGTCTGTGGGCTTGCTTGGGTGAATCACCAAGCACAAATGGGCATTTGAGTCACTGCCCAGAAATTCCCCACTTAGGGAATTCATGGCAAAAGGTGATCATTTATTCTCAGAGAAGGAAATAAAATCAAAGGTAGCACTGCGTTTGCACTCTGAGGAATTTTAGCACAAACACCTCTGTCACCTGCTGGTAAAGATGATCCCATTATCCATACAAACATGGAAGAAGTGCCAGCCATCTCCCATCCTTAGGGAAATTAAATCCCAAATGTGGCACACCTCAGAGAGCTACTTCCATTCAAATACTTCATCCAACTTTCATTTACACCCTCCCTGGCACCCAACAAGCAACAGTTCCCAGAGTTGTTCTCTCAGTGGTTTGTAACTGGGATTACAATAAAGTATGCAGCAGATCAGCTTTTAATGCTCATAAGCCCATTCCAATGGTAAGTCACTGTTATGCCATACAGGAATGAGAGGAAAGAGCCAAGAAAAAAAGAAAAATGAGAAAAATTCCAATTTAAAAGAAGAATGCCACATTATGCCTGCAGTTCTCTGTTAACAATCTCCAATTCACAAAATCTTCCCTTTTTCCCCTCCCCTCCACAAAAAAGGCTGCATCATGCTAAGGAGAGCAAAACCATACAGTATCTCAATAAATTCCTAAAACCCCCTAAGTTTTCCAGGGGGAGCTTCCAGAATTGCATATCACAGATCAAAATAAAACTCTTGAGAATGACTGGGGAAGTTGACTAAAACTGGAAAAACATCTTGAAGAGGTTTGAGGTCTTTCAGGCTGTTAATGCCAGGATTCCTCCCCAAATTGTGGGTTGAAGCAGTCACAAATCTCTGTGTTTTCACAGAGAACTGCTGATAAACAACTGGTTCTGTGCATCTTCCCCTCTGTGGCAGCAAGAGGTGTGGTGTGAAAGGAAAAGCTGAGATTTACCTGATCCTCATCCACCTCTATTGGCTTCTTCTTAATGATCCATGTGACAGATTCGGTGAGGGGAGGAGTGGTCAAAGAGCCAGCGTAGGTCCAGTAATCAGGGCAGGAGGGGATCAGACAGGAGGGATCAAAGACATCAAACTCGATCACAGTGTCCTAAACAGCAGGAAAAACAGTTTTAAGGATGACGTTTTGAGAAGAAAAACAAACTACAGAAAATTAAAAACGATCCTGACAATGAGATTAGAAGCTGTGTTATGTGTGTGGATGGGAAATGAGGTGGTGTGAATATTAATAATGTCATAATTTTCAATCCCACAAACTCATATGAAATTGGGTTTGAGGTGGAAGGAGCAGCTGACGAGCAGACAAAATTTAAATATTTCTGCTGTCCCCACAAGCCATTAGGAATTCAGTGCAGGAGAAACAAGGAGTGAGAAGGATCAGTAGCCTGAGGCTTTGTGGGAGAGCTGGATGCAACCAGGAAAAAGGGAATAAGTGGTGGAATAAGTTCAGGTAGCTGTGCCAGATCCTTAAAAGACTGCAAACAAGAAGTGTTTTACTTTTCACCACGTGATCTCAGGCAGCAGGAAGAGGACTAAAGTTTTGTTTAAATGGTATCAAATATTCCTGTCTCCAGAATGTTCAGTCCTACAAGTGAGGAGCATCAGAGCCCAGGATTTCCCACACAAACATCGCTCCTGGGGGATTCTCAGGATATACTGGCAGGTCATGGTTTAATTTCTTATAAATTCACATGCTGTAAATTATTATGTTGTCATAACAGATGTATATTCAGATTTTTGGAGGTCTTCTGGCACTGAACTGATGTGTTTGGTGTTTATCTGGCAGAATGGTCACTGCTCTGACACAGGTATTTGTTTCGTTCGGATCTTAAAAACTCCTTCCTGTGAGAAATAGTGGCACAGCGACTTCAGCTGGGTGCGATTAGAAGTTGAAAAGGTCGCTGTGGTGTTTTGTGTGTGCTTTCGAAAGGGAACTGGCACGGGGAGGAGGAGGAGCTGCTTCTGAGCAATGTCAGAGACCCAAGCACTCCCTCTCCTGGCAGGAGTCTGCTAGGAAAGATCCCCTTCCCCCAGCAGAAAATTCGGTGTTTATAAAAAACCAAATAATCTCCTCCTCAAAGAGCAGACAAAAATCAAAAAGCCTTAATTCCACAGTAAATAAACCCCCACTTCAAGTATGTCCTTGTAAGGATACAATCTTAAGACCAGCATTTCTTCAAGAGGTTTGGAAAGCTTCAAGTCTCCAATTCCTCCTGAAAAATCAGCTTCCCCTCCCACTTCCACTGGAGCCAACAAGGTGTCAATCAACCCCTCACCCGAAAAGTTAAGAAAGAAAGCTTTTCCCAGTGTTTTGTTGTCCTCCAAGTGTTCTTTCTGGCAGGTGACAACGGGTGGGACACCTCAGAGCACTGACCTTGTGTCTGACTGCTGGCAGGGCATCCACCAGGGTCTGCAGCCCCTCGTGCCGTGCTCCCAGCTGCAGGGACATGGAGGGGATGGAGAGTCAATCAGCTGATCAATAATCAATCCATTCACTTATCCACCTCAGTGGCTTTTTATAACAACAATCAGAGGATACTTAGGGTTGGAAGGGAGCTCTGAGATCATCCAGCCCAAGGGAGGTGACACAGGAACACATCCAGGTGGCTTTGGAATGTCTCCAGACAGGGAGATTCCACACCTCCTTGGGCAGCTTTTCAAGGGCTCTGCCACCCTCAACATAAAGTTCTTCACATTGAGGTGAAACTTTCTTTAGTTTCTGGCCATTGCTGCTCATCCTGTCACTGGCACCACTGAACAGAGCCTGGCACCATCCTCTGGCACCCCTTGGAGATATTTGTAGGGATTGATGGGATCCCCTCAGCATTCCCTAATTGCCCTAAATTGGCTTTAACAGGATGCAAACAGAAAGGCCTCTTTACAGTTGATCACACAGACTGAAATTACCTTTAAGAACACTCCAATAACAGCCAGGCCATTCCCTTCCATCACAGCTTCCTCAAAACTCGGGTACTCCACAGCATTCCAGTGCACCAAATGCAGCTGAAAGAGGAATGAGGGAGAAATCAACACCTGCACAGAGCACAGACATCACACCTGACTTTGGATCTTGGTTCCAGCTGCTCCTTGGCAGGGTGAGACTGCAGGGAGCTGCCTCAGAAACCACACACCACAGAAATGAGGAACAATGTGCTGGTGGTAAATAGTGATCCTTCCTTTTAATTTTTTTTGGCCTTAAACAATAGCTAAAGACCCATCCACTGCATCCTATACAAGAAAGGGATTTAGTCTGTGGGGATTTCCATTCAGGAGTGCTGGTCAAAGGCAGACAAAGCTCAGTATTCCTGGAGGAATATTCCCTAAAGGGCTTTTCCATCTCTTCCCAGGAAGAGCAGAGCACACTGTCCTTCCAAGGAACATCCTCCTGCACATAACAATCTTCCTCTGCACTGCTGACAGTCAATACATTGAAGAGTTTTGTGTGGTGAATAAATACCTCAGCCCAAAAACTTAGTCACAGTCTCCCTGTTAATGAGGATCTTGCCAAGCTGGCAGCATCACTATGAACACATCAACAGGAGATAAACATCTCCTTAAATATAACCCATCATCTCTTCACAAATTCTCCTCCTTTGGCAAAGAACTGCATTCAAGGCTGTCACACTTTCACATTTTCCCCCACTGACTCCATCCTTTTCATTGACGTTTTCTTCCTTATTAGTTACTTAGGCATCAAAGTTTTGCTATTTTAGTAACTGCTAAAGAGTTGCAAACAGAAAATAAAGTGATGGGTTTTTTTAGAGTACTTAGTATATGCTTTGCTGCTCTGGAAGATTTAACCACCACAAACAAAGTGATTTTTAGCTTTCAGTAAAGGGGCCAATGTCCAATTTTCAGGCTGTTCTCTAGAAAACACAGTGAATTTTTATAGAATAAAACAGCAGATGAGCTGTAGAACACACTATGTCTGATCCTTAAAAGTAAACTGCAGTTCCTCAATTTGGGAGTTTTCACAGACACACCTGAGACAAGTATTTGCATTTTTCAGGATTTCATCTCATACCTCTGCTGGGTAAAATTTGCTGTCAACTGTGTGCTCTGAGCCCCAGTCGTTTATAGCTCCCCAGTGGAAGTGGAACTGCTTCAGCCTGTACTGGTTTTCCAAGGGACCTCCAACGATGACTAAAAAACAAAATAAGGCACACATGTCAATAAATATGAGCTAGAATTGGCCACACAAGTAAATCCTTGAAAAAAAATATCAGGTAAAAAAAACTGTCTTCACTGAAACAGTGTCCTATTGCTTGGCTATTTCCAGACTTTGCTATGACAAATTATTCAAGCAATCACCTTCCTGGTTTTCCCTGCATCAAACAAGTCTCCTCACCCATCTCCCCTCAAGGGAATGTTTTTCCAGTTGACACCAAGGTTGGCACAGTCACAGTGATGATGTTCTCACTCCTCTGTCAGAGCAGGAGTGTGAAGATTGCCTGTCCAGGTGACACAGCAGTGACACATCTATTAAATGTATTAAATGACATCCCTATAAGCCTCAGGATGTGTGAAAAATATTGACGTTTCTCATGACAAGACTTCAAAAAGCAAATTTTGCCAGCAAAAAAATCAGTATATTGAGCCAAATGTTCAACTCTCCTCCAAGTTACAAAAATCCAAACATCTTATTCTGCTTCAACAGAGCTTTCAGACTGCACAGCCAAAGGTCAAGGATTTGCTGCACAGCCAAAAATATGGATTATTGTGCCTACAAATTGTTCATGAAGTATTTAAACACCCAGTCTGCCTCTGGGTGAGTTTCTGAAAGGTTTCATGCCCTTTTCATCAATGAGTAAAGGCAAACCTTCAGTCTGCTCTCCTGATTTCAGAAGGCCTCTCACCCTTTTGCAAACACATGAATGAAAAAGTCCATGCCCAGCTTTCTGCTTCCACTCATTCCCTCCTAACTGGACCAAAACCATCCTGCAAAGTCATCTTGCTAATTATTATATCAGAGCATCTGGTGAAAACGAAACCCTAATTACTTCCCAAGGGCTAATAACACTTTTGGAATCAGAGAATCATTTAGATCCTCAAGTCCAACTGCTCATCCAGTGCTAAACCATCAGCATTTGCTGATTTTTACTAACTGTAGGACATGAGGAAGCTTTACAGTAAACCATGGTATAAAGTACCTAATCCCAATGTTGCTTTTGAAAATAAGTTAATCACTTTCATGCTAAGGAGAAAACAATGAGAGTAATTAAGAGATTTTCTTGCATTATTTTTTTCTTTCCTGAAAGCCAGCCAGCAGGCTTGAAATTGTAACCAGACAGGCCTGGCTGTGATAAAGGAGTAAGTTAAAATAAGCTGTGCAAAGTGACATTGGATTCATTTCATCCCCTGCTGCTGAGCTCTGGGCATGAATGCAATACTGACCATCACTGGAAAATCATGATGCCGCATCCCTGGAAGTGTTCAAAACAAGGTTGGATGGAGCTTGGAGCAACCTGGGATAATGGAAGGTGTCCCTGCCTGTGGCAGGGGGTGGAATAGGATGAGCTTTAAGGTCCTTTCCCTCCCAAACCATCCTGGGATTCTGTGATGCAGAAAGGATGGGATGAAGGTGTGGTTCACACTGCCAAGCCTTAAAGAACTGAAGTTTCTGTACTCTAACACTATCCATTCCTGATTAAGTGATGATGCAAACCCACAAGTGACTACAACTATATATGTTAATAACCACATCCACTTAACTATTTGCCTCACAAGTCACTTTAAGCACAGACACACAAATGTAGAGACTCAGGCTCCTGTAGGGGACACCAGAGAGTGACAGAAGCCAAACAGGAACTCACAGTCCCTTTTACAAGCATTTCCTTTCAAATGCCAATCTGGAAAATTGCAAAACAAAACAGAAATTTCAGGGGCTCTAACAACAGCCAGGAGAAAGAATCACTGCACTGTTGATTGGAGCCCTGGCTCTGTTTCAGCCTCATTTCTGATGGCACCACACACAGACAGACATACACAGACACACACACTACATACCTTCCCCTCACCCTCGTCTTCCTCCTCCTCTCCTCCTGCTCTACCTTCAGCTTTAGCCCAAGTCTTGCTTTGCCCCATCTCAGGAGTCAGGCATTTTTGTCTATCCTGGGTGTCTTTCTCATCTTCTGTTTCAACTGTGGTGCTTTTGTTTGTTCCCAAGCTTTCTTCTCTGGGTTTCTATGATTGTTAGACAGAAGCTGGCAGAGAGAAAAACCAGAAACAGCAAGAGTAAAGAGAGAAAGGTGGAGGAGAGAGGCAGGCACCTGAAAACTGAGGGGTTACACAGCAACACCTCACTGTCTGCTGTTTCTCTGACATTTTAGAGCCCTGTCTCTGTTTGATGCCATCCTGTCCCTTCACGGGCTTTAATTCACCTGAGGAAGATGAGGATGCTGAAGAGGCAGCAAGAATACTCTCACAGGGAAAGATTTACCCCAAGGGAAGTCTTACAGACAAAGCAGTAAGATCTCTCTGAGGTGAGCACTTGAGTCCTAATGATTCCAGCCTACACTGCCCCTGTGCTGGTAAATATTGCACATTTCTGAACCCCCTACAGGCAATTCCCCTCTGTTCCATCAATTCTTGCAGAAAAACCTGACCAAATTCGTTATCCACTAAACACTTCTCAGCATCATATCCTCAACAGATAGCAGGGGGTGGCTTATGAAGCAAGAGGCTGTTAAATCAGAAGCAAAGCCAATCTAAAGTTAGTAAATTAAAATAATTGATGAGGTAACAAGTGATGTCTCTCCCCTAACTCCACCTCACAAAAAGCCCAGCAGTTTTGCTGTAGAAACAGAAGGGCAGGATTTGGCTTCTTCATGATCTCAGTGCTCAAATGAGCAACGGCAAGGAGATTCCCTCTTGGAAATGGATATTCTGAGTGAACAGCTAGAAACAAGAAAAACAATACAAACCCCAAACATGGTCCCTGCAGTCCACCACTACCATTTTTGCTGCATTATTTTATCAGCCTCTTTCCAAACATCAACCACAATTTTGTTATTGTGAAGACCAAGTGTTTGTTTGTGTGCTGAAGGCTCCCTTCCCAAGGGCATTGCTAAATCCCCCAGGAAGCTGCAGGATTTCTCATGGTGAGAAGCCACAACATGAATTACTCCAATCCAACAGGTTCCCACTTGCCCAGGGTCCCTCAGTTCCTTCCTGCAGGACAAGCTGGGCAATCATGTGCTTCACAACACCCCTGACCGATTGCTACCAGCTCACCTGCCCTTATGAAATATCTCTGTATTCTGCAATATCCTTTGGTAAAGGCAGCTTTGAGCAGGAACAACAGACAGAAAATGCAGAATTGGAGAGCACTATCTTTATTTTAAGTCAATTTTTTTAATCTACTGAGCATTTGAAAAGGTTGAGCTGCTCAGGTCAGAGGCTTGTTAACATGAAATTGCTGGAATGCATGACTGGATTTTCCATGCACTCCTGCTTCCCCTAAAAAAACAGCAACACACACACACCTGCTCCCTAGGGCAGAGCTCAGTGTTATTTCATTCCCTAAAACCCCATGGAGATAAGCATGTGTGCTTTTCAACTGCAACTCATCTGGCTGCTGATTATTTCAAGTGCATTAAATATCTCTATTAACACCACAAAAGATAAGTGGCAGATTACTTCAATAAAGAGCAACGATGGAATCAGGTTTCAAATTGAGTAGATACATATATAAATGACTGAAGATTGACTCATGTGGGCAAAGCTGGCATATTACAAAACCTAAAAGATGGGGCATGGAGGCTCGTGAAATGAGTTTCAACATACAGCAAGGCATTTGTGCACAATGTCCATGGAAATAAAAACATTGTAAATGTGAAGTCTGTGTAGAATTTCTTCATTACGATTCCCACCACTGTAAATCCACATTTAGCTCCAGCGTTTTTTACTGTACATTCATTTTCAACACGAGGTTTTACATCCCACAAGTATTTCTCCTCTCTAAGCATTAATGAGACATTAAATAAATTTTTTTCCTCGAGTTTTGCTTACTTGATCTATCAGTAGAATCATCAAACTCCACCAGGAAGGAGTAGCCATTGTTCCAGATGTGCAGGCAGGTGGTTGGGTCATAGCTGATTTTCAGAGGCTTCAGGAAGGGATCATAAACACTGTCCCTCCACTGGATGTTGATGGGAGACTGCCTGGTGCCCCCAGGAATTTCCAGCGGGCTCTGCCACAGAGGATGCACTGGAAGATGAGGAGGAGAGTCAGGCTGTGAGGCAGGATACAGAACTTTCTGGCAAGGGATGGTGCTGTGTCACCAAAGGCTAATTCGAGTCAGCTGGTGCCCAGGAAAGTGAAAGAAAAATAAAACATTCCAGTTGCATGACTCAAAGCCACACAGGAAAGCGCAGTTATTTTACTTAGAACCATGTCAGTACCTTCCTACCTTGGCAAAATGCTCTGCAAAGAAACTGTCCCCCTATTTCCAGGAAAAGAGAATGTTTTCCTATAACTGCCAGATTTTAAGGTGGCTTTGTTTTGCAGCTTTCCTGACACACCAGTACCATCAGCTGAGCTGGGAGTGCTTCAGATAGGGATAATTCAGATAGGGATAATTCCCTCTGGGAAACAAACCATTCTCCTGAAGGCAGCAGGAGCACAGGGGTTACTACAGGGGCTGCAGAGCTCCTGCAGCAACCACACCAAAACTGCTTCAGGCTTTTGGATGCTGATCCCACACCTGTAAAACCCAAACCCAGCCATTCTGGGGGCAGCCTGGGCCCCTCGAACTGGCACAAGCAGGGTAGGTACACGAATAGTTTCCACAGGACTTCACTCTGCTCCAAACCAGAACTGACAGCTGTGTGGACCTGTTCGCCTGGTGAACCCCACACAGCTTTCTGTGCCCTGTCCATCTGCTGAACCCCAAACTGTGACGCTCCGAGCATCCCCTTACAGGCTGCTTCGCTAGCTACGACTGCTCAAGGGTTTTTATAACGAGGAATTAAATTAAACCTTCAAACCACTCACACGAGGGGTGGCCGAACAACTTCCCCCTCCTCTCCCTCAGTGAGGAGCAAACTTTACGGAGCTCCGCAAGGTCAACTCAGGCAAAGGCGGCGCAAAGCATTCCCTGTATCCAAAACAGTGTAACTTCCTGATGCTTCAGCCGGGGACAAAGGCAGGCAGAGCTCGTCTACACAAAGTTTGGAAGCGACGGCGGGGAGAGCCGGGCGGGAGGCGCGGAGCTGGGGCTGAGGGGAGCTGAGGGGACTGAGGGGCACTCACGGGCGTCTCGCAGGCGGTAGGAGCAGCAGGCGCCGAGGCTGCAGCGGCGGCTGCCCCGCCGGGACGAGCAGGACGAGGAGGCGGCGGCCGCCCAAGCGCGGCGGAGCAGCGGCAGCATCGCGGCGGAGATCGCGGAGCCGCCGCCCAGCCCGGCCCGGCCCGGCGCGGCCCCTTCCGGCACGGCCCCCCTGCCATGGCCCCGGGGCGGGCCGGGACTGCCCTGCCGCTCCTCACCCTGTGACAGCCGTGGGGAAGCGACAAGCAGCTCGCTGTGGGTGGCAGTTCGCCGTTCCCCGTGCTCAGGGTGGTCCCTGCGGCCCCTCACACCTAGCGCGGCCCTCACAGCGACAGCGATTCCTTCGCACCGAGTATATCCCCTCAAAAGAGCATCGCCTCACCCAAAAACGCGGCCCCTCACACCAAAACGGTATTTATTCCCTCACGCCAGAGGGTTTCTCCTCATGCAAAGTGTCTTCCCTTGCGTCAAGCGCATTTATTCCCTCACAGCGAAAGCGATTCCTTCGCACCGAGTACATCCTCCCAAAAGAGGATCACCTCACCCAAAAATGCAGCCCCTCACACCAAAGTGGTATTTATTCCCTCACGCCAGAGTGTTTCTCCTCATACAAAGTGTGTTCCCTCACATCTATTTATTCCCTCACACCGAAAGTGATTCCTTCACACCGAGTACATTCTCTCAAAAGAGAGTGAGTCCTTCACACCGAGTATATCCCCTCAAAAGAGCATCGCCTCACCCAAAAATGCATCCCCTCACACTAAAATGGTATTTATTCCCTCACGCCAGTGTTTCTCCTCATGCAAAGTGTCTTCCCTCGCATCTAGAGCATTTATTCCCTCACATCAAAAGTGGTTCCTTCGTATCAAGTTGCATCCCCTCACACAAAATGGGCATTGCATCACTCAAAAAATATCCCCTCACACCAAAATGGAATTTATTCCTTTACACCAAGTATGTCCCCACACCAAAATCATATTTATTCCCTCACACCAAGTGTCTCCCCTCCAATCAAAATAGAATTGATTCCTTCACATCAAGTATCTCCCTTTACACCAAATATGTCCCCACACCAAAATCATATTTATTCCCTCACCCAAATGTCTCCCCTCATACCAAAATAGTATTTATTCCCTCACACCAGAAGTGATTCTTTCACACTGAATACATCCTCTGACACCAAGAGTATTGCCTGACCCCAAAAAGTGTCCCCTCACACCAAGTGTTTCCCCTCACACTGATCCCTTTGCACTAAAAATGCGTCTCCTCACACCAAAAGTCTATTCACTCACACCAAGGGTTTCCCCTCACACCAAAAATCTATTCACTCACACCAAGGCTTTCCCATCACAGCAAAGTGACCCCCTTGCACCAAAAATGCACAGACACAGGTGGCCCTGGTACAGCAGGGTCCCCCTCCAAGCCACATTTGGAAAAGTTAGGAAAAGTTAACATTCTGTTCACTTTTCTTGGCTGTCCCAAAGGCATTAGGCCAAAATTGTCCCACCTTGGATGGCAGAAGGGTCAACTCAACTGAACTTAGTATTCACCTGACGCTGCTTGAGGCAGCAAAACCTTGATGAAGCTAGTTAAAACCTTGGTTACTCCTTCTGTTCCAGCTGCCAGTAAGGAACACAGAGCAAAAAATAAAGTTTAAAAAAAAAAAAAAAAAAAAAAAAAAAAGGAAAGCCTGCAGAAAGCTAAAAGCATCAGTGAAAGCACAGAGATAAGTAAATGTTCTAATTTCTGCCAGCTCTCTTGGGCAGCCAGGAGCAGAACACCACCCTCAGCTCCTGGCCTTCATCTTGCTGTACGATCATATTTCTTAGTTATTCGCTTAAAATCATTTTGCAAAGCTGCATTTATCTTTTGGGTTTTTTTTTCTTGTTAAGATGGGTACTTCTGGATTTTCCTGAGGAACCTGACATAACCTTGAGAATGTTTTACTGAAATGGAGACAGGATCAGAGACTCAACCAGAGTGAGCCAAGAAGTGTTTGCTCTCTTTTACCAACATTGGGTAAGAAGTTTCCATTGCATTCACAGCGTAACATGTTTAAAGTACTCCTGGGTTGAGTAAGAGCAGGTTGAAATCTGGTGAAAGAATTGCTTTGAGTGGCCACACAATCATCAGGAGATCATCGGGAGATCCAGGTGAAAATGCAGGTTTTAAGCTTTGAAAAGAAAAAGACCTGTTGAATCAAATGCTTTGATCTGTTTACACAGGGACTTTCCAATGAGATAAACCAGGGCAGACAGTGTGGTGCAAAGAGCTAAGAAACTCCACCCTGGGGAAGGAAATAAGGCACTTTTTGCCATAGCAACACATTCTGAATGAGAAAATAAAATACACATACTGCTGAAACTCAGTAAAGAACCACTTTAAACTTTTAAGGACCACGCTCTGCTTCAGCCACTGGGATTAAGTATTGCAGAGGAAAGCCAAGATAGGTTGATTTCCTTGAAGCCTTTTTTTTTTTTTTTTTTTTGTCTGAATCAAGATTTTGGAGGATAACAGTGCCGGTTGGCTCCGGTCCATCGTGACAAGGTGCTGAAAGTTCTGCTGAATTGATGTCAGATGGGGCCTGTGATTTAGGCCAGTTTATTGATAAACAGCCCAGTGCTTTTTATCAAACAGATGTAGCTGACAGGGTGCTCCCAGCTCGACAGGGCAGCAGCAGCACATTGGGAAATGCTGAGCTTTTCTCTGCCTCCACAATGTTTGGCTGAGATAGGAGCCTGGCTGAGGAGGCAGTGGCTGAGCCCAGATAAGGGGGAGGTAATTCCAGCTGGCAAGGTAAAGCAAACAGAGGCTTTATCTTCTTCTGTATAAAAACATTTGCTAGAATTATGCATGCAGGCTTAGGAAGTCAGCATGGAAAGGGCTTGGAAGAGCTCTCATGGACAATTTGGGGAGGCACTGCAGTTGTGTGTGCAGGCCTGGAGATGGCACACCTGGATTGTGTGGCACTGCTGGACTTGTGCAATTCTTTGGGGAAAAAAACCCAAAAGAAACAGAAACTTGAAGGATTCTGCTTTTCTTGTAATTAATTCTAAAAGGGCAAGAAAGGAAAAAGCCATTCAGGTCTGCTCTAGTAATAATTATTGGGTTGGCCTACTAGTTCAAGCCTACTCCATAGGCTTGAAATCTCCATGGAGAGCATTTCCAGCAATTATTGTAAAAAATTAATGTCTGAAATCTCCACATGTTGTCACAAGACACCTCAGAGCTTGGCACAGACACCTCCTGTTCCTCCACAGCACTGGGAATTTTGACAGCCATCCACAATTGTCACCAATGTTTCTACAGGTCTTTCCCAGTAAAGTGCAGGAAAAGTCCTTTGTCCTTGCAGGGTCACAAGGAGAATCCAAAAAGCTCTAGAAATTGTCAGCCTTTGAGCTGTTTAACCCTTGTCTGAGTAAGTGTGGAGTAACCCAGAGCCTGCCTGGTTACAGAGCTCCTGTCCACTCCCTGCCTGCCAAAAACAGCCATTCCAAAGATAGAGTTTTCCTGAATCTGTTTGTTTTGGCATTTCCTGCAGGGATGGCACAGAGAAGAGGGAGATTTAAGGAATAAATAGTATCTGTCTTAAATTAAAAAGAGGCATGTGAGTAAAAATAGATACCAGTTGTAGTTCAGTTGATCAGAAATGGTCCTTGGATGGAACAACCTGGTCTGATCTCTTCTTGGAATGCTGGTCTGGGATCCCTTCTTACCCTGGGTAACCATAAAACAATTCCTTTCTCCATCCATATGGAAATCTAGAGCTCAGCTCTTCTCCAGTTTAACTTCTTACACCACTGAACAATTTCAAATCACTTTCCCAGAGAGACACCTCTCTGATAAAACAGAAGTGGAGCACGTAACTCCAACACACTCCAGTCCAGAAGTTTCTAATTCTGTTGGCCATAAATTTTGGTGGTATTACCACTGAACAAGCAGAAAAATTGGGATCGCCTGGAGGGATTCTGTGCTGCTGCTCCATGGATTTCATTACTTTTTAACAACTTACATTGTGGCTTCCAAACTGGAAGTTGTTGGACTCGCCATAAATAGTCCCTTGCAATCTTGGTTTGTGTCTTCAGATATAAAAATAATGAATAAAAATACAGGCTAATGACAGAGCTTTTAAACCACAATTCCAGTGGATTTTCTGGATTTCCTCTTGGAAGCAGAAACTCCTGTCAGTGCTCACCAGGAGCATTGGTGTGAGCCCAGCATTGCTCTTTCTGGCACAGGGTTGGGGTTTAGCTCTTCAACCTCTCCTGAATTGCCAAAGTTTGCTGATAAAGTGGAAGAAAAGGAGTGATTTAGACAGTGCCTGGGAATAAATTCTCTCATGTGCACCCACCCATCTGTGGAGTGGAGGTACACACAGCTGGGCAGACTAATTAACACATATAATTAACATTAATTCACTAGGAAAACTACTATTACATGCACCTAATTAATACTAACTTACTAGAAAGGCTATTATTTTCTAAGGTTGAATCATTGTTTTTCTAAATCCTACAGTGGTGCTTTTCTTTGAAGAACAAGGTCTTTATCCTTGTTTTAATGGGGGAAAAAAATGAAGTTTCTGAGAGTGCCTGTAGAGGAAAAAACTGGACATTAATGAATATTTCTTGGAGTTTCAATATAAAAAGCTTTGTGCTCATCTCCACTCTGCCTTAGTTTACATCACAAAGTGATCTGTTTTTCATAACTAAATAAATCCAAAATTTAGCATTGGGTACTTTAAATAGAAGGAAATCACACCTCACCATTCAAGGAGGAACCTGGCTCTATTCTTTGGGAAAAGTTATTACACTGAATAAATTTACAGAGGAAAAAATGAGAAACAAAAGGTTTTTCTGGCTGTAAAAAGTTACTCTTTACTATTCTCCAGCTGACATTATCTGCCCAGCAGTGAGTAGACACAATCTCTGGCTGGCCTCATCTTATCTGTAGGTAAGTTAATCAGTATTTTAAATAACTAAATCTTTAACATCTTCCAGGAGTATCTTGCACCTCAAAGTGATTTATGGTAGGGCTGCACAGCACATTTGGAGGGGGTTGTGGCTTCCACCAGGCCTCATTTTCCAAATCAAACATTGCAGTGGCTATGAAATTCCAAGTCAGAAGCAATTTGGGCTAAATGTGTTTTGAATTGTGCTCATAAATACAGTTTTCATTGAAAGCAGTCAAGCCTCACAAGTAATGATTGCATTTTGGTACAGGTTGGAGTCACAACCAACCCAGTGCCACCAACACAGCAGAAATAAGGAACAAGGTTAGAACCCTGCAATTCCATTCCAATTTCTTTCATTCTGTTCACTCGTTTTTCTTCAATCTTTCAGCCACAATTTCAAATTCCCCTTTTTAATTCGCTAATAAATAAGAACAAAGCCCAACCACACCATCTCCCTTCCCCCTCCTCTCCTTAGGCAGCTATCCCGTTTTTCACCCATTTGGATGAAATGGGGTGACTTACAGGCAGCATTCCTGTTCCTTTCCCGGGAGCAGGCGGCCAGGCTGCAGGGCCGTGCTGGCACAGCCACAGCGCCCCGCAGGCTTTTCAGCTGCTTGGCCAGACGAACGAGGGATTTTACCTTCACACCATTCATCGCTGCCACCTGGGCGCTCCAAATCTTCCCTGCCTCCCTCAGAGGAGCCTCCCGCAGCCTAACAAGCCATCAACATCACAGAGAATAACAAATCCTGTGGGTATAGAGCTCCAGCACAACTGAGGGGTCGCCAGGACTATTTATAAATGATTTTGAGAGCACCCTTTGCTGGTTAAGAGGTGGAGCCAACTCAGGAGTTAATTTTCAACTTGTCCCTGCACTGTCTTCTTCATTGGTTCTCCATTCTCTCCCAGGAGCTGGCTGGTTGATAATTATTCCACATGTGCTTTCCAGGGTTTTTTCCCCCCCTCATCTGGCTCCAAGAATACCAAAGAGTTGCAGAAAACGCCTCTTTGGTATGCAAGGAGAAGGTTCTTATCACCTTTCGTGCATGCACACTTTGAATTTGAATAGTTGTATATTTAAATACTGATAGCCAAGAGTTGCTATCAGGAACAGCTGAAATGCTCCGAGCTGGGGCTCAAACGGAGGAATTCCCAGAAATCCAGCAGCTGTGCAGGGCTTGGCCCGGGGGAACAGGGAGGGAAGCATTTTAGCTCTAAGCATTTACTTCAGCTGCATTGCGGCCTCCAGGTGAGGAATTGCAGAACAAATGATGCCGACGACAAACAAAAACATCTCAATTTTGTACAGACTAAAAATAATGACATAAGGACGCATAATTTTTTCTCTGCTCACATTTGGACCCAGCTGAAATATTTGTTTGGGAGAGAACAGATGGAGATGTTTTCCTGACCTATATTTCTCAGAGATGAAAGCAAGAATGTTACTCTCTTGCTGTCTCCAGGAGCAATTCCAGTAACTTTGTTACCTTGTGTGAAAATTCTGTGCAGAAATCCCACACTTCAATTTTCTTTGGGCTCTTTGTTTTCCCTCCAGTGGCCAAAATCCATGTCAGTGGCACAGACAAAAAGAGCATCTGAGTCAGAGCTGCAGTTTCTCAGGCCAAGCACAGAAACACAGGCAAGAATTCTTCCTATAAGGACTTCTCAATGTTAAGAGATTATTGTAGGCTAAGTAGGAATGGAGATGGGGAGCCAGTGAAGATGGAATTGTCCTTCCCAGGGCCAGGGAGCCAAGGGTGACCCAACACAGCAGTGCCTGAACCAAAGGGTCCCCTGGCAATCCCAGCTGCTGTGAGTGACAACGCGACAAACCAGGTCCAAGGTCCAACCCTGGAGCACAGGCGGGAAGGAGCAAAAGGTGACAGGGACAAAGCCAACCAGCAAGAAGGCCTTCCTAGAGACAGCAAAAGAGACAACCCTGAAAACAAGAGCCCCAACAGCAAGGCTAAGTAGCCCAGGCCAGGGTTTAAATGGACTCCTGACTCACCGTGGTGGGTGAGGGCTGCAGGTGAGGATTATCAGGGTCATTAAAACTTAATTAAAAAATCCCTCAGGCTCATGATACAATGAAAGTATTTACAAAAGCCATGTGATTCTTTTTCTCCATTAAATGCATACTTTGGCATATTTTGAAAGGTACAAAATCCGTCAATGACAGAGCAAGAAGTGATAAATTTTAAGACTATTAAAATTCTATCATTAAAAATTTGCCATTAAACACATCCTCTTTCTTAATTCATAAACTACCCATGAAATGTTTTTCTGTGGGTTTGGCTTCTGGTTTGATTTTTTTTTAAACAACCTGGTGTTTTGAATTAGAAACTTTTTGGTGATATTTCCACGAAACATCTGCGTGTGTTTCATCTCTTATCACACAGGGTGTCAGTGCAGGGCTCAGCCTCAGGGAATCCTCTTTGGTATCCTAAAGTGGCCAGCTTAGCTGTGCTATTTATTATTCCAACCCCTCCTGTTTAGCAGAGTCTTCCTTACTGCTTGTCATTGATTCCCTGAGCTGCCAGCTCTGGAGTAGGAGCACTGCCTGTGTTGTTCTGCCCAAAGAACTGAAACATCAGCTGTTCACAAATGGGGCGTTTGGGTGAGGAGTGTGACTGTACACAATGAAAATGGGCTTCTTTTCTTCAGAAATGCAACAAGTGAAATTCTAGGAATTTCTTGCTCTCACCCATCTGACTTTTGCTGTAAATGCCTCCAGACCGGGTCGAGAGGATCTATCAATAATTGGGTTTTTCTTTACTAGAGCATTGCTGGTATTTACTTGTTTTATATAACCATCGTTCATATTAATTGTGTTACTTGCAGAGAGAAAACCACCTCCTCACTGCAGTGAGTCCAAGGAATCTGATTCCCAGACATCCTGCTTGGAAGAGTTTTCCTGCCCTAGTGTTGACTCAGTTGTAAGTCACACCCAGTAATTCCGAAAAAAATGCAGTGTTACAGTTTTACTGTAATTAGAGAGATATCATGAAAGTGATTTAATAATGAGCATTTTCCACTCCCAATTATTGTCTGATCGACAGGACAATCAGCCAAGTCGTGGGAAGCGGCCTGGGATTTTTGCTGCTGAGGAGGGAGTGGAGAGGAAACCTCTATGGGGTGGCTAAAAATGTCAGGCAGGGCAGGTTCCCCACAGGAGCCAGGTCATTCCTGGGTGGCTTTGCCCCTCATTTCCCTGAGGATTGACTCACACTTCCCCTGGCAGATTTTACTTTAGTGAAGCTTTTTTTTGATGCCCTCATTTTGCTGGGACACTTCATCCAACTGAGCTCAGCAGCCTGGGAACCACCTCTGCTTTTTCATTCTCTCTCTTGCCCTGAGGTCCCCAAACGGGACAGAACATCCCAGATCTGTCCTCACTAGTGCTGAGTAGGGGGAACAGTCCTGTGATGTGCAGTGATTCGCAAAGGTGCACTCCAGGATCTCCAGGAGAACACCTGGAAGTGGAGAAAAACTGTCTCCAGAGCTGTGCAATGCCCAGGTTGGAGGGAAATGCAGGATTACACCATCCCAGCAGCAGGGGTTGTGGTTTGCCTCTGTTGCCCTGGCTGAGGTTCCGGCTGACCTGGGTTGCCCTGAGTGCTCGAAAGAGCAGCCCTGCCCTCCTGCCTCTGCCACGTGGAGCTGGGAGCAAACCTGCTCAGGGGACACTGTCACTCTGTCACCTCCTGTCACTCTGGCCACAGGTGGACATCCACACTTGATTTTACCTCTCACACCTGAAACGTTTGGGTCACATTACAGATCATTTCGGATGTGTCTGAATGGATGCAGGTTCCAGAATTAGGAGATGGTCAAATTCTGCTTAGAATCATAGAAGGAGAAAATCCTCAAAAATCTGTAAGTGGAATGAGCTCCCCTTCAGGCTTTGCTAATCTCCTAAAAAATACTCAGATTATAATGATACCTGACCAAGTAAATTTGATCTGAGGCAAACCTGACCAGAGCTGGGCAAACTTGCAAATCTCAGCTGTGTAGGGGAGGTAAAAGGGCAGAGAAGCAGCTCTGAGGGATCCTGGGAAGATCCCAGCCAGGCAAAGTGTAAACACAGGGCTTGTGACAGATTTCTTAGAAGGGAAAGAGCCTCCCTTCCTGGGTTTTTTTGGGTTTTTTGGTTTTTTTTTTCTTTTTCCCATGATGTGTAGAGGGAGATGGAAGAGTCTGTAAATAAATAAGAGAACACTGAGATCATGCCTGACCCTTCTCACCTCATTTCTCAGAGTGGCAGAAATAACCCTGCAGGACCATGGACTTTGACCAGACAGATGGCAAAATGTGTAATGATGTTTTTCTGTCTGCTGAGGGGATTCAAGGCCTTTTCTTTCCTCCTTATTCATGAAAATTAGGAGTATTCTCATTGAATAAAATGGGGTTTACTCAGCAGAAACCAGAATGAGATCAGAATAATGATACAGAGATAGCTGAAGTAGGTTCAGAAGCAAAACCCACTTGATGCTGCCCTGTTTTCTGTTACACATCACAGAGCAATTCTGAGAGGTTTGAAAATTGATGTGGTGTCTGAAAAATAAATGATGAGCTTCTCCTCATATGCTGCTACAGCACATTTACAAATAAGATTAATATTGTCTTGGTTAAAGATTTGTTTTATGTAACTTTTCCTTGAGCATCACTGTCACAATCTAGGATATGCTGTGTCCATAAGGCTGGGTTTGTTTCCCTCTCCAGTTACAAGAGATATTGGAGAGAAAATGAATAAACTCCAACAGAAATAAATGAATGAATGGGGGAACTTCAAGTACTCTTTTTACTGGGATGTGACTGAGGATTTTATCCTTAGGAAACAAAATTCTTCTTCCAGGAAATGCTTTGGAGTGACTTCTGTGCTTTGCTCACATCTTCTCCATCCCTTTGTCCCTTTATCCTCATGCTCAGCACTGAGGATAATTATGAAAGTCTGTCACTTGTTTAAACAAATGCTTTGTTTGGCAACCTTTGTTTTCCTGCTGCTGCTGCAGCTGCAAAACTGTGTGCACAGTGTGTTAATATTTTACCTTTGATGCAATGGGAAGGGTTTTTTCTCTAATGAAAAAAATAAAGGAAACCAATGAATGAGATACCAATCTCTCCTGATCCACACAAAGCATGTGAAAGCAGCAACTTCCTTAGAAAACAATAGGAAATGAATGCTGATACCAGGGTAAAATAAGCTGGATACTTCCTGGAAGCAAATTATTCCTCATTGCATGGCAAAAAACAGACATAAAATGCAAGAGAGAGACTGAAAAAAACAGCATGAAAATGTGAGGAAATAAAACAACAAATAAATACTTGTTTTATTTGGGACAACAGAGTAACGTGGTGTAACAGGAGGTATTTTCTTCTATAAAATCAAAAAATTAAATTGATACTTTGGCACTCTGAAGATTCAGTCATTTTTATATGGGGAAAGGAAATTAAGAATGGAATTGAGATAGGCACCTAAGCAAATGATCATGGTTTAAATCAGAATAAACCATCCAGTGTATCAACTTCTTCTTGGCATTTGTTCATAGGCAGAGTTATCCCAGGGGAAAGTGAAGTTCTCATTCACTAGAGGGGGATTTCACTGAATTTCATTCAATTATTGCAGAAATAGTCAGGTAAGCTGATTTCTTGGGAGCTTCTAAAGCTCAGGAGATCATGAAGCACAGGAAGCAATTAGCCTTTGGTCAATCATTCATTGGTACTGCGAATCAAAGACTAAAAGCCAAATTTGGGCCTTCAGATTTAACAGAAGGATCTGGTAAAAAGGGAACAACTCTGACAAGGGGTAAGGCAATTGTGGATTCCCAACTGCTGGATCAGGGTGGACTGGCAGCAGGAGGTGCTGCAGCCTCCCTTAGTGCTAAATTGTTTTATTTGTTTGTTCTGCTGTTATCTCTGATCAGACATCAGCTGGATCCTGCCAGCATTTCCTGCAGTTAATGTGAGATAAACTAACTTTAGACAAATATTGTAAGTGGTTTATGACAATGACAGCTCTTGTGTTTGTGTTGTGCAGTGACCCACGGCCCTCCAGAGGAGCAGCATCTCACACCTCCAGCAAACAGGAGTTAATCATCTTTGGAATGGGAATATTATGAAATTATGAGAACTCAGGGCAGCTTTAGGATGGCAAAGCTTTTACCAACAGCTGGTGCAACACAGATATTTGTATCCCTGTTTTTCCAGCTGGGACCTGCAACTGCTTGAGTCCAGCAGAAAGTTTTAGGCAGAACTGTTCCAGGGCAAATCTGCGCAGCAAAGCATTAAATAATCCAGTGTGAAAAGTCAGTTTCTAAGTAGTTTAACCTTTGAACTGCCCAATCTGCTTGTGAAGGGGGGGACACAGTAAATAAATCAACAGAGTCAGCTAGCACTTCCAAACGTGACTGAGGGAGCAACTTCCTACCACACCAGGTGTGCAGGTGTCAGCAGAACCAGTTACAGCTGAACCAGAGTGGATCCAGCTGTGTGACATGGCACTGGACAACCTCACTATGCATCTTATTTAAGGAATATTTGAATGCAGGAGTCTGAAATTCACTGCTGGCTACGCTGAAGCTGAAAAATGAAGTGTGTTTGGTCTTTATTGGGCAACACTGTGCTATATAAAGACATCAAACCATCTAATCTTTGTCCTCTTTCAGAGCCATTTGCACACACTTCCTCCGTGCTTCTTTTTTTGGGCTTTTGCATATTTTTGTCATCCCCAGAAGGTTCATGGAGCGTTCCCCACCTTCGCCCAGCCCTCCTGTTCTCACAGCACACACAGGAGCACAAGTGCCAGAAAAGCGAGGCTGCTGAGCTAATTTAGCAAGTTCCCACTTGCTGCCTGCTCCTCAGCTCTGCTCTCCTTATCATGACAGCTGACATTCAATTCATCCCAGTTCAGTGCTCGGGAGCTGGCAGAGGGGGGGCAATGTGATGGAGTAGAGGATGGGAATGCTGTGGATGACTCTCGAGGTGTGGATCCACATTTAATCTGCTGGCTGACAGCTCTGCTGGCCAAGTGCTGTGGATATGGAGGAGCTGCAGTGTGTCCAGGGCAGGGATGGAGCTGGGAAGGGAATGGAGCACCAGGAGGGGCTGAGCGAGCTGGAGAGGAGCTCAGTCTGGAGCAAAGGGGATCAGGGGGACCTTGTGGCTCTGCACAGCTCCTGACAGGAGGGGACAGCCGGGGGACAGGCTGTGCTCCAGGGAACAGGGACAGGAGGAGAGGGAACAGCCTCAGGCTGGGCAGGGGAGGCGCAGAGTGGACAGCAGCAGGAATTTCTCCCTGGAAAGGGTGCTCAGGGATTGGAACTGCCCCGGGAGGTTTGGAGTGTCCATCCCTGCAGGTGTCCGAGGAATTCCTGGCTGTGGCACTGAGTGCTCTGGGCTGGAGACAAGGCCGGCATTGGGCACAGCTTGGACTCTGATCCTGGAGCTCTTTTCCACCCTCAGCGCCCCTGGGATCCCGCGATCCCCTGACTACACTTCCCGGCACGCCCCGCGCCACCCGCGCGTACTACAGGTCCCGGCGTGCTCCTGCGGGGGCGCGCGCGCTGCCCTCTGGGAGTCGTAGTCCTGTCCCCGCTGCGGCGCCTCGGCGGGGAAGGGCGGGGGCATCGCGCGCGCGGGCGCGGCGCGTGCGCGGCTTGGGGCCCCGGGCCGGGCCGGATCTCTCGCGAGGAAGGACGCCATTATCGCAGCCGCCGCACAAAACACCACGAGAACTCGGCGCCCGCCTCACACGGTAACGCGGCGCCCCGCGGGCGGGAGCCTCCGCTGCGCGGCCACCCCCGGCCGCCCGCACGGCCCCGCACGGGGACACCGAGCACACACCGCGCTCCCGCAGGGCTCCCCGGGCCTCAGCCGGCGGGGAGGGAGCGGCCGGGGCGGGGGGCCGCGCGCCCCCCTCCGCCTCCCCTCATCGCTCTCAGGGGGTCACCCGAGATTGGATAGCGGGAGAAATTCCTCCCTGCGAGGGTGCTGAGGCCCTGGCACGGGGTGCCCAGAGGAGCGGTGATGCCCCTGGATCCCTGGCAGTGTCCAAGGCCAGGCTGGACAGGGCTTGGAGCACCCAGGCTAGTGAAGGTGTCCCTACCGTGGCAGGGCTGGGATGAGATGAGCTTTAATGTCCTTTCCACCCAAAGGTTTGGCTCTTCCTGGGCTCCCCCCTTGCCGGGCTCCCCAGAGCTGGCTCGGTGTCCCGCTGTCCCCCGGGATGTGTTGGGAGCTCGCACTGCTCGGTGGGGCTGGGCTGGGAGCGCTGCCTCCATCCCTCCATCCCTCCATCCATCCATGCATCCATCTGTCCGTCCCTGTCCGGGGCAGCAGTGCCGAGCTCGGGGCACGGACAGGGAACATCCCCGCAGTCATCCCCGCAGCCCTAGGAGGGGCTGGGCTGGGCTGGGCGCTCATTCAGTGCCACAGGAGGATTCTCACACCCATACCAGCGTTGGTGGTTGTGCCCTCTCCATCCCGGTCAGCTGGTTGACAAAGGACAGTAGGTGTAGATGGGATTTTGGGATGAAATCCTTCCCTGTGAGGGTGCTGAGGCCCTGGCACAGATTCCCAGAGGAGCTGTGATGCCCCTGGATCCTGGCAGTGTCCAAGGCCAGGCTGGACGGGGCTTGGAGCAGCCTGGGATGGTGGAAGGCTTCCCTGCCATGGCTGGGGTGGAACGAGATGAGTTTAATGTCCCTTCAACCCAAACCATTTCAGGATTCCATGATTCTCTGAACACACTCGGTATCCCTATGCCCTTATTTGAAATTCAAGTGTTGCCTTCCCCCCCCCCTTTTTTTTTTTTGTTTTATTTTTAAATCCATCCACGGTGGGAAGTTGTGTACTTAACCAAATATAGTCATTTTATCCTGCTATGGCACGGATAGTTTAGGGATCAGGTTATTTTTGGAGCTCTCCAGGGAAGATTTTTTGGTAGTAAACAAGGGTTATTAGCAACTGAGCAATTGCTTTGGTGGAAGCAGCTTTAAAATGCTATTTTGGAGTGGCTTTTGCTACTTTGTTTCCTTCTGGGTGAGGTTACCTGAGGTGTGGTGCCCTCTCGACGTCAGGATTTCAAGAAGCAAACCTGAAATTTGTATAACTTTAAATATTGAAATTAAGATTTTAAAATACCAAGCGTGTTTCGATTTCATAGCAGTGACTCTTGGAACAGTGGGTTTTCTTCGTTAGGAAGTATTTATATATATATGTGAAAAATAGATGTTTATATCAATGGACCACAATAACAAGACTTTGATTGTGAAACCCCAAGCACCTTTTTCCATCATTAAATGACACCTTGGCATTAGTTCCATTTTCAGTAATAGATGTTAGGAGGAAGGATGAGTTAATTTATTAAGAGCATAAAAAGATAGAGGTTGGATTTGGAAAACATTCCATCTCCTCCAGAGGACGAAAATATTTTATAACTTTGTTCTTTTAGTTTCTCACCTCTTTTCTAGCACCTGGGTTTTCTGTCTGAATTACCCAGCCATGTGCAAGTTGTTTAGTTCCAGAGCAGGCGTTAATTAAGGTCTTTTACAGGACTAATTGATTAATAACATCCAGAGTAATTGAATAAACCCGTTAAGGGTGTGGTGCTAATTATGAATGCTCACAGCTGCACGGCTTCCAGCAGCACCTGCTCAGATAAATTTGGAAAAAGCTCCTTTCCTGCCTACTTTAACATCCTTTTTGTGGAATTTTGGGTGATCAGGTGAGGGAAAATCAGCTTTTAGTGCAGCTCAGTGTGAGCAGAGCTGCTGCTGCTGGAATTTCCTTGGCTTGGCAGGGAGTTGTTGTGTCCTGTGGGATTCACACCATGGCAGTTCCAGGGAGATCCTCCTGTTTGTGAGCATTCAGTTCATCTCTGGTTTTTCTCCTGAGCTTTCCCCAAAACTTTAAAGCTCTGGAGGTGCAGGAGCAACAAGTGGCTTTGTTTTGTCAGAATTTCAGGGTTTTCATCCCTTTCCTTGGGGGAACCCTGGAATTGGGATTGCTGGGATTGAGCTACTTGTAGGAGGAGACAGAGCAAAGCCAGTCGTTGGAATGAGACCACAAAATATCTTTGTGTACAAAACTTTGCCAATAAAATTTTGGTCGCAGGTTTATTTCCTTTAGTCTGAAACTTGATATTTAGTCATTAACAGTTGAAGTAATCTTATTTTCTGTTTTATCCATACTCATTGAAAGGCTAATCATCACCTTTTTGTTTTCCCCAGTAAAATAAAAAGAATGAAACATCTTCACAGTCACATAAACCACTTGTTTCCTTGCAGGTTTAGGTTTTTAAAGCTGGTGTTAAGTACTGAATTTTGCAACCAGTTAGACTGAAAAACACACAAAAGGTTTAATTTCGTCACACCCTGGGCACGTGGGACTTGAAATAAAGTAATTTGTAATGTTGTCTGTTGAACAGAATCATTTGATGTTGTTTCCCATTTGTTCCCTGACTTAGAGCACTGAAGGGAAAAATAGATTCAGTTCAAAACTCTGAAAATCAGTTTTATAGTGGGAAAGAATGGAGGGAATTGATGGCAGCTGGGAAGTTACCTTTTACATCCCTGAGCCCCTGAATTCATGGTTTGGGGAGTTTAAAGCTGAATTCAGTTGGGTTTTTTGGTTTAATTAAAGGAAGGGGAACTGACAAGCCAGGATCAGGTGGCATAAATGAAAAATAAAAAATTTGGAGGCAAGATGGGGGTTGGTCTCTTTTCCCAGGGAACAGGGACAGGATGAGACGGAGCAGCCTCAGCTCTGCCAGGGAGGTTTGGAGTTTCCATCCCTGCAGGTGTCCAGGGAATTCCTGGATGTGGCACTCAGTGCTCTGGGCTGGGGACAAGGTGGGCATTGGGCTCAGGGTGAACTCCATCATCCCAGAGGTCTTTTCCACCCTAAATAATCCTAGGAAAATAATTCAGAATTTGAAGAACTACTCCCTCTATATTTCCCTGCCGAAATGATGCTCTTCAGTTTATTTTCGTTAATATTTTTTGGCAAGAATTTGAAAATCCTGCTATCCCTGTGTTTCAAAGCAGTGCTGAGGTGTGGTTTGGCAGCTGGAATGGTTCCTTTTCCTTGATGGCTACAGCAGGAAAATCTGTTGGAAGACTTTGGAGTGAGCAGGTTGGATTTGATGTTGACTTTCCTGCTTTTTAGTCTGTGCCAACAGCATGGTGTGTCCTTGTCTGGAGATTCCTTGTCTCCTCTGGAATGGCTGGATCAGAAATTTGTCCAGTTTATAGAGGACTTGCAGTGCACATATTAGGAAAAATAGAAAACGGGGGGAAATTATAAATTATTAGTATTATTCTTCTCTTTTGTTGCTGAAGGTAAGCTGACAGGCCAGGAGGGAATGGCCTTAAGGTGGAGGAGGGCAGGGCTAGATGGGATATTGGGAAGGAGTTCCTGGCTGTAGGGTGAGGAGATCCCTGGATCCTTGGAAGTGTCCAAGGCCAGGCTGGACAGGGCTTGGAGTGACCTGGGACAGTGGAAGGTGTATGAAACTAATTCTGGAGGTTTGTTCTTTGAATTTCCTGGAATAATAGAGTCCCCAGAGTTGGAAGGGATCATCCAGCCCAGCTCCTGGCCCCGCACAGACCATTCCCAAAATCCCACCCTGTCTATCCCTGGCAGCACTGTCCAAAATCTGGAGCTCTGGCTGTGCCCGTTCCCTGTTCCACCCTTTGGGATAAGAACCTTTCCCTGCTCTCCAGCCTCCCCCTCCCCGGGAAGCTCCAGCAGGATTTTTGGAGCTGTTACCGATAAAACCCCTCCATCTAGTGGATGAAAACAAGAAAACAACGTGACAGAATGTGCTGTCTGGGCAGCTCGTGTCTCACATTCGCTGCTTTTCAGCAAACGGTACAAATGGTGCGTGGTGTGAGTGATCCCTGCCGGGAACAATCCCACCAGGATGCAGAGATTTGGAATCTGCAAGCACTTAGATCCTCCCCGGGCTTGAGCCGCTGCAGTTCAATGGGATTAAATGGCTGTAAATTGAATTCAGGCCTCTGTGTGTGTGCAAGCACCTGCAAATGGAGCTGTGACATGTGTGAACATTGCCTCCCCTCCTCCCTCGGGAACGATTCAATGCAGGCTGTGCCAGAGCGGGGCTGGCATGGCAGCGGGAGCAGGGTTTGTTCAACATCCACAGGGAACTCGGGCTGGAATTCCTGGGCTGGGTGACCACCCACTGCTGCTCCTCGTGCCAGAGCCTGCTGGAGGACACTGGGAAGCAGGGAAGGCATTCTGGATTATTTGTTGGGTGTTGTGTTAGGATTGCTGCCAGGGTTGGAAGAGTTGGGAAAAGACATCCAAGCAAAACAGCGCCTTGTACCAGCTGGGATGAAAAAAAACCCTAAAGAGGCGAATATTTCTGAAAGCAAAACAATAAACCGGCAATAATAACAGGAGCTTTGGTGGTAATACTGGAGGATTTCTGCCTCCCTGGGAGGTTTTGTACTCCAGAAAGTTTCCAGCTCCTTCATTTCGGGAGCAACAGCTTCCTTTTTTCAGTTGCTGTCTGAATTCTACCACTTGCATTTGAGTCCATCACCATATTATCTCTGAGTGATATTTATTTGATAGATCCATCTGCAGAATGTTGTTGCTGCTGTCCTGGTTTTCCCAGATAGGGAATATTTCTGTCTTTTTTTTTTTTTGGAGAATAGACACTTTTTCTGATCTTTGGCTGAACCAAAGCTGCTTGTTTAAACTGTTAAACTGAAATGCTTGGGCAATTTTGCTATGAAATTTTACTGAGACAAAATGTTTTTCCTTGCCTTTTAAAGCAGACTGAGAACAAGGGTGACAGCCAAACAGTTGCTAAGAAAAATTATTCTCCTTCGTAGTTTTGGGTAGTAAGAAAGAGTTGTAAATCTGATCTCTTCTCCCCAGATTGAGTTCTAACCTCACATTGTGATGGACTGCAGAGAGCTGGGGCTCAAAGGAGGCTCTTGGATTTACATTGAGCCTTTTGTGCTCTGAAATTGTTGCTTTTTATCCTGTTGTTCCTCCCCTGTTCCAGAGCAGTAACATTGGCACTGCTGTGGCTTTTTTGGGAATTGGGAATTAGTGCAGGAAGGCTCCATTCCAGCTGCCAACCGAAGCGATTTTATCCTGGAGGAAAAGCTTTGGATTATAAGACTGTTGCAAGTCACAGTGCAGGACTGAAAAGAGAATTGTTGTGTCCTGAGCTCTGTAACTCTGGGAATAACTTCATGTATCCAGTGATGCCAACATTCCCAGTTGTGTCCCTCGAGCTGCTCCAGGATTTTTTCCCCAGGACACTCCAGAGGGTCAGGGCAGAGCTGTGCCAGGTTAGCTGCCTTTGGAGCCTCCAGAGGAGGTTCTTCCTGAGCACCTTCATGGGGACAATTCTGATACGTTCTTCTTTCTGCTGGCATTCCATAGTTTGCTTCCCAAGTGGAGTTAAATGCTGTGGATGATTCCTTGCCCAGAGACAGCTCTGTGCCCCTTCTGGGCTGTTTCCCTGCAGGGAAGAGACCTCAGGGGCTTCAATAAAACCCCAATGAATAGTATTTTAAATGCTATTTTTAAAATACAAGATAGGATTTGTTCTCTGGATGTTCCCTGGAGAGGGTGGATGATTTTATACCATAATCCCTGTTCAGCATGAGGTGATTGAGTCCTGCAGAGTTGTCCTCATGGAGATCAGCACTGACATGTGTTGGATTGATTCCTTGTGTTCACCTTTGGAAGTGTCACTAAATTAGCCAAAGTGTCACTAAAGTGTCATTATTCTTGCAGGACAAGGACCTTTGTCCCATTGGCTCAGAAAATTGGGCTGCTGGGCTTAATTCATGGGCTAAATTCATTCAAAGGGATGGTTTTACATGGACAGAGGGGAGGGTGAGGTGGGATATTGGGAAGGAATAAAGGTGGGGGAGGCCCTGGAATGGATTTCCCAGGATGAGCTTTAAGGTCCTTTCCCACCCAAATAATTCCATGTTTCTCAGTGAGGTTGTATAAAGATTTTTGTAACAGAAATGCCAATTTGAGAAGTGCCTTTAATTGATTTAAAAGAAAAGTGGACTGAAGAAGAGGAAGAACACTTGGGGCTGTTAGGGAAATGGCATTTTCCAGCTTTTCCCACACAACCAGCAGGGAATATTTGCCACAGTGCAAGCTGGAGTCTGAGGGAAGTTATTTAATTTATCAATAGCACTGAAAATGTTGTCCAAGAGAGAGCTCAGCTGCTCCACCCAGAGCAGTTCAACTCCACACTCCAAACAGAGCTTTAGAATGTGATTTTATTTTTTTTAAAGATAATGTTTACCCTGGCTAATTAATATGAGGGAGAAGATTTATGTTTTGTGTATGTTTTCCTGTGTTAACAAGGCATTGGATGGGTTTGATTATCCACTTTGGAATGCTGCCCTGTGACTTGGTAAAGCCATCAGATATTTCAGCAAATAGCTTTGTTTACAAGGGGCTGCTCAGAAGAATTATTTGGAATTAATGTTTTAAAATAGATTAATTAAATTACGTTAAACTTGTGTGTGGAAAAGCTAATCTGGAATTCAGGTGAATTTAATTTAGTTGCTTACAAATATTAATTTACTTAATTAAACAAAGGCTGATTGAATTCTGTGTTAAGTGTATCAATTCTGAGTAAGCGTATTGGCAGAGATATTTAATGTAATTTATCTAATCAGCTTTATATTTATATCTTTAGTTGTCTGTGATGAGGTTTTTTGAGTGTTCTAGTAGTGGAGCCACTTTGAGGGAAGTGCTTATAGGGATGCTCAAGGCTTTTTGCTCCCTTTTCTGAGGGAAAATCAGGGAAAATTATCCAGCAGGAAGAGGTGTCTGGTGGGATTATTGGATGAGGGGAGCAAAGTGGGGTCTGGCCTGGGGTGGGGAAAGGGGGAACAGTGGGAGAGCTGCCCTGGGAATTGGCTGTGAGAGGTCTGAGGGGTTAGAAATGTTTGGGGTAACTGGGATTTCACAGAATTGATCCTTGAGGCTGGAAAAGAGCTCCAGGATCAGAGTTCAGGCTGTGCCCAATGCCCACCTTGTCCCCAGCCCAGAGCACTGAGTGCCACAGCCAGGAGTTGCTCGGACACCTGCAGGGATGGGGACTGCAAACCTCCCTGGGCAGTTCTAATCCCTGACCATTCTTTCCATGGAGAAATTCGTGCTGCTGTCCACTCTGCCCCTCCCCTGCCCAGCCTGAGGCTGTTCCCTCTCCTGCTGTCCCTGTTCCCTGGAGCACAGCCTGACCCCCGGCTGTCCCCTCCTGTCAGCAGCTGTGCAGAGCCACAAGGTCCCCCTGATCCCCTTTGCTCCAGGCTGAGCTCCTTTCCAGCTCGCTCAGCCTCTCCTGGTGCTCCAGACCCTTCCCAGCTCCATCCCTGCCCTGGACACACTGCAGCCCCTCAAGGTCTGTCTTGGAGGAGCCCAAACCTGTCCAGAATTGCAGGTGTGGCCTCAGCAGAGCCAGCACAGGGGACAGTCTGGGGCTGTGGCCACACCAGGGCTAGGACAACCCAGGTGCCATCGGCCTCTTGTCCACCTGGGCACACCTGGGCACACCTGGGCACACCTGGCCTCCTGTTCATCCACTCTCCCAGCATTCCCAGTCCTTTCCCAGCTTTCCAGCCCCTGTGCCCAGCCTGGAGCTCCAGGGGTTGTTGTGTTCAATGTGGAACCTGCCAGCTCCCCATGGATCCAGCCTGTCCCCTTTGGAATCACCCAGGGCTGAACTGGGAATGGAGGGGAGGACATCCCTGCAGGACACACCACGACCTGTTCCTCAGTTTAACAGCCCAAGGAGGCTCTTCCAGCCCCTGGAATTCTCTGGGAGAATCCAGCAGTGCAGCATAGATCCATGAAAAGCTCTGTGCTGGAATTGGTGTGAGCTTGGCTGGCCAGAGCCTCCTTTCATGGAATATTTTCCATCGCCTGGTAAAACCTTCCTCCTCATCCCTTCCTCGCCATCCCTTCCCCCAGAAAATGGCAAACTGACTATAAAATATTCCCGTGTTGATCCAACTTCCATGTGCTGCCTGGGGGAGGAGAAGTGGTTTATCCTGTGGTTTATCCTCAGCTCCCCGGCTTTCTGTTAATATTTCTTCTTTATAACTTAATATTTGTTCCTGGGAATGGTTCAGCGCTGGTGGCTCAATGCCAATGTACATACATTTAATTTAGATTTAATGGGGGCTAGAGTTTCAGCCAGAAGGTGGAAATTAAGGGGGGAAAAGGGGGAATATAAAGCAAATTTCCAGAAAAAGGGTGTTTTATGTGAGGAAACGCTGGTAAATACTTCACCGAGTAAAGTACATGGAAACTAGAATGGCAAAGTTATTCTAAATTTGTTGACTGAAGCTTTTTGAAGCTGATAAACTCCTCTAACTCTCATCCTGTTAAATTTTATCAGGCTTTTCCCCTTGGATCTGAAAGCAAGGTCAGCCCACCAGTAAAATTTACTATTAGAAATTGAAATGGTGAATTTGGAAGAGGGACACTTTATTCAGGGGTGATAACTGCAGTGCCTGCAGCTTCCTTGGATGTTGCTTTCCTAATCCCCACACCCAGGGCTGATAACAAATCTATTTGTTTTCCCTTATGGTTTGATTCAGGATCTGGTGGCAGCAGAAGGGAATTTTGTTCTGGCTTTGGGAAGGTAGAATTATGGCTGATTTCTTCCATGCTGTGTGTGACTTAGTGAAATTGGAATAAAATTAGTTGAGATGGAAATAAATACTAATGTCATGAAGACACATGGCTGTGTGTGTGTTGTAGCTGCTCTGCCAGTCGTAGGTTGGTGTTGTGCCCTTGTTTCAAGGCTCTGGGACAGAATATTTGGGTATTCCTGATATGAGATTGAACACCTCCAGACTATGACTCGTGAGAGGTGGAGAACACTTGTTGGAAATGCAAAATTATTTTATGCTTGTGCTGAAGAAAGGTTGAATTTAGTGGTTATTTAATATTTAATTTTGAAGGCACATGCTGGGATTGTTGGTCTGGCTGTGCAGGGCCAGGAGTTGGATGTTCCATGGGAATCCCTTCAAACCCAGGATTTTCTGTGCTAAATATGTGAAGCATTAAAGTGGATACAAACAAAACCACTGCAATTCCTTCAGGTTGCTTTAAAAATCCTGATCCATTTGTAGCTCTGAGCGGTTTCAGTGCAACACCTGCAATGTCAGAGAGTCCTGTAAACAACAAAACGAATTACAGTCAATAATCAGATTTTTCCCAGTTGGGTTTTGTTCTAATTCAGCCTTTTTGAGTGCCTGGAGCTGAGGGCAGAGCTCTCCCTCTCCCCAGCCATGTGCAGCACGATGGAACAGCGAGTGCAGCACAGCTGCTTTGTTCTGCTCAGCCTGGCTGCCCACCAGGACTTCTCAGAAATGGCAAATTCCCTTTGCCAAAATGGCATCCACACGCACGGAAGGGTTGCCAGGATTTTTGGGCTTAAAGCCACAGTCTGTGCTGGCCCAAAAGCCTTTCACCATGAGCAGAATTTCAAGTGACTCAGTGCTGGCAGTGCTGGTATTTTGAGTAAACAGTTTGGAGATGTTTGGAGCCGGATGGGCTTGCTGAGAATTCTTCTCTAGGTTGTGTTGCTCTCCGAAAAATTCATCCTCTCCCTGTCTGGCTTAATGGATTTCTTGGGCTCAAGTGGAAGAGGAAAATCATTATGCACAGTTGGCTTTGATTCCTTGTCAGTGTTAATGGATGAATTATCATTTCCATCAGTAAATCTCAATTTATCTCTCCAGGGTTTTTTACTCCGGGTTAAAAACAAAAAAATCCACTGATCTCTTGGTATTCCTTGTCCATTGCTTTGTAAGAAAGCACAGATAGGAGAGACTGCAGTGATTTTATTTCAATTTTACAAGTTGAAGGTTTCTCTTAAAACACTAACAAATGTCCTGGACTGAGAATTCCAGGGGAGCTAGGCTGAGAAATCATTTTGACTTTAAAATCAGAACCATATCCTGAAAATGGTTTCATTGGAGCTGAGCTGTAGAAAAACCAGGCAAGATCATCCTGAAGAAAAAAGTTTTATTTTAAGTCTAGGTGTAATTAGATGTGAGGGAGCTCCTCGTTCCCACTGAATTTGGGAAGATTTTAGAGGCCTCAGACCTGTTAAGACTCAGACATGAATTTGCAGTTCTTGCAAACCTAGTGTGGTCTGGAGCTTTGTGAGCTTTGTGATCCCTTCAATGTGTGACCCTGAATGTTCTCCTTACCCACTGGGAATGTGCAAGGGAGAGCGAGGAAAGCCTGAGCTGCAGTCAGCCTGGGACAGATTCACTCATGGAGCTGCTGCAGGGCTCGATGAGGTGGAAAAAGAAGGAGCTGTGGATGCCACTGGATAATCCCTCTTAGGTTGGTCATTTCTCTTGGAACTGCCTCTTTCCTAGAAGGAGCATGAAAACTGCAAGGCACTGTGCTGTGTCAGAGATTTCCCAACCATTAACCCTGCTGCTGTTTTGCAGGGTTGCATGCCTGGGCAGTCAGTGCCCTGGGGAGCTGCCGTGCTGTGGGAGGCTTTGCTGCCTGGTTCTGAATGATGTCAGAGCAGGATTTGGCAGATGTGGTTCAGATTGCTGTTGAGGACCTCGCTCCAGATGATCCAGGTAGGAAGAGCATTTCCAGCTGTGCCCATTGGTGAGCTGGAAATCACTGCTGAGCTTTCCTTTCAAGTGCAAACCAGGTTTTTACTCCTCAAGATGCTTTTCAAGAATACATCCCATGTTTTCCATAGCTTGTTTTGTGTATCTCCCAACCCTTCTTTTGGAATCAGATTATTTTATTTCACTTTTCTTTATTGTCTGTTGGTTTTTGCTTTTTTTTTTGTGCAACATTAAACTAACCCCAAAAACTCAGTGAAACATGACCTTTTGTTTTTCCCTAAACCAAATACATAGTTTAGGCTTTCCCTCAAACTACCCATCCATTAGGAATTCTTGTTCTATATATAAAACAGTTTCTCTTGTACATTATTAAAATTCTTTGGACAATAAAATTAAAGAACACTTCTGAAAGCAAATATTGTGATATTCCTTGAGCAGAACTTGATCTACTAACTGAAAATACATTGAAATGTTGATCCTCTGTGGCCATTGCCAGTTAAGGACTGAAAGAAAATAATGGAAATCAGAAACACAGAACAAAAAACTGCTTTTCTGATACCAAATGAAAAAGTTACCTCAGAAATGTTCCCAAAGAGTTGAAGGAGAAGCTGAGACCTTCCTGTCCTTCAAAAGTCTTTGCTCAGTTTGGTAGAGGAACTCAAACCTGCTCCCATCAGCACTGTCAGATATTTCAGAGAAACCTAAAGAAGTGTCAAAGAACACATTAAATATGCTAATTAAATACATTTTACATGCTTTTCTCTTTTCCACTTAATGTATGTATTTAGAATTTGAGCTTTGTCCTCTTGGATTCTAAACTCTGGCAATGGTTTTTTCCCTTTGCAGTTGTGTTGGAGAACCATGAGGTGGCAGATGATGATGTGGAACCTTCCCTGAAGCGGCAGAGGATAGAAATCAACTGCCAGGATCCTTCCATTAAGGTTATCCAATGCCCTTTCCTGGTTTGATTTCTAATGCAAATGAAGTTTGCTTTCTTAGGGAAAGTTATTGCAAGAATATAAAATGAACTGTTTATACCTAATACTGGAATTATTCTTTTTCATTTGTAGGCTTAAATTTTAAAATCTGAATAATTGTATTACTTTCCAGTGTAGAATTGGTTGCAAGGATTTTATATGCAATATAAAATATCATCAGAATTAATTCCACTGACTCAAAACATCAGAATTGGTACATTTTTTGATAAAGCCATTGAAGTTGACCAAAAAGATAAACTCGAGGGTGTATTTGTGTTACGATTTGTAAAACTTTCAGCATGTTTTAAAATATTATCTGAAGCTAACATCATTCTCCTTACCCACTTGAATATGATGGATAATTCATATTCAATTTGGGCTCAGGAGCTCAGAACTTGTCCTGCTGTTCTCACTGGTGTGATGTAGGGCTGGTTGTTGCCCTGGAGTGTGAGTACATGATGAATATTTTAGAGCCACAGGCAGTGCCATGGGTAATTCTGTATTTCTGGAGTGATGCCAGGCGCTGGAGCTCTGCAAGGAGGGATTTGGGGTGTTTGGTGGCTGCAGAGCCACAAGGTGGCACAGCTGCTGTTTGCAAAGCACACAGTGTGCAGCTCTTCCCTTTAATGGCCTGTTTTCCCAGGAGAGCCCTAGTGGAATATGTTTTCTTTTGAAAAAGATTGCTTAGCAAAACAGATTTTATTTATTTGCTTTTCTTGATTTGCTGTTCAGCAGGAAACTGAAGTGAGTGGCATTAATTGTCTCGGAGGTTTTTTGTGTTGATATAATTTCCACTGCAATCATCTGAATTTATCTGTTTGGGCAGGAGAAAAAAAAACTCACTTAACTTTATCCAGGAGGATGCATTCAGAGATTTATAATCCTTTTGTTTTCACATGTGGAATGGAAGGCTTTGGCAAGTCATTAGAGATGATTTTGCGGTGGATGAAATCATCCTGACAAAGTGCTTAGGTGAAAATGGCTTTGGCTGGGCTGCTTTTGGCGTCAAGATCTGGAAGAATCAGCCTGCTGAAACGCTCCTGGATGTCATCAGGGGTGAATTTTGTCACCAAACAGGCTGCGAGTTCCTTTAGGATTGCTTCCCAGTCACGTTTATCTGGAGCTTCCTTAGGAGTGGGATGGAGGAGAAGTGTTTAATGCTGCTTTTCTCCTCTCCAGTCGTTCCTGTACTCCATCAACCAGACCATATGCCTGAGGCTGGACAGCATCGAGGCCAAGCTGCTGGCTCTGGAGGCCACCTGCAAGTCCCTGGAGGAGAAGCTGGACCTGGTGATGAACAAGCAGCACAGCCCCATCCAGGTGCCCATGGTGGCAGGGTCACCGCTGGGTGCCACCCAGACCTGCAATAAAGTCAGATGGTAAGGACACAGCACTCTGCACTGCTTTCACAGCCCCAGAAATCAGGTTGGGTTGTGTTCTGCTCTCTGCACAGCTGGCAGGAGGCTGTTTGTGGTAGAATTCATTCACCCTGAAGGTAGTTCTTGTTTCGTGATGTTACTTAGCCCCAGATGCTGATCCAGGGACAGTTTGCAGCTATTCCCACATTTCATCCTGACTTAAACCAGACTCCTTCATCCATCCCCTGGAAAAGCCTCAGCAGCTCTTTCAGACAGGTTTTTGAGACTTGCTCTGCTTTTATTTATAGCTGTTTTGACTTAATGAGTTCATCATCATCATTCTAATTGCTTCTCATTTTACTTCTCTTCACCAGAAACACAATGGAGTGTGTTTTATGAGCTTGTTTGCTAAAGAATCCTGCTAGAAAAAATATCTCTGCTTATTTTGGAGTTAGAAGTTGGAGATGGAAAATCTGTTGAATAATCTAATGCACTTTGCTGAAAGAGCAGGCTTGACCTGCAGTCCCTTTGTGTCTGACTTCCCTAATGTGGTTTTAAATACCTAAATCTTGATGTGTCTGTCAGCTTATCATCGAGGTGATCCCAGCCAGAGAAAGCTGCTTAACAAAAGACTCTTTTCTCTAACACTTCTTCCTCCTTTTTCATATTTTTACAGCTAGAAAACAATTCATACTTCTCTAAAGAACTATTTCTTATTCTTCATTACATAGGTGTGCAGGCATTTAATTTTTCTTTAAAGTAGGTGCTGTGTCTGCTTTTACCTCTGCTTTTGAAGGCTTCATACATTGAAAAGATTAATTATGGCTGAGTTCTGTAATAACAGAAATAAAGTACATGGAATAAATACTTGGATCACAGAGGAACTAACCACAGTTTGACACCAGGGTTTTTGCTAAATACTCTTTTATCAATCATTGTTTCTTAAAGAATCTTCTTGAAATCTGGGCTGATTTTTTTGGTCATTCTTTTAGAGATCTTCCAGTTCTTGTGCACGAGCTGAACTTTTCACTGTGGTTTGTGCACAAAAGGCTTCAGAAACCTTTTCAGGAACCCACAGCCCCTTTGGGACCCTATTAATTCATGCTCAGTGAATGCTTTCCTCTGTAAATTGTACTGTTTTCAGTTTCTGAAGGGATTTGTCAGGCCTGAGCTGCTTGTTTTGTTTTGGTTTTAAATCTCTGCAGCCATCAGAAGCCTGTCCTGTGTGCTAATGGTGTTTCATCTTCTGGTTTGGGTTACAGATTTTTGCTGACAGCTTCTCAGCCAGCCTGAACATCATTCAGATAGAAGTCTTGAAGTCAGTGAGATTCTCTGCCCCAAATATTTGTTGCTGTTGGTCTGAAGCTGCACATTATCACACGTGTGATGCCAGCAGAGCACTGAGGGCTTTTGTTCTGGAGCAGACTGTGGCCTGTGGGACTGGAGAGCAAATAGGGCTGGATGTGTTTAATTTGGCTTTGGGGTCACTCCAGTTGCACAGGGACAAAGTATTTCCCTGAATTCCCTGTCTCTTATCCATCAAACCCTTTGTCACTGTTGATTGGTTCCAATCAAAGCCTGCAAGGGCTGTGCCATTGTTCCACCCCTGGCATTCCCTCTTCCCTGTCCAGGGAATTCCACTAGGAGTTTGTTTGGGATGAGGATTTTCAGATTCTCCCTAGCAATGGGATTCTCCAGCCTCCTCCTTCTCCTCCTGCCACCAAACTAACACTGGGCTTGCTGCTTGAACACAAAGTTGTTGTTATTAACAACAGGGAGAGATGGGATTTTGGGAAGGAATTCCCCCCTGTGAGGATGCTGAGGCCTTGGCACAGATTCCCAGAGAAGCTGTGGCTGCCCCTGGATCCCTGGAGGTGTCCAAAGCCAGGCTGGAGGTGTTGAGAGGTAAATGGAGTAAACCCAGAGGTAAATGGAGCTCAGGGATTTTCCTTGAGCCATTTTTGTGATAAAATTGCAATACAGACCACAAACATGTGGTTCTGTACCATGTGCATTTGTGGCTAATTGATAATGACACGTCTAGAGATAAAAATGTTTATATTTTTGTCTTTCTCAGGAATGGGGCAGTGAAATGGAATTGTGGATTAATTGCACTCAGTTAATGAGCCAAGATCCACCCCAGTGTCCTTGGACAAGATGTGGTGGGGGTTGAACATTGGCTTATTAACGTGGAGGTTCCTCAGATGCAGTTGTGTACCAGATGAGTTTGATGTTTGAATTTGCTATATTTTTGTAGGTGTGGATCATTAACATGTTTATTTTGCCATTGGATTTTATCACCAGGGTGTAAGAGGTTTTGCAGAACGAGATTTGTCCACCCACTTTGCAATGTGCCTTTTGGCAAATCCTCCTGGCTCCAGATCCCCCAAATTCCAGAGCTGTGCTTCTGCTGTGGGATTGTTTCCTTGTTTACAAGTGGGTTTGGGGTCAAATAATGCAACACTGAGAGCTGAGATGATTTTAAATGAGGTTGTAAAGCAGGGAATGTGGTGTGGAATGAATTGCAGGGGGACTGTTCTAGATTTAGCAAAAATACTGTTGCTCCTGCATAAAACCTTTAGGAAAACAAACAAACCAAAGAAATACAATCAAGGTATTGGTGTATAAAACCTAAAATAGCTAGAATTCTATTTTAAAATTTATATACATCTATATATTTATTTTTTTCCTTGAGTTACAAACCCCTGGGCCAACCTAATTACATTTTTATCAGGAGGATTTTTACAGATTATAATAAACTATCCCACTATGCTAATCCAGACTTTTAGAAAGAATAGTAATTCCTCAGCTCTTATCACTGAGCAGTGGCTGCTGAGTCTCTTCCCTGTGCTCACTGCCATTGATATTATAACTCATTAAGTGATGTAAACCACTCTCTTTCCTTTTATTTCACTCTGTGATAAATAAATTAACGTTGGGAACCTTCCGGATTTTCGCTGGTTTTAACATAATTTAAGAGCTAATTGTCCCTTCTTGGAATTGCTTCTGAAGCCCCTGAATTTGCAGGAAGGTTTCAATTGAGTTTTTTTGAAGGAGGAGGTTTGAAACAAAGCATAGATTGAGGACCAGAGGATGCTGCAGGTGGGATGTGTTTTGGGGGTGAGAGGAAGGCAGATAACAGATAAAATTTGTTTATTTACACAAAATTACAGTTTGGGGTGGAATCAGGGTGAGTTGGAAAGGTTGGATTTGGAGATTTGGAGTTCCCCAGGATTTCAGGAATTCTTGTCACTCCGCAGCAATTCAGGTTTATTTATCCTTTGGTGTGTCTGGATTTCCCGAGGCCTCATCCAGCAGCAAATGTGCAAACATTTTGGGAATTTTGGGAGAACTGGACACAACCACAGCTGGACTTTTGTCCTGGCTTTGGCTGAACCCTCTGGGATCAATAAATCCCCAATCCTTTCCTCTCTGCCAGCACTCACTGGCACTGGGAGCAAAGGTTTGTTTGAAATTCCCAGGGATTCTCCCAGCTGGAATTCTGCTGTTTTCCTGAAGGACTGAGGAGGAAGTGGCTGCAGGAAAATGGCACAATTGTCTGGAATCTCTGCTCACCACGTTCATTTTGGTTCCACTCCCAGCTGGGGGACAAAGTCAGTATTGACACCATGGAAAGGTCATCATTAACACTTCAGGACACTCTTGATGGATTTAAAAATCCTGTTTAGAATCCCAAGATTTTTAAAGAGCACAGAAGGAGTAGAAGCAGAATTTGGATATTTTTGATAAAAATAGTTTGGTAAATTTCAATCAAGGGAGTCAGAATTTGAATGGCTGTTCATAATTTCATGGATTGGGCCACAAAACTGTTACTTTTCAAGCCTTTTGGGTCTTCTGGTTTCAGTTGTGATAAAGAGATCAAGGGGTTTTTACACATCATTTGTGTATAAACCCATTCTCTTTTCAAGTAGAATTTGTGAATTTTATTTTCTGTGATTTTTTTTTGCATGAAGGAAGTCAATGTCTGTCACCTTAATGCCAGCACTGAGCACTATTCCAGCCTGGAAAAATTACTGTGCCTGAAATATGTGATGAAAACCCCAAATTCCATCTTGAGGTGTAGCAGAGAAGTTTCTCTGAAAATCACAGTTCTGTCCTGCATTCAAAAATAGAATTTATAAACAGAACTAATGAAATAAAGGCATGATTAGATTATCTGTCAGCTGCTCTTTCTTTCTCCAGGGTTGTGTTATTTCTTTGGCTGTGGTATGATAAAAACAAACCCAAAACTTGACATCTTCAATTCCCTGGAAAACATGACAATGCTTTCCAGAGTCTCCTAATTTGTCACAAAACTTGGCAGCCTCAACCTCTGGAGATCCACAGAGTTTTATTTTGCCTTCCTGGAAACGTGGATTTCATGTGGAATGCTCTGGATTTGTGTGATCCATTCTATTTATGAGCAATTCAACTTGAGATTGAAAAGTGGCTGTGATTTTTTTCAGCTAAAAATAGTGGCTGTGATTTTTATTTATTCCAAATTCCCCCAGGATTAGGAAGAAGTGGCATCTTGCAGCTCCCACAGCAGAGTTCCTGTGGAATTTCACATTCCATTAGTGTTGCAGTGAGATATTGGGGAGCCAAATGTCCAGGAATTTGTTGGTGGGATTTGATAAACTGGGAAGCAAAGTCTGATTTCCAGATAGCATTTAGGAGAAGAGGGAAAGGTCAGGTATGGAATTAAACCAACAATTTCACTTTTCAGCTGTGTTTTGAAGAGTTCAATAATTCCTGCGTGGATGGGGTGGAATTAATCCACACAGCTTTTCAAACTGACCAAGATCTGAACTGTGGATTCCTTGGGCAATTTGTCAGAAGTTAATTGTTTCTGATGAAATGTCATTTATAAGAGTCCAATAATTCAAGGGAGAGCAGAGCAAGTAGCAGCTGATGATTTAGGGTTGAGGAAAGGATGGAAAACGTGTGGCTTGGATCTTTCTAATTGGGGGTTTAATTGTGCTGTCAGGCTGAAAATAGTGAAATGAACTTTTAGAAAGATGTAGTTTTGGATTCTTAAAGAGAATTTACAGTGAAAATCAAGTTTTAGGTAATAAAACTCCTTCAAGTTTTAGGCAAAGTTTTCAGACGTGTTACAAGTTTTGATGTTTTAATTTTTGCCAGGAAATTGTACATTTTCTCTGTTAATTTAGCCAAGGATAAATGTGAAATCCTTTAATTTGGGATATTTGAAGGATCAGAAGTAATTCCTGTTCATTCTGAACCACATATGGCTAAACAGTTTATTTATTCCCACTTAGCTGAGACACTTGGTTTGGGCCAAAGACTTCAGGGAATCCTTTTATTTTCATTTAGAATCTCCATCCTTTAAATGTAAGGGTTTCTGGGAAGGAAAAAAAGAGGAATACATGGGAATCCAACAGGATTTGAGTTTAGACACAGATTAGGGAGACATTTACTGGTCTAATGAGTGTCTGAGAACATTTAAAATCAATTGTAGCAGCATTAAAATGTGGGTTAACCTCCTCCCTTGCCAAATCCCATGGATGAGATGAATTCCAGGGAAAGCAGAGCACTCAATTGTATGGTTCCATGAGCACAGCCAGCTCCTGCATTCCAGGAATAAATGGAAAAGGTGCATGACTTGGAATTTGGTTCAGACCAAACGCCTTCATATGGTTCATGCTTTGCTTTCTGCCTAAAGAAACAATTAAAAAATGATTTTATTTAATAAAAGGGGACGGGTTATACCTCATGGATGTTGGAAAATGGGATAATAGTTCAGTGAAACTCTAAAATTTAATCTTTATCTGTGTGAAGCAGAGCATTGGGTCGTGCAAGGCTGTGTTACACACAATATATTGAAAGGAATTTCTCAAGCTGACAATAAACAGAAGGGGGCAGAAAAGCCTTAGTTATTCTTTTGGGTTCCAGCCTTGCAGAATTGAAATATTCTGACTGTTACAGTCACTGGGAGTTTGAAAATCCAGCAGTAAAAGCACTGCCTGGAAACTTTTCCTGTAGGTTGGGAAGTGAATTCAGTGCCAGAAAAGGAATGGAGAGGAGAGCAGGTAATCCATTAGTGATTAAAGGGACAAGGTTTGGCAATGACAGCAATTTAGGTTGTGTTCCAGAATCCAAATTTCCAGCAGTTTAAAATACCAGCAATTCTGGTTTTAAAAGCTGCAAAAACAACCAGACTTGATTTTGGAAAATAATAGAATAATTGAAATGTATAGTGATTTTAAACACTGAAGTTTGAAAAAGAAATAATTTGCAGAGAGTTTGCAGAGCCCCAGTTTTACCTGCAGCAGGATGGAAAAGAGCAGTAGGTGCATTCAGAGCTTCCCAAGGATGAATCAGCCTAAAATGCTGGAATTGCTGATCCTGAAGGTCTTTCCCAGCCTTTGTGGCTCTCTAAGGTCTCCCAGGTCTCTCTGAGGTTGCAGCCACTGTTCCATCTGCTTTCCTTGGCAGAGCTGCCACTGAACTGCTGCATTTCCAGCCCTAAAAATCCCTCTGTTTGCACTTGGAATGTCCTCCCAAGCAGCATTTTCCCCTTTTTTCGGGAGCTGCACATTTTTGCATATCTCCAGCTCCATCTCTTTGTTCCACAAGCGCAGGGTGAGGCAGGAAATCTGCTCCCAATAACTCCTGAAATTGTGTTTCTCATACCGAGGGAAGAGTGGGATTTCTTTCCCGTGCCTTCAGGGGATCTGGAAATTAGGATTCAATCCCAGCTTTCTTGGGATTCAGGGATTTCTGCAGCATCCTTGGCCTGGCTAGAAAATGTCTGTGTGGTGAAAAGGGCATAGAGCTGGCTGGGGACTTGGGAACAGCAGGAAAAGCAGAACTCCCTGGTGGAAATTACTTACAAACCCCTCAGCAAGAGCTCAGTGGTGTTAGCAGAAACCTGATATTGTATTTATTGGTTACCTGGTGATCAGTGAGGCTTCACTTCCTGTAATTACTTACTGTAATTAATATCTTGAAAGCCAATTTATAACGCTGCCTTCTCCATCCCCGAGATTTTAATGCTTAAATCAGACTTCTGCTGATAGAAGAATTTATCAGAAAATCAGGAAAATCACCTAGAAGTAACAAATTGCATAATAAAGCATTCCAAGTCTTTACTCCTGCTTCATATAGTGTATTTTAAACACTCAGAAATTCTGTTTTAGTCAACAATTTCATACTCAGGATCAGTGCAGCCTCCCTCATTTCACACTGAGCACAATCTGCAGTTGCTGCAGTGCTGCTCCTTATCTGGCTCAGGAAGTTAAGGCTCAAAGAAGGGTAATAACTGTAAATTTCTTTCCAGACTGTCTGAAAACAAGATATCTTTGCTGTTGTATTTTTATGAGTGCATTTATCTTCAGAAAGGGTGGCATTGACCTGGTAGTTATGGCGTGACCTGGCCTTTTCTTGGCCATAATCAAAAGTGGAAGACTCATAATTAATGTAATTTCTAGCACTTTTCAATCCTGGTTATGTCAGACGTGGCCTAGATGGTTTTTTGGCTATTTTTTGGCTAATTTTTGGCTGGTTTGGGGTTTTTTTTTTTGCTATTTTTGCTGGGTTTATGTTTAATTTAAAGGCAAAAGGTCCCTTGGACCCTGTGTCACCACACTTCATTTTTACAGTTTCAGTTGCATTCAAAACAAGAGATTTTAAATTTTATTGTATTATATTTTAAAACAAGATCTAAAATGGTTTGTGTACCCTAGAGGTGGTGTGAAACCCCTGGAATGACAAGGCTGGCTTGGGAAGAGGAGGCTTTGGGGTCACTTGTGGCTCCTGGGGAGTTGATGAACTCCTTGGAAATGGGTGTTGTCCTTTTGGAACGACTCCACTTGGTTCTCCAGGTGCCTTTAGCTTTTCTCAGAGCACAGTAATCCACAGGAGAGTTTAACAGCATTTCAAATTGATGGATCAAGTTAATTAAAGCTGATAACTGATGTCCTTTTGACTCCAGCCAGCCAGCCAGAGGCTCTTCTGTAGGTAAGGATGGATTTTGTAACTTGGAAAACCTCTGATTTGTACTTATTGGAGTCGAAAATTTGCTGTTGACTGTTCTTAAATTGTTTGGATAAACCCTGATTTGCCTTATCTTCATTATAAATTGATCCCAGCCCTCTGAGCTCCATGGATTTTCCAGCCATGGCTGGTGTACTTTGGCTTGTCCCGAGGCAGAACCTCATCCTTGGGGCTGTCTGTGCGATGTCTGCTACAAGGAAGAGTCAAACAGAATCCAAGGATCATTTTCAATGCCTCGACTCTCCCTGAAAATGATGGATGACACTGCTGCTTTTTTTGGCATGGAGCTGGGACTGGACCATGGATTTGGGAGTTGAAAGTTGAATTGTTGAGGTGCCTGTGCAGCCTTGGCCTCCCACCTGCTCGGGGAACAGGCTGCTTGCTGACAGCTTTGCTCTCTGGAGGAGCTGCATTCATTTTTGGGGCATAAATCCAATGTAATTTCATGTTTTCTTTGCCAATTTGTGGTTTTGTTTCAGTGTGAGATCCTAAGTGGGTTTTATCCCTTTTTGGATAGGGATCCTTAACTGTGTGAGCAGCAGGCAAAGGAAGCAGGTGGCCATCAGGAGGAAGGAGCATTTTGACATTATCTTCCTAAATAGTGATGAAAAGATGCAAAGAGGGGCTGTTGTTAGGGATGAACACGAGTGTTAGTGAAAGATAAAGCAGAGAAAAAATAAGGAAAACACCACATTGTAAAATAATATTTGTTATATTTAGATTTTCTCCCTGGTAGGGATAATTGTGATATTTCTTCAGAGCTCCCACACATGAACTGTGAATTTAAATTTTAATTCCCAGCAGTAAACGGGGAAATGCCAGAGTTCAAGTGCTCTTCCCCAGACTTGCTGTCCTAAAGGCTGCAGAGTTTCCAGCAGGAATTCCAGCTCCTCTTCCCATTAATTCTTCTCCACTCTTGTCTGTGGGAGGAGGACAAGGGGAACAACCTGTCTGAAAATCTCACTGCAAGCCATTCTCAGCCATTTGGAGAAACACTTTTGATCTCTCGTGGAAGAGAGAAATGTCATTGAATTTTTCCTGCTTGGTTTTCCTCTCTCTCCAAATGGAAAGCTCAGCTGGGGAGAGGAGGAGAGGATGTTCCTGGCATTGCCAAAAGTTCCTGTGGGTCGCTGGCTGCACTCTGGGTGATTGGCAGCTTATTGGCAATGGAACCCCAGCTGGGAAGATGAATGATCAGGTATGACTCACACATTTTCCATACTGAAAATGACCTTTGGCAGCAATTTCCTGATGCAAAATATAGACTGGCCTTTTGTATTAAAAAAAAAAACAAAACAAAAAACCAGAGGCTAAATATGCAATCATTAGTTGGTATGGTTATTTTTTAGGAATATTTTCACCTGTAATTTGACTGATTATTCAGTAAACTGCATTTAAAAATTTCCTGAAATATCCTAATATCTGCAGGTTGCATGCATTTAAATTTTTTTTAGGGAGCTGTGTCCAAGAATAGGCAAATTGCTGCTCCAGTCTCTCCAAGTCCTAATGCTTATGGGGAAAGGAATATGTGAGCACAAATGGAAAGTTCTGAGTGCAGACACTCTGGGTTTGTGAAACTCCCCCTGACCCCCAGAATATTTTCTTTCCATCTTCCCCCTGAGTACTGGCAGCACTCAGAAAGAATTGCTTCACTCAGGATCTGAGGGAATATCCAAAGCTTTCCTCCTCCTTCCTTGTGTTTTCTCTATTTTAGTACAGAAGGAATGGTTAAAGTTGTTTCATCTTCAAAAAGAGATGGAGAGATTAAAGAAAGAAATTGGAATAATCCTGTGTGAGGATGCACTTGGATGTAATGAATTTTAATGGGTTTTTTGTCAAGTTGGTCCAATATTTTGATTTTAAGTAGAAATCCCCCACCCCCAAGTCCTTATTTTATTCCAATTTTTAGTGCTAAAACTTTTTTTTCCCAAATATAAACTTAATAAGAGCAAAATGCTAAGGACTTTCTAAATGTAATTTTATTGCATTTATCTCTACAGTTGAAATTAATTATTCAGAGTCTTCATTAAAAATAAGCTTTGGTAAGTGACATTTTAAACAGGCCTTCAGAAATGATTGCAAGGGAGATGGTGATAAAGAGCAGTGGCTAAAAGGAAGAGTAAAAACACTTGAACATTTTAAACTGGGATTGGAGAACTTCCAGGGGAGCTGTTTGGACAATTTGGGAAATGTAATGAGCTCACACACGTTGCTGCTGGCCAGCACTGCCACATCTCACTGCTTTATCAAATATTTGGTGGAGCTTTTGAAATGTTTGGTGTGGAGAAAAAAGGCAGGAGTTGCCTTTTGCTAAAAATCAAACTGTGTGGGTTTTTCCCCTTGAGCAGGTGACTGGCAGTGCCCTTAATGCTGATTCTCCTGAGAACAACAGGAAAGCAACAGAGCTCCCCACGTACTGCTCTCTAAAATCTGAGCTCCACGTGCACACGAGGAGCTCTGGCACAGCCTGCCCTTGTCTGGGATGAGCCAAACATCTTCCAGAGCTTCCCCAGCTCTGCTCTGCAGTGATCCTTGGGTTCCATGAGGAATCCCATATGCTGCAAGAAACACATGCAGTTCCTGGGAGGGGGAGAGGCAAGGCATTGCAGCCTGGGGTGCTTGGAGCCAAAAAATCTGGGGTCAAAGCATTTCTCTGTGCCAAAACTGGGATCCATTCCTTCTTAGCTCCATGACAGGGCCTTATCTTTCCCTAATGATGGATAATTTGGCACTTCAACCTCACACTGACACATGAATGTTCCAGAGTGTGTTCTGGTACAGCTGAAGGAAACACTTGCTGTCGCCAGATTGCCTTAATTTGTGTTTCAACAATTAGCTGAGGGAAAAGAAATGCCCATCAGTCACGTTTGGGATGTTGCACCAGGAAAAACAAGAGTGAGCTATTTAATGTGGTAAGAAATGGGAATTTAAACCAGAATTTCTTTCCTTAACTTCTCCATGAGCACAGCAAAAAGTCTTAACTATCAAATGCACACCTTGGAATACTGAGTGATGGTGTGGCAGCAGTGTTAATAATCTCTGCAAACAGATGAAGTGCTAATCTGCATGTGCAGACAGTTGTTTACTTCATATTTACTTTTGCAGTCCAGTGTAAACTTAACATATCACAAGTTATTTCCTTCTCCATTGTCATCAGGAGTGATAAGAGAAGGTTTTTCTGGTTTCTCACACACTAAATGCTTTTTGTTGTTTTGTTTTAGGTTTTTTTAATATATGAAATGCACACAAGAAGTGGTTTAATGTTTTTATTTCAACTTACAGTCTGGCCCTGTTTGCTCTGATGCTCCTCGTGGTGCTCATCTCCCCATCCTGGAGGACAATACATGCTCTTTAACCAAGCTTATTGTCCACTTTTGCAATAAACCCTTTCAAACTATTTTTTCCTAGGAATTACCCCACTGAAACTAGTGCATTACCTTGGAAATTGGCCACAGTACCTCTGAAAATGCTCTGATTCTCCCAGAAAGAATTTGACTCAGCTGTGATTTACACACTTCCTCCTGTGTGTCCTGAATTGATGAATTCCTTATTGCTTCCCCAGGGGTCGTGGACTTTTCTATAATTCCACTGGAGCCATCCATCGTGTGGAGGAACGGGCTGGTTGAGGTGGTGCAGGTGTCACCCTGGATGGATTGCTGGTGTCAGCAGAGGGAGTGAAGCCCCCAGGCCCTCCCTGGCTTATTCAAACCTCTCCATGGTTTATTGATGAGCTGTGCTCCTTTACATCCCTGTTCTCTGTGATTTCCTTGCAGTGTTGTCCCTCAGACCACGGTGATCCTCAACAACGACCGGCAGAACTCCATCGTGGCCAAGATGGTGGGGCAGGAGGAGCCGCTGAGCAGAGCAGCAGATTCCCTGGAGAACATCCTCAGCAAGTTAGTAACCTTCCCTGCAATCCTCCCTTCACTCCCTCCTTGGGCAGCTCCACTTCCAAAGGCAGTTTGAAGGGAAAAGTGAGGAATGCTCGAGGTAACAATGGGAGGAAACATTGAACCTGGGCTTGGATAGTTTCTCTTGCTTCCCTCTGGGATTAGCTCCATGTTCAATGGCAGCTGGCAGTCCAAGGAGGATTTCCATAGCTATGGATTTTTCCATGGATGCACAATCCCTTGGGAACACGCCAGGATCCTGTATTTAACCAGCTGAAGGAGGGATATGCAGTCCAAAGAAAACTTGGACTATCTAGAGCAAATTTTAAACAAGCAGAACTGGGGATTCTGGGTGGAAAATGGTCTTAATTAATATATTTTTATATATTATTTGAGTATTTCTTCTGTTTTGCACACTGGGCCTAGCCTTTTCCATTGAGGCAGATGTAGAAAGTTATTATCTAAGATTTTTATTCCTTCTGCTGTTTTTACTTCACTGGATAGCTGCGAGGAGTAGAATGGTTTAAAGGAGTTGACTTTATAGAATACATTTATTTTGTTGATTAGTGGCTTTAATTCCCTGATAATGACGTGCAGGGTTGTGAATTGAACTCAGTGATCCTCAAACTTGGATATTCCATGACTGTGATGCTTTCAAGGCCCTAGAAATGAAACAACACACTTTGGGGATGATATGAGTACAGGAGGTAATCTAAAAGCTGGATTTTTCAGCAGAAAAGGGCTGAACCACAAGGGGGAATTACCTCCTCACCTGTGCTTCTAATTGGTGATTTTTGTCAATTATGCTAATTTGCTAAACTTCTAAAACTGCATTCACCCAGTGGAGGTGGGCTTTTGTGGACATTTTTCCATCTTTGCCCCTGGAGGCCTCCAATAAAGGTTGTTTCCTGAGGTTCCTTTGCTCAGCTGCCATCATCAATTCCCTCTCAGGGCTCATTTGCCTGAGGTGACTCCCTGGCTTGCCTGCAATCTTTACATTCCCACCGAGGGCTCCTTTTCCCGAGGTGATTCCCTCACTCACCTGCTATCCTTGCATTCCTGCTGAGGAATGTTTTCCCGAGGTGACTCCCTTGCTTCCCTCAACCACTGCATTCCCTCTGAGGGCTCATTTTCCCGAGGTGATTCCCTTGCTTGTCCACAATCACTGCATTCCCTCTGAGGGCTGTTTTCCTGAGATGATTCCCTCACCCTCAATCACTGCATTCCCACTGAGGGCTCATTTTCCCTAGGTGATTCCCTTGCTTGTCCACAATCACTGCATTCCTGCCGAGGGCTGTTTTCCTGAGGCGATTCCCTCCCTCACTTGCCATCATCACATTCCCGCCAAGGGCTGTGTTCCTGAGGTGACTCCCTCCCTCATCCGCCATCATCAATTCCCACTGAGGGCTCATTTTCCTGAGGTGATTCCCTCCCTCACCCACCATCATCAATTCCCACTGAGGGCTCGTTTTCCTGAGGTGATTCCCTCACTCGCCTGCAATTGTTGCATTCCCGCTGAGGGATGTTTTCCCGAGGTGACTCCCTTGCTTCCCTCAATCACTGCATTCCCACTGAGGAGTTGTTTTCCTGAGGCGATTCCCTCACCCACCATCACTGCATTCCCTCTGAGGGCTCATTTTCCTGAGGTGATTCCCTCCCTCACCCACCATCATCAATTCCCACTGAGGGATTGTTTTTCTGAGGCGATTCCCTCACCCACCATTACTGCATTCGCTCTGAGGGCTCATTTTCCTGAGGTGATTCCCTCACTCACCCACCATCATCAATTCCCACTGAGGGCTCATCTTTCCAGGTGATTCCCTCACCCACCATCACTGCATTCCCTCTGAGGGCTCATTTTCCCGAGGTGATTCCCTCCCTCACCTGCCACCATCCCATTCCCGCCAAGGCCTATTTCCCTGAGGCGATTCCCTCCCTCACCCACCATCCCCAATTCCCGCCGAGGGCTGTGTTCCCGAGGTGACTCCCTCTCCCCGCAGCGCGGTGCCAGGCCGCCGGCAGAACACCATCGTGGTGAAGGTGCCAGGCCACGACGACAGCCACAACGAGGACGGCGAGAGCGGCTCTGAGGCCAGCGACTCTGTGTCCAACAGCGGCCAGCTGGGCAGCCAGAGCATCGGCAACAACGTCACCCTCATCACCCTCAACTCCGAAGGTATGCTGGGCTTGCAGCGAGCAGAACAAACCTGGGCATGGTGGGATGGACTGAGGGCCAGCCGGGAAATTCCTATTTGGAATTCTTAGATACCACAGTGGAAATCAAATAGAGGTGAATCTATCTGAATAATTTGCTTGCTGGAAATATTTTCACGGGATTCTCCAGCTTGATGGATATTTGTGCAATATGCGTGTATTACGAAGAGGTTCTAGGTTCTGGCCTGCTTGTTTGGGGTTGTTTCCAAGGGTATTTGTTTCTTTCAGGGTCAATGGGGAATTACAGCAGACTGAGACTGGGAAAAAATACCAAATGTGGGTTTTGTGGAGTCTGTTAATGTTTCTGTGTCAAAAAGAGTGTGGCCAGCAGGACTAGGGAAGGGATTGTCGCTCTGTGTTGGACAGCAGCAGGAATTTCTCCATGGAAAGAATGGTCAGGGATTGGCAGGAGCTGCCCAGAGAGGTTTGGAGTGTCCATCCCTGGAGGTGTCCAAGGAATTCCTGGCTGTGGCACTCAGTGCTCTGGGCTGGGGACAAGGTCGGGATTGGGCACAGCTTGAACTCTGATCCTGGAGCTCTTTTCCAGCCTCAGTGATCCTGGGATTTTTACTGCTCTGTCAGCTATGCCAGGAGCAAAGTTTCCAACATCAGGAGGATATTTGCTGTATAATTCCCTTTTTGCCTTGCTCTGGCACAGATTTACACAGACAAACGTGATGTTTTATCCCATTGCTGTGTATGTAAATTCTCAAGAAACACCTAATCCATTAATGTCTCCAGATCTGATTTCCTTCAGACCTTTGGAACACTCATCCATTAAAAATCTGTGAGATTGATGAATGCTTTGAGGATCAGATCAGTGATCCCCCCTCCACCTGCCCTTGCCCTTGCACAGGAGGGAATTGCTAAGTGACTTCACCTGCAGGGTGGCACAAATTCAATTATTAATAAAGGAAGAGATGGAGAATAATAGGGCTGGTGTGCAGGGAGTTTTCTTCAGCTGGGAGAGGCCAAGTCACAGCAGCCCTTGGCTTTCATCAGCTGGGGCAGAATTAGTGCCCTTCTGGCACAGAACTTAATTTGTGAATTCTTTAGGCCTTCATAGCTCTGAAGATATTGAATCATGGCATGGTTTGAGTTGGAAAGGACCTTAAAACTAATTTAGTAATTTTTTTGATACATCAGATTTGCTGTGATCAGGCAGTTTTGTGTTTCTTCTGAAGATGCTGAATTTTACTTGGAAAAACCTGACAAGAACGTGCTGTTCAAAATTTCAGGCTTCAGGATTGAAGGACTATTATAACCATACTGTTCTTATTCATATTTAGTATAATGTAACAATGAAAACACTTAATCTGTAACTTAAACACAAACAGGAGGAGCATCTGTTCCTAAACCATCATGTTATCTGTAAAATCTTCCACAAGAGTCACTGTTCTGGGTTTGATATGGCAGGAAAAAGCAGGAGCTCTCATCCCTGGGGGGAATGTCCCACTCAGCATTGCTGTGCTGCTTTCAGCAGAGGTTTGAAAATGTGGCTGTGCCAAAGCCAAGCCTTTGAAATTACTCAGGCAGAAACAGAGTGTCCTTGGAGTCTCCCAATATTCCCAGAAAGAGCTCCATGGAAGCTGCTTGTAAGTGATACAGAAATGGTCACATCCATTGGTTTGGGATTTGGTTCAGGGAGCTTTGCACTCGAGGCACTGATAGGAAATGTTTGGCACCACAGGTGTAGCTTTGTGTCACATCTGCTTTCGCTGCATCTTGTCAAAAAACATGGAATCCTGGAATGGTTTGGGATGAAGGGACCTTAGAGCTCATCCAGTTCCAACCCTGACACCTTCCACTATCCCAGGTTGCTTCAAGCCCTGTCCAACCTTGTCCTTGGTCACTTCCAGGAGCAGCCACAGCTTCTCTGGGCACCCTGTGCCAGGGCCTCACCACCCTCCCAGCCAGGAATTCCTTCCCAAAATCCCATCTAACCCTGCCCTCTGGCAGCGTGAAGCCATTCCTTGCGCTGTCCCTCCAGTTTCTGGTGCAGTGAACGTCAAGTTTGAAATGCAAACACGTATTTTTGGAGCAGATAAGAGGAGGCTGCTCTGCACTGGGTGTTAATTAAAGCATGACTGATATTTTTTCCAGAGAAAACTCCTCGGTCACATATTGTCTCTTCAACTTGGCATCTGAAGCAGTCATTTGATAATGGCAGCATTGAGCAGTGCTCAGGATTTGCTTTCCAAGTGGGAATCCAGGCAGCTCTTTGTACTTCTCTGTGCACAGGATTTTCCAGTTCAGGGCAGGATCCAATCTCACATTTGGGATGAGCACTTTGCTGCCAAGCTCCTTAGGACAGGCACAGTGAGAATGAACTGCATCGGAGCAGGAGTGAACCTTTTGTACCCTGAAAGAAAATGATGTGGGGCTGATGTGAAGACACTGATGAGGCTTCAGGACTTGTTAGAGCCAAAGAAAATTATAAAAATTGAATTGCTTTGGATTTTTTTTCAGTTATTGGGAGCCAACAGATGAACAAGAGTTTCTTGCAGGTGTCTGCCACTGTGATATTTGGAGTTAACGCTGACTCACCTCCACTCAAATATAACAAAGAGGCTTTAAACAAGAAAAAAGGGCAAAATCCAAATTAGAAATCTGCTTTTCTGACATGAAACACATTTTCCAAGGTTTTAAAAAGCCCTCTGAGTCCATGGATTTTAATTTTCTGAATTTTATTTGGATCTTTTTTTCTCTGAACTTTTTATCTGATCGCATCCTTCCATGAGTCATAAAGTGAGGGAATCTCTCTCGAATTTAACCAAAACTGAGGCTTATTTTTAACAAACAAGTGATCTCCCTGATGTTGTGCTGAGCCTGAAGAAGCTGTGAGTGCAGGGGCTGTTCCCAGAATATCTGCTGCTCCTGGATCCACAGGGGGTTGGCAGTGAACTGGGACTGTGTCTCCAGCAGCCACAGCCTTTGGGTGCAGTGGAATATTTACCTGGAGCACGGGTTATTTCAAGTGCCAGAGGGCAGGATTAGGTGGGATATAGGGAAGGAGTTCCTCCCTGGCAGGGTGGAGAGGCCCTGGGATGGAATTCCCGAGAAGCTGTGGCTGCTCCTGGATCCCTGGAAGTGTCCCAGGCCGGGTTGGACAGGACTTGGAGCAACCTGGGATAGTGGAAGGTGTCAGGGTTGGAATTGGATAATCTTCCATGTCCCTTCCAAGCCAAACCATTCCAGCATTCTGTGATTTTTATTTCATATTCACGAGGAAATGAAACCTTTCTTTCCCCCCAGATGAGAACAGTCAAGGGAAGAACTCCAGGTCTGTGTCCAGGCTGTGTGTGTTGTTCCTTGTCCAGAATTCTCAGTGCCTGAACTCCATTTGGTGGTGGGAGGAGGTTTTGGTGAAAGTGACTTTAAAACTCTTTAACCTTTCTTTTAGCACAGTTTCAATCCCACCACTGGATCTGGAGGGGAATTTACAGCCTGGCTGTCCCTCCCTTCCAAGGATTTAATGATTTTTAATTAATAAAGTCAGTGCTCTGGAGTCTCTGCCAATTAATCATTGCCCCTGTGAACTCTTGTTAATTGACAGGAGCTCATTTAAAAGATCACAGAATCATGGAATGGTTTGGCTTGGAAGGGACCTTGAAGCTCATCTCGTTCCAACCCCCCATATGATGCTGATGTTGAATTTTCTATGCATCAGCCAAAATATTATTTAATTTCTCTAGAAATGGAGGTTTATTTTTGTAGGTTAGGATTTGCTTTTTTGGGGTTTATTTTAATTTTTTAAAGATTAATTCATCTTTCTGCCTCTCTGCACCTACCGGTCTTTTGCTGCCGCTGCCAAGTTTGCACCCAGCCTTGAGAGTAAAATAAACACAACTTCTTGGAGTAATGGAACATGTTAATTCAAGTGTTTCTGTGGGCAGGTGTTTCCTTTTGTTTTCCCTTCTTTTAAAGGAATGACTGACAGCTCCCAGGGAGAGAGCAGAGTCTGGCTTTGCCTCTAGGCTCTCGTGTCAAACCAGGGGAGTATTTGTGAGGAACAGCTCTGTGGGTGTCACTTCCCTGGGTGGGAGAGCACATCCAGAGCGAGCCTGGAAGCCTCAGCAGCTCCTGTCTGGCTTTTGTTCTCTTGACAAGACTTTTCTTGCTGCTGACCCCAAAGGGGCTCCTCCTGTTCTCAGAGGAATCCTTGTTTGCGTGGCATCCACCAGCACATCCCCAAACGGGGGGATGGATGGTCAGCTGTGCTGGGAGGAGGAGAAATGCACTTCATGCAGTGAAAAAGAGTCAAAAGCAGCCCTGAAAAGCAAACTGGGTTCAGCAGAATGGAGATAAAGGCAAATGTTGTGATGTTGACAAAAGAACATTGAAGAGGAACTAGAAACTGGTGTGTGATGGGAATGAGGCTCTGAGTGCAGAGAGGGAATGGATAAAGCTGGCAGGACTTTGGGCACTGGAAGTGGAAATGGGCAAGAGCCACTTCTGTGGTGATCTAATATTTGATGTAAGAAAAGGCCGGGAAACATTTTCCCCCTCAATATCCAGCAGAGTCCTCAGGAGAATTCCCAGAATGACAGAATGGTTGGGGTTGGAAGGGAGCTCTGGGATCATCCAGCCCAAGGCAGGGCACCTGGAGCAGGTGACACAGTGGGGTTGGAATGTCACCAGACAGGGAGACTCCACACCTCCCTGGGCAGCTGTTCAGGGCTCTGCCACCCTGCAGAGAATGAAGTTCTTCCTCTGTTAATTAGTGAAAGAAAAACAGGGCAGAATGAGAAGGTGTATGATGAGCTGAGCTCCAGCTGAGTGTGTGCATTTCTGCTTCACTGCTTTTAAGGCAGTGTGGTCTTTGTGCTTTCATTTGCTGATCTTCTGGAAGTCTTCAAGGAATGGCAGCAGCTGGCTGTGGATGTGCAGTGCTGGTGGGGTTGGAGTCTGGCTGTGACAGTGGGTGCACTAAATAACCCAACTCCTCCAGATTCCATCTGGATATTACCTCTAAAGGCTGATAATACACCTAAAGAGCCAGTCCAAATGCATTAAAGGATGTTTGAGTGCTGGGATCCTCCAGTGATCCAGATTTAGTCAATAGTGTTTATGTATTTAATTGTTCTGAGAGAATTTCCACCCAATTCCCAATCAGTGTTCTCTTTCCTTATCCATTCTCTCTCATCCACACCACACCAGAGCTCCAAGCATTTCTATCTCACTCAGAACTGGCCCTGGATTTCCTCTTTTCACCAGATTTTTGGGTGCCAATCTTATGTTTGCTCCCTGCAAAGAGCCAGATGTGTTGGCAGCCTGGCAGGAATGTTTCTGATATAAAATAAGGAATAATTCAGCTTTTTTTTCTCTCCCGGAGTTGCAATGAGGCAGTGGATTCATGGTTAACTTCAGTCATGCTTAATGCAAAATGATTATAAAATAAATTCCCTTTCTGTTGAAACTTTGAAAGCAGGAGGAAAATGCAAGAGATAATTTAGTGGGGGGATTGTGGTCATAGGTCAGAATAACAAGATAATGTCTTTTTTTCCAGGCTGGGAGCAATAAAAGAACAGTTGCATGTGGTAAAAACAGTATGTTCTGGACTCTGTGCCAGCAGAAAAAAAAGAGAGAATTCTGCAAATTGAACAAAATCTTAGGTTCATGTAGGTTAACAACGTTTGTTAAAAAAGTCTGCAGGCAAAAGGTGTTCCATAAGGAATAAGAATTCCTATATCCAACAGCAATCCTGTGAGCTGTAAGGAAGTGAGATTGTGATAGGCTGGAGGATAATTTATTCAGCCTTCCTAGAATTTCTTTGAAAAACGTACACATTGATCCAGGGATGTTTTTGCTTCGCCAGATCTGCCCAAATTTTTCTAACCCAGTCCATTTATCTTGAGGAACAGCCTGTTGTTTTCCTTGATAATGGTAACCAGACTTGTGGTGAGCCCAGACACAGTGGCATGCAAAACAAGGCACAGTTCATCCAAACCCCTTTATTTTTCAGATGGCACCTGGTACTGGGAGCAGAAAGCAGCCAGTGTGACCTATCCTGGCTCAGGATAAAAAGGAAAGGATCAAATTTAAAAAAAATGAAAATAAACAATTTGCAAGGGTATAAAAATATATTCAGAACAGGGCATGAAGTTCTGATTTCAGCAGAAAGAGGTTTGAGGGTTGAGTTGCTACGTACATCAACAACAAATATTTTTCCTTGCAAATTACTAAATATAAGGAAGGAGTGAGGGTGGGGAGGCCCTGGGGTGGATTTCCCAGAGAAGCTGTGATGCCCCTGGATCCCTGGCAGTGTCCAAGGGCAGGCTGGACAGAGCTTGGGGCAGCCTGGGGCAGTGGAAGGTGTTCCTGCCACGGCAGGGCTGGGATGGGATGAGCTTTAATGTCTCTTCCAGCCCCAACCATTCCCTGATTCCGTGGCTCTGGTGCAGCTGATAATCTGCTGTGTGCAGTGATAAATCAGGATTGCACAATCCAACGTTTGCCTCATCCTGTCGTTACTCATTGCTCTAAACTCCCCTTGACATCTGGGGTGACTCAACCCAAAGGTCAGGCTGGAAAAGCAGTTTTTAGTGTTTGGAGTTGCTTTTATGTTATATTTTATTTAGTACTTTTGGCTTGTGTAGTCTGATAAACCCCAGAGCAGGATTTGGAAATACAGATGCTGCTTGCTCTGGGTCCTGTTCAGTGTGAAAAGGAGATGCTGTTTGACCTGAACTCTGTCACCTTCCTTGGGGACTGGAAGGGTTACGGAAATCAGGAATTTGTGACTTTATCTATCCCACAAAACTCTGCTCTTAGTGAAAGAAAAGTTATGTAACTCAGTGTTGTTCACTATAAATGACTGTAAAGCCTGGGTGACCCCTGAGTCAGCAAACCTTGTTTTACTGCACAGAGTTGAGCAAACATGGAAATCAAATCCAAATGGTCCATGTCAGTGGACATGGAAATACTACTGGAGTGGCTTTCTACCCAGATCCTGTTAGTACTGTCAGGAATTCAGGCAGTTTGGTTTATATCTGGAATGGGAGTCTCATCCTCAATCCTGTGTTCTGTCCTCCACCTGAGTGGGGATTGATCCTGAGCTCTGGTCCAGTTTCTGGTTAGTCTTGAATCCTCTTCTTTTGGCAGTCTGCACAGCTAAATTTAAGGGAGGACCTAGTATTCCTTTGAATTCAATTTATTTTATTTTATTTTATTTTATTTTATTTTATTTTATTTTATTTTATTTTATTAAATCCCTAGTATTCTTTTTTTTTTTTTACCTGACAAAATGGGAAAGACATGAAAAAGCTTCTTAATATACAGAGTGTGTGCGTAGGTGGGTATAACTGTGCTACTGATGGTCTTATATTTGAATGAAAGGGAAGATGATTAGTGATTGATTAATTATCTTTCTGCTGGGCCCGTTCCTTGGTAAAGTGTTATTTAGAGAATAATGTTACCAGTAAATTTGAAGAAAGACCCAAATTTTGATTGGGATCTCTTGCTACATCCTAAATGATTGTCATTCCTTGATGTACTCCTTTTAAATGATTTAACAAGTTATTGTTCACTATTGATTATAATTTCTTAAATCTATAATTTTACTTAGCCTTGTTTTAATCTCATGGGGAAGAACAAGGCTCTTCTCAAGGAAGAGCAAGAACAAGTTTGGGGGAAGAGCAAAGTTCAAAGCTGTTGGCTGCGTGAAGTTAGCCGTGCTTTGAGAATATCCCAGAGTTGCAGCAACCTTCACTTTTAGGGGATGAGAACACTGGGACTGGAGTGGTTTCTCAATAAAAGAGATCTCTGAGGGTGAGCTGGACATCTGGACTGGCTGCACCAATTCCTGTGTGAGCCAGAATGGGAATGGCATTCATTTTTCATTGTGAGTTTGGGTTTCTCTCTGGTGATCTGGCAATCCCACTGTGCTCAGCTGGGAAGCTGTGCTCAGACCATGCCACATTAAGAAATTCTGTGTGTCCCTCGAGCCTCGCTCCTCACTCAGGCTGTCCCCTCATGTGTTTGCAGAGGATTACCCCAACGGGACGTGGCTGGGCGACGAGAACAACCCCGAGATGAGGGTGCGCTGCCCCATCACCCCCGCCGACATGCTGCACATCAGCACCAACTGCCGCACCGCCGAGAAGATGGCGCTCACCCTGCTGGACTACCTCTTCCACAGGGAGATCCAGGCCATCTCCAACCTCTCAGGACAGGGGAAGCACGGCAAGAAGCAGCTGGATCCTCTCATGATCTACGGCATTCGCTGTGAGTGACGCTTGGGACTTAAGGGTGTGGATGAACTGATGTGTTAAATTTTATTTGAAGAGTGTGTTTGATGCATATTGAGATGTTCTGGTGGCTTTTGTTTATGAAGAATGCTCAGGGTTTTTAGGAAGAAATCCTAACAGGCTGGTTGACTAAAGTTTGTGGGTATTCATCAGAAATTCCTCAGTCTTTTATTCTGAATTCTGAGTTCTTTGCAATCAGCAGCTGCGAGTGTAGTAAATATTGCAGGAATAATAAGTAGCACAAATTTCAATACTGTTCAAGTGCTCAAACCAGCATGGTTTTGAACCCTAGTTTTTGACTTCCCGCTTATGTCTGTCTTTCCAAAAGACTTGCTGAGATTGTGATGGAAAAAGTTTGCAATCTCAGGACCATAAAATCTGTGGATTCACAGCAGGAATGCGCACGATGCTGATGGATTTCTGTCTGCTCCATATGCACGAGTCTTTGGATTATTTAAGCTGTTATGGAGCAATGAGCTGATATAACTTGTGTTAAAATGAATATTTGTTCATTTAAAAGGAATCAGATGTGGTTTCCTATAGAACAAAGGCACAGCCACTGGTTTGAAACGAAGAGAGGAGTCTGGACGTGCGCATCGTGTTCTGGTGTGGTGACTTCTAGTGAGCACATTGAGCACAGCCAAGTCTGTTCCTTGGCCTTGATTTCCAGGAAATTAGGATAACCAGGATATTGGGAGAAGGTTCTTCTGCCAGGTGGTGGTTGAGCACTGGAACCAGGGAATTGTTCCCAGAGCCCCAGGAGTGTTTGGACAGCACTGCCAGGACAGGCAGGGATTGTTGGGGTGTCTGGGCAGTGCCAGGAATGAGCCTTGGACTGGATTCTAACAAACCAGGAGTTTTGTTGCTGAAAGATTCTTTATAGTCACATTTTGTGTCACCAGTGGGCCTGGAGAGGGAATAACTTATTCTACTGGTCAGTTTTGTATGGAATTGCCAACTTGAAATGCCAGGTAAGGCTTAAGAACACAGCAGTGAGAGCTTATTTGAGGTGGTGTTTGAAGAAGTTACAGGGAAGGGAATGTGAGCAGTGTGTGATGATGGCAGGAAACACATTCCTGTTTTCCTGCTGTTGTTTCCAGTGGTTTTCAGGCTGTTTTGGGGAAATTGGTAGGCAAAACTAACCCACTCAGGTGGCTGCATCAGGGCAATTTTTGCCTCATCGTTTACCTTAAGCATAACACTTCTGTCTTCTTCTGCAAATATATTAAATATGTGTTTTTAAGAGAGGTGGTAATTCAAATTAATTACGTCTGTTGATCTCACCAGTGCCAACGATATTGTCCCCGTGCTTTTTTAAAACTTGGATTTTTGTTGAGAGCCTTTAGAAACACAAAGAAATGGATCTTGCTCCAGTGTTAAAGCAATTCCCAGGCAGTTCTTTTCCTGTCCTTTAAATCTGAGAGCATAAATCACATGGGTCAGTTTGTAACTGGTCGTGGAGGAAGATGAGATGTTTGCCAGTGTGAGCATGGGGAAGGAATGTGTCCATGTGACCAACTGCTCAAGCTGGGGATTATGTAATTTCTGTGAGGCATTCTGGCCATGAAGAAATTGGATTATGGAAGTGATTCCTGCAGCTGGAGAAGGTCTGGAGTGGCACAGATGTGAGCAGGGGATCATGAGCAGCAGAGCTCTCAATCAATGTCTGATGGCTTGAGATCCAGGTATCTGAAACAGCTTCATCCTTTCCTAATGCTGGCTGCTGTGTTGCTTTCTTTTGGGAGCCAGGCCATAAAAAATGAGGGATTTCTGGAAGAAAATAGACCCTGTGGGGATCTGGCCAGACAGACTGGTTTGGGTAGTGAAATGTTGATGGTTCTTGAGGTTTGCTACCAGCAAGGACAAAGAATCCTGTGGCAACCAGTGAAGAAAACACACAAGAACACTTGATGGAGCAGCAAATGTAACAGTGAGAACAGTGGTCCAGAAATGATGATTTCACTTAATAACTCCATGTGTCATCACTGGCAGTAATTAAGTGCAAGTGGAGTTGGATCCCAGCAGGCTGGTGAGGAATGTGCTGTGGTGGAGGATGGGATTTTGCCCATGCTCAGCTCAGTGGCAGAGCTCCTGTTGAGTTCATGTGTGTCATGATTTCATCCTGGGCTTGGGGATTGGGAACAGCTCTGCCAGCCCAGATCCCCTTCCCAGTCCACACACATCTGCTTTTCATCCATGAAGTGTTGGCCCAGAAAATTGACCCAAACCCGAGCTGCCCTGGCATGGGAACCACCTCAGTGGGATTTGTTTCTGCTCTGAGCAGCCCTGCTTTGATGCCTTAATTCAAACAGAAATGAAAAATCCAATGTCATCAGCCTGACCCATGCCAATCACAGCCAGAGGAGCTCAAGGAAATAGAAAGGATTTTATTTTTCCTTTTGGTTCAAGTTTCTTGCAGTTTGTTAGTGGAAAGATACTCCATCCTTTTTTTTTTTCCCTTATAAGAAAAACACCAAGCAAATCTGTGTTTAATAGAAAAAGTATTTTGTATAATATGCAGAAAGTATAGAAAATGAAGAGATATGTGTTTATTAAAAATTCTTGATGCTCTGCAGAGGTTTACCACAAGAAGAGAGGAAAGTTTCTCTTTGGAAGTCTAAATTTTCATTTGTGGTATGAATTTGCTTGTGGGGTGGCAATGGTATTGAGGAGAGTTTTTGGGCAAGAAACCAGAATGACTTAAACACAATCTCTGTCATTAAAGAGCTGATTACCTCAGCCCTACTAAAAATGGAACCATTTGCTGGTGAAATATGATACAAGAACATCCTCAGTTGTAATTTGCTTTGCCTAACAGAAAATACAGGTTTAGCTCTTTGGATATTTTACAGCATTTTCCACGAGTGTTTGGAAAAAACCAGGTTCCCAAATTCAGAATTTTGCAGTTATAAGAAATGGCATAATAGAAAAGATGATTCTCCATGGCATGCTGGAGAAAATGGAGAGGGGATTTCTGAAGCTCAGAAAAGAAAATTTATCAGTAGCCCTTATTCTTCAAAATAATTGAAGTAATTAAGTGAAAACAAAATAACATTTTATATATATATTTTTTGTATATATACACACATTTTATATATAACATATACTTTTAATATATTTGTGTATCATTTCTGTGCAAGCCTCTTGCTCTCCACATGGGCTTTTGCAGACTCTCACCAATCTTTTTCCCACTTCTCTGTCAGGTTTGGTTAATTATTCCAAGAGGATAGAAGATCAGAACTTCCAAATTGAATGCAGGATTTGTGGTTAGGTGGAGGAAGGAGATCCAAAATCATTAATTGCATTAAAGGGAACTGTTCTCTCAGTTCATTTGTCTTATTGGACCCTAAAAATCCTTTTTTTTTTTTGGTTCCAGACAGCATCTGTTGCTCAGGGAATTATTTATGGAAATAAGTTTCGTGTTAGGGACAGGATTGTTGCTGAAAATAACCCTTCAAAAACATAAGTTCCCCATGCAAACCCTCCAGTGCTCACAGAGGGGAGGAAATGGTGGTGAAAAATTTTGGTGAGTTTTCCCATCTGCTTCCAAGACTACTTTGAAGAGTGAATTTTCCTGTTTTCCCTTCAATTTCATCCAGAGTACATCCCTGTCTTTTAAATACCATAAACCAAAGCATTAGCTGAGAACACCTAATGATAAAATCTGATTTTTAACTCCAAAATGATGCATTTTCTGCTTCAAACGCTGAGTAACTTCACTTTTTCAGCCACAATTAAAAACGTAGCACAGAAAGCAATCCCTGCTCCGAGCTTGGTGTTCCTGTTCTATAAACCATTGCTTCCAGTGGGGATGGGAGCACTTTTCCTACTGCAGGAGTTGAAAGAGATGTTAATACACTCCGAAAGGAGCTGTGTCCTCAGCAGAGGCCAAATGGAATTAAACACTGGCTCTGCTTCCCAAAAATCCACACACCAGCTCTGGAGCTGCAGCCCACACACGGCTGCTTAATGGGAACCACATTGGGCTGGGTAATTGCTGTCAGGGAGATGAGTTTATGTATGGAGAGAGAAATATAAATATATATATTTGTTTTCTACAGCGCAAAGCTCAGGCAGGTTGGGCCAGTTTGAGCTGTCAGTGGTGTTGGGGAGGATGTGGGGGAGATCAGCACTGCTGCTTCAGCTTGTCGTGGAGAGGTTGATCTTTGTAACAGTGCAGGATAAACAGCAAATAGATCACATTTCCATCCTTCTTGGGGATTATGCTGCTTGGAAGTACTGGAGGAAGGGCAGGAAGTTCTCATGGATGAGCTGGGAGCTCAGATGGTAGGTCTGTTATATGAGACTCTCCAGGCTGGGTGCTGTTTTATAGGATGTTTTATCATGGAGTCCTGGAATGGTTTGGGTTGGAAGGACCTTAAGATCCAGTGCCACCTTGCTGGCCCAGCATGCTCCAGCCTGGCCTTGGACACTGCCAGACATCCAGGGGCAGCCACAGCTTCTCTGGGAAATCCATTCCTTCCCAAGATCCCATCCATCCCTGCCCTCTGGCACTGGGAAGCCATTCCCTGTGTCTGTCCCTCCATCCCTTGTAAATCATTTCTCTCCATCCTCTGTCTCCCTTCAGGTGCTCTAAACAAACATTACAGTTACTGAGGACATGCACTGGAAATACAGAATGGCATCAGTATCTTCTGTTCTTTTACTTTTCCATTTCAAAAAAAATTTTTTATTACCGCATTTTGATTAACTCTGCTTATTTTTCCTTATTTCCTATATTTATACACTTTTTATTTTTTGCACTTTCTTTGTCTTCCTTTCATTTCCTGTTTATAATTTTGGGCTTCTCATGTCTCATTTCTAAATATCCCATAAGTCCATGGCTGTTGGAGTATTTAATAACATCTCATGGTTTAGAAGTGTAACACCTCCATGCTACAGTCTTGAACATCAGCAGCTGTAGATGTGATCCAGACCTTGGATTCCATCTGGAGACTGCTGGGGAGCCTCAAGAAAAATTATCCAAATTGGCATTTTGTGCTACGTCTTTAACGTTTCATCAGCACTCAAAACTGATGGATTTCTGTGCTTTGGAAATTGGTAATTGTTGTTTCAATCCCTCCCCCTGACAGACAGCTACCTCAGGAATCAGTCATGGGTACTCTGGAGGTTTGGGGGAAGAGGAATGGGACAGAGGCAGTGCTCTACCAGGAATTTCCTGCAGATCCCTGAGCTGTTGAGTGCAGCTGCTGTTCCCTCACTCTGTAGGATAACAACTCCTCTTCCAAGCCATGGTAGCCTGAACAGGAGTCCTGTGGTTTGCAGCTGATGGATGAGCTGATCTTGTGGTCCCTGGAAATACTTTTGGCCAGCATTTTCTTCTCCCAGTGATAAATACCACAGGCTGGGAAATACAGACTGACTTCAGCCTGTTCCTGTGGTGTTATCATAGAGCCCTGGAATTGTTTGCTTTGGAAAGGACTGAAATCAGTCCTTTCAGCCTCTTGCATGGACAGGGACAACTTTGCACTAGACCAGGTTGCTCGAGTCACATGCTGGGGGACATTTCTCCTCCTCTGAATGGCTTAGGGGCAGTTCAGGTTTATTTGAGTAAAAACTGAGGAGAATTTGCCCAATTCTGCAGCCCCATGCCCGTGGCAGACGAGGGGATTGGAGCAGGTCCTGCTGAGCTTTGTGCTGCTCAGAGCCTCAACTCTGAGCCTTGCCAAGGACTCTCCTCACCCTGGCAGTGCCAGCAAAGCTGGGCTGGGCTTTGTTGGGAAGTCCATGACTGTTGTGAGGGACAGAACTGGGGAGAGAGGAGGGAGAGCTGCTGAACTCTCTCCCCCTCAGGAGCAAAGTCTGGGAGTCCAGCACATCTCTAAAAAGCACGAAGGAAAAGAAATCCTTTCTGTTGGGCTTTTCTTCTCTCTGAAGAGCTGTAATTCCTGTTGGTCCAGCCCGCTGGGGAAGGACCTCGTGCTGCTGCTGCTCTCCCACGTTGTCTCCTCCGAGCTGCACGAGCCTGGCTGCAGTTCCAAAGAGCTGCTGCTTTGTCAGTCGATGAAATGCTGCCACATGGAGGGCACTGATAACCTCTTTTGAGGCCAGGCACGAAGATAATGGGAGAACCCATTGAGTTTATCTCAGCACCACAGTTCTCATCCATGGCATCACTGCTGGCACTTGCTTTCAGCTGGAATTCAGGGCTGCCTGGAGTTTGCTTTCCTGGGCACTTCTGTAGATTTCAATTACTTTCCTGGCCAGCTCCTGTTAATGAACTGAAAAACAGGCAGCAATTTTGGGGATATAAAATTAATTGTGTGTTTTCTCTCTCCTCCTCACGCTTCTCTTGTTGCTCTTACATTATACAAGTGAGGAATTACATTTTCCACTCTTGGAAAAGCAGCAGTGGAGTCTGTCAGTCCCCACTGCTGTGTGTGAGTTGATTGTGTGTGATGTGCAGTCAGGCACTTGTGAGCCCTGGGCTCTCCAGAAAACAGCAAATGAATGGATGAGGTCACTTGGACCATCTCTTTCCACACTCCTTCCACCCCTCAGTGCTTTTCCCTTTTGGCCAGACTTAGTTCAAGTACGTGCTGAAGTGTGCAGGTCTTCACTGCAGGAGAGGCAGCTGAAAACAGCCCTGTGCAGCTGGGAATGTAAAACCAGCTTTTTCAGGGGCTTGAAGTGTTGTTTCAGGAGTGTGTAAAGGAAAAAAAGGCAAATTGGGGGATTTGAAGATGAGCTCTTTGGGAAAGTTTCTGCTGCAACTGCTGTAACTCAGTGAAGTGTTTTTGGAATGGTAACCCAGAGAGTTTGCATGGATTTCAGAGGTCATTGGATATCAGATGATTATCATTATTAGATGAGATATTGCTGTATTCACAGCTCCTGCTGGCAGCAAGGAGCGTTGGGCTGTTCATAATTCACACCTCAGGTGTGATGTGCAAGGCTCACCTTTATCAGGGCTGAAGATCCAACCCAGCTCTGCATTCTGAGTGGAACAGAGGCAAAGCAGCATCTCCTCTCTTAAAAAGGGGGGTAAAATAGAAATCATGTAGGATATTTTTTAAAAATGGTGGGGAAAAAAAAATAGAAGCAAATGTCACTTGTTCAGTGCCATCATACTGGAGTAACTCTGGTGTATCTTGGGACCTGGAGCAAGGCTGGAGTAGAGAACAGGAAGACTTTTTTTCAGATTACGAACCCTCTGATTTGGTCCAGAATTGTTTCCTTGTGGGGTTGATTGATTAATTTATAATAATTATACTCAGGTTATTAAACAGTTCCATTTGTGCAGCTGTTAATGTTCTGTCACCAAGAAGGGACTGGGATCAAAGGATCCCTCTGGGAATTCTGTATGGCCATGGAATTCCATGAATGTGTGCGCCAGGAACATCACAGATACTCTGTGAGTAATTAGTTTTGCAGTAATTAATTAATTTAATTCACTTGCCCCCAGTTCCCAGCCCCTCTCTGGTCCTGCAGCTCCCTGAGCACTCTCTGTGTCCTGTGGGGAGCTGGGGTGGAGCAAACCCAGGAACAGATCAAAATCCATCTTTTCCTGCCAGCCTGGGAATTTGACACCCCACTAGATGGCAATGTTTGAATGCTGATGGCTCCTTCCATAAATCAGAATAAAACAGGTTCTGCTCTTTGTAAAGTAGGTAAAAATAGCCTGGCTGCTTTTCCAGAGAGGTAGTGAGGTGGGACTGAGTGTAGGAGCTCTCCTGCTCTGGAACAGGATTCCTTGGTGGAATTTGGAGATTCTAGAACCTAATTAATTTTTTTTTTTTTAAATTTTTGAAACTTCTGATAGGGTTCTTTCCATTCAAAGAACAAAGACATTTAAAATTATTTTAGTTTTCATGTCTCCTCTGAATAGATGATTTGTTAAAGATGAAATATTCAGACAAATATTCTAAATAAATATTAACGAGTAATGTCTTGGTAGCTGAATTTGCCTTCCCTCCTCCCTCTCTCCAAGTTCCCAGCAGCTCCTCCTGTCTCTTTTTGGGTGCTGTGGCTGAGCACAATGTCATGGAAAGGGATGTTTTGGTGACAGCATGGATATTCCCAGGACAGTGACATTGGAGGATCCTCCAAGGCTCTGCCATCCAGCAAATTTTCCATGAGGGAGGAGATGCTGCCCTCCCCTCCTTCATCCCAAACCTAACCACCCCAATTTTGGAGGGGAAGTTCCTCCCAGCTGTGCAGATCATCCCCCAGCTGTCCAAGGAGGAAACAATTCCTCTTTCCAATGGTTTCAAACAGGGCAGGGCAAGCCCTGGGTGAGGTTGGGAGAATCAAAGCCTGGAGGCTCCAGGAGGAGCTCCAGAGGTGCTTCAGCTTTCCCTCTGCTCCCCCAGTGTTTGGAGCAGCAGGTTTTGCTGTCATGTGCTCTTGGTTTCATCCAAAGGACTCCAAATGTATGACCCTGCTGAGGAAAAATGCATTTGGGCAGCCAGAGCACCAAAGAGTCATTCCTTTGGGAATTCCTTTGGGAATCAAAGCCCCTTCTCCTCTCCAAGCAGGCAGGAGCCAAAGCCTTTGTTTCCTGAAATATCCATCTTAGTCCTGTCCATTTAAAAAGGATTCTGTCCATCACTTTAAGCATTTAATGGTGAATTCCCCATCCTGTACTTTTCCTTTAGCCTTTAGAAATGAGAGGGAATTGGAAAATGAAGGAGCAGTGACCCAAATCTGCTTGGATTCTGTATTTCATATAAATATGTATTTTATACATGTGGCTGTTGGATTCTGTGCTGCACTATCCCTCATCTTTCCAAATGTACCAAAACCAGCAGGAATTTCTGTGCCATCTCAGCTCAACTCTGCCAAGCCCATGAAAATCATGATTTACCTTTTAATTTTCTAAGGAAATCTGGGATTTGTGGGGAATGGGAAGCAGCATAAACTCAGAGTGTCCAAATGAAACTCCTGCCACAGAGTTTGTTTTTTAGGAGCTGATTCTGAGTGCAGGATCAAGATCGAATATTTCATGTCTGGTTTTGATCTCAGAAATGTCTTCTCTTCCTCCTCAATTTGTTCTTAATTAGATTTCTTTACAGTTTCATGTTTTGTGGGGATTGTTTCTGTCTGCTCACTGACTTCTGACCTTTAAGAAAGAGAGGATTACTTTCTCAGGGACATTGTTTTCCTGGGATTGTCTTAATTTGTAGTTACTCCTGGTTTTTAAAAAACCCAGCCCTTTCTCTCCTTATTTTGCACATTAGGTTCTCCCAAAATTTGGGAGTGTTTAATCATTTCAGACGCAATCTCTGTTTGTACCAAGTCAAATCTTTCTTTTCCTTTGCATTTCCAAGCTTGTTTTTCTTTTGCATTTCTGAGTTGGTTTTTTTTTCCTTTAAGAACCACAGAAAGATTTCTTTCAGAGCTTGTTGTGTTGCTGTTTCTCATTTTACAGAACTCCCCAAAGCTCTCCCTGTGTTTCTGATCCAGGCTGTGGAAGGCACAGCTCAGCATGATGCACCTGTTGGCTTTTCAAGCTGACTTCAATTTCCCTGATTTTTGCCTTTCTCCTAAGGCTCTCCTTGATCAGACTGGAATGTTGATCCTTGATTTCCCCTTTTTTCTCCCCTGTGTCTCCCTGAATTCTCTTTGCAGCCCTTTTTGTCTCCCACGCTGCAGCCAGGATCTCTCTGGTCTGTAGAAATGACTCAAATTCCTGCCATTTATTAAATCTCTGAATTATTTTTAAGCCTCTGATCTGGTTTTCGTGAAGAGCTTCATTTAGGAAATGAGGTCCCCCCACCAAAAAAGCAAACTTTGGGTCTTTATTATTTTAAAACAAGGACACTTTTTTTTGAGACACAATCCATGGAAAGACCACTAAAACCACACTCAGCCTGTCTTAAATCATCTCAGTCCTGTAGTTTATCCTTCTTTTGTGGGCATCCATCTTCCAAAATACTGTCTTTTTGTCCAAGTGCTGATTTATATTCCTGAATGGATTTTTTATGTGCTGTTCTGCAGCTCATGGATGCTCTGCTGTGTAAAATGTCAACGTTTGATGCAGCTTTGGAGAGTTAATGGTCCAAAACAAGTCAAATCCCTTCTCCCTGAAGCATTCCTGCCTTTCCTCCTATGGATTTCCCCAAGTGGAAGCTCTCATTTCCAATATCCTGCTTTTCTGCCTGTGTTTGACATGCTGGGAATGAGACAGCTGAGATCTCTCCTGCCTGGGATCGTTTATGGAGAGGGAGCAGAGTCAGCAGCTCTGATTGCTGCTATTGTGTGCACATGTTTGGGGGATTGCTCTCTCTGCTGCAGGTAAAATCAGATTTTTAATGGCACTGGGAACTTTTTATCTGCTTAAAAACCCCTCCACTGCCATTAGGTTGAGATTTTTCCTGGTAGGAAATGTCTCACTAAAGAGCTGGTTGTAAAACAACATTTTAGCTCGTGATAGCAACTGCACGGATTTGACATCTGAAATCCATTTCACTTTTCTAGCAGTTCTTTTTGTCCTCCAGGGCTAATTTTTCATGCCTGATTTGCACAGGACTGAGTCTGCAGTCGTGGTAAAAATCTCTACAGACAGCACTGCTTGTCTAGACCAGTTTGACACCTCTGACCACTGCACAGCAACTGGGAATTTCATGAATTAAGGGAAAGAAATGAGGATGCCTGGCTTGGAAAATCTGTGCCTGATGTTTTAAGGCTCTGTAGGCTAAAATGCTCCTGTCTGACCCTGCCCTGCTCTGGTTGGTGTCTGTTTTCTGTGGTTTCTCTGGAGCTGTGGTCTCTCCATGGAGGTGGTGGTGTCTCTGCCAGCGTTTTCTGGCCATTCCTTATCACATTGATTATTGATCAGTGTGATCAGTAGGGAGAATCATGGAATGGGTTGGGATGCAGGGATTGAAAACTCATCCAATCCCACCCCTGCCATGGCAGGGACACTTTCTGCTATCCCAGGGTGCTCCAGCCTGGCCTTGGACACTTCAGGGATCCAGGGGCAGCCTGCTTCTCTGGGAATTCCATCCCAGCCCCTCCCACCCTGCCAGGGAAGGATTTCATCCCAATATCCCATCAAAACCTCCTCTCTTCCCCTTTGCAGGAGGTGTTTTCCTACCCTCCCTCAAGAGAGCATTTTGGGATGTTTTGTGTCCAAACTCTGGTGCTCATCCTGTTCCTCACACCAAGGCACTGCACCTGAAACTCGTCTGAATCGTTTCTATCCCTTTGATTTCTCTTTGAATCAAGTGTCACCCTGGAATATCCCACAGATTAACAGTTAAAATTCCCAGCCAGACAGCTTTTTCCCCTGGGATTTCCTCTGCCTGCAGCTCAGCCACTAACCAGGGCAGCACACAACATGAAAGTCATTAAAATGCACTTCTGCATGAAATATGGGCTTTTTTCTCCAAACCAAGCCCAGAGCCTGTGGTGGTGTTTTTGTGGGACTTCAAGTGCTTTTGTGCCTCCTGAGGATGGGAAGGAGTTAAAGCCCAACTGTTTGTATTGGCCACCCCATTTTTATTTATTTCTGAGCATCTCTCTGGGTGATGCACATTGGGAATGGAAGAGGCTGAGCAATGTGGGCTCAGCCTTGAAATCCAGAATGTGCTCTCCTTTTGCTGACACCTGTGGAAAGGAAACTCCTGGGAATTTCAGCCCATTTTCCTCCTTTCCCATTTTGGAGACACCACACAGGGCTGGAAAATTCTCTTAAGTTCTTGTCAAGTAAAAGTGAGAAATCTCAGGGTCTTTAAGCACTTCTGAATTAGATTTTGGATTCCAGTGTTTTTCTCCTGTGTATTCTCTCCTTTATTTCAAATTGTTCCTCCAAAAATATTAAAGCATTGAAAAATAATTTTTATTTTAAAAAACGATGCCCTAAGAGATCCAGTTCTCCACCTGGCTCTGTTAGAGCCTGCAGATTTCAGGGTTTGAGGACTCTGGGCTCATTTGTAATGCAGAGGAAACTCCAGAGCTTTTCGTTTGTGCAAACCTGGAATTTTGTGGCTCCAGGCTTCAAATCATTTGTCTTGCAGGAGCAGCCCATATCCTGTTCTTTAGATTCTATATACAACAGCTTAAGCAAGTCCTTCACAGGATTAGGAGCCCATCTGAGAGTAATATGGAAAGCCCAGTAAGTGGAAAAGATTATTTTACTTTGCAGCATAGGGAAAGGAAAATGAGAATTGTAGAGATACTTCAAGCTTTGTCATGGAGAGTAAAAGCATCCGTGGCAGCCTTGGCTTGTTGAGCTGCTGTGCTGCACATCTCAGTTTAGAACTACTGAAGGTTTAGAGGCTGTGAAATGTTCAGAGAGTTCTGGTTGCATTTAGGGGGTTTGAACCTGATGGAATCAGAGAACCCTAAGATGGTTTGGGTTGGAAGGACCTTAAAGCCCATCTCATTCCAGCCTCCTGCCATGGCAGGAACTCTTTCCACTGTCCCAGGCTGTTCCAGCCTGGCCTTGGGCACTGCCAGGGATCCAGAGGCAAACACAGCTTCTCTGGGAATCTGTGCCAGGTCCTCTCACCCTCCCAGGGAAGAATTCCTTCCCAAAATCCCATCAAAACCTCCCCTCTGTCAGTTTAAAGCCATTCCGTGTCCTGTCTGTACAAAAAGTCTCTCTCCTTCTTTTTCAGATGGGCAAATAATGTCAGGATTTTTCAGGTGTTTTTTTTATTCTGCAGTTGTGGTGGTTATGAATTTTTTGCTCTGAAGTGTTGGTGCTTTAGGAAAATTCAACCCCCTCAGAAGCTCAGAGTGAAATGGTAAAAATGTGAAATAACAGGAGGACCTTGGAGCAGCTGAGAGTGCACAACATTCCCAGTTCAATTCCCAGTTTTAGAGTCAGTCAGTGCCATGTTTATGGAACACTTTGGCACCTCAGCACCAAGGGCTGCAAAGTGCATCCTGTGGCTCTGAAATGCCTGAATTCTGGGAGTGACTTTGCAGAACATTCTCATTTTGTGTTGTGTTTTTGCTGGATTTGGATCAATTTTGAACTGAGCTTGAGAAGAGTTGATTTCTTTTCTTTACAGGGAGTTTTATGCAGTTTCCTACATCAGTAGAAGGTAGTTTTGAACTTCCTACACTCAGATTTATGTGGGGCACTATCAGTGAGGAATAAATTCCTCCAGCTGTGGCTCTGCAGTGCTGAATCCTCCTCTTGGTTGTGCACAGTTTGGGTTAGCAGTGCAGCTTCCATGGATACAAGTGCAGGGCATAAAATCCCATGGACGGCTGGCGTTTTTTACATCCAGAACTGTGCAGAGGAACAATCAGTGAGTTCTGGGAATAAATTCTGTTAAATTCATGGCACTGCAGAGTGCTTTGGGGGGTCTTTGCTTTGGGGGTCTTTGCAGAGGTACAGAGCCTGTTCAGAGTGGTGGTGACCTTGTGTGTGGGACTGGGTGTGTTTTCTGGAAAATACAGGTCTGTGCTGATTTTTATCCCATTTTCCCATCATTCCAGGCCACCTGTTTTACAAATTTAACATCACAGAGTCGGACTGGTATCGCATCAAGCAGAGCATCGACTCCAAGTGCAGGACAGCCTGGAGGAGGAAGCAGCGAGGGCAGAGCCTGGCTGTGAAAAGCTTCTCCAGGAGAACACCCTCCTCCTCCTCCTACAGTGGCTCAGGTAAGAACCAAACCATCCCCCCAAAACACAAATCCCAGGTGGTTTTCAAGTGCCTGGATGGGAATATGTATGCTGAGAATGTGGAATTGTGGAATGGTTTGGGTTGGAAGGGACCTTAAAGTTCATCCAGTGCCACATGACAGGGACACCTTCCACTATCCCAGGTTATTCCAGCCTGGCCTTGGACACTGCCAGGGATCCAGGAGCAGCCACAGCTTCTCTGGAAAGCCTCTGCCAGGGCCTTCCCACCCTCAGAGGGAAGAATTCCTTCCCAAAATCCCACCTACCCCTGCTCTCTGTCCACCCACACGGATCCAACTCCTGCAGCTCTGTGCTCTCACATTGGATTTTTACCGTGCTCAGCTCTTTGAGTAGAAAACCCAAACATCCCTGCAGTTGTTGTTCCTCAGAGGAATGAAGTGACTAAATCCTTCCCAGAGTGTTCACACCATTCTGTGGGACGTGCTAAATGTTGTTCCTGACGTGTTTTCCTCTGCAGACATGGAATCTGCTGTAGGTGATTCCATCTTTCCATCTAGGTACAGAGGCCTGGAGAGCAATAACAAATGAAAAATCCTGACCTCAGGAGTGTTCTCTGAGGACATTTCTGGCTCATGCTTTCAATATAAAGCAGTGTTCTGGGACATTTGTACATTATATATTAAAAACAGGGCTTTGGAAGGCAGCCCAAAGAAAAGGAAGTCAGTTTATTTGCCTGCATAAAATTTTTGGTTGCATGTTAACACTAACCACTGTATCTTATGCAAAGAATGACAAAATCTGCTTTCAATGGAACATTTTATGTACTGGAACAGGGAATCCCATCCAAAAATCTCAAATTAAAACAACTAATCAATGTAATGATAACCATAAGCCCTACATGTTGATGGGGTTTTTACTTTCAGTCCCTTAGCAATCAGTATTTCAGGATAAAGAGGCAGCAGTAGGTGGATATTACAGCCTGTGTTCATTAGCCTGCACTCCTTGAGTGGTGTTGGGATTTATTATTAAAATTATTCATCTTTAATCTGCTTTGGAGGTTGGGAGACACCTGTGTAGAGCTGTAAACCCAGAGTCAGTGGGTTCCTGTCTCCTGAAGGCTGTAGGATCATAGGTTTGGGTGGATTTCTTGTTGTGGTTAAGCTGATGATTGATTTTTCCCCTCAATTGCACTAAATTGATTTATGAGTAAAATGTTCTGTGGGCACAGAGAGCCCTGAGTTCACTCCTGAGGAACCTGAGCTCTGCAAGGTCCCTGCCCTGGCATGGAATGAGCTTTAACATCCTTCCCACCCCAAACCATCCCAAGATTTTGGGATTTCAGCAGTGCTGTGGGAGCAGGGCGGGACAGACACCCAGGGCATTCTGCAGCAGCCACTTGGGGATTTTGGGCTTCAATTTTGGAATTTTAAACCTGCATTTTGGTGGGGTGGTTTTTTTTTTTTTCAGAGGGGTCCCAGAGCTCAGTGTCAGCCTCCAGTGAGCTGCAGCAGAGCCAGCCTCAGGCTCTGCACTATGCCTTGGCCAACGCCCAGCAGGTCCAGATCCACCAGATCGGAGAGGATGGACAAGTGCAAGTAGTATGTGCTCAGCTTTTCCTCCATCCCTCCATCCCTCCATCCCTCCATCCCTCCATCCCTCCATCCCTCCATCCCTCCATCCCTCCATCCCTCCATCCCTCCATCCCTCCATCCCTCCATCCCTCCATCCGTTCCTGCACGTTGGGTTTTCAAATCATAACCACTTCAGGGCTCCAGAAAATAAACACTGGAGGCTTGTTGGGGAAAAAAAATAAAAATTGGAGGTTTTGGAGCAAATTGGAGCAAAAATTGGAGCAAATCCATGCAAGATTTGCTCAATCATTGCAAATTAATGCACATTGATTACAGATGTACAGAGAATTATCAACCTTTTCCTGGCTGTTTCGTCACTCAGTGTGTGATTTACACTTCAAGGTAGTTCTGGTGTGACTTCCACAACAAAATCCCATTTCTGTATTTGTTTTTCTGCAAAACTGCATTCTCAGGCATTTGTGAGCATCTGGGAGTGAGTCCTTCCCACATGTGTTCATTTAGCTCCATGTCTATCAGTGAAAACTCAAAATATTGACATTTTTGAAGGCTGCCACTCCCACCACAGCTCAGGCCTGATGATTTTTACGTGTGGTTTTAGTGTACTCTGAAACAAACCACCTTTGCTTTCATTCTTGTGTCCCACAGGGCACCACTAGGATTGTTTGAAATTCAAATTATTTTTTAAAAGTGTCCTCAGTGCAATATTTCTCTCTGTGCAGGAACTGGGTGGAAATCTTCCTTTTCCACTTCACTTTTACCATAAATTTGCAGTATTATCCTGGGAATTTTTTTTGTCTCTTGGTTTCTGTGTAGATTTTAAAAGTGGATCTTCTGGATGAGATTCAATTGATGACTGAAAAGTATTTTTCAAGTCTTGAAAGACAAGCCAGAAGGGAAAATTCTGTTAAATATATAACTTTATTTGAACAAATGCTTTTGTTTATAGATGCAAGTGATGAAAATCTGCCTCATTAAAAGATCTGGACATATTAATTATCCTTCAAATGGTGAAATCCAGGAAAAAACCCACTATAAATGGATCTTCTAAACCTTCCATCTTTTTCCCAGGAGCCCTGAGAGTTTGATGTGAAGGAGGCAAAGTGATTTTAATCTCCCCCTGGGCTGGGCAGTGCTCTAATTTTCTATCCAGCCCCTATTGTCAGAGGGACACTTGCAGTGTGGTTTTGCTCCCTATAAATAGCAGTTTCCTTCCAGAGGAAATGAAACTGTTGGAAATAGAGGGATCTGTGTGTCTTTGAAAATCACAGGCAATTGTTCTTGTGTTATAAAATCAGAGGGGCCTTTGACAGAATTCCAGCTGATTATCTTTAATCTCATGCAGGCATATTAAAATGAACACAAAGCTTTATAAAACCTCCAGGAGGTTATTTAGAATCCAATCTCTCCCCAGGTAAATCACAGTGGCTGGGCTGGGCAGGATGCACCAGGAATTCCAGCCACTCTTCTCCATGCTGGGATCAAACCAGGCTGGAGTGGTGGGAATGGTCAGCAATACCAAATGGACAGCATTAGAGCCATTGGGGCACATTGTCACCAATAATAACAATAATAACTGCTCAAATTAAACATTTCCTGCCCAGTCCCAGCAGCTGAGAGTCCTCAGCCTGGTCGGGGTGGATGTGCACAAACAGGGGGATAGTGATACCTTTGGAAACCTCACTGTGGTGATATTTAATGTTGGCATATCTGTCTTAAAAACTGACTTTTCAAGGTCTTTAAATTCAAGTTTCAATCTACAAAGCAAGTCAGCCCCAGGCTTTGAGTACCAGTCAAAAAGGCAAAAGAAAAATAGATTTATTCAATATTATTTATTAGGATGATGCCTGTTTTCCTTCCCCTCAGTGGAAATTAGCCATTCTTTGGCCCAAACCCCTCTGCTTTTACTTCCCACAAGGTGGGGCAGTACAGATGCACTTTCCCTTTTTTAAACCTCCCTTTCATGGTTTCATTGCACGACCCTTTCCTTCCCTCCATGAAACTCTGCTGCTCCAAGGCAGGAGCTGCTTGCTGCAGTTGTGCTTTTCCTCTGATGCTCCTTGGTGTTTGTTTTGCTGTGGATCCCACAGGGCCATCTCCACATCGCCCAGGTGCCCCAGGGGGAGCAGGTCCAGATCACCCAGGACAGCGAGGTGAGCACAGCTTGGGTGCCCTGATGGTGGGACTGGAGCCCTAAATTAAAAATTTAATTGTTGAATTTCTGATTTTATTTCTGTTGTTATTTTAATTTCTTTTATTTCGATTATTTTGGTTTCTTTTTCCCTCCCTCACCAGCCAAGACATCTCAGTGTGTGTTAATTGTTCCATAAGGCTGATGGTCTTTGGGAATTTAGTACTTACAGAGTCTGATAGGAAACCATCTAGGTGCTTGCACTGCCATGAAAATGAAATTACTGTTTAGGGTTATGAACCTAAACTATTCTGTTCAGGTTTCTCTGCTCAGAACACTCAGTGCCTTTAACTGATGAACAGGAGCTGGAGAAACCTTCAGCCTCCAGGTAATAAAGAAATGTTCCAGAATGAACTTCCCTTCATTCCTGACCAACTCATCTGGCACTGCAGTGTTTGCATTTCTTAATTTTTTTCCAGAAAAATAGTTCAGTGGAATTGGATGGAGGAATGGATGTGGATAAATGGAAATGGCTCAACTCAATCCTAAACCTTCCAATTTTGGCTCAAAGCAGCTCTGCAGCCAGGTGGATTTCCCTGTGCATTTGCTGCACTTGTTGGTTATTTAAGAATATGTGGATGCTCCTGACTGCTGAACTGCAGTGAGGTTCCTTGTGCCTTTGTTTAATTGAAGAAGGAATAGAAAAATCAGGTTAAACATTAATACAGGCAACAATTTGAATCTGTCCCATTTCCCTGTCAAGGTTTTCCCTCACTGGGAAGTGGATCTGCCTGGCTTAGTTTAATCCCTGTCCAAAGAACCCAAATCACAGCTCATAAAACCACTTTGTGAGGGAATATTGTTAACACAGGCAGCTACTGGAGAATAAATATTATCATAAAAATTCTATAAATATTGTAGTTAAAGGCTTGTCCTTTGAAGGGCTTGTCAGGCCTTGAGAGAAAGAAGAAAGGATTAAAATATCCTGGCTCTGCTGTGTGGTGCTGCCATAAAGCTGAAGGAGTTTTTGGGTAAAGAGCCACTAAAAAACCTGATGATTCAGCAGAGGTTGTTGGAATTGATCCTGAGGTTCCAGCATCCCCCAGATCCTTTGGCTCTTCTCATCTGTGGGACTTTCAAGGCTGCATTTGTCCCTGACAGATGAAAACATCTGGTTTTAAATTGATGACAATGTACACAAGTGAGAGAGGAGCTGCCAGCAAGAGAAACTGCACAAAAATTGGGATTTTCTCCTCCAAAATGTGCTGTTTCACTGCAAGGCTCTTTTGGGAAGCTGCCTTTCCTTAATCCAAGTGTACTTTTGGAAAGACATCTGAGCACATGAATAAAAACTGCTTTTCATAAAGATTACCTTATTAGACTTTGTAGCTACAGTTTCCCTTAAAATACTTTGCTTTATTGAGATTTTTTTTTGGTAGTAGATGTAATTCCTGTAATAGAACTGTGTTGCCCTTCAGTATGGAACGAGGATAAAATCAAAAGCAAATAGTAAATAGCTCTGCAACACTGTAAAAGTGTTCTATTGCTAATTCTGCCTTAATGAGGGTTTGGCTTCCATTTGCAGTTTTATATCAAGAAGGAAACCCAAAAATTGTACCTCAGAAAAATTTTGCATAAAAATAAATTACACAGTAAATTCCAAAAGCAAAACACGCTGGGTGTGAAACACTTCCTTGCTTTGGAGGCTGATTGGAGCTGGATTGCCAAAAGAACCTTCAAAATTCACAGTTCTCCTTCAGATTGAAGCAGATTTTTTGCAGTTTTGAAATCCCAAACTTGTGCTGATTGTCTATTATCTCCTTTTCCAGGGAAACCTGCAGATCCACCAAGTCCACGTGGGTCAGGATGGGCAGGTAGGGTTTAAACAGTGTTTTCCTTGGTCTTTGATGTGGCATTGGGATAATTGGGATAATCCCACATTATAAATGCTTTTTGAAAGAGTCAGACCTGCTCTGGGGCCTTTCTGGTGAAACAAATAACTTGTAAAATGATAAAACGTGAGGGAAATATAAATACAGAAAGTGTTTGGCTCAGCTTGGTTCATCACTCCTGCAAGATATTTTATCCCTGTGTTTTATCTGTCCTTTGGCTCTCCCCTCTCCATGGAGGAGCTGCACTGGTGACAGTGTGTGCAGAGTGTTGGTTGCTCTCCACTGTCACCACGTGTGGCCTCAGTCCCTGTGAACCCAACATTTATTCCTGGGCTTGAAGCACTTATTCTCTTTTTTTTATCTTTTTTTTTTATGTTTCATCCCATGGCTGTCCTGGGAGGAGCAGATCTCCCCCACCTGCTTTAGTTCCTGTCGATGATTTGGGTTCATGAGGTGCTCATGGAAATGTGAGGGCAGGAAAAACAGCTTTTCCTGGGAATGTGGAGTCCCTCAAGGTGGGACTGAAAGAAAACCAGCTTTTCCTGGGAGTGAGGAGTTCCTCAAGGTGGGACTGAAGGAAAAGCAGCTTTTCCTGCAAATGATGAATCCCTGAAGGTGGAATTGAAGGGAAAACAGCTTTTCCTGGGAATGAGGAGTTCCTGAAGGTGGGACTGAAGGAAAAGCAGCTTTTCCTGCACGAGGAGTCCCTGAAGGTGGGACTGAGCAGGGTTTCTGTGTCAGGGGCAGCAGAACTGCTCCTGTTGGATCTCAGACACACCTGGAACGCTGAGCTCTGTTAAAACCCAGCAATCTCTCAAGCCAGGCCATGGAATCAGAGTGTGAGGAACTGTTTGGTTCCTGGGGAATGGGAATAAACTGGGCCATCTGGGCAGAGCTGGATCCTGCCTGGGATGGAGGCTCTGCCACCAGCAGGGTTTGGAGCTCCGAGAAGCTCCCAGCACTCTGAACTTTGGACCAGGATTTGGTTTCAAAGAGGAAAATAAACCCTTGTGAGTGTTCTTGGCTGAGGGTTCAGCAGAAGGGTTCTGCACAAGTGAGGCTGGGAAAGGTGATTTTTGGGGACATTGTTTCAGCACTTACTGTTCTTATTGTTCTTTTTCCCTTCTCTGTGAAATATTGCTCTCCAAATGCCTCCTCCTCACAGGGATAATACTGAGTGGTTTTATATCTGAGTGTGGCACAGAGATGAAGTTGAATTTATTTGTAATTAACACCTCACAGCATTATTTTCCCCTTGATTGTCTATTCCTGTGTAAATCTGTGTGTCCACATGTCTGTGCATTCACAGGGCTATGTGATCCATGATTGTTACAGTGTGCAGAGCACATGTTAGATAGGGAAGAAAACCATTATTAATTCCCTTTTTTTGGGATTTAAATCACGTTATCTATCCAAAGGCATCTGTACTATCAGAGCACCTCAGATTTGGGATACCCTTGCTCCTGCCTCAGTGGTTGCTGGCTGTACACACATGGATGGGAAATCACTTTAACATCCCATTTTTGTGGAGTTTTTTTATTAACTAACTGTGCTCTGAGCTCTGCTTTTAAACTTCCCTGGAAAACAAGGGATGAAGTGCTGAGTTTTTGCTTTTTCTTCACTCACTCAGTGTGAAAAAGAGTAATTTCAGTGTCTTGAGCATCAGCAGCCAGGAGCTGCCAGGAACATTCCCAGGAACCCTCAGCTTCTCCAAAAGTATTTGCTGGGAAATGGTTACTTTGCAGTGGATTAAAACAGAGGAGCAAGCAAACATTTAGGGGATTTTTAGCTCTGTTCTGCATGAATATCCTCACTAGAGAAATGAACCCTAGCCTGGCTGCTGAGCATTCCCAGTGCAATTCCTGCTGTTTCCCATGATTGCCTGTGCCTGGAGCAGATGTTGGAGATTCCCCTGAGCAGGTGAGGTTTGCTGCAGCTTTTCCCTCCCAATCCTGAGTGAAAGTTGACCAAGCAGGAATGTGGGAATTTCCTGGGAACTGAGGTAGAAATGACCCAAATCTGCCATGGAATGTTAGCAGGCAAATCTCCCAGGAGACAGAGATGCTCAAGCACCAAATCCTGGCTTTCCTGCAGCATTTTGCCACTTGCTGATTGGAACTTTTCTTGCCTTCTCTGTGCTGGTAGTTGCTCTGAACTCAGATGTTGTTTTTCTGGCATCCCTGTCCATGGAATGAATTAAATCATTCCAAAGAGAGCTCTGGCTACCTCCACATGTGTTCTATTAGCTGGAAGTTTCACATTTCAGTGCACGTTTAATAAAAATACCAAACTGCAAAAATAATTAGGCTTCCCATTAGCCAAGGCTTGAAACCTCAGAGCACTGGGAAGGTTTTTTTTGTGTTTGCATTTTATCCTTAGGAATTACCAGGAGTTTTCACCTTTGTCTCCTCTGATTACCTGCCCTGCTCCTTCCCTAGCTCCATCCTATTTTTCCTTGGAATTTGGATCATCCCAGGAGATGTTCAGTGTGTCCTGCACTGGGGTGGAGCCTCAGGGGTACACCTGGGATAGAAAGAGGTGGAAAAAGACAATTCCAGCAGTTTCCCATTCCTTGATTCTGCTTTTTAGCCACTTGATACACCCTCCTGTCCAGTGTTTCTCCAATTTAGGAATTCATTAAAATGGCACCAGGCAAGCACTCTTTAATTAATAGCCCTGTTCTTAAATGGAAAAGTCGATGTACTTTAAAATCTGAAATAGGGTTGTGTGTTTTCCAGGAGAGCCAACAATTTGTTCTGCTCCAGGAATGAGAAACTAGGGGAGAATTGCAGCATTTAGTTCACTGGAGGGGAGTTGGAAAAAGCAGGAGGATCCAGAAGAGGTTTGGCAGGAAAAAACCAAAGTGCAAAGTGCTTTTGTGGGATCTGCCTGTGTGTGCACAGGAAGAAATCTGCAGGATTGCTTCTGCCACTCTGTTTTTCCAAAAGAAAGGTGGAATTTGATTAATTGTGGACACAAGTGTGTCTCAGGTGAGTTTGGATTCAAAGGGATGCACTGAGACCCCTCTGGAGGGAGGGAAGGGAGTTCCTACACATTTGATTGCTGTTTGATGAGGGTTTGGGATGGAGCAGGAATTGCATTATCTTTTCCTGAACCTTTCCTCTGACAGCTTCAGTAACAAGATATTATCCAAAACTCAGTACATTATCCAAAACTCAGTACATTATCCAAAACTCAATTCATTATCCAAAACTTAATACATTATCCAAAACTCCATATATTATCCAAAACTCAATACATTATCTAAAACTCAGTATATTATCCAAAACAAACAAGAACCATCTTATGCAATTTTTAATTTGTATATAATGCATTTAATAGGAAAATTCTGGATTTCAATAGACTCAAATCCTTTATTTGAGTTGCTCAATCACAAATGAGCAGTTAGAAAGCTTTTTCCTCTCCCTAGCCCAGCAGCAGTAGAGGGCAGTAGCATGAAGATGATCCTCAGTTGTTTTCTGAAGGAATGAGCAGAGAATTTAACTTGGAGACGAAGAAATTATTATTTTTAACTGATATTTCTTCAGGAATTGTAAGAAATTATCCTAAAGTCTGGCAGGTTTGCTCCTGGTTTTAGGAGGAGAAAGGAAAATAATAGTTTGGGAACAACATGGGCTTTGTGCAAAGTCCCTGTAAAATCCCAGAGTATTTCTGGAAACACCATTTGTGGATAAAGTAAGAGTGATTCAATACTTAATGACACTTAAATATAAGCATTTTAATGTTTTGGGTTTGCTTGAGGATTGTTGTGCACAAACTTTTTAATTTGGTATTGATAGAGGTGTTCTCAACTTTGTCCCTCAGAATATCTCATCAAAAATGCAAAACTCACCATATCCTTAGTTCTGAAAATTCAGGTTTTTAGGCAAAGTAGTATTTCACCAAATGAAAACTGAGAAAATTAATTTTAAAGCAGTTAAGTGTCCTATATCTTACGATAAAAAAAGAATTGAGGGGAAATCCTAGTGCTTGGTGATCTGTAACATCCAAAATACCTCTAGAAAAATGGATTTTAAAAGGAAAACTGGAATATTTGGGTTAAGACTGGCTTAAAAAGTAAGTGTAATTAAATATTTAGGATACATACATATATATATAAAAAACACATATTTGTGTGTATTTAGTTTAGAATTAGAATTTAGAATGGGTTTGCACCGAATTTATAATTCTAAAACAGGACAAACCAGTGCCCAGGAGGATAAAAACTGAGATTCAGTCCCTGTAAGATTCCTGAAACAAGCTGTGCCCATTTTTTAATCCAGGTTATTATCAATTATTTAATTCCAAAAGAATAGAAATCCTCTTCTACAGTGAAGGACAGACCTGCAGTGACATTCAACCAAACATAACTAAATAGGGAAAAACCTTAAGGAATTTGGATGGGAAAAGAGATTTTCTGTAGTTAAAGAATTCAGGTATTCAATTGAAAATACCATTTTTGCTCCATGACAGAATTGATCCATTTTGGGGGCAAATGAGGGATTTAGGAGCTCATTAAAGCTCCTCAGCTCTGCTCTGCAAATGAGGAAATTATTTTGATAAACACATTTACGGCAAATTCAGGGATTCTCTGTCGTTTTGTTCAGACTGAAATCCTCTTAAAATTCAACTTTAGTTCATTTATCTCCTATAAATATCCTCCAAGTGCTTAGCAGGGACTTCTTTTGCAGATATTATTTAAATTTCCATGAAATCAGTGGAAGAACAAAGGCAGAATGAGTCCTTGGCCTGATGTGAGCAGAAAATCCACAACTTTTTAGGGAGTTTCCTTTGGTTTTAGGGAGTGGCAGAACTTCCCAAACTTCTCCATAGAAAACTAAAAATTAGCTCTCTAAATGCCATGCTAGGAAATAAAAAAAATAAAAAAATAAAAAAAATCTGTTTGTTTCTGATATCTTCAGCTATTGAAACAAATCTCTCCTTGGCTGGGAGTTGATCCTGGATTAAGTTGGTTTCTTTTAATCAACCTGGAGCAGGGAGTGATGAAAAAACTGCAAAATTAGCGAAGATTTTTGGCTTTTTTTCCCCTCAGTTTTCCAGCAGCCTCTGTGTGATGAGGAAAGAAAAGGCAGCATCTCGTGGGGTTGTGCTTTTGTGCCCTAAAATGCACCAAAAAACTGATATAAAAGTCCAAGAGGCTGGAAAAAGGCATTTTATGGGGAATTTCAGATCAGTGGATCCAAGTGGATTTTCCATGTGGGAAAGGAAGGAAGCAGGGAAGAAAGGAGGAGGTTTCACTGAGACTGGCAGGAGGGGAAGGAAGGAGTTGCTGCTGTGGAGATAAAGCCAAAATGAAGTTTTATTGTGCTGGAATTTGGATATTTCTATGCTGTGCTCTGTTAAAGGTTGTTAATTGTTGTTAATCTGGTTGAAAATGGGAATACAGGAAACTGTGGGCAGCAAAGTCACCAAGGTTGATCTGATCTGAGCTTTAGAAAGGATTTTGGCTTCACCACGAGGTAGAAGAAGCAGCATCTTCCTAAAAATGCTCAATGCAATATTGAATTCCTCATCAGTCAGGTGATTTTTATTTGCTCTGCTCTTCACATGGAGTCCTTGATTTTGTCTTATTTGTGGACTGGAATTGGGATAACTTGGAGTTTATTGGGATAACTTGGTGTTTATTGGGATAACTTCTATTGGGATAACTTTCTTTTCATTGGGATAACACTTTGTCTCCTCCAGCAGCTCAGTAACAGAGAGAACAAAATAAAGATGTTTGCAGTTGCTTTTCAATTCAACTTGAAGTTTCCCCCCATCTATTAATTATCATTAATTACCTACCAGCATCAGCCACACAGTGGTTTGGGTATTTTTTTTTTGTCTTTGTCTATCTTTAATTCTGAAAAAAGAAATCTCTGCTGCAGCAAAATCTCAGATTTTTGGCATTTTTTGGGCACTGATGGCCATTCCTCACCTCCCAAACCTCTCATTTTTCTTTGGCTGGCTGATCAAAAGCACCAAAATGCACAGAGAGATGGCAAAATCAGCTTTTATTTTAATTTTGGGATGAAATAGGAATTTATTCTATCCCCCTAAAGGACTTCTTTTCCATTTGTAAAACGTTCTGGCTGCTGGAAAGAATTAATAGAGGTGATTTGTTAATCTGTTACAGACACCTCTTTGATAGTCCCTCAGTTCACAGAGTGATCTGTGCTGCTTGTAAAACAAGATTGTTTAATGAAAGCTTTGCAAGAGGATAATATTTTCTGCATATTTTTTGATTTTCCTCCTCACAAGGTGGGTTTGTTCCATTAAAATTCCATTCAAGCCGACAGGAGCATTTATAATGCTGCAAAGAATATGCTCTCTATTTTGGAGTATATTATGTTCTTTATTCACCCAAATCTTGTTTTAATATTGCTGTAAACTTAATAAGCAGAGATGAGATAGGAAGCGATAATCTTCGAAATATAAGGAAAAATAATTTTCTGCACCTTGATAGGAGGCAGAGGTCTAAGCTGCCTCTTATTAGAGCTTTTGGTAATAAAAATCTCTGCTTGTAGAATGGCTTTGCTCACAAAGCTATCAGCCTCATCTGGAGAAATCATTTCTTTTTTTTTTGTTTTGTTTATTTTTTTTTACTGCTCTTCATTTATGATTTTTCTCATCACGTGATCCCAGCCTGGATGCTCCAGGTTTTTTTCCTTCTCCCATCCCAGCAGTGCCACTTCCAGTGATTTTCAATTTTAGGGATGGCTGGGATGATGATCTTCAAATTCAGGGATTTCCCGTGCTCGGGAATTGCTGCTCCACATTCCCAAATCCCAACCCAGGGGGGTTTGGGGATGTTTATCCTGGAGAAAAGGAGCCTCAGGGCATCTTCCCTCTCCCTTCCCACTCTGGGAAGCACAGCAGGAATCTTGAGGATTCAGTTATTCCCAGATTTTGTGTCAGGGTTCAATGGGATTTTGTGGTGCTTAGGAATCTTTGCTGGCTGGAGGTGACAAATTGCTCCTCTTTTTCACCTCCTCTCAGGTAAAACACCTGATTTTTGCCAACTTTGGCCATCAAACCCATCTCTTTTAAAAATTAAACCCCGTTGGCTCAGCTGAAGGATCAATTTCTCCTTTAAAAAGCAGCCCTGTGTGATTTACAGAGATTTTTAACAAGACACTGTTAAATACAGGGAAATTTGACAGCTGATTGACTTTTGTTTGTGTTCTTAGATTTAATCCTTCCCTTAGTTCAACTCAATTTCCAAGCCAACTTTCCAGAACCCTTCAAATATTTCAAACTAGCTGAGCAATAAATAAATTTTATCTCCTGCATTCTGATAAACTGAAGAAGGATGATCCAAGATGCTGAGTTTGGGATTAGGTTTGCACATCTATTAAAAGAAAGCCCTACCAGATGAGCACTCTGCTGATTGATTTAGACATTCAAATCCCCCCTCAGCAGCACAGTTTTAATTCCTCCTCTCAGCTGCTGTTTTAATTAGCTGGAATATATTATCTTTCTTCAGAGCACATGACTGGGAGGAACATTTGGAAAGGCTGGTTGGAAACTCATCCTCTGTAGCCATTTCTTTGGTGTGCTGTGAACAGAATTCCACTTTGTGGAGTAAGGATTGGAAATTAGGGACTTGCTTCATTTGATTTGATGCAGTCTGCTGGGATTAATTGTCTTCTTCCTCCATCAATTATCCACTTGGAGCTCTCAGTTCTTGCCTGGGCTGGAAGCAAAAGCAGAAGTGATTCAGAGAGGTTTTTCCTTCTTTTCCTTTGATACAAACTCTGGGCTCCCCCCAGGCCTGACTGGGAATGAATCTGTTTGAAAAATTGCTGCTTTAAAAATTTTTTTATATTTTTTATTTTTTACAACTATTTTTACTCCTGAAATGTGTCACCCTGGAATGTTGCTAAGTATTTGTGTTAAACAGCACAAGTGTCACAGAGCTCACCAGGAGGAAGTGTTGGGATTGAGTTATTCCTCGTGGCACTGGGATTTTCCAGGGAAGTGTTTTGGTGGAGGTGGCACTGACCAGGAGGGATTCATCCAGAGGGACATGGGGACTGGGGACAAGGGATGGAGTGACAGGACACAGGGAATGGCTTCTCACTGGGAAAAGGCAGGGATAGATGGATATTGGGAAGGAATTGTTCCCTGGGAGGGTGGGGAGGCTGGGATGAATTCCCGGAGGAGCTCTGGCTGCCCCTGGATCCCTGAAATGTCCCCTGGACAGGGCTTGGAGCAGCCTGGGACAGTGGAAGGTGTCCCTGCATGGCAGGGGTGGCACTGGATGGGAGTTAAGGTCACTTCCAACCCAGACCATTCCAGGATTCTCAGACTGCAACCCAACCCATCCTGCATTCACTGCACTGGGGTTTGTGATGCACCAAACTCTCCCTTTTCACTGGAGATGCTCCTTTAGGAAAACTTTATTTAGGTGACTTCCTTTGAAGCCTTGGCAGGGCTATTTTATTGAATCAACAAGATCCTTTCATTTTCCACGTGTTGAATAACTTTAATTTTTATGGGAAGACAGTGGAACACATTCAGAGTCTGCTGTCAAACTCGATTTCTTCAAAGCTCTGTCCCTGATCTCTACAAGAGCAGAATTTGGTCTCGCTGATGACAGTTGGGTAATGAGAAAGGAATGGCACCCTTACAGAGCCAGAGTTTTCCATTGTGAAACATTCCATGTTTTTAACAGTTTTAATCTTATTTCCTGTTCTGTTAATCAGACTGAGCCAGATTGTTTTGTATTTATTGTTAGATTGATTTGTCCCTGCCTGAAATATCAACTAGAAAGGGTTTTTCTTTCAGCCTCAGACCTCAAACCAATATAAATTATCAAATTAGAACAATGAGGTCCAAATTCCCAAACTTTGTCAATATTGAGATCTTGCCATTCCTCGTTTTCACACCTTAAACTACTGACATTTCCAGGGAAATCTGTGGTTTTGTCTCTTCAGAATTTCCTATCATGAAAAACTCAAATCCTTTTAACCGTGGATGAGTGCAGAAGAGTAAAAAAGAGAAGTAAATTCATAAGGAAAATCAAGGCTATTTAAATTAATAATTATTTCACTTATTCCCTCCAAGTGAAGAATACCTCTGTAAATCTGTTTTGCTTAGTCTGTCAAGTTGCTTTTCCCATCTCTGATTCTGCACCCATGGCATCCAGCAGCCCTTTTCCCAAACGTTTCCAGGCACTAATGATGAAGAAAATGACTTTAAAAGTCACATTCTTGAGCCATTGCTCTTAATTGGGTTGGGCTTTATTAGCAGACCTTGATGTCAGTACGAGAAGTGCCATTTTGGGGGAATTTTTTCTGAATTCATTCAAATGCCAGATGAATTCCAAATGTTGAATTTGTGAAGGGTTGTGTTTTCCATTTCAAGGAAAACATTTTATTAAAATGATAAATAGATTTGTCATCTGTTTGCATTTTGAGTGTAATTATGAATAAAGCAGAAATTTGGTGCAAAACGTTTGAATGAACCAAAAATCCCTGGGTTCTCTTCAACCCAACCGAGTGCAAAAAGCAAAAGCTGCAAAAATTCTCAGACTTCCTTTTTTACCCTAATTTGGAAAATTATTTATTTCAGGGAGAAAAGCTGCAGTGCCATGGAATCATGGAATGGTTTGGGATGAAGGGATTTAAAGATCATTGAATTCCACCTCTTCCATGGGCAGAGACATGATCTCAGTAAAAATAACTCACAAGCAGTAAAAATAGGGAAATATGGCAGCAAAATAATTAATTTTCCAGTGTTCACTCCCAAATAGATTACAATTAAATATTTCCATGAGAGGAAGAATGAAAGTACAAATTATTGTCGGTGTTAAAAAAGAATGCAAATTATTTTTTAAACAAATTAAAATTTATTCAATGCAGTTTGCTTCAGGATCATCCCAAAAAAGGAGGAGATACTTGGGAGCAGCAGCTGGGGAAGGAAGGATGAGTTTGGCTCCATGCTCCGTTAAGTTTTATGGCTGATCCAACATTATCTGCTCCACAGCATCCCACTGGCAGCAATGAACCATTCCAGCTCCTCTGCAGCAATCTGTGTTCAATTTTCCTCCCAGCTGCTCCTGCTTCCTCTGGAGTTGGGAGGAGGAGGATGCAGGAAGGCTCAGGTGTGTTCCCTGCCCAGCAGGTGCTGCAGAATTGGGATGGAAATCCCAGGAAAACAGCAGCAGCGATGGCATTTTGTGATCTATTCCTGGAGAAAATGGCTTGAAAATTCCTCTTTTTCCTTTCTCTCTGCCATTCTGGGCAGTGGGAAGGTGAAAGTGTGACAAAGAGGGGAATTGTTCCATTTTGGAAGGAAAAAATGGGGAGCAACACTTCCCATTGCTTTTTCCAACCAAGAAATAGATGCTGCAAGGAATTCAAAGAAGGACTAGTTGGTGTCAGGTGTGCAGCTGCTCCTGCACAGAAATATTCCAAGTTTTCCAATTAATGAAAGGAGCAATTAATGAAACAGAGTGGGATCCTGGAGCATCCCGAGGAATTGGCATTCCTCAGCAAGGGAGGTGATTCCTGCTGGGATATTTTGGAACAGAAAACCATATATTCTGAGCACTAAGACTTTCATTATCACTGATCAAAGAGAAAATGGTGCTCCCTCTACTAGAAAATACTGAATATATAGAACACTTCAGTAGGTATTTCTGGATAGAAGAGAAATTTGGCAGGTGGATCCCAAAGAAGAAGCTCAGAGTTTATTTTTGTGGGTTGGAGCCTTTGGGTTTGAGAGCTGACAGAAGGCAGTTCTTTGAGTGGTTTTGCCCAGATTTTTTGGGATATTTTATATCCAATATTTCATTCTGTGCAGGCCAAAAATTTTCAGTTTTTTAAGAATTATTTGGATGCTGGGGGTTTTTTTCACCTGTAGAAAAACAAGTAAGAAATGGATTTTCTGCTCTCAGGATTATCTAGACCTGCCTGGAGAATGAACTTCAACAAAACCTTCATTTTTGTCCTGCCCTTTGACCTTTCTGAGCTGCTCTTTCAGGTCAAACCCCAGACTTTCTCTACTCCTCCATTTTATTTACAATATTCCTCCATATGTTTAATCAGGGGTTGGTTTCTCCCTCAGGAGGGTCTTTGGATTCCTTTTTCCTGACTTGCTCCAGGAAAAATTTGGCTCCTTATGGCTTTTTCTGTGTTCTCAGAGCCCATCAAAGGCTGCCTGGTTTCTACCTCCCTCACGTTCCTCCTGGAATTCCTGCTGGAATTCTGCTTTTAGCTGGAATTTCCTGGTTTTGCTGTTTCAGTGCCCTTTGGAATCTCCTCGTGCCACTTTTGGGGAATAACTTTCCAAGACTTCACAGCTTTTCTCAAATTCTAGAGAGTTTGGGGAACTCAGGGAAAACCTTTCATCCCAAAAAGGTTCTGGCAGAGCACCAGCAATGGGATGTGAAATGCTGACCTCGTGTCAAAACCACACTGCTGGGATGAGATCACAAAACACAAGGATGCCACTGGGATTTTTCCAGCTCCTTTTCCACCTGCTGGTTCGATATTCCTGTGCTGGTGGTGGTTCCATGGAATTGTTTGAGGCCATTTTCCCTCATCAATATCAGGTTTTTCATTATAAATCAGCCCTGTCATGTTCTAGAATCAATCCTTCCCCCACAGCTTCACTGGGGAGCAACAGGAGAGCTCCAAAAATCTTTATTTCAGGAAAAATCTGCATTGTATCAAATCACTCCTCTCTCACCAGCAAGGTGCAATATGTGGGGACAGCATCCTGAAAAGCTGAATTTTTGGGACAAAATACACAGAGAGAAGGTTGTTTTGGGTTTAGGTTTTTTGTTTGGTTGGTTTTGGGGTTTTGCTTTGGTTATTTTGGTGGGGTTTCTTTTTTTTTTGGTTTGTGGAGGTTTTTGTTTGGTTGGTTTTGGCGTTTTTCTGTTGGTTTTTTTGTTTGTTTTGGGTTTTTGTTTTAGTTTTTTTTTGGTTGGTTTTTTGGTTTGTTTTGGGGTTCTTTTGGGGGGTTTTTTTTGTTTGTTTTTTGGGGTTTTTTTTGGTTGGTTGGTTTGGTTTTTGGGGTTTTTGGGGTTTTTTTGGGGGCAAAGCCAACTTGGAACAGGAAGCATAATTTTTTAAAAAAGCCCAGCCCAAAAAGGCACATGATTTTTCAAGGAAGTGATGGATGGCTGAACTCCATGTGGTACAAGACATAGAAGGAAAATAAAAGGATCTCAGTGGGAGAGCAGAGGATGTAAACCATGCATTGCAGAGAAATCCTGCTACATGAGAAAGCTGAAACGAGAATGGCCTGAGCTCAGCTTCAGGGAATAGAACTGGGCAGGAATTGCTGCTTTGGACATTTCATTTCCTTTTAACTCTGGAAGGAAAAGGTAGCTGGGAAGTTGGGTGAAGGAAATGGGAGCAGTGCTGCATTGCAGGGGATCTGAAGCACCAGGAGATGGATTTTACCCTCTGAGGCAGGAGGGGCTGGAAGTGCTTGAAATCCCAGCAAACCCTGGGCCTGAGCGAAGATTCCAGAACTGTTTTTTGGTTCTGAAGGATTTTTTAATTGTTCCTGTGGGAAGAGATGAGGTTGTGATAATGGAAGAGCCTCAGGAGCAAAGTGCTCTTCAAAGCACTGGGATTTTTTCATCAAAGCAAGGCACTGGGTTTGGGGTGAAACTCTGGCTGCAGCTCCAGAATCATGGAATCCTGGAGTGGTTTGGGCTGAAGGGACCTTAAAACCCATCCAGTGTCACCCTTGTCATGGCAGAGACACCTTGCACTGTCCCAGGTTGCTCCAAGCCCTGTCCAGCCTAGCCTTGGGCACTGCCAGGGATCCAGGGGCAGCCACAGCTTCTCTGGGAATTCATCCCAGCCCCTCTCCACCCTCCCAGGGAACAATTCCTTCCCAAAATCCCATCTCACCCTGCATTCCTTCAGCTTAAGGCCATTTCCCCTCATCCTGTCATTGTCCAAAGTCCCTCTGCAGCTCTCTTGGAGCCCTTTAGGTACTGGAAGTCTGCTGGGCTCGAGGAGAAATCCCAAATACTCCAGGAGGAGAGACCTGGAGCCACAAACCACATGGATCAGAGAGCTGGAGTCGAGCAGAAATAGATTAGTGAAATATTTCATTGTGTTGATTCCAGCAGCTCTTCCTCCTCACGAGGACAGGAGGGTCACAACAACAGCCCCTGGGAAGCACCATTATATTTTTATTTGTGTTTTAATCTCTTTCAAGCAGACAGCTTTCCCAGATTCTCGCTGGAGTTCAGCTCGAGCCCTGTTGAGTTTTGCAGCCTGGTTTTGCTCACACAGAGCAGCGATGGCCAAGGGACAGCCCAGGGGGACAGTCTGGCCTGCCAGAAGGAATTCTGGAGTGGATGAGTGTTTGTTGGGATCTGTATGGTTGGGTTAGAAAAATCTCCGTTGAGCCTGAGCAGCTCTGTCACTGTTTTGGAAGTGCACTCGGATGGGAGGAGTGCTAAATAATCCTCTGGAATTGTGGTGCTGGGAGAGCTGTGGGTCAGGAGGAGAGGAGGATTCTGGAGCAGGGTGAGCCTGGGGCAGAGGAGAGAGGGAAAGCAGCGAGGAGGAAGGAAGGAGCACTGATTTTCCATGGCCTTCCAAAGAGGTGTTTAATCTCTTTCAAAAGAATCTGAGTGCAAAGTTTCAAAAAGGGACAAGGAAGGAATCTCCATGGAAGGCATCAGATCATGTGTTGGATCTGTGACCCCTTGGGAGAAGCTCAACAGAAGCTGCTGCAAGGTCACCCTGAAGGTGCAGCTGCCACTTCTGGGTTGTCCCAGACAGGGGGAGAGATGCAGAAGAGATTCCTATGTCTCAATCAGCAGCCAAGGAATGTGAGGGATAAAGATAACTTGTGGGATAATTATAAATCCATAAATTCTTCGCCCTGCTTCCCTCAGAGCAATGAAACACAGAAAGCCCCAGCACTGAGACAGGACCAGAAAGGCTTAAAATTTCTGCCTTTTTGTATTTTACCTCTGTGTAATCAGGAGCCGGAGCTTGGGAATTGGGGCGTGGAGTTGGTATAGAGTCAGGAACTGGGATGTGGAGTTGGTATAAAATCAGGAACTGGGATGTGGAATTGGTGTAAAATAATGATGCACTGGCCCAGTGAGAAGGAGGAGGAGGGTTTGGCTCTGCTGCAGCTCTGGGAAAACTTTCCATGCTCCATAGGGAGAATCAGCTGAGCTCTGGCCATGAACTGGTATTGCCAAGGAGAGCAGATGGGTGACATCCCACTGGAATATGGAGATTGCTGTTTTGACTGCTGGTCCAGGATCCCCAGTGAAACACAGCACTGGGAGGCACTGGATGTTTGCAGACGTTGTTTGTGGAGCTTTGGCCAAGAGCTCAGTGGAGCAAAGAGCAGAGTTAAATTTAGTCCATGACAACCTGATCAACACCAACTCCACACAGAGCCTGTCCAGCTCCAGACCCAGCGTGGCTTCCAGAGCTGCCAGAGCCACCACAGAGTTGGGATCTTGGGGAAAATTCTTCCAACTATTGCAGCAGGAGCTGTTCTCCAATGTCAGTGGGAGCTCTGCAGGCCTGGGAGTGCCTCAAGGAGATTTTATTTAAGGTAGAAAAACAGGGGCTTTGTGGAATGGTTTGGTTGCCAGGGAGCTCTAAATTCATCTCATTCCACTCCTGCCATGGCAGGAACACCTTGCACTATTCCAGGCTGCTCCAAACCAGCCTTGGACACTGCCAGGGATCATGGGGCAGCCACAGCTTCTCTGGGAATTCATCCCAGAGCCTCACCACCCTCACAGCCAAGAATTCCTTCCCAAAATCCCACCTAACCCTGCCCTCTGGCAGTCTAAAGCCACCCTTCCCATGCAGAAATTCCTCCTGGTGTCCTGTGTCCCCTGCCCAGCCTGAGGCTGTTCCCTCTCCTCCTGTTCCTGTTCCCTGGGAGCACAGCCTGGCTGTCCCTTCTGTCAAGGATTTTTAGGCAGCAAAAAGCCCCTGCTGAGTTCCCTTTATTCCCTGTGGTTCCAGCAGTGGCACAGAACATTTTCCTTCTGAAACAGCAATAAGGTAACCACAAGGCCCACTGTGAATATTCCACATTTTGTTCCTGTTGGTGTTGAAATCCCTTCCAAGTGTTTCTGAGCTCTGCCTGGGCAGGAGGATGTGATGGGCAGGGTTTCAGCTCTCAGCCAGCTCCCTGGGAAGGGATGGGGTGAGCACTGAGGGATCACCACAGAGCCCAACTCCTTCCATTTCCCTGCAGCTGATCCTTCAATCCAGGAGGAATCACCTCTGCCAGCCGTGCAGAACCACCTGGGTTACTTTGGCACCTCGGGGTGCTCAGAGGAGAAAACGATCCTTCTGCAGGCCTGGCAGCTTCCATTGCTCCCTCCTGATGAGATGGAGCTGCTGATAAATGTTCCCCTCGTTTTGTGTCAGTTAACACGGAGAGTTCTCTCCCAGGAGCTGGGACAGCCTTTATCTCCTGCATCTCCTGTTTGTGCCTCAGCGCTGGCAGGGAATTGTCTCAGGATTATCTCGGGAGCAGATTTTCTTCATTAGAAGCGCTGGGAGATGAAGGATTTCACAAGAGAGCAAACAAAGGCTGGTTTGTGGTGCAGAGAGCTGGGAAGCATCGGCTCCACGTTCCTGTCAATCCTGTGGCTTCTCATTCCCACTGCAGGCAGGCTGAGCATGGAGGATTCCACAGATTGCACTGGGAATCGTTCCTTGCTTGGAATCACTTGAATGGAAAACCAGGATCCGACCTGATGAGAAAAACGTGCAAAAATCCTTTTCTTCCCCCCCACCCCTTTTTTTCCCCCCCAGAGTATTTTTATCCATGAGCACTTTGAGAAACCTTTGAAACTTCAGCGTTGTAACATTTGCAGAATCAGAGCACTTGGAAGAGCTTTTCCTTTAATTATTTTTCTTTTTTTTAAAGGAGCCGTGGAGTTCCAGCCAATTAGAAAAGAAAATTATTTGTGTCTGGGATAGTTTGCTTTAGATTTTAAACAATTTCTGCAGCTTATGGAGGGTTAGGAAGTGGTTGGGTTTCCTTCTGAAGAGATAGAACATAATTTTTAATTCATTTCACAGCAACATCAGATGTTAAAAGCATGAGAGGGTTTATATCTCACTGAGGCAATGCCAGAAGTGCAGCAAAACACTCAGTAATTCCCTATTTCTGCATGAAGCCATGGATTATATTCCCTCAAATCTCCCTCAGTTACTCTGTCATTCTTTGGACATTTTCTCTTGATGATTTCAAAACACTGAACAAGTGAAAACCACGAGTTTTTCACCAGTTCAGTGAAGATCAATTTAGTGCCTCCCGTTTGTAAGAGAAATACTGACGCAGTTTGTTGTTTTAGGATTTGGGTTTATGGTTCTTGGGGATGGAGTCCATTCCTTAATGCCATATAATCCATTGAGTGGTGCTCAGGAAGCCAAAAATTGCTACTTCTGCACTCCTCTGCTGCCACTGCAAAGTGGAATTTGAGAAAAAGTCCCTTCACTGATAGGACACAAAAAAAAGAGACTGTTAGTGCATTGTGGAGCTTCTTAATCTGTAATATTTTAGCGTTTTAAAAACTGGTGCAGTCCAAAAATTTACATCTAAAACACAAACCCACACAATGTGCAGCCTAGGGCAGGGAGTGAGGGTTTAGTTTGGATATTAGGAAAGATTTCCATATGGAAAGAGTTGTAAAATAGCTCTGGGCAACCCAGGGCAGTGGTGGAGTCCCTATCCCTGGAAGTGTGGAAAAAACATGGATGTGGCACTGGGGACATGGTTAAGATGGTTGGTCGTTTCCAATCTTAACAATTCCATGATTCTCTGTTCCCTGTGTCCTTGGATTCATTTGGAAAGCTGGGATTCATTCTGGCAAACAGAAAGAACTGGGGAGCAAAACCGGTATTTTATACAAAAATTGAAATGAGAACATTTCTAACTCTGGAAAGGACCCTGATGCTGCTCTATCCCAAATTTCTGGGCTTCCCTGGTGTTCCCAACTGTGGTGATGTGACAGTGTTAATAATCAGGAGATTGTTTGTCTGTGGGGTTTTTATTCTCAGTGTCCAGCATTACTTTTTAACTCTTTTTAAAACTTTTTTTGGGGGATTATCCATGGATTTTATGCAGTAATGAGAAGAGAGCTCAAGGCTGTCCTGGGCCAGCTGAGTTCCAGGGAAGCACAGCTGGGATTTTGGTCCCTCAGGTATTTTTTGTGGGAATTACCTGTGGCTCCCACATTTCCTCCCAGTTTTTCTGGACTCTCAGGTTGTTCAGTGCAAACCCCACTGCAGACAAACCTTGGAAGTGTTTTCCCTGCACCATCCCACTTTCAGTGCACCTCGAGCTGCATAGAAGAAAAAGGGGAAATATCCTATGTATGAATTAATAAAGACTAAAGAAAATGGAGCAAAAATTCCCTTTGATTTCCAGCTTTGCAATGATTTTCCACACGATCCTTTACTCCTCAGTGTCAGGCACTTGAGACAAAACCCTGTCTTTGCTGATGAGACTTGGCCAACAGTCAGCTGGAAAACTCTGCTATTTATCCACTGAGGAAGCAGCTTTTACAAACTTCCCTGAAGGAATTTAGCTAAGTATTTTCTTTAAATGAATGTATTTCCAGAGCTGCGTTGTTACAACATCTCGGGCTTCTGGAGGTGCTCAGCTGCTCATCGCAGCTCCTTTAAGATCTTTAGCAATTAGGCTGCTCTGATAAAGCCACGAGGGCTTATCTTGGCTCTTCTTTTAGCTCAGAGGAAATCATTTGTGCATTGTATCGGGGATAAGAGGTGGGAAGTGTGAAATCTGATGCCAGGCGTGCCACTCGGTGACCCCGAGGAAATTGGTTCACCGCAGCAGTTCAGTGCTGGGAGCTCATCTTCCAGGGAATTCTGCAGCTCCTCCAGCATTCCAAACCCATCCCAAACCTTTGCATGAGCTCCTGTGTATCTTTTTTTTTAATTGAAATAAACTAAAAATTAGGTTATCTGGAGCTTACAATAACTGTGACATCTTTCTGCTGGAAATCAGAGTATCCCACTTGTTTGGAAAGATTTTCTCGTCCATTATTCATGACAGGGGCCTTAAAATTATACTCCAGTGACAAAGCCTCTATTTATTTTTAGACAATTGGCATCCACTTCTGGCTGACCTAGAATGTTTCTTTGATGACAATGCCTGTGATCCAGCTGGGTTTGCTGAATGGTTGGATAAACAAAGGCAGATAGTAAAATGTGGGAAAGAAAAGGCTATTTTTATTATATTAGAGACTGTGCAGCCAACTCCAGGCCCAGTTTTAAATGTCATATCTGTAGCACTACACTTCAACTAAATGCCCTTGTCATCTCCAGAATATCTCTGGAATTTTATCATTATTGGATTCCAGGGTTATGAGAAGGCTAAGAGAAAAAAAAAGTTCAGAGCAGAGATGATCCACAAAAAAAAAAAGACAATCAGTTTGTTATCCAGCCTCTTCCTTCCTGAAGTATGTAGGTTAAATATATGGAACTGGCAGGATAAGCCTGAGCTTGCTGTTTTCTCCAGTCACTTGGTCAAAAGCAAGAGCCTGAAACACTTACTGGTGCAAAAAGGTGCCACAGGGCAAAATTTGGCCACAATTTGAGTTCCACTGGAAATTCAGAGGAAATTTCTGTGTTAATGAGACTTGAAAACCAAGTGGCAGAGAACTTTCTTCCATGGATTTACGTTTAGGTTTTACATTAGAAATCATAGCATTGGAAAGAACATCCTGATATTCCAGTCCTTCTCAATTGTCAGTGTCAAACTGTGTCAGGGAGGGATAGGTTGGATTTTAGGAACAGGTTCTTCCCTCAGGGAGGGTTTGGCCAATGCCCTCAGGCACAGGATGGGATTTTGGGATTGTCCTGGATGATCCCTGGGTATTCCATGATTCCATGAGCAACTCCAGGTTCTCCCTGGAGCTGCTGGCAGAGAAGCAGACCAGCAAACCCCAACTTCCCCAGGCTGTGGTCACAGCTTGGGCAAGGAAAATCATTGCTGCCACTGGGAAAACCAATGGAATTGCTTGGAATTCCTGAATTCCAGCAGGAATATCAGCAAAAGTTCTTAGCAGGAAAATCAGTTGGTCTCATTTTTTACATGTCTGGGCAAGGATGTTGTTAGGATGTGTGGATTCCCCAGAAGTGCCCCAGCTTTTAACCACGAGCCATCAGCAGAGATTTATTTCCACCCCATAAAACAATTAAAGCACCCAACAATGCTCTGCAGGAGCATCCTAAAATCATAATGATCCTGTTTGTCTTGGACTGGGAGCTTTCCAGGATTTATTTAGGAGCCTTTTTGTTTATCTGTTAAAAATGGCCTTTCAGTCAATGCTAAGCTCGACGGCTTCGGTGTAATTTTCCATGGTTCAGGCTTGCTGAAGTAATAAATAAAATGTAATAAGAACAAATGATAAATATTTATAAGACTATTTTAGGCTTTTATTAGGTTCTTAGGATTTAGAATTTCATCTCCCAGCCAAAGCCCCAATCAGAGCCCTTCTCTTTCCCATCCAAGTGCCTGCTCAGGGTTTTGCAGCCACAGCAAGATGGAGTTTGGCTGCCAAAGCTTCACCTGTCGGGGTGCCAAGGAAAGCATCCGGTGGGACAGAGCAAACAGAGGAGCAGAGCTGACATCCCCAGCAGGGCAGGCAGCTCCCAGCACATTCCAGCTCCCAGCCCAGCGCCCTTGGCTCCCCTGCAGGCACTCCCACGGACTTGGTTGAGCACCAGGTGTAGCAGGTCTGGTTTTCGGAAAAACATTAGGGAGAAAAAGGGAAAAAAGAGGCAAAAAGCATGTTAAAGTTTATATAAAAGTTGTTTTTTATGAATGCCTTTCTGTGCTTACATTTGAATCACAAATAATTCCACACAATTTGCTTTAACCACTGTTTTCTCCGTGTTTCCCTTTTAAATTTGGACTTGATTTCGATGGAAGGGAATGTGGGGTTTGGTGCTAAAAAACCAATGAACACAATTTTATTTGCCCTATTGCTTTCATGGAAGGACCCAAGCCTTGCAGCCTTTCTCTCAAGGCAGTTGCTTCCATTAACTGCTAATTAATAATGAGCAGATGGGTTTGGGGCAGTGGTTTAAGGTCAGGTCCTGCTTGGAACCAGATGAAGCTTTAAGGTTCTTTCTGAGCCAAACCATTCCATGATTCCATGAGATCTGGGGATGATGGATCACCCAGCAGAGCTCTCCACCTCGTGTTGGGCAAAGAAGATCCTTTTCCTCTGGTGGAAAAAAGGGAGAAGCCTAATGTTCCAGAATTATCCTGGAAAAAGAGATCACTGCAGTTTAGTACATCATTAAACACCAAATCGAACCAACAGTTGATTTTTCATGTTAACCTTCATTTGGGGAAAATAATATTATCCTACAGCCTACGTGGAAAAAAGGAACCCTTGGCAATACCCTTATTAATGCTGATTTTTGCAAAGCTTTAACAAATTCCTGCCAAAGGAGAGAGCAGGTTGGATGCTTTTTGTCGTTAAGAAATGGGAAAATAACAAATGTTTCTCTGATCCCTGAAGTAATTCATTCTCTGGGTAACATTCTTCATTGATAACTCCATTTTTTATTTTGAAGAATGATCTCAAACCAAGCCAGAATTTAATAGATGAAAGGAAACTTTGCAGAAATACCCTACTGAATACATACCCTCTGTTAGTATTTGCCTATTTGTTAATATCCTGCATAAAAATTTTTAAACCCATGTGGGTGGAAATAGGATTTTACTGTATTGGTAAAATCTGTGGACTTACATAAAAATACTCTTTAATTTACTACCAGTGTTTTACTGCTATGTCTAAGCTGAAGGATTTTAAAAGAGAAATTTTCTTTTCTTGATGTCAAACAGATGTGTTAAAAATAAATAGGTTGTTTTCTTCTTTTAATGTGGATTTTATGGATATGGAGAATTTTTTTTCTGTGGATTGGACTTTCTGATTTTATCTGATATTAGTACTTGTCAAACATGGGGGCTGTGGAGTTTGAAAAAAGTGTTATTTAGATATTTGTAAAAAAATTCATAATATAAAAGAGGAATGAGATATTTTTATTCAACCTGATGAAACTTCTCTAAACTTTTCCTATTTTAGGCAGTGATTAGAAATGCACAATTTCCCTGTAGCCACTTTGCAAGGAGAGCCCTTTGGTGTAACAGCTTTGAAGTCTTTACAGTCTCCGTTCTGGGGGAGCTGCACTCCCAGCTGGCTCTGCTTTATTTCAGTGACAATGCTCAGCTCTGCTCAGCAATGCAGGCAGAAATATGGATTTGGAAGGAGCAGCCTGAAAATTTGAGCAGCAGATAGAGAATTGCCGTGGAGAGGGTGCTCACATTTCAGGGGGAATGTTCAGGATGAGCCATTTTAGAGTGAGGAATCCTCCTTACACTTAGTGTTGCTTCGGCATCAGCCCTGAGATAGTGGAGAGCATGAAAGGGGTAAGAATTTACTTTTTAATATTTAATGATTGGGGTTTAGTCTCAGTTCGCCCAATTGCTTTTTGCTTAAAAAATAAATTCATCTGGCAGGCTGTGAAATCCATAATAGCAGTTTTTAACAGCCTCAGCATTGACCATAATTAATAATTTGGGCGTTCTTTTTGTTGATTAATTTGGGTTTTAATGGATTAGTTGTTAATACTGTTGTCAGTCACTTCAGCTGTCAGCAGACGTCGTGTGCTGAAGATCTGTGCCATCAGCATCAGGAGTTTTGTCACTTCTCAATAAAACTCAGTGACAGTGCTCAGATGTGGCTTTCAATCCTACAATGAAACCTTTCCCTTCCAAAACTCATCCTCCTGCTGCTCAAATTCCTCTCGGAATTCTTCTTAATTTGCAACAGCGACGCAGAGCAGTTGAGTGTTCCGGGAGCCTTTTCCAGTCATTTCCATGGCTTCATTTAAAGAATATTTCATTCTTTGTCCATGTTTTTTCCCCTTGGCTCTCTCATCCTCTCTCTCCTCACCTTGCTGAGGTGGTTCCTGCTTGGATTTGGTGTCCAGGGGATTTCTGTAGCTCGGGGTGAGCTGCACGAGAGCGGCGGTGGTGCTGGGGATCCACAAAGCAGCTGTGCTGCAGGAGCTCCCAAGTGTCCTGTGCACTGGGGAAAGGCTTCACACGCTGCACAGAAAAGCAGCAAAACGCCTCGTGGTGCTGAATTCAACCCAGGAAGTGTGGGGAGATGGTTTGATTCGGCACTGCCGTGCAGCAAACACAGCCCTGCTGTGCCCGTGTGTCCTGGGAACCCTCAACATTCCTGACCTCCCTTCCTCAGGAAAGAACCTGCAGGTCTCTCATAGATTTCAGTGCTTTCCTCTGGGCCAATTGCTCTATTTGCTTTGGTTTGTTTCTGAGGTTGAGAAGCTAAAATTGGACACGTATTTATTTATATGCATAACACTGAATTCTGTTTCCCAAAAATGCATTTCCTTGGTTCCCAAGCCTTTCACATCGCTTTAGGCTGACATTACAAACCTGTGCTGTGCTTTCTTTTCCTTGAATTCATGCAATTCATTTGGAAATCCTTGTGGGATTAACTTGTTGGGGATGAATTTCACCTGCCTTTGTGATGCTTTTAAGTGTTTCTTCATTGCTTTGGGTTCAGAATCTCTCAGGATGTGCTCCTTACATTCTTACATACTCCTTACATCCGTTTTTCTGAGGGTTAAGGTTAAAAAAATTCCTGGCAATTTAAAAAATCTCGAAGTGTTTCTCATCATGTCTTTGATGCAGAGTTTTGACTAAAGATTTGCCCTCTCACAGATAAGCTAATTCCCATTCCCAGCAGAACTTATAATGTTACTAAGGGATATTTAAGAAGAAAAACATTCTGCAAACTGTATATTTTAAGTCAAAATATTGTGAATTACTTCACCATATTCTCTTTTTCCCCAGTAAATATGATACAGCTGAAACAAAGGCTGCTTCCCCTCTTTAAGTTGTCAAACAGATTCACTCTGTGCCTGCTAAATTGTGTGTAAATTCTGGATTCCTGGCATTTCTCCTTTTTGGAGAAGGGAAAATCACTCAAAACACCCCACAGAAATTAATTTGGTTAAATCACTCGAGGGGAATTAGGTCCATCTGCTCAGAGCTCAGCCTTGCTACATTGACTTGCCCAAGAATAGAAAAAGGAGTCATTGTTTGAGTCGAGAGATGCGATGTGAGCTGGGCTGGGCTTTGCAGCGCTGGCTGGGAGCTTCTAGAGAAAGAGGGTTGGTTTGGGAAGTGACTTTTCTGCAGATAAAAACAGGTGATTAAAAGGTTTTTAATTGTGTTTGTAAAGTGAGGAGTGTGGACAGATGAAGTGCAAGCTCAGAGCTGGAGACAGAATTCCAAGGAAAGAAGAATTCTTTAAAGAATTCTCAACTAAAGAAACCTAAGTTCTGCTCGTGTCTCTAATTATTCCTGTGCACTTACTAAAACATGAATTAAAAAAAAAATACTCTTTCTCTAATCCAGTTTATATAAAATATAGAGATTAAACAAAATCTGATTTTTTTGGGCCACAGCTGAACCTGGAGGGTTTGCTGAGACAGAATTAGGAATGAATCCCTTCAAAATGTCTTAGATTGATAATTAAAATATCTTGTATTGATAATTAAAAATAATGAACCTGCAGAAAAAAAAATATATATTTAAAACTCTAGCTTTGCCCCAGCACCTTCATCTCTATTTTCAGCCTGTGCTTGAGCACTGGAGAGAGGGAAGGATTTGGGGAGTTAGAAGTTTTGCCAGTGAGTTTTCCCTTTTCAAATCCTGCATTTCCACCTCCAAGGAAGTTCCCAACGAAATCCTTGTTTGCCTCAACCATCAGTGCACAGACAAAACCCAAAATGCTCCAAAACTGCCCAAAAATGTCCAAATTTCAGTGCCTGATCCAGCCATGGCTGCAGGGGGTTTCAGATCCTTCTCTTGCAGCTGCATTTCTGAGGGCACAATGACAGTAGCAGGGTGCTGAAGAACTGCTAGAGGTTGATTTTGGTGCCTTTGTGGGGCTGAAGTGACAGTTCCAGCCTTGGCATCAAATAAAAGATCAGCTTTGGGGTTGAGCCAGAGTCACCAAGGACTTGAATTTATCTCTGAGGAATTTTTCCCCCCTTAAATATTTTGTTTTCGAAATTGTTAAGTAGTTTTTTTCTATGTAGGTTTTTTTTTTCCCAAAGTAGTTTTTCCCCTTTTTTCAAGGCTTTGGGTTCAGCCTTTGAGCAAGGCTAAAAGAGCTTATATGGGACCTAAAGGGACTTGGATTTATCTGTGGTGATTTTTTTCTCCCTTAATTTTTTTTTTTTCAAAATTGTTAAGTAGTTTTTATTCTATGTAGGTTTTTTTTTCCAAAATAGTTTTTTTCCCTTTTTTCAAGGCTTTGGGTTCAGCTTTGAGCAAGGCTAAAAGGGTCTATGTGGGACCTTTTGTTATATCTGTTGATTTTACTTCCTTAAATCTCGTATTTCCAAAATCATTGTAGATTTTCAGCGTACAGACTTCTATCCTCTTATCTCTCATTTCATTTGGGCCTTTTTATGGAAAACAACCCTATATGTGAAGCCTTTTTCTCTGTGAATTGCCAAGGAAATCTGTCTTGCAGTTATCCAAAGGAAAGGTCATTTGTACGGCGAGACTTCAGAGCTGGATTTTCAGACAACTCACAAACAGCCGGCCAACAATAGCAGGGGCATCTTTCAACTCTAACCTTGTGTTCTTCAAATTTTGTTTAACCAAAAAAAAAAAAAAAAAAAAAGAAATTGGAGGAACTTTCATCTTTTCCGTGGAGTGATTCTTTGATTCTTTGGAAAACTCAGATAACAAAGAGGGGGAGAAATGGGAATGTTCAACTTCGTGTTGTGAAATGAACCGTGGATTTTTGAATTGAGATAAAAACATTAAACCCCATCAAATCTGTACCTTGCTCCTGGTTTCTTAGCCATGTGACTTCAATTGCTGTTTATTTCTGTAGATTAAGGCATTAAAGACTTCAGCAGCTTTTATTCCAACTTCTGTTGAAACAAAACCCAAATGTTTCTTTATGAAAACCATAAAACCAATATTTCGGCGCAGCTTTTCCTGTAAATATTTTTTCCCTGAGTTATTTCTTGCTGCCTTTAGTTACAAGTATTTAAAATAAGAAACAGAGCTCAGGAATCTTGAAAACAATTCTTCATCGGGGACAGGCAGCAGCTCCCAACGAGAAAAGGAAACCTGAACCACTTCATGCCTCCATTAATTAAATTTTTAGTGATTTCTCAGGCTGTTGGAAGTGTGGAGATGCACGTGATGGATGTCTTGGGATCCTCACTCTGTGAGGCTTCCAGGTGAGGGAGAGGTTGGCTTTGGCTGCCTTTCAAAAGGCATTTCAAGGAGATAAATGGAAAACAAAACACAAAATCCACACCGAGGTTGTGCTCGTACAGGAGCTGCAGGGGCTCTTGGCTGGCTTTGCTCTTAACACCTGAAAAACTGTTTTGTGCTAAATAAAAGGTGGATTTGGGATCTGTGGGCTAACTGATTGCTGTATATTGAGCTTTTCTGTTAATGATGATGTACAGAGCAGAGGGATGAGATTTGTGGTTTGTAACAACGCAGGACACGAGAGCAAATTCCGTGGTTGTTAAAGAGTAACATCAAGATTTTAAGTGATCATTCGAATGCAATCTTCCCCAAATCCCTCCTGACTTTCCCCCTTTCTTTATTAAACCTCTCATGTCGGAGGTGTGAGAGATGAGGGAGGGAATCAGAATTCCCAGCAGGATCTGCAGATCGTGCTCCAGCCGCGGCATCTCGGCTACGTTCTCCATGATTATTTTTTCACAAAGCAGAGGGTTCAGACCTGGACTTGCTTTTGGCATCAATCCCCACATTCCGGGAACTTCTGCCTCCTGGAGCGAGGGGAATATCCAAGGGGTTTTGTGTGGATGTTGGGAATGTGCAGCATGGATGGATTCGGGGCTGGGACTGGCCAGCCCCCCTAAACTGGTGTTCCCAAGGCTTGGAGTCTTTTTCCATGGCAATCCCAAAAAGGACAGAGCCCAAGTGAGGACTAGAGCCAATGGACAGCATTGCTAGTAAATAAATGCCCTAAAACCAGTACCCTAAACCCAGTAAATAAAGCCCCTAATTAATAGGGAAATATAATTGAGTTAGAGAGGAAAATGTCTGTGTGGGCATTGGTTATAACAATCTTTAGGGTGGTGGTCTAGAAGAGCAGATTTGTTACAAAAAAAGGGTTTCTAAATAGTTTTATGGATGTTGGAACTCCTTCGGTGACGTGGAAGAGTGAAGGACAATGGGGGAAGTGTGAGGTTGGGTGAAGATGGGTGGATGTTACATCCAAAAAACATAATAATCATTGCCAGCACTCAGCACAAACTGGAGCAGGTTAAAAACTCATTAAAAATGGCAATACACTCATTTTTATGTTATGTCTTAAAAGCATCATCCAAAAATTGTAAATAATAGCAAGAATAACTTTGTTAATTCTCCTAAACTCGTCTTTCAGAGAGAAGCCAGGTTCTTTTGGGCTCCTCTCTACAAGAATATTCCCAAAACCTTATCTAAATAACAAAGATCCACATCCTGAGGATTATTTTAAACCCCAATAAACCCCTGTGTGGGCAGTGTTGGACAGAATTCCAGAGGATTTAATTCGTAGATGTTATTTCACTTCCGAGTCTAATTAGCTTGAATTCAATAAAAGTTATTAGAATTACGAGGGAGAGTGCTGAGGGATTTAATGGACTTTATCCCTACATTCTATCCCTATATTTATATATATTCCTAAATTTTATAGGGGAAAAAATATATTCCTATATGTGTCCCTATATTTTATCCCTATAATTTTATATATTTTATAGGGAAAAATATATATGTATATCTATATTTTATCCCTCTATATAATATATAGATTTATCCCTCTATTTTTCCCTATGTCCTGCTATGGATAGCCACCCTGAAATACTTACTTTTCCATGGAACAGGACAATCTGTGTGGCAAAACCAGAGATTTTTGGAGCCCTGACTGTAATTCCAACAGCCCAGAAGCACCAGACAATTCTTTAGCTTGCTCAGTCCATGTAAAATCAACACAATATTCAATATATACTCACTCTGAGCAGGAGTGCAGCTGGAAAAGGAAACATCCAGGGTTCTGTGGATATTTTGTACCTATATTTTATCTTAACTCATCTGCGGCTGCAGTGATGTTATCTGGAGTCAGGGACTGGGGAGGCAGAGCCCAGGAATTAAAGAATATGGAGTTACACACTTGCAGGAAAAGCTGCTCATGGCTTGGACAGCAGACAACTTTCCGTGTTTACCTTAATTCCAGAGGTTCTATCAAATTTTGGGAAGGGCACCTTGGGTTTCCCTGCCTTATCTCATGTGCCTCTTACTCATTTTCCCAGCTGAATTCTTTTTTTGGGATGAACATCAGCTCCTCACACCCTCCACGCTTTGATTCCATGTTTTTCCCTTTCCAACTATTGGGATTTTGCCATTGGTTTGACAGGACCTGGATCAGACCTTGACGTTTTCAGCTCCAACTCCAAGACTCATCACTGGAGGGATTTAAAAGCCACGTGGATGTGGAGCTTGGGGACTTGGCAGTGCTGGGAATGTTGGACTCCACGGCCTTGGAGGGGCTTTTCCAACCTAAACCAATTTAGGATTCGGGATTATTTGAGTTCCTTGGTATTTTCTCCTTTCTGGGCTCAGGAGTTGTGGATAGCTGAGCGCAGCGTTTGTTGTGTGATGTGGAGAGAAGGGAGCTGGGAAGGGTTGGGAGCACCAGGAGCAGCTGGTGGGGCTCAGCCTGGAGCAGAGGGGATCAGGGGGACCTGAAAATTCCCTGGCAGGAGGGTGGAGCTGGCTGGGAATTCAGCTCTGCTCCCAGGGAACACTGAGGAGGAGACACCTTGATTTGGAGGGGATGTTCAGGTTGGATGTTGGGGAAAATTCCCTTATGGAAAGGGGTGTCCAGCCCTGGCACAGCTGCCCAGAGCCCCCATTCCTGGACGGGTTTAAAACCACAGGAATGTGGCATTTGGGGATGTGGATCTGTTCCCATGGCAGGGCTGGGAATGGTTGGGTTTGATGGCCTCAGAGAGCTTTTCCAACCTGGGATTCCATGGCAGCTCAGGGATGCATTTCCCAAGCTCCAAATCCCCGGGTTGTGTTGCACTGGAATTTCTGTCCTGCGTTTGAAGCAGCACAACCCATATTTCCATGGGATTTCCATGGGATTTTGATGAGATTTTGATGAGATGTTGATAGGATTTTGATGAGATTTTGATAGGATTTTGATGGGATCACCTTCCTCTGCTTCCCTCCAGAGCAGCCAGAATCCCCCAGTCCTGCTCCTGGCCAAGCTCACCCTGCCTTATCACTTCACCCTTTAACCATTCCCAAATATTCCCTGCAAACCCTTCTGTCCATCCTCTCAGGAGCCAGAGGAATGAAATCCCCGTGAAATCCCCTGGAGGCTTTGGGAGGAGGGAGAAAATGGTTCAAAACCTGGCCAAACGTGCTCATCTGACACCAGCGGGGCTTCCAAATTTATCATTGTTTTCCTTCAAACCAGAAATTAAAGAGCATCTTGAACCACTTGTCCTAATTGGCCGAGCCAGTGAAATCCGTATGGATGCACATTATCCATAGAAAAAAGAGGAAGGCTTGGAAATATTTTCACTTTCTGACAAATATAACCATTTGTTCCTCATTCTTGCCTATCTAAACAGAGCTCCCGAGGCTGGGAGAGCCCCAGGGAGGGAGAGGAGAGGATTTGTTGTCACGGAAAGATCAGCTCTGCCTGGAATTTTTCCCCCTTTTTATTCGCTCTTCCTGCGAATCACCTCAAAAAGGGGGAAAATCCACCAGATAAATCAAGCAAAAGATAAAGCCCTGTTATTCTTACAAGGGTTTCGCATGGAAAAATGCTGTGGAAATCTTCCTGTGTTGGTTCCCGGGGAGGTTTGGTGGAAAAAAATTATAGAAAAAGTTAAAAAAATACAGATAATAGCAATTCGTACAGACCAGGTGGTGGGAGCAGAGTGAGGAGGATAAAAAATGCAGTTTTAGACAAGAATAATATAAATTAAACAAAGATTCCGCAAGCAAAGCTGATCTTTTGGCTTTAAAAACGTGGAATTTTTTTTTTCATGTGGAATTAATTCCATGAAGGTAAAAGTTACATTCTTTTCAAGGAAGATTTTAGAAGGAATTTTGAAACATTCTGCTGTGTGCATGTGCTGATATGTTCCATAATATTCCCAAATATACTGAATTTAGGAGCATCTGAAACAATAGAAGAATTTGGAATTTGTGTTTATTTCCCTGCGGGTCAAATTTTTTTGTTGTCAGACAGATTTGGGGTTGATTTCTTTTTTATTCATTACAGGTGCAAATTAAATACTCTCTAAATAATCATAATTAGCAGATTAAAAATTATTTGCTTTCAGCTGAATGGAGAAATTACATTTTATGGAACTTTTTAATAAAACAGCAAAGAACATTTGAGGTGCAGTGTGAAGAATATAAAATTTTCAATTTTAAAGCAGAATTATTTTTTGCTCAACACTGCAGGATTTAAAATCCATAAATTTGCAATTAGACAGTAATTAAAGTGTATCCCGCTAATGACATTTTTTGTTTCTATTAATGATTTTTATTCCATTAATGATATTTACTCCATAAATTATGTTAACTCCATTCATGATTTAACTCCACCTTTTGCATTTTAACAAACCAAAAGGAAAAATCCTGAGGAATTAGCACAGATATTCCTCCCTATTGTGAAATCCTAATATTGTAATTCCAGGGGTTAATCAATTAATGAAGAACTGTTTAATTAAAGTTCCTTCCCAATGTAGTTTTTAGATTGTAGATCTGTTTTTTTAATGGGAATAATAATAATTATTGCCCCAAAAATTGGCCAAATTTAGGTGCAGTCAGCCTCCCAGGATTCTGTGAAAACAGAGGGAAATAAAGAGGATATTCTGAGACATAAAAACTCATCCTGGATAAAATTCCCTGCTGAGGAATGGGAATAATCACAGAACCTCTGCCCGTTTTTCCCCTGCTCTGAATTAGCAGAAATGTGTCTTGCTTTGCGTGGAACGATCAGGAAAAATCTAAAATCCATGTAGGAAAATCCACAGGAAAACCTTTGGAATTCCACATTTTCTTAATTTTGGAGGTCTCTGCTCGCAGGGCAGCTCCTCTTTTCTGAGCTCAAATATCAATATAATAATAATAACAATAACAAACAACAAGAAATTAATATAATTAATAATATTAATATTAATAACTGTTCAAATACTTGAGATTCAAAAGAGATCTTGACATTTGTGACAAGTTTTTCCCTCAAAATCTTTGGGATGGATTTGATTTCACTGTTACATTTCAGATGAACAAATTCTCCTTTGTTGCGTCGAAATTGAAAGGTTTCAGGAAACTTTTAATTTAATTTTAACTTCAGTTGACACAATGAAGTGACTTGTTTATTGTGATGGAAAATCCAGTATTTTATGACTTTGGTGTTTCATTTCCTAGCTGAAAAAATCTTCTTTTTATGCTCCTTGTACCCTTTTAATATACTAGTTTTTCACTATTGATTTTTGATGTTGATTTTGATTTTGAGAGGCAAATTCCTTAAAGCCTCTGCGAGAAAAACTCGTCCGTGATCGACGCGAGTCCAAAGATTTTGAAAAATATTTCATGGATTCTTGGCAGTCCTTCTGAAGTGGGAACCAAATGTGAGCAGGGATAGCCCCAGGTCAGCTCTGGGTGTCTTTTAATGAGTTTTGGGTTTAATCTCAATATCTGAACTCGAAACATTTGCTTCTTGAAAGCAGAATATTTAATTCGCCGAGCAGTTGCTGACAGCTGCATGTAAAAAAGAGAGGGGGGGGGGGGAAAAAAAAAAGGAATTTGTTTCCAGCTAAAAAAGAAATGCTTCAAAATGTTTTTATTAAAAAACTGTCCACGACAGCTTTGGAATATCTTCATCGCTGGTTTCTATTCGCTCTGTCACGTCTGTGATTTACAAGCTCATGAAAAGGTTACAATCCCAATAAAGCGACACGGAGCAGGGAATTAGGGAGTCTGTAAAACACTTGGCAGTGTTTAGTGAGGTGTGAGGTGAGGTCAGGAAAAAAAGGGAATAAGGACAAGGAACCCCTTGGAGCTGGAGGAGCAAAGGTCAGGGTTGGAGCCTCTCGGGGTTAAGCAAACTCAGCTCTGCTAGGTCTGGGCTAAACAGAGTTGTTCCTTCTAACAGGGGAGTGCAAGGAATGCACAGAATAGGAATTATTTCACTTCACTGTAAAGATAAATATTGGCAAAAGCTGCTCCTGTCACTGCTGGGCTCGTGCAAAACAAGTGCTTGACACAGAACTGTAATGGTGAAGATTTTCTCGATAAGTTTTTGCCTTTAAGGAGCTCTGGGAATGGGGTTTGGTGTCTCTCCTTTGGAATATCTGCTCAAGGCTTTTATATTCATCTCTTAATTTAATTTGTTTTGCATTTCTCATTGTCCTGTGCTGCTCTCCCAGCCTTCCACAAAATCCTTCCTTTCCGCAGCATCGCTCTGATTTTTTCAAACCCCACTGCCCTCATTTAGGACCCTTCAGATCCATTTCAAATTCCCTGTTTTCCCCAGAAAAATCCAGGTGGTTTGGTTACATAAGGGATCTTTCACAACCTTTGACCATTCCTTGAGCTCAGCCTCTCCCAGAGGAATCTCCCCAAGTCCTTCCTCAGCCTCGTGTCTCCTCCAACACGCGGCTCATCCTCAGCCAGCTTCCCAAATCTTGGACACTTTGCTGGGAACATTCCGTGGCTGGGCAGTTCCTATTATTTACCTGGGATTGCAGCGATGGAAGCCATGGAATTACTCAACAATTAAGTCACTCGTTAGGCAGATCTTTCAAAATTCAGCGACAATTTGAGGTCCTTTTGCCACCCCATAAATAAGCAAATAACGGCATCGATGTGAGATAAACCCCCTGAAATATTCCTTGTTTAATATTCCTGGCTTTTTATAAAAATAGCCAATAGTGCTGTGAAGGGATTTGAAAACAGCACTTTCACAGTCGGAAAAAAATCTCCTAAAATTGTTAATCTGCTGCTTTTAGCACTTTAAGTCATAAGTGACCAGCAGACACAAAAACTTCTTAAAGCAATTGGGAACTGTTCCCTTTTGTTACCACCGAGAGAATAAAAACTTAGAAAACCGGAGGGAATTAGCAGCTTATTTTTCATTTTCGTTCTTCCTTTTGAGTTCTACGAGAGATTTTATCTAATTGAATTTCAAAACCGAATCACCCACCCTTCCTAAATATCCCAAATCAGGATTTTAACCCTGGCTTGGCTCTCCGGGGTGCCTGGCAGTGCTCCCTTTGACTCCTTGGTGGCCAAAATCCACTTGTGCTCCAGCCTGGAGCAGGATTGGAGCCAGAAATGTTGAAAATCTATACAAGCGTGAGAAATGTTGGGGCTGCAAAGCTGAGCTGCTGCTTTTTCACCACGGAATTTCACAGAATTTGGACCCTCAGCATCACCCAGGCTCGAGGTTCCCTCACCCTTTGCTTTGCTGGGATTTTGTTTTCCTTGGATAAAATCCTCCCCCAGCTCCCAACTGGGGAGCAAACATATTTAGACACAAAACCCGCAATTGTTTGTTCTTTTCAGGCTCAAATCTCATTTCCAGCCGCAGGAAAAACAATCAAATTGATGTTTGCTTTCTTTTGTTGCCCCTCTGGTGATAAATCTGATGTAGTCTGAGTTTTCTCGGGATATCTCAGCTCTTCCACTGGAAGCTTTGGAAGGAGAGCTTTGTTTTCCCTGCACGACTGGCTGCTGCTCAAGTGGTTTCAGTTTGTGCAGGAATAAAGATTTTCATTTTAAAATTAACTAATGATCTTTGTAATTTCCACTTAGAACTAAGTGTCATTCCTCAAATTTTAAATTATTTTAGTTGTTTCTTGCTACACTTTCCCCCCTCTGTTTTAAGCCTTAATGACTCCAGAACACCAAAAATTAATTGGAGTTCTCCCTCCTGCAGAATTATCTTAAACTAACATTTCCTGCACATCATTCCGGGGATTTTCTCAGCTGTTTATCAGGATAGAAATCCCATCCCCTGGATATAAATCCCATTCCCTGTGCCCTGGATTTATCTTACATGGAATAAAACATTTTTATCCCGGGTTTTGCGGAGCTGCAGGAATGGCAGTGCAGCCTCCAATATTTTAATTTTTCTGGAGTGTTCGATATTCCGCTGGAATTTTTATCCTGGAAAAAAATATATCCAGGGGGACTTCAAACTTTTCATTTTCTCCCTTAATCCCTTTTGTGGAGTTTCTGTTCCTCCTCGTCTTGGATTCCTTATGGATATTTAAATCCGGGATTTGCTCTTCCCACGTGTTGTGTGTAAACATTTCCAGATTTATTCCTGTGCCATTAGTAGGATTATTTGGGATTTATCCACATTGAGTATTTCCACGTGCACCTTGTTCCTTTCCGTGCTTTTTCTGCAGCATCCAAATAATTCCAAACTTCCCTCGGTAGTAAAAAACCTCAAGAAATTCCACACAGATTATTCCAACGTCAAACTGGGTTTTTAGAATTTAATCTTTGCACTTATTGGTCTGAAAAAGAAATGTTTATCAGGGATAATGTTAATAAGGTCATTAATTTATAGTTTTGCAAAGTATTGAGAAATACAACAGGGTGCAAACCTCAGGTGGGATTTACTCCTGATTTACTCCTTCCCAACACAAGGTCAGCTACAGAAAGAGCAAAGGGACCTCTGTGTTTCTATCCTGGTCTTTTACTCATTTAAATTCAATTAAAATCAATTCAATAAGATTAAATGGTATAATATTCACGTTATATTATATTCTATATTATAATTTTATATAGTTTATAATAGAAAAGAAAAAATACACAATATTATTATCTAGTATTTCTATGTAAAATAAATATATCTTGTATAATATATGTGATAGAATATATTATTATAATTTTATGAATTCTCTAATACAGAATACTCAAAGGGATTCTTTGTAAATAAAGCTGGGAATGACCATGGGGGACACTGGGAATGTCCCCTCGAGGTTGGGGAATTTTTCCTGTGGCAGAAATGGAAAATGTTGTACGGAGTGGGGAAATGTCAGATGTTGTCAGAGGTTCAAACTCCAGCATTTCCATTGTAATCCGCACTGAGCTCACCCCCAAGAAAGCAGATTTTTCCCTGGAATTCCCTGCTGACATTTAGGGTGAGTTAATGCAACATTCAGCAGAAAGCCTGGGGTGACCCTGGCAGCCAGCAGGTCACAGGCTGAACAATGCTGGGGTTTGCTGCTGCTGCTGCTGCTGAGCAGGAATTCCAGCCCGGAAAAACTGGGAAAAGCTGAATTCAGCTGCAGCACCAAGGGGGAAGGTGGGAATGGGATTGTTCCCGAGGGTCAAACCAACAGGTCCATCCCATGGGTTCAGCTTTGCTCCTCAGCAGGGCAGAGATGGAAAACGTTGAGCCCTGAGAACAGAAATGTGGGGGCTGCAGGTGGAGGAGGAGCAGCTCTGGACAGGCCAGGACAGGACAGGGGTTTGATCCTGTAAATTCAGCTGGCCATGGATTTGGGGGAGCTGCAGCAGGGTGGGACAGCATTGCAGGGTTGGCTGCAGCTCTGCACACTCCAGCACTGCAATTAACCCCTGAGCAGCCAATCCAGGGTGAAAATGGCCAGAAGTGTTCATTTCCATGGATTTGGAACATGGAATTTCTCACAACTGGAGACTCCCAAGCCTTTTAGAAGTTCCTCTGTTTGCTCTTCTCCTGCTCCGTTCTGGGTGCCACCATTTAAACTTTAAAACCGAATTTAAAATCTCATTATTGACTATTATTTCTCGTCTTATAACACTGCCCAACCATACTCTGGGATGCCCAGTGCTTTATTATTGATCTCCAATTTTAGAATGGATAATTCCTAAAGATTTTTTAATCTGACTGCACATGAAAAGGAGGGAAAAAAAAAATTAAATTGATCTTTCTCGGTGCTGTTTCATGACTGATCTCCTCTGTGGCTTATTTACTGTACAGTGGCTTTCTTTGTGCTTTGTGTGATCCAATTCCTGAGTGATATATTCAGGAAAAAGCTCTAAGTAGGTAAACAAAAGGATCAGAGGGAATTCTTGGTCAGCTGAAAATCTCCTTGGAGAGTCTTTTATCCCTTCCTTTCCTGTGCTTTTATCTCCTTGTTATGACAAAAGCTTAAATAGCACTTACTACCTCCTTCTCCTTAAATCCCATTTCTCCCTTTCTCCTCCAAAAGTGTGAAACTTGGATTTAGTGGGGGCTGTGAGGTGATTTTTGGGGGATAAGCTTTGGAGTCGTTGCACTTGGACTGTTCCATCCCAGGTGGATAAAACCCCAGATTGCTCCAGGGGAAAATATTGGTACCAGGAGGAGAAGAGGCTTCAGAGAAAGCCTCATGTTCAGCAAGAAATTGCAAATTAGGAGGGAATATTCCCAGAATTTCGTTAGGCACTGGGGGAAGTCAGTGTGGAGAGCTCGGTGGCACCAGGGTTATTCCAGGTGTCTCTCCACAAGCTGCTTTTGCTGAATTTCCATATCTTTTTAAGGAAAAAAACCCCAGCATGTTCCGTGTTAGATATGAAAAACTGCTTTTTATGAGCACAAGCTCTATGGAATCTTTATATTAATGGGATCTTGGCACTTTGCACTCCCAAGGCAGCGTCTGGATCCGTGGAAATGTTGTCATTTGTATCAGCACCAGACTTGAGCCAGTCCAACCGTGGGTGGGTTTTGCATTTTCCCTCCAACGCTGAACCCGTTTGAAACCTTTCTCCACAAAGAGCCAGACAGAGTCAGCCTCAGCCTGGAGGATGTGCAGTTGTTGTGTGAAGAGCAATCTGCTAATCTAAATCCAAATAATTCATCCCTTAATGGGCTGGGAGGAGGAATAACTTTCCCTGACACTCTCTAAACTCCTTCCCCATCCCACAAATCCCTGTCAGACGGAGCTCAGCCTTCGGGATAACCTTATCAGGGTATCACTTTTATTGCTGCCCAACTCCTGGTGGATCTTTGGGCCACCAAAGCTGCCAAAATGGGTGATTTAGAGCGAATTATTCCATAGATTCAGCCCTCTTTGTGCAGCACTGTGCTCCAATAGCTGGAGTGTCCTAAGAATTAAGAATTTTCTCACCAGACTTCCCACGGATTAGACAGAAGAAAGTTCAGAGCTGGGGAGGGAGAAGATTCCCAGCAGCCCAGGGAACATTCCGTGTTCTCTACTTCGGTAATTCCTTTCTGACCCTGTGAGAAAACCACATTTTTGCTTTAAAAACTGAGGGGTTGATTGTAAAAATAATTCACTTTAGCCTTCTAAAAGTGGATTTTATCCAGCTCTGGTGAGCTTTAGTTCCACTTCCCACTCGTGTGGCCAGACACAGGGTCTGGTTCAGGGTGGGATTTTCCCCCCTTTTCTTTTCCTTAAGATGAAATTTTGGTGGGTAGAACACGAGTGAGGCTGAACTCACTGCACACAACTATTCCTGAGCACAAATATGTGCTCCCAGCCTTTTTTATTTTGAGGTTCTATCCTCATTTTCCACAATCCCAGCTGGGTATTAAAGTGAGCTCCAGAACTGGCAATCTGGTGGGAAAAAGCAGATGTGGACTCGGAGCAAACAATGGCTTTGGGTCCAGAGCTCTCCTTGATGTCTGCCTCAAACTCACACACACACACCAAAAAAAATCAAATCAAATGGAGAGGAGTTCCAAAATGCCTTTTTCAACCATGCAAATGACGCTGGGAAAGTTTAACATGTATGCAAATGTAATCCGGAGAGGGGAATGAAAGACCTTTGGCTGGCCTGGAGGCTCAGCTGGTAGCAAAATAGAAATTTATGGCTTCATGGGAGAGTGAGGTTCAAGCACAGGCCAGGGATGGCTGGGAGCTCCACGTAGGTGAAACTTGGAGCTCTACAGCAAAGCCAGGGATTCAGAGCTGGGCTGGATCCTTGTAATTCCATCCCCTGCATGCGGCTGGAGTGGAAAATGAGCAGAAAGGGTAAACAGAGGGGTGAGGAGAGCATGGAACCTCCGAGAGCCCCGGGAAGGGTAAAACTGCCCTGACATCTCACATATGGTTGGAGTTTAATCCACAGGGGAGAACAGGCACTCCACTTGGCCTGTGCCAATTGTTTTCCACCCCCAAAGCAAAGAGATTTTAATGATTTATAGCAGAACAGGGTGGATGTGTTACCTAATGGCTTTAGAATGACTCGATGCAGTTTTCGGAGCAATGCAGGAAGTGGAGTGGATAAACAAATCCCTTCTTATTCCTCTTTGTTCCCATTTGAAACGGAGGTTTGGTTCTCTGCTAAAATCTTGATTTTTATGGGAATGCTTTCCCGTGCAGGCAGAAAAAAAAGGAAATTTTAAAAAACCCTCCTAGAAAAGTGATTTTCTTTGTGGGCTCAACGTGGAATGTAACTGGCAAATCCCATTTCTTAGGGATTTGTACAATTCTTACATGTCAGGCTACTGGCTTCGATTTGAGACAAGTCCATAAAGGAGGAAATTAATTCAAGGAACCAGGAATTCATTTGCAAAATTGGGAAGGCATCATGTGCAGCCCCAGAACTTGTAGTACATGACTTAAACAAACTGACACTCTCTTAGGATTCATTTCCATTTTATGGCTTGAAACGAGAAAAAGAACATTTGCATCATTGCAAAGGCTTGCTGTGAAAGAAGCACCAATTCCCAAGCTTTTCTCCAGGGGATTGGAAACATTTGTCCACTTAGTGCCTTGGCTTAAAGGGAAGCACATGTGGAATTCCAGCTCTGGGGCAGCAGAAATGATGTGACCTCAGGTGGAGAAAACACAGATAATTCATGTCTTATCTGGGAGTCCTGGTGGGAATCAGAAGGTGCTGATTTGTGCAGCTCTGATGTTATTAAATCTATCAAAAACCAATATTTTAAAAGTGGCAGCGGCTGTGGGGAACAACATCCACCTCCATGGAGGAAATCCATCCGTTCTCCTAATTGCTTTTCGTCAGGAAAAGGGTTTGGACATCAGAGATGATTTTCTGGGCTGGGAGATGATGGATCACTTTTAATATCCAGCCCAGCTGCTCCTAGTTCTGGTCACCACTGCAGCCACACTCACCTTGCCCAGTGCCAGGAACTGAAATCAAACAGATAAAACTTCTGTTCTTTTGGATTCTTTGCACATGGACTTTGCTAGCAGATAAAAGCCAGGATTAGAGCTGGAGTTAGGTGTTTTAATTCCTTTCCTACCAGCATCCTGTGGCCTTTTGCAGGAGGATTTGGAGAAGTGCAGGTGTTCTGTCATGTGGTTTTCATTCTGAACCCCAGCCTTTCCATGTGTTTATTTTTAGCCTGAATTCTGGGATTCATATTCCCCTTCCACGTGGAAATACCCCCTGTGACATGGAGAACTGCTCGTGTTCAGTAGAGCTCTGGCATTGCTGTCAGGAGCTTTGGGTGGGAAAGGAAAACCAAAGACAACAGACAGCTCCAGGTTCTGGATTCCTTCCCTGCCCAGGAAATCAGGGAGCATCTTCCCAAAGGTGTGGGGCTGTTAAAGAGGAAAAACCCCGAGGCTTTGAATCTGCTCATTAACTTGGGTCAAGTTTCCCCTTTTCCTTCTCCTTGGGATTTTTTCCCATGAATTACGTCCAGAGCAGGTTGTTTTGGTGCAGGTTTCTGTAAGGAACTCATTCATGGAGTTCAGGTAATTCTCCAGAGCACTGTTTGCTGCTTTAAGTGCTCTTTAATCGACAAGGACTGCCTCAGAACTTTCTCCAGCTCCTGATTTATAGCTCAGCCTCCTCACTGTGCTTTTTCCTGCCATCCTCCTCCTGCTTTTCCTTTGAAGCCACCACGAACTTCTGATCCTGACGGATGGAACTCGAGCTGGTGACATCATCCCATAATTAAAGTGGAGGAGGGAGGCAGAAGATCCATTTTCTTGGGATTTTTCCTGAGCAGTGCAATCCTAGAACTTCTCTGTTGCTCTGCTCGTTTCCCCCATCCATATTTCTCCCACTTAATGGGATCCTGCCGGGGACGGTAGGAGCAGTGTTTTGTTTCTCTGGCAACAAGAGCCAAACTTTCAGATGTTATTTTGCTTGTATTTAAAAAAAAAAACAAAAACCCACTGCCAGTTATGATGTAAACATTTGCAGCTCCCCCTAAATCTCTTTTCTTTCTGGAGTCAAAGTGAAATGACCCTTCTGAGGGCAAAGTGAGGGATTGGAGCAGACATTTCCCAGCTGTGTGGGATTTGGGGAGATCCTCAGCGATCTGCTCAGACTCTTCTTAAGTGGCATATTTACTGCCAGCCTCATTGGAGGGGATGGACCTTCTCAGCAGCACTGAGAGGCCAAATCCTCCTCTGAATTTATTTAGGAAAAGATTGTCTGAACACTTCAGCAGAATTTCATAGTAAGGCTGAAAATACTCCAGCATTTCCCCCGACCTTTTGTTTTTAGCAGAACTAATCCCACCAGGAACTGGAGAGCAGGGTGACATTTCAAGCCATGTTTGTATTTCTCAGGGATTTGCCCCGTTCAGATGGAAAGGGAGCCATTCCTTCAGGAATGAAGGATCCTCTCCCTCCTGGCTGGGTTATGTCACTCCAGCAAATTTCCCACCAGGCTGATGCTGTGTGAGTCACCCTCAGTTATTCCCTGGGATGACCTCTCCAGAGCTGGGCACTTGGAGCAGTCTGGGTCACTCGTCTTTGACTCCTTCCCTGAGCTCCAGTTTAGGAAGATTTCCCTGACACTGGAGTATTTTCCTCTGGATTATCCAGCCCTCTCTTACTCAGTTGTACATTGAATAAAACCCAACAATAACATTCTGCTGGAAAAAAAATGTTTAAGCCAAAGGCTTCTTTAGTATTGCTCAAAAGAGTGAATTATCCTAGAGATCTGGAATTGCCCACTCCTGAAAACTCTTCCTTTGGGAAGTAGTTCCATGGATTTTGCTCTACTTGCTGCTGGCACTGAACCATTTCTTCACCTTCTGTGCAGTTGTGGAGATTTGGGGATTCCTAAGGGACCTTAAAGCTCATCCAGTGCCACCCCCTGCCATGTGCAGGGACACCTTCTGCTATCCCAGGGTGTTCCAACCTGGCTTTGGACACTGCCAGGGATCCAGGGGCAGCCACAGCTTCTCTGGGAATTCCATCCCAGCCCCTTGCCACCCTCACAGGGAAGGATTCCTTCCCAATATCCCATCCATCCCTGCCCTCTTGCCATTCCCTGTATCCTGTCCCTCCATCCCTTGTCCCAAGTCTCTCCCCATCTTCCTTGTATCTCTCAGGCCACAGTTTGCTCACCCTGAAGCTTCTCTTCTCCAGGCTCAGGAATCCCAGTCCCCCCAGCCTTTCCCAGCAGGAAGGGTGCTCCATCCCTCTGGAGTGCAGGTTGTTTGGGAAGTGCCCAAGGAGAGGCACCAGATAACCCCAGAGCTGTCCTGAGCAGTTTCCCTTGGAGAACAATTCCCTGGGAGGCTCCTGGAGCAGGAGATGAGTCAGAGGAGCCATCCAGATTTCCTTACTCCAAACATCCCCTGAATTCGATACAGGGAATGGAGATGAGGCAACTCCTCTTTCCACAACCATTTCTACTGAAATTCCATCTGTGCTCCAACTGCCAATTAATTATAATTAACCTTTGCACGTGTGCTGGTTTCGAGTGGATTTTTAATATTTTAATTTTTAATTTGATGCATTTGATATCACTGTTCAGGGCCTGAACACATCCCTGCTGGGAATCAAAGGAAAGCCACACTTTGCCATCATTCCTCTCACTCCATCTGACCAGGAAGAAGGAAATTTTGGGGAAGTTCAGGTGCCACAATGGCTGCAGGTTTATTCCTGTGTTTCTGCAGGATGGGAAGGGAATCTCAGAGCTGGGATCACCGGGAAATCAGCTGGGATGGTTCATTCTTTGTTACACAATTAAATAATCCCCCTGCTAAACACACACTCTGAATTCTCCTTTTGGTCTCTCCCCACTCCGTGGAGCTGCAATCAGTTTCCCTTTCCATGGCTGTAATTTTGGGGAATTTCCAGGAGGTGCTCCCTGTTCTATGGCCCTGCAGGGGGTTCCCTAATGAAGTTTTGACAGATTTAAGGTCACTTTTTGCACAGTTCCACTCAGCACTCCCCAAAATGCACAGCAGGGACAGTTCCTCTGCTCTGCACTGCTTTTAGGAGAGGCTTTGATTTATGGATTTATGCTGAATTTCCTTTCATATTGGCGCATTTCATGTCAGGAAGAAATAACAAATTCAGGGACACGTTGTTGTTGGAGGAGGAAAGGTCTCCAAGCCACTTTAGGAAGTAGCTCATTAAATTCCCAGTCATCCCCTCAGCCTTAAGAGCAGTGGATGCTTTTTATTCTGTTTTCAGTTACCTTAACCCAACACACTTTTATTTTCAGAGCAATTAATTGAGACATTAATAGGAATAAAGCACCTTAAAGCTCTTGCAGTGGGATTTTCTGCAAAGCCCCTATCCCACAGCACTGTATTTCTTTCCTATTGGAATATTTGAGGATGTGAGCCACTAAATGAATGTTTTGTTGGCACTAAATGCAGGAGATGGTTTAGTTTAAAGCTCCAAAAGTTTCAGACTGAAAAGAATGAGGGACAAGGAGTTCTGTTTTTGAAGAGAGCTGTTATCAGCAGAGCTTCTTATCATCTGAAGGAGCTGTTTGTCATTTGGATGTGTTTGGCCATCAGTCCCTGGATTTTCAGCTTCCAGAAATATCCACTCTTTCTGTGATTCAAACCTCACTGACAGAGGGGAAAAAAAGGGGGAGAGGAGAGCAAAAATCCCAAAGAGAATGGGATTCAGAGATTCATGTCAGTGGGATGACACAGGGGGAGAACCCCAGAATCCCAGAATGGTTGGGTTGGAAGGGATTTTAGGATCATCCCATCCCACCCCATGGGCAGAGACACCTTCACCATCCCAGCAGGTCCAACCCAAACCATTCCAGGATTCTGTGCTAATGGGTTTGTTCAGTCCTCCTGAATTTTACAGCTGAGAAATACATGAGGACAAAAGTCATTCCAAAGCTGCAGGTGGTCAGTGGGACAGACTGAGATCCTGACAGCATCAGGTAGTTCCAAAATACTGGGATGAGAGAATTCTGCTTATTCCTGTTAAACCAGCCTGGGACATCCTTGAGCAGCTTGGTGCTGATGCTATCCCAGAACACCCAAGATCCCAATAAAATCCTGACAACACCCTGAGGTCACTGCTGCAGGTCACCTCCTCTTCCTCCCACTCTCCCCGGGGAAATTTGGGTTTACCCCTTCCTCCATGGCCACCCATCTGCAGATCAGCTGAGAAATCATTCTTTGTTCAGCACAACCTTTGTTAACAATGTTATTGTTGCTCCTTGTTCTCTTCTTTGGGTTTGAAAGATTCCTTTTGTTCCTTGTGTTCAAATGTTTAAAAATCCCTCATTTGTGGCTTGTAAAAATGAGAACTGGACGTGAGGCTGGGTTGGAGAAATGCAAGGGGGACTTGTCATTATTTACATATGTGGATTTTACTGTGATTTTTGTTTCAAGAAGTGAATGAAAATGAGTTTATCCCAAGCCCATTTTTAAGTGCTTTGAGATTGGATCAACTGTTCTGTGGGTTTGAAACCTGGGAGGGACTTGTTGTCTTCTCCAGTCAAATGCAGATGGGATAAACTTAAACATTAATTAGGAATTCTTAAATCTACACCTTCCTAGTGATAGGAATATAAACATTGCTGTTATGAATGCCTTTTGCTGTGGGAAGGAATATCTTGGATTGGGGTGTTTGTGTAGCAGGAAAACCTTGCTCAGTGCTGGTGATGTTATCACACTCAGGGTGATCTGTCACTCTGTCCCAATTCATTTGTCATAATTAACATAATTATCAATCCCATAAGGCCAAATGCATTGAGTATCCAGTATGGGAATCTGTGAGCTCTGGGAAACCTCATGGCTGGGAGCAGCTGAGACTGAGGGACAGATTCTCTTGTGGATCTTGTGGGTTTTGGTGCTGGATCTGGATTTGTTTGGGTGGTTCATGGGTTATTTCAAGTTATTTAGATGGTTCATGGGGTATTTCAGGGTCTGTTTGGATGGTTCATGGGGTATTTCTGGTTCTGTTTGGGTGGTTTGTGGTGTATTCCTGGTTCTGCTTGGGGTATTCCTGGTTCTGTTTGGATGGTTCATGGGGTATTTCAGGTTGTTTGGATGGTTCATGGGGTATTTCAGGTTCTCTTTGGATGTTCATGGGGTATTTCAGGTTGTTTGGATGGTTCATGGGGTATTTCAGGTTCTCTTTGGATGGTTCATGGGGTATTTCAGGTTGTTTGGATGTTCATGGGGTATTTCTGGTGCAGGAGAGCATCTCTCTCATGGGGAAGGGATGAAGGAGCTGGGAAGCCTTGGGAACAGGCAGCTGAGAGGGAACCTCATCCATGTCCATCTGCAGGGAGGGGACAGCAGGGAATGGGCAGGAGCTGAGCATGGGAACTCCCACCTGGACATGAGGAACAGCTTCCCTGTGTGAGAACAGCTTATCCAGGGGGTGTGGAGTCTCCACGAGGAGCCATTCCAGAGCATGGGCAGGGGATCCTGTGTCCCCAGGCCCCCCAAGCTCCCTCCCAGCCCCATCCCAAATTCCCTGATCCTCCCAGCCCCATCCCAAATTCCCTGCTCCTCCCAGCCCCACCCCTCAATTCCCTGCTCCTCCCAGCCCCACCCCTCAATTCCCTGCTGCTCACCTGCTCTCCTCCCTCCGCAGGTGCTGCAGGGAGCGCAGCTGATCGCCGTGGCCTCGGCGGAGCCCGCAGCCGGCAGTGTGGACGGCTCTCCTCTGCAGGGCAGTGACATCCAGGTGCAGTACGTGCAGCTGACGCCTGTGCCCGACCACCCTGCCTCCAGCCAAGTACGAGTGAGCTCTTGCTTCTCACTGCCCTCCTTTCTCACTGAACGGGCTTCAGACAGCTCTCAGATGTGTCTGATGTCCACCCACAGACACAGCCTCTTGCCAAACCATGAAACCAGCATTCGTTATAAGATACTTCTTTTTTTCTTTTTCTTAAGGTGTAAATTCTCTGTGACCCATCCTTCTTTTCTGTCCTTGCTCGGTGCCTCCAGAGAAGTTATTTTGGTCACCATTGTGTCCTGGAAGGGTGACAGCTATCCCAAAGGACAGCACCAAAAGTGTGCCCCAACCAGCCTCTTTCCAAACCATAAAAACCATCATTTACAATAAGATACATATTTTTAATTTTTTTTTTAAAGGTATAAATGATCTGTGACCCATCCTGCTTTTCTATCCTTGCTCGGTGCCTCCAGAGAAGTTATTTTGGTCACCATTGTGTCCTGGAAGGCTGAATTGTGCCCAAAAAAAGTGTGCCCAAACCAGCCTCTTTCCAAACCATAAAAACCATTATTCACAATAAGATACATTTTTTAATTTTTTTTAAATTTTTTTTTTAAGGTATAAATGATCTGTGACCTATCCTGCTTTTCTATCCTTGCTCGGTGCCTCCAGAGAAGTTATTTTGGTCACCGTTGTGTCCTGGAAGGGTGACAGCTATCCCAAAGGACAGCACCAAAAGTGTGCCTGAATCAGCCAAAAAGTATTTTCATACTGAGGTTTCCCTCAGGAAAGTTATTCCTGTTCTGACAGCAGTTTTCCAGTTGTTTTGATCAACAGAAATTCCTGCAGCAGTTGGAAGTGAACACTTGATCCTCTCTGCTGTGGAGGAGGAATTATTGGGGTTTTTTTGTCTTTTTTAATCAGTTTGAACAGTTGTGTGTCTGAGGCTAGAAAAAGTTTGTCATCAGCTTGAAGCTTTGGTGACAGCACCAGAAAATTGATTTCAAACAGTTGGAACAACTTTTCCTGAGGAGGTCCCACATGGTTTTGAAAATCCCACTCCATGGGCTTCTTCCTGGAGAAGCCAAGTGGTTGTGGAATTCATTTTGCCTCTGCACTGCCCTTAAAAAATAAAAAAAAAAAATTATTTTTAGTCACTTGTGAGAGTGCTCTGGACACTGAGGGTGTTCTGCAGGGATTGTGCCTTGTTTTTGATGGATCCTCCATCTCTGCTGAGGATTTAATAAATCCTACAAGAGGATACCCTGAGTTGGGAAGGACCCACGAGGATCATGACCCCAAACAAGTGAAGCAGGCAGTGAGAGGTGTTGCTGTCCTTGCTCCAGACCTGTGGAATTCCCAAATTTCCCTCCCTTGGGGTTCCTCCTCACCCAGAAACTCTCCGGGAAGGAATTCTGGAGCAAAGCTCCCACCAGCAGCAGCAGCAGCAGCACACAGGAGTTCCTCCCTCTTCAGAGGCACTTTGCACCATGTTGGTTTTCATGCTGTGGTTAACCACAGAGGTTTACAGGGAGCCCAGGGAAAGCAGGGAAGGAATGTGACAGGAAAAGGGGATGAAAGGAAAACCAGACAAGCCCAACAACAAGTTGGCCATAAATATTTCCTCAGTTTGCAGCGACTGAAAACTGAAGATCTGGAAAGGAATTGGAGAAACCAAGTTGGTGTTTGCATCGCTCTGAGTTGATCCATAGTTGAGGATAAAATTATGGAATAAATTATGGAGTTGTCCTGTGGAGAGGATCTTTTATCTAAAGGGAAAAGTCTTACCTGAGGGAAGGGAAAATCCTTCTGAGTTAGGCTGCACTGACACTTTGTCAAGGTGCTGAGATGTTCCCAAGGATTTTGGAGCTCTTTATCAATCAAAGCTCATTCCAGTGGAATTTATTTTCCACCTGGGTTGGATTCTGTGCCAATTGCCTGGTTGAAACAGCACAAGTGGGAATTGATTTCATGTCTCACAGCAAGGTGCCTTTTTCTGCCCTTTTTTTCCTGAAATGAATTCCTGCTCTGAGTTCAGCTGGAGCAGTGCAAAATCCACTTGAATTTTGTATTTTCAGTCTATTAATGAATGATTTTTGCTTGGCTTCTTTTCATGTTTTGACAGCAGTTTACAAAGTCAAGAAATACGGAGTGTTTGGATTAAAATTCTGTGCTCAGATGCAGTGCTGGTGGTAAATTTTGTTCGATTTGGAAAAAAACTCCACCATCATTCCAAATTTAAATTCTTCTAATCCCTTCAGCTCTGAGTGTTGGATAAATATATGGTGTTGTCGTTGTGCTGATATTTGATAATTCTATTTACTCAATACACTTTTCCTCTAAATGGGAAGAAAAACTTGGAGGATTATTTAAAAACTTCTGTGCTATCGAATTTAGCAATCTCACCGATTTATTCAGCACCTTGGCATGAATTTATTGGACTTTCAAACAAACACAAAATACCCTTCAAAAAATTCCTGTAGCCAAGTGCAATTACTGGCAACGAGGCAGAGAGAAATAATTGGGCAAGAAAATCTGAATTTAGGATGATTTCGAACCTCTGGTGTTTTCATTTGAATCATAAAGAAGCTGGGACTGTGTAGTCAAACCTAAAAACTGGGAAATCTGGATTTTCCACCCCTGTGGATCTTGTGGCAAGTTCAAGGCTGGGAGCACAAAGCAGGGCTTAAATGAGGCTTTTTTCTCCCAGAAATGCTGTCAGAGAGATAATCCTTGTCCATTGGAGGTGTTTATGAGGGAAAATCCAGCAGGGGCAGATCTGTGGGATCAGGGGGAGTTTAGAGGGAATAAACCATGAAATTTTTGCCCTTTTCTTGGAATTCTCTCCCTGCTGGGATCCCTGCTGCTGGCAGGGGAAGCTTTCTGGGTGTGAGGGATTCTCTGCAAGCCAGGGCAGCTGCTCTGCTCTCTGCTCCTCTCACAGCTCTGGAGATGCTTCTCCTGACTCCCAGGAATGTGGGAGTTTGCTGTGGGATCATCCTTCCCCAGCAAGTTCATTTGTTAAGAGATTTCCTTTAAAAGTTTCAATCAGTTGGGATTTAACAAACTTGTAGCTCTTTCTGGTTTTCCGTGGAAAACGAGGAGAATCAATCCTGCAGGAGGAATTTTCTCTGAGGAAATCTTGACTGTAGTTGTGCTGTTCTCATTTTATATAAAACATTGAAAGGCTGCAGTGGGAAAAACCCAGCATTTTTAGACCTTATCCTGCCCCAGCTGGGAAATCCCAAGGACAAAACCAACAGGTGATTTCACTGCCCTTATCCCAAATCCAGGAATTCCTCCTGGCTCTTCCATGAGCATCCTTGGTGGTCTCTCCCTGTTCCCAGCATCACTGCTGGGATGAGCCTTTCCACAGCTCCAGCACATTTGGTGCCAAACTCTGTGTTTGTTCTCTTTCTTTGGAGCTGGTTCTTTTTTTGGGAAGAGAGAGGGAATAATTGCCTTGGTGCCACTCGTGATTTTGGAGATCTTTATCCTCACTGCACTATTTCAGCCTCCTCATTAGGCTTGGGGAGGACTCTGGATGTTATTTTTGGTGCCTTTGTGAGTGTGTTCCCATTCCCACTGTCACAGAGCCCACAGCCATGTGGATTTTGCTCTGGAATTTTTCCACTGGTACACACAAGAACTTTCTATTTGCAGAAGGAGTTCACATTCTCTTGGTCACACCACCAAAGAGCACTTTTGAATTGATTTCCTGCCGTCCTTTGCAGGGCACTGATTCCCTTCAATCAGCAATCCAGCCAGAAATGCAGATAGAACACGGAGCAATCCAGATCCAGTGAGAGAATGGAGGAAAGCTGGGGAGCTGGCAGTGAGCTCCAGCCAGAAACAGAGTGCAAGGGGCTGGGAATCCCTGCCAGCCTGGTGGAACCTCCAGCCACACCTGGAATTGTCCTCACCCGGAATAATTCCAACCCCAACTGGAGCTGCATCACCACACCAATCCAACCCCAAAAAAACCCCAGTGCTCTGCACTTCAAGCCACTCAGAGAGGACAAACCCAACCCTTCAGAGGGAGAGGAAGAAATCTCCTGCTTCCCAACTGAGAGACTCCATCCCTGTCCTTCTCTCCCGTGAAAACACCGTCGGAATCAGCAGATGTTTAGGACCTGCTTTGCCACATAGAGGAAAATCCCAGAGCTCAAATATTTTTCACTGTTGGAACAGCCTTTTTTTTATTTGCTACGGTGTTTATAACAAAAAAAAGGAAAATATTTAAAAAAAAAAAAAGGAAAGATCCCTTGACAGCAAGTCTTGGCCTTTTGCTGGTGTTTTCTGTTCAGTGTCATGAAAACTGTATTTGCAGAAGACTAACGATTTTGTTTGTACTGTTGCTTAACTACTTTTCTAGGGGAAAATGCTTTAAAAATGCTGTAATTACGCATTTCTAATGAAAAAATAAATGTGTATTTATGAATAGTGCAGCTCTAAGTTGCTCTGCCTTGGGAATGAGTCTGGGTTGGGTGGGCAGGAGTATTGTCCTGGAGGAGCTGGGGATGGATCCACATTGAGCCTCGGAGGAAGAGCCCAATCTCAGACCATTTTGTTATCCAAATTCCCAATCTCAGACCATTTTGTTACATAAATTCCCAATCTCAGACCATTTTGTTACATAAATTCCCAATCTCAGACTATTTTATTATCTAAATTCCCAGTGCAAGAAAAACGGGATAGTTAAGTTTTGATTCTGCAAATCCAATTTAGTCAATGAATTTATGAAATAATTTTATTTTGTGTGAACAATTCTGAGCTCTCTCCCTTTTAATTCCTCCTGTCTCCTTTTTCCAGCAGTTCCCCAGAGTGGGATTCATCCATCAGAACCCAACATCCAACAGCCAGGTGAAATCCCCTCTCCTCTGAAAGTTTGGGAAATTTAATATGAATTTTGACAAAACACCATTTTCCTATTTGCTAATCTGGAGTGGAAAGGAAACCTGTTTGCCATAACCTGGTTATTTCAGTGATGCATGTTTTGGAAAATAGAGTTTGGGAAAGAGTGTGAAAAATAGGATTTGGAAAATAGGGTTTGAAAAATAGTTTGGAAAACAGAGAGGGAGGTGCTGCTTTGTATTTGATTTTCAGCTGATTTCCACTTGCTCATTGCCGATTTAGGCTCACAATGCATTAACTGAATTGATAAATGAGGAATAGCCACAAATCCCACGTGGCTGAACTCAGGTTAACTGGAATTTTTATTTTTTCATTGCCAAGGGAAGGGTTGAGCACCCCCAGCTCCTGGAAATGTTGTCCCTGGTAAGTGTTACACTTCCTATAAATTCCTCCTTCCTGTAGGATATTTCCTGCCACAGAAGCACAATGCAACCAAGCTCAGCTCGTGGAGCTCGGGGTTTGCAGTGGGACAAGGATTGGGCTGTTCTCAGCTCCTTTGGGATGTTTCTCAGCCTGGGAAGAGCTTGGCACCCAAAGAGAGGCCAAAACATAAAGCAAGGCCTGGATTTTGAAAAGTCATGGAATTATGGAATGATTTGGGTTGGGAAGGACTTTAGGGATCACCCAGATCCACCCCTGCCATGGGTAGGAACACCTTCCACTATCCCAGGGTTTTCCAACCCTGCCCAGCCTGGCCTTGGATATTCCAGGGATCCAGGGGCAGCCACAGCTTCTCTGGGAATTCCATCCCAAGAGAAGATTCCATTCCTTCCCAAGAGCCCATCTAACCCTCAGTGGGAATCCATTCCCTGTGTCCTGGCAGGGCTAGCTGGGAATTGCCCTCTGCTCTGTGCTTTCTGGTGAACTCAGAATTGTTCTCTCTGCCTTTTCCAGCTGAGGTTCAGGAGGAGGTTGAGCTCAGGAGATTCCAGAACTAAACCAGGAATTCTGGTGAGTATTCCCTGTCCCTGCTCCCTTTGTACTAAAACTCTGTTAGGTGACCATTATTAAGACCTTTCAGACCACTTAATCTTGAATGCCACCTGAAAAAGAATTCTTTTAACCTTGAATCCCACCTGAAAAAACTCTTTAACCTTGAATCCCACCTGAAAAGAAGAATTCTTTTAACCTTGAATCCCACCTGAAAAGAAGAATTCTTTAGGGTTTCCATGCTCCTGATTAAAATCAAAATATGATGGTTTGGTGGGTTGTACAGTTAGAAATTGCTCTAAAAAAAGCGAGGGATGTGGCGTATTTTTTCCCTTTCTTCCCTGTTAGTTTTCTGTCTTTTGTCTTGCAAAACAAATCTATAAAAACCATCACCCCTCCCGTGACCCAAATAAACTGGAATGTCCTCACTAGCTGCATTTCCAGGCATTTCAGCATCAACACTTCGCCTGGGAAGCAAAGAAAATTCCATCCAAAAAGCTGCTCGTGTGGAGATCCTGCTGTGTGGGAATCCTCTGGTGGATTTTATTATCCAGTTCTCTGGATATGGAATTTCACGTTAGAAAAACACGGGGAGAAAACCAATCCTCCCCAAAACCCCAAAAATCCTCCCCAAAAACCCCAAAAATCCTCCCCAAAACCCCAAAAACCCCAAATCACTGCAGGATCTCCAACTCCTGTTAGCAATCAGTTTTCCTCCTCAATTCCCAATTATCCCAGCACTGGAAATGTGGAGCTGAATTCACGTTCAGCACAAACTGTTTCCCATTCTCAGGGATAATAATATTCCTTTCATTCCTGGTGATCCCAAAGCTCCTGTGGGAGCTCAGTGAGCCCTGGGCAGTCAGAGATCATTTCCTGGGAATAAGGAGATCCTTTTTCTTGGATCTTGGGAAGAAGGAGGTCCATGTTAATAGGGAAATGGGTCAGCACTGCCCTTCCTCAAGGTGATTTTTAGTCAAATCCTGTTCCTTGTCGTGATACATTGGATGGAAATGGATAAAACCTGATTTTTACCCCATTTATGTCTCATACAAAGTTTAATTCAACAGCAAATGTCTTCTTTGTGTGACTTCTTTGCCTTTTTTTAAAACCTTTTTCCAAAGTTTTCTCCTCTTTGTTTCCTATTCAATTTTTCCCAACACTATTTGAGTGGCTGAAAGGTGCACTTCAGATGTAGTTTTGAATATTTCTTTATTTACTTAACACTTATTTATTTGTTTATTCATATAACTATATATATTTTTATATTTATTTTACATATATATTTTTAATATATATCTCATATACAAAATATGGATATTTATTTTTATATGCACCACCTATAAAATATCAATTCATTTATATACCTTCAATATGTACAATATATAATATCTATTTTATGTACACACAGCATAGACACCATATATATAATTATTTTTATATACACACCATCTACACTTTATGTATGTATTTTTATATTTATACTCCGTGTATACAATGCATATTTATTTATGTTTATGTTTGTGGTTATGTTTATATTTATGTTTTTGGTTTTGTTTATATACCATATAAGATAGATAGATAGATAGATAGATAGATAGATATAGATATAAAAATCCCTCGCTCTGCTGGATTCTGAATTCCATTAATCAGGAATAAATAAAGCCATTTTCACCCTTAATTTCATGCCCAGGGAAGATGCTTTTCACTGGGCTGATTTAACAGTTCCCAAAATCCCACAGTTGGAAATTCCAGCGTTTGATGCTAATTAGGAACATTTTCAGTCAATAAACAGATTTTTCCCTGCTGCTCCCATGTGGCACTGAAATCAAACCTCCAGGTGATGGCACTGGGAATTCTGCTGATTCCCACTTCAGGTGGAACTGCAAACTCCTGCTTTGGTGCCTTTTCTCCCCAAAATTCCTGCTGCCAGCTCCTCCTGGATCAGCATTTCCCAATAATCCAGCTGGGGTGGCTTTAATCAGCCCCAAAGGATGGGATTTTTGATCAGCCCCAAAGGATGGGATTTTCAATCAGCCCCAAAGGATGGGATTTTTGATCAGCCCCAAAGGATGGGATTTTTGATCAGCCCCAAAGGATGGGATTTTCGATCAGCCCCAAAGGATGGGATTTTTGATCAGCCCCAAAGGATGGGATTTTCGATCAGCCCCAAAGGATGGGATTTTTCCAGCTCAGCTCCTGGGATTCCTCACTCCTTGGGGCATCTGCCTTGTGCAATTCCTGCTATTTACCAGCCTTGCCATTGCTCAATCCTTCAGCCCTCCTAATCCCCCTGCTCTAACGGGCTCCCTGCTCTCTGCAGCAAAAAAATATAATAAAAAAAGGAGAAAGAGAAAGCAAAAAAATAAAAAAATCCAACCGTTCGGCAAAGAGGAGGCGGGAGGAGGAATGCAGGGAGAAGCGAGGCAAGCAACGAGGAGCAGTTTGTTGGTTGGGTTGGATTCCTCCCTCCTTTTCCACACTCAGGTTGCTTTTCCCTCCTCTCTGCAGCCCAGGGAGGATCCTGAGGAGTTCCTCATTTCCTGGGATAAACCAGTTGCCCAGATCTCCTGATTTTCCCGAGGAGCAGCAGCGTTGGAGGTAGGCAGGGGCGAGGCGGAGGGGAGAAGCTCGGGGGGCAAATTTCCATCTTTTTTTCCTTTTTCCATTTTGTTTATCCCTCGCTGGGTTTTGAAAGAGTCTGTAAACATCTGGGGGGATCACATCTGGTTTGGGTTCTGCCTGGAATTCCTGGGAGTTTCGTTCAATTGAGCGTTAGAACGAAACCAGCAGCTCCTTTGGCAGGTTCTGCCTCAGGATTTTCCAAAAATAAACAGTGCATCCCCACACTTTCCCCCTCCGACACTTCCCTGAGTTTTCATGGAAGTTTTCTTGTGTGGCAAAGAGCTCAATGAACTTTGGGCTCAGCGACACGAGTGATTTCCTTTTGTTTTCCGCGTTGGAAAAGATGGAAAGTCTTCATTTTTCTGCCAGAAAATCAACTTTGTCAGACTATTCCCTTAAAAAACTTAGATTCCTGGGAATGGCTTTGCATGGCTTGACAGTTTTCCATGCTGATCCTTTCTCTCTGATTCTTTTCCACTCGTGGCACTGAGCAAACTTCATCGACGGGAAGTGGTTGAGCGTTTCGAGGTGGGTTTTGTGTGTGTGGTTTTGCTTTTATTTGGGATTTTCCTGTGTCATTCCCTGCTCCAATCCTGCTGGAATTCCAGCTCTGTGCTGCACAAATATCCTTGGATTTGAGGTCCCTCAGGCTCTTGGCTCCAAGTCCAGCCATTTGCAGCTTTAATCAACGTGCAGATTTATCAAGTCGAGGGCAAATTGAAAAGCTCATGATTGGAGTGTTGCTCTCGGGAGGAAAAATTAGGGAAGAGTTTGGGCAGGGAGGGAATTGCAGGAACTTCCAGCCAGGAAATCCAGGTGGGAAGTGAGGCAGATGTGGATGTGGAGGAGGAGGATTCACAACCAAGCAACTCTTGGTGGATTCCTCATCTTTAGGTCCCTTTTGTCACTGCCAGATGTCACCAAATGCAGGTGCCTTGGGATGGGGATGGGAATGGGAATGGGAATGGGAATGGGGATGGGAATGGGGATGGGAATAGGGAACAGGGAATGGGGATGATGTGTGGCTGGGTGTGCAGGGCTGATCCCAAGGGATGCTCCCAGTGCTGGATCCACACAGCCCAGAGCCACTGGATCCATTCCCAGCTCCATCACACAACGTTCCCTCTGTTCTCTCCCCGTGCCAGAAGGCACCACCCAATAATGTGGGAAATACCCTGAATTTAGGGAATTAGGAATCAGTCAGGTTGGAAAAGACCTTTAAGGCCATTGAGTGCAACCAGCAGTGCCAAGGCCACCTCTGTCCCCAAGTGCCAGGGCTGGACAACCCTTCTGGGGAAGAAGTTTTTCCTAATATTGGGAAATGTCTTTCTCACATGAAGTTCTCAAAGCTGGAGGGTTGAGTTGGGCTAAAAGTGCTTTTTACTGGGTTCTGACCAGGGAAATGATGGGTTCTTGTCCCCTTGTTTGTGGGGGACAGCAAATTTGTGGCTGGAAACCCAGGGGCTGATCAAGATCATGAGGAAAACAAATTGAGATAAAAGCAATTTTAAAAAGACTTGAAACCCTTAATCCTTAGGATTGGTTTCTGAAGGTCCAGAATTAAAAATATCATCCTTAAAAAGAGCATTCTTAGAGCATGGCGTTAATAATCAGAGAACATCCCAGAAAATGCAGATTTTTCTCTTAAAATGCCACCTTCCCTCTCCCTTTGGTCCCTGAGATTTTGGTGGGCACTGAGCAAACAGCCCCTTCCAGCAAAAGGAGGGTTAACTCCTGGGGAAAGGGGGGTGGAGAGGGAATCCCAGCCTGGAACTTGAGACTTTCCAGCTGAGAAAGAAAGATTTGGAGATGCAGACGTAATCACAGAGCTCTGCAATCAGCTCCCTGTCAAAGGCAGTCGGGAAAAGCACATAAATAACTCCCCAGCCACGCTGGGTGTAGAGCAGGACACGGAGCAGCAGTGCCACCACCTCCTCCAGGGTGAGTGTGGAAAAACTTCCTGTCTAAACGCTTGGAAATCCTTTAAATCTGGGGAATGGCTCGGTGGGAAGCTCAGGAGTGGAGGTGAATTTGGATTGTTTGGTGTCAGATCTAAGAGATGCTCTTTTAATTCGGGTTTTCCTGCAGACAGGCTCTGGGAATGAGCTGGGGGGGCTGAGACAGAGTTTCTGTTCTCTCCTGCTGCAAATCCTAAAGCCCTCATGAGCTGCCAAGGGCTGCAAACAAACTCATGGAGTGGGAATGCAAATTTGTGTGGATTTCCTATGAAAATGGGAGCATTTGGATTCGCATGGCTTAACTCCTTGCAGCTTGAGCAGCTCGAGCTGCTCTCCTTATCTGCTCCAGCTGCAGGATCCCAGGTAGTCCACATGTTCAGGATGGGATTTCCTGAATTTTGGAGCATCCTGGTGGAGCTTTCTGTGCTGCCTGAGTGATGCACAGCGAGGGGGGTTTGTGTTTTGGAAATCCCAGGAATTTCTGATTGATGCAGACTCAAGGAAAGATGGAAGAGGGAAGGGATGCTGCTGCCTTGCTTCTCCACGGGGAAAACCAGCCCTGCCAGGTGCATGGGACGGGATGGTCCAGCTGGGGTGGCATTCATTGCATTATTATAATTAATATTCTAATGACCAGGCTTTGCGGAGTTCACAGCTAACGCGCTCGACTCCTTGCACCGTTTCACGCTGGGTTACATGGTTGTAAAAATGCCTGTTTTCCATTACAGAACCGGGAGATAAACGGAGATGACAGTCACATTTTCCTAACATAAATTTCTCCCTTTCCCACTCCTCCTTGGAAGCCATAAATCCCAGCAGCCTGGCTGGCTGCTGCAGACATCAAAAGGCCCCGTGGGGCTGCTGGCTTTGCCAGCCCTGGGTCAGGTCCTGTGCAGGATGATCCAAATCATCCCAACATCCAAATGATAACAGAAAGCTGGGATGGGAAGCGGAGTTAAAGGAGGAAGCTGGACAGTGTGGGAGGGGAAGGAAAATCTCCTGAGAGGAGTTGTCTCAGCTGATGTGGTTCAGGTGGTGGGGAGAGCTTTTCCTTCTTTTTCTGGCCAGTCAACATCTTCCTGTTTTCCTGCTGCTGCCCTAAGTGTTTTCAGCCCTAAGAACTCAACTTTCCAGGTCAAAGCTGTGGCCAAGTTGTTGTCTCATCCCATCTCCATTGATGCAACATCCTTTGCTCTTGGCCTGGCTGGAAGGTTCCTTTTGCCCAGAGCAGATCCATTCACAAACTTCCTCTCCTTGCCTTTTCCTTCCCTGTCACATCAGATACTCCTCAGGATTTTGCTGTCCTCCGTGGCCTGTCCTCACCCCATCCCAGCTCTCATTTAGGATCTGCTCCTTCCCCCTGCTGCCCCTTTGCCCTTGGCTGGACCAACATTTCAGTGCAAACAATGAAAATGCAAAATTTCAGTGCAATTCCAATGCTTCACTTCTCATCCTTCAGTCCCTTCCTGCCCTGCATTCCCTGTTTTCATGTTTTCTGTCCCTCTGAGTTTGGATCATCCTTCCTTGTGCAGCACCCACCACTCTTTGTAGGAAACCAAGAGTAATCCATCCTTGAGTTTCAGCTGTCACCAGCTCAGAGCTCTGCACCACTGATATTTCTCTTTTTAATTATAATTATGCTATGATTAAGCATAATTAGCTCAGAGTTATGACACATGAATAAACCCAAGGCTCAAGTTACAGATGAGAAACCTTGTTCTGGTTTTCATTCTGCTTTAACAACTTCCCCGTGCCCTGAAGAGCAGATCCAACCAACTGCTCTGTTGAAATAAACCCTTTTTCACATCTTCAGCCTGCTGAGTCCTCATCAGCACAGGGAAACCTTCAACACCCCAATGGATAAGAATCCTGTAGCACATAAACATTCCCAGCTCCTCCCTGCCTTTCATTATTTCAGTTCTTAATAATTGCCATTAATAAATTCAGTCTCTCAGTAGTAATAAATAATAATAACAATAAAAGTTTAAAAATAAATAAATCGGTAGTTCCACATCGTGGGAGCAATGTCTGTCCAGCAAGTCTGAGCTCTTGTCCTCATGTGTCTGGAAAATTTTGGAATTTTCCTCACTCCCTGAACTCCTCTGGGCTGAGATTTCAGCTCCTTGAACCAATCTCTCACCTCGTTCACTCTCCAGAGGGCAAGGGATGAAGTGCAGCCTTCCCAATCCCTGTTTCCCTGATTTTCCTGTCTCCTCTCATCATTAGCAGATTCTCTGAGCCCTTCTAGCTCTGCCCTAGTGGATGTTGCTCTTCCCTCAGTGCTCCATGCTGGGGTTTGGCCAAACCTGTGCCAAATCCTGTGCTTTGCCAAATTCTGTGCATGGCTCAGAATTCTCACGTCCTGCTCTTCCCAAGCCTGGATTGGGATCTTTCCTAAGGAATTCTCAGGATCCTGAGCCTGCCAAGAGCCCAGCAGCTCCTCAGGACACCCAGAGTGTGGTGGTGTCTGACCTTTGCCGTTCTCTGGTGGGAAAGGGGAGACCAAAAGGCGAGGAATAAAGCAAACAAAACAGGGAACAGCTCTGCAAGTGCCAGAAGCAAAAGGCAGCTGAGATAGCGAGTTGTTTGGGTTGGTTTTTTGCTCTTCTATTTTTAATGTGCTCGCTTTCATTTTTCTCTGGAACTCGTGGAAAGGACGAGCTGCTGGATAAGGAAAAGTGACTGAACTTGTGCTGAGACAGAAATAATCTGTAATTATTTACAGATAATACAGGGTAATCAGCAGTGCAGGGAGGGAGGACACAAAACTACGTGACAGCTGAGCTGAAGTTTGGGCAAATCCCTCTTTGTCTGGGACACTGTGCCTGGCTTTGCACAGAGCTGTCTCCAGCCCCAAATCCAATCTAAGTGCAGTGTTATTAAAAGAATTCATCTCTGAAACCCCAGCAGAATCTGTTTGGGTTGCTGATTTCCTTGAGGAGAGACTGCAGTGGAGCAAATCCCTGGTTTAGCACGCAAGGTATCCGGTTGCAGAGTCCCTGGAGGGTGGGAAATCACTTCCCAACTGAGCCTAATAACCATGGTGTGGAGAAATTATTGGTGCTGATTACACCCTAAACCAACCAAGCATCAGAGCAGCTCCCAGCCAGGGCTGTGGCTGCTGAAAGAGCAGAAGAATGATGGGAGAGCAGGGAGATAAATGCTCCGTGCTGCTTGTGCTGGGATTTGTCCCTGGGTGGGTAAATGACATTGCTTTCAGCAAAGGTTTTAATGAGGAAGTTGGGATTGCCAGGATGGAGGAGTCCTGCATGGATTCCATCCTTCCTTCCAGCCAGTTCTCCAGCTTTTTGGGAAGCTGGAAACCAGCTTGGTTCAGCTTCACACTGACCTTGGATCTCGTGACTCGTAGAGCTAAAGGACTCTGGATGTGGCAGTACTGTCCCTGCTGTCCCCTCCAGACTGGATGTGGTGACACTGCTGCTCATCCACCCCAAGGTCCTGGAGAGGAGTTCACCAGGCCTTGGACACTGCCAGGGATCCAGGGGCAGCCACAGCTTCTCTGGGAATCTGTGCCAGGGCCTGCCCACCCTCACAGCCGGGAATTGATGGGAATTTCTAGTGGCTCCTTCCTCAGGGACATCAGAGATGGATTGGAAAAGAGACCCCAAATCACCACCTGTGGTGTCTTCAGTCTGCAAAACATCCCAGGAAAAACAGGGAAACTCAGGGGCAGCAAGGGCTGAACTTCCTGCCTCAACCAGAGGGGTTTTCCTTGGGGATTGGAGCTGAATCCCTGCAGGGCCACTGCACTGGGTCCTGTCCCTCCCTGGGGTGACCCCGAGGCTGCTCAGGGTCACATCTGCCAGCTTTCCACAGGGAGCTGTGGATCCTCTCCAGCAGGGACACTCTGGGGTCCCCAAAACCAGAACACCTCATGTCCCACAGCACCCCCAGGTTGGACATTCCCAAAGAAATGGCATCTTCCCTGGAAAACCTGGTTTTTCCCAGGGTGGAGATGAAGGCCAGTTGTGTGCAGGTGGCATTGCATTGTTCAAGGTTTGTGCTCACCTGCCTGTCTGCTCTCATCAAATCCACATCTCCACGAAAAACCCTGGAGGATTGAACAGAAATCAACTGTTCCCACTTGTTTCTACCTCCCTTTATTGATTGGGATGTTTGGGTGGAGCTTTGTCCCACAAACCCCATTAACACACAGCCCAATTCTGATCCCTCTCACCAGGAACTCATGGTGTCCCACTTGGAAAAAAGGATTCCCTCCAGGAAATTCCCTCAGGAGTGAGATCTGCAGAGGATCTGAGCTCTCAGCACCCAGGGCTGCAAGGTTAGTGGATTTTATTTGCATCCTTTTAAAAAACCATTGGAACTGCAACAGGATATGCAATGATTTTGGAGGATAAATATCCCCTGCAAGGAAGGTCACAAGGATATGGAAAAGTGTTTCCAAAGGTGAGGTAGGCAGAGGAATCTATTTTCCCTAATTTATTCTCTCTCCACCATCCTGGGTGGAAGAGCAGCCTGGGTTTGTTTGCACCTTGCAAGACAAATAATCTCTTTTTTTTACTAATGATTATAATTTGTATAAATTGACAATATCACAAAGGGTGAGAAAGAGCAACACCAGAGCTGGGTGTTGATTATTCTCCTGTTAAACTCTGCTATTGAGCTCATGTTTAAGTTTTATCACACATTTAAGGACAACTTTCAGCTCCCCCAGGAATGAGTGAATTCCCTGAGTCTCTTCCCAGTGCTGAGTTTGCTTTGCTCAAGGGTTGCACTCAGATCACCACAGTTTGGATTTTGCCTTATTTCCTATTTTTTCCAAAGATGCACTCTAGAAAAATGAAGATTTCATGCAAACTGGGAGGTGAGCTGGGGGGAAATTCAAATGTTTTGGCTCTGGGAACTCCCCGTGTTTCCCTCTGCAGTGTGTGGAGACAGGGAAGGGAAAAGGAGCAGGAATGGGAAATCCAGAGCAATGTTCAGTGGCAGGGAAGGCAATTGAAGCTTTTCTCATCTTCCCTCCCCTCTTGTGCAGCATCTCCCACTCCAGGGCAGGAAAAACATCAAATGGGTGGAAATGGGGAGGACAGAATTCAATTTTAATTTGCTTTCCTCAGCTTTTAATAATCCCTGATGCTGTTAATCATTCATTACATTCCTCTAAAGAACAGGACTAATAAACTTCCTTTTTTCTGAGGCAGTGCTTGTTCAGAGGGTTAAACCTTCTCCCAGGTGCCATTCCATAAAAGAGTAGGGATTTAAACTCCAGGAATTTCAGTCTGCAGGACAAAAAAAAAAAAGGAAAAAAGAAAAAAGAGACTTATTTGAAGCTTGGGCAGGCCTGGTTTTTCAGTGTCTACAACCTCCCTCCCCCTAAAATAACACTTGAGCCACAGTGAGGGAAACTTCAGGCCAAGTTTTACAGCTTAACCACATGCAGAAGTGCTTATGCAACTGCTGCCTTCCAAATGAACTCAGTTTGAGGTGGAAAAGGAGAGTTTGGGGACACTGAGGGTGTCGGGCTGGTCTGGAGATGTGCTGGCACCTCTGGGGGCTTCACACCTCAGTTTCTGTGGCTTGGGGTGATGCCAGGAGGAGCTCAGAGGGTTTTCTGTGCCTCCCTGGATGTCATTTAAGGTTGGGCAGGAGGAAACTTTAGGAGATGAGCAGCACCTCTTTGAATTACTGTCTGCAGCTTATAGCAACACAGAAAAAAACAGAGATATTAAAAAAAAAAGATATTAAAAAAAATATCTATATGTAAGAACTCCAGGCCCTTTTTTCCAGCTGGTTCCATCTGTGTGGTCTGCTCTGCTGGGGAATTCCTGCTCTGGGAGATCTCCAGAGCTCCCAGAGAGGGAGATGTGCTGGAGAAATTCATCACCTTCTTGCTTCTGGAGACCTGACATGGTGGTGTCCCTGGCCAGTGGTGGCCCTGTGGCCTCTGGAGGTGTTTTTGCCCCAGAGTCCCTGAAAATGAGCACAGGACCAACACCAAGAGCCAAAGCAGAGCCCTGAGCTGGAGTCTTGGCTTTGCCCCAGTCTGATGGATATTCAGGGCTGGCCTGCAGCCTCTGGGATTAGCAGAGAGTTGTTTTCCTCAGGGAGTTGGGGAAATCTCCAGCTTGGCTTCACTGAGGCCAGTTGCTGCCCTGTCTCGTGACAGAGCTCATCATGAGAGCAGATGGGAAATGCAGCAGCTCCCGAGGCTCTGAGCTCTTTATTCCTCCTTTCTTCTCCATTTTCTTCACACAGTGGCACCAGGGCCTTCCAGGGGGAGTGTAGAGTTGGGGAGTTCAGAGGAGAAGGATGGAGTTCATGGGAGGAACTCAGAGAATCACAGAATCACAGAATCCCAAAATCACAGAATCACAGGGTTGGAAGATCATTCCAAAATCTCCAAGTCCAACCCATACCCCAACACCACCTCAGCTAAACCATGGCACTGAGTGCCACAAACAATCTTTTTAAAACACATCCAGGGATGGTGATTCCATCACCTCCCTGGGCAGATGATTCTAGAACTTTATCACTCTTTCAGTAAAACACTTTTTCCTAACATCCAACTGAAATTTCCCTTGGACTGTTTCCTCTTGTTCTGTCAGTTCCTGCCTGGAAAAAGAGACCAAACCCCACCTGACTACAAACACCCTTCAGGTACTTGTAGAGAGTGAAAAGGTCTCCTCTGAGTCTTCTTTTCTCCAGGCTCCTTTCTCCTGGGAAAGGAGGATGGATGCAAAATGCAAAACCTCATTTCTTGGTGATTCCAATTCCTTCTGTGTCCCCTCTGAGCTCTCCCAGCAGCCATTCCCCTCCTTTTGGGATCATTCCCAGGCTGTGCCAGCTCTGGGCACAGCACTGAAGGATTGGCAGTGTGGAAAATCACCCCATTTCCACCCTGGGCTTCTCAGGGAGCCTCAGGGAATGCTGCAGGAAAAGGCTGGGAGCAGCCCCAGGGCAGTGCTGACATCCCCAATAAAGCTCAGGGAGGTTGCTCCAGCTCCTGAGCCTCAGTGCTTGGATTTAATGAGCTCCAGAGCTCCAGCACGACCCTGCTGCACTCCAGGGTCATGGAGAACGAAGGATTTCTTTCAACACCCCAGCCAAACCATGACAAACTGTCTCCAAGCCACCCCGAGCCCACCCTGGTTCAACCCTCCGTTCTGCCTCGCAGTGTTTGCCAGGAACCTGCTGGATAAAAACCCAGGGCTGCTGAGCAGGCTGTGCAGGAGTTTGGGATGGATGGAGCTTTGATCCCCTCGGATCCTGCAGGGGCTGCAGCAGCTGCCAGTCCCACCAAATCTGCTCTCCAAACCGAGATCCCCTGGGAATTTTCCTTGGGAATGTCCCTGGGGCTTCAGGGCTTTGTCTCTCCTCCACTTTTGGGGAAAAGCTTTGCTTTGCTGCACTGCTTGGAGTTCTGCTTTGGTCCTAATTTGGTCGTTAATTCCTGGCAAAATAAAGCCCAGCCAACCCTAAACAGAGCTGGATGGCAGCACTGGCCAGTGTTTGTTCTGCTCCTGCCATCTGGAGCAGCATCTCCCCTTTATTTCCCCTTTATTTCCCCTTTATTTCCCCTTTTATTTACCTTTTATTTTCCCTTTATTTCCCCTTTTTCTCCCCTTAATCTCCCCGTCTCCTTCCAGGTCTCAGCCTGTTCAATTCCTGTTCTTCTCCCACACCTCTCCCTTCTTTCCTTCTGCTCTTCTCCTGTTTCTGACTCACAGCTCTGGTGTTCCCAGGTGCCCAATTCCTACAGAAATGGTGCTTCCAATCAAGCCAGGTTAATATTCCCTCCCTGGGATGTGCAGGGAGAATCCCTCCAATTCCTTGATGGCATTTCTGAGCTTTCAGCATTTGTAGGATGATGTTTTTTGAGCTGCTTTCACCTGTGTCACCCAAACCCCAGAAATGGGGTGGAAATGGTGCCCTGGTTGTGCTCCAAGCAGAGGGATCTCCTCATCCCCACCTCGAGGTGGTGGCACTGGAGGTGACAAAGGAGAGGTTCAGAGCCACCAGCATCCTCCCAGCCCTTCCAGCAGGGAATACCTCCCAGGGATTTGCTCCCAGCAGAGCCTCTTGCAGCATTTTGTCTGATTTTAAAACAATAAAACCCCCCAGGGCTGCTCCATCTCGGACACCCCAAATCTGAGGTTATTCAGCCCAACATCAGCACCACACTGAGCACCTCAAGGTCACCTCAAAGCCCAGAGGTGACAGCCAGGAGTGGGAAGGACATTCCCAATGGGAAAAGGCTGTGCATGGAGCCTGAACCTTCTCCCTCCCATCCAGTCCCAGCAGATAAATGATTTGTTTGTCATCAAATCAAAACCCAAGCTGGGCCTTTGGCTGTGCTGGTCCCTTCAGCAGAGTTTTGCTTGTGTCTGGCCAAGAAGTGACTCAGAGGAGCCACCGAGGGGCACAACCTTCCTGCAGCCAGGCAGCAATTGGGATTCATCCCTCAGCAAACCCAGGCAGGGAGCTGGCCTAGGGAGCAGAGCAAACCACAGGAGGAGAGATTGGAATCCAGAGTTGCTCCACGGGGAGAAAATGGTCAGGAGAGGACAGGCTGTGCTGATCCAACACCCAGGATAAGGACCTGCCTGGGGTCAGAGCTCCCTGCAGCTGGGTGGGATCCAGATGGAGCAGCCAGTGGGAGCCAGACTGTGCGTGGGCTGCTGAGGATGTGTTTCCATTTCTCATCTTCAGTCCCAGCAAGAGCTTTTATATGGCAATAAACTGCAGGAATTTGCACTTTCCCAGTAGCTCTGGGCTCCTGTGGGGGTTTGGGGGTGTGAAACAAACCCCAGGCACTGTGGGGCTGGGAATGCAGGGTGGGATGGGATGGATGCTGCAATTTTGGGAGATCAGGATCCCACTGGGAGCCACTTTGGCTTCTGCAGCAGAGGATTCTGCAGCAACTGCTGCCTTTTCCATGGAATTGTCTTGTCTTGTCCAGCTGTATTCCAGGGCAGCAGTTTCTTTCTTCCCCCAAAGTCCCTCCAGAAGTCAAACCCCTGGGTTTGAGGGAATTCTCATGGGATTCAAGGGCTGGAATGGAATCCATTGCTGGGAACACTGGGAATGCACTGAACACAAGGGAGCTGAGCTGCTCAGTGCTGCTGGAGGAACCAAAGACAGGGAGAAGCCTGTGGGATCAGGGAACAGGAGAGCTGGAATCAAGGCTTGGCTCTGTCATGGGCAACTCCTGGGGCTTGGAGTTATCCACTTTGGAAAAGTTCCAAAGGGCAGTTCCTCAGGCTGGGACTGCAGCTGCCTCTCCACTGGGAGATAATTCCAATGGACAATCCCAATAGCTCAGCTTCAAGGGGAAAAATGGGGCTGGTGATGGTTGACTTGGAAGGATGGGGGAGAAGGAAATCATGTCCTGATTGCTGGAATTTCCTTACAAAGGTTGGACTCTTTGGATCATCACTTGCCTTGATCTCAGTGAGAGGTGCTGGTGCTCCCAGCAGGGAGGAGAACATTCCTTCCTGGGACAGCTGGGATTTTCCATGGAGCTGGAGTTGTGCACAATTCCCAGCCTTTATAAGTGTTGGTGCCTGGTGCTCTGCAGATCCTGGGAAAAGTGCTGCCAAAAGCCACCAGGCAAATCTCCTGGGAGCTGGTGACACCTAAATCTCCTGGGGGTTGGTGACACCCAGAGCCCAGCCAGTGGTGAGGAGCAGCTGAGGAAAATCCCCATGGAGTCAGCAGAGCCCTTGGATCAGCTCTGCACACACCCATTTAATCCCAAGAAAGTCATCCCAGGATGACTGGACTGGGAGGGAGGCTGAGCTCAGCCAGAGGCAGAAACACTTCAGTTCTGCAGAATTCCAGGTGTCAAACCTCCAGGTGCCTCTCCTGGCTGGAATGAGGCTGATCCATGTGAGCACCTGCCCTTGGATAATCCCAGCCTCGGGCAGCTCCACTGGCTCTGCTCAACGGGAAAAAACTGCCTTGGGAACTTCTCCTGAGGGCTTTGGAACACCAGGGCAGCCTGGTTTCCTCGGGATTTGGTTCCACCAGCTCCCAGGAGCTGTTTTCCACAGGGCTGGCTCTGCTCTGCAGGCTCTGTCTGGCCATGGGATGTGGGAATGATGGGAGCAGAGCCTGTGCTGAGCCTGTCAGCTCGGGGGAACCATAAAAATGAGCAGAGAGTGCAAACAAAAAAAACCTGGAAGGCTGGAGAGGGGGAGGTCATGGAGACAGCCTGGCCATGGCAGGACACTGTGTTCTCTGCCTGGCTGCACATCTCTGGCACAGCCCAGATGGACTCTGGAGCTGCAGGAAGTAGCTCGGCCTCGGGATAAACCAGGGGGGTGTTTTGGAAGCAAAAGAAGGTGTTAATTGAAGCTCAGGGAATGTTGCAGGTGTCTCCTCCCTCCCTGCTCAGAATCCATGTCCAACAGGATGGAGGCTTCCTTAGGGAAATGGATCCAGGATCTCCATCCCTGGAATTGGCTTTGATTCCCTTCTGTCCCTGGAGCAGCTGCCACCAGTGGGGACATTCCAGCTCTGCCTGAATCCTGGTTTGTGCTGCATTGTCCCAGCTGTTGGCATTCAGGTGTTTCCCTATGGAGCTGCTGCTCCCCACATTGGGAATGTCCTGGGAATGAAGTGGGGTGGAGGTTGTGGCTCCTCTGCTCCCCAGTCCTGGCAGAATGCAGCCTGGATTCACCCCCTCTGCCATTTCAGCAAAGAGATCTGCTTCAGACTCGTGGTGAGCCCTTTTTACTGAGTGTGGGTGGTGAGAAACACGAAATTTCCCAAATAAAATCAGCAAAATGCTGGGTGGCAGCCCTGGTTCCCTTGGCTTCCTTAAAAACACAGTTTTTAATGGATCTGCTGGAAAGTTTTTGAGAGGTTCTGTTTGAAGTCTCGGCTGGTTTTATGTTTTATGCAGAAATTTGGCTACAGGAAGTCTCGGTTCTTCCATGTATTTTATATCAAAATCCCTTTATAGACCAAATAATTCCTTTTCCATGGTGGAGCCTCTGCCCTGTGCCCAGATTGCTCCAACCTGCTCATGCTGCTGAGATGATCTCCCTCTAAAAGAGAAACCTCTAGCTTTTTTTGGTTAAATTTCCAGGCTTTTGCTGTTTTTCAGGGCTCTTTTCATGAGGTGGAATTTCGAGGGCTGGAACTGCTGGGAAAGTTGGAGTTGGTGAAAAGCTGGGAATGCACTGAACACGAGTGAGATGAGATCTGGCTGCAGACTTGGCTTCTCTTCCAGTGGTGTGCAAGGGAATAAACATATGGAAAAAATCCTGTGAGATCAGGGATGGGGAGAGGAGAGGAGAGGAGAGGAGAGGAGAGGAGAGGAGAGGAGAGGAGAGGAGAGGAGAGGAGAGGAGAGGAGAGGAGAGGAGAGGAGAGGAGAGGAGAGGAGAGGAGAGGAGAGGAGAGGAGAGGAGAGGAGAGGAGAGGAGAGGAGAGGAGAGGGAGAGGAGAGGAGAGGAGAGGAGAGGAGAGGAGAGGAGAGGAGAGGAGAGGAGAGGAGAGGAGAGGAGAGGAGAGGAGAGGCTCAGCAGAGCTCCGCACTGGAGCATCCCTGAGGAGCTCAGCGCTCGGAGCGAAGTCACCTCCGCTGGCACTGGAGGGAAATCCTGCCAAAAATTCCTGTGGTTTCGCAGCTCGCGGGGTTCCCCACCTGCAGGGAGTCTGTCGGCACCATTCCCCAGGCAGCCGTGCTGTGTCCATCCCGCGGCGCAGCAGCTCGCATCCCGCCCCGCGCACGCTGATAACGAGCGGCACAGGCTCTTATCGCATCCCGCTGACATCCCGCTGAAGGTCTGGGCTGCGGGAAGCTCCTCCCGGGACACGCGGGATTGATTAGGGATGCGCTGGGAATGTGGCATTCGCTGTCCTCCCGCTGCCCCGGAGGTGCCAACAGGAGCGGGGAGAACGGCAATGAGCTGCGGGAGATGGGATGACAGCGGGCGGGGAGATAAGGATGTGGTTTTCACTTCAGCATCCCATTAAACGGGAGGAGGGATGTTCCCATCCCATCGGGTCGGGATGGAGCCGGCAGGGCCCCAGATGTGGCTGGGAATGAGATCCCAGGGATTGCTAATCCTGCCTGCCTGGGTCTCCTGTGCTGCGTGGAGAGAGGGGAAAATCCCAACGTGGCTTTGCAGGGCTGGAAAACCGGGAGAAGGCAAATTCCTGACTCTGTTTTTCAGGGAGAATTTAGGGAGAATTTCCCAAGGCTCTCCTGTAAGAGCAGGGATTTGCTGTTTCAGAGGGAGCAGACAGAAATCAAGCTCTCTGTGATGACATTAGTGAAGTGGCAGGGATTGCACCACAGACATCCCTCCTGGGATTCCCACAGGGGATGGGAAAGTCGTGTGGGGATGGATCAGCATTCCCAGTATATCCCAGTGCAGTGCCAGGCTGGACCAGTCATCCCCGGATCTGGCAGCCTCTGCCCAGGCACTGCAAAGCTTCCCAAGAGGAAACTCCACATCCACTGTATCCTTTGCCTGTTTCCAGCAGTGTGGTTCAGGGTAACCTCGGATTCCAAAGGGAAAATCCCTCCAAGGCCATTCCAGGCTGGAAAAGAGCTCCAGGATCATTGAGTCCAACCTGTGACCAATCCATCCAGAGCACTCAGTGCCACAGCCAGGAATTCCTCAGACACCTGCAGGGATGGACACTCCAAACCTCCCTGAACAGTCTCTTCCAATGCCTGAGCACCCTTTCCATGGGGAAATTCCTGCTGCTGTCCACCCTGAGCTCCCCTGCCCAGCCTGAGGCTGTTCCCTCTCCTGCTGTCCCTGTTCCCTGGAGCACAGCCTGACCCCCGGCTGTCCCCTTCTGTCACTGTGCAGAGCCACAAGGTCCCCCTGAGCCTCCTTTTCTCCAGGCTGAGCTCCTTCCCAGCTCCCTCAGCCTCACCAGAATTCCAAATGAAACCAAACCGAGCTTCCATCAGCCACCAAACCCTCCAGGCTCCACAAACTCCATTCCATTTCCCCAACAGCACAACGCTGCTCCCCTTGACCAACCCTTTGTCCCAAGGCCAGTGTGAGGAGCCAGGTTCAGCTCTGCCTGGAGTGTCCATGCTCTTGGAAAGGCAGCCTGGGCCTCTCCCGACCTTGCTGGAGCTCACATGTGCACAGCAGAGCCACAGCCTCGCCCGCTCCGAGAGCATCGTGACCTCAGTTAAGCAAACACTTGCTGTAATCGCCTCCAGATCTGCCCTGCCTTTGATCAGCTGCAGGATCACTTTATCTTATGATATAAATATGGAAAGCATCCATTTGTTTTCGGGCAGGATGCAAATAAATCATTGCGTAAGTTCAGCCGAAGGGGGAGCGGCTGTGGCTCCAGAGCTCATCAGGCTCCACCTCCTGGAAGGCCATTCCTGCAGAAATGGGGCTTTTCTCCTCCCAGCAAGGTCCTCCTTTGTGTTGTTCCAGAGGGTCTTGTCCCCCGTGGACAGCTCTGGGTGTCCCCAGTGCTGGTGTGGACATGGTGTCACTGCCTTCCCATGGGAGCAGCGCCCATCCATCCTTCCCAATCCCATCCAGAGACCCCAAAAATAGCCTCAGACTCCTCATGGCATCACTCAGGAGCTCTGGTGGTCATCAGTGTTGTGGTCATCGCTGTGGTGGTCACCTCCTGGTCACCTCCCAGCCCAGCCACCCATTCCCAACACCCCTTTGCTGGGAAATCATTCTGTTTCTACAGGAAGAATGTATCAGGCAAAGAGGGTTTATTTTGAACCCTCTGGCTCTTTCCCAGCATTTTGCCCATCCCAGTCCTTATCCCATCCCCTGCCTGCCTGCTCCTGGTGGGATTCCATCCCTGGATCCCTCTGGCTGTGACCCTCATCCTGTAGCCCTTCCCCAGGGATGGCCATGATTGCTGCTGCTCCCAGCTGGGGACTCAGCTAAGCCCCTTGGGAAGCAGCAATTCCCAGTGGGAAGCTGCTGGAAGTGCTGCCAGGCTGGTTTTACAGAGGTTAAGCTGAGCCCAGAGCTCAGCAGCTCCTCCGTGGTGTCAGCCAGGCTTGAGTGCCTTGCTGGTTGATGGGAAATGGGGATTTGGGCTTTCCCCGGCTGAGATTCCTCAAAATCAGCTTCCTCTGCTCGTTCCCAACCCAGGCACGAGCACAGCCCCTGTTGGAGATGTCAGACAAGGGAACCTCTTGCCAAGAGATTCAGGAAAAACTCTAAAAAACAACAACTGATGGCCAGGGAATCTCATCTGCTGAGCCAGAAAGAGGCAGATGAATATTCCCATTTTTCCAGAGCTAAGGAAGAAGCAGGGTCTCCACCAGCTGTGTTCTACAAAGCTCTGGCAGCATTTTCCCGAGAGAGAAGGGATTTTGGGTAGTTCTGGCCTAATTCTTATTCATATCCTTATATCCCACCTTTCCTCAAGCCTTTTATTTTAGGAGATTGCCCAGGGAAGCTGTGGATTCCTCATTCCTGGCAGTGTCCAAGGCCAGGCTGGATGGGGTTGGAGCAGCCTGGGATGGTGGAAGGTGTCCCTGCCCAGGACTGGATGGGCACTAAGGTCCTTTCCAAACCATTCCATGATTCTATAATTTTTCCTCACGATTAAAAGGATTTTCCAGTTCTTATCCCAAACTCTCCCCTGGTGGCTGCATTTTGGGGCAAAGCCACGCCTGCATTCCCATTTCCCTAAATACCACAGCAATTCCAGAGGAGAACAAGGCTATAACAGCAGGAATCAGCATTGCAGGGCTGCTCCAGGATGTCCTGCAAGGGAAGCACAGGGAGCTTTGGGAAGATAAGATTGGTGCATAAAGCAGTGCCAGTGATTAATGAACCTTTGTCCTGGCGAGGCAGATAAACCCCCAGAGCTGCTGCCCCCTGCTAACAGCTTTTCCATCACCCTGGAAATATTTTTCCTCATTCCAGAGGTATTCCATTATCTGTCTTTATCCAAGGGCAGATGGAATTGGAAATCCCCCTGCTCCACTTCACTCTCCCATCACAGAGCTCCTCCCTGTGCTCTTTGTTGTTTTCTCACCTCTGCAGGCTCCAGAGTTGGGAGAAATCCACATCAGGTGCTGATATCTCCCTCCTCCTCCTCCCCATTCCCAAATCTCCAGCAGGGAATTGAATCTCCTGGCTGCCCCTGCTGATGGATCCCTGGCTGTTCTGCCAGGGCACTGCTCCCATGGGTGGCTGGAGGGAGAGGTGGAGCCAAGCCAGAGCTCTGTAATTCCACAGGGTGATTTCCACCTGGAAAAGAGAGGGGGATGAGGCAGAGCAGCCAGGGCACTTCCAGGCTGTTTAAACTGGGATGGAATCCCCAGAGAAGCTGTGATGCCCATGGATCCCTGGAAGTGTCCAAGGCCAGGCTGGACAGGGCTTGGAGTGACCTGGGATGGTGGAAGGTGTCCCACAGCAGGAGGTGGAATGGGATGATCCTTTCCCCATCTTTTTGGAGAAAACCCACAGAAAACCCTGGAAAACTGAACCATTTCAGTTGCTCCTGGCTCTGGGAGGGATTCCCTCTGGGCTGCTGATCCCCTGCCTGGGCTGGGCTCAGTGCAAGGCAGGACCAGAGCATCCCTGGGGCTGCCCAGATTGCCTGAGGAAGGAAAAGGGAGGAATTCATCCAGATTGCTGGAGAACAAGACCTGGAAGGACTTTGAGGAGAAGGATCCATCGGGATGGCATCCATGGGGATGGGATCAGATCCACAGGGCTGAGAGCTGCCAGGCTCAGTGATGCCCTTCCCTGGCTCCCTGCAGGAGCTCAGCACTGCCCAGCTGGAACCATCAGGGCTCAGCTCATCAGGAGCAGCTGGAGGAGCTCAGTGGGGTGGGAGATCCCTGCCCATCCCATCTCCCACCTGGCAGAGGGATTGAACTCCCCAGAAGCTCTGCTGCCCAGCTGGGGGCAATTTTTGGTAATGCTGCCACCTGGAGCTGGAGTTGATTCCTCATTTTTCAGTTGTAAGGGAAATAAGGGGATGAAAAGATGATTTCCCCTTCTCAGGGAGCTGCACAGCTCTCAGGTGACCCCCTGGATTTTGGGGACAAGGTGCTGTGGGAATTTTGTCACCTCCTTTGGAACTGCAGGCGTTTCCCAGCGCAGTGCTTTCCTTCCTGAGCAGCTCCAGAGCTCGGCAGGTCAGTGAGGTTTCTGTCCCCTCCGTGTCCCCAAACCGCCTCTGCTGCAGCTGAAAGGATTGGGATTTCCTGGTCTGTGTGGGAGGGAGGCTGAGCTGTGCTGAGTGAGGGTTCAGCTCTGCTCCTGCTAGGACTGAGGAGGGATTGGAGCTCTCTGGGATGCAGAGCTCGTCCTGCTCCTTCCCTCTGCTCGGAGCAGGGGTTGGTGCCAATCCCTGGGGCTGGGAGGGCTCAGGAGATGGAAACCATTCCTGCTTCACGGGGATATTCCCTGCTTAGCTCCCACTTCTCCTCTCCATTCCTCCCAAGCCTCATCCCTCCTGTGCTCCTCTGGCATCCCAAGGTATGGCTGTTGTTTCTCCTAATCCCCTTTTCTATCAATTTAAGTGTTGGCAGGTGGCTGTAATGAATATTTGGCTTTTATTGTGGTGCATTGTGTTGTTTTCCTCTTTTATTCCTTTCCTTGAGTCCCTCGAGCTCAGCCTGAGCAATGTCCCCTGAAATCTGAATTTTGGGGTGTTTGATATCCCTCTACTCCCCCTTGGAGAGACAACTTTCTGCCACGAAAATCCTATTTTTTTTTAAATAGTCGTTTCAATAAAAAACCAAATCCAAGCCCTTCCTGCTCTCTGGCCACGGATGGGTTTGGTTGGAGGCTCCAAGCTGGAGCTGGAGGCTCCAATTCTCCTCCAAGCAGGAATTTTTGGGGCAGCAGGAGCAGCCTCACCCCAGGCTCTGCCACCATGACCTGCTCTGCTCCAGCTGCCCCCGTTCCTCCCATCTGGAAAAGGGGAACAACAGGGCTTTGTGTTCCCCCTGTCGGGAATTCCTTGGGAATTGTGGAGGAAAAGCAGCAGCTGGGATTGAGCCAAAACCTCGGGAAGCTGCCTGGAAGATTCTCGTGGATTTAACGGGCTCTGGGATATTTTCCTCCCTTTTCTTTGGAAGTTGCTTTTGCTTTCCTTCCCCAGCTGAGTGTCCTGTGCTCCCAGCTGGAGCCACAGCCGCTCATCAGCCCGATCCCACCCAGCTAATTAAATAATTAACCCTGGGCTGTGCAGGTGTCTCCACTTTGGGCTCATTAAGGAAAAACAGCCACGTGCCTTGCCAGGGATGCTTTCCAGCCTGTCCTGGATTTGGGCTTTCTGCTCCAGAGGGAATTGTCATGAACAGAAGGGAAAGAGGAGGGAAAGGCGTGTGGGACACCAAATCCGTGCTTGGAATTTGTGTCTGGAGTTTATCCCGGGCAGATCTGCTTCCCTTCCCTGGGTGTTTCCTGGATGAAGATCTGATTCCATCTGGAAATAGGGCTTGAGGTACAGACTTCTCCCAAATAAATCCATCCTGCCTGACTGGAAGCAGAATATTGGATACCTGGAGAGCTTTAAAGTTCCTTTAAGTGTCCGTTGGGTCTGAGTAATTCCAGGATCAAAGAGCAGCTGAGCTGGGCTGTTTTATTTAATTTCATCTTTTACTTGAGAGCCCCTGTGCTGATTCGGTTGTGAGCTTGCTTTCCCCCTTCAGGTGTTTGAAGAGCTTTAAAAATCTGATTTAGAGGTTCTGGAATATTTGGCTGCACTCTTGAACCTCTGCAGGAAAACACTTTTGGGGGTGTTTTCTTTGAAAAAAAGCTGTTTTCTCAGGAGCACCATTCCTGTTCCTTCAGAGGCTGCTGCTGCTGGGAGGAGGAGGAGGTGGGAAGTGGGCACTGGTTTGGGAATTAGCCCTGCAGGAAATGGATGGGGAGCTGCTGGTTTTTGGAGAGCCATGGAAAGGGGAAGCAGGAACTGTGCCTTGATGGCTGTCCAAGGTTGGCATCTGCTTTTGGAAGTGGCAATGATTGCATTGGTTTGCCTTCCTTCCTTTCCTTCCTTTCCTTCCTTTCCTTCCTTTCCTTCCTTTCCTTCCTTTCCTTCCTTTCCTTCCTTTCCCTCCTCCCCCTCCAGGGCACCCATTTCCTTCCCAACTGGAAGGAAAACAATTCTTTGAGGGGGTAAAAAAAGTACAAATCCCATGTCTGGTGGAGGAATTTGCTGCTGGTGGCAGAAGTTTGGGTCCCAAGGCTGTCCCTGAGGGAGGGCTGATGTCCCTGAGGGAGGGCTGATCTCCCTGCCTGTGGTGGCATGGCTGGATGGGCTGTTCTGGAGCGAGGTGGAGTCCAGGATTTCACCTCCTCCTTGGCTGGGAGGCTCCAGTGGCATCACTGGGACCTGAAAAGTGAATTTATTGACACCTGGAGTGCTTTGGGATCTCAGGGAGATAAATGGAAGTGGAGAATGAGCATGGCAGGATGGACTTGGCACAAAAGCTCCTCCAGCTTTTCCAAAAGGCTGCTGAGCCCAAATTTTCCATGGGAAGTGCAGGAAGAATCCCCAAAAGCTCAGGATGTGCTCGGGGCAGTGTGGGCTGCAGGAGCAGCACATCTGCAGCACAGCTGGCTCAGCATCCCGGGCTCAGGTGGAGGAAAGGTGGAAATAAAGGGAGCTGATTTGGGATCAGGTTGCAGCACAGCCCTGGTCAATGAACATCCCATTTCCCCCAGATGGGGAACCCAATCCTGCAGGTATCAGTGCATCTTTTAATGGCCTTGCCCCGAGAAACACAAGGATCCTGTTGAAATGGGGTTTTTATGGTTCCTTGTTTTCCCCTGCTTCTCCCTGCAAAGCCTTTTCAGCAGGGAAAGCAGGCAGGGATGCTTGGAATGCTGATTCTTTCTGGGCAGCCCAGTTAAAATCCAATTATCCTGGTTATCAGGCAGGAAAAGGCTCTCCAAGAGAAAAAAAAGGGGTTTTTATTTCTATTTGTTAGACAGCAAACCTGAAATGCATCACTTGATACCATAACTGTGCTCTATTCACCCATTTCTGCCATTCCAGCAAAAAACAAAAGGAAGTTTGCTGCTCCCTTTAATGCTAAGAACTACAAAAAAAGGTCATTTGAAGTTTTACTGGCTCGTTAATTCAAGCTGTTCACTCAAAGTGCATCTTTCCCATGCAATTGCCCAGCCTAAAAATGTTCATTATTTGGGTTTGGAGATAAATGGCTCATCTAGAGAGACTGCAGGCTCTGGAGAAGATCCTGCCTCAGAGATGTGTGTACTAAACCCATAAAATGGGCATGGAATGATGCAGATGGGAAGAGTTTGCTAAGCACACGATGGAATGTGGATGCAGCCACTGGATCTTTGGTTTTGTGGGCAGAGAGGGGCTGCAGGGGAAGTTTCCCCTCCAGGATCTGTTTTCTTGCTCACAGGAGGTGAAACTTCCCCTCAGTTGGTTCTTCTCCCAGAGAACGAGGGACAGGACAAGAGGAATTTGCCCCAAGTGGTGCCAGGGGAGGTTTAGGGTGGGTTTTGGGGTGAATTCTTCCCCAGAAGGGTTGGCCAGGCTGGCACAGGCTGGCAGTGGTGGATTCCCTGCAATTCCAAAGCCACGTTGAAATAGCAGAATTTACAGATTTACACTCCCAGCTGCCATAAAACTGCTAAAAACAGGGAACAACATCCTTCTCTTCCCTCCTCATCCCCATTTTCCAGCTCTGGGGCACAGGCAGGACCTCCCCAGGGCCCAAACCTGCATCTTCCCAAATCCAACCCCAAATCCTCTGGCCCTGGCAGAGGGAGGAGGGTGGGAAAATGGGATGGAGCTGCAGCCCAGTTCTGCAAGGTGAAGTTGCAGGGATGGAGGACAGGTTATCCTGGAATTTTTGTCCTCCTAGATGCTAGGAATTAATTCAGGAATTGTCTTTATAATCTTTTTTGTGTCCTTGTGGAAAACAGGGAGTAAAACTCTTCCTGGCTCTGGAATACTTCCTGCTGGGAATTCCACCTGTGCCTTGGGAATGGTGGTGGAGGGGAAGTTCTAAATGCCCAGAAAACAAAAACTGTGCTTTGTACAAAGCCAGAGGGGTCGAGTTCCACACAGGAATGAAAACAAGGCCTTGGAGGCCGAGCATTTTGGAAGGTGTTGGGTTTTTTCCCTTTTTTGCATGGAATGGAGTCAAAACATGAGGTTTTTGGATAGGAAAGGCTCCCCCTCCCACCCCTCTGCCTCCCCTCATCTCTCCAGAGGCAGCCAAGGGATCACGCTGGACCTGGGATTCTGTTCCACCAAATGCTGTCGGAATTAATCCCATTCCCTTTGGACTGTTCGGGCAGAAAACATCAAGTTCCTTCCATGCAGCCAAGAGGAACCAAGTCCTGAGCCCTAATCCTAAAAACCCTGCCATGAAAAGTTTCGCTTCCAGCCAGCAAAGATGGTCCTGTTGAATCCAGTGCCACGGAAAACTTCCTGTGCCTCATTCCCTGTTTTTATTCCCTGGTGGGAATACAGCTGGTGCTCCTGGACCTGCAGCCACCTGAGGGACCTTGAGGGGCTGGATTGTCATTGTCCCCTGCAGGGAGAGATCCCCTCAGGTGCTGGCAATGCCAGTGGGAAGCGCTGTCCCCAAGGATAATCCCATTTTTCTGTTTTCCCTTTGGAGAAGGGCACAGCCTGGTTCTTCCAAAGGGCTCCAAGCACTTCCCAAGTGTCACTGTTGGCTCGTGGAGGCTTTGGGAGAAGATGGAGCTGCAGGAGGTGGCGGCTGCCAGCTCCTCCATAAAAACTGCCTTCATCCCAAATCCCTCGGGAAGCTCATCCTGGCATTCCCAGGGGATCACACTGATTCCCTGGAGTGGCTGAGGTGGAGCCACAATGTGGCTTTTATGTGTTCCCAGAGTGGATCCAGAGGCTGTGGAGTGTGCAGGGAGCTTTGATTTCCTTGGAAAACCATCGTGGCCAGAGCTGCTGCCCACATGGTTGGGTTGTTTTATCTAATCTCACTCCCTGATCCTTTCGGAGGAGTTTATCATCCACCTGGGAATGGCTGGGAGAATCCATAAATTTATCAGACAGCTGGAAGACTCTGGAGCAAACATTTGCTGGGATGAGCAGCTTTTCCTCTTTGAAGTTCCCATGTGTTCAAGGCAGACAATTCTTATCTGGGTTGGTTTTGCTGGGGGATGTTATCCCATGGGAGAGGCATTCCTATGGAATTCCTGGAATAATGTTTGACATTATTCAAGAGGGAAGAGCAGGATGTCTGCAGGAGTCTCCCCTGGGAGTTGTGCAGCTCTGGGCACTCTGTGCCAAAGCCTCACCAGCCTCCCAGCCAGGAATTCCTTCCCAATATCCCATCCATCCCTGCCCTCTGGCAGTGGGAAGCCATTCCCTGTGTCCTGTCCCTCCAGCCCTTGTCCCCAGTCCCTCTGCAGCTCTCCTGGAGTTCTTTCAGGCCCTGGCAGGAGCTCTGAGCTCTCCCTGCATCCTTCCCTTCTCCAGGTGAACATTCCCAGCTCTCCCAGCCTGTCTCCAGCCCTTGGAGCTTCTCCTTGGCCTCCTCTGGACTCACTCCAGCAGCTCCCCATCCTGGTATTGGCATTTCCAAAAGAGCTGGAGCTCCTGTGGGATCTCACCTCAGCAGAAAAGAATCCCCTCTCTCCCTGGGTGCAGGAGGATTCCCTTTGCTCAGCTCCTGCCATCTCTGGCTGCCATCTCCCCTTCCCAGAAGGGTTTTCCTCCCTGTCTGTGTTTTGGGCAACATCCAAACCCAGGGAATTGGGTTGGAATGCCAGCTGTGCTGGGATGAGCCAGCCCAGGTGTTCTGGTGCCATCTGCACACCTTGGCCAGGGCTGGCTGAGCATTCCCTCTGCAGCTCCAGGAAAAGATTCCCTGCTTTCAGTACACCACATGTGCTGGAATTGGTTCATGGAGCAGGAAGATTTCCACTCCAGTTTTCCTCATTTTGGGCAAAGGACACTCCAGGCCCATTTCTCCAGCCTTGCTTTCATTAGTGCAGGGCTGCAGTTCATCAACCCTCATAAATATTTATATTCTGAGCATTCCTTGTAGGATTCCAGTCCCTGGCTGTGATTTAATGGGATGTCTCATGTTGTTTGTTGTGCAACAGCTTTGCCATGGATGCTCTGACAGGGAATTCTCTGGTGGTCATCTCGGACAGGGAGGCACGTTAGGCACGTTCCCTGCTGGATGTGTTTAGGATCCTGGTAGGAACTGCCCTTCCCTGAGTGGGTGTGGAGCAAAGGCCAGCTGGGGATTCCCCCATGGATGCTCAGAGTCCAAAGGATTTGCAGCTCTGCCAACCCCGAGCACTTAGAAATCAGGAGTCGTTTCCAAAAAATCATGGATTTGTAATAAATTAAGAAACGGAGGAGGATTTTGGTTCGTTTCCCAATCGCTGTGGCTCTGGGTGAGATCATGGGGTGGGTTGGGTGGGAAGGGACCTCAGAGCTCCTCCAGTCCCACCCCTGCCCTGGGACACCTTGCACTGTCCCAGGGTGCTTCAGGATGTCCTGGGACACTTCCAGGGATGTGTCTCCTCTGTTTAGAGGCAGGAATAGACTCTGGAGGCTCTAAGGGATGAGGATTTATTTGGATTTTAGGGGAATTTGGATTTTGGACTTTATTCTTGCTGCTCTGGTGAACCTGCTTTGTTGTTAAGCCATCAGTGCCTGTGGAGAACACTGGGAATGGGAATCATGGAATTACAGAATCATTTCAATTGGAAAAGACCTTTAAGATCATTGATGCCAACCACGTTCTGAAGTTTTAGGTGTTTAACTGTTTGTTTCATTTTTTAACTGAGAAAATGAAAATAAAATGGTCTTTCCTGAAGGGTTTTCCAGAGTTCTGTGGAGTAAATGGGATGTGAGGCCATTGCTAGTGTTTGTGCTCCCAAAAAATTCCCTGATTTGGTGCCTGAAGGAATCAGCTGCTGAAGGAGCTTGTCTGTGTAACTTCCATGTAATAGGATTCCTTCAAGATTGTTCCAGACTTTTCTTCTGAGCCTTTTGTTTGTTAGAATGAATTATTTTTGGAGAATTAGTATTAATTGTAATTAATTATATGTATTATAATGATATAAACAATATGACTATCAAATATAACTAATAAATATAATTAGACAGAAATAATATTATAATTAAATACATCATTTATTAATGCGCATATTTTAATAACTATTAGTAATAAATGATTATTATTAATTTTTAATAATTACTAGCACTATTTATTATTATTTATTATTATCAGAAAGAAGCTCCCGGTGTAAAGAAAAATACAAACCCAAAGTTGCTACTACTTAATGAATAAATCTGCTAAAGTGTTGACAGCTTCAATGAGTTAATTATCTTAATTTTGTTCAATTAGAGAAGGTCTTTATTTTAAATTTTAAAAGAATATTCATTTTCCTTCTCTCTTTTCCCAGGCAGGATTATAGATTCAGCACTGTGGGAATTCACCACCTGAGCACCTGCACCAGGTACTGCATTTCCTTCATTCCATTTCCGTGCTGTTTTCCCATTTCATGCCACTTCCAAGGGTTTTAATGCTGGGATACTTGTGCTGTGCTTGGATTTGAATTTTACTGTTGGTCGTCGCCTTCCTCTGGCATCCCAAATTTTAACTGCAGGAAGAGGTGATGGAGCCTTTGAAAACAGGGATGTTGTGCAGAGGGAATTGAGTGGTTTGTGGAGAGCTTGGAAAACCTGGGATCTTTATCCCAGTTACTCCTGGAATTTGTGGTGATGGCACTTGGAAACAGGGATATTGTGCACAGTGGATAAAATGTGTCATGGAGGTCTTGGAAAATCCAGGATTTTTATCCTGGTGGTTCCTGGATTATGTGGTGAGAGCCCTTGGAAACAGGGATATTGTGCACAGTGAATCAAATGTGTCATGGAGGTCTTGGAAAATCCAGGATTTTTATCCTGGTGGTTCCTGGATTATGTGGTGAGAGCCCTTGGAAACAGGGATATTTATGTGCAGAGTGAATGGACATTCATGAAGGCCTTGGAAAATCCAGGATTTTTATCCCAGTTGCTCCTGGAGCACCTGGTTGTGTCATGAAGCCTTGGAAAATGCAGGATCTCTTCCCAGTTATTCCCAAAGCTTGTGGTGAGCGCCCTGGGAAACAGGGATATTGTTGTGCACGGTGAATCAAATGTGTCATGGAGGCTTTGGAAAACCCGGGATCTTTATCCTGGTTGCTCCTGGATTCTGTGATGAGAGCCCTTGGAAACAGGGATGTTGTGCAGGGTGAGTGGAGGTTCATGGAGACCTTGGAAAATCCAGGATTTTTATCCCAGTTTTTCCCAAAGCTTGTGGTGAGAGCCCTTGCCGAGTGAATATTGTGCAGAGTGAATTGAGGTTCATTAAGGCCTTGGAAAACCTGGGATCTTTATCCCAGTTGCTCCTGGACTATGTGGTGAGAGCCCTTGGAAACAGGGATGTTGTTGTGCAGAGTGAATGGAGGTTCATGGAGGCCTCGGAAAACCTGAAATCTTTATTCCTGGTTGTTCCCAAAGCTTGTGGTGAAGGCCTTTAGAAAGAGGGATATTGTTGTGCAGCGTGAATCGAATGCCTCATGAAGGCCTTGGAAAATCCAGGATCTTTATTCCCAGTTGCTCCTGAAGCACATGGTTGGGCTATGAGGCCTTGAAAAATGTAGGATCTCTATTCCCAGTTATTCCCAAAGGTTGTGGTGAGAGCCCTTGCAGGGTGAATATTGTTGTGCAGAGTGAACAGAGGTTCATGGAGGCCTTGGAAAACCTGGGATCTTTATCCCAGTTGCTCCTGGATTATGTGGTGAGTGCCCTTGGAAATGGGGATATTGTGCAGCGTGAATCGAATGCCTCATGAAGGCCTTGGAAAATCCAGGATCTTTATTCCAGTAGCTCCTGAAGCACATGGTTGGGCTATGAGGCCTCGAAAAATGTAGGATCTCTATTCCCAGTTATTCCCAAAGCTTGTGGTGAGGACCCTTGGAAACAGGGATATTGTTGTGCAAAGTGAACAGAAGTTCATGGAGGCCTTGGAAAACCTGGGATCTTTATCCCAGTTGCTCCTGGATTAAGTGGTGATGGCCCTTGGAAATGGGGATATTGTGCAGAGTGAATGGAGGTCCATGGAGTCACTGGATATTTTTCCAGGCTATTTTTCCAGCACGCGTGTTGAGGGCTGGATGAGCACCTGGGTGTCTCTCTGCTCTCCCGTGCCTGTGTAACCCAATCCCTTCCCAGCTGTTTGTGATCCCAGCTGGAGGCTGTCAGGAGGAGCAGCCCCATCTGTGACCCGAGCCATCCCTGTCTGAAATCCTTTCGTGCTCCTGTCAGCCTCATCCCCCCACCCCTTCCATCACCTTGCAATTCTGGCGTGTGCCGAGCGCCCCAGGCGAACCGGGGAGCTCTCAACCAATTTCTGGGATGGCTTTCAGATGGGGTTTTATTGGGTTATGAATTGTTACCTCTATTTCCTCTTCCAAACGAGGCTGTAAAAGCGGAGGGGGAAGCGAGGCCAGTTCTCCCTCTTTCCCAACACGGGGAAAGCGATCCCGTGCATCAGCCCCGCTCCCATCACGCGCTCGGGCTCGTCCTCTGTGGATATTTTCCCACCCCAAACCCGCTGTTACGCCTCGCTGGTGCTTTCTGCTCCTTTGTTTACTCCCCAGCCGCCAGGGATGAGCGCAGAATCCCGCTGGCAGGAACATTTGTGGGAAATCGCATCACGTTGCACATCCGCGCCGATCCAAATCCACCCGAGAGCCCCCAGCGCCGCCACGGAGCAGATTCCCTTCCCATTACTCAGCCCAGAGGCTCGCCGCGTGTTTGGAGCCGTTGGGTGGGCAAGAGGGTTGGGAAGAGTCGGCATTTGTAGGAGCTGTCGATGGCTGGGGCTGGCTGGGGATGAAAGCAGCTGGGCTGGCTTGAGTAATGGGGTGGCACTGGTAGCCCTGACTCGTGGTAACTCCTTTCTCGCCGTAGTAACTCATTTCTCGCCATAGTAACTCACGTTTCTCCACTCGGGCCGTTCCTCAGAGCAGCAGGAATTGCTGGAAGGCTCCGAGTCGCTTTATGGATTGTTATGACTTGGCCTAAGAGGCGGATTTGCCGGATAAAGGAGCCGAGTGCTCTTTGTTAGGGAAACGTGAGGACTTTATTTACCTTCCCCTTCGGAGGGCTCTTGAAGCAATTTTCACTTTTAATGCCTGTGCTGCTGGAGAGCTGCTCCCGACTGATGGTTGGTCCCAAATTCTCTGCTCCCACTGCCCTGCACCGATGGATAATTTTATGTTTTTCCGCTTCTCTCCTCGAAAAATATCGGGAAAAGCAGCTGTGCACCTCACAGCTGAGCAAAGCATCCCTTGATTGCTCTGTTTTCCTGCAGAAAGCCCCAATAAACTGTTCCAGTTGTGGTTCTGCAGACAAATGTGGGCTTCGGTGGACACTTTTGAAATGGAGGTCAAGCAAAAGTTGCCTCATCCTTGAAGGATTTGCGTGACAAAGGTGGCTGGAATAAAGCCGGGTGTTTTTCCGGAGGGCTGGCCGCGTATCTGAGGAGAGCAATCAGAGTTTTACGGGCTGAAGCCACACCAAAGGGATTCAAAACTGGCTGAGACATCTGACGATGAAACATTCCTCATCGGGGAGCCCTGGTGGGATCGGGGTTTGGGTGCTTGGGCTCCGTGAGCTTGGCCTGCTCTCGTTCCATCCTCCCTTCATCCTGATAAAATTCCTGCTGCTGCGGCTGGGCTTGGCTGGGAAGGGCAGGGTGGTGGCTCAGGAGTTGTGCTCTGGAGATTTGGGAAGCTCAGCCCTTGGGAATAAAACCATTTCCAGCCATTTCCAACCATTTCCAACCATTTTGAACCATTGGATGCAGCCGGAGCTCTGCAGGTTGGGCATTCCTGATGGCATTTCCATGGGAATAAATCATGGGAAAAGGGCAGGAAGATCTCCCAGCAGGGCAGGGAAGGGCAGGCAGGTGTTGGGATGGCTGTGAAGGAGAGCTTCGTGTTCCCCACCAAACCATGGGGCATTGGTCCTGTTTTTCCTTTCCAAAGGATGTCAAAAAGTAGAAGTTGGTATTTAAAAATGGCTAAAAAAAAGAGAGCAAGAGATTGAAAAGCTCTTAATCTACTGCATTTCTGAAAGAAAAAAATACAAATAAATGGAGGGATTTGATATTTTAAAGTGGCAAAAAAAAAAAAGAGAGCAAGAGATGGAAAAGTTCTTAATCTACTGCATTTCTGAAGGAAAAAAATAAAATAAATGGAGTGACTTGGTATTTATGCACTGGGATCATTTTGAGAGAGAAAACTTTGGAAACAAAAGGGAAAGATAGAGTGAGAATCCGAGCTGGAAGCTACAGCCCAGCACATTGTGCTTTGGAAACAGCCCAGGGCTCGTGATGGAAATGCCACAGAGGATTTGCTGTCTCCTGGTGCTCCTCAAACCAGCCCTGCACGGCAGGGCTGCTCAGCCAGGACCCCAAGAAGCTTTAATTTTAGGGGTTTTTTGAGTTTTGGGGGGCTTTGTGGAGTGGGGAAAATGGGATTGTTGGGGTGGTGCAGGAGGTCAGTGTGGATGAGTTCATGGTCCCTGCAGGACTCACAGCTTTGTGAAGAAATGCTCTTGAAAATCCTCTTGTGTTCCAGAGGAAAGGAGTGTTGTTCCTGGAGATTTACAGGAGACTGGGACTTGGAGCCACGAGAAGGTCCTTGTTGGCTGCAGTGTCCCAGCAGGAGGTGCTGGTGCTGGGAGGGGCAAAGCAGCTCCTGGGGATGTCCTGAAAACCCAAAAAGGGGCTGAGAGGTTCCTGAGGATGTCCTGAAAACCCAAAAAGTGGCAGAGGGTTTCTCAGGGATGTCCTGAAAACCCAAAAAGTGGCTGAGAGATTCCTGGGGTTGTCCTGAGCTGGCTGTGGCCACAGTGACAGGCTGCCACAGTGGGTTTGGGATGTCCAATTCCAAGTGCCACCCAGCCCAGAAAAAGGGAAAATCCCCCCAGAGCAGCCAGGATGACCGGACTGATAAATTTTTTGGCCACTTAGCTCCAAGATTTGCAAAGCTCTCATGGGAACGGGATGGAAATCAGCTGTTTTGGGGTCAGGAAATGGGATGTGGAGGACAGTGGAGGACAGCTCCCAGTGGGGACATCTCTGTCCTCGGAGAGGCCATGCAGACGTTTCTCTTTATGCCAAACAGAGCAATTTCCTGCCTTCCTCCTGTTCCAGTCTGCATGGAATTCCCAGGAATCCCCGGCAGCAGCAGCAGCAATGTGGCATCTGTCAGCAGCAGGAGGAACACAGGAGCTGCAGGCAGGGCTTGGCAGGAGGGGCTGAGTGTGTTTGAAGTGATCAAACAGCCCTGCTGCTCCCTGCGGCTGGGGAGGTGGGGTGGGCAGCAGGATCTGGGGCTCAGAGGGCAGGGAAGGTGGCAGGAGTGCAGGTGACACGTGTGGCAGGCTGGGGACAAGAGCAGAGTGCTGGCACGAGGTGGATCTGGAATTGCTGAAAGGAGCAGTTAGGGTTTAGTCTGGAGGAGCTGCAGCTCTGTGGGGTTTGGGAACCTCTCTGACACCTGCTTGTGGGTTTGCTGGTTTGGCCAGAGTCCTGCTGGTGTCCCCTCTGTCCCTGTCCCCCCTGTCCCTGTCCCCTCTGCTCCTGTCCCATCCCAAAGTGTTGGCACCTGTAGGAATCACGAGCTGGGGACCCTGTGGTGCCACTTGAATTTCCCACCAGTTACTTCACCACTGGGTTTAATCTGGGTTTAATCTGTGTTTAATCTGGGTTTCATCTGAGTTTCTGGATCAGTTTGTTTAAACCATAAATCCTGGGATAAATCTGGATAACTTCTCCCTCCTGGGGTGGACCTGGGAGTCTCCTGGAGGTTTTTAGGTCCTGTGGAGTCTCCAGCACACCTGATTTATACCCCCAGCAACAAAACCACTTGTCCTGAGTCAGCTCCTGTCTCACAGCGCCTAAAAAATGAGAATTCTGGAAATTGGGGGAGGAATTGGGGGAAGATAATTGATTATTTCCTGCCCAAATATCGATGCTGCTGGGCAGGGAAGGGAAGGATGTCCAGAAGGTGTTGAGGATGCTGCTGATTCCACTGGCAGCTCTGGCTCCACGTGGGATTCTGTGCTGAGCTGAGATTTCCAGCAGCAGCTGGGATGGGATGGATTCGTGCTGAGCCTACAGAACAGTGCCCTCTCGTGTGCTGCTCCATCCTTCCCAAAACCCTCACGGATTCTGCAGCGTGGAGAAGGACCTCAGCCCGACCTGGGTGCATTGTTTGTGGTTTTTCCTCTCTCTGGCTCGAAAGGATTTTGTGGCTGAGGTTTCAAAATGTGTAAAGGAATGAGCTTTGTTTTAATACTTTATAGTTTGATACACTGATTTTTTTTATTCTGATAGGGGAAAAACCTAATGGTTTATTTTTTAAAATTTTTTTTGTTTGAGGGGTTTTTTGTTTGGTTATTTGTGGGTGTTTTGGTTGGGGGTTTTTTGTTGGTTTTGTTTTGTTTTTTGGTTGTGTGTGGTAGTTTTTGGGGGGTTGTTTTATTTGGTTTTTGGGCGTTTTTTTTGTTTTGGGGTTTTTTTGGGGTTTTTGGTTTTGGGTTTTTTTAATTTTGGTTTTTGGTTTTGGGGGTTTTTTTGTTTGTTTTTTTTTGTTTGTTTTTTTTGTTTTGTTTTGTGGGGGTTTTTTTTGTTTGGGGGGTATTTTATTTTGATTTTTTTGGATGCTGTAGCTGGCGCAGGTTGCTCTGTGTGCAGTGGCAGCAGCAGAGCTCACGTGCCAGGAAGGTTAAGGTGTACATCCCAATTTCAGAAATGTCCCCAAAGAGAAAATTTCCCATTCAAATGTGCATTTCTGCATGGGTTTGGTTTGGGTTTTCCCCACCACTGTTTGCCACTGCAGTGGGATTATTTGAAGTGCTCAGGGAGATTCAAATCCTGGATTTTTTCCTGCCTTTGCAGCTCCCAAACCTGCATGTTCTCCCTGTGTTCTCTTTGCCCAATCTCCCAGTTGCTCCACAAACCCATCAATTCCCTGGCTGGGGAAATCAATTACATTCCTCCTCTCTGGAATCACTGAGGTTGGGAAAGACCTCAGAGACCATCCATCCCAAGCTGATGCTCCTGAGGTGTTCTCTCTCCACTGATGACCATGTTTTGCTCTTGGCTCCTCTCTGGATGATCTCAGTTGGGTTCTTCCTGCAGGGATTTATCAGGGTGAAGTTATCCAGCCTGGAGCTCTTATCTGCTCTCTGCACAGATGTTATTTTATATATGGGGAGATGTGGAGAAATCAACTTCATTCCAGGCCCATCTGTGGATTGGAAAGCTGCAGTGCTTTTAGATTGATCCTATAATAAATACACTTACAAATTAATATTTTTTGGAATTGCAGGAGAACCTGTGCTGGGGATTAACTTGATTTGGGGGAATGTTTTCTGAGCAGATTTAAAAATAATGAATCCAGTGAGGCTTCAGCCTTTGATGAGGTTTCTAACCCTGCTTTGCTGGTGTCTCCTCCCTGCTGCAGGAGCAGTCTGCCTGCTTTCCCTGGGATTTGGGAATGTTTGTCCAGCGGGATGGATTGACTCTATCCCAGGAATGTGTGTTAGATAAACAAGCAGCTTGGGCCCTGCTAGGGCTGGGTGTGTTTGCCTGATTTTTAGGAAGGGTGATGTGTTTGGATGAAGGATTTCTATTTCCCAGTCGGGTTCCCTTTGCACTCACTCCAACGGCTGAGATCCCACTTGGATCCAGCCAGGGGAATCCTGAGGGACTGGAATCACCCAAAGGCATTGTCCATGGGGATGAGCCTGCAGAGCCAGTCCTGTCCAGCATCTTTAGCATCTTGCTGTCCAGGGTTGGCCTAGATGGCCTTGAAATGTCCCTTCCAACCCAAATGTTCCCAAAATTCTGTGGGATCTGGGTTGGAATTGGTGGTTTGTCCCTCCTGTTTTGCTTCCTGCCCAATTCCAGCATCAGTCCCTGGCTGAGAGGATGGAGATCCCAGAGTGGACCTCGTGGAGGCTCTGCTGCTCACAGCCCCAGCTCGTGGGGGAAACAATCCAACCTCTTTTATTTTTGGCCAAGATAAGTGGAACAATGGAAATTCCCATTTTGAGGGTTGAGTCCTTTCCAACCCAAACCCTTCTGGGGAAGCTCTGGCCTTGCAGAGGAGCTGCATCCAAACCAGCTGGGGGAATTTCCAGAGTGTGGCTGGGAGTGGGGCTGGAACCCCAGCTGGCTGGGGGAAATCTGTGTCAGAAGGGACAAATGGACAGGAAAATCCCACTGGGAATGCCAGTGCTGTGCCCCAGGATGATGCCAAGAGAACAGGAGGTCATTCAGGCAGAGTGCTGGATTTAGCTGGAAATGTCTGGGAGGGAATTTTCCTTTTCTTCCTGCTGGAGTCAGGGAAGATGACTGAAAACACTGGGTGTGCGTGTTTTTCAGTCAGAGTCAAGCAGCTTCCCATTTTTCTCTTGGAAGCCAGGCAGGAGATCCTGGGCATTGGCAAACCAGGGTGGGAAGGGCTGGTGCTGCACCTCTGCTGCTTCTTGCAAAAAATAACAAGTCTTTGCTCTGAGCTTGGTGTGGAATCCCAGGTGGAAGGGCAGCACCAATCCCCCTGTCCTGACCCAGGCTTGTGCCAAAATCTTGGAATCTTCCTTTCTGGGAAGCCCAGCTGGAAGGTGCAGGACTGGCCTGTGGTGCTCCATGCTGGGCTGAGCTAACCCAGCAGCTCAAGGGAAATTTCAGTTGGATGTTAGGAAAAAGTTTTTTACTGGAAGAGTGATAAAGTCCTGGAATTGTCTGCCCAGGGAGGTGATGGAATCGCCATCCCTGGATGTGTTTAAAAAAAGATTGTTTGTGGCACTCAGTTGAGGTTTTAGGGCATGGGTTGGACTGGGTGATCTTGGAGTTTTCCTCCAATTCAGTGATTCTGTGATTCTGTGAGACCTCCAGGCTGGGAATTCCTTGTGACACCAGATGATCCCCCTGATGCTCTGCCTGCAGCAAAGGCTGCACCAGCAATCCCATGGATTTACAATCCCCCTGCTGGGATGGAAATCAGCTGGGAACAAATGCACAGCACACGAGGGCTAAAGGCTTTTATTACACTATCTTTGTAATTATCAAGGTGGGGAATCAGGTTTTACAAAGGACAATAAATTGGATTTTATTCTGGTTTGTGTGAGGACCTGTTTAACAGCAGGTTACACGAGACGCTGACACAATTCCTTTTGCTTTTCTGGGAGGTTGATTTGGCTCTCGTTGAACTCTGGGAGAGCAAGCTGGGGATGGAAGCAGAGGGCTGGGGATCTGATCCAAGGGATGGTTCATGTTTACGGTTTGGATTAGCTCTGTTTAACTCCAGACTGGGAGCTGGGAAACCCAAACCAGGCAGTTGGGCTTTAGTAGGAATCAGCTCCTGCTTTTTGCAAGAGGGGATTTGGGAAGTCTCAAATCCTGAACGGAATGGCTTTGGTTTGGAAGGAGCTGCAGTTGTCCTGCTCTGTGCTCCCTGGTGGAATCCTGGTGTTGGAGATCAGGGTTTCCATGGAGCCTCCTGCCCTGGGCAGGTGTGGAGAAGGCATGGATTTGGTTCCCTGGACTGGGAACTGCTGGATTATCCATGGAATCACGGAATGCTTTGGGTTGGAAGGGATCTCAAAGCCATCCAGTTCCACCTTCCACCATCCCAGGCTGCTCCAAGCCCTGTCCAGCCTGGCCTTGGACACTGCCAGGGATCCACAGCTTCTCTAGGAATTCCATGCCAGCCTCTCCCCATCTCCATAGGGAAATTTCCTTCCCAACATCCCATCTATCCCTACTCTGGCTTTGTGCTTTGTCAGGAATTTTTCTCTCTAGCGCTGAGGTTTGCACAAGTTTGTTCACAGCGTATTCAGCTCTCGGCGATGAAAAGTTCCTCTCTTGGATTTCAGATTTATTGTTTGGATTTATTGGGTTGTATTCCCTGTTTTTGGCGGTTTACAGTCTCTAGGAGGGTCACTCCACACGAAAACAAACCAAACCCCTGCAATTCTGGATGCTGCTGCAAACAAGAGTTATGAGCAATATTTTGGATATCGAGTTCTGTGTGTTGAGGAAATGCCAGTTTGAGGGAGCTGCACATGGAGCCCCTTCCCAAATTTGGGGTTGGAAAGGCAACAGACAGAACTGATCCCTGGGCTGAATACATGGGAACACGAGTTACAACATGATCAGGTTTATATTCCCATTTTAACTCCTAGGAAAAGCTTTGGAAATGAAAACCAATCCTATAAACCCAAGGAAGACCTTTGTGGCCCCATGGTTACATTGAGCACAGACATTTAAGAGATGATTTTCATATGCATGGAGTCATCTTAGAATTCTGGAAGGGAACAGTTTGTCTGGGATTCATAATAAATTATTCATCCTTTTATTACCATAATAATCACTTTTTATGGTTACCCAAGTGAATGTTATTATGAAAGCACAGAAAAATCTATCAATTATTTTCCAGGATTTTATAGTATTTCTTTTTTTTCCTAGGTTTTTTTTCCCAGTCTGGGGGGTTTTTGATGTTATCAGAAAGCTAAACATTTTTTTTTCCGAAGATAAAAGTCTCTCTGCACACTTGTTTTGTGTATCAAAACTGGAACAATATGAGAACAACTTATCCAGGGAAGATGCCAGTCTGGAGGACTCTTTTCCCTGCCTTTTGCTCCCTGTGGCTTCTGGGGATGTTTCCATCAACCTTGTGTGGATACATGATTGATTTATATAAAATCACAAACATGGGGTGAGTTCTGAAAAATCAGAGATGTTACCTTGTGCCAGGAAATAGCCTGGACTGGAGGATTTCCCCCTTTAATAGGAGGAGGTTTTAGTGCTGATTAATAGGAGCCTCCAGGGCCTCAATTTGTCCAAATTATAACAGGGATTTGTGTTAAATTTATAAATTCTCATTCACCACCTGGTTGTTGCAGGGCTGGACATTTGTTGGTTTGCTTTTCCCCAAATAAATAATTCCTTTGTGGATCAGCAGCTCCCAAGGACATTTATTCCCATGTTTTTGACCAGGAAGGTGTCCCTGCAGGGGGTTGGAATGAGGAGCGGTTTAAATTCCTTTCCAACCCAAACCATTCCAGCATCTTCTGGAAGTTGCTCTGAGAACATGGACTGGGCTGTTGTTGTGGGCTTTGCAATAATTCTGGCTTTGGAGGGAAAAGCCTCCTGGAATGTGGCTGAACCAGGATATTTGTGGTGTTAGAGGCTGAGGGAGTGGGAAAAGGATGGATAAATCTGGATTTTTGTCTCATCTCATGCCAAGTCCAGGACTGCCTGTGATGTGCTTTGGGTCTGTAAGTGATGCTCAGCCTGTGGAGTGCTGAACACCAGGGAATCTTGGAAAAATCGAGGGATAACCTTGGAATTCTCTGAGGAGGTTGCTCAGAGCCTGTGATGATCACACCAAGGCTGAGGTTCAATCCCTGGATGAATCCTCACTTAAGAACTGAACTCAGTGATGCCATGAATTCCTTCCCACTCAGAATATCCAGTGATCTGGAAATAAAGTGGGAATGGAGAAAACTTCCAGAACTTCTATTCCCTGCAAAACCAGTGTTTGAGGAAATCAGTTTTTGCCCTGAAGGGATCCTGCTGGATGTGTCCCCATGGTTGCTGTGTGACACCACAGTGAGGAGGTCTGAGAGTGGGAAATGCTGATCCAAGCCTGGCCCAGCTGGGATCTTGGATCCAGGCTCATCCCAAATCCCTGATCTCCTGCCTCTGACCCAAGGGGAATCCAAGGGGAATCCAAGAGGACTCAGAGCTGAGGCTAGGCACTGACCCTGAGGAATGAAGCTCCTGCTGGAACAGCATCCTGGACTGAAAAACATCCTCCAGGAGAGCTTTCCTTTGGAGCTGCTTTTGTTCTGTGCATCCATTTGGCCTCTGGGTGCTGGGAGGGTGGGCAAGAGTCATCTCTTGGGGTCTGTGCAGAGCCCAGCCCATTCCAGGGTGTCCAAACCCTCCCCAAGCCCAGAAAATCTGGGATAAATGCACTATCAGCTATTTTATGATCCTTCCTCCTTGGTTCTGCTTCATCCATGGACCAGCAGATGGGGACATCCGGTAGCCCTTTGGCCACCTGGTTTTACATCATTGTCCCCTGGGATGTGGCACTGGGAGAAGCTGCTGAGAGCTGAATTCTTCCCTGCCAAATGCCAGGGAGCTGCTTCTCCCTTTTTTTTTTTTTTCCCTGCTCCAAGTTTATGATATTAATGGAGAAGAAGTGCTTCAAGCCCTCGGTGGTTGCTCAATGTAGCCTTTGGCACCAGGCGCAGCAGTGGTGGAAAAAAGCAAACAGAAGTGTGAAGAGCCCGACAAAACACATGGAAAATATCTTGGATTATATAAATGGGCTGAGTGCCTCAAGTGCTGCCTCTCATTCGAGTAAATTCCTCCCACCAAGGAGGCAGAAAAACCAGGAATTCGGAGGAAGGAGCAATGGAAAGGGGGAGCACTGGAGTATTTGGGAGGTGTTTTGTCCAGAGTGGATTTGGAAGAGTTGGAAGGAATGTAAAGGAAGGAGATGTGTTGATCTGAAGGTTCTTTCTACAAATACACAACAAAAGAGGTGCTTGAGCAGGAAAATCAGCAAACTGGGGTGGCAGATGTTGTGGATGTTGCAGAATCAGGCTGGGACTGTCAGCTTCACAGGCTGCCACTGAGATAAGGGTTAAATGAGATTAAAAAACCCTTCAAACCCCAAAAAAACCTCCAAAGATAAAACTTCAAACAACCCCTGAATAACAACAACAAAAACCCCAACAAAAATCCCAACTAAACAATATCCAGAAGTAGAAATCCCAAGGTCATTGGGATGGGAATATGGTTTTTGATTTTCTGAGAGGTCTTTTCCAACATTAATGATTCCCATGACTCAGGATGAACACAGGGATTTGTAATTGAGCATAATTCGTTGGGGTTTTCCCTTTACTGTCACAATTTGGGGGAGTTTCTTCCTCTCCATGTGGTGCCAGAGGCAGAGATGCTGGTGGTGCACAGGTGAAGATCCTTTCCAAGAGATCCCATGGTACCTCTGGTATATCCAGGTAATTTCAGGAAAATCACCTTTGTAATTTCTTCTGTGAATCCAGGGGTTTGGGGATGGAGAACTCCCAGTGCAACCTCCCCTCTGCATCCTCCAAGGAACATCCTGCCTCTTATCCACTCCCTGCTTCCATCATCCTTCATCTGCCCTTAATTAACTTCTCCCGTTCTGCTGAGTGCACAACCTCCCAAGATTAACCTCAGAGGGAGTGCAAAGTTCCCGGAGAATTGAAAATCAATTTCTCTGTCGTCGTGGACCTGTCAGGGATTGAGTGCCAAGGCTGGAACTCATCCTCTGGTAGCTGATGGTATCGTGTCCACCTAAATCACCTTTCTAGATGTGTTAGGCTGAATTCCCTGGCTGCCATCCAGCTCTTGGTGGGATGGGGAAGCAGAAGGGTTGGACTCAACGCCGACTCCTCCACGTCTGGCAAAAATCTGGTTGTGGAGCAAGAGGGAAATGCTGGCTGGTCAAAATTCCTGGGTGTCCTCATCCCTGACAAAAGCTGAGCTCTGCTGTTTATAAAAAGGATTGAGGGCCTTGAGTTGGGCTTAGTCAGCTGCTGATCCCTGGGAGCGAGGACGGGGGGTGTTGTTTCTCCATCTAATCACTTGCAGGCTCGTGATTACAACATTTAATGATGATGGCCGAGGTCAGTTTTTAATTAGCTGAGCCACATGATGGGCTCTCGCAGTGCCAGCAAAGCCTTTCCTCATTGATGTCTGGCGTGATGTTCCAGAGGAGCAGCTGTGCCAGTGGAATCCTGGAGTTATGGGTTAAACCACGCTGTGCATTGCCCAACCCCGAGCTGTTTTGCTCGGATCTGGATGGGACACGGTGAGTCCGGATTGCAGCGTGCAGCAAGTCCCTGTCTTTGTTCAACACGTTGAGGAGTGAGCGATAAATAGGGAAAATAATACTCCAGGATGCTTGGGAAGCTGGCAGGCATGGCTGTTAGCAGGACTCACATGATCCCATGGCCTGCTGGAATGGAGCCGTTGCCGGTTGAATCACATGTTTTTGTCCTGGTAACAACCCACAACACCCCTGTCCTTCCCAAAACCCCTAAATATAGCCCTGAGAACCTCCAAGCAGGGAGGATTGGCACGGGATCGTGCCTTTTCCACGCTGTGTGATGGCTGGGACACGGCTGGCCCGTTCCAGGAGCAGATGGCAGAGCAGGCTGCGCATTCCTGACTCCCTCAACTTCTCCCTCTCCCCTTCCCTGCAAGCAGGGATGGATCCCAGGCTGGATTCTTCTCCTCCAGCATCTCGGGCTGGAAAGGTGTTGGAAAGAGCAAACGCATGACTTGGGTTTTCCTGGCCCACGCGTGGATGATAACAACCCCACCGTTCCC